>JAYESD010000006.1:92262803-93527078 GCA_036927565.1 Tuctoria greenei | reverse complement strand
TTACCTCTTCAGAATCATAATACCTTCCGACACATAATGAGAACAGAAGTTCTCCTTGAGTTCCGCCCAAGTGATCCTCTCTTGATTCTCATGAGCATTGCAATAAGAATCCCACCAATCCGCAACTGCTCCAACTAGTTTATGAGAAGCAAAAAGACCTTCTCCCGGTCACTGCATTGGATAATAGCAAGCTTCTTCTCCACAGACTTGAGCCAATCATCTGCATCCATAGGGTCAGCGGCTTGAGCAAAGGTTGGCGGCCTAGTCCTCATAAACTCTTCCAACCGGTTATGAGAAGGTGGGGGTGGCGGTGGGAGCATGTGGGTCTGATTGTTGATATTACCAGCCTGCAGCTGTCCCATAGTTTGTATCATGGTCTGCATGAGCTAGTTTTGCATAGCCAAAAGTTTCTCGATACTCATAGCTCCATGAGGAGGTCCTTGTCCATTGTTGTTCCGAGGTGCTCCATGGTTCTCCTCTTCATCATTGCCATCCCTCTTGCTGCGATTCCTCACCATCTGAAGAAAAGCAAGAGATAATAATTTAGAAAATGTACCCAACTAAATGCATCAAGGGATATGAAACTAAGCAACTAGCTATACTATCCTAGGTGAACATGGCAATGCTAAAGCATCCCAAAATCCTCTATTAAGCACACAAGCAAGCAATATATATAGAAAACAACACACCCAGCAAAAACACATTGATTCCTGAGTGCTCCTATGTGCTCTAAAATGTCCATTCTATCTAGGCTGCGTCCTACGGTCAACCTGTGGCTCTGATACCAATTTGTGACACCTGGTTCCGAATATGAACCAAGCGTAACACATATGTGTGCCCAGGACGTTCAACACACATAAACGAGTGCATTCACAAAAGAGTATACAAAAAATTACCACAAGACAAGATTAATTAACCAAATTGTATTACACTAACCATATCATCCTCGAGTACAGGTTCTAATGAATATTAATGATAAGTTCCAACTAATGCAGCAGAAATAAACTAATTAAGCACACTAAACAGCTAGGCAGCATAAGCAATAGGATATAGCGCAGCTCCATGTAACACCACAGGCAAAGCTGACGGCAGACACGGCCTAGAATTCCGCATTATCATCGTTATACTTCCAATCCTAACCTGCAACTGTTGGTGGGGAGGATTGCAAGAGTGAGTACATGTCATACTCAACAAGTGTGCAAAGTATGACATGTGGATGATTCAAATGACGAATATAATAAAGGTTGAGTGCTGAAAAGTATATTAAAACATTTGAAAAAGCAATATATTACATGTATATGAGATAAACCCATCATAAGCCATGTAGTTATCATAATACCAGTCCATATTCCATATCAATCATCATATACCAATATCCATATTCAATACCAGAATTCAATTCATAACCATCCCAAATACCATCTCAATACCGAGTTCCCTCTAATCATGTGAGGGTCCAAGTTGCTCATAACCGGGAGCACGACTATCATGATAGTTTTAGACACACTCTGCAGAGGTTGTACCGCTTTACCCACATGTTTGTGATTTTATCACCTTTCGATGACTATAGAATCTCAATTATGCCGTCTCACACTTCTGTAGGTGTGTGGCCAAGAGATCACAAAATATCCCTTTAGAAAGGGATTAGTAGCCTATTTAGACCCCCACTAAGGTTTCACCGGTGGCGATGTCTCCCACTGAGCACATCTTCAACCAAGGGCCCCCTCTTGAGCCATTTGGATCCCAGGTAGTCCCACCAATCATTAACAAACCCAATCCGACTACCCCTTCCCCGAGCATCCTTAATTGTCCAAATAGCACTGGCAAAGCCCTAATTAATCAGCTACGCCGCACCCCATACTTGGCCTCGTGGTGGCACTGTAAATCTTGGATGGTCGCTCCACGAACCGGTCCTTAGATCTAAAGCAAGCAAAACCACCATAACATCCAACCCATCCACATTCCAAGCTTGCTTAGATCACCCATTACCATATCATATTTAACCAGTTAATGTCAACCACAATCTCATTAGTGCATAATTAAATTAAGTAGTATAGTTGTTCTTCCATCCCAATTAATTAAGCGAAGCAAAAGGGAAAAAATCCCATCCCGACACTCTACCATATATTCCAGGTGACATGGTGGTTAAACAAAACTAGTAAACTTCCTATCATAGGATTCCCATCAAATTGACACAAGCATGCAGTTTTGCAAACAAAACATTTATTTCAAAATAGGATCAATATGCTTCAAGGACACTTGTCTTGCTCTTGCGGTTGATTAGGATCAAAGTTGTCGGTACCCTCCGTACCGGATACCCCTTGGGATTGCAAAGATCACAAGGAAACTCCATATACCAGATTTGAAGACCTCTGAAGGCCCCAAATGTCAGGCGTAGCCGGACCTGCTTCCCTGACATGGTTAGTCCCGGGGCCGCCACGTGTATCACAAGACCGGAGCTATCACCCACACTTGGGAAGCTCCGGTCAGAATACCAATATGGCACCTCCGGACCTAACCCCAGACAGAGGGAAGCTCCGGTACTAACACGTGTCCAACAGCACCGGATCTACCTGTCCACCACGGTGAGCTCTGGAGGTGCCACGTGGCAACCGCCGGACCTTCAACTTCAATTATCAGGCCGGTGGACCCCCCCCACGGCTCCGGGGACATTCAAGGATCAATCAAAAGCTTCAAGACCCGATTAAGTATCATTAATGCCTTATTAATGACACACGATCGGATGGTCCTTAATACTGGTAACGGTGCTGTTAAGGCCCATTACTAGGCTATTAAGGGTAATTACTCCATTTATTGTGTATCAAGCATGTGTAACCGCCGGGGCCACCTGTCGGGCCAGGCTAACGTTGTAACGACTAGTCCTTGTACTATAAAAGGACTGGTCGACAATACACAAAGGACAGTTCCAGACCACTGCTGAATACCCTGAGCTAGACGAGCTTCTTCTTCTGGAGCTTCTTCTAGACTCAAAAGCTTAATACATCACCAACACACCCCGTGGAGTAGGGTATTATGCTCAGGCGGCCCAAACCACGTAAATCCTTGTGTACACGTGTCTTTCACCTTCTTGAATCTCTGCGCGCCCATTACTGAACTACAACTCCTTGACCTACCAAAGGTAGTGTGTGGAGATCTTTCGATTCCAAATGCCGACAGTTGGCGCGTCAGGTAGGGGCGCCCGAGATTTTGAGTATGGTGAACTCAGCTGCTGGATCATCCAACGGCAACCCTGCCGTTCGACCCGCTGGAGGCAATCCCTCCAACATGCAGTAACCAGCAGGTGTGGTGGCTCCAGCAGAAGTCATGCCTCCACCACCACCGCCTGCACCAGCACGTCAAGCTGAGCAGCGTGACGGTGCATCAGCGTCGGTCACTGCATCGGCAAACAACAACCCTGAACACGCGCTTCATGCAGCGCATGCTCTCCTCCAACGTCCACCACCTCTAGGTGCATCCCAGGGTGCAATGGAGGAGTGGAGAGCTGATGTGGAACACTTGGTTGCAGCAGCAGCCGACCGCATCAGCAACCAAGGTCCTCCTCCATCGGGCGGGCCCCATCGCAGCGCCGGACCGTGTCTGGCAGACTTGGTCCGCATGCTTCCTAGAATAGGAGGCGTGTTGCGTCACAGCAAGTTACGTCGCTACCCTCCGGGGCGCGACGTACTCATACGGTAACCAGGATGTCAACTCATGACCTCCGGGCGGAGCTTGATCGCCGTTACCGTTAACAGGACGGCCGCGTCCATATCGAGCGTGCTCGCAAAAGGCGAGAGGCTCGAGACAGCCTTGCTCCCGAGGGAGTAGGAGGAGGCTGTTCTGCACTGGCCATGCATCTGCGCATGGTCAGATGGTCACAAAAAATTCCGACCTCACCTGCTGGAGAAATTTGACGGGACAGTCAATCCTGCCGAGTTTCTCAAAATTTACACCACCGCCAATCCTTGCGACCGGAGGTAACGAGGCCGTAATGGCCAACTACTTCCCAGTGGCTTTGAATGGGACCGCCAGGTTCTGGTTCATGAGCCTTCCTCACAACTCTATCAATAGTTGGGAGGAATTGTGCCAATAGTTCATTGCCAATTTCAGGAGTTCACACACCCGACCAGGCACCGAACTGGACCTTTTTGCAGTTGTGCAGAAGGGGGGAGAATCCCTGCGCTCATTTATCCAGAGGTTCTCCCAAGTACAAAACACCATTCCTTCTATCTCTAGCGCTTTTGTTATCGTTGAATTTAGACAGGGCGTACGGGATAAGAAGATGCTGGAGAAGCTGGCAGTCAAGGAGATCACCAGCATCACGGAACTCTTCAGCTTGGCAGACAAATGTGCCAAAGCTGCAGAGGGCCATGAAATGCACTCCAAACCACCTCCGGAGGATGGCAAAAAATCCTCCAAATGCGAAACCACTACCTCCGGGAGTGGCAAAAAGAAGAAAAAGCCCAACGGCAAGAAGAAGACGTCGGCCGGCACATCCACCGCTGCAGCTACTGCAGCTCCGGGTGGTCGGGGGCCACGCCCCGAGAAACGACCTCGGCCGTCCTCTGAAGATGGTGGCAACTCCAAAATGTGGTGTCCTATCCACAAGACGAACGGCCACAACTTGGAGGACTACCGGGAGGTCCAAAACCTTGTCGAGCGCTACCACAAGCGCTAGGAAGAAGTTCCTTTCCGTCAGAGGGAAGGAAAGCAGAAAGTCGACGAAGCTCCGGCTGAAGAGGATTTGGGCTTCCAAGACACTAAAAAGGTCCTGAAGGCTGTGTACACCTCATCAACGACGACTCCGACATCTCCGACAATGAGCGTCGGAAGACCATGAACACCATCTTTGGTGGTTCGTGGGACATCACCTCCCACCGTGTCCTCAAGACTATGCGGCAGGACATGGCCTCAGTAGCTCCTACAGCCAGGGCGAAGCCTCATTGAAAGTGGATGGACACTACCATCACTTTTGATGCTTCGGATTGCACTCGGAACATGATCGGAGCTGGCCAGCTACCTCTGATGGTATCACCTACCATCAACAACATTCAACTCCACCATGTAATGGTGGACAGAGGTTCGGGGCTGAACCTCATAAGCTTCAAAGCTTTCGTCAAGCTTCAGCTCTGACCTTCTGATCTTCACCCCTCCCGACCTTTCTCCGGAGTAGGTCCGAGGGCCATAACACCACTCGGTGCCATTACTCTCCCCATGACTTTCAGGACTTGGGAGAATTATCGCACTGAGAAGTTGATCTTTGACGTCGCTCAGATCAACTTGCCCTTCAACGCCATTCTGGGCAGGCCCGCCTTGTACAGATTCATGGTTGCTTCTCATTATGGCTACCTGGTGTTAAAGATGCCAACACCAGCTGGCGTTCTCTGGATCCGCAGAGACCATACTGCTGGAGTAACTGCTTTGGAGGAACTGCATGCACTTGCTACAGCGCAGGAGGAAGAATCCAGGCAGGAGCAAGCTCCGAAACCCCCGAGCATTCGTCAACGAGGCTCAACCTCCATACCTCGCGTGCAACCAAGCGGCGACACTGACATCCCTGTCAAAGTCGTCCAAATCGGTTCCGATGCTGCTCAGACCACCCGTATATCGGGAGGTCTGAATGACAAATAGGAACTCACACTCATCACTTTCCTCCGAGCTAACGTCGACGTGTTTTCCTGGCAACTGTCACAAATGCCTGGGATCCCTAGGGAAGTGATCGAGCATAATCTGAAGATCTATCCCGATGCTCAGCCTGTACATCAAAAGTCTCGGAAGCAATCCGTAGAGCGACATAACTTCATACGACAAGAAGTGAAGAAGTTGCTCGAAGCTAGATTCGTCCGAGAAGTCTTCCATCCAAAATGGCTGGCAAACCCAGTTGTTGTACCCAAGGCCGGCGGGAAGCTTCGGATGTGTATCGACTACACAACACTAAATAAGGCATGCCCAAAAGATCCATTCCCACTACCTAGAATAGATCAGATAGTGGATTCCACCTCTGGGTGTGAATTACTGTGTTTCCTAGACGCATATTCTGGGTACCATCAAATCAGAATGTCTATGGAAGATGAAGAACATACTTCTTTTATCACAGTAGATGGATTGTATTGTTATACTACCATGCCATTCGGTCTCAAGAATGCAGCTTCAACATTTGTACGAGCTATGTACAAAAATTTTGGAGAGCTCATCAGAGACGTAGTGGAAGTGTATGTTGATGACATCGTTGTCAAGATCAAGGACAAGGAGTCACTCCTTGACACCTTGCAAGCTATCTTCGACAAGTTGCGGGTCACCCGCATGAAGCTGAACCCAGACAAGTGTGTCTTCGGGGTTAGCTCCGGAAAGCTTCTTGGTTTCCTGGTAAACCACCGGGGCATAGAAGCAAATCCGGCGAATATTAAAGCCATAGAGGAGATGCGGCCACCAGCCCGCATCAAAGATGTCCAGAAACTGATTGGATGTCTAGCCGCCCTCAGCCGGTTCATCTCAAGACTGGCGGAATGAGCACTACCCTTCTTCAAGCTATTGAGGAAGTTCGGACCATTTCAATGGTCTGAAGAAGCAGAAAAGGCGTTCCGAGAGCTAAAACAGCTCCTTACCACTCCACCAACTCTGGTAGCTCTGAACCCTGGTGAGCCCTTACTGCTTTACATTTCAGCAATCGACGAGGTTGTCAGCATGGTCCTGGTCGCAGAGAGTCCAGAACCATCTCAAGCTCAGGAATCCAGACCCCTCCGGGAGGGTCCGGAGGTTCCTGAAGGTGAGTCTGGGTCCAAGCCCCCAGACTTGGATCAACAGGGAGTTGTCCCAGAAGACTAGGACCCCGTCTGGGAGGGTCCGGGTCACTCCAGCAGAAGCTTCAGGTTCCTCTAGCAGGGACCCAGAGGTTCCTGAAGCAGGTTCGGACCCCTCCGGGAGGGTCCGGACAGTCCAACGCCCAGTGTACTTCATCAGCGAAGTACTACATGATGCCAGGACTCAATACTTAGAGGTGCACAAGCGGCTCTACGCAGTCCTCATCGCCTCCAGGAAGCTTCGCCATTACTTCCAAGCTCACAAGATCTTAGTAGTGACCTCTTACCCACTACGTGCGATCTTGCATAATCCCAACTCTACTGGGAACATTGCAAAGCGGACAGCGGAATTGGCTGAATTCGATCTTGAATTCGTTCCCAGACAAGCGATCAAGAGTCAAGCATTGGCAGACTTTGTGGCGGAATGGACCCCCTCTCCATCAAACCCTGGGGGCCCCAGTGAGCAGAAGTCAGAACTCAAGGCTCCGGTCTTCACCGAACCTCACTGGACCCTCTACTTCGACAGCTCCATGCAAAAGTAGGGGGCCGGAGCTGGAGTCCTTCTCCTCGCACCAACTGGGGGGAAGGTAAAATACATGGTCCACCTTGACTTCAAGGCGATCAACAACATGGAGGAGTATGAAGCACTCATTCATGGACTAAAGGTGGCACTATCGTACGGTGTCAAGCAGTCGTTGGTCAAGGGAGATTCGCAGCTCATCATTAAACAGATGAAGGGTGAATTCTCCTGTAACAATCCTCAACTAGCTGCTTATCTCCTTGAAGTCTAGAGGCTTTAGAAGGATCTCCACCATGTCCAGCGTATCCATAACGCTGAAGCTGACGAACTCTCAATGAAAGCATCAACCGGAGCTCCTGCTCCTGACGGAACCTTCGTCCGGAGATTGTCAAAACCCACAGCTCAGCCTGCCAAACTGAGCGAAGGGGGCGAGACCAGCATCCCGAAGCTGGCGGTCCCGATGGCCCTGTTACCATGGCAGCCATCAAGGGTCATAGGTGCTGCCGGAAGCTCCGAGCAACCCAGCACGCAAAACTCAAATGCTCAAGCAAGCTCTGATGCATGGATCTCGGAGATTCGGAGCTACTTGAAAGACAATGTCCTTCCTGACGCTGATGTATCCGCTGACCGGATAGTCAGATTGGCTAAAAGATACACGTTGGTAGAAGGGGATCTCTACCGGCGTAGTGCCAACGGCGTCCTAATGCAGTGCATCACAAGGGAAGAAGGCCGCGAGCTCCTCGCAGAAATCCTTGGAGGCGAGTGTGGGAACCACGCGTCTTCTTGCACGCTGGTCGGTAAAGCCTTCCGGCATGGCTTCTACTGGCCTACAGTGCTCCAGGATGCAACTGAGCTGGTGAAGAAATGCAAAGCATGCCAGTACCATGCAAAGCAAATTCACACACTGGCTCAACCTTTACAAATGATACCTCCTACATGGCCTTTCACTGTGTGGGGGATGGACATCTTGGGACCTTTCCGAAGAGCCGTCGGAGGTTACAAGTTCCTGTATGTCTCCATTGACAAGTTCACCAAATGGCTGGAAGCAACTCCAGTTGTGACAATCAACAAGCAACCAGCTATCAACTTCCTGCAGTCCATAGTATGCAGATTTGGAGTCCTGAACAAAATCATACTGATAATGGGACCCAATTCACAAGCTCTGCTTTCCAAGGATACTGCGAAGACCTCGGCATCCAAGTCAGCTACGCCTCTGTAGCTCATCCGGCAAGCAATGGCCAAGCCAAGAGGGCAAATGTAGAAATCCTGAAAGGACTCAAAACGCGCACATATGAGCGCCTAAAAAAACATGGAGCCAACTGGATTGAAGAACTCCCGCCCACTCTATGGACCAACAGGACAACTCCAAACCGGTCAACTGGAGAGACACCCTTCTTCCTGGTGTACGGAGATGAAGCAGTCTTTCCTCCGGAAATCACCTTGGGGTAGCTCCGGGTCCGGACCTCCGACGAAGCCACGCAGGACCAGCTCCGACGTGTAGACCTTGACCTCCTTGAAGAGGGAAGGTGCCGAGCAGCTATTCGGAATGCCCGATACCGCCAAGCTCTTCGGCGCTATCACCAACGGCATGTTCATAGCCGACAGCTTGAGGAAGGCGATCTAGTGCTACGGAGAATACAATCCAGAGAAGGGTTGAACAAACTATCCCCCAGCCGGGAGGGACTCTTCCTGAAATTGCATCTAGGTTCCCCGTGGGTTTTGGATGTTTGATGACGACAATTAAGTCGCTAATGAGCTCAATTGATCTTAGCACAGGTGTGGACTCGATCGGAGACGCAAACCCTCAAAAAGGAAAAGGAAGGAAATGGAGTCGACTCGAAGCGTAGAAACTAGGGTTTCTAGCGTGTTGAGTTAGACTAGCCGTAGAAATAGGATGGTGTGTGCGTAAAGTGCAAAGAGATCAAAGTAGGAGCTCAAGAGTGCTGGTTTAGGTAGAAACCCCGTTTAGAATTGAAGTTAGAGCAGTCTGGCAGGAAGGCCGGACTAGTCCGCCTGGTTGGCCTGACTAGTCCGCTCCTGGCAAGACTAGTCCGTTTTCACTTGGACCAGAAGGTCCTGTGTGACTTCGGACTAGTCCGTAGTGGGACGAACTAGTCTGTGGTACCCCTAGGGTGAAGATTCGGGACTAAGTCCAGCAGAGCGGACTTGTCCGTTTTGGGGCGGACCAAGAGGTCCTGTGTGAGAACGGACTAGTCCGTCCGTGGGCCGGACTAGTCCGTATGGCTAAGTGCAGAAAGGTTTTTGCGACTAAGTCTGGGAAGGCCGGACTAGTCCACCCATGGGGCCGGACTAGTCCGTGGTCTTCAGACTAGTCCGTCTTCACACAGAACAAAAGGTTCTGTGTGAGATCGGACTAGTCCGGTGAGGGTCGGACTAGTCCGTTTTGAAAGTTACCGTTTGAATTTGAAGTTTGGCAGGTAGTGTGACGATTGCCGCTCAGTGCGACAGTTGTCGGGACCTGACAGAGGGGTCAGTGGTCCCCTAGGCCGGACTAGTCCAGGCTGTAGGCCGGACTAGTCCACCCTTCTGCTGAAGTCAGCAGTATGGGCTTGGGACCTCTATAAATAGAGGTCCCCTGGGTTCTTTTGAACAAACTCTTGAGCAAATAAGAACCCTAGCGCCGCCACAGCCAACTTGGAGCATTATTAAGCCTCTTTCTTGCCTACTTTCCCTCTAAAACTAATTCTTGAGTGGATTTGGGTTTAGTGAGGTGGAGAAGAGGAAGAACATCACGCTTATGCTCCCGGTTTGATCTCTTGCACTCATTGAGTCTTTGTGAGCTGTGTGTTGAGTGTGTTTCATGGTGTTGATCACCTTTGTGGTGTGGGAGCCTCAGATTGTGAGAAGCCGCAATGAATCTTGTATTTGCCTTTGTGATTAGTGGAGAACCAAGTTAGGCCTGTGCGGTAAACTTGGTGAGGGAAGGGTTGTTGAACCCGGTCCTTTGTGGACTCCTCAACGGGGACGTAGATTCTTGTGTGGAATCGAACCTCGGGATAAAATCCTTGTGTCTCCGTGTTCTTCGCATTTTGTTTATCGAATATTTCGTTCTAGGGTTGCTAGTTTTATCTTGTGCTTCACATTGCCATAATCTTGTTGAAACTTGACTCACTCTTGTGTTGGTAGTTGCTAAATTTGACATAAACATATCCTCACCTGTAGCCTCGAGAAAATCCCCTTAAAACTTGCTAGAAACACTTTTTAGGGTTCTTCACATAGGCTGACCGGACTAGTCCGCCCCCAGACCGGACTAGTCCGCCCCCTGTGATTTAATCTCGTTTTATTAAGTCATTTGCAGGTCGATTAGCCTATTCACCCCCCCTCTAGGCAACTTTCAATTGGTATCAGAGCAGGACTCTCCACAAAGAGTCTAACAACTCGGAGAGATGGCCGGGGTGGTGTTTGAAGAGGTGTCGACCAATGATTCTCAACCGACACGTGAGGAGACAATTGCTTATCAAGACAAGCCAACCGATCATGAGGAGACTCGCCAGCTCAAGGCGAAGCTCCGGGAGAAGCTGAAGATTGCTGCGGTTGATCCGTCAAGCCCATCAAGTGGTAGTGGCAGAGTCAACAACAACCGACAAGGGTTCAACTATGAACGCCTTGCCGCCAACAACCACTACCTCTCCATCCCATTGGGGAAACCTCCTCAATTCGATGGAACCGACTACGGGATGTGGAAGCACAACATGAAGATCCACCTCGTGTCACTCAATCTGGCATTGTGGCAAATTGTCATGATCGGGGTGGAGATCCCGAAGGATGAGGACAACATCACACAAGAACAAGCCATTCTCATCCACTGCAACGCTCAAGCTGCGGGTGTGATCATCTCATCACTCTCAAGAGATGAGTTCAACCGCATCGATGGTCTTGAGGTGGCCAAAGATATATGGGACACCCTCAAGACGGCGCATGAGGGAAATTGAGTGGTCAAGGAGGCCAATATCGAGCTCATCGAAGGAGAGCTTGGGAGGTTCGCCATCATGGATGTTGAATCCCCCCAAGACATGTACAACCGGTTGAAGATACTCATCAACAAGAGCCGATCATATGGCTGCACCAAGTGGACCGACCACGAGGTGGTGATGAGGATGATCCGGGCATTCATGCCTAGGAACGTCGCTCTTTGCTCCATGATTCGAGAAAGCTCGGGGTTCACTGAAATGACCCCGAAGGAGGTCCTTGGCAGGATCATCAACCACGAGATCATGGAGAAGGAGGCGCTCTTCTACAACGACCTTCAAAAGTTCACCACCTCCAAGATGAAGAATGTTGCACTCAAGGTAACACCCTCTCCAAAGGAGCAAGAGGACAGCGATGAGGAGAGCCTCGACACCGATGAGGAAGAGGCCTTCTTCATCAACAAATTCAAGAGGATGAGGAGGAGGAAGAAAGGCGGATACAACCATGAAGGCAAGGGGAAGGAAAGAGCAAGGTCCAAATCAAAAAGGGCTTGCTACAATTGTGGCGAGTACGACCACTTCATCGCTGATTGCCCCCATGAAGAAGTGAAGAAGAAGAAGGAGGGCAAGCCTCAAGAGAAGAAATTCTTCAAGAAGAAGAGGCCCTCCGGACAAGCACACTTGGGCAAGGAGTGGGACTCTAACGATGAGTCCTCCTCCGAAGAAGAAGATGAGAAGATGGCTACCATAGCCATCGGGAGGAGCTCCAAGGGAAGCAAGCTCTTCCTCAACCTCAACAACGACTACAAACCTACTTGCCTTATGGCAAGGGAGGGAAGGAGAAAGGTAACATCTCATCCCTCCTCCTCAATCTCTTCTCAAGATGAATTTGATAGCGCTAGTGAGAATGAGCATATGTTTAAGGACATAAGCAAAAGCACCTTGCGTAGAATGAAATTGCTTATGGATGAGATCTTTGAGAAGGAGGATCTCATCAATAGACAAGAGGACATGCTCATCCTTGAGAAGGAGAGATGTCAAGAGCTTAATGAGCTCCTTGAGCTCGAAAGAGAGAAGAGCAGGGCATTGGAACACGAACTTGCTCTAAGCAAGAAAACGTGTTCAAGTCTTGAGGAGAAGTCAATTGAGCTCAAGGATGAACTTGGGAACTTGTCAAAAGTTAACAAGATCCTTGAGACTCAAGTTGAGTCTCTCAAGAACAATGTAGCCTCTTCCTCCAAGAGCTCAACCTCCTCAAAGGCCTCATCCAATGCAACCCCGCCTTGCAAGTGCTCTAACTTAATTCTTAAGCTTAAGGATGAACTCAACTTAGCGCAGGGCAAGCAAGCACCTAAGGGTGCCATCTTTGACAAGGAGAAGGTGGCGTATGCACGAAGTGCATACACCAACAAAATACCTCCCCATGTCAAGGATGGTCTTGGCTATACTAGAGGTGGAAGGCATAACGCCAAAACCTCCGAGTATGGCAAAGACATGATTGTCTTTGTTAAGGGGAGTTCATCCACAACTAAAAATGAAAAGAACTCACCCTCTAGCAACAAAATGCCTAAATCTGAACCGTATCCTCTATTCCATGAGTTTGATGCATCTTATGTGCTTATGAGGAACAAATATGGCAAAGTGTTTGCTAGATATGTTGGGCCACTCCGCAAGAGCCCCAAGCCTTGCGTGTGGGTGCCCAAATGCCTAACCACTAACGTGAAAGGACCCAACTCCGCTTGGGTACCTAAAAGGAAGGCATAAATTTGTTTTGTAGGCTTACTCCTCCGGCGGATCGAAATGGGTGTTGGATAGTGGATGTACCAACCACATGACCGGAGAGAGGAGCATGTTCATAGAGTATGAGGAGAACGAGGACCCAAATGAAGGAATCTTCTTTGGGGATAATAGCCAAGGGAAAATCCTTGGCTCCGGTAAAATTGCTATCTCCTCTTTACATACTCTATCTAATGTTTTGCATGTTGATTCCCTAGACTATAACCTCCTATCCATATCACAACTATGTGATAAAGGATATAAGTGTGTATTTACTAGTGATGGTATGAGCGTTCTTAGAGAGGGTAATGACTCGATAGCCTTTAAGGGAGTGCTCAAGGGAAAGCTCTATCTCGTGGAATTTACCACGGATAAGGCTCAACTTGACACATGCTTAATGGCGAAAGCCAACATGGGATGGCTTTGGCATAGAAGGCTAGCCCATGTTGGAATGAGGAACCTTCAAAAGCTCCCTAAGGGAGAGCACGTTCGTGGCCTAAAGGATGTGGTATTTGAAAAGGATAGGCCATGTAGTGCATGCCAAGCGGGAAAGCAAGTAGGAGCTCAACACCCCTCTAAGAATGTCATGACGACAACTAGACCTTTGGAGTTACTCCATATGGATCTTTTTGGCCCCATTGCTTATATTAGCATTGGTGGCAACAAGTATGGTCTAGTCATCGTTGATGACTTCTCTAGATATTCTTGGGTGTTCTTCTTGCATGATAAGAGTGAAACTCCCAGTGTCCTTAAGAAATTCCTAAGGAGAGCTCAAAATGAGTTCACCTTAAGGATAAAGGCTATAAGGAGTGACAATGGCACTGAATTCAAGAACATGCAAGTAGAAGAGTTCCTAGATGAGGAGGGCATCAAGCATGAGTTTTCCGCTCCCTATTCTCCTCAACAAAATGGAATTGCCGAAAGAAAGAATAGGACGCTTATTGAGATGTCAAGGACGATGCTGGATGAGTACAAAACATCGGACCGGTTTTGGGCGGAAGCAGTTAACACCGCTTGCCATGCCGTAAACCGATTGTACCTTCATCGCCTCCTCAAGAAGACTCCTTATGAGCTTCTCGTTGGTAAGAAACCCAATGTTTCTTACTTTCGTGTCTTTGGTAGCAAGTGTTATATCCTCAACAAGAAGCCTAGGACATCGAAGTTTGCTTCAAAGTCCGATGAGGGTTTCTTGCTTGGATATGACTCAAACACTCATGCGTACCGTGTGTTCAACAAATCCTCCGGAATTGTTGAAATAGCACGTGACGTGGTGTTTGATGAAACCAATGGCTCTCAAGTGGAGCAAGTTGATCAACATGCCCTTGATCAAGAGGAACCTCCACTAGAAGCTCTAGGAGAATGGCACTTGGAGATGTTCGCCCACAAGAACCATCTCAAAGCCCAAGTGACCATCCTCACTATGAAGTAGGTCAAACCCCCATTGGACAAGTTGGAGATCCACTAGATGCTCCCCAAAGTGATAATGGGAATGAAGATCAAGGGGGGGGGGCATGGATCAAGGGGGAGACCAAAGTGAAGAAGATGAAGCAAGTGGTTCAAGAGCTCAACCTCCGCATCCTCGTGTTCATCAAAGTGTTCAACGGGATCATCCCGTTGACAACATTCTAGGAGATATCACAAAAGGAGTAACAACACGTTCACGTGTTGCAAATTTGTGAGCATTTCTCCTTTGTCTCATCCTTGGAACCTCATAAGGTTGAAGATGCCTTAAGAGATCCGGATTGGGTAGTTGCCATGCAAGAGGAGCTCAATAACTTTAAAAGGAACAAGGTTTGGGAGCTTGTCAAGCGCCCACAAGCTAATGTTGTTGGAACCAAGTGGGTGTTCCGCAAAAAACAAGATGAGCATGGCGTGGTAACTAGGAACAAGGCACGACTTGTGGCAAAAGGGTACTCACAAGTTGAAGGATTGGATTTTGATGAGACATTTGCCCCCGTAGCTAGGCTTGAGTCAATTCGGATATTACTAGCCTTTGCTACTCATCATGACTTCAAGCTCTACCAAATGGATGTTAAGAGTGCATTCCTTAATGGCCCAATCAAGGAAGAAGTTTATGTAGAGCAACCTCCGGGGTTTGAAGACCAAGACTATCCTAACCATGTTTACAAATTGCGAAAGGCTCTTTATGGCCTCAAGCAAGCTCCTAGAGCTTGGTATGAGTGCCTAAGAGACTTTCTAGTTAAAAATGGTTTTAGGATAGGCAAAGCGGGTTATACCCTTTTCACAAAGCACTTCAACGAGGATCTTTTTGTGTGCCAAATATATGTGGATGACATCATATTTGGTTCCACAAATAAGGTGTTTTGTGATGAGTTCTCCAAGATAATGACGGAGAGGTTTGAAATGTCCATGATGGGTGAGTTGAAGTTCTTTCTAAGATTTCAAGTAAAACAATTCAAAGAAGGGACGTTCATAAATCAAACTAAGTATACACAAGATATTCTAAGGAAGTTTGACATGGATAAGGCAAAACCCATCAAAAACCCTATGGGGACAAATGGACACCTAGACCTAAATGAGGACGGTCCAAGTGTGGATCAAAAGTTATATAGGTCTATGATTGGTTCACTTCTCTATCTTTGTGCATCTAGGCCCGATATCATGCTAAGTGTGTCTATGTGTGCACGCTTTCAAGCGGCACCTAAGGCTTGTCATTTGACCGCCGTTAAAAGGATCTTGAGATATCTAGTACACACACCTTCCCTAGGACTTTGGTACCCCAAAGGATCTAAAGTTTAACCTCATTGGATATTCCGATGCGGACTATGCGGGGTGCAAAGTTGATAGGAAGAGCACATCAGGTACATGCCAATTCTTGGGTCGATCTCTAGTGTCTTGGTCCTCCAAGAAGCAAAACTCTATTGCTCTCTCCACCGCCGAAGCAGAATATGTTGCAGCCGGAAGTTGTTGTGCACAACTTCTTTGGATGCGACAAACCCTTAGGGATTATGGGATTAACTTGCGCAACATTCCACTCTTGTGTGACAACGAGAGTGCCATCAAGATAGCCCATAATCCGGTGGAGCACTCTAGGACCAAACACATAGACATACGACACCACTTCTTGAGAGACCACTCACTGAAGGGAGATATTGTGATTTCTCATGTGAGGACGGAACATCAACTTGTAGATATCTTCACCAAGCCTCTTGATGAGAAGCATTTCTGTGAGCTAAGAAGTGAGCTCAACTTTTGGATTCTAGGAATGTGGCTTAAACCACATTCCTCATATATTTTGAGCTATACTTCGAAAAACTCTTCTCTATATTGATTTCTCTTCAAAACTATTTGAGAAAACTATTTTCTTAGAACATGATCATGGATTTGTCATATATTCCTCAATAATCATGTTTGCAATGCTAGTTGTCCAAAAGGACCGATAGTTTGTGGGCAAAATTCAAAGATATTGTTTTTCAGCCCAGTAGGACCGGACTAGTCCGCCCCTGTGGACAGACAAGTCCGGGTCCAGACTAGTCCGCGGCTGGTCCGCACACCGGACTAGTCCGGCCCTTGGGGACTTAAACCCCCAGGGCGGCCCAGCCCCCCTCCTCTCTCCTCTCACTCTCGCCTCTCTCTCCCGCGCGCTAGAAACCGCCTCCCTCGGCGATTTTTCGCTCCAACCACGAAATCTCGATTCCAATCCGTGCATTGGAGTCTTTGGGAGTGAGGGATCGTTTCCCCGCGCTCCACCTTCGTGATCCATCTTCAATTTCGTCGATTCTCGCGGATTTGAGGAGGTATTCCCTCTTTTTCAAAAACTTTCCCCATTCTTCATTCTTGAAGTTTTTGATAGGAACACCTTCATTAATGTTGCTCCATATACCCTTGCGATCATAGCCTAGGAGTATTGCGTGCTGATTTGATGATTTTTCGAAGAATCGATTAGGGTTAGGGTTCATCCTGCGCAACCCGGACTAGTCCGGCCCCTGGCGGACAAGTCCGCCCGGCGGACTAGTCCGTCCCTGGGGCGGACAAGTCCGGTTTGCACAGGGCAAACCCTGGTCCTAGTCTACTCTTGAGATTTCTTCCGCAACGCTCCCTCTCCTTGGACTCATATCTTCTTTTCTCTGTATTTCCGCAGCATGTCGAACTCGGAGCGTTCCCCTCCTCGTCTCAACCCCGCGGGCAAGGAAGAACGCGTTGAGACCTATCGGAGCCGCACCGAGGAGAGAGGTGTTTAAGTGCCCCGGGAGGGCCGCACCAAAGCACAAATCGTTGAGGCAAGGACGAAAGCTGCCCTCATTGAGGCGCAGAAGGCAAAGGAAGAAAGGAGGCTGAAGGCACTTGAAGCCTCCAAAGTAGCCGCAACCATTTACAATGAAGAAGAAGCTATAGCTCGAGCTACTGCAGAATCTCTTAATGAGCTAAGGAAGAAGAAGAGGCAGGATAGGGAGGCTCACAACTCCAGACCCGATGAGGCCAATGCTCCCAAGAGGAAGAAACTCGTCACCATTGGCGAGAAAGTAAAGGGCAAGGAGCAAGACCAGCGGGAAGATGAGTCGAGGATCGAGCGTGACCCTAAGAAGGGAAAGGATCCAGCTCCAGTCGAGCCAAAGAAGAAGAAGCCAGCTATCAAGGTGTCAGCCAAGAAGGCAGCTGGAGGCCCTATGATCAAAGAGAAAGGGAAGGTAGCTCCCATTGGCCCCCTTGAGGTTCATACACCAGAGAGGAACCCCAACAGGCAGAAGGAGTTGGGTGCCAATGTGTTTCATGGCAAAGGGGCTGACAAGGCCAGGAGGCTTAGGACCGAGAAGGTCTACAAATATGAGAGGAGCACAGCAGATCCAAGGTTCTGGTGCGACTTTCACTATGACTATTACCGGCTAGTTTACCAGCAGATGAAGAAGCCGGTAATAGAAGCTCAATGGGTAGACTGGGAGTACATGGCCAGAAAGCAATACCCAGACTTTGATGAGGTCATTGAGGCAGCTGAGCGCCATGAGCTTAAGGAGATAATGGGATTCAAGTACAACTGGAATGTTGAGGTCATTTTACAGTTCTACTCGACTGTGTACTTCCCCAGCTTTGGTGACAGGAGCATCACCTGGATGACTCACGGAGAGCAGTACTCCGTCACCCTTGCTGAGTTTGCTCAGATTCTTGGCTTGGAGGCTCATTTGGATCATGAGATCATAATCTCAAACCTCAAGCCGGTTGACCGTGACCAGCTGAACTTTATGTACCCCAGTCACGTCACCTATGAAGCCGGTTTGGCAAGGAACATCAAACCGTTTTACAGCATCCTGAACCGGATTCTTAGGAGGACGATAGCCCCCAAGGATGGAGATGCAGGGGTGATCCAGGGTAGTCTGAGGCATCTACTTCTTCTCATCGCCAGTGATGAGAAGTTCAACTTGGTGGATTACATCTTCGACGATATCTTCAACATCTCACACACTCCCAACCGTGCCTGCGGTTATGCGCCCTACATCATGTGCTTGATAGAGAAGGTGTCGGGACTCACTTTTGTGAAGGATGTGACACACTGCCCTCTTCGCCCTCAGAAGCCTCCTCCTGTGCCAGCTGCTCCGCGTTGCAAGAATGCGGATCCTCCATCTCAGCCGGAGGAAACACTTGTTGGAGCTTCACGCCGTGCCTCTCACTCACCCAGTGGCTCCTCTAGTAGCGGAGTCCTCAAGTTCCTTCGGTCCATCTTCACCTCGTGCCGCAAAGCCGAGGTGCGAGCTCAAAGGACCAAAAGATACGTGAGGAAGCTCTGCGACAAGCTAGAAATCCCGATGAGCCCTGAGGCCTCCGATGACGAGCTCACTCCATACCCTCTTCTCACCCCCGACGAGTTGGCACTCTTTGGTGAGAAGGAGGGTACCTCCGCACCGGGCTCCGACGACAACGACGACGACGCCAACTATAATGAGGAAGACGTCGAAGACTCCGAGGCCACGGAGAGTGGTAGTGGCGAGGACGAGGACTAGCTTTTAGGTCCTAGTCCCCCTTCTTTTCCTTTTTGGTGCCTTGATGACAAAGGGGGAGAGTTAGGGGGAGTCAGTCTTTTGTGTGGTGCCTTCGGACTTGTCTTGTAATATTTTCATGCTACTTGGGTGTTTACATTTGTGCAAGACTTGTTAGTGTTGTTAATATCAATATAATGTTCTTATTGTCAATCTTATGATTATATTGATGTTCTTTATGTCTTGTCACAATTGTTGAGCACATCACGTAGGCACCCCACCATAACGTGTGTGGGTATGAAAGATCTCCTCCACCTCTTTTACATGTTGCATACATTGAGGGGGAGTCTATCATACGCACACATGTTATGAAAAACAAATTTATACTCTTAATTGTGAAGGACTTGATGTGTTGTCATCAATCACCAAAAAGGGGGAGATTGAAAGTGCATCTAGGTTCCCCGTGGGTTTTGGATGATTGATGACGACAATTAAGTCGCTAATGAGCTCAATTGATCTTAGCACAGGTGTGGACTCGATCGAAGACGCAAACCCTCAAAAAGGAAAAGGAAGGAAACGGAGTCGACTCGAAGCGTATAAACTAGGGTTTCTAGCGTGTTGAGTTAGACTAGCCGTAGAAATAGGAGGGTGTGTGCGTAAAGTGAAAAGATATCAAAGTAGGAGCTCAAGAGTGCTGGTTTAGGTAGAAACCCCATTTAGAGTTGAAGTTAGAGCAGTCTGGCAGGAAGGCCGGACTAGTCCGCCTGGTTGGCCTGACTAGTCCGCTCCTGGCCAGACTAGTCCGTTTTCACTCGGACCAGAAGGTCCTGTGTGACTTCGGACTAGTCCGTAGTGGGACGGACTAGTCCGTGGTACCCCTAGGGTGAAGATTCGGGACTAAGTCCAGCAGAGCGGACTTGTCCGTTTTGGGGTGGACCAAGAGGTCATGTGTGAGATCGGACTAGTCCGTCCGTGGGCCGGACTAGTCCGTAAGGCTAAGTGCAGAAAGGTTTTTGCGACTAAGTCTGGGAAGGCCGGACTAGTCCGCCCATGGGGCCGGACTAGTCCGTGGTCTTCAGACTAGTCCGTTTTCACACGGAACAAAAGGTTCTGTGTGAGATCGGACTAGTCCGGTGAGGGCCGGACTAGTCCGTTTTGAAAGTTACCGTTTGAATTTGAAGTTTGGTGGGTAGTGTGACGATTGCTGCTCAGTGCGACAGTTGTCGGGACCTGACAGAGGGGTCAGTGGTCCCCTAGGCCGGACTAGTCCGGGCTGTAGGCCGGACTAGTTCGCCCTTCTGCTGAAGTCAGCAGTATGGGCTTGGGACCTCTATAAATAGAGGTCCCTTATGTTCTTTTGAACAAACTCTTGAGCAAATAAGAACCCTAGCGCCGCCACAGCCAACTTGGAGCATTCTTAAGCCTCTTTCTTGCCTACTTTCCCTCTAAAACTAATTCTTGAGTGGATTAGGGTTTAGTGAGGTGGAGAAGAGGAAGAACATCGCGCTTATGCTCCCGTTTTGATCTCTTGCACTCATTGAGTCTTTGTGAGCTGTGTGTTGAGTGTGTTTCGTGGTGTTGATAACCTTTGTGGTGTGGGAGCCTCAGATTGTGAGAAGCCCCAACGAATCCTGTATTTGCCTTTGTGATTAGTGGAGAACCAAGTTAGTCCCGTGCAGTAAACTTGGTGAGGGAAGGGTTGTTGAACCCGGTCCTTTGTGGACTCCTCAACGGGGACGTAGATTCTTGTGTGGAATCGAACCTCAGGATAAAATCCTTGTGTCTCCGTGTTCTTCGCATTTTGTTTATCAAATATTTCGTTCTAGGGTTGCTAGTTTTATCTTGTGCTTCACATTGCCATAATCTTGTTGAAACTTGACTCACTCTTGTGTTGGTAGTTGCTAAACTTGACATAAACATATCCTCACCTGTAGCCTCGAGAAAATCCCCTTAAAACTTGCTAGAAACACTTTTTAGGGTTCTTCACGTAGGCTAACCGGACTAGTCCGCCCCCAGACCGGACTAGTACGCCCCCTGTGATTTAATCTCGTTTTATTAAGTCATTTGCAGGTCGATTAGCCTATTCACCCCCCTCTAGGCAACTTTCACTTCCGAGTGATCAAAGTATCCTTTCCCGGATGCGTTCGCTTGGCAACCAAGGATGGGATACCTCCCCCAAATCCTTGGAACATTGAGCACCTCCGTAAGTTCTACGCTTAGTATCACGGAGGTGAGTCTGTAATTACATGTGGTGTATTTTATAGAGTCATTGTACAGAGTCGGGTAGCTCCTCCGGGAAGGCAGCCAGACCTACCCTGCTAGGTCCGCAACGCCCATGCAACACTTGTCACAGTCTCAGAACTAAAAGTGTAGCTAGCTACCTTGGGTCAAACAAGAAACAAAACACACTTAGCCTTGTTCTGTACCGTAAGAGTGTACTTGTTTCCCCTGTACCTCGGACCTATAATGAAAGACATCATTGTGTGAAAATAGACTCCATGTGCATTTACTTTGTACAAGCTCAATATTTTTTATTTTTCTCTTTCTTGTCTATAACAAAGTTGTGCAGTTCTTAAGAAACTTTAGCTCGACCAGTTCATGTACAATTTGAGTTGCATTGTCTATCCTTCCGGGTTCAAGCATTGTTGATGGCCTACTTGTCTAAATGACGCCAAGCCAATCTAGGGCTGGAGTGTGCTATCGACTTAGCCTGGTCCTGCACCCTAAGTACGCCACTCTACCTACACCCCGGCAGGCCGAAGTAAGGCAAGTCCGGAAACGATCGCACCTGAAGGAAGCTAGACGGTGCTCTTGATTGTATTTAGAATTGTGTTCGACCTAAAACTTTCTCGGGAATAGTAAGCCGCAATGAAGTTATATATAGGAAACATATTTCACTGTTTTTCTTGACTTCAGTGTGCAAGAAAAATAAATAAGCTCCAACATCCTCTAGGTGGCTTGTGGTCAATGTTCAAACATTGACATCGAGCATCTCTGGAGCTACTCAGTTCCAGCAAAGCTAGGAGGCAAGTAGTCAACATGAAGATGGTGGAAAGACTCTAAAGTGGAGTCTAACGTTGACACAACACGTGTTGACGGAGGTCACTGTCGGAGCTACCAAAGCTCCAACACCCGAGAGAACTAACCATCAATGCTCCAGAGCTACTGAGCTCCGGCGATGGTCAATGCCGGATCCACTAAGCTCCGACACCCTCAGGAGGCCTACACTATCGAGGACTTCGGGCGTACATTCTACAAGTTCGAAGCACGCAAGTCTTCAACAACTGTTACATCCTCTTGGTACATGTTCACAATCAAATTGTGTACATCTACCAGGAGGCCAAGCGAGACAAAGGTGTTGAATACAAAAAATGAAATTCGAATTCACAAAAATTTGGATTTCATTCATCTGGAGACAAGAGATTACAAAATTCGAGAAGAAGAAGAGAAAGTACAAGTGGGAGCTACAGGGAGACGATCCTAGACCCTATGGAAGAACTGGGCGACCTTCTGAGCCACCTCCAACACGTTGGCTCGGGCGGCTTCACCCTCTCCTTCGATGGGACCTTCAAGCACCGAGTCCAAAGGGAATTGAGGGTCCCGGCTGGTGTAGCACATCAGCACGTACTTTGCGACGTTCTTCGCCAGGGACTGACCCTTCGTTTCCAATTGATCCGCGATCACATCGCCCACCTTGGAGAGCTTGTTGCCTGCTGAACCCAGTGCCTCCAACGCCTGGTCCAGGTCCGGCTCCGGATCATCTAGACGCATGGGACTGAAGCCCATTAGCGTCAGCGCGTCGTTGGCCTTGCCCAGGAAGTCCCAAACTTGTTGGGACTCCGCAGCCCTTGCACCACGCATCTCCGCCAAGGATCTTTCGGCCGCCGCAAGCTCCGAGCTCTCCCGAGCAAGACGCTCCACCTCTTTGGCATTCTGCTGAATTGTTTCGACAACTTGCCTTTCGAGCTTGCTGAGCTCTTCCTCCCGGAGGTGGATCTCGTTCCGGCGGTTGACCAGATCCTTCTCCCAACACCGTACTTTCTTCTCCCGGGCGGTGATGGCATTCTCCTGCTTGTAGAGTTGTTGCCCTCGCTCCCAGGCCTTCTTCTCCTCCTCCTTGCAACGCTCATCCAATTTCTTGGTGCGTTCTTCGAGGCTCATGTCAGCCAGAGCTGTATTTTGGACAAGCTCCTCCTCCCTCTTCACGAGGTCGTCCCGCAGCTCCAGGAATTTCTGCTCTTCATCTTTGAGCCGTCTCTCCCGAGCTTCAAGAGCCTCTCGGCGCTTGATGAGACTATCGTGGATAGCGGGGAGCCTTTCCTGGCATTCATCAGCTGCACTATTGGCAACCTTGGCCTGATCATATATGGCCCGGGATTGGTTGTCGAGGGTCCGCGTCATGCTTTCCCTCTCATCCAACAACTTTCCCCAGTACTCCAGGCGGACCTTCTCCCTTTGCACCCACTCCTTGTCGTCAGCCAGCCTCGACTGTGCCAGCTTGGTCTCGAAATGGAGTCGGTTGCGCCACCTCCTAAGGGTTTGGCGCTCCTCCTCGAGGGCCTTGCTATCGTGGTAAAAGGACAATTGGACTTGGCGAAGACTGGAGCAGGCGTTGTCGATAGACAACGATAGGGGGATCGGGTCCGGACCTGCCGGGGTCATCTCCGCTGGCTCCAGCGGATCTTCAGCAACAAAAATTGGGTCCCACTCTATGAGAGCGGTACCCTAAGCTTCCACGGCACTAGGGCCATCCTCCGGGATAGCCTCGGCCGCCACTGAGGAAGTGCTTGCAGCAGAAGTACCGACCTCCAGAATTGGTTCCGAAGGCCCAGCCGCCATGTCATCAACAATTGGTCCCTCCGGCGGGGGGCTAGTAACTTCATCGTGGCACTCTGGCTCAGCAACAGGCACCTCCGGGATCACTGCTTCCGGAGAGGGCATTGAAGGTTCGGCCGGAGCAGAAGCTGCTTCTGGCTCCGACGCAGGCGCTTCTTCCGCCTCTGGTTCGGGTGCTGGCGCTTCAGCCATCATGGGCTCCAGCACTGGCGCTTCGACCGCCATAGGCTCAGGCGCCGTCGCCTCTGTAGCAACTGGCTCGAACGCTAGAACCTCTTCAACAGCCGGCTCCACAGCCGGAACTTTTGCAGCAACCGGCTCTACCGCCAGAGCTTCCTCGACAACCGGCATGAGTGCCGGAGCTTCATCAACATCCGGCTCTACCGCCAGGACTTCATCAGCCACCAGCTCGACTGTCGGGCTTCAACAACATACGGCTCTAGAGCCGGAATCGCAGCTTCCTCCGGCTCTGCGGTCAGAGCATCCAACATCGCAACATCTAAGCCCGGAGCTTCAACCTCCGAGGCTGGCGCTGCTGGTACATATTCTGTCCCGTGGTCCGGCGCTACCACGGGAGCTTCTAGGGATGAGTCGTCCAATACCACGACAGCCGACGCCGGGGCTGCCGCAGCCTCAGCCACCTCTTGGGGCGGCGCTGGAATCAGAGCCAGAGCTTCAGCCTACACAACCTCAACTGGTGCTGCAGGGACCGGAGCTTCAGCCCTTTTCTTGGGCACACTGTGGATGAAGGACGAAGAGACTCAAAATACAGTTAACAATAAAACAATTGACTGAGGTAAAAAATCAAAAATTACCTCGGAAGGCTTCTGCACCAGTTCCCGCGGAACCTCTTCTCTGGACGCTCTGGACTGGCCCCAGCCGACACTGGCGTGGTGGTCCCAAAGGGCCCCCCCGGAGCTTGCTGCTGCTGTCGGCGTTGCTCTGGTCGAGGCCCCCTCGACCGAGAAGGACCCCCGGACCCGGAGCCCTCAGCTGGCCCTGGGACCGGATCACTTGGCCGGAGCTAGCACCCTGGGAAGATGCCGCAACTGGAGTAGACGCCGCCATTGTATACCTTCCCCTCTGGGGAGAAGGAGACGTCGCGGAAGAAGTATGTCTGGCCCTTCTATCGGCATGCTTCTTCTTATGGCTCGAGGGCTCGGCCAATTCCTTGCCCTTGCCGATGACTTCGGTTCTTGGCTTAGGGGCGGGAACGGAGGCACCGTCCGGAGCTTCGGAGATCGCCAACCCGGTGGTCGAGCACCTCTCAACGACACCAAGGTCGTCAAGCACCGGCATCGTCCACTGGAGCTCCCTAATAAATGCTGCCTCCATGTTAAGTGGGAGGAAAGCTGGTGGCGGAGCCAAGTCGTCGCCCTCGATGTCGATGCCGTGCCGGAATTTCTTCAGGTGGAACTCCAAAGTTGCACCCTCCATGTTGGACTTCAAACCGGTCACGATCCGGTCGTTGTCCAGCATATTGTTGAGGACCCAAGCCAACTTCTCCCTCCTCTTCAACACAACCCACCTGTTGGTCAGGAAGTTGCAAAACACCGCCTGGGGAGTCACCCCTCCTTCCACACACAGGCAGATCCTGGTCAGAGCAGGATCGAAGGCATCCGACAGCATCGGAGCTTCACTCCAAACTGCAGTGTCGATGTTGGGGACGCCTTCCAGCAGCTCGAGCTTCTCGTGATCCTCCACCCTGATTACAATCCGGTCCTTCTTCCAGTCGTCCCACTTCCCAAAAGGGAACGACCACAAGTACTTGTACGGGCAGTTCTTGCGCTTCATAAAATAGTAGAAGCCAAGGTACTCGTCGCTCCGACCTGTGGTCTGGACAGTGAAGAAGGTGCGGAAGAGCTCAATGCAGGGGGGAATGCCAACCCACATCTCGCAGAAGTGGACAAATATGGACACCAGAAGGATGGAGTTGGGGCCATGGTGGTAAAGCTGCAGACTATAAAAGTCTAGCAACATCAAGAAGAAGGAGGAGAAAGGTGGGATTAGTCCCACCATGTCGTACGCGGAAAAGTACACCATGTCGTCGGCATGTTCCTTCTCGAATGGAAGCTTGCCGGCGCGGACCAGGTGGTTGAAGAAGTCAGGGGACCATCCCATGAGGGCCCGGACCTTCTTCAAATCATCATCGGTTTTCAGTCGGCTCTGGCGAAGACCCAACTCCATTGTGGCACAGCGAGGCAGGAGAGGAAAGGCAAGCCAAAGTTTGGAAGGTTTGAGCGCAAGATCGATTGAAAGGCGTAAAGAACCCCAAACGGTGCGTGCTTTCCTTCTTAAGTAAGCCCCCGCAACGCCTGGATGGAAACCGCAGAGGAGCCAACGATACCAGTCAAAGATTTCACCCCGCCAATGACAAGGGGGCCCGAGGCCACCCCGACGATCGAGTCGAGGTTCTTACACCAGGCGAACGGTTGTCATCATTAAAGGCGGGAAACCCAAAGTCGGCGGCCTGATAGGGCGCGCGGAACCGATAAAATTTTCGTATCGGGAACTGGCGACCTTCAATTGCGTGAGATCCGCACGTTGAGATCTCACCTGCCACCTTCAAGATACGCCGTGCAGTGGAAGTTTAACTGTGAACTACCGCCAACGGCACAACCAAAGACCCTTGAAGACACAGTTCAGAAACCGAAGAATAGACCCACCTCCGGTGAAATGACTTCATACAAAAGGTCTCTCCCGGAGGTGAGTCCAGGGGGCCACTGTCGGTACCCTCCGTACCGGATACCCCTTGGGATTGCAAAGATCACAAGGAAACTCCATATACCAGATTTGAAGACCTCCGAAGGCCACACGTGTCAGGCGTAGCCGGACCTGCTTCCCCGACATGGTTAGTCCCGGGGCCGCCACGTGTATCACAAGACCGAAGCTATCACCCACACTTGGGAAGCTCCGGTCAGAATACCAATATGGCACCTCCGGACCTAACCCCAGACAGAGGAAAGCTCTGGTACTGACACATGTCCAACAGCACCGGACCTACTCGTCCACGACAGTGAGGTCCGAAGCTGCCACGTGGCAACCGCCGGACCTTCAACTTCAATTATCCGGACGGTGGGCCCCCCAACGGCTCCGGACCTTCAAGGATCAATCAAAAGCTTCAAGACCCGATTAAGTGTCATTAATGCCATATTAATGACACACAATCGGATGGTCCTTAATACTGGTAACGGCGTTGTTAAGGCCCATTACCAAGCTATTAAGTGTAATTAACTCCATTTATTGTGTATCAAGCATGTGTAACCGCCAGGGCCACCTATCGGGCCAGGCTAACGTTGTAACGGCCAGTCCTTGTACTATAAAAGGACTGGTCGACGATACACAAAGGTAAGTTCCAGACCACTGTTGAATACCCTAAGCTAGACGAGCTTCTTCTTCTGGAGCTTCTTCTAGACTCACAAGCTTAATACATCACCAACACACCCCGTGGAGTAGGGTATTACGCTCAGGCGGCCCGAACCACATAAATCCTTGTGTACACGTGTCTTTCACCTTCTTGAATCTCTGCGCGCCCATTACAGAACTACAACTCCTCGACCTACCAAAGGTAGTGTCTGGAGATCTGCCGGTTCCAAACGCCGACAAAAGCCTTCAAACTCTTGGTGCTGGAGCTCCTCTGCGGCAGTCTCTAGCGCAAATCCATCTATTCCGCACAATAAACATACAATACAAGAAACACAATCAAAGATTGCACAAATATTACTCAATATGACATGACATGCATGATTGATGAAAATGCAAGGTAGAACTTGTTAATAGATTGCTTTTAAATGATCACTAACTAGTTCCAATAGATTTTAACAAGTTTATACAGGTTTGGATTTGATTAGATCTACTTTTAGAATCAATTCAACACAATTTAGTCAGCAAAATCGGACTAGTCTGCAGAAGGTCGGACTAGTCCGCACTTCGCAGAACTAGCGAACTAGGGTTTTCTAGATCCACGTAAATTTGGAGATTTGGGGTTGAATTCATGTAAGAAAAAGGAAATAGAAGCTATACCAGGTGTTTAGGACTCTAATGAATCAAGAAACTTGGAGGTAACACTTGGATCTTGATGATCTAGGGTTGATGATGAACTTGGAGATGATTTGGTGATGAAGAACAAAACTTGATGGAGATCTTGATCCTCTTTCATTTCCTCCTCATCTTCTTCTTGCTTGGGATCTCCTTCTCCCTCCTTGATGGCGTCTCTCCATGAACTAGGGTCTGGGTGAGGTGTAAAAGTGGGAAATAGATGTCAAGCCAAGGGGTGGGGTTGTTTATATAGAGGTGGAGGCTAGGGTTAGATGGATTTCGAGTTTGAGATGAGTAGAGGCCGGTTTAGAGTTCTACGTGGGCTCTAAAAGAGTTAGGCACGACGTCCCTAGGCCGACTTAATGTGAAACACAAGAAACATGTCGTAAAATAAAAGATCAACTCAGAGTCACGAAATATCAGACAAGTCCGAAAAGGACCGGACTAGTCCAAAGTTAGTCAGAAAGAAATCGGACAAGTCTGGCAAAAAATTGGACAAGTCCGACTTTAGTTAGAGAGGAAAACGGACAAGTCTGCTGGAACACCGAACTAGTCCGGACAAGTCCAGGGACTTAGCAAATTTTCAAGGATTCTTGGAATATCAAACTAGTCCGCATAAAATCGGACAAGTCCGAAAGTGTCCAGAGGCAAAATCGGACTAGTCCACAGAAAAATGGACAAGTCCGTTTGAAGTCAGAGGGAAATCGGACTAGTCCTCACCAAAATCGGACTAGTCCGCACTTTTCAGCATTTTAAGTGTGGTTTTGTTCCAAATAAATTTTAAACTCATTCCTCTTTATGTGGGTTAATGTTAAACATGTATATGAATGTATGTAGGGCATGATGCATGAAAATGAGGGTGTTACATGACCCCATGGTGATCTCTGGAGGAAGGACCGCTTCAACTCCGTACACCAGGAAGAAGGAAGTCTCTCCAGTTGATCGGCTAGGTGTTGTCCTGCTCGCCCAAAGTGCATACGAAAGCTCCTCTATCCAGTTGGCTCTATGTTTCTTCAGTCGCTCGTAAGTGCGCGGCTTGAGTCCCTTCAATATTTCTGTATTTGCTCTCAAGGCTTGGCCATTACTTTCCAAGTGAGCCACTGATGCGTAGCTGACTTGAATGCCAAGGTCTTCACAAAATTCTTGGAATGTTGCACTTGTCAATTGGGTTCCATTGTCAGTTATGACTCTGTTTGGAACTCCAAATTTGCGGACTATGGACTTCAGGAACTTGATAGTTGATTGCTTGTTGATTGTCATAACTGGAGTAGCTTCTGGCCACTTGGTGAACTTGTCGATGGCGACATACAGGAACCTGTAACATCCGACGACTTTTGGGAAAGGTCCCAAAATATCCATCCCCCACACAGCGAACGGCCATGTAGGAGGTATCATTTGCAGCGACTGAGCTGGTGTGTGAATTTGTTTTGCGTGGAATTGGCATGCTTCACACTTTTTTACCAGCCCAACTGCATCCTGGAGAGTTGTAGGCCGGTAAAAGCCATGTCAGAAGACATTACCAACCAACGTGTGAGAATACACATGGTTCCCACACACGCCTCCATGGATTTCCGCGAGGAGCTCGCGACTTTCTTCTCGGGCAATGCACCGCATTAGGACACCGGTGGCACTGCGCCGGTAGAGATCCCCTTCTACCAGTGTGTCTCTTTTAGCCAATCTGACGATCTGGTCAGCGGATGCACCATCTTTAGGAAGGATGTTGTCTTTCAAGTAGCTCCGGATCTCCGAGATCCATGCATCGGAGCTAACTTGAGCCTCTGGATCTTATGCACTTGGTTGCTCGGAGCTTCCTGCAGCGCCTACGATCCTTGGTGGACTCCATGGTAACAGGGCCACCGGGACTACCAGCTTCGAGGTGCTGGTCTTGCCCCCTTTGCTTAGTTCGGCAGGCTAAGCGGTAGGTCTTGACAACCTCCTGACAAAAACTCCGTAAGGTTCTTGAGCTCCAGTTGAAGCCTTGGTCGAGAGTTCATCAGCTTCAGCGTTGTTGAGACGCTGTACATGGCAGAGATCCAGGACATTGAAGTCCTTCTCGAACTTCTGGACTTCAAGGAGGTAAGCAGCAAGTTGTCGGTTGTTGCAGCTACATTTGCCTTTGACTTGCTTGATAATGAGTTGCGAATCACCCTTCACTAGCATTTGCTTGACGCCATATGATAGCGCCACCTTGAGCATGTAGATGAGAGCTTCATACTTCTCCATGTTGTTGGTTGCCTTGAAATCAAGGTGTAACATGTACTTGACCTTCTCCCCGGTCGGAGCGAGGAGAAGAATTCCATCTCCAACCCCTTGCTTTTGAATGGAGCCATCGAAGTAGAGATTCTAGTGCGGCTCGGTGAAGACCGGGACCTTTGGTTCCATCTTCTGCTCACTGGGGCCCCTTGGATTTGATGAAGAAGGGGTCCGCTCCACCATGAAGTCAGCCAATGCCTGACTCTAGATAGCATGTCGAGGCAGGAATTCGAGATCGAACTCTTCCAGCTCCGCTGCCCACTTTGCAATGTTCTTAGTAGAATTAGGGTTATGCAGTATAGCACGCAGTGGATAAGAGGTTACCACTGATATCTTGTAGGCTTGGAAGTAGTGATGTAGCTTCCTTGAGGCGATGAGAACTGCATAAAGTAGCTTATGCATCTCAATGTATCAAGTCTTGGCATTGTGGAGTACTTCACTGATGAAGTACACTGGCCGCTGGACAGTCTGGACCTTCTTTGAAGGTCCCAAAGCTTCTTCTTCATCAACCCAATCCTCCTGGAGGGGTCCAGACCTTCTTCTTGAGCTACCTAGACCCTCCTAGAGGGGTCCAAAACTTCTTCTTCAGCCATGTGAACTCCCTCAGATGAGAGAGGTTGATCCTCGGGCAGCTTGCCTTGAAGATCTGTGCCTGGGGGCTACGACCCAAACTCGCCTTCAGGTAGCTCCGGACCCTCCCGGAGGGGTCTGGGATCCTGAACTGTAGGTGGTTCTGGTCTTTCTGCGACCAAGACCATGCTGACAACCTCCGTAGTTGCCAAAATGTGCTTTAAACTGCCCAAGAAACATTATTTGTGCTGGACAACTGTCGTTATGGTGTCTCCTACCATCAATAATGCCCAGCTCTACCATGTCTTGGTGGATGGAGGTTCGGGCTCAACCTCCTTAGCTATGAATCATTCATCAAGATCCAGCTAAAAATCTCGGACCTTCGCCCATCACGTCCTTTCTCTGGGGTAGGTGCGGGGGCCATCAGTCCTCTCGGCTTGATTACTCTCTCGGTGACCTTCGGACTTGGGAGAACTATAGGACCGAGAAGCTGGTCTTCGATGTGGCGCATATCAGCTTACCCTTCAATGCCATCCTAGGAAGGCCTTCCCTGTATAGGTTCATGGTTGCAGCCCACTATAGCTACCTGGTGTTGAAGATGCTGACACCCTCAAGCATTCTCCGAATCCGCGGGGATTATACTGCAGGAGTCACCGCGCTGGAATAACTCCACGTGCTTACAACTGCGCAGGAGGAAGCATCCGGCAAGGAGCTCACTGCTCAACCTCCGAGCACTCGTCACCGAGGCTCAACCTCTGCACCACGCGTGCAGCCAAGCGGCGACACCGACATCCCCATCAAAGTCGTCCAAATTGGTTCTGATGCTTCCTAGACCACCCGTATATCGGGAGGTCTGGACAACAAATAGGAACTCACGCTCATCACTTTCCTTCAGGCGAATGTTGACGTGTTTGCCTAGCCACCATCACAAATGCCTGGGATTCCTAGGGAGGTGATTGAGCACAGTCTGAAGATATACCCCAACGCATGGCCAATACACCAGAAGCCCTGGAAGCAATCAATCGAGCGACATAACTTCATCAGACAAGAAATCAAGAAGCTACTCGAAGCTGGATTCATCTGGAAGGTTCATCATCCACGATGGCTGGCAAACCCAGTCGTTGTGCCCAAGGCCGGCGGGAAACTTCAGATGTGTATCGACTACACCACCTTGAATAAGGCATGTCCAAAAGACCCATTTCCACTACCTAGGATAGACCAGATAGTGGATTCCACGTCCGGGTGCGAACTATTGTGTTCCCTAGATGCATACTCCAGATATCATCAGATCCAAATGTCTAGGGAAGATGAAGAGCATGCTGCCTTCATAACAGTAGATGGGTTGTATTGTTACACTACCATGTCGTTTGGTCTCAAAAACTCTACTTCAACTATTGTGCGAGCCATGCACAAAACATTTGGAGAGCTCATTAGGGACTTGGTGGAGGTTTATGTCTATGACATCGTCGTGAAGGTCAAGAACAAGGTGTCACTCTTTGACAACCTGCAAGCCATCTTCAACAAGCTGCGCATTACGTGCACCAAGCTAAACCCAGAAAAAATGTGTCTTCGGTGTTAGTTCCGGGAAGCTCCTCGAATTCTTGGTGACTGACCGAGGAATTGAGGCAAACCCGGTGAAGATCAAGGCCATTGAATACATGTGGCCCCCAGCGCGCTTTAAGGATGTCTAGCCGTGCTCAGCCGGTTCATCTCAAGACTGGCGGAGCGGGCACTTCCCTTCTTCAAGTTATTGAGGAAGTCTGGGCCATTCCGTTGGTCTGAAGAAGCAGATAAGGTGTTCCAAGAGCTCAGGCAGCTTCTCACCACACTACCAATCATGGTAGCTCCGGAACCTGGTGAGCCTCTTCCATCCACTTCCGATGGAGTTCTTCCTTGGCGGTAGGAGTTGTGGCAGCCATCTCCCAACGTATAGTCTTGAGGATGCGGCGGTAGGTGATATCCGAAGACCCTCCATATATGGTATTAAGGGTCTTCCGATGCTCGTTGTCGGAGATGTCAGAATCGTCGTCGATGGTGTTGTACACATCCGTCAGGACCTTCTTGGGGTCCTGGAAGCCTAGCTCTGGATCAGCCGGAGCTTCGTCAACTTTCCGCTTTCCCTCCCGCTTGCGGAAAGGAGCTTCTTCTCGGCGCTTGTTGAAGCACTCGACGAGGTTTTGGACCTCGCGGCAATCTTAAAGATTGTGGGTGTCCGTTTTGTGGATTGGACACCACATCTTTTGACCGTCTCCATCTTCAGACGATGGTCGAGGACGTTTCTCAGGGCATGGCCCCCGGCCACCCGAAGCTACAGCAGATGCAACAGCAGGCGTGCCGACCGACGACTTCTTCTTGTCGTTGGACTTTTTCTTCTTCTTTCCACTATCGGAGGTAGTGGCTTCAGCCTTGGAGGACTTTTTACCAGCCTCCAGAGCTGGCTTGGAGTGCATTTCACGGCCCTCCGCAGCCCTAGCACACTTGTCAGCTAGGCTAAAGAGTTCCATGACACTAGTGACTTCTTTTGTCGCCAGCTTTTCCAGCATCTTCTTATCTCTGGCACCCTGTCGAAATGCAACAATGACAGATGCGTTGCAGATGGAGGGAATAGTGTTCTGTACTTGAGAAAACCGCGGGATGAATGATCGCAGCGACTCCCAATTTTTGATGTACGACAAATAGATCTAGCTCTGTGCTAGGTCGGGTGTAGGAGCTCCCGAAATTGGTGGTGAATGGTGGCATAGCTCCGCCCAACAGTTGATGGAGTCAGGAGGAAGACTCATGAAGCCTGGCGGTCCCCGTCAGAGCAACAAGGAAGTAGTTGACCATCACAGCCTAATTGCCCCCCGCTGTGAGAATGGCGGTGGAGTAGATTTGGAGAAACTTGACGGGATTGACAGTTCTGTTGTACTTCTCTAGCAAATGAGGCTGGAACTTCTGCGGCCATTGAACCATGTGAAGGTGCATGGCAGGTCCGAACAGCAGCTCCCTACTCGCAAAGGAGAAGGGTTTTCTCAAGCCTCTTGCCTCTCGTGAGCACGCTCGGTATGGACGCGACTGTCCTGTTGCATGTATCTTCAGTTGAGCTTCAATCGAAGATCATGCACCGAGAGTCTTGAAGCAGTGTGAGTACGACGTGCCCTGGAGGGCAACAACGTCACTTGTTGGGACACAGCACGTTTCCTGTGCTGTGAAACTTGGGGACCAAGCCTACCAGACAAGGTCCTTTGTTGTGAAGTTGCCTGCCCAGCAGGGGGCGAGCCTTGGTTACTGATGGCATCGGCTGCGGCTGCAACCAAATGTTTGACATCAATACTCCATTGTTCCATGGCTACGAGAGGAGCTCCAGCCGCTGGAGGATGCTGGAGTAGAGTACATGCAACAATTAACGCGTTCTCTGGGTTGTTTGTTGATGCAGTCACCAACACAAGGGCACCATCCTGTTGTCCAGCATTGGTAGCCAGAGCGGGTGGTGGTGGTGATGCAGCAACACCTGCCGGGACAACAGCGCCAGCTGGCTATTGGGCATTGGAGGGATTTCCTCCATCAGGTTGTCCGACGTTGCCGTTGGATGATGCTGCCGCAAAGTTTACCATCTCGAAATCTCAGGCTCCCCCTATCTGGCCTGCCAAATGTCGAAGTGTGCGATCAACACTTCCCCCAGTACTACTAGATCGTAGTCTGCGGAGGTTCGTAATTGGTTGGGGCGTGTGCAAGATTATGAATACGACAGTGACACGAGGGATTTTTACGTGGTTTGGGCCTCCTGAGTGTAATACCCTACTCCACAGGTGTTTGTTGTATGTATGAGTTGTGTGGCGCTTGATCGGACTTGTCCTTTGTACCGAGTGGCACAACTATTTTATAGTCCAAGGACTGGCCGTTACATTGTTGAACTGGCTCGACATGTGGCCTCGATGGTGCTAAATTACCTAATACACGATCTGTATGTATTAATTATGATTAATGGCGGTGTTACCAATACTAAAGGTCCTCTGATCGTGTGTCATTGACATAGCATTAATGACACGTAATCAGTTTTTCTAACAGTTACTTTAACTGCCCCTTGAATGTTTGTGCCGTTGGAGATCCGTCTATCTTCTCATTGCAGGCTTAGGTCCGGAGGCTCGACACCTGGCAGCTCCAATGCTTCCCACTGTGGGGAGGTAGGTCTGGAGCCGTTGTACATGTGGCAGCACCAGAGCTGCCTTCTACTGGGGGTTAGGTCCGGGGCCACTGAACACGTGGCACAAGAGCTTTCCTATACGAGGAGTTAGGTCCGGCCTTGCTTTACACGTGGCAGCACCGGAGCTACCCTAATGAGGGAGGCGAGTCCAGTGCTGCAGGACACGTGGAGCCTTCAGAGGTCTTCAACTCGGACAGGTGGAACTCCGTGGCTTTTCTTGTGGTATCGTGGGGTACCTGATACGCAGCGTACTGACAAATAATATGTGATAAATTTGTTTTTCTAACTTCCAATAGGAATGTCAGAGAAGTTAGTGTTTCAGATATTTTATGGAGAAGGCACAATTGTTTATGGTTCAAATGATTTTGATTTGTTTGGGTTCACGTCGTGTGAGAGAATGATAACAAGAGCAAATGAGAAGACATTTAGTGGTGTCGAGAACTGGTTGATGAAAACATTTAACCTTGATGCACAACAACATCAGTTGAAATTGAAAGGAATGATTAATCGTGCAACAGATAGATTTTACTAGGATTTGATTGTTATTAAGGGAACACAGAATTGGAAGAAATTTGTAGATACGGTTGTGGAACGGGGTTGGCCTATAGTGCTTCTTGCACAAGCGGAAATGAAGGAAGTAGAGAATGCAGCAAAAGCAGATGGAGAAGACGATAGTATGGAAAATGATGTAGGAATGGAAGAAGCTGGAGAGAACTCGATACATAAACAAGTATGTTGTGTGGCAGATGAAGGAGATCACAACGAGAACATAGTTGAACAAATAAGGATGGAAAATATGGAACATGAAAATGTTCCAGAAGTTGACTTTTCTGATGACGAGAATGATACTACCGTACTTGCAAAGTGGAACAATCCAATCTTGAGTAATTTATCAGCTACAGAAAAATATTGTGGCTTATCGGGATACTATGAGAACCAGTTAACACAAGGAGATATTTTTAAAGACAAAGATGGTTTGAAGGATGCAGTGAAACGTTGGTGTCTGTCTATGCAGAGATCATTTATAGTTTACAAGTCCAGTACAAAATACTATGATGTGAAATTTGTGTTCTCAAGTTGTCCTTTTTGGGTCGATGGTTTCGAGGATAATTGGATGAAGCTATGGAGAGTATAAAAAATGATTGATCACACATGTGAGTTGCATAAATTGGAGAGGTGCAATAATGCTCTTGCATTGCAGTTTATTACGAATCGCATGTACGCCCGTATTGTGCATAACATTCGATTTGAACCGAAATCAATAATAAACACTATCGAGGAGGAGTTCAAGTACACCATAAGTTACTCCAAAGCGTGGAAGGTCAAACAAAAGTTGATTGAGCAAATATTTGGTACATTTGAAGCTTCTTATGAAAATCTTCCAAAGTTATTGCAGACCATCCAGGAGAGGAATGTCGGTACTTATTATGACATTATGGATGTGCCGAGCAGATGTATGGCCAGGAAGTTGTTTCTCCATCATGCGATCTTTGCATTAGGCCAATGTATTGCTGCATTCAGACATTGTAGGCCTATCATGTGCATTGATTGTACTTTTTTAACTGGAAAGTACAAAGGTCAAATTCTAACAGCTATTACAGTTGATGGGAATCAACAGGTGTTGCCAATGGCTTTTGCTTTTGTCGAAAGTGAGAACACTGACAACTGGTATTAGTTTCATAGTCTTGTAAAGATGGTTGTAGTTCAAGAACCTGATGTTTGTCTAATACACGATCATCATGTTGGATTGTTTAAAGCAATATCTGATTTGAAACATGGTTCTTCCGAGCATGGGCAAGAACCTTATTTGACAAACATTCAATCAAGATATTGCATGAGGCATTTAGGTGCTAACTTTTTCAGTCACATCAAGAATAAACAACTTATGGATTTGTTCAAGATGTTGTGTAGGCAAAATCAAGAGAGACAGTTTATTGCTCCATGACAATGTCTAGACGAATTGACTACAACACAAGCAGAGACGTCTTCAAGCAGGGACAATCCTGATGAAATATCTGTTCCAACTGTGGGCTCATCAAGCCAAAACTTCTCTAGTTAGATTCAGTGTGAATTGAAAGATAAGTGGTCTTTGTTATACGACACTAATGGTGCTAGGTATGTCATCATGACAACTAGTTTAGCTGAGGCGAGGTCCTTCTTTCACAGTACTTCTAATAACTTTCATTTAGTTTTCTGTATTTTACCCATGCTAATGCAGTGGTACTCAATACAGATATACAACTGGGTGATATTTAAGAGGATTACCTTTGGTTGCTATTGTCGAGGGCATTTTATATGGGACATGCAAGTACTTTTGTGAGCGCTACGCAACTACTATTTCAGCAAGGAATGATGTCAATTTAGCTTATTCATCGTGCATGTGCGGGTTCATGTACAAGAAGATCGAAAAGGTCGTTTTTCATCGTGTGAGACCTATGGGGACTGCAAAGCACAGGTTTGAAATTCTCTGTAGGGACAAGAATCATCATGGTGCTAATCGTGAGATAGTTTTTCAGCAGTGCATTCTTTGTCAGGATGATTGCACATGCACATGTATGAAGCCACAACTCTTTCATAAGCCTTGTTCTCATGTTATTGCAGCTAGTTCATTCACCAAGTTAACACCAAGCAATTACGTATCATACTACTTCTAGAAAGAGGTTCTTGTGAGTACTTGGAATGCAGAGATATATGGTTTTGCTACGAAAGCAACATTTACCCCGGATCTAGGACCCGACGCTTTGCGAGGACCTGACACCATGCGGTTGAAGCAGAAAAGAGGTCTTCGCAAGACTCGACGTATCATAAACGATATGGACGAGTCCGAAATTGGCAGATTTCAAGGAACATGCAGCAAGTGCAACCAAACTGGTCATACTTAAACAAAATTGCATTTCAAACAACGGCTCAAATGTGGTTGAAGTTGGACCATCTGGGAATCCTAAGGATGATCGTCATCCTCGTGCATGCCGCACAACTATGTTTAGGGATGGCAATGCTATTTGATGTGCATTGTTATATCTAGATGTGCTACATTATGTGATATCTTAGTATTATGAACTATGAATTTGTACGTGTATGTTTAGTGAATTGTGTGTATCGAACATTGACATATGTACTATTATGAAAATGTTGTTCATGTTTTTTTATTTGAATATGTTCTCCACATCGTTCATTTGAACATGTTTCTCAAGTTTTTCATGCTAATAATTTTTTCTTTGTCATATGTAGGTATGGATGCAGAACAGCGACAGTGTCCTGAGCTACTTCAGTCTTGGATTGATCTAATGCACCGAGGTTACCGACTTCGGAGAGGTGAGGATCTGCCCATTCTTCGTCCCCAGGTGCCTTCAAAGTTTTGGAAGTCAGACGATAGATGGATTCTCAGGTACGTGATTTTGTTGATATGATAATAAAAGTTCTTTCTTCATTCTGTAGATATTAATTTCTTGTTTCGTAAACAGGTTGAGTGCAGCTGGGCTGCTTCCAATATGTAGGCTGCTTGAGAAGAGGTTGTTTGATCGTGATGACCGAAAGTACCATTTCAGCCTTGACAAGCCTTGCTGTCTGCGTTGACAGATCGTTGGAGACCATAGATCCACACATTTCACAACAACCAGCAGCATGGTCTGCCGAAGAAGTGGTTGACGTACTATGAGGTACTGTTTCATAGTATTTAAGTGTTATTTCAATGCAAAGTAACCCTTTTAGGATCAAAGAGCATGTGAAAAGCTACTAGAGGGGGGTGAACGGTAGATCTCAACTTTTTCTGTGGAAGCAAAGAAAACCCCTTGGCGGAAAATTTATATGTCAAAGAAATTGTGTGTGACTAATCTAAACATGATTAATTGTGACAAAATCAGTATACATTGTGGAGAATGAACTCATGAAGATGTCACAACAAGACTTACAAAAATCTGTAGAGAAAAACTCAAGTTATGTTTGGAAGATATAACCAAGGTCAATCTGTTCTATCCGAGAAAACAGATCTACAACACTTCAAAGAAACTCGTGTAGATCCAAAACTATAAATCCAATGACCTTGAAATTTTAATAGATCATAGATAATCGAGTTGTGAAGACAACCCAGAAAGAATCACATCAATTGGATCTATAAAACTCGAGTTATTATAGAACCACCAAAGCAAGGTAGTGTTGCACGGAAACTCGATGAAAAAACTTGTCTGAAACAAGTCGAACAAACAAGGCACAAAAGTTCCCTTAAACTATGATATTTATTCAATAGAACACAAGTGGAACAGCCCAAAATCTGTGTTCCACGAGTTCTGGCCTCCCTTGCTTATGTAACCAGCCATGAGGTCAACCCAAACCAAACTAGGACTTGTATCCTACTCAGCTTCACTGAAACTTTTCATAACTACTCAAGACTCTTCTATGCGCAGGTAGAACCAATCCTAAGACTTCCAAACACCTTAGTAACATATCTCAATTTCCTCAAACAACTCAACTTCATGATCACTATGAAATCCTAATGTAACCAAGTCAAATCTTTCCATATTTGAGTCAAACCCGACTCAGCCGCAGCCTAAGTCCATAACCAAGCAGGTTCGACCTTTCCAACCAATTATTCATGTCCACATCTCTTTATCACGCCTTGGAACCATGCAACCACGTCCATGCACTCATTGCACACGTGCAAACACCTTCCAACAACGTCCACGATACCTTTATATGCATTTTTCTTGATTCAAACATGTTGTGCAACCTCCCGATCAACTCAACCACAGTTCCTCCCGAACTTTGTTGTTGAACCTCACCTTCTCCCTAAGAATAGTTCAATGTATCCCATCACCAGCCATGTCTTAGAATCAAGAAACACCTGCACATGAATAACAACCGATACTTCTGAGCACAAGTCCTCGACTTGATTCTCGTTAGTTCTGATAACCACAACACCTTACATGAGTACCTCACATAAGCATGTTGAAACCATAGCAAAACGATATCAGCCATAACCACCAACACACACCAAAAACTTAGTAAAAGAAACTAATCAAGCTTTCCATAATCCAAAACGCAAGTTCAAGACATTGCAAGTTAAAAGCAGAACCATTGCAATCTAGCACCGGAGCTTGCCAAAGCTAACCAGACCTTGAGATGAAGCTTACAAAAGCTAGAAGGACCTAGCGCTGGAGCTAAACAAAGCTAGTCGGACCTATCGTCGGAGCTTACCAAAGCTAGTCGGACCTAGCACCAGAGCTGACCAAAGCTAGTCGGACCTAACCACAATAAGTCGGACCTAGACAATGCAAGTCAGACATTACATCAGACCTTGTCAGAGCTACAAAACAAGTCGGACCTTGCAGGAACTCGGACCTAGAGTCGAACCTTGATGAGATGGGTGTTTTTGCAAAATTCAAAAATTTTATTGTCATAGCCAATGTATTCAGCACACGTAGGTCTCACAATCTCCCCCTTGATGAATGCATTGGCAACACCACCTAAAATCCAAACACTGGCTTATGAAAAGTTTTGAAAACAATCAAATGAGAAAGAAAGAAATTTCAAAACAAATATTCTCCCTCTATACTTATTTCTCCCCCTTTGTAAATCAGAAATAAAATGAGAAGAAAAACAAAAATTCTCCCCTGAGAAGAATCGTGGCAAAATACTTGTGAATGTGTGCAATTCGTGATCAATTTCTCCACCTTTGACAATGTATTCAGCAAGGTTCAAAAGAGAAATTTCAATTGTTATGAGCATATTGTAACATACATATAAAACTAATCTAATCCAAGTCATACTATCAAGTAACTTACACTATGACATAAATGAAATACATAAAGTAGTGTAAGTCATGCTAGAGATCAAATGTAATTTTCAATTTAAGCAAGTCATGATCTCCGAAAACTTAACTATTTCAAAACCAGAAAGCATGACACTTGTTGCTGCATTTTTCATTTTTCAATGTTATTTAAAGCACAAATTCTGATCATATAACATTTGCAAGAGATTATATGCCGCATCTGCCTTATTCTAACCAACCAAGCCAATCCTATGTCATTTTACAATCAGAAGCTTAAGGACATGGTTTTAGTCATACACAACTTCTTCTAAGTTCATATCTATGTGCAATGATAAGACATCTCAAAAGAAGAAGTGTGATGCATGCATATTCTCTTGATATTTTCTCATTTTTATTTTATCATAAAAGCTCAACATGTGGATAGTTGATTGATTAGTTTTTCATTATTAAAAGCACTTGTGAGCATGCAAAAAGTTCAAAACAACAAGAAAGTACGATCATAACAAGATTTAGTGTAAGTAATTATTCCAATTACTAGTCATGGCAAAAACTACAAAATGTATAACATGAGTAACATAGTAAGAACTTTCAGCATGTAAAAGGAATCACAAAGTCATGTATGTATGAAATACTATGCTCATATTACTCTTAAATTCAGATCCCAAATTTCAAATCTCCCTCTCGATTTAAGCCATGAGTATGCATAACCCCTATTTCACTACGAATGAAAAAAAATGAGTGAAATCCAAAGGTTTTCTAAAAATGTCAGCCAATTGTTGTTTGGTATCTACATGGTGAAGCACAATGTTTCCTTTTTCAACATTATCATGGAGAAAGTGATACCTAATGCTTGTCCTCGAATGTTGCACGGAGTTTCTAACAATGCAAATGGCATTAGTATTATCACAAAACAGTGGAACACTATCTAGATCAACCTCATAGTCCTTAAGTGATTGAAAAATCCAAAGAATTTGTAAGCAAGCACTTGCAGCAGCTACATATTCAGATCGGCTGGGGATTGTGCAACTGAACTTTGTTTTCTAGAGGACCAAGCAACAAGTGAATTACTAAGAAAATGACAAGCACCCGAAGTAATTTTCCTATCAATTCTACAACCCCCAAAATCATTTTCCGAAAAGATTTCAATGTAACGGTTGAGGGAGAAGGAAGAAAAATGCCAAATTCCTGAGTTCCATGTAAGTACCTAAGAATTCATTTGACGGCTTGACGATGTGAGGCACCTGGGGAAGCTTGAAACCATGCACAAAGACATACATTGAATTGTATGTCCGGTTTTGATGTCGTGAGGTACAAAAGTGATCTGATCATACTTCTATAATCTTTTTGATCCACGGGTTCACCATCTTCATCAAGTTGAAATGTTGTTGCTGTGCCCATTGGTGTCCGAAGAGGCTTGCTTTCGTCGATGTTGAAGCACTTAAGAAGGTCTCTTGTATACTTTGTTTGATGCACAAAGGTATCTTCCTTGGTTTGCTTGATTTGCAGCCCCAAAAAGTGTGTGAGCTCTCCCATCATACTCATCTCAAATTCTGAACTCATCATAGCTGAAAACTTGGACACAAGATCATGAGAATCACAACCAAAGATAATATTATCCACATACACTTGAACGAATAATGAGTCATTGCCATGTTTAAGCACAAAAAGAGTTTTATCAACCTTGCCCATGGTAAACCCCTTTTCAAGTAAGAATGTTTTTAACCTATCATATCATGCTCTAGGGGCTTATTTGAGATCGTACAAGGCTTTGGACTATTTGTAAACATGAGTAGGAAAATCTAGATTTTCAAAACCCGGTGGTTGCTTGACATAAACCTCCTCATCTATATAGCTGTTAAGAGAAGCACTTTTAACATCGATTTGATATAACTTGAAACCTTTAGATGCAGCAAAAGCTAACAAAATTCTTATGGCTTCTAATCTAGCAACAGGAGCAAATGTTTCATCAAAATATAGACCTTCAATTTGTGTGAAACCTTGAGCAACCAACCTAGCCTTATTCCTAACCACAACCCCATCCTCACTTTTTTTACTTTTAAACACCCATTTAGTTCCAATTAATGTGTGACCTTGAGGTGGAGGTACAAGTTTCCAAACATTATTTCTGTCAAAATTTTCTAACTCTTCTTCAATGGCAATAATCCAAGATTAATTAGTGGGTGTGTGATATATATCTTTGAGTTTATAAGAAGCAACAAAAGCAGAATGATCATGAGAGTTTGATCACAAAACCTGGATCGTGTGATTCGTTCGTGCAAGCTCCCAATGATTTGTTGTGGAGGATGACTTTTGATGATTCGGAGGGGGGTAGACACTTAACAAGCTCCTTGTTCTTCATGTTCATCACAGATCGAAGAACTTGTGGCTTGAGGACAATCTATACCAGCTACAGTAGTTATTGGTGCTGGTTGTCGTGCAAAATCAGCAGTGTGATCAACATTATTTGCTTCTGAATTTTTGGCAGCAGCACCACTTCTTTGTCTTCTTCGATGAAAATACTCTCCCCCTGCGGATATGGATCTGGACCTGCAATATTAAAGCTAGTACCTGGGCTAACTTCATCAAAAGAAACTTCACAAGTCTCCACAATTTTGTTAGTGTCAAGTAAAAGCACACGGTAGCCTCTCGTATGAGATGGATAACCAAGAAACATGCCATCAACAGATCTAGCTTCAAATTTATCAAGATTACCATGTTTCTTAAAAAGCATTTACAACCAAAAACCCGAAAGTGTGTGACACTAGGACTATGTCCAAACCAAAGTTCATATGGTGTTTTTCCTAGCTTAGCATGCAAAAAAACATGATTTGAGAAATAACAAGCGGTTGCAATTGCATCTACCCAAAATATTCTAGAAGTTTGATATTCATCAAGCATAGTCCTAGCCATCTCAACTAAGGTTCTGTTCTTTATCTCTACAACACTGTTTTGTTGAGGTACATAAGGTGAAGAAAATTGATGTTCTATTCCATTTTCAGCACAAAAGTGATCAAACGATAGATTTTTAAATTCGGTTCTGTTATCACTTCGAATTGCTTTTAAAGATCCTGAGTGATCAATTGATAATCTAAGAAATAAAGTTCTAAAGTGACTAAAAGCTTCATTCTTAGATGCCATAAAGTAAACACAAGAGTGTCTAGAAAAATCATCAACAATCACAAGAACATACCATTTACCTCCGAAGGATTGAACACGTGAAGGTCCTACGGTGTCAAGATGCAAAAGTTGACTCGGTTCAGTTGTCATGGTCATTGTGAGAGGAGCATGTGAACCTGCAACCATCATAGCATGTCTACAAGAAGAGCACACAATTTGTTTGTCTCTTTTAAGCTTAGGCAGCCCATGTATGCAATCAAGAGCACTAACACGCGTTAGATGATTAAAGCCTATGTGACCAAGTCTACCATGCCAAAAATATAAGTCATTTGATTCATTTGCAACTAGACACCTATGATTAGAGGATGACATATCAAAATCAGCTTTAAAAACTCTTCCAAACCGAGACATGTTAAAAATAAGTTCACTGTTTGAATCTACAACCTTGCAGCAGATTTTAGTGAAAATAATTTCAAGATTTTCATCTAGCAATTGTGAAATAGAAAGCAAGCTGTATTTCAATTTTTTGACAAGTGCCACATCTTTCAAAGTGTAGTGATCATTTGCCATGAATGAACCCTTAGCAATTATAGGAGTTGAAGAATTATCGGCAAAAGTAACATTCTCTACACGTGACACAAAAGAGAGGGAGGGGAACCATTCTTTGTTACTGGTCATGTGGCGTGAGCAACCTGAATCCACAATCCAAATGTTCTCCTTCCTCAAGTGTGTAACCTACATAGAAGCACAATACGTTGATGACACAATACTGGGGTTAGTCAAAAGGTATTTAGGAATCCAGTACTGAGTCACACGACATCTAACAAGAGTAACACACGAAAGCTGAGATAAAACAGCTGGTTTATGAGCCAGATTTCGAGAATTATTGTACCCAACTACTAACCTACAAGGTATTACATGTGTAGCATGAGAAACAGTAGGTTTGGGAGAAATCTTTGCATGTTTTCAACTTATTACAGCAGGTTGCAAGTTCCTGACATTCGGTTCAGCATGTACTGCAAATTTTGCATGAGAGTTATGAGATCTAGCTTGCATTCTTTCCTTTTTTATGTTGTTTAGCTAGTCTATAACAAAAATCTATGACATGACCATCTTTATCACAGTAGGTACAATGAAATTTAACTTTGTGTTCATGTCTAGATGAGCAAGCAACATGTTTATTAGCAACCGAATGAGACAACAATCCTACAGATTTGGAAACCACTTCTTTTTGTTTAGGACTGTTTTAATCAAACCACTTCCTAATGACTTCACAATTTTAGGTGGATGTGCCTTAGCATGAGCATGGTAATCAAAGCCTAAACCAGATTTATCATTGCAAGATTTAGAAGAGTTCAGCGCAAGTTTAGATTCTTATTCCCATTACAAAACCGCTCTAGTGTCCTATTCATATCATCAAGTTTCTTTGACAGGTCTAGGCAGTTTTCACATGAAGTTTTTCCTTTTAGTTTGCAATTAGAACAATATTTAACTTCATGAGAACGTAAAGCATTGTTTAATACAGAATTTCATTCATAGCATCTTGTAGTTTCTTATCAAGATCATCACAAGTAGAACAATGCAAATCAATTGTAGAACAGCAAGCATCTTTCAAGTTTTTATCATTAAGTGCAGCAAGCTTTTTGTTCTTTTGAATTTCTCACTCAAGTTTATCAAGTGTGGAGGTGTATGCACTTCTTAGAGAGGACAGTTGTTCATATATTAAATCACATGGGGAACAAGAATCATCACTAGGAATCAAAGATTTCAAACGACTAATTTCATATTCTAGTGACTTAATTTTAACAGCACTGCCCCTAAGCTTTTTGTCCTTTTTCTTAAGTATAAAAGTTGCACAAGAAATAGCATCACACATTTCTTCACAAGTAGGACATACCTCTTCATTGTTGCTGTTGTGTTTTGGCTCCTGCATACTGACCGCCATGAAGCACAAGTTTGCCAAATCATCTTCATCTTTGTCACTTCTGATGTCCACATCGCTCAAGCCAAGTTCTTGAAGTGCGAAGATAAAACTATTCACCAATTGGCGTCCTGTAAAACCCTTCTTTTTCTTGTTGTTGTTTACAGAAGAGTGCTTCGTTCTTGTTTGCTTTTCATAACGAGAAGTAGTACCTAAAAGGTTAGGACAATCCGTGCAAAATCCTACCACATTTGAAGCATCGTTGAGGTCCGACACTCCCTCTCCTTCTAGTTCTCACATTTTGCAATGCTTTTGAGAACCGAGTAGAGATGAGTGCAAGTTCTTCCTCTGGAAACACTTCAATCTATTCAAGGGTTAGAGAGGTCAACAAAGAAAGTATTCCACAAGACAAAGATTGGTCGGAGATAGACATGTCACGTTGAGAAACAAATGCAAGAGACTCGTCGGGGTTCTTACGTGAGATTATGTCAATTTCATGAGTTTTCAATTTAGAATATAGAACATCTAAAGTAAGTGTACTCATGACAATAGATTCACGAATAGGTGTGACTTTCATCTCTTAAATTGACATGTCTAATGCACTTACTAATTGCCTAGCATTCTCAGCATCTGAAAAATTAACGTTGATGCTATGCAAGTTGTTGAGAATTTTATTAAAGCGAGCAAAGATGTCGTCGATAGACTCACTAGGTTGCATTTCAAAGCGCATGTACTCCTTTTTGAACATGTCTTTCCTTACCTCCTTCATCATTTTAGATCCTTCATGGTAATCACATAGAGCTTTCTAAACATCGTATGCAGATCAGAGGTGAGCAACACGGTCGAAGTCACTTTGAGTTAATCCTTCTATGATCAAGTTTTAGGCCCTGTTGTTGTTGTTGACATCTCTCATATTTGTAGTCGTAACTTGATCGTTTGACGGTGCTTCGTAAGGCTTGTACACCTTTTCCCATATTGCAAAGCCTTGCGCCTAGATGAAAGGCGCCATGCGTGCCTTCCAAACCAGAAAATCAATACCACTAAACACACAAGGTTTGGTGGAGTATTTCTTCATGATGATTGTTCAAAACACGTGCAAATCACAAATATTAGAGCATCATGGCTCTGATACCAATTTTAGGATCAAATAGCACATGAAAAGCTACCAGAGGTGGGGTGAATGGTAGATCTCAACATTTTTAGCGGAAGCAAAGAAAACCCCTCGGCAGAAAATTGATCTGTTAAAGAAATCGTGTGTGTGACTAATCTAAACGTGATCAAATTGTGACAAAACAAGTATACATTGTGGAAAATCAAATCATGAAGATGTCACAACAAGAACTACGAAAATCCATCGAGAAAAACTCAAGTTATGTTTGGAAGATTGAACAAAGGTCAATCTGTTCTATCCGAGAAAAACAGATATGCAACAGTTCAAAGAAACTCATGTAGATCCAAAACCACAAATCCAATGACCTTGAAATTTTCACAGATGATAGATAATCGATTTAAAGACAACCCAAGGAGAATCACCTCAATTGGATCTATAAAACTCGAGTTATGATAAAACCACCGAAGCAAGATAGTGCTGTGCAGAAACTCGATGAAAAAACTTGTCTGAAACAAGTAAGACGAACAAGGCACAAAAGTTCCCTTAAACTACGATCTTTATTCAATAGAACACAAGAGGAACAGCCCAAAATATGTGTTCCATGAGCTCTGGCCTCCCTTGCTTATATAACCAGGCATGAGGCCAACCCAAACAAAACTAGGACTCGTATCCTACTCAGTTTCCACTGAAACTTTCCATAACTGCTCAAGACACTTCTATGTGCAGATAGTAGCAATATTAAGACTTCCATACACCTTAGTAACATATCCCACGTTCCTAAAACAACTCAACTTCATGATCACCATGAAATCCTAACGTGACCAACTCAAATCTTTCCAAATTTGAGTCAAACCCGACTCAGTCGCAGCCTGAGTTCATAACCAAGCTGGTTGGAACTTTCCGACCAATTCTTTACGTCCACATCTCTTCTTCACACCTTGGAACCATGCAGCCACATCCATGCACTCCTTACACACATGCAAACACCTTCCAACAATGTCCACGATACCTTCATATGCATTGTTCTTGATTCAAACATGTTGTGCAACCTCCTGATCAACTCAATCACAATTCCTCCCAAAATTGGTTGTGCCATGTCTTGAACTCAAGCAACACCTGCACATGAATAAACAACCGATACTTCCGAGCACAAGTCCTCGACTTGACTCTCGTTAATTCTGATAACCACAACACCTTACGTGAGCACCTCACATAAGCATGTTGCAAACCATAGCAAAACGATATTAGCCATAACCACCAACACACACCAAAAACTTAGTAAAAGAATACTAAGAAAGCTTTCCATAATCCAAAAAGAAAGTTCGAGGCATTGCAAGTTAAAAGCACAACTATTGCAATCTAGCATCGGACCTTGCCAAAGCTAACTGGATCTTTAGATGAAGCATACCAAAGCTAGCCGGACCTAGCACCAGAGCTAAACAAAGCTAGTTGGACCTAGCGCCGGAGCTTACCAAAGATAGTCGGACCTAACACCTGAGCTGACCAAAGCTAGTCAGACTTAGCCACAATAAGTCAGACCTAGACAAAGCAAGTCGGACTTTACGTCGGACCTTGCCGGAGCTACCCAAAACAAGATGGACCTATCATCGAACCTTGCAGGAACTTGGACCTAGAGTCGGACCTTGATGAGATGGGTGTTTTGGCAAAATTCAAAGTTTTTATCATCATAGCCAATGTATTCAGCACACATTGGTCTCACAACCTTCTAATGTCATTATGTAATTTAAATGAAAATAACAGTTTTTGTTTTCAAATTATAGGTGGATACTTTGCATCCACACGCCAATGATGCCACCATTACTAGATACTTGGAGGTGTACTTGTTGTGGTTGTTTGGCTAGATAATGTTCACCAACACGCACAGTGACTCGGTGGACAGACAACTGATTCTGTTTGCTCAACAGGTAGCAGAGTCGACACCACAGGAGATGCCTCAGTATAGTTGGGGTTCAGATGTGTTGGTGACCACATATAGAGGACTCTGTGATGCTTGCATGAAGGCTCGAGGTAACACGGTGCTAGCTGGTTGTCCTCTGCTCCTCCAGCTATGGGTATATAAGCGGTTCATGATAGATCGGCCGCAAGTGCACCCGGCACCATACGATGGTTATGAGTACGGTGAGACACTGAATGACGACCCTATGACGGGTACTTTTTGGGTGTGCCGTCTGGTACGGTTATATTTCAAGTGCATTCATGTTGTTCACAATTGTAGTAATATAGTAATGTGACATGATTTGTGCTTTATGCAGCGTGAGTGAATTAACAAGAAAATGCACAAGGTGTACCTAGGGTTCATCTAGGAGTTCGGTCAGTTAGATGCGGACGAGGATGTGCGCTGGACACTGTATGACATGGAGAAGCACGACCATTGAGCACTGAGGGGACTTGCGTCACTGTGCTACAGAGATTCGGAGTACTGGCTTACAAGGAAACCTTTGGTGTACGACATTTACGTGGAGGAGTACGCACCACACCGAGTGTTGCGTTGGTTTGGCCTACACCAGGCATTTACAGTACTTCCACATTCTGTTGTGCCTTCTGCTGTGCATACGTAAGTAATTCCCCTCATATGTCAGACACTGTGAAATGTCAGTTCACACTTATCCATCTCAACGATGAAACTTCTCCTACACTAAGTCCATACACCATCATTCATTCGTCTATATAACACTCAGTCCGCTACCAGCGTCAACACACACACTCACTGCAATCATTTGATATACCACAACACACACACTCACATGGATGAGCATTTCTCATCACCCACAAATAAAGAAAAGGTTCCAATCCCAGCGGCATTACAGCCTCCAATGTGTTTCTGTGGCACTGATTGTAGGTTTGCTAGAGATATTTGACTTGGTGACTCTTATGGTTGCCGACTTTGGATGTACGACAACTATGAGTACGATACTCCTCACAAGATGTGCCCATGTCTTCCAACTGGTATAAAACATATAATATGCAACATTATTTCTGTTTTATGAATGCTACACATTCTAACCTTTTGTACAAAAACTTGTATAGTCACCACCACCTCTTTGTGACTTCAGGAACTACGTTGACCAGGAACAATTGGCAGAAGACGCCGAGTATGTTCAGAGAAAAGCTCAACTTGCAGCATAGAAGTTCTTTGAAGAGCAGGAGTGGGAGGAAAGAATAGAGCAAGAGAGGAGGAATAGAGCTAAACAGGAGGAGCGTCGTTGCAAGAGGCAAGAAGAAAATCGACAGTGGTTTACAGAGTGCGATCGCAAGGATGCAGAGGAGGAACGTATCGCAGCACAGGCATGAGGCCGAGCAAAAGCACATGCGTGAGAGAGCTCGTCGTGCAAGGGAAGCCGGTTCAGATGCTTTGCGTAAGGGTAAATACCCCTGTTGCACTTAGTAGCAACTTGAGTAAACTATGCTCGGCGTTCGATTCAACTAAGGCGTGTTAGGATTAGATCAACACAACTTAAGTGTGTCGTACACATGCCATTTGTATAAATTATTTTATGTTTTCTTTGAAAAATATGTGTACATGTGTTTTGCCTCATGTTACGTAGTAGTAGAGTGTCAAACAACATGCACATATTTTCGTAACTATGTAATTTCATTTATGTAACCGACACCGAGATTTTAAATTTAAGTACAATTATTTCTATAATTTTTGGATCTATGCAATTGTTATCGCTTTATGATTTCAAATAATCCATAGCTCCTAATAACTCCCATAAAATATATTCATAACTTCTTTTTTAGACTCAACAAAATTTACATTACAATAACTTTTATGAACGTTTCTACCAATTCTAACTCGAAACTTTTCTAAACAAATAACCTAAACTAAATACATTTTACAAAACTTGCAGAAATGTGATCGTATTGCCTAATAAGACATTCAATTAGTCTTGTTTCTACATACTAAACATAGGAACATCATCAAATTTAAAACTTCACAATGTATGCTCCATTTTATACTTTGGAAATTTCTAGCAAATCAGTCTCTAAATTTTGATAAAGTTACGTGTAAAATTCATCACGTGCAAGGTGAAAATTGGGGACATATGAATTTCATAAGTGCCACGTACGACGGTACTGTGCACTTGTAAGTGGCACATATGAAATTCGTATGTGTCCATTGGTTCCACCGTGACCAACATTTGTTCCACCATGGCATGCATCATCTGATGTGGCACACACGAAATGGGCATTTCGTATGAGGCACATACGAAATTCGTATTTCATATTTTACTCGTACGAAGTTGGGTTATTTTTGCCAATTCGTCATTCCATGAGATATTTATATTAAATTATTTTTTAAAAGGTATATTAATAAAAAATCTTCGTTTACAGACTTGATGATAATGGGAGTCCATTAAATACCTTTTCTTTAATCTTTTTGAGTCAATTTTAGCTCTCCTCATATTATAAGAAATCATCTGAGAACCATCTCTAAGTTCCTACATAAGAATTGAGCATAAATGATCTTTTATGATTCTCTTATCATGGTGGTCACACTAATGTTTTAGAGCTTATAAGACTTAATGACCTAGATCAAACTTGGATTAGGTTTGAGATTATCCCCGTTGCTGTTAATAACAGTTGACTCAACTTAATTCCTAAATTTTTCACCTGCACACATGTTCTAATCTATGACACTTCTGTTTTGCTCATTTGCTAAGCTGCATGGTAATAATTGTGCATTTTCATATCGATGGCTCACACGCGATGAAGATCGACGGGATGCACCATGTGGAGGAGAAGTGAACCAACATGCGCCTGCTGTGATGATATTATTCCAGAACGGCAGCAATGAGTAAGAAACAAGTGAATTGACCAGAAGCGCCATTTGGAAGACCAATTACTAACTATTATTGACATTTGCTTAGCCGCAACCCAAGGCAAGCCCCGGTTTGCATTTAAGTGCCTTTTCGAAGTTTTACTTTATAATTACATTAATGATTAGTATTGTATCATGCATTAAGTCTAGTTTGGATGAACACGCTACATGCATGACCAAATAATCCTTGGAGTGGATGGGTAGAATAAGACTTCATCGTATTATATTGATATGCTTACTGTTTAGTTGATAGAATGGTAGAAGTTGAGTAGTTGGAATATACTCGCATATGGTCACATTTTATTGACCACAAGTCAAGTAGTTGGATTCTACTTGCGAACAAGTCAAGTGAGGGAAAGATACTAGCGAGATGTCACATGTTCACTCTTAAAGTTGAGATGTGGATGGGGTTTTTTGTAGGAGGGGACGCACAAGGTTGATCTTGGCCCGAAGGGTGAGACAACGCTTGTGACCACATCATGCCTATGTCGATAATGGCGGGACAAGTGTTGGAGGTTGCTATGGTAGCCCATCTGTATCGATTATGGACCACACAGTATGCGGCCCTGCTGGGCAAGTTTGAGCTGTACCGGATGCATACTGGTATATGTGACTCGGGAAACTGATGTTACTCGATGACCTTTGTGTGGAAACTTCAGTGCTGTCTTTGAATAGAGTTGAGAAGGCATAAAGGTGTAAATCTTCTAGCGGACAACTTCAACGTGTCCGTGTAGAGGACCTTTTGCTCGGGATGGAGAATTGATTCCATATTAGTGCCTCTTGAGAAAAGTGGCTGTGTGCGACGTAGAGAGAAGTGCACTGAAGTGGCTTTCTTGCGGGCGTATGTGTCGTGCATTCCGATTGTTATTGATTCGAATCGCCATCGCTCGCGATTATGGATTGAGCATACTTATTCACTGCGCTGTGACATAGTAATAAGAGAATGTTTATGTTTATTTTTCTTCAAAAAATTGTTAATTTTTAATCTACTATTGCTTTTGAAATTAATAATTGTATTGCTTAGTGATTGTATTAAAGAAGAGCTCAATAAGTTAACACTTTTATGAACTGTAAATTTGAGGCTAAAACTGCAAGTAAGGATCTACTTTAGGCAAGTCATTATGCAAATTCAGCTTCCTAAGCTGTTAGAGTCTCTTGCATATAGATTTACATGCTTAGGTGAGACGCTTTAGTCTTGCTGAGCTTTCGTGCTCACGGTTGCTATATATGTGGTTTTACAGATAATAGTTTGATTGTTGCTATTGTGGTTGCTCATGAGACCTCGGACTTTCCGAGGTGTATGGCTCACGAGAGATTTTGCCGCTGTTTATCTTCTTCGTGTTGCTAGCGAGAAGCGTCCTCGGGCATGGACATCTTCTCTTGTGCTTAGATAGGTTGAGAGTTTGAGTATATTCTTTTCGCTGCTTATGTACTCCTTATGTACACTATGTTGAAAACTCGATTATCTTATGAAATAAAGATTTTTTATGTTTCACGTATTATTTTCATGTGTGCTGTTAAGCACCGCATCGCACGGCACCAACCAATGTGATTCCTGGAATGTCGGGGTCCCGGTCCCCACAGCTAATATCCATTTTCATAACTGGCACAACACTGGATAACAAGCCTGTGTACAGAGCAAAAGCTAACAGCTCCAGAACTCTCCCTCTCGGGAAAGAGAGATCGGGTCACTCGACACCAAGGGGCTACAGCGAACAGATTAAGTAGAAGAACAGAAAGGACGAGGGACAACACAAGAGGCATTCCAGCCATGCCAAATCCTGGACCACAGGCTCAACAAACACTAGCCAAAGACCTGCAACACAACACAACAGACATAAAATATAGAGCTTCTATTTGCCGACAATCAAGCGACGTTGTAGAAAGAGGGGGGGGGCAGGGGAGCTTCATGCCGGCTCGGCATGCGCGATGGTCTCGCTGGCAGCCAGAGGCTCCAGCACCACTGTCGCACCCTTGTTGACATGGCCGATGAGGTGGCAAATGGCTGCTATTGCCTTCGACGGGAGTGGTTGCCTGTACATGGCCACATACTTGATCATGACAGCCTCGTCAACTGGTTCATCCTCTGCAACGAGCTGGAGCTGGTGGATAATACGGTGGGTCGCCCTCTACAAGACCAGAATGGTTGAAGGATTTTTCGCTTGGGGCGCACAGCGTTGGGCTGCTTCAATGGACGTGCCTAGACACTGCGGTCTGGTCTTCATCCCCTTCAGTTCTGCCAAGGCCGGCAGAGTTGGAGCAGGTAGAAGAGCAAGTAGTGGCTTGGTGAACATAAATTCATAGAAGGACTTGTCACTGGCTAGCTGCTGCAGTTGACTATCTTCTTCTGGTGCCAGCGGTGCATCAGCAACCGGTGGCACCTGTTGTGAGATGGCTAGCACCTGGTGACCTACAGACCTCTGGCTATCTTTCATGGTGACAGAAAGAACTTCATACTACTGTAGAATGGGGTCAAAAGAGTCAACCTGTGGCGGCGAGGTGGCGCACACAGAAAGGAGGTAATCAATGGCACCACCAATAGCCTTGTGGGGGCCCCTCGGAGCGGGTGACATGGAGCGGTGCCGCTCCCATCCTTCATCCTCCCTCCGCTGCGGCTCACGGCGATGAAGGCGAACTGGAAACATAGTGGCTGACCTCCCTTGGCAGTCATTTGTGCCTTGCTGAGCAACGTGATTCCTGCAACACCCACCGGATTGCCCGTTGGAGGACCGACACGAGTAGGGAAAGGCTGCAGGAGCCTTACCCCCAATATGCAGACAAGAATGGAAGGAGGAAACCCAGTCAGGGCGGGAGGAGCGAACGCCAGGTCCACATTGTACCTTTGGTGGTGTGGTAACCTTCGGAGAAGTGCGGGCGGGGATGAAGAACCAGGTCATCGGGGACGCCTTTTATCCAGTCACCCTTCTGGAAGTGGAGTCGGGACGGGTCATCAAACCAACATGGATTTCTGCAATGTGAACGACGAGCTCAACCCTGATCCCTTCTGGCGGCATCGTCGAGAAGGGTGCAGCCAGCTATTGAGTTGCTCTTGGCGGGAAGAAGGTGACAGTCTTGGTGCACGGCAACCTGCTCAGGTCCTCCATCCAAGCCCAAAACACACACAACTCAGTGTTTTCCCTGGTGTTGGACCTGACGTCCAACCAGTCAAGAATATTGTGATCACCGAGTACCTGCTTTAGGCCATCCTCCAACCATGCATGGAGAGGCAAGTGTTTGACGTAGATCTTCACGTGGAAGCGCCAGCTGGTCGGAGCGGACCAAACCCTCCAGGGTCTGATGGCGTAGCGATCTTCGACAACAATGATGTGGCTATTGTGCATGGCCACATGCTGCCGCTCGCCTTGCTCGAAGTGAACAAGGAAGTCCTCTGAGCAATTATGCGTCACTACAAAGCAGTGGCCAGAAATGTCGAGCTAGGCATTGATGGCCCCCGCCACTTCTGACGAGCTAGCCCTTGAAGCAAAGTCGACACAGCTTAGTAGCACAACGGTGGCCATCAGGTTGTTGTGGTCGACCATCACGGAAGGTCTAGGTACCAGTGCAGTGAAGCCGATGCTAGGCTACCGAGTCCGCCATGGTGGAGGAGGAACCCTTGATGGTCGCGGCGTAGGAAGAAGGCTGAGAGGAAGGGTGCATAGGCAGCTGCGGGAAAGTAAGTCTGGAGTGAATATCTGGCTTGTTGCGGGGCGAAGGTGTCTTTATAGCGGCAACTCCTTGCGAAGTGGCCACACCCGCCATAGGAGAGGCAGCATAATGGACCCCGGCAATGCACCATGCGGTGGTATGTCGATAAGCATCAGAAACAGTATCCCCGGAAGATGATACTTTCCATAGAAGATCTCTGCTTGTCGTGGGAGATGCTACATTCCTCGAAAGATCTTTGCTCAACAGCTGTGTCAGGAAGAAATCCCGCCGGCTCAACACAAGCTTGTCCACCATAGGGGAGAGAGGCCCGGACGTCTGCCCTGATAGGAGACAAGACCCGACGTGCTTTGACTTGGCGTTGTTGTTCCCAGCTGAAAACCTCTTTCAAGCCGAGCGCTTCTCAGCCTTGGAAACAACCTGTATCCATTCTGACGAGGGGTTAGATTCGTGTAGGCCAACATCCTTCAGAGCTGAGTAGCTTAGAATCCAAGCTTCAGATTTTACCTGATAAGGTTTTGGCGCAGCAGGCAGCGACCCATGCCGAAGACCAGAGGAGCCGGCGGGGGATACAAAATTGAATATCGGCAACTCAGCCTGAAGAAGTTGTTGATGAGACGAGGCGGAAAGCGAGTGGCTTGAGACAACGATGCACGAGCCACCAGACCAAGCAGGGCGAGGATTTAAAAATTCAAACCTTGCAGATGGGTCTCGATCCAGCAGTGCACTGGGACCCATGAGGGCTTGAACCGCTGGAGAAGAAGGCACAGATGGTGACGAAGGAGCAGCCACAGAGTACTGGGAGGCGGGCGCCAAAGATTTCACCATCGAGGCAAACTCGCTGAGAGATAGCGAGGAGATTTGCATCAAAACGAGGTTTGAGACCGGCAGGCATCAGCAGACGCTAAAGGCATGAGCTTCAGGACTGGGTTCAATAGGGACGATGACTCGCAACGGGAAGGCTCAGACAAACTGAGACGCAGAGGAGAAGTCGAGCCTTCTGAATCAGAAACTTCACTCAGCAGGATGGGCGGGAGCGAGAAGGTAGGATAAGCATCAGACCCCAAGCTACGAGCTGAACATCCTTCACGGTGCTTCAGGTCTTAAGCGCAGAGAAAGGTGTGATGGAGGAGCTCCCTTCCAGCGAGAGTGGCTGGCTCACAGTTGGCGATAATGCTGGGGGGGGGGGGTCGACGGGAAGGGGCAAGGAGAGAGTGGCGAGCGTTGGGCGGCGGTGTCTTCACACTCGTCCCCAACCGTAGCTTCAAGCTTCACCATCAGAATGGGGGGAGCGAACCGGCACATAAGCATGAAAAATGGTAGCCCCTAGGGCCGGAGCGGTTGTCCCTGCGAGCAAGGGTGGTGGCTGCTGGGGTCGAAGTGGTCGCCATGGCTGGAGTGGCCATCGGCAGTAGGAGCACGGTCGCTAGATCACCAACACAGTTTGAACTGGTAATTTGGTTGCCAGAGAATTGTTGCAGGATCGGAAACCCTTGGTTGAGCAGAACAGTTAGGGCGGTGAGCACCAGCGCAGGTGCGATGAGTGTTACGTGAGTACAGGTCCAACGTGGGGCAATGAGCTGGGGGAGGATGCCAAACAGCATGGTGCGCGGGCGCTAAACAGCGTGGGACGTCGAGCACGCACGTGGTGTGCGGCGGCGGGTGAAGGGTCACGCGGGGTGGCGAGCTGTTCTGCCTCCCCTACTATTTCTGCCTAGATCCGACACTGGGATGAGTTGGGTTCATCCTTACTTTTGGAATGTGATGGTTCCATTTTCATATTTATTTGAAGGATGGAAGGAACTCTGATTTTTATTTGATAAGGGATAATGAGTGATTGAATCATCCTATTTTCTGTTTGAATGGAGGGATGGAGTAGAGACATGTGAATATAGTTACCTTCTATGAGTTTGGTGAGGGGTACCTGATGGGGTTCTGTACCTGGCTACCAGAGGGCATGGATCAGCAAACCAAGCCCCTACCACTGAGGTCGCAACGAGCTTACCTGAACTCGAGCTCGTGTCTAACAATGTACGATGTGCAGCTGCACCCGGCTACTGACCTTTCCAACCGACCTCCACGGTGGGCGACAAGCAAGCCTGACCCTTGGTCACCAAGCATGGCAACGAGCCTTCCCGACCCTCGACCATCGAGGCTGGGATTAGCCCTCCTAAGCACGGGGTTGGGAACATGATGGGTATCGGTGTTCAGGATGGTATGAGCTTCGCGAATGCCCTCAACAGAGAGAGGATAACCACGCCTGAGCTTATCCTAATATGGACACAAACCCTTTCCGACATCTACCTACCCTGTCCCATCCGACACAATAGCAGATGCATACTGCAACACGCCACACTAGAACATGCCACACTGTAACACGACACCAATAGGTGACGAGATTGGAGCGGGCTCAGTGTGGAGCAAGCGCCACGATGACTTCTACGATCCGGCCCCGCCCCTTAGGCATGTAGGAGGATACGATGAACAGATAACTGTTGGTATTCCTTACAAAAACAAAATAATCCACAAGCGCATGAAAATACTGTTGTAGCACTTCCTCTTAAAGAGTATTCCCAGGAGTATCGAATCCAGGTAACATGTGTGTGATCTTCAAACTTGTTCTCCCAAGGACACATAGATTGTTTGGTAGGTAAGGATTGGAGAGCAAAGCCATAGTATCCTAGGTAGATGGTTGCTTCGAGCACGGGTTTACTCCTGGGAAAACCAAGACAATTCTCACTAAGAGCCTATGGCGTAGCCGAATGTGGAGGATTACTAAAGACAGATAGGACTGTCACTACCTGCTGCCTACCTCTTCACTCCATGGGTCTACAAGATATCCACTATGAATTCTAACCTAAGCACCATGCTTGAGGTTTAATTCATAACTCTAATCATTTCGAATGCAAAGCTACAACGAGAGCCTCTAATAATTAAAGCAGTGAACCTACAAGCAGCTACAAAGCAAACAATTATGAAATAGGAATCAAACTTGTATTAAATTCATGAAAGTCTTGCTCGATTCCGGCAAAACTTCCATAGAGGTACAAGTGTCAAAGAGGAACTTGACAAGCCCAAGCCTCCTCCTCCTAGATTCTCCTCACCCTCCTGCTAGTTGGCTAGCTTCTTGGGCAGCACTAAACCTTTGGAGTGGAATTCTAAACTCAAACTTGTGGTTTGTGAAGTGAGGGAGTGAGGGGGGCCAGTTTGGTCAATTCGGCGCCACAATTAGCGCATGAATCAGTTTTTACCACCTTCAGGGAGCCACAGGAGACCGCCGCGCGTTGACTGATCGAGTTTGGCGCCAGGAAGAAGTCGGCTGAGCCATGGGCTCGACCGACCTGGTCCTGGCGCCTCTCGGGTCGTGCTTTCTTCTGGTCACTGATTGTGGGCCCTGACCTCCTCCCAGTGTGAGTCGATGTTGGATTCTCTCAGATACGACTGAAAATGAGTCTATGGATCCATCTGATGCCACATGTCATCGCGTGATTGTGCATGATATCACTTTTCAGATTGCTTCCTGCACTTCTTGGTATTTTTGGCTTAATTCACCTATATGCAAATAGACACTAACACTTGTGGAAATGGTTAGTATTAACTGCTACCACTATGTTGTGTTCTCATTTTTATAATTTTTATGACGTGAATTGACAATCAAATTCAACATTTAAGGATTGTCAACAAACTCCCACACACTTAGTCCTTTACTCATCCTTGAGTGAAGACAAGAAGAACTAAGTTTTAATATAGAATTTTGCTATGAGTATAAAATAAGTATACAAAGTATTTCAACTCACACCTTTGTTCATGAACGCTTTGTTATTGTGGCTACCACGTCATCTTGGGTGTTTAAGAGATGAAACGGTTGAATGCATTTCACTTGGATTTCCTCCTGCCGAAATAATTTCGAAGATTGCTATATTTTGAGAGTTAGAAGGATATTGTATTTTTCCTCTTAATTGGAGTCTCTCAAATCACTTAAAGTGTATGAATCCTCACCTTGGCATGAAATTTCCATTTTTGTCCCTACATCTAAATATGGTTTTTGTGAAGCTTGGTTGGGATAAAGAGTAGCACACTTGAAATTCATATATTACTAAGTAAAAAACTAGATCCTCAGAGGACTATGCAACAAAAACCAAAGCCTAAGGAAATTCTTGTGCACATATTTTGAATGGTGGATAATGGATGATGAACGGTGATAACTCCCATTTGATCACTCACTTTTTGTGCAAGGATGAAGCATGGCTACTTATTGGCTCTCTTTTTTTTGAATTCTTTTTTAGATCTCTTATAGCCATGCCTTCTACTTATTCTTTATGCATCTTTTTAATGAGAGAGGATTTTTTGCAAAAATTTGCATGGAGTATCTTTTGATGGTGGATTGATGAGAATTATGAAAATATGGTGGAGTGTCACGCCCGGTCATCGTAAAGATGAACAGACGCTAACCACATGTACGCCAGGATCAGTTGAATCGTACATGCGTTGACGAAAGTGAAATACCATTACATTGCCATGTTCGGAATACATAAATAGTCTTACAGAACGACCCGAAGGTCTACAAATACACTCCACAAATATTTACAACACTACACAGTTCAACACTACAGAAAGCAAGATAGATAAGTGGGCTTCGTCTCCACAGGCAGCCGTTGCGCGTGAGGTCGCCAGCCTAGACCAAGTCCTCCGGGTTGACGTAGAGGTCCTCCGGTGCAGCTTCTTCCTCTTCATACTCTAAAGGAGAATTAAACGCTTGAGTACATAGAGTACTCAGCAAGTGCGGGAAGAGAATGACATGATTGGCTAGGGCAAGGAAAGGCCACATATGGCTTAGCACTATGCTTAGAACCTATCCTTAGCTTTCAATTATCAATATCATAATTCAATAAATAATCAACACATGATTAATGATAATGAAAGTACTTGCATCATAATGAACCATCATTTCCCAACCGTAGTCTAATTATGAACTGGCCCCAAGCCGCTCTTGTCCGTGAGCACGGCTGTCATGACAGTTTTACCAAATCTTTGCAGAGAGTGTACCCTTTCCCCACAAGCAGTGATTTCATCCCCTGTTGCCAGGTGGACTAAGTGAACCTCCCTGAATGCCCGTGGTAGCTAACCACATTACACACTTCCTTTGGTGTGAGGCCAGGAGATCACAACATGGTCTTTACAAAGGTACTCCCGATTAGTGCTAGCCCTCTAAGGTTTCCACCACTGAGGATTCTCGGAGTAACCCTCCGCCCCAGAGCCCCCTCTTGAGCCTTGCGGTTCCAAGAGCAGATCACCCGCATCATTCCCCGCACCATCCAACCACTAGCAGTTCATCGGGAGAAACCTAATTAATTGACCAAGCTGCCCCATCTCAGTCTCGTGGTGGTACTTTAAAGCTTAGTGGCTTCCTCCATAAACCGGTCCTTAGAATCCGGTGGTAACAAACCCCAATCCCGGGTCTCGTGCAAGGTGCACCATCCCAAAACTAACCAACCACCAGATTCCTATCCACTAACATTATGTATATTCAACACCAAATTAAAGTAACCATAAGGTTAAGCATAGAACATTTGTATGAATTCCCAATCCCAACATCTAAGCATGGCTAAGCATAAATGAAGCCTATCTACTTCCCAACCCATTTCAGGTAACAAGGAATGGTAAGGAACAGGGCATGTAAACATGTAGTAGGACATCAATTTAATTAGCATGCAACTAGCTAAATCCCTAAAATGGGTACAAGATGGTCAAGGGAACTTGCCTTCGTTGGAGACTTGAGAATTGACGAAGTCTTGGTCTTGGAAGTTGAGGTTAGGGTCGTAGAACGACTCTAGATATATGCCCAAGCAATGGCAAGAATAGAATAAAGCTAAATAAGTAAAGGCACGCAAAACAATGCATTCACGCATACACATAAGCACAAAATCCTACACTAATGCGTCCCTACGAGGTATTTATCATTTATCCTGGTCAAAGTATGCATTTTATATTTTTCCAAGAATTTTGGGATTTTATTATAGCCCAAAACCAATTTTATTGAATTTTCTATAGCAAAAATGTATTTTAAAACCTTTATAATAATTAATCCAGGGGCCAAATATATTTTATCTGAACTCTACAATTAATTCACAGCATAAAATAATTTATAAACATTTTTCATAGCATTCCTACACTTATTCATCATTTTTATCCAATTTCTATACCTTAAATACAATTAAAAACCCTATTCAGCAAATAAATAAAATTCCAGGGGTTAATTAAATAGTTTTCTACACTGTACAGGGTCCAAATACAACATTCTACATAATTACAGGGGTTAGAATGCTTAAATAAATGGTTAAATCCAATTTTTAGGGTTCCAGGGGCTAGTCTGCGATTTCTGGGGGCTAGACTTCAATTCTGGAGAAGTCCAGGGGGTAGCAACGAAGTTTCCAGGGGCCTGGGTGAAAACGCAGAGGCGGGAAAAGCTAAATTGAATATGGGCCGTTGGATCCGAAGCGAACGGCCCGGATTTTATTATGCCGAAACGGTATGGGGTTTTAATCGTGGCCGTAGGGGTGAAACCGATGGCCCAGATTGGGCCACGTCGCCCCCGGCGACGTCGGCGGTGGCCGGCGCGGCGGCGCTGGGCGCCCGCGGCGGTGAACTCGCCGGAGACGGCCAAAACGGCGAATCCGACGTCCAAACATGGTGCTAAGGGCATGGAACGAAAGAGGAGAGGAAGGGGAACTCACCTAGGGGAGTAGCTAGCCTTGAAATCGGTCGGAGGACGGTCGGCGATGAGGAATGGCGGCGGTGGCGTCGGACCTCGTCGGACTTGGTGAATTCTTGGTGATCTCCCCTCGAACTCTTGTCCGGCGTGTTCCTGGTGGGGCGGTGAGCACGTGAGACCGAAAAGATGGGGAGCAAGGGCACTGCAGTGGCGGGAACGCGTGTGCCGAAGTACTCACCGGCGATGAAGGGGCTAGGGTTCCGGGAGGCTCGGGGAGAGAGGGAAAATGGGCGCCGGCTCCTCTTAAGTGTGCAGGGGGGTGTGCGGTTGCTGTGCTCAGCCGAAAGTGGAGCGGGCGAGTGGTTCCGAGGGAGGGGGAAGAAGTGGGCGCGGGGGAGGGCGCGGCGCGACGGTTGCACGGGCGCGGGAGAGAGAGGGAGGCGGTTGGGAGGGATGACAGGCGGGGCCCGGCTGGCGGTGAGAGAAGGAAGGGGGGGGGGGTTCGGCTGGGCCGGCGGAAGAGGGAAGGGAAGATGGGCCAGGGGGAAAGAATCGGCCCAACAGGGGGGGGTTTAACTTTTTCTTTTTCTTTTCTATTCATTCCTTTTGATTTTGAATTCAAATTCAATTTGAACCGTTGGCTACTCGTTTAAACACCAAAAATTCACAAGAAAATGCATGCTACAATGATCAAGGTTTGAGCAAATTTTTGTACATAAAATGTAGGTGTTACAACTCTACCCCCCTTAAAAGGAATCTCGCCCTCGAGATTCGGACGCTCTAAGAGAATAGATGAGGGAAATCCGCCTTGAGAGCTTCTTCTCTTTCCCATGTTGCTTCTGCCTCAGAGTGATGCTTCCATTGCACTTTACACATGCGAATGACTTTGCTCCTCGTGACTTTTTCTAGTGTCTCAAGTACTTTGACAGGCTGCTCTACATAAGACAAGTCTTCCTGTACATCCACGGCTTCCATGGGCAATTGCTCTTCAGGCACTCTTAAGCACTTCTTAAGCTGCGACACATGGAACACATTGTGCACATCGGCCAGGTGCGGCGGAAGCTCAAGCTGATATGCCACTTCACCTCGTCTTTCGAGTATCTTGAACGGACCAATGTAGCGGGGTGACAGCTTGCCTCTTACTTTGAACCTTCTCAATCCTCTCATAGGTGACACCTTCAAGTATACATAGTCACCAACTTCAAATGTGAGATCGCGTCTTCGTGTATCCGCATAACTCTTCTGTCTTGTTTGAGCTGCTTTTAGATTCTTCCGAATTTCTTGTACTTGTCTTTCAGCCTCTTGTAATACGTCAGGCCCAAAGACTTGACTTTCCCCAGTTTGATTCCAAAACAACGGTGTCCTACATTTTCGCCCATACAATGCTTCAAAAGGAGACATCTTCAAACTGGTTTGATAACTGTTGTTGTAAGAGAATTCGGCATATGGCAGATTCTTGTCCCAACTCTTGCTATTCTTTAAAGCACACGCTCTCAACATGTCTTCTAATATTTGGTTGGTGCGTTCTGTCTGACCATCAGTTTGGGGATGATACGCCGAACTGAAATTTAGACGGGTATCCATTGATTCATGCAACTTCTGCCAGAATCTTGAGGTGAATTGAGTGCCTCTGTCTGAGATGATCTTCTTAGGAACTCCATGTAAGCATACAATCCTGGAGATGTACAGTTCCGCCAACTTGGGGCCGTTGTAGGTCTCTTTCACAGGAATAAAGTGAACCACTTTAGTTAGACGGTCCACAATAACCCATATAGAATCATATCCAGACTGTGTTCTTGGTAGTCCCACAATGAAGTCCATACTAATTTCTTCCCATTTCCATTTTGGCACTTTGATTGGTTGCAATAACCCTGCTGGTCTTTGATGTTCCGCCTTAATCAATTGACATGTATCACATATGGCCACATATTCGGCTACATCCCGTTTCATTCCATGCCACCAATATCGATCTTTAAGGTCTTGATACATCTTTGTGCTTCCGGGATGAATGGAGTATGATGAGTCATGAGCTTCTCTTAATATCAACTCTTTAATCCCCTTGATATCTGGGACACAAATCCTCTTTCCAAGCCATAAGGTTCCTTGTTCATCCTCTCTAAAGTTCGGAGCTTTCCCTTTCTTCATCAACTGTTTGATCTCCTTGACCTTCTCATCATTCTTCTGCCCTTCTCGTATATCACGCTCGAGGGTTGAGTCCACTTCCATAGCAACTGCTTCAGTGCTAGACACTAGACATAGATTTAACCTTGCAAACTCTTCACATAGCTGGGGTTGAAGAGCTTGTACTGACAAGTTATTGCTTTGTCCCTTCCTGCTTAGAGCATCAGCAACCACATTAGCCTTGCCTGGATGGTAGTTGATTCCCACATCAAAATCATTGATTAATTCCAACCAACGGCGTTGCCTGAGATTAAGATCCGGCTGTGTAAATATGTACTTCAAGCTCTTGTGATCTGTATATATCTCCGTCCTTTTTCCCATTAAGTAATGTCTCCATATCTTCAAAGCATGAACAACAGCTGCCAATTCTAAGTCATGTGTTGGATAGTTCCTCTCATGCTTCCGAAGCTGTCTTGAAGCGTAAGCCACAACATGTCCTCCTTGCATTAAGACACATCCTAAACCATGACCAGATGCATCACAATAAACCACAAACTCCTTCTGCATATCAGGCATCACCAATACCGGTGCACTGGTCAACCTCTTCTTCAATTCGGCGAAGCTTACTTCACATTCGGGGGTCCATTTGAAAGCAACTCCTTTCTCAAGCAACTTGGTTAGTGGTCGAGAGATATTTGAAAATCCCTCGATGAATCGACGGTAATAACCCGCCATACCTAAGAATCTTCTTATATCATGTACACTCTCAGGTGTTTCCCACTTAAGGACATCGGCCACTTTGCATGGATCCACTGCTATACCTCCTTCAGATATGACATGTCCCAAAAATGATACCTCCTTTAGCCAAAACTCACACTTGCTAAGTTTGGCATACAATTGATGTTGGCGAAGCTTCTGTAGGGCCATCCTGAGGTGCTCCTCATGCTCTTCTTCAGTCTTGGAGTAGATAAGTATGTCATCGATGAATACCACTACGAACTTGTCCAAGTACTCCATGAAAACCTTGTTCATAAGATACATAAAATACGTCGGAGCATTGGTCAATCCGAACGACATAACGGTATATTCGTATAATCCATACCGAGAGACAAACGCCGTCTTGGGAATATCCGACGGTCTAATCTTCAGTTGATGATAGCCCGAACGGAGATCAATCTTGGAGAACACACATGCTCCTCTTAACTGATCAAATAAATCTTCAATCCTTGGTAGTGGATATTTATTCTTGATGGTTACCTCATTTAAAGCACGATAGTCCACACACAACCTTTGAGTTCCATCCTTCTTAGGTACAAATATGGCTGGTGCTCCCCAAGGCGATGAGCTAGGGCGAATATATCCTTTTGCCAATAACTCCTCAATATGATCCTTTAGTTCAGCTAATTGTTTAGCATCCATTCTATATGGCCTCTTATATATTGGGGCCGTTCCAGGTACTAGTTCAATGATAAATTCAATCTCTCGATCAGGGGGCATACCTGGCAAGTCATCTGGGAATACATCGGGAAATTCCTTCACAACCCTGATATCTTTGGTACTCTCAAGATGGTTGAGTTGCACTACTGCTTCTTGTGTCTGATCTGGCTTGAATTCCACTGTGGTGCCATCCGGGTGTGTTAAGCAGACTGTTCTAGTTGCACAATGAATTACTCCTTGATTCTTTGTCAACCAGTCCATTCCCAGAATGATATCTAATCCTTGTGAGTCCAACACTATTAGGTTGGCCCAAAAGACTACCCCCCTTATGTTTATACTCACTTTTCGGCATAGATGCCTTGCCACCATCTCTCCTCCAGGAGAGTTTATCAATAATGGCCCATTCAAGAATGTAACTAACATGTCATGCTTCTTTATGAAATCCTTGGATATGAATGAATGTGTAGCACCCGAATCAAACAATATGGTGGCGGGGTGGGAGTTGACAGAGAACGTACCGATCACCACATCAGGTGCTTCCTGTGCTTGCTCCAGAGTCACATGGTTGACACGGCCAGTTGGGTTTTGCTGCTTCTTTGGACAACTGCTGGCATAGTGTCCCCATCCTCCGCACTTGTAGCATTGTACTCCTGTAGCATTATTTGGGCCCTTGTTGCCTCCTGACTGGTTTCTTGGGGGTTGGCCACTTGGACGGTTAGCGGGGGCTGAAGGGCGGGGTGGCTGCATCTGCTGGCGTGGGGGTTGCATTGGCTGGCGTGGTGGCTGCTGCTGCTGCTGGCGCATCGGCTGGTTGTAGGGAGTGGGTGGCCTGTAGTTGGAGTTGGGAAACCTCTGTCCCGAGTAGTTCATGGGACGAGTCAAGTGAGTTGTAGGCGGAGGGTTGAGACGGGGGCGTACATTGCTGCTGGAGGCATGTGCTGCTAAAGTCAACTTCCTCTTTCTTTCGTCATCTTCCAGTTCCTTCTTAGTCCTTTCCACTTCAAAAGCTTTGTCCACTAACTTCTGGAAGTCGCCGTAGTCGCTGGAAGACATAGCAAACTTTAACTCTTTGTCCAGCCCATTCTTGAAGCGGAATTGCTTCTTGGCGTCGGTATCCACGTCTGTTGGGGCATAGCGGGATAGCTGGGTGAAGGCATTCAGGTAGGCCCTCACAGTCATACGGCCTTGCTTTAGCATCAGGAATTCTTCACGCCTGGCTTGTATCTCTCCTTCAGGTACGAAGTGATTGCGGAAGTTGGTACGGAATTCTTCCCATGTAATATTTTCCGGGTCCCGGTGGGCTTCGGTGAAGGCGGTCCACCAGTCAGCTGCTGGTCCTTGAAGTTGATGAGAGGCTAGAAGCACTTTCTCCCTTCCTTCACAGTGGATGAGCCTCAGCTTGCTATCAATGGTACGGAGCCAATCATCGGCGTCCATGGGTTCGGTAACGGTGGCAAAAGTGGGTGGATGGGTGTTCAGGAAGTCCCTAAGGAAGGACCTAGGTGGAAAAGGTGGTGGTGGCGGAAGGTTGTAGTTTGGTGGTGGTGGGGGTGGGGCTTGTTGCAGGTTGGTGACAATTTGAGTGAGGTTGTTAAGTAGTTGAGTCTGAAGAGCCATCATCTGTTGCATCTATTGAGATGCTGGGGCTCCTCGAGCACCCCTTGCATTCCATCCAGGGACACCTCCAAGTTCTTCATCCAGGGGTGGGTTACCACGACCACGGCCTCTACCTCTTCCTCGTCCAGCCATCTGTGATAGAGAAGTTCATTGAGGCCTTAGAATAATAGATGAGATAAGAAAGGATATACTAGGGTAACACGGTCCCAACTATATGCATCAAGGGTAATAGATATAAAGCAAGTTCATTAATCAACTAGTGTGGAGGTGGACAAGATGCCTAAGCATTCCACCACTCACACGACACATAAACAAGACTGAAGACATGGATGTGGACAGGATGCCGAAGCATTCCACAACTCATGTCGCACCCAACACACACAACATAAAGCAAACTACTAGCATAACAACATAAAAGGCACAACTCAAGACTAGGGAGGGCGCAGCTACACGCTCCTACAAACTAAGGGTAACTGTCCCGAGTCGTCCAGCGGGGAAATGAGTCCACTCCTACTCGTCGGAGTCCTCCTCAACCTCCATCTCCGGGTCTTCTTCTTCTGAGTCTTCTCTTGAGTTCTCGGGGGAGTTCATGCGGCGATCCGGAGAGTTCGGGTCCCAAGGCTCCACGTCTGAAGCGTACTGCGGAGAGTTAGGATCAACTCCAGTGATCCTCGTGTAGCGTCGTCGAAGTCGCTCGTAGCGGTCGACCAGGTCCCTGCTGTCCTGCAGCTCCTGCTGACAACGCTGGAGTCGTGAAGACAACTCCACAACGTCGTCCACCAGCCTCTCGCACTGGGGGTGAGTCAAGCGTCCCTCGACGTCACGTCCAGTGAAGGCGGCCGTGCCACTAGGGCGCTGAGGGGTGTACGCGTGCTCCGTGCACCCAAGAAGGAACCTGTGGGCGTGGCTCCAGTAGGTGGTCGCCTCCCACGTGGCGTCCTCCTCAGCTGCACGCTGGGAGCTCCTCCAGGCCGGAGAGAAGTGCGAGTGCAGCAACTCCGAGTCGTAGTAGACGGCCAGCTGAGAAGTCCACTCCAGCTCACCAGTATAGGGTGCAAAGACCCTAGTGGTGTGGTAGACTAAGCGGACACGGTACTCACGGTACCCCGCAGCTCGAAGAAGAGAACGAAGACGGACGCGCATCCTTGAAGCAGCACTCCCGTTGGAGAGCAGCGTCGTCTCCCTCCGGGGTGTGTAAGGTGCGGAGCGACTGGCTAGGGCGTGCTGAGGGACACGACCTCCAGTCGACTTACGGGCCGTCTGCTTGGTCCGCGCCATCTACAAACATTTGAAAAGAAGAGAGTGAGATTAATATTTAATAAATCAAGTTAGAATAAAACAATAAGCAAAGCAAGGTAAGAAGCACAAGGGTTGAGGTGGAAAGCACAAAGTTTTGGAAATACTATTTCATATGAAAATAGTATAGTCCTTAATTTTCGGCCATTTCTAACTAGGCTTGCGTCCTACGGGCAACACGGCTCTGATACCACTTTGTCACGCCCGGTCATCGTAAAGATGAACAGACGCTAACCACATGTACGCCAGGATCAGTTGAATCGTACATGCGTTGACGAAAGTGAAATACCATTACATTGCCATGTTCGGAATACATAAATAGTCTTACAGAACGACCCGAAGGTCTACAAATACACTCCACAAATATTTACAACACTACACAGTTCAACACTACAGAAAGCAAGATAGATAAGTGGGCTTCGTCTCCACAGGCAGCCGTTGCGCGTGAGGTCGCCAGCCTAGACCAAGTCCTCCGGGTTGACGTAGAGGTCCTCCGGTGCAGCTTCTTCCTCTTCATACTCTAAAGGAGAATTAAACGCTTGAGTACATAGAGTACTCAGCAAGTGCGGGAAGAGAATGACATGATTGGCTAGGGCAAGGAAAGGCCACATATGGCTTAGCACTATGCTTAGAACCTATCCTTAGCTTTCAATTATCAATATCATAATTCAATAAATAATCAACACATGATTAATGATAATGAAAGTACTTGCATCATAATGAACCATCATTTCCCAACCGTAGTCTAATTATGAACTGGCCCCAAGCCGCTCTTGTCCGTGAGCACGGCTGTCATGACAGTTTTACCAAATCTCTGCAGAGAGTGTACCCTTTCCCCACAAGCAGTGATTTCATCCCCTGTTGCCAGGTGGACTAAGTGAACCTCCCTGAATGCCCGTGGTAGCTAACCACATTACACACTTCCTTTGGTGTGAGGCCAGGGGATCACAACATGGTCTTTACAAAGGTACTCCCGATTAGTGCTAGCCCTCTAAGGTTTCCACCACTGAGGATTCTCGGAGTAACCCTCCGCCCCAGAGCCCCCTCTTGAGCCTTGCGGTTCCAAGAGCAGATCACCCGCATCATTCCCCGCACCATCCAACCACTAGCAGTTCATCGGGAGAAACCTAATTAATTGACCAAGCTGCCCCATCTCAGTCTCGTGGTGGTACTTTAAAGCTTAGTGGCTTCCTCCATAAACCGGTCCTTAGAATCCGGTGGTAACAAACCCCAATCCCGGGTCTCGTGCAAGGTGCACCATCCCAAAACTAACCAACCACCAGATTCCTATCCACTAACATTATGTATATTCAACACCAAATTAAAGTAACCATAAGGTTAAGCATAGAACATTTGTATGAATTCCCAATCCCAACATCTAAGCATGGCTAAGCATAAATGAAGCCTATCTACTTCCCAACCCATTTCAGGTAACAAGGAATGGTAAGGAACAGGGCATGTAAACATGTAGTAGGACATCAATTTAATTAGCATGCAACTAGCTAAATCCCTAAAATGGGTACAAGATGGTCAAGGGCACTTGCCTTCGTTGGAGACTTGAGAATTGACGAAGTCTTGGTCTTGGAAGTTGAGGTTAGGGTCGTAGAACGACTCTAGATATATGCCCAAGCAATGGCAAGAATAGAATAAAGCTAAATAAGTAAAGGCACGCAAAACAATGCATTCACGCATACACATAAGCACAAAATCCTACACTAATGCGTCCCTACGAGGTATTTATCATTTATCCTGGTCAAAGTATGCATTTTATATTTTTCCAAGAATTTTGGGATTTTATTATAGCCCAAAACCAATTTTATTGAATTTTCTATAGCAAAAATGTATTTTAAAACCTTTATAATAATTAATCCAGGGGCCAAATATATTTTATCTGAACTCTACAATTAATTCACAGCATAAAATAATTTATAAACATTTTTCATAGCATTCCTACACTTATTCATCATTTTTATCCAATTTATATACCTTAAATACAATTAAAAACCCTATTCAGCAAATAAATAAAAGTCCAGGGGTTAATTAAATAGTTTTCTACACTGTACAGGGTCCAAATACAACATTCTACATAATTACAGGGGTTAGAATGCTTAAATAAATGGTTAAATCCAATTTTTAGGGTTCCAGGGGCTAGTCTGCGATTTCTGGGGGCTAGACTTCAATTCTGGAGAAGTCCAGGGGGTAGCAACGAAGTTTCCAGGGGCCTGGGTGAAAACGCAGAGGCGGGAAAAGCTAAATTGAATATGGGCCGTTGGATCCGAAGCGAACGGCCCGGATTTTATTATGCCGAAACGGTATGGGGTTTTAATCGTGGCCGTAGGGGTGAAATCGATGGCCCAGATTGGGCCACGTCGCCCCCGGCGACGTCGGCGGTGGCCGGCGCGGCGGCGCTGGGCGCCCGCGGCGGTGAACTCGCCGGAGACGGCCAAAACGGCGAATCCGACGTCCAAACATGGTGCTAAGGGCATGGAACGAAAGAGGAGAGGAAGGGGAACTCACCTAGGGGAGTAGCTAGCCTTGAAATCGGTCGGAGGACGGTCGGCGATGAGGAATGGCGGCGGTGGCGTCGGACCTCGTCGGACTTGGTGAATTCTTGGTGATCTCCCCTCGAACTCTTGTCCGGCGTGTTCCTGGTGGGGCGGTGAGCACGTGAGACCGAAAAGATGGGGAGCAAGGGCACTGCAGTGGCGGGAACGCGTGTGCCGAAGTACTCACCGGCGATGAAGGGGCTAGGGTTCCGGGAGGCTCGGGGAGAGAGGGAAAATGGGCGCCGGCTCCTCTTAAGTGTGCAGGGGGGGTGTGCGGTTGCTGTGCTCAGCCGAAAGTGGAGCGGGCGAGTGGTTCCGAGGGAGGGGGAAGAAGTGGGCGCGGGGGAGGGCGCGGCGCGACGGTTGCACGGGCGCGGGAGAGAGAGGGAGGCGGTTGGGAGGGATGACAGGCGGGGCCCGGCTGGCGGTGAGAGAAGGAAGGGGGGGGGTTCGGCTGGGCCGGCGGAAGAGGGAAGGGAAGATGGGCCAGGGGGAAAGAATCGGCCCAACAGGGGGGGTTTTAACTTTTTCTTTTTCTTTTCTATTCATTCCTTTTGATTTTGAATTCAAATTCAATTTGAACCGTTGGCTACTCGTTTAAACACCAAAAATTCACAAGAAAATGCATGCTACAATGATCAAGGTTTGAGCAAATTTTTGTACATAAAATGTAGGTGTTACATGGAGTGTACAAGAAAGGCATAATCAAAGATTTCATGTAAGACACTCAATAGGGTCAAGAGTTTGACAAAGTTCAATGAAAATGCAAAGCGACATATGCATGTGGTTTTTCAATAGTTGTATCATATGGCTTTGGTGGGTATTCAATTCCCAATGAGAGCGGAAGGCAAAAATTCATGACTTCAAAATTGTGCAAAAATCAAAATCAATTTCAAACAAGGTTGGAATTATCTATGGTTTTATTTATTCACCATATGACACCAATCAAATACATAGATGACATGTTTTTCCTAGATTAATTATGTGTGTCTAGAAACATGGTAATGAAATTAAAATAGAAGGTATATGAATCCCAACTTTAAGCAAAATGCAATAGTTCATTTTAATTTGAATTGATTTTTAAGAAGTTTTATGTGAATGCATCGAAAATTTTAACTCAATTTGCAGTGAATCATACTGAACAGGGGATAGGAGATCCAAACCAACGCGATGTAGCGAAACGAAGCCGAGAGGGCCCACCAACAGGTCGGCCGAACCCGGGGCTCGGCTGTAAAAGCCCACACTTGCAAAGCACAAGAAGGAAAATTGTGAACTTAAAATTTTTGAAGTTAAGCTAAATATTCAAACTCACATGAATTAAATTGCTACTTGATTAATATTTAAAATAGGAACTTGTTAAGGCTTTAATTATAGTTTAGAACATGGTTAATATGGATGAGAATTCAAGTAAGTAATGCATATAAAAGCCCTAAATTCCTAATGCGAAATACAGCCATGTGAGAAAAGAAAAGAAAATAGAAAAGGGAATAATGAATAAATTCCAAACCCTAAATGAGGGGATTCAAATTCAAATCCAAACTTCAATAAGAAGAAAGGTCAAACATAAAATTTGGACTCAACACTGAATTCTCCATACCTCACTTAGCCTTCATGCCAAGTTTCCTAATTTTTGAACTTCATTTGCCATTTAATTCAATGTAATCATTAAAAAGCATTTGATTTCAAATTCAAATTTGAATCTGGCTCAAACTTTGTCAATTACCAGATTGAAGTTCAAATTTGGATTCCCCATATTTATTTTAGCCGGCCTGTCATAATTGAACAATTTCAGAGCATGTTCGTGTACAGTAAAAATCAACAGTGTGGAATTTGGTTTTAGTTGGTGGGCCCCACATGTCAGGTCGGCTCTGTTTCTTCCTTTCTTCCACATGCCTCCACGCAGACACCACTGCATGTTCTACGGCGATACTTCCTCTCGCTCTTATCTCCCCAACCAGCGAAGCAAGTTCACCAAAGCATGATTTTTCTCTCTACCTCTGCACGACTCTCACGCTCGAGCGCCAGGCGGTTCTGCTCATGGAGCTGCACCGCGCACCTCGAGCTGCGTCGCTTCCCAGCCGCACCCTGCGTCTTACTGTCGTCCCATCGCTGCGGCACACCGCTGCCCAAGTTGAAGCTCTCAACGCGTGCGCGCAGGCATGCTCCATGTTCCCGGCGTGCATCGACGTTGCTTTTCGCCTTCCGTTGCATGATTCGGCGGTTCCTTTTCCAAGGGAGGTCACTGTGCGCCTTCGGTTTTCCGGTGAATTTCGCCATCCCCGGTAAGCCATACCCCGTGTTGCTTCCTTTCTTTCTGAGAGTTGTTCACTTCATCGTTCAAGTTCCTCACTCGTTGTCCACGGTTCTCATCACCACGGGAGTACAAAAACAAAGGTCCCGACGCCGATGCCCCTGTTTCGCCATTGAACGCCGTGATGCCTCAACGTCGCACCGCTGCCTCAGTTCATTTCACCTCCATCCAATCCTTCATAAAGGTTCGCCACTCCTTCCTTTTCATGTCCCCAAGTTTTCCCGGCCTTTTGTTGCGTCGGCTGGAAGTAATTTCAAATCTCGCGTCGGCCTCCGTTTAGAACCGAGGATAGTGCTCATAGAAATTCATTGTTTTTGATTCGCCATAATCATTTCAAGTCTTGTGGTATGTTTTGAAGTCACTTGCGCATCATTAAGTCCATTTGAATAAGAGATTAAAGGTCTAACATTACCAGGAGCCAAGTTCCCCCCTTTTCAACTCAAACTTCCGCGATTCTCCGTCGAGCCATAGGTACCAGTTAGCTTCATCGCGAACGTGATTCATAATCATCTTATTCATTGTGCTCTGAAGCATCTGGAGCAAAAACCCAGTCGTTTGGCCAATTTCAGAGCGAGTTCGATTTCACCATATTTCCACTGCCGCCGTTGCTCGATGCGACCCTATCTCCGGTGATACTCTACCAAAACTAACTCCACCCTTGTTTTCCTGGCATCAAACTACCTTCAGACGTCCAGTTTAGAGCAGGTCCGAGCATTGTAGCAAAAAGCCGGCGAGGGCGCTGCCTCACCGGAAACCTAGCACCGCCGCTCGTCTTTTTGCCCAAGGTGGAAGAAACTCAGGCGCGGGCCCCAAATGTCAGTGACATCCCTCCTTCATCCGGATCTGCTACGGCCGCAAGATCCTTTGTGTCCACACAAGCATAACCCTGTGGTCCCAGTGCGGCTTAAATTTCATTGGCCCATTTAAATCACGTGGGCCCGGCCTTTTCCCATTAGAAATAAATCCAGATTTAGTAACTTAGAAAAATCATATCTCCTCGAATATTTGGCCAAAGATTCCTAGATAAATTTGGTTATACTCCTCATGACTTCTATTTCCATGATGCATTTAAATCAGTATGAAAGTACATAATGTGTCCTTCATAATTTCCTAAAACAAAAATGCTATTGAATTAAACCCTAATGACCCATTCATTGGAAAATTCCCAATCCTCTATCTTTATTCCCTTGAGCTCCAGTAAAAATTTCAATTAAACCCTAATGACCCATTCATTGGAAAATTCCCAATCCTCTATCTTTATTCCCTTGAGCTCCATTAAAAATTTCAGATTCATTGGACTTCATTTGCTAAGTCAAATTGTGTTTCCTAGCAGTATGCATATAATAAATTCCAAAATGTTCAGAGATATTTTTAGAAAATTGTCCAAACTTCTAAAATTCATATCTCCCTGTAGAATGCTTATAAAATTATGAAACCAATTTTGTTAGACCCCTCTTGACCTCCTCCAAGTATAAAACCAACTTTTGACCATATTAAGCTCTAGTTTGCCCATGAAAATTCTGGGAAGGGTTCAACTTCATAGAATTCTAGAGAACACGAACTGCCAGGAACATAGCTCAAATTTGATCAAGATTTCTCTCATAATACATGTTGTCTACTGTAAAAGTTTCAGAAGCATAGAAATTTATTTCCTACAGCAAACTGTGTTCTTATCTCTTGTCCAAAACATTGTCATTTCACTTCATATCTACCTTTCACTATGTTTCACTTTTGTTCATCCTCTGTTAATTCCTGTTTACAACAGAGATATCCTGGAGTCCTTGTACAGAAAGTTACATTCTTCCGGACATTCCATAGTGTTCCTCCTTACTAAATTGTATACTCATGTATGATGCCTATTTCACCTCATAGGAGGATGCACTATGTCCCACTTTGATAGTCCCCTCTATTTCTGTACATAACAGCAGCAAACTTTTCATCCTTGATTAGTCTTACTCCTGCTTAAGTTTTTTCACAACATGGCATAGTAATTTGCTAGGTTCCATTTTGTAATTGTGCATTCATGTCGATAGATCATCGGATGAAGATTGGCGAGCGAGACATTTGGAGGAGAGGAAACAAGAATGAATCTGCTGCAAGAAAAATTAATTGGAACAGCAGCAAGGGCAAGGGAAGGGGGCAATTAATGAGAAGCTTCATCCCAAAGAGCAACCAATTGAATTATTAACATTTATTTAGTCGTAACCCAAGGTAAGCCCCGATTTACATATAAGTGCATTTATAAAGTTTTGCTTTTGTATACACTATACGTATGAGGTATTGCATTGTGCATTAGGTTAAGTTGATTGATACTTCACATGCATGACCAAATAATCCTTGGAGTGGTTGGGTAGATCATTACTCCATCGTATTATATTGCTATGCTAATGTTTAGGGGAATCGGTAAAAGTCGAGTGGTTGGAATCCACTCGCGAGATAAAGAATAGGGTTCACATGGATTTTGTTCTAGAATGGTTTATGAATTTGAATATTAGATCGAGTGGTGGAATAGGAAAGCGGGAGGACGTGGTCTTGGGTGCGTAGACCTGTATGTGTTGATTGAAGACCAATCCGTGTGCGACCCTGTTGAGCAAGTTTGAACTGTACCAGTTGCATACCAGCTATATGGGTCCCAGGAAATTGATGTAACTCGGGCATCCTCACGTCAAAACGTATATCGTGGTCCCTTGGGAGAAAGATGACATGAGGTGGAAATCTGCTAGCGGGCAACTCCAACGTGTCCGTGTAGTGGACCTTCTGTGAGGATCATAGAACTAGTTTGGCGTTGGGATGGCGGGTGAAAGGTGGTCACTTATGACGTGATGAGAAGAGCACCGACGTGTCTTCCATGCGTACATATGTATCGTGCACACCGGGTGTCTACTAATTGCAATCATTGTCCCTCGCGGTTATTAGAGTACCGCTTGTTCACTAAGTCGTGACATAGTAATAAGGAGTAGTTGGAATGTTATGGATTTGTTGCAATGATTATAATATTGTATTGCAACTTGTATGGCTTAGAAGTAGTACAATTAAATTTATCATTCCCAAAAAGTTAACTTGTACGCAACCTATGCAACTTTGGGCATGTAACATCGTAGACGAAGCGTTTCTTGTTTTATTTTGGAGTTCATGATGTGCCATGCCCATGGAATGCAACTTTGCTACTTAAAATCTGAGATAAGGATTTACTATTAGGAGAGTCCTTTATGCAATTCAACTTTCATATATTACAAGTCTCTAGCATGTAGATTTCCATTTTTTAGGTGAGACGGTTAAGTCTTGCCGAGCCTTCGTGCTAACGGTTGCTATATATGTGGTTTTGCAGGTAATAGTTTAATTGCTGCTATTGTGGTTGCCAGTGATACCTCAGACTTTCCGAGGTGTATGACTCACGAGAGATGTTGCCGCTGCTTTATCTTCTTCGTGATGCTAGTGAGGAGCGTATTGGACACGAAATAGACTAACGGGGGTACTTTACTCATGTTAGATTAACCGATAAGCTCAGTTTATTGAATAAAATAGGGGTACTTACATTATTGAATTACAAATAAAATAAAATAGACCAAACTAAGGGGTACGCACCCAAGGCCTCATCGGGACGTCTACTTATGGTGCCTTGTAGATGTCAGACAACCCTACAGCCTCGCAAAGTGGCATTTATGCCATGGTGGACACCATCAATCTCCTCTCTAAGGGCTTCAATGTCGTCTTTGAGCTCCACCCTCTCGATGCGTCCTTCAGCTATCGTGTGTGCTAGCTTTTTGTTCTCCAAATAGAGATTTGCTAGTTCTTGAGCTAGCTGTGTTGCCTCGACCCAAGGAGATATCTCATCACTGCTTCGGAATTGGCTTAGAGGCCTCTTTATAGCAGATGGTCAGAGGTGACGTCGTACCCTTGAGAGAGACGATCCCGTCGATTCCTCCATGGCCGCCTTGTCCACATGCTAGAATAGGCCTTTTGCATAACTCGTTGATGTTCTCACGCCATGTATTATGAAGCGGTCATTCGTCGGCTCCGACGAGGTGTGCATAGGCGAATCATAATGGTGACTCACTACATCTCCCTTCTTCGCCTTGATAGTGCCCATGTACTTCTCGCCAGGCTAGAGAGTGGGACGGACTTCGTCTTTTTTATGAAAAAGATGAGTCACGAATGGCTTGAGAGCTGCCATCGATGGACGTCGCGTAGGCATTCATGACTTTATCGATGCTCGATGAGGACAGAGCGAGCGAGCCATGCTGCGTCAAGTGGAGCTACACCCACGTGGCAGCCCAAGTGGTGGGATCGCGGCAAGAGGTGTCACGTCCAACGCCATGACGGACTCGACGACCAACGAAGCTTCATCATGAGCCGTCATAGGTTCCCCACTAAGGTTGAATGTGGAGCTGGAGGAAACTGTGGGTACGATGTCCTTGCCGGCCATGGTCGATGGGACTTGGTGAAAAGGTGGAAGAGGGTGTTTCTTCTTTTGAATGGTGCAAGTCCTACCCTCTGTTCGTGGCTTTTTATTATTGTCGAGGTGGAGATTCAATCGGTAGCACCGATAGGTCTGTTGGGATAACACAGGGAGAATCACCCACGAAAACTAAACCGAGACGGCACCAAGCCTAGTCGACCGAAGCTAAGGTTTTGGCCAACGTGGGTTTGGCTCCGTTTCGGCTGTTGTTTCGCGGGACATCTCCGTGGGCCATATGGATCACATTTATAATGGGCCCACTTATTGGACTTTGAGGGATTACATGGAATTAGGAAGGACGGCGTGAAAATCGACTAAATTTATCATGTCGACTTAGTTTTCCAAATCCTCATGGCAGTCTAAGAAGATTTTGAGACAGTGCCCGTTTACCTTAAATAGATGTCACTCATCATCTTGGAGTGTGATGGCTCCATGAGATGAGGTTTCTATCACGGTAAATGGTCCTTCCCATTTACTTTATAATTTCTCGTGGCTGAAGAGTTTTAGCCTAGAGTTAAAGAGAAGAACTTTATCTCCAGGCTTAAACTCTTTTGGCGTAATCCTTTTGTCGTGCCAACTTTTGGTTCTATACTTATAGATTTTGGCACTACGATATGCCTTATCCCTCCACTTGTAGGATCGAAGAGCATGTGAAAAGCTATCAGAGGGGAGGTGAATGGTAGATTAAAACTTTTTTAGCGAAAGCAACAAAAACCCCTCAGTAGAAAATCAATCTGATAGAGAAACCATGTGTGCAAGTGTTTTCGACGTGTTGAAACGTGAAGAATCAGTGTAAATTGTATAGAATCAAGTCACGGAGACACGACAATAAGAATCATAAGTAAACATCGAGTAAACCTCAAGTTATGACAGAAACCCTGAGCAAAGGTCAATCTGTTCTAATAGAGAGCAAACAGATTTGCTATGCTGCACAGAAACTCGTGTAACTCAAAAAATATAATCCAATGACCGTGAAATTTTCATAGATGATAGAGTATTGAGTTGTGAAGACAACACAAAAAGAATCACATCAATTGGATCTGTAAAACTCGAGTAACGATAAAAAAATTGAGAAAGGTCGGGCAGCGCAGAAACTTGACGAAAACAAGTCGAACGAACAAGGAACCAAACCTCCTATAAAATAAGAAAATTTATTCAAATAAACACAAGAGGAATAGCCCAAAGTCATCTTACCACGAGGTTTGGCCTTCTTTTCTTATATAACCAGCCCTAAGGCTATCTCCAACAAGAAATCCTAAAATAGGAGCTCTATTTTAACATTTGGGCTTGCTGACACCAGAAAATCGTAGTCTATTTTTTTAATATCCAACAGAGCACCTATTTAAACTCATTCATCTGTCTGTTCGCCCCTGCTCTGCCTCCGGTCGGTGTCCCTGTTCCCGCACCGACCAACATCTGCGGAGCTGCAGTGGGAGGCCGCCACGATGGTCTGTGAGTGACGGTGCGTGGAGGCACAGCTCAGCTGGTCCCGCGTCAGTGCCAAGCACGCGCTCAAGGGTCTCCGCTTCATCAGCCAGACCATGGGCTCCGTCTACACCGCTGATATCTGGCGCGTCATCGAGGACACCTCGTATGCAACCGGCTGTTAGCCACACAAGCACGTGGCAGGAATGATGACCTCGAAGGAAAAATGCAGTGTTGCAAGGCTGTACTTGAGTACTTGACCGCATTGTAGCTGTGCGTGGTGGCAGCATAGTATGAGCAGAGGAAGCAACACTTAGCGCGAGCACGTCCTCGAAGTCCGACACCAATGCACCCGCACGAGCCATCTCGTGATTGATTTTGTAAGCGAGCGGAGAGACTGGAGAGGAGGCCGAGTCGACAAGGGAAAAGATCGCAATGGCGAAGATGTGATGTAACTTTGGAGGTCGCGAGTGGCATGCGAGTCACTGAAGAGTCGCGTGACGACATCGGTGGTGGCGCCGAGGAAAGCGCGGATACCGCGCAGGAACGGGATGCCCACGGTCGCATCGACGTCGCGGAGGGCACACTGCAGCGACCGCGCCAGGTTCCAGTACATGCGCCGCCACTCGGATTCCTTCAGTGAGAATGACCAAGGGCGGGAAGAGCATCAGCAGCAGAGAGGACAAGGTGGAGGACCGACGGAGAAGAAAACGATTCGAGGCGGATGGCAAGGATGGGCAGCGTGAAGTCGGCGCCTATCTTTGGGCCACGGAGGAGGGCGAGACTTAGATGGGCTAGGTGAATGGGATATGTGTTGGGGGGTCATTTTTCACATTTTTAATATGTAAAATAGGTTTAGGCTTCTATTTAGATAGACTGTTGGAGATAGTCTAAGGTCAACCCAATTCAAACTAGGACTCTAATCCTACTCAGTTTCAACCGAAACTTTCCATAACTGCTCAAGACTCTTCCATACGCAGATAGAAGCAATATTAAGACTTTCAAACACCTTAAGAACATACTAAACATTCCTAAAACAACTCAACTTCGTTCTCACCACGATATCCTATCATATCCAACTCAAATATTTCCATATTTGAGTCATAACCGCATCAACTACATCTTGAGGCATAAACTAGTCGGTTGGACCTTTCTGACCATATCTTCATGTCCATATCTCTTTATCACGCCTTGGAACAATGTTGCCACGTCCATGCAACCCTTGCACACATGCAAACACTTTCCAACAGTGTCCATGATACCTTCATATGCATTGTGTTTGACCCAAACATATTGTGTGACCTTCTGATCAACTCAACCACAATTCCTACCGAACTTGGTTGTTGAACCTCATCTTCTCCCTAAAACTAGTTCAATGGATCCAATCACTAGCCATGTATTGACCTCAAGCAACACATGCACATGAATAAATAACCAATCTTTGCGAGCCCAAGTCCTCGACCTGACTCTCGTTAGTCTGAAAACCGCAACACCTTACGTGAGCACCTCACATAAGCATGTTGCAAAGCATAGCAATGTTTAACCACCATAATCAGCCATAACAAATCAAAAACATAGTAAGATAATTCTAAGCAAACATTTCATAAACCAGAAAGCAAGTTTGAAATGTTGCAAGTTAAAAGCATATCCGTCACACAATTATTTCAGCAAATAAAACTGTTAATAGACAAAAAACGGTGCTGCAATGTAAAGGCAAAAGATCGGACATTCCAATCTAAAACTCACGTACAAAACATGTGACCGAAAGTTTGGACAGTCCTAACCAAATAAAGAGTAAATGTTACTCCTGAAAAATTTTTTGTAAAGATGGACCCTTGTTGACTCACGTGTGTGAAAGTTCGAACAATCCTAAGTGTCGAACATGTGCAAGTCACGTGAGAAATGTTTGGACAATCCGAAGCGAGAAAACACTTGCTGCTCACGTGACATTGAGTTTGGACAGTGCAAAAAGGATTCTCGCAAGTTGTCCGAGTTCGGACAATCCGAAATGGGCTTCTCGGGTTGGTTCAAAAGTTTACATGTAAACCCTTCACTTTTTAACCTAATTGCCAATGTATTCAACACACATAGGTCTCACAAACTCCCTCTTGATGAATGCATAACACCACTTAAAATCCGATCATAGGCTCATTCACATGAAAAGTTTGAAAACAAATTTCTCTCATTTTTTAAAATCAAAAATCAAACAAGAAAGAAATATCAAAACAAAAAGAAAAAAAGAAATATCAAAATAAAAATTTCTCCCCCTGAATAGCGTGTAAAAACTTGTGAATGTGCAACAATGTCTGACATATTTCTCCCCCTTTGACAATATATTCAGCAAGGTTAAAAAGAGAAATTTCAATTGTTATGAGCATATTATAACATACACATATATAAAAAAACTCATCCAAGTCATACTATCAAATCGCTTACACTATCACATCAATGAGATACATAAAGTAGTGTAAGCCATGCTAGAGATAAACTGTAATTTTTCAATTTAAGCAAGTCATGATCTCACAAACTTAACTATTTCAAAACCTGAAAGTATGGCACTTGTTGCTGCATTTTTCATTTTTCTTTATCATTTAAAGCACAAATTTTGATCATATGACATTTGCAAGAGATTATATGCTGCATTAGTCTTATTCTAACCAACCAAGCCAAGCCAAGCCTATGTCATTTGACAATCAAAAGCTTAAGGACATAGTTTTAGTGATACACAACTTCTTCCATGTTCATATCTAAGTGAAATCATCTTTTCATGAAACTAGAAATCTCGTAAGAGAAGAAGTGATAAGACAATACTGCGGTGAAAGCCTTAAGCCAGGAAAATCTCGAAATGTTAATGAATTATTGACCCTAGTCCCGAAGAAGAGAGACGAAAGGAAGTAGTGAAAGAAGAAGACATCTCAAAAGAAGAAGTGTGATGCATGCATATTCTCTTGATCTTTTCTCATTTTTTCCATTTGATCATAAAAGCTCAACATGTGGATAGCTAATTGATTAACTTTGCATTAGTAAAAGCACTAGTGAGCATGCAAAAAGTTCAAAACAGCAAGAAAGATCGATCATGATCAGGTTTAGTGTAAGTAATTATTCCAATTACTAGTCATGGCAAAAAATACAAAATGTATAACACGATTAATGTAGTAAGAACTTCCAGCATGTAAAAGTAATCACAAAGTCATATATTTGTGAAATACTATGATCATATTATTTTAAATTCAGACTCACACATAAACTTCCCAATTTTCAAAACTGCCCCACAATTTAAGCTATGAGGATGCATAACCCCTATTTCACTACGAATGAAACAAAAACGAGTGAGACCCAATGGTTTTGTAAAAATATCAGCCGATTGTTGTTCGATATCTATATGGTGAAGCACAACGTTTCCTTTTTCAACATTATCACAGAGAAAGTGATACATAATAACAATGTATTTTGTTCTAGAATGTTGCATGGAGTTTTTAGCAATGCAAATGACACTAGTGTTATCACAAAATAGTGGAACACTATCTAGATCAACCCCATTGTCCTTAAGCTAACAAAATTCTTATGGCTTCTAATCTAGCAATGGCAACAAAAGTTTCATCAAAATCTAGACCTTCAATTTGTGTGAAACCTTGAGCAACCAACCTAGCCCTATTCCTAATCACAACCCCATCCTCACTTTGTTTATTTTTAAACGGCCATTTAGTTCCAATTAAGGTGTGACCTTGAGGTGGAGGTACAACTTTCCAAACATTATCTCTTTCAAAATTTTCTAACTCTTCTTGCATGGCAATAATCCAAGATTTATTAGTGAGTGCGTGTGATATATCGTTGGGTTCAAAAGAAGAAACAAAAGCAGAATGAGCATGAGAATTTAGATCACAAAACCTTGATCGTGTGACTCGTTCGTGCAAGCTTCCAATGATTTGTTGTGGAGGATGACTTTTTAGAACGCAGAGGGGAGTAGACAGTTCACAACATCCTTCTTCTTCATGTTCATCACAAATCTAAGAACTTGTGGCTCGAGGAAGATCTGAACCTACAGTAGTGGTAGTTGGTGCTGGTTGTGGAGCAGGATCAAGAGCTAGAACTTCATTGTTTATTTCTGAAATTTTGGGCAGCAGCTCCACTCATTCATCTTCAATGAAAATACTCTCCCCCTGTGAATATGCATCTTGACCTGCAATAGTAGAGCTATTACCTGGGATAGCTTCATCAAAAGAAACTTTACAAGTCTCCACAATTTTGTTAGTGTGAAGTAAGAGCACACGATAGCCTCTAGTAAGAGATGGATAACCAAGAAACATGCCATCAACAAATCTAGCTTTAAATTTATCAACATTACCATGTTTCTTAACAAAGCATTTGTAGCCGAAGACCTTAAAATGTGTAACACTAGGCCTATGTCCAAACCGAAGCTCATATGGTGTTTTTCCTAACTTAGCTCTAAAAAAAAAACACGGTTTGAAACATAACAAGCTGTTGCAATCGCCTTTGCCAAAAAATTTCTAGGAGTTTGATATTCATCAAGCATACTCCTAGCCATCTAAACTAAGGTTCTGTTCTTTCTCTCCACAACACCATTTTGTTGAGGTACATATGGCGAAGAAAATTTATGATCTATTCCATTTTCAGTACAAAAGTGATCAAATGTTTGGTTTTTAAATTCAGTTCCATTATCACTTCTAATTGCTTTTAAAAATCCTGGGTGATCAAGTGAAAGTCTAAGAAGTAAACTTCTAAAGTTAGTAGAAGCTTCATTCTTAGATGCTATTAAGTAAACCCAAGAGTATCTAGAAAAATCATCAACAATTACAAGCACATATCATTTACCTCTGGAAGATTGAACACGTGAAGGACCTACGCTGTCAAGGTACAAAAGTTGTCCCGGTTCAGTTGTCATGGTCATTGTGAGAGGAGCATGTGAACCTGCAACCACCTTAGTATGTCTACAAAAAGATCACACAATATCGTTGTCCCCTTTAAGCTTAGATAGCCCACGTATGCGATCAAGACCACTAACATGTGTGAGGTGATTAAAACCTACGTGACCAAGTCTATGACACCAAAAATGTAAGTCCTTTAATCATTAGCAACTATACACCTATGTTTAGAAGTTGACATATCAAAATCAGCTTTAAAAACTCTTCTAAACCTAGCCATGTTAAACAAAAGCTCACGTTTTGAATCTACAACTTTGCAACAATTTTTCGTGAAGATAACTTCTAGATTTTCATCTAGCAATTGTAAAACTAAAGCAAGTTGTATTTCAAATTTTTAACAAGTGTCACATCTTTCAAGGTGTAGTGTTTATTTACTCTGACCAAACCCTTAGCAATTATAGGAGTTGAAGAATTATCGGCAAAAGTAACATTTTCTACACGTGACACAAAAGAGAGGGAGGAGAACCATTCTTTGTTACCAGTTGTCGAAGCGTAGACTAAGACACTACCCCGATACTACTAAAGTGTAGTACGCAGAGGTTCGTATTCGGTTGGGGCACATGTAAGATTATGAGTGAGGCGTTGACACAGAGGATTTTTTACATGTTTCGAGCCGCCTGAGCGTAATACCCTACTCTGCGGGGTTGTTGTTGATGAGTTTGAGTGCATAGTATGCGTGTGAGCTTGGTTGGCCTTTTTCTACCGTGTGGCACAACCCTTTTATATGCCAAGGGCTGGCAGTTACATGAATTGCCTGGCCCTACAAGTGGCCATGGCTATAATTAATCGCCTATACACGATCTACATGTATAAACTGTGATTAATAGTGTGATAATGTGCCTTAACGGTGACGTTAACGGTCTTGATAGTCCTCTGATCGTATGTCATTAATGTTGAACTAATGACACGTTAATCAGGTCTTGTAATGACTGTTTTAATAGCCCCTTGAATGTCCGTGCCGTTAGAGATCCAACAGTCTTCCCGTTGCAGGCTTAGATCCGGAGGCTTGACACGTGGCAGCTCTGAAGCTTCCCTTTTGTGGGGAGGCAGGTCCGGAGCTGCTAAACACATGGCAGCACTGGAGCTTCCCTCAACTAGGGGTTAGGTTCAGGGTCACTTGACACGTGTCTTGACTGAAGCTTCCCTATGGAGGGAGTTAGGTCTGGTCTTGCGATACACGTGGCAGCGCTGAAGCTACCCAACCGAGGGAGGCAGATCCAGTGCGGCGGGACACGTGGAGCCTTCGGAAGTCTTCAACTCAAATAGGTGGAACTCCATAGATTTAATCACGGTAATCATGGGTACCTGGTATCGAGGGTACCGACAGTGGCCCCCGGGTATACCTCTGGGAGAGATTTTGATACCCGAGGTGGGGCCATCATCGATTCCCGCGCTGCAACTTCAAAGGTCTTTTCCTGGGTTGTTGGGGCATCGGTATGCAGTTAAACCACCGCCATGTGGCCACTCTTGGTGTGGCAGGTGGGATCCCGACATGCAGATCTAATGCAATTTAAGGTCACCGGTTTCCAATACAAAAAATGTATCGGCTCCGAGCGCAACCTCTGCAGCCCTATCAGGTTGCCGCCCTCGGGTTTCCAACTTCCCATCATGACAATGGTTCACCTGGTGCAACTTTTCTGCCAAAGTGGACCCAGGCCCGCTTGTCATTGATGGGGTAAATTTTTGGAATGAGATTTTTTATCTTGACGCGGTTTCCATCCAAGTGTTGCGGAGGCCTGCTTAAGAAGGAAAGACTGCACGGTTAGAGGACTCTTTATGACTTCATTCAAACTTGCGCTAAGAGTCTCTCCACCTTTGCATAACTCTTCCAACTTTCACTTTGCTTTGCCGCGATGGAGTTGGGTCTTCCCTGTAGCAAGATCAAGAGCGGCGAAGATTTTTCGAGGCTCCGAACCTACATGGGGTGGTCCAGCGCCTCCTTGAACAACTTGATCTGCTTCGGCAAGCGTACCTTCAAGAAGAAAACCGCCAGAGAGATCGTCTTCTTCTCAGCGTACGCCACAGTGGGGCCAGTCCCACCTTTTCAAGCTTCCTCCTGGTGTTCTTGGACTTCTACGGGCTCCAGCTTCATTACCTCGGCCCTCACTCAATCTTGTTAGTGGTGACTTTTGTCCACTTCTGCGAGATGTGGGTGAGTGTGCCGCTAAGCATTGGGCTCTTCCGAACCTTCTTCGTGGTCCACACTACTGGGAAGGGGACTGAGTTGATCGGCTTATACTACTTCGTGAAGCGCAAGAACTATCCCTTCAAGTACTTGAAGACCTTCCCCTCCGAGAAGTGGGACAACTGGAAGAAGGACTGGGTGCTCATCACGGTGGATCATCATGACAGGATGGAGTTGCCTACAAGCCTCTCCAATGTCGACACTGATGCTTGGAATGCAGCTCCGAAGTTGCCCGAAGCATACAAGCCTATCCTGACAAGAATCCAGCAATGTGTGGAGGGTGGAGTGACCCCTCATATGGTCTTCGATAACTTCCTGGTGAAAATTTGGACTCCACTGAAGACGAGGGAGTGGCCTGCATGGGCTTTCAACAGCGAGATGGATCACAACCGGATCGAAGTTGGTTTTTGGACGAATTTGGAAGACGAGGATTTGAAGCTCCATCTCCAAAAGCTTCAACATGGAGCCATCACCGTGGACGCCCTGATTCCACCAGTGTATTTCCTCCCTCTGAACATGGTTCTTGAGTTCAGCAGGGAGCTTTGAAAGTGGATGTCAGAGCGGGACAACCTTGACTTGGTGGAGAAGCACGGGACCTCTGGAGTTGCAATTCCTGGAGCTTCGGAAAGTAGGGTTCCCACTGCTCCAAGCCAGATGGTTGACGACGCAAACAAAGGCAAGGGCAAGGAGCCAGCCGAATCTTGTAGCCAGAAGAGAAAGCTAAGACACGCTGATGGGAGATCCGTTTGATCGGATCCATCTCTAGCTACATCTTCCCCCCCGACCAAGCCGATCTTAGGCGGCTAATCCTTCTTCAGAGTCGGCGTCCAAGAGGGGCGCTAGCTCTGGCAAATCGACCCGACCCCAGGGTCAGCTACGGGGTCCAGTTCTGAGGGTCCTTCTCAGCCGAGGGAGGTCCCGGCTGAGGCGACTCCAACTCTTGCGGCTAGCTCCCGGCCTGGGTCTGGAGTCTCTACCTCAACGGGTCCAGTGGGCTTTGACTCCGGGCCACAGAAGTAGAAGTTCTACAGCGACTGGAGTGGGAGCTTCCCAAGATAAGCATCATCTTCTCACCTTGAGTTGCTATTTTTATCTTTATCATGTACTGAATTTTTTTGATCTTTTGTTTCCTGGGTGTCGAAAAAGAAAGCTGAAGCTTCAGCCCCTACTGCAATAGCTGAAGCTGTGCCGACAGAGGCTCCTTCTTCAACCCCTGCACTCCCCCAGTGGTTGCTGAGGACACGACGGCTCTGGCGCCAGCTATAATGGAACCAAGTCCAATGACAACGCCGAAAGTTCCCATGGTAGCGCCGTACCACGGGGAAGAGACTCGTGAAGAAGCGCCAGTGGTCTCAGGGCCGGCGGCTGAAGCTCTGGCATCGGAGCCAGATATGGTGGGAGCTTCAGCATCTAAGCCGGAGGTAACTGAAGCTCCAGCAGCTGAGCCAGAAGTATCTGAAGCTCCGGCGTCTGAGCCAGAGGTGGTGGGAGCCCCGAACAAAGCTCAGTGCCAACCGGCAGAAGAGATTCGGGCTGGTCCGGAGCCAATCCCTTTGGCGTTGTCTATAGACAACGCCTGTTCCTGTCTCTATCAAGTACAGCTTGCCTTTGACCATTACAGCAAGATTCTTGAAGAAGAGTGCCACACCTTGATGCTTTGGCGCCACACGCTTTACCTCGAGACCAAGTTGACACAATCAAGGCTTGCGGACGAGCAGGAATTGATTGATAAGGAGAAGGCCTGGATAACGCGGTGGGACTGCTTGTTGATTGAGCTGGAGGCTGCCATCAAGGCTCTTGAAGAGAAGACTCGAGAGATTTTTGAGCATGCTATGAAGACCAATGAGGCAGCTGATACCTGCTCAGGTAGCCTCGAAGAGTTAAATGAGGTACTCCCCAAGCGTTGGGAAGCCCTCGATCAAAGGGAGGACAAGCTCCTAGAGAAAGAGGAGGACCTCTTAAGGAGGGAGGAGGAACTCGCCCAGAGGCTGACACTGGGCGAGCAGAGTTTGGCTGACCGCGCCAAACAGTTTGAACAATATTGCGTTCAAGAGAAAGAAAGGATTTGACAGGTGGGAATAGAAGTCTCCAAGAGAGAGACATATATTTCCACTAGAGAGGAGAGGGTGAAGGGCAAGGATAAGGACCTGGCGGACCGCTGCAATCGCATCCACCTTCGGGAGTTGGAGCTTACTAACTGTGAAAAGTGGCTGGTAGAAAGTATTCAGCAACATGCTAAGGAGGTCGAGCGCTTCGCTCGGGAAGGTTTAGAGCTTGCGCCTGCGAGAAGGTCACTAGCGGAACTAAGAAGTTTGAGAGCAACTGAGTCCTAGCGAGTCTGGGACTTCCTGGGGCGAGCTAACAAAGCTCTGGTGCCACTTGGCTTTAGTCCGGTACGCCCGGATGACTCGAAGCCGGAGTTGGACAAGGCCCTGGTGGCGTTGAGCTCTGTCGACAACAAACTTGATGCAATGGGTGATGTCATCGTCGACCAACTGGATACGAAGGGGAAGTCCCAGGCCAAGAATGTCGTCGAATATGTGCTAACGTGTTTCAAAAGCCGAGACCCCCATCTGTCTCTAGATCCGGGACCTCTAGTAGCTAGGTCTTTTTCCTTCTGCCTTCACTTGTAATTCTCAAATTTTGAATGAATGAAATCTAATCTTTTGAATGAATGAATTCCATTTTGTATATTTCTTCAATGCATTGCCCTTTATATTGTTGGCACCCTGGTAGATGTGCACAATTTAATTGTGGACGTGTACCAATAAGAATTTGACAATGACTTGACGACTTGATCACTCCGAACTTGTAGTTAGGACGTTAGCTCTTAGGTCCGAAGTTTACTTCCGACACCTCCAAAGGACATTTGTGGCATCGATGGTGGGCCCCCTGGGGGTTGTCGGAGCTTTGTAGCTTCGACGGCGCCCACTATCAATGTGTAGAACTTCGACGGCGGCCTCCCCCTGGGGATTATCGGAGCTTCTTAGCTTCAACGGCACCCATTGTCCACGTATAGAACATCGATGCGGGCCCCCTGGGGGTTGTCAGAGCTTCCTAGCTTTGACGGCACCCACGATCAACGTGTAGAACGTCGACGGCAGGCCCTAGCGGTTGTCAGAGCTTCCAAGCTTCGACGGCGCCCACTGTCAATGTATAGAACGTCGACGGCAGGCCCCCTGGGAGTTGTTGGAGCTTCCTAGGTTCGACGGCGCCCACTGTCAACATATGGAACATCGATGGCAGGCTCTGTGGCGGTTGTCGGAGCTTCCTAGCTTCGACGGTGCCCACTATCAACGTATAGAACATCGATGTCGGGCCCCCTGGGATTTGTCGGAGCTTCCTAGCTTCGACGGCGCCCAAACGTATAGAACGTCAATGGCGGGCCCTCTTGGGGTTGTCGGAGCTTCCTAGCTTCGACGGCGCCCACTGTCAACGTATAGAATGTTGACGGCGGGCCCCTGGGAGTTGTCAGAGGTTCCTAGCTTCGACGGCGCCCACTATCAACGCATAAAACGTCTGATTAAGTTTTGCCGCTCGACTGATTGCTTTCGGGGCTTCTGATGCACTGGTCGTGCATCGGGATATATCTTCAGACTATGATCAATCACCTCCCTAGGGATCCCAGGCATCTGTGACGGTTGCCATGCAAACACGTCAACATTCGCCCGGAGGGAAGTGATGAGCACGAGTTCCTATTTGTTGTCTAGACCTCCCGATATACGGGTGGTTTGGGCAGCATTAGAACCAATTTGGACGACTTTGGCGGGAATGTCGGTGTCGCCGCTTGGTTGCACACGTGCTGCGGAGGTTGAGCCTTATTGACGAGAACTCGGAGGTTGAGCAGCTTGCTCCTTGCCGGATCCTTCCTCCTGCACTGTTGCAAGTGCGTGGAGTTCTTCCAGCGCTGTGACTCCAGCAGTACGATCCCCACGGATCCGGAAGATGCCAGAAGGAGTCGGCATCTTCAACACCAGATAGCCATAATGGGCTACGACCATGAACCTATACAGGGCTGGCCTGCCTAGGATGACATTGAAGGGAAGGATGGTGTGCGCTACGTCGAATACTAGCTTCTTGGACATATCACTACATGAATCGATTAATAGGCCGTCAGCCATATTGCCGTCGGTTGGCTACTGTAGCCGACACATCTAATTTAAAAGCGCCGGTTTGCCGACGGTCATATCCGACGGCCTTTACTCGATGTATTTAACTCCTAAAGCCGTCGGGCCCGATGCTTATAGAACTTAAGACCGCTGGTTTTGTTGCACCGTTGGTCCTACTCACTTTCTGCATTTATGATCGTCGGCCTAGTCCCCGTCGCCTTTAAACAACTATAGACGTCGAAGCGTTTGAAACCCAATGGTCATAGGAGCTATGACCGTCGGCTAGCGGGTGCAACCGACGCCTTTAGTTCCGCTATGACCGTAGGTTGCTTACGGCCAGACCATCGGTTTTACCATTAGAGCCGTCAGCTTCTAGTGAAACCGACAACCATAATTCATTTTTTTTACAACACAGCTCGCGCTCCCTCCCCGGTTGGGGAGCCTCCAGCCCCTTCATACAGCATACACAGATTTCATAACAGAACAGTTTTTATACACATCCATTACAGATTTCATACCAGCAACAAACACAAATTTCATACCAGATCCAGATTTCATACAGCCACATCCAGAACATATCGAGCACATAGTTCATACAAAGATAGTATAGAGCACATAGTTGTTCATGACAAACATCAAGTTGTGAACACTTGCACATAGTTAAGTATGAGTGGAACCACAATAGAAACGACATTGGATCAATTCGTGTTGTTGTTTGAACTTCCGCCACTCACACCTCCGCATTATCATTGAGAAAACCATCATAATCTTCAGATGTTCCTTGACCACCCTGCAACAAACATATCATAAGCGCTATTTGCTAATGCTTATAAAAAACTGAAGAAAGAACTATAGAACTAAGTTAAGTAGATATTGTTAGATTAGGTGCATCCACGTCCCACAAAAAATGAAAACTTTACGTGAATGTAATCATACTTGTCAAAACAAAATAGAGTTAGCATCACTTTTTAACACATAAAGGGGTCCTCTGAAAAATTAATGTAGAAGATCTTTGACCGGTTAGAATGATTCAAAACTACAGAAATTAATGATTGAGAAGTCATACCGCTACGACTGGAGGAACTGATGGTTGAGGTTGCTCTGGAGAGAATGGCATCGGTGGGAAAACAGGTGGATAAGGTTGAAATCCAGTTCCGGCCAACATCGCCATGAATCCTTGTTGTTGTGGAACGTATGGTTGACCACTTTGAGAACCCTGTTGCATGTATGATTGCAAAATTAATGGTTACAACTTTGTATTATAAGACGAACTAATAAGACCTGTTATACCTGTGATGAAGAGCCAATCTGAAGTCCTGGCTGGGTGGGACAGGGCATACCGAACTGAGAATCGGAAAATGCATGAAGTCAAAATGTTTACTTAATTAGTTTAACACACATATGGTAAATAATGTTCTAATTTTAAGAAGACTGACAAGTGTACCTACGACATCATGTCGAATTAGGATGGCATAGCAAACTGAGTAGCAGTGTTACCATGAGACAAAAACTACATCAATCAATTTATTCGTGAGATTTTAAAAAGAAGTATTTTGGAACTCAATGAATTGCTCAATTGTTAATATTAAGTGTTACTTGTTCCATATAGAGATATTGCATCTGTTGCTGCATCTGTTGTATCTGCTCCCTGTTGCGTCTCACTTCTTCTTTTAACTGCTCATTCTCCACACTCACCTGCTGAGAATGACTGGAACTGGTAGTGGAGGACCGTCGTCGTCTAGCGTACGTATCACACTCCACGTACCCGTCGTCCAACCTGAGTCTATAAAAAAACAAGTGTGGTAAATTGACATTCATTAATATATAAACTATCAATAGTTTTACACATAACTCCCATGCGGTAGACCTCGGCCAGCTTCGTACGCCGCATACACATCTAACGGTGCTCTTGTGTAATCTGCATTAGCTCCATGATTCTTTTTGAAACAATCAACATATTTTGCCTGCGTATATACATTTAGTTCACGAATATATGAAACAAAAGGTAACTTGACTGTATAGATAGATATAAAAACCAATGATAATACTTACCAGTTTTTGTGTTGCTATCTCAGCACACAACTGCTCCGGACGATTCGGACCCGAACCTTTATGCCCTTTAAGGTAAACTTCGAAAAACGAAGGAGCGACTCCAGTTTCAGCTTCCTACAAAACAAAATGCAAAACTTTAATCAATAGACATATTTGAAACAATCGAAGTATAATTAGAAGAATTCATACCATTCTTTGTTCTTTTCGAGCATGTCTTGGGGCCATAATAGTGCTTTCTGGGCTTGCTCTTCCGGTTTTTCCTGTTTCTATCCGAATCATGTTTGAAATCCTCCAACGCCCAATACTCACATAACCATTCTCAAGCTTCTGGATTGGCACAAATCCAATCCACGTAGCTGTCCTGGTACTCCTCTTTCGCTAGATGTATTGTGGCTGCTTCCTTGTTTGTCATGGGCTCAAACAACTTTGTCTTATTGTACACCGTCACAGCTTGGATCCGTTCATTCGAGAATGAGTCTTTTGCACGTCTTTTCGCTGACTCTTGATAAACTGCTCTTGAAAGCATCTAGGCCCCCATGAGGTACGATTTTGGTGATTAATGACAACCATTGGATTTTACTAATGAATTTGTGAATGCAAGGTCCCCATAATCACTCAATCAAATGAAATCAATATGTCATTGGAGACCCATATACAATCAATTTATGAGATCAAATCAATTATATGAAGACAAGAAGTGAAATATCTTATGTCAAAGTCATTCAACCACAATTGATGACACTTAATGCTTGACAACCATCAAAAGAACATTTCTAACAAGAGTCTAAGAGGTCAATCGAGCAAGACACAAAAGAATCACTTAGAAACAACTCGAAGCAAACAAAATCAACTCATCGGATCAACCGATGATTTCTCAGAACAACACATCGGTCGAGTTGGTTCAGCAGAAGAAGATGACCTTAGAATAAAACACTCACCGGATCATCCGATGTTAAGGGCTCAGCTACATCGGTCCATCAGTACAGTTTGCAATATCCTTTGACCAAGTGTAGCACCAGATCATCCAATGTACAAAAATACACACATTGGTCAATCACTCCAGTAAGCATCAAGTTTGAGTCAATTCTGGAGGAAGAGCCACCGGATCATCCGATGAGAAGACAAGTGCAACATCGGTCTAACAACGGTCATATCTGACACAATGACATCAGCTAAAGCAAACTTGACCGATGTTAACTAAAGGGGAGACATCGGATCATCCAATGTTCACAGAAAAGTTCTGTCAGCCTACTTTTCCAACGGCTATTTCGTGGAGGCTGGCTATAAATACCCCCTAAACCGGTCATTTCGATAAGTCTTGATTACCAGACACTATCAACACATCCACAAGCGTTCCAGACCAAGAGCAATCACTTCCACATCATTTCGATCACCTATACACCAAGAGTTAGGCTAGAACTAGCTAGAGAGAGAGCTTGTGTGCCTCCATTCTGGGTGAGTGGACTCTCTAGGATAGTGAGAGCCTCAAGGGAGTGCCCTTGGTGTTTGTAACTGTGAGGAGACTTCCGGAGCTTGCCAAGGTGTTTGTGGAAGCCCGAAGGGTCGAAGTTGTACAAGGCTTGAGCTCCACCTTGCCGAGGTTGGCAAACGGAGAAGAATGGTGAAGATCCCTCGTCTCGGTGACTTGGGTGTGGCAAAACCATTTGGTGGGTGCCACAACGTGGATGTAGGAAGATCTTGACGATCTTGCCGAACCACGGGATAAATCCTCGTGTCTCCTCGGGAGTTTGCATCCTCCTCCTTCCCCTTACGTTTATGCATTTTACATTCTGCAAAGTTCCTATTTACTTGAATGCATAGATAGTTTGCGTAGGGAATTGGTCTTTTAGGAATTAAGATTTATTGCTTAGATTTTTTAAAGAAGCCCAATTCACCCCCCTCTTGGGCATTCGATCCTTACAATTGGTATCAGAGCAAGGTTGCTCATAGGATCATTCTAGCTTCACCGCTAGAGAGCTAAAATGGCCAAGTTTGGGGGTTCGGTTCCTATCTTCGAGAGAAAGAACTTTGCCTATTGGAAAGCACGCATGCGTGCTTATCTAGAGGCTATTGCTCCCGAAGTATGGGAAGCGACCCACGCGGGGTTTGGAGAATACAACTATGTTGGTGATCAAATTAAATGGGATGCTAAAGCTAGGAATGCAATCTATGAATGTATTAGTCAAGATGTGTTTGCTAGGATTGCTAGTAAAGAAAAATCTTGTGAAATTTGGGCTTGCTTAATAGAGAATCATGAGGGTTCTTCTAGAGTCAAGGAACTCAAATATCACATGCTTAAAGCAAAATATGATGAATTTAAGATGCTACCTCATGAAAATGTCAATGAGATATTCTCTCGCTTAAATGTACTTATTGAAGAAATTAATGCTCTTGACATTGCTTCTCTTGGCAAGGGATTCATCAACCGCAAGATCCTCATGCTCCTTCCCAAGCCAAAGTACAACATCATCAACTCCATGCTCCAAAAAGAGTCACTTGACCACATTGAAGTTTCGGAGCTCATTGGAGAAATTCATGCTCATGAGATGAGTGTGCTTGGGATGATGGAGCAATCATCCTCAAAAACAATTGCTCTAAAGGCCTCCACCAAGAAAACAAGCCTCAAGAAGAAGAAGGTGGTTGAGCCTAGCTCAAGTGAAGAAGAGAAAGTATCAAGTGAAGATGATGATGATGAGCTTGCATTGATGATGAGAAAGTTCTCACGCTTGAACTCCAAGATTACCAAGAAGGGATACACCTTTGATCCCAAGAAGAAAGCATTTCTACCAAGGAGAGATGATCACAAGACTTGCTACAATTGTGGTGATGAAGGCCACATCTCCTATGATTGTCCAAAACCGGACAAAAGAAGTGAGAACTACAAGAGCAAGCATCGCAAGCTTGAAGAGAGTGATGATGATGAAGAAGAGGCCAAACCCAAACCAAGAGCCTTCGGGAAGAAGAAACATGACAAGGGCAAGAAGGCAAGACTCTTCCCAAAGAAGAGAAATGGCCCACAAAAGGTGTTCATGTGTGAGGCAAATGAATGGGTCACCGACAAAGAAACAAGTGACGAAGAGAGTGAAGCGGAAGAAGAAAGCTTGGTCGGCCTCGCCATTGCCAACAATGATGACTCACATCTTCATCCACCACCCATGTGCCTCATGGCGAAAGGTAACACCAAGGTATGTGACGACTCTAGTGATGATGAGCTTTCCCCCGATGATTTAACTTCCTTGATAAATGAATATCATGCTATCATTAAGAGGGAAAAGAGTAAGGTTAAAACTCTTGAAGAAACTCGTGCTAGACTTGAGAGTGCTAACCTCGATTTGCTTGACAAGTATGAAAGCATACTCAAAGAGCATGACACGCTCAAATCTCATATCAAGCAAATTGAGGAAGAAAAGGCTAAAATCAAGTTAGATAATCATGAGCTTAACTTAGCACACCAAACACTCTTGGAAGAGCACAACAAGCTAGTACAAGAACATCAAACACTTAACCTTGCTCATGACGTGCTTGATCAAGAATTGAAAAATACAAAGAAGCAAACTCTTAATGATAGGATATCCATTACTTCTCATGTCACTAATGCCTTGAACAAGTCTTTGCCTTTGAAAGCAAATGCTAGGGAGAAGGACCTGTTGGAAGAAATTGAGAGTCTCCGCACTAGTGTGGCTAAACTTTCAAAAGGGGAAGTCGAACACAAGGAAATCCTCTTCCAACAAGCAAAGGATTTCAACAAGAGAGGACTTGGATCCTTCCCGGTGCCTAACAAAGGAAAGGTGCCCTCACCGGAGCTTAGAACAAGCTTCATCAAGAAGTTGGTTCTTATTGCCAACATTGTGAGGTCACCGGTCACTACACAAGGGAGTGTCCTCTTCCTAACCGACCTTCTCCAAATTTGCCTATTAATTATAAATCTACTTTCAATGATCGCTATTATCTCTTAAGTAAAGTAGATGGCAAGGTGAAGGCTAGGTTCATCGGCAAAGACATGAAGGACATGAAGGGGAAGCTCCCCAAGCAACTTTGGGTCCCAAAAACACTTGTATCACACATACAAGGACCTAAGTTGGCTTGGGTGCCTAAAGCTAAAAATTGAATTCATGTGTGTAGGTGAACTACAAAGCCGGAGGAAAGCATTGGGTACTCGATAGCGGGTGCACCCAACATATGACCGGCAATGATGGTATGTTCACCACCATAGAAAACCCCGGCAATCATGAACAAGTCACCTTTGGTGATAACTCTAAGGGAAAGGTAATTGGGTTAGGTAAAATTGCTATTTCAAACGATTTATCCATTTCTAATGTTTTGTATGTTAAGTCACTTAGCTTTAATTTACTTTCTATTGCACAACTATGTGATCTTGGACTAACATGCACATTTAGCAAAAATGAGGTTGTTGTGAGTAGTGAAACAAGCCAAGACATAGTCTTCAAAGGATTTGGGCATGGACATCTCTACCTAGTAGACTTCTCCAACAAGAATGCTAGCTTGACCACTTGTCTTTTCACTAAGACAAGCTTGGGTTGGCTATGGAACCGATGCATAGCGCACATAGGGATGAGCAAACTCAAGAAGTCATTCAAGCATGGGATGGTGACCGGCGTGAAGGATGTTACATTTGAGAAGAACAAGGTTTGTAGCGCTTGTCAAGCCGGGAAGCAAGTTGCTTCACACCACCCGATGAAGACAATGGTGTGAACCTCCAAGCCACTTGAGCTACTCCACATGGACCTCTTCGGACCTTCCACATATCAAAGCCTTGGCGGTAACCTCTATTGTCTTGTTATAGTTGATGACTACTCTCGCTATGCTTGGACTCTATTTCTAGGTGACAAGAGTGAAACTCCAGAAGTGTTCAAGACCTTCGCCAACCGCGCTCAAAGGGAATTTCAACTTCCCATCATCTTGGTCCAGAGTGACAACGGCACCGAATTCAAGAACTACAACATTGGGGAGTGGTGTGACCGTGAAGGCGTGAAGCATGAGTTTTCGGCCACATACACCCCTCAACAAAACGGTGTCGTTGAAAGGAAGAACAATACACTCATCACTCTTGCGAGAGCAATGCTTGATGACTACAGCACGTCGGAGAAGTTTTGGGGCGAAGCAATCAACACGGCGTGCCATGCCGCAAATAGGGTCTATCTACATCGACTACTTCAAAAGACCCCGTACGAGCTTCTCATTGGGAGAAAGCCCAACATCTCCTACTTTCGAGTCTTTGGATGCAAGTGATACATCTACCGCAAGAAGAGGCTCCGTAAGTTTGAAAGAAGATGTGATGTTGGTATATTCCTTGGTTATGCATCAAACTCAAAAGCATATCCAGTATTCAACCAAACCTCCGGTTTAGTCGAGGAAAGTTCTGATGTTGAGTTTGATGAGACTAATGGCTCCCAAGAGGAGAGTTTTGGTCATGATGAAATAGATGATGAGCCTCTACGAGGAGCCATGAAGAACATGACCATTGGAGACATCAAGCCTGAAGTTGAGGAGAGCCATGATCAAGGGGGAGCTTCAAGTTCCAACAACAACACCTCCATGGTGCCTCAAGGTGACGAAGAAGAGAAGGATGATCCATTGCCGACTCAAGACTCACAAGCACAACAACATCAAGAGGAAGAAGAAGTCCATGATCAAGTCCAACCACAAGAGGAGCAACACGCATCACCTTCGCCAAGTGCTTCACAACCACTTATGAGGCTTGGACGCATCTCCAAGGCGCATCCGATGGACCAAATCATTGGAAGTCCGTCAAGGGGTGTAAGTACACGTTCTCACCATTTCGCTTCATTTTGTGAGCACTAATCGTTTGTTTCGTGTGTAGAACCCACTCATATTGCGGAAGCACTCCAAGACCCAAATTGGGTGATGGCCATGCAAGAAGAACTCAACAACTTCATCCGCAATGAAGTTTGGGTGTTGGAGGAGCGACCCAAGGACAAGAACGTCATCGGAACAAAGTGGGTGTACCGCAACAAACAAGGCGAGAATGGCGTTGTGGTCCGCAACAAGGCAAGACTTGTGGCCAAAGGGTTCTCGCAAGTTGAAGGCTAGACTTTGGGGAGACATTTGCCCTGGTTGCCCGGCTAGAAGCCATCCGTATACTCCTTGCTTTTGCTTCACATCATAATATTAGACTTTATCAAATGGATGTGAAAAGTGCCTTTCTTAATGGTTACATTAATGAGCTTGTTTATGTTGAACAACCTCCCCAGTTTGAAGATCCGAGGAATCCTAATCATGTGTATAGGTTGCACAAGGCGCTCTACGGGCTCAAGCAAGCACCGAGGGCGTGGTACGAACGACTACATGATTTCCTCATCATGCAAGGATTCAAGATCGGGAGGGTGGACACCACGCTCTTCACCAAAGACATCAACGGGGATTTGTTCATTTGTCAAATTTATGTTGATGATATTATTTTTGGTTCAACTAACGAAGCTCTTAGCCATGAGTTTGGCAAAATGATGTCTAGGGAATTTGAGATGTCAATGATTGGAGAGCATAACTTCTTCCTTGGATTTCAAATCAAGCAACTTCAAGAGGGGACCTTCGTTTATCAAGAGATGTACACCAAGGACCTCTTGAAGAAATTTGAGATGGGAGATTGTAGCTCAAGAAGTACTCCAATGGCAACTAATTGTCATCTCGACGCGGATAAGGACGGTAAACCTATTGACCAATCTAACTACCGTTCTATGATTGGCTCATTGCTTTACCTTACCGCATCTAGGCCCGATATCATGTTTAGTGTATGCTTGTGTGCTCGCTTTCAAGCGGCACCTAAAGAATCGCATAGGAAGGCGGTCTTTAGGATACTTAGGTATCTTAAGCATACCCCTAGTATGGGCTTGTGTTACCCTAAAGGTGCAAAATTCCACCTCTTGGGATACTCGGATTCAGACTTTGCCGGATGCCGCGTGGATCGCAAGAGTACCTCCGGTGGGTGCCACTTGCTTGGGCGTTCCCTAGTATCTTGGTCTAGCAAGAAGCAAAATTCCGTCGCCTTGTCCACGGCGCAAGCGGAATATATAGCGGCCGGTGCATGTTGTGCCCAAATTCTTTATATGAAGCAAACCCTTTTGGACTTTGGTATTAAACTTGGTTGTGTGCCTATCCTTTGTGACAATGAAAGTGCGGTTAAGATAGCTAAAAACCCCGTTCAACACTCCCGCACTAAGCACATTGATATTCGCCATCATTTCTTGAGGGACCATGAAGCTAAGGGAGACATCTCATTGCGAGGTGTTAGGTCCAAAGAACAATTGGCGGATATCTTCACTAAACCACTTGATGAGAAAACCTTTTCTAGGCTAAGAAGTGAGTTAAATGTGCTAGATGCAACAAACGTCATGTAAGAATGCATCTCATATAGGTATTGCCTAACTCTCAAAGGATAGGGGTGAGCAAGGGTTAGCTTGGGATGGAGGTTCTTTTGGGTTTCCCCAAGGTTTGGAGAGTGGATCTCTCTGAAGAAGCCTTTGAAAGGTTCAAATTTGGCAAGATAGATTTATTTTATGCTTTGCATGATGCCTGCCATATAGACTTATAATTTCTTTCATTATAAAATGTTTGGCATTGCACACGGTAGATTGTCACAAATGGGAACCCACCTCATGAGAAATAGACTTGTTTGAAATGCAATATCTCAACTCATATGTGGTGGAAAGAACAAAATGTTAGGTGCGTCAATGCCTAGAGAAACATGCTTTAAAGAGATAGAAGTCTTCATACTCTAGCTCACAAAGCATGGGATTTACATTTTATTTGGATAATTTCCTCCTAGTTTTCTCGGTGTTCCATTTGCTTTAAGGCCTAGCCAAGTTATTGGCATATTAGTATCTTTGAGGGGTAAGGGGTTGCCCAAAAAGTCCTAAGACATGTGTTTCTCATTGATTGTTTGTTTGGTCAAAGGACAGATATGGGATGTTGTTGTTTAGTAGTCATCGCATTATCCGATGCTTAGATCAGACCATCATCAGATTAGTTGGTGTTCAAAAGCCAAGGGCCAGTTCAGTCAGTATCTCAAATGATCCGATGAGTTCACTCTGAAAAACATCGGTCCATCCGATGTGTACAATTCTGGAACTTTGATGAAATCCACCGATGATATTCCCTTCCACGTCGGTCCATCCGATGTCAACGGTATCTTTTTGAATACCTATACTGTGACATTCGATCAATGCTATCTCTTTGCACGTCGGACCATCCAGTGTCAACGGCACTCTTTTGAATACCCTTACTGTGCCATTCGACCGATGCTTCTATCGTCTATACATCGGTCCATCCGGTGTTAAAATTTCGGCTAGGGTTTGGGACCCACTATTTAAACGGTCGCTCGTCTCCCTCTTCTCTCTCCCCGATCCCGTCTTCCCTCTGCCGCCGTTCCACTCGCCCGCGCCACCACCGTCTCCCGTCGCCGCCACCGCCGCCGTCCGGCCGTCGTCGCCGACCTCCGGCCGCCGCCGTCGATCTCCGGTCGCCACCGCCCTCCAGCGCCGCCGCCACTCGCCTCCACCAAGCCGTCGCCGCCGCTCCACCGCAGCCGCCGCCGCCGCTTCACCCAGCCGCCGCCGCGCCTCCACCCAAGCGACGCTGCCGCCTCGTCCCGTGCACCACCAGCCGCCCCACGCGCACACCTCGCCGTCGTGGTGCCTCCACGATCGCCGTTTCTTCATCGCTAGGGTTGCCGTCCGTGATCGTTCTTCATTCTCATGCATCACCCGATCGCAATGGCTCGCGACAAGAAGAACAAGGGCAAGGCCATTGCGGAGCCGGCCGCGAAGAAGCAGAAGCTCTCCAAGGAGGAGAAGAAGGCGTTGATGGCCGCTCGTGCTGCCGAGGAGCGAGAGCATGGCCGAGGAGGATCTTTGAGGATCCGTGAGGCTCGTCCAAGGCAGCCTCCCGTGATCGATGAGTCCAAGGCCGAAGAAGAGCCGGAAGTGCCTCTCGTCCGCCGACGCTCAGCTCGGACCCGTGGGGGCCATCCCCCGGAAGCACCACGTCCGAGACCGACGGCTGCCGATCGTCGTGAGGACAGGGAGGCCCAGAGAGCCATCTACGAGATGGACACCACCGTCCGTGTCGGTGAAGGTGTCCGTTTGGCTGATTACCGAAAGATGAAGGCCAAGCAACTCCGAAGACTTAGATGGAGTATCTTGCTTGAGGAGTGGTACCCGCAGCCCAGAGAGGCTCTGGTGGACAGTCGTTTCTGGACCGTGACACAGGCGTCACTATACGAGACCTACAGACGCCGCGACCACAAGCTATTCCAGCACAACTTTCTGGATTGGCATCAGCTTGCCCTCGCAGCAGAGACAGAGAATCGCCCCTACTTTGAGAGGTACAGAGGGCTGGTGCACCTGATGTCCTATGAGAGGATTGCTTATGTGGAGGATTGGGTATGCGTGTTCTACGCTACCCAATACGTCATTGAGGGCCGCATGTCGATTGACTTCATGTTCATGGGCCAACACTATCACTTGACGAGGCAGACACTGGCACAGCTGCTAGGCGTGGACCTGCATGACACTTGCGTGCATGAGAGAGTATATGGCCAAGGAGGCCGCTCACTGGAGGAGTGGCACCAGCACTGGAGGAGATACGTTCTTTGTTTGGCCCGACCTTCTCTCCAGGCCAGCCGAGGGTACCCGCTCTATTAACTCCAGCTGCGCGCACTGTGCACCTCGCCTTGTGCCGCACGCTCTTGCCGAGGTTAGGATATTTAGAGGGGTTCACCAGTCTGCAGCAGACCCTCCTGTTCTACATCATGAACGGGATGGAGTTCGATATAGTGGACATCCTCATATGCGAGATGGAGGATGTGATCACCGATGGAGTGGGCATGATGAGGCAGCTTGTGTATGGACACTAGATCAGCTACCTTCTCTCCATGACCGTCTCATTGACGAGAGTGTCACACGGTTCGGTCACTACCGTGCCCCAGCTCCTGGAGACCGCCGCCTTGGCCGTCCAGTCGAGTGTCAGGTCAGGGCTCGTCTATCTGAGGAGGACTGGTCGGATCTGGAGAAGGAGGATGAGAGGCTGGCTGAGGCAGAGGCACAGGGTGAGGACTTGCAGCACATCTGGTCCGAGAGCGACACCGACGGTAGTGTCGAGGAGTACTTTCCACCTCCACCCTCACCCAGGCAGCACGACAGGAAGGCTGGAGGCTCTACAGTGCCACCACCTACTCCACCTCCCGTCACTGAGGCACAGGTCACTCAGCCGTTAGAGCTCACTTCGCTCCTGCAGCAGATGGTTGAGCAGCAGCGCCTGGACCGGCTTGCAACTGAGCAGGCCCGAGCAGAGCAGGCCGCACGACTTCTGGAGCCCCAGCAGCAGCAGCAGGAGATGCAGCGCCAGATCGCCCGTGAGAGGCGTGAGGACACTGACCGGCTGACTGGGCTCATAGACCAGATGCACCAGCGCACCCTCGACCAGCAGCAGCAGACGTAGCAGGCGATGATGGGAATCCTGGGGTTGATCACCAACCTCTACACCCAGACCGGGATTGCCCTCCCGTCGCAACTACCAGGAGTTGCTCCACCGCCACCTGTCCTCACTCCAGCTGCCGCTCCCGTGCCGACTACGCCGATTCCTTCCATCAGCATGTCTCCACTACTGGCTCCTGGCACACCGATTCACTCCCCGCTGCCTGCTACGACCCTATTCCAGTAGACGCCGACATCCGTCGTCAGTGCCCTGCTTCCAGCAGCTACTACACAGCAGGCACCGACGGTGGCTCCTACGGCTCCGACAGCTCCTTCCACCTCTACTCCAGGAAGCAGCTCCAACAACAGCGACGGTGACCAGTTCATCATCGCGCCTAGTACTCAGGGTCCTTAGGCACTTGTATCCCTTTTTGGTGTCTTGATGCCAAAGGGGGAGAAGAGTTAGAGGAGTTAGGGAGTGTCCTAGCTTAGTCTCAGGGGGAGTGTCCTAGCCTTAGGGGGAGTTTATTGAGTACTTTTGCCATCTTTGTAATTTGATATTATCATCTTTTGTAATTCGATACTTTTGCTACTCATTTGGTGTTTATTGAATACTCTTAAGCCATTAATCGATTGAGCTTATTTGGTGCCTACCTTATGATCACTCATTCACTTGAGTTATTCTTTGATTAAGATTTCAAATTTTAAGTGTAATAATCTTGTATTCATTGCATATCCTCTTAAGCTTCATACTACCAAATTCATTACTATTGTGCTTTAATTGTTGTGTTGTCATCAATCACCAAAAAGGGGGAGATTGAAAGCATCTAGGCCCCCATGAGGTACGGTTTCGGTGATTAATGACAACCACTGGATTTTACTAATGAATTTGTGAATGCAAGGTCCCCATAATCATTCAATCAAATGAAATCAATATGTCATTGGAGACCCATATACAATCAATTTATGAGATCAAATCAATTATATGAAGACAAGAAGTGAAAGCTCTTATGTCAAAGTCATTCAACCACAGTTGATGACACTTAATGCTTGACAACCATCAGAAGAACATTTCCAACAAGAGTCTACGAGGTCAATCGAGCAAGACACAAAAGAATCACTTAGAAACAACTCGAAGCAAACAAAATCAACTCACCGGATCAACCGATGATTTCTCAGAACAACACATCGGTCGAGTTGGTTCAGCAGAAGAAGATGACCTCAGAACAAAGCACTCACCGGATCATCCGATGTTAAGGGCTCAGCTACATCGGTCCATCAGTACAGTTTGCAATATCCTTGGACCAAGTGTAGCACCGGATCATCCGATGTACAAAAATACACACATTGGTCAATCACTCCAGTAAGCATCAAGTTTGAGTCAATTCTGGAGGAAGAGCCACCGGATCATCCGATTAGAAGACAAGTGCAACATCGATCTAACAACGGTCATATCTGACACAATGACGTCAGCTAAAGCAAACTTGACCGATGTTAACTAAAGGGGAGACATCGGATCATCCGATGTTCACAGAAAAGTGTTGTCAGCCTACTTTTCCAACGGCTATTTCGTGGAGGCTGGCTATAGATACCCCCTAAACTGGTCATTTCGATAAGTCTTGATTACCAGACACTATCAACACATCCACAAGCGTCCAAGACCAAGAGCAATCACTTCCACATCATTTCGATCACCTATACACCAAGAGTTAGGCTAGAACTAGCTAGAGAGAGAGCTTGTGTGCCTCCATTCTGGGTGAGTGGACTCTCTAGGATAGTGAGAGCCTCAAGGGAGTGCCCTTGGTGTTTGTAACTGTGAGGAGACTTCCGGAGCTTGCCAAGGCGTTTGTGGAAGCCCGGAGGGTCGAAGTTGTACAAGGCTTGAGATCCACCTTGCCGAGGTTGGTAAACGGAGAGGAATAGTGAAGATCCTCGTCTCGGTGACTTGGGTGTGGCAAAACCCTTTGGTGAGTGCCACAACATGGATGTAGAAAGATCTTGACGATCTTGCCGAACCACGGGATAAATCCTCGTGTCTCCTCGGGAGTTTGCATCCTCCTCCTTTCCTTTACGTTTATGCATTTTACATCCCGCAAAGTTCCTATTTACTTGAATGCATAGATAGTTTGCGTAGGGAATTGGGCTTTTAGGAATTAAGATTTATTGCTTAGATTTTTTTTAAAGAAGCCCAATTCACCCCCCTCTTGGGCATTCGATCCTTACAGCTCTTGCATATGGTAAACTCATACCCTCCTCCAAACGAAACAAACCCTGCATAGAAGCAAAGTTTGTATCAATCAAAACAAGAAGCAATATGAATGAGAAAAGAAAAACAAACTTACCCAAAAGATCTCTGAAACTTTGTCCTGACAAGTACTCGAACTGCCTTACTCTTTCAGCGCATAGTGATCCCAACAGTGTGCCACAATTCTTTGACCGCCCGCTATGACCATCCTGGTATAGCAATACCGAATGGCATTCCCCAACTCTGTGTTAATTACTCGCTGACGCCCCTTGCCGCTCCAACCAGGCTCGATTTAGCACCTAGTACCCTTCGGCCTTATAATAGTCCGCGCATGAGGGGCTTTAGTTGGAGCACATAAAATGTGCCTCCATAGGCTGCATAAAAAAATTTGTTTATGTATCAGTTACAAGATAGCTTATGTATCAATTAATTCTAAATAGTACCTGAAGGGGCATCGAGCGGGCGGCCCCTCTCTTGACTCACGTAGCTCCGCCAGTCTTGCCATCCTCTTATCTCGCGCGGGGTTATCAACCTCTTCTTCATCGCCGCCCTCGTCATCCCCCTCATCACCACCCTCGGAGGAGGACTGTCCAAAGAAACCCGCAGTGTACAGTCTCTCGTGCCTGCACTAGAGTCTCCACCCTGATCCGACGACTGTGTCACAACATTTGTCTCCTCGTTCACCTCCTCGTATGTCAGACTCGACTCTCGTGCAGGCTGGCTCGGTGCCTGCTCTGTGACACACTGCATAAGCTGCCTCTATCTCTCCACATTCGAGCTAGTACCCTGCAAATTCAAATAAACATGTAAGAAGTATTTGGTTGATAAATATAATATTGAAATGAATTTAAAAACGAATACCTGAAACAAGTCAGTGTGCTCGAACTACTACTGCGGTGAGACCTGGAAGACGGAGTGCCACTGCGCTTTTTCCTACCAAATTATGCTTCAACATCTGCATAAATTTCAAAATAATGATTAATATAAAAAACACATAATAAGACAAATAAGAATAATAAGATGCCTATAATAAGAATCAAAATTTAATAGAACACATACAATAGGAATAAAAAATCATTAGCATCAGAATCTGCTTCAGCCACACGTGCATGAAGATGTTCATGTATCTCTTGTTTTTCCATCTCTTCTTCAAACTCTTCTTCTTCACTATCTTGCTCAAATCTCTCTTGGTCATCAAAACTCCTTTTCTTCTTATCAATAATCCTTTGTGACCACCGAATATGTTTTCTCGAAGGGCTGGCCTGTTCTTCAGGCATTAACTCTATAGTACCACTAGCTAATTCTGCGAGTTTTGTCCCACAAGATATCCTAAAATCTTCTACTTCCTCGACTTCATCTTGGTATACACCACCATCATCATCTTCCTGACTCTCTATATACTCATCATAACTACGAGAGTGCACTTCAGGATTAACTTTGTATACAACCCACCAATTTTTCAAATTTGGTTAAGGAAAACTTAAATAGTACACTTGTTCCACTTGATGCGCAAGTACAACATTGTTATTATGGGCTGTGTACTGCGATTTGTGGTTGACCTCCACCATTCCAAAATCATCCACTCGCGTGCCCGATATGGGATCAAACCACTGACAGTCGAATATCCCAAACTGAAGTGTTTTTGGACCGCCAAATATGTACTCAATTATTTTTTGAAGAACACCGTAGTATGCATTCACTTCACCACTACCCTCTGCTGCCATTCTCATTACTCCACTGTTTGATGTGGCTACAAGTGGGCAGCTTGCTTCTAAACTTGCCCTTCGAAAACTATATCCGTTGATATCGTATCGGTGAAATTCCCTTGCTTTCAATTGACCATGCACTATTTGTCGCAAGTCATCTGAGATGTTGTGATCTTGCATACACTACATAAATAGATAAACTTAGCATCTTATGATAAGCGTGTGAACTATGATAGAAGAAAAAATACGGATAGAAATATTACATGATTACGAAACCATGTCACAAAGTTTGGTCCACCATTTATGCCATGCTGACGTAGCTTATCCAATTGACTTTGCGTAGGTCTTCGTGAAGATGTCCAATAAAACTTGTCAAACATTTCAAAATATGGTAATACCTCTTCCATGTTGAAAAACAGGTAAAGCAAGGTCTAGTTCCTTTCTTGATCCGAAATAAAATGAGAAGTGGCAGCCCCAACACCTTTACCCTTCCCATGGAAAATCTGAAGCTCAGTAATACATTGCTCATCTACATCATGATATCGTGTCGTAGATGCATTCACGTTGTTAGCACGTGAAAAATATTTGCTGGTAAAGTTTGTAATCTCTTTATTCGCAAATGCCTCAGCAAATACATCCTTCAACTCTTGCCTTGTTGCGCACTGTAGCTCTAAGTTTTTTCAATTCTCTTTCTTGACAATACATCCATCCAAATTGTGCAGGTCATTCTACTAATGCTTCATAAGGTAAATGTACCCACAAATGTTGTATAACATTCATAAATCCAGTGGGGAAGGCTTTTTCCATCTTACATACAAGCACAACGATTTCTTTCTCCCACTGCCGCATCATCTTTTTTGACACTTCTTTAGCACATATCTGCCTGTAAAAGTAGCTAAGTTCAGCAAATATCTTCCACAAATCGGGTTTCAAGTAGCCATGAAACATTACAGGCACAAGTCTCTCCATCATTATATGATAATCTTGACTCTTCAGCCCATTCAATTTACCGGTACTGATATTGACACGTCGTTTTATGTTAGCAGCATAGCGATCTGGAAACTTCAATGTTTTCAACCAACTAAGTATTTGCCTCCTTTCTTCTGGCTTGATACAATATGGATCTCATGACCTACTTTTATTTCCACTTGTATTTGTTACAACCTCAAGCCCAGGACAATCGCAAAGATCAGCTAAGTCTTTCCTCGCATTCAAATTATCTTTGCTTTGACCGGTAAAATAAAAACACATACTTATGATGCTTTCAGTGACATTACGCTCTTGGTGCATCAAATCTATGTTGTGCGGTAAAAGCAACACCTTTGCGTATGGTAGCTACCAAAGAAAAGAAATATGAGGATAGTTGTGTTCTATACCCTTCAAAGCCACCTTCTGCGGACTCTTTTAACTTGGCATTCCATGCTATTTTTTGTTCGCTTGTCAATCGACGAGGCGGTCCTTTTCTAACCATTCTGCCTTTCCAGAATGATTGTGTATCTCTCCTAAAAGGAGGGTTAAGGAATCGCCGATGACAATCAAAGAAGCTGACTTTTTTTCCATACTTCAACCTGATGGCATCAGTGTCAGCCATACATATGGGACATCACAATTGTCCATGGACACAACAACCAGCCCAAATGCCATATGCCAACAAATCATGAATTGACCATATATACGGCGCACGTAAGGTAAATTCACGTTTTAGATGATTGTCATCTGCTTTTACACCTTGCCATAGCTCTTTTAGCTCTTCAATCAACGGTTGCATAAAAACATTGATTTTCTTCCCTGGATGTTTGGGACCAGGAATGACGGCAGCGGGGAATATGTATCCTTCTTTCATGCACATGTTGGGAGGCAGATTGTATGGCATGATAAATACATGCCAACAAGAGTATGGGCTGCTACTGTTGCTGAAAGGAGTGAAGCCATCTGTTGACATCCCAAGACGAACATTTCTAGGATCTCTTGCAAACTCCGGATCAAAACAATCTAGAGCTTGCCAAGTCTCTCCATGTGAACGATGCATCATAATATCTTTGTCATCGTTCTCACGTTTCCCTTCAAAATGCCTCCTCATTTGCTTCGCTGTTTCTTTGGACAGAAACAACCGTTTTAGCCTTGATGTGATAGGCATGTACCGAAGCTGTTTGATCGGTACTTCTGTAGTTATTTCTTCTCCATCATCGTTCACAACCTCCGCATATCTAGATGTCTTGCAATGCATACAATGAGTATCGTTCTTGTGTTCCTTCCAAAACAACATGCAATTATTCTCGCACGCATCAATCTTCTCATAATTCATGCCCAGATCGGCCAAAACCTTCTTAGAATGGTATATGTCTTTCGGCATCTTATGATTCGATGGAAGGAGATCATGAATCAGTTTCAAGATACTATTGTAGCAATTGTTTGCGAAATTGAACTTGAACTTCATCGCCATAAGTCGTGTCACCGCCTAGAAACCGGTCAATTTCGCTCCCTCATACACTTTTTCATCTGCGTCGGCAAGAAGCTTGTAAAACCTCTCCACCTCCTTCGGCAATGACCGCTCTTCGTACTCTCTAGCAACATCCGGTAACATATCATCAATCCGATCTCCATCCTCATTTTCGTGGAAATCACTTTCATGATCCATCTCCCCATTCTCATGCCACACTAAATAATCGGGCATACATTCATGCTTGCAAAGGTGCACCTCAATTTCAAACTTATACAGACATCGACGATTACGACACTTGGTACACGGACACTTTGCAATGCAAGCACCACTCCATAGTGTGTGCACCAGTTGAACTCCAACCATCATACATCGCCTTACGATTGTCCTCATTTTCAGCTTATACCTTCAAAGCAGACAAATCATCATTAGTTTATTTTTATGTTATGTGACGGCCCCTACAATTAGTATGGTAGGTCCTAAACCCACCCAAGAGTAACCGAGTAAACGTGCTAATGATGATACACGGAGTCCGAATTCGGACGAAATTTCGGCAGCATAACCCCGCTGTTCTCCACTGCACGCCCAAAAATGGTGCAGCAGAGAACATCAGGGTTATGCTGTCGAAATCACGTCCGGATCCAGACCCCGTACCAATATCTCGTCAAAAGCACGTCCTCGGTCACTTTCAGGCTGTACAAAAAGGTACAATTCCGAACCTGCACGTTTCACATGCCTATTGTATGTGAAACGTGCCAATTCGGAACTGGTAATCAAATTTCTATAGGTTATGTTGCTCATTTTCATGATTCAGTCATTTATGAGAGAGAAAAAAATGAGAGAGGGAGGGGGAAAGTTGGTCAGAGCTGAAAGTTCCAAGTCCGAGTCCATCATCCACAAACCTCCGTACTCGTCTTGACGCATATGTTACGACTAGAATCATCTTTTACGACACGAATGCATTTAATGTGTGTCGTGTCGGGTTGAAGCGTAACATGCACTAACGCACGTACGCCTAATCAACATACAAACTCTTCAAACTAAACTTTCAAAATCACATAATGTACAAGTTCAATTATTACACCTTAAATTAATAGAAGTTATATTATCAAATTACAATGAAGCTTACATTTACAAATTAACTATTGCTAATTCAACTTGCATTGTGTGAATATTAATGTGACAGATATATTAGCGTAAATCATACATATTAGTATGACAATATCAACTCTCATATACATTTAACTCGCTTATACATTCAATTCACATATACATTTAACCAATGCAAGCTCACATAATCATATTAGTGTGACAATATTAACAAGTAATCATCATAATCAATCATTAATTAACTTGTAAACAACGGAAAGTAAAAGTTAACGAGTAATAATCGGGATTACCTTAACCTCTCCGACGGAAGGAGTCGCTGCTCGGAGGCGCCGTTGCTTGGGAGGCCGGAGCTTGGGAGGAGGGGGCGGCGGGACTCGAGAGGATGGGCGGCGGGGCCTCGGGAGGCCGGGCGGCAGGACCTCGGGAGGCCGGGCGGCCGGACCTCGGGAGGCCAGGCGGCGGGGCCTGGGATGACGGGGCAGCGGGGCCTTGGGAGGCCGGGGCGGCGGGACTCGGGATGCCGGGCGGTAGGGCCTCGGGAGGCCGGGCGGCAGGGCCTCGGGAGGCTAGGCGGCGGGGTCCGGGAGGCCAGGGCGGCGGGGCCTCAGAAGGCTGGGGCGGCGGGGCTCGGGAGGCAGGCGATGGGGCTCGGCGGCGGCGGAGTGAGGAACGGTTCGGGATGTGGAACGAATACGGTTTTGGGGCACGCAGAAGCAAAATTGATCCTCTAGCGGGACCCACAAATATGACTGCCGGTCCCGGGCTAACGACTTTATTATAAGTGTCGGTTCCATCGGCAGGACCGATGGCTCTATTAGAGCCGTCGGTTTCTCAAGGGCGGCTGACGACTACAGGTTACGTGCGTTGGTGCGGCTAAACCGATAGTATTAACTCGTCTATATCTGTGGGCCTCGACAGCTCTAAGATAACCGACGGCCTATTTCCCGTTTCTTGTAGTGTATAGTTGTCCCTCATCCCAAATGTCACCGGGAGTGTAATTTATCCGAGAGGAGTGATAGCTTCCAGACCTACTCTGGAGAAAGGATGCGAGGGACGAAGGTCCGAAAGGCTGAGCTGGAGCTTTACGAATGCTACGTAGCTGAGGAGGTTAAGCGCCGCACCTCCATCCACCAGGACATGGTAGAGCTGGATGTTGTTGATGGTAGGAGAAACCATCAGGGGTAACTGACCAGCTCCGGTCATGTTCTTCAGGCAATCCGAAGCATCGAATGTGATGGTAGTGTCCATCCACTGCTGACGAGGTTCTGCCTTGCCGATGGGAGCTACAACAGCCATATTCCGACGTGTCATCTTGAAGATATGCCGGGAGGTAATATCCCAGGACCCTCCATATATCATATGGAGAGTCTTTCGATGCTCAATGTCAGAGACGTCAGAGTCATCGTCGACGATATTGAAGAAGACCTTCAGGACCTTCTTCAGGTCCTAGAAACCTAGCTCCTTATCAGCCGGAGCTTCGTTGACCTTCTGCTTCCCTTCCCATTGGCGGAAAGGGGCTCTTTCTTGGCACTCATTGCTGCGTTCAATGAGCCGCTGGACCTTGCAAAAGTCTTCAAGGTTGTGGGTGTTCTTCTTGTGAATCAGAAACCATATCTTCTCACCATCACCCTCCTTAATCGATGGTCGGGGTCGTTTTTCGGGGCATGGCCCCCGGCCACCACGAGCTACAGCTGTAGCTGCAGCGGTAGGTGTACCGACTGATGGCTTTTTCTTGCTGTTGGACTTCTTCTTCTTTTTTTCACTGCTGGAGGCAACAACTTCGGCCTTGGAGGAGGATTTACCAGCTTCCTGAGGTGGTTTGGAGTGCATCTCTCGGCCCTCTGCAGCTCTAGCACATTTATCGGCTAGGCTGAAGAGCTCCGTGACGCTGCTGACTTCTTTTGTTGCCAGCTTCTCCAACATGTTCTTATCTCTAACTCCCTATTGAAATGCGACAATGACAGAAGCTTTGGAGATTGAACAAATAGTATTACGTACCTGAGAAAACTGCTGAATGAATGATCGCAACGATTCTCCCGCCTTTTGCTGTTTGGCAAATAGATCAAGTTATGTGACAGGTCGGGTGTAGGAGCTCCCGAAGTTGGCGGTGAACTGGCAACAAAGTTCCCCCAACTGTAGATGGAGTTAGGAGAAAACTCATGAACCAAGACCTTGTTGTCGCAGTTAGAGCCACAGGGAAGTAGTTGGCCATCACGACCTCATTGCCTCCCGCCGCGAGGTTGGCGGTGTAGTAGATCTGGAGGAACTCGATGGGGTTGACAGTACCGTCGTACTTCTCCGGTAGATGAGGCCAGAACTTCGGAGACCATTCAACCATGTGAGGATGCATGGCTAGGGCTGAACAACCACCCCCTACTCCCAAGGGAGAAGGGTTTTCACGAGTAGCTCACCTCTCACGAGCGCGCTCCATGAGAACGCGACCATCCTGCCTCATGTACCGGCGATCGGCCTCCAACCGGAGATCATGAGTTGAGAGCCTCGATGTCGTGTGAGTGCGACGTGCCCCAGAGGTCAATGACATCACTTGTTGGGAGGGCACACGCCTCCTGTGCTGTGACGCCTGAGGACCAAGTCTACCATACAAGGTCTTGTTTCTTGAAGGTGCCTGCCAAGCAGGAGGCGGACCTTGTTTACTGATGGCATTGGCTGCAGCTACAACCAAATGATCCACATCAGTGCGCCATTGCTCCATTGCTCTCTGAGGAGCTCCGAGTGCTGGAGGATGCTGGAGAAGAGTCCACACTACGTTCAGTGCGTTCTCAGGGTTGTTCGTCGATGCAGTGACCAACGCGAACACACCATCTTGCTGCGATGGTGGAGGTGATGGTGGAACAGTACCCGCTAGGACAACAGCGTTGGCCGGCTACTGCACGTTGGAGGGATTTCCTCCAGCGGGCTACTCAGCGTGACCATTGGATGTTGCTACGGTGGAATTCACCATCTCAAAATCTAGAGCGCTCCCCCTACCGGGCGCGCCAAATGTCGAAGTGTAGACTAAGACACTTCCATCGGTACTACTAAAGCATAGTCCGTGGAGGTTCATATTCGGTTGGGGCGCGCGTAAGATTATGAGTGAGACGGTGACACAGAGGATAGTTTACGTGGTTCGGCTCGCCTGAGCGTAATACCCTACTCCACGAGGTGGTTGTTGAAGAGCTTGAATGTGTAGTATGCGTCTGAGCTTGGTTGGCCCTTTTCTATCGTGCGATGCAACCCTTTTATATGCCAAGGGCTGGCAGTTACATGGACTGCCTGGCCCAACAAGTGGCCCTGACTGTAATTAATCACCTATACACAATCTACATGTATAAACTGTGATTAATAGTGTGATAACTTGACTAAATGGTGGCGTTACTGGTCTTGATAGTCCTCTGATTATGTGTCATTAATGCTAAATTAATGACACGTTAATCAGGTCTTGTAACGCTTTTAAATAGCCCCTTGAATGTCCATGTCGTTGGAGATCCAACAGTCCTCCCATTGCAGGCTTAGATCTGGAAGCTTGACACATGGCAGCTCCAGAGCTTCCCTCTGTGGGGAGACAGGTCCGGAGCTGCTAAACACGTGGCAACACTGGAGCTTCCCTCTACTAGGGGTTAGGTCCAGGGTCACTATACACATGACATGACTGGAGCTTCCCTATAGAGGGAGTTAGGTCCGGCCTTGCAATACACGTGGCAGCACCGGAGCTACCCAACCGAGGGAGGTAGATCCAGTGCGGCAGCACACATGGAGCCTTCGGAAGTCTTCAACTCAGATAGGTGGAACTCCGTAGATTTAATCACAGTAAGCATGAGTACCTGTTTTCTAGGGTACCGACACCGGTCATGTGGCGTGAGCAACCTGAATCCACAATCCAAATGTTCTCCTTCCTCAAGCGTGTAACCTAGATAGAAGCACAATACATCGGTGACTCAATACTAGAGTTAGTCAAAAAACATTTAGGAATCCAGTACTGAGTCATACAACGTCCAGCAGGAATAGCACACGAAGGTTGAGATAAAAAGCAGGTTTATGAGCCAAAGTTTGAGGATTTTTGTACTCAACTACTGACCTACTAGGTGTTACATGTGTAGCACGAAAAACAGTAGGTTTGGGAGCAATCTTTGCATGTTTATGACTCATCACAGCAGGTTGCGAGTTCCTAATATTTGGTTCAGCATGTCTAACAAGTTTGGATTGGTTTTTACGTGATCTTGCTAGCATTGTTTGCTTCTTTTCTTGTTTAGATAGTCTATTACAAAAATCTATGACATGACCATCTCTACAAAAGTAGGCCAATGAAATTTTACTTTGTGTTCATGTCTAGATGAGCAAGCAACATGTTTTTTAGCAACCAAATGAGACAACATTCCTGCAAACTTAAAAACCACCTCTTTTGTTTAGGAACCGTTTGAATCAAATCACTTCCTAGTGACTTAACAACCTGAGGTGTATGTGCTTTAGCATGAGCATGAGAATCAAAACCTAAACCAGTTTTATCATTGCAAGTCTTAGAGGAATTCAACAGCAAGTTTAGATTTTTATTCTCACTACAAAACCACTCTCGAGTCCTATGCATATCATCAAGTTTATTAGACAAGTCTAGGTAGTTTTCACATGAAGTTTTTCCTTTTAACTTGCAATTAGAACAATTTTTAACTTCATGAGAACATAAAGCATTGTTCAAAACAGAAATTTCATTCATAGCATCATGTAATTTCTTATGAAGATCATCACAATTAGAACAATGCAAATCAATTGTTGAACAGCTAGCATCTTTCAAGTTTTATCATTAAGTGCAGCAAGCTTTTTGTTCTTTTCAATTTCTAACTCAAGTTTATCAAGTGTGGAGGTGTGTGCACTTCTTAGGTACGACAGTTGTTCATATATTAACTCACAAGAGGAACAAGAATCATCACTAGGAATCAAAGATTTCAAACGATTAATTTTTGATTCTAGTGATTCAATTTTAACAACATTGTCTCCAAGTTTTTTGTCCTTTTTGTTAAGTGTAACAGTGGCATGAGAAATAGCATCACATTTCTATGCAAGAGGGGCATACCTTTTCACTCGAGTGCCGACTGCGATGAAGAGCCATTCACAGGTCGCGCCTCACTCGAGTCGACTACTCCATGGAATATGGCAAATCTACAAAACGAACAAAGATCGAGAGTAAGATTTCTTATCTCGAATTCACAAAAATAAAAATACATGACAACTCACCGTCCATGGACTTTTCTGCCTCCGCTTGCATACATGACACAGGGGTTGATTGTTGCGTTTTCCCAAACATACATTTCGTGGTGAATCCACACTGCCTCTTGACCGTACTTTTCCTACAAATACAAGAAGATCGCCTAAACGTGTCAACAATAGTAGTAGTTACAGTTCAATTGAAGTACTTGAGAACTGAACAGTCATTTGTTGTTGCCAGAGGGTGCAACTGGTTGGGCTGTGAAGGGCCACTTCCCCTGTAACCTCTCTTCCACACTTGAGTAGCACTCGGTTTCTTATCAGTCTTGCGCTCCTATGGATACTTGTTAGTGGGATAAATATATTATTAATACTTACAAAGAAGTTGAGCCACACTTTACCATGCATTTATCCAAACATAATTGTCCATCGACTCCATACGTATGGCCCGCAGTAGACCCTCTGCACCTCCGGACCCTCTTGGACTTGGCGATAAAATCATCGTTGGTCCACAACTGACAAAGGGTTCGATATGCTTCCGGAAGGTTCTCCAACCAGGAAAACCGACCTACACACATTAAGTATTTCATTAAAATATTGTTAAAATAACAAAATGATATATCAATTAACACTTACAAGTTACCTCTGCATACTCTGTCTCTGTCAATTAAGTGTTTGAGGCCTGTCTGAATGCCCTCATCTCCTGTCCTGGATGCTTTTTCAAGTATTCATTGGTTGCTTAGATTCAGCCATATGAGATCGCTTGAGTAACAAGCTTCTGTACATTCTTATGGAAGATGGCCTTAGCATGGTCCAACTGGCTCTTGTCTTCCAAAGTAGGGGTGGGCAAAAAAACTGAGACCGAAAAATCAAAACAAAAAATTTGAGATCATGATAAAAGATCGAAGTATCGGGTACTTGTGAGACCAATGTGTGTTGAATACATTGGAAATTATGTTAAAAATATTGGTTTACATGCAAAGTTTTGAGTATACCTCAAAAGCTCACTTTGGACTCTCCAAACTTGCGGGAACTCATTTTGGAATGTCCGAACTTAGCCGCGCGTGAGCTGTATGTGTTTTCACTTCAAACTGTCCGATATTTCTGAAGTAGTTTTGACTGTTTCGTATTAAGTTGCAATGTTTTCAAACTTGTTTTTTGGCTTATGGGAAGGTTGCTTAGTATTAATTTACTAAGTTTTTTTATGTGTTTTGGTTGATCATTGTGGATATTATCTTGCGATGTTTGCAACATGCTTGTGTGAGGTGCTCACATAAGGTGTTGTGGTTTTTGGACTAATGTGAGTCAAGTTGAGGACTTGTGCTCGGAAGAATTGGTTGTTTTCTCATGTGTAAGTGTTGCTTGAGGTCAAGACATGGCTGGTGACGGTGACCCATTGAACTAGTCTTAGGGAGAAGATAAGGTTTAGCAACCAAGTTCGGGAGGAATTGTGGTTGAGTTGATCGGGAGGTCACACATCATGTTGGGGTCAAGAACAATGCATATGAAGGTATCGTGGATGTTTTGGATGTACAAGGGGTGCACGGGCGTGGCAACATTGTTTCAAAGTCTGATAAAGAGTTATGGAAATGAAGAATTGGCTGGAATGGTCCAACCGGCTAGATTATGCCTTAGGCTGCGGCTGAGATGGTTATGGTTTGTTTATAGAATACTTCGAGTTTGTTTTGGTTAGAGTTCGTGTTGAGATCGAAATTAAGTTGCTTTTAGGAATGTGTAGGACGTTCCTAAAGTACTTGCATGACTCAAGATTGCTTCTATATGTGTACGGATGAATCTTGAGCTGTTATGAAAAGTTTCGGTTGAATCCAAGTAGGAGTAGGAAGTCCTAGTTGGATTGGAGTTGCCTTAGGGCTGGTTATATAAGAAAGAGAGGCCAGGTCTCGTGGGAAGGTGACTTGTGGAAGTTCCTCTTGTGTTTTTGGTAAATAAAATTCGTAGTTTAGAGGAGCTTTTGTGCCCTGTTCGTCCGACTTGTTTTCGTCAAGTCTTTCTCGTCGAGTTTCTGCGCAACCTGATGTTTCTTTGGTGTTTCGACCATAACTTGCGTTTTACAGATCCAATCGACGTGACTCTTTTTGTATTGTCTTCACAACTAAATTCCCTATCATCCGTATAAATTTCATGGTCATTGGATTTGTGGTCTTTAATCTACACGAGTTTCTTTGCAGCATAGCAGATCTGTTTTTAACTCGTGTAGAACAGATTGATCTTTGCTCAATCTTTTGATCATAATTTGAGTTCTACTCATTGTTTTCATATAATTCTTTTTGCATTAGTTTCGTGACTTCATTCTACAATCTATACTGGTTTTGTCACTATTGAAAATGTTGTTTTTTGCACACACAGTTTTTTTATCGGTTTGATTTTCTGCCGAGGGGTTTTTGCCGCCTCCGCTAAAATATTTTAATCTACCATTCACCCTACTCTGGTAGATTTTCACGTGCTCTTCGATCCTACAATTGGTATAGGAGCCACAATGCTCTAATCTTTGTGATTGACATGTGTTTTTGCTAATCATCATAGAGAAATACTTGAGAAAATCTTGTGTTTTCGATAGCATTGATTTTCATTTTTGGAAGGCACGCAAAGAATCACAAAGAGGCATACATATAAGCACATGGTTTGCCATTTGGGAAAAGGTCTGCAAGCACTTCGCCATGCCATCTAACGATGAAGTCACGACTGCCAATATGAAGGACGTCGACAACAACAACAAGGCACGAAACTTGATCATACAAGGATTGTCTCAAAGCGACTTCGTTCGTGTTGCACACCTCCAATCAGCATAAGACATGTGGAAAGCACTGTGCGACTATCACGAAGGCTCCAACATGATCAAGAAGGTAAGACAAGACATGTTCAAGAAAGAGTACATGCACTTTGAGATGCAACCCAGTGAATCAATTGATGACTTACTTGCTCGCTTTAATAAAATTCTAATCAATTTGCATAGTGTCAATGTTATTTTTTCAGATGTTGAGAATGATAGGCAATTATTTAGTGCATTAGACATGTCAATTTGGGAGATAAAAGTTACATCTGTTCGTGAATCCACTATCATGAGTACACTTACTTTAGATGTGCTATATTCTAAGTTAAAAACTCATGAACTTGACATTATCTCACGTAAAAACCCCAACAAGTCTCTTGCATTTGTTTCACAATGTGGCATGCCTAGTTCTAGCAAATCTTCATCATATGGTGCATTTGCTTTGCTGTCCTCTCTAACCCTTGAACAGATTGAAGAGTTTCCAGAGGAGGAGCTAGCGCTTCTCTCTACTCTATTCTCAAAAGCATTGCAAAATGTGAGAACTAGGAGAGGAAGTGGTGGTTCTCAATGATGCTTCGAATGTGGTAAGACAAAACATTTTCGTACAGATTGCCCTAACCTTTCAGGTCCAACAACCCATGAAGAAAAGCAAACAAAGTTCAAGACCTCTTCTGGCAACAACAACAACAACAAAAACAAGAGTTTTACAGGTTGCTAACTGGTAGACAGTTTTGTCTCTGCACTTCAGGAACTTAGCTCGAACGATGTGGACATCAGAAGTGATGAAGATGAAGAGAATTTGGGAATTATGTGTTTCATGACGAGCAACTCAAGTTCAAGTATGGAGGAAGCTAAAATTAACAGCGACAATGATGAGGTATGTCCCACTAGTGAAGAAATGTGTGATGCTATTTCTCGTGCAACTGTTGTAGTTAAGAAAAAGAACAAAAAACTTAGGAACAATGATGTTAAAATTGAATCACTAGAATCTGAAATTAACCAGCTAAAATCTTTAATTTTTAATGACGATTCTTGTTCCTCGTGTGAATCGATATATGAACAATTGTGCTCTTTAAGAAGTGTGCACACCTCCACTCCTGATAAACTTGAACTTGAAACAGAAAAGAACAAATAGCTTGCTGCTCTTAACGATAAAAACTTAAAAGATACTAGCTGTTCCACAATTGATTTGCATTGTTTTAGTTGTAATGGTCTTAATAAGAAACTACATGATGGTATGAGTGAGATTTCTGTTTCGAACAATGCTTTACGTTCTCCTGAAGTTAAATACTTATAATTGCAAACTAAAAGGAAAAACCTCATGTGAAAACTACCTAATATTGTCTAAAAAACTTGATGGCATGCATAAGACACTAGAGCGGTTTTGTAGTGGGAATAAAAATCTAAACTTGCTGTTGAATTCTTCTAAAACTTGCAATGATAAAACTAGTTTAGGTTTTGATTCTCATGCTCATGCAAAGGCATGTCCACCTAAAATCATAATGTCACTAGGAAATGGTTTGATTCAAATGGTCTCTAAACAAAAAAGGTGGTTTTTAGGTCAGCAGGGGTGTTGTCTCATACGGTTGCTGACACACATATTGCTTGCTCTTCTAAACATGAACATAAGGTTAAATTTCATGGTACCTACTGTGGTAGAGATGGTCATGTTGTAGATTTCTGTTATAGACTAGCGAAATAAGAAAAGAAGCAAACAATGCTAGCTAGATCGCGTAACAATCAAGCAAAATTTGGTGCACATGCTGAATTGAATGTTTGAAACTTTCAACCTGCTTTGATGAGTCGAAAACATGCAATGTTTGCTCCCAATTCTACTATTTTTCGTGCTAAACAAATCACACCTCGTGTGTCAGTAGTTGGGAACAAGAACTCTCGTGTTTTAACTCATAAACCTATTGCTTTATGTCAACTTTCGAGTATTATTCCCGCTGAACATCGTGTGACTCAGTACTGGATTCCTAAATACCTTTTGACTAATTCTAGTATTGAGTCATCGACGTATTTTGCTTCTATGTAGATTACACGTTTGAGGAAGGAGTACATTTGGCTTGTGGATTCAGGTTGCTCATGCCACATGACCGGTAACAAAGAATGGTTCCCCTCCCTCTCTTTTGTGTCATGTGTAGAAAATTTCTATTGCCGATAATTCTTCAAATCCTATAATTGCAAAGGGTTCGGTTAGAGTATATCACTACACTTTGAAGGGCATGGCACTTGTTAAATACTTGAAATACAACTTGCTCTCTATTTCACAATTGCTAGATGAGAATCTTAAAATTATTTTCACTAAAAATTGTTGCAAAGTTGTAGATTCAAATGGTGAGGTTATGTTTAACATGTCTCGGTTTGGAAGAGTTTTTAAAGCTGATTTTGACATGTCAACCTCTAAGCATAGGTGTATAGGTTCTAATGAAACAATAGACTTGGTCACGTAGGCTTTGATCACATGAAAAGTGTCAGTAGTCTTTATCGCATATGTGGGTTACCTAAGCTTAAATGGGACAAAGATATTGCATGCTCTTCTTGTAGAAATGCTAAGATGGTTGCAGGTTCACATGCTCCACTCACAATGACCTTGACAAAAGCACCAACACAACTTTTACACCTTGACACCGTATGTTCTTCACGTGTTCAATCTTTTGGAGGTAAATGGTACGTGCTTGTAATTGTTGATGATTATTCTAGATACTCTTGGGTTTACTTTATGACATTTAAGAATGAAGCTTATAGTCATTTTAGAATTGTGGTTCTTGGACTTTCACTTGACCACCCAGGATCTTTAAAAGCAATTAGAAGTGATAATGGAACCAAATTTAAAAACCAATCATTTAATCACTTTTGTGCTGAGAAAGGAATAGATCATCAAATTTCTTCACCATATGTACCTCAACAAAATGGTGTTGTAGAAAGAAAGAACAAGACCTTAGTTGAGATGGCTAGGACTATGCTTGATGAATATCAAACTCCTAGGAAGTTTTGGGCAGATACAATTGCAACACTTGTTATGTCTCAATCGAGTTTTCTTGCAAGCTAAGTTAGGAAAACCCTCATATGAGCTTCGGATTGGAAATAGGCCTAGTGTCACACACTTTAGGGTCTTTGGTTGCAGATGCTTTGTTAATAAAACATGGTAATCTTTACAAATTTGAAGCAAGATCTGTCGATGGCATGTTTCTTGGTCATCCATCTCACACTAGAAGTGATCATGTGCTTTTAGTTGATACTAACAAAATTGTTAGACTTGTGAGGTTTATTTTGATGAATCTAGCCCAGGTACTAGCTCCAATATTGCAGGTCAAGATGCATATCCACATAGGGAGAGTATTTTCATTGAAGATGAGGAAGAAGTGGTACTGCTGCCCCAAAAATTCAGAGGCTAATAATGTCATTCCTACTCCTGATTTTGATCCACAACCAGCACTGATCACTACCAATTATGATCCTGATCATCCTCAAGCCACAAGCTCTTCGGTTTGTGATGAACATGAAGAACAAGAAGCTTGTGAAGGGTCTACTCTCCTGCACATCCTCAAAAGTCTCCCTCCACAATAGATTATTGGAAGCTTGCATGAACGAGTCACACGGTCCAGGTTTTTTTATCCAATCTCTCACGCTCATTCTTCTTGTGTTGTATCTTTTGAACCCAAAGATATATCACATGCACTCACTAATGAATATTGGATTATTTCCATGCAACAAGAATTAGAAAATTTTGAAAGAAATAATGTTTGGAAACTAGTTCCTCCACCTAATGGTCACACATTGACAGGAACTAAATGGGTGTTTAAAAACAAATAAAGTGAGGATGGGGTCGTGGTTAGGAATAAAGCTAGGTTGGTTGCTCAAGGTTTCACACAAGTAGAAGGTCTAGATTTTAATGAAACTTTTGCTCCTGTTGCTATATTAGAAGCTATAAGATTTTATCAGCATCTGCTGCATCTAAAGGTTTCAAGTTATATCAAATAGATGTGAAAAGTGCTTTTCTTAATGGCTACATAGATTATGAGGATTATGTTAAGCAACAACCAGGTTTTGAAAATCCAGATTTTCCCAATCATGTTTGCAAACTGTCCAAAGCTTTGTATGGTCTCAAACAAGCCCCTAGAGCATGGTATGATAGGTTAAAAACATTCTTACTTATAAAGGGGTTTACCATGAGCAAAGTAGATAAAACCTTTTTTGTACTTACGCATGTAATGACTCAGTATTTGTTCACGTGTATGTGGATGATATTATCTTTAGTCGTGTTTCACATGATCTTGTGTAGAAATTTTTAGCTATGCTGAGTTTTGAGTTCGAGATGAGTATGATGGGAGAACTCATGTGCTTTTTGGGACTGCAAATCAAGCAAACTAAGGAGGAGACCTTTGTGCATCAAATGAAGTATACGGAACACTTCCTTATGCGTTTCAACATGGAAAACAACAAGTCTCTTCAGACACCAATGAGAACAACGACAACACTTGAACTTGATGAAAATGGTGCACCCATGGATCAGAAAGAATATAGAAGCATGATCGTGTCACTTTTGTACCTCACGACATCAAGACAGGACATACAATTCAGCGTATGTGTTTGTGCACAATTTGAAGCTTCCCCACGCGCTTCACATCTTCAAGCCGTCAAAATGATTCTCAAGTATTTATATGGAACTCAAGAATTTTACATTTTTCATCCTTCTTCCTCAACCGTTACTTTGAAAGGTTTTTCCGATGCTGATTTTGGGGGTTGTAGGATAGATAGGAAAAGTACTTTGGGTTCTTGTCATTTTCATGGTAATTCACTTGTTGCATGATCCTCTAGAAAAAAAAGATCAGTTGCACGATCTACGGCCAAATCTCAATATGTAGCTACTGCTAGCTCTTGCTCACAAATTCTTTGGATTGTTCAAACACTTAAGGACTATGGGGTTGATCTACATAGTGTTCCACTTTTTGTGACAACACTAGTGCCATTTGCATTGCTAAGAACTCCGTGCAACACTCTAGAACAAAGCACATTGATATTAGGTATCACTTTCTCTGTGAAAATGTTGAAAAATGAAACATTGTGTTTCACCATGTAGATACTGAACAACAATTGGCTGACATTTTTAGAAAACCTTTGGAGTTCACACGTTTTTCTTTGTTTTGTAGTGAAATAGGGGTTATGCATCCTCATGGTTTAAATTGAGGGGGAGTTTTGCAACTAGGGAAGCATATGTGTGAATCTGAAATTAAAATATAATATGAGCATAAGTGTTTCATATATATATGACTTTGTGATTCCTTCTGCATGTTGAAAGTTCTTACTACATTACTCATTTTGTAGTTTTTTCCATGACTAGTAATTGGAATAACTACTTACACTAAATCTTCTCGTGATTGAATTTAGTTGATTTTTTGAACTTTTTGCGTGCTCACAAGTGTTTTTAATCATGAAACATTAATCAATCAACAGCCCGCATGTTGAGCTTTTATGATCAAATGAAAAATAATGAAAAGATCAAGAGAATATGCATGCATCACACTTCTTCTTTTGAGATTGCTTATCGTTGCACTTTGATATGAACTTGGAAGGAGTTGTGTATGACTAAAATTAAGTCTTTAAGCTTCTGGTTGTCAAAAGACAAAGGCTTGGATTGGTTGGTTAGATAAAGACAGATGCTGCATATAATCTCTTGCAAAGTTCATATGATTTAAATTAGTGCTTTAAAAGATAATAAAAGCAGCAACTTGTGTCGTGCTTTCATGTTTTGAAATAGTTGAGGCAGGAAGATCATGACCAGCTTAAATTGATATTACACTGGATCTCTAGCATAGCTTACACTACTTTATGTATCTCATTGATGTGATAGTGTAAGTACCTGATAGCATGACTTGGATGAGCTTTATTTTATATGTATATGTGTATTATGCTCATAAACAATTAAAATTTCTATTTTGTACCTTGCTCAATACATTGTCAATGGGGGAGAAATATGTCACACATAGCACATTCACAAGTGTTTTGATTTACACGTTCTTCTCAGGGGGAGTGCACATCCTTAGGGGGGGGGGTTTGGAAGAGGTTTCTTCTCATTCGATTTATAATATTCAAAATGGGGGAGAAATTTTCTTTTTGTCAAAAATTTTCATGAAACATGAATGAGCCAATGTTCGGTTTGGAAGTGGTGTTGCCAATGCATTCATCAAGGGGGAGATTGTAAGACCTATGTGTGTTGAACACATTGGAAATTATGTTAAAAATATAGGTTTACATGCAAACTTTTGAGTATACCTGAGAAGCCCACTTTATACTGTCCGAACTTGTAGGAACTCATTTTGGAACATCCGAACTTAGCCGCACGTCAGCTACACAGGTTTTTCACTTCAGACTGTCCGATCTTTCTGAAGTAGTTTCGTTTTAAGTTGCATTGTTTCAAACTTGATTTTGGCTTATGGGAAGGTTGCTTAGTATTAATTTAGTAAGTTTTTTATGTGTTTTGGCTGATCATTGTGCATATTATCTTGCTATATTAGCAACATGCTTATGTGAGGTGCTCACATAAGGTGTTCTAGTTTTTGGACTAACGTGAGTCAAGTCAAGGACTTTTGCTTGGAAGAATTGGTTGATTGATCATGTGCAGGTGTTGCTTGAGGTCAAGACATGGCTGGTAACGGTGATCCATTGAACTAGTCTTAGGGAGAAGATGAGGTTCAACAACTAAGTTCGGGAGGAATTGCGGTTGAGTTGATCGGGAGGTCACGCAGCATGTTTGGATCAAGAAGAACGTGTATGAAGGTATCTTGGACGTTTTTGTAAATTGTTTGCATGTTTGCAAGGGGTGCATTGACATGGCAACATTGTTTCAAGGCGTGATGAAGATTCATGTACATGAAGAATTTGCCGGAACGGTCAAATCGACTAGATTATGCCTCAGGTTGCAGCTAAAACGGTTATGGTTCCTCTATGAAATGTTTCGAGTTTGTTTTGGTTAGATTTCGTGTTGAGCATGAAGTTGAGTTTTTTAGGAATGTGTAGGATGTTCCTAAGGTGCTTGGAAGTCTTAAATTGCTTCTATATGCGTATGGATGAGTTTTGAGCTGTTATGAAAAGTTTTAGTTGAATCCAAGTAGGAGTAGGAAGTTCTAGTTGGATTAGAGTTTCCTTGGGGCTGGTTATATAAGCAAGATAGGCCAGGTCTCTTTGCAGCATAGCAGATCTATTTTTAACTCAAATAGAACATATTGATATTGCTCAATCTTTTGATCATAACTTGAGTGCTACTCATTGTTTTCATGTGATTCTTTTTGCATTAGTTTCATGACTTGATTCTCTACAATCTATACTAGTTTTGTCACGATTGAACATGTTGAAAACATTTGCACATACAATTTCTTTATCGGGTTGACTTTCTGCTGAGGGTTTTTTGTTGCTTTCGCAAAAAAGTTTTAATCTACCATTCACCCCCCTATAACACCCTCATTTTCATCCATCATGCATTGCAATCATTCTTATACATGTTTAACCTTAAGTAACATAAAAGGAACAAGATTAAAATAAATTTAGGACAAAACAACAATTTAAAACTATCAGGCTGCGGACTTGTCCGACCATAACCCCAGTATAGTCTGGTGACCCTATTCTTCTTCAGGAAATTCAGTTTCTTTCAGAGCCTGAACTTGTCCGGCACAATGCATAGACTAGTCCAGTTTGGTTTCTGATGTTGTTCGGACTTGTCCGTAGTCCAAGCGAACTAGTTCATTTCTTGTTGAAGTTTAATCCAGAAAACCTTTTCTTTGCCATCCCGGACTTGTTCGGCCTATTACCCCGAACTTGTCCGATTTTGTTTTTGTTCCAAAATGGACTTGTCCATACCACCCCACCGGACTTGTCTGAAAATGTCTTTGTTCAATATCGGACTAGCCCGGCCCATGGCGGACTAGTCCGACCTAAAGAAACCAATTTGAATTCTGTTATTTCTCCACGATTGGTTTTTGGGTAATTGCCTTAATTGGCCCATGAACTTTGTGCCCAACCTCAGAGGAGCACAAGTGGACCCCACCTTGGCCTCCACCCACCTTAGACTCGAAATTCATCAAACCCTACCACCTCCACCTCTATATAAACACCCCACCACCACAACTTTTCATCTCTTTGCTACAATTGCAGATACCCAACCCTAGTTCGTGGGAGCTGCCATCAAGAGAAGATCCAACAGCAAGGAGGAGGGGGAGAACACGAAGGAGGATCAATCAAGCAAGATCATCATAGACTTTTCGTTCTTCGTCACCAAATCACTCTCAACTCATCTTCATCAAGCCCTAATCGTCAAGATCCATGTGTTGCACCCAATTCTTGATCTTTGAATCTCTAAACACGTGGTATTCCCTCTACTTTCACTTTTCCATGTGAATTCAATACCAATTCTCGATGAGCAGGAAACCCTAAATTGCAGGTTCTGTACAGGGCGGACTAGTCCAGTGTCTAAATCCGTTTCAGGCTAAATTAGTCCTAATTTGACTCAAATCAACTCGAAACCTATTCAAACACGTTAAAAACCATTGTAACTAGTTAGTAAACATTAATAGCAACTCATTAACAAGTTTTGCCACATAATTGCATTAATCATGCATGTCATGGCATATTGAGTAATATATGAGCATTTATTGATTGTAATGGTTGTTTTGTATGTCTATTGAGCGAATAGAAGGTGTTGCACTAGAGAGTGTCGTCGAGGACCTCCTGTACCAGAACTTCAAAGATTTTGACCCTAACCAAGCTCAGCAGCAAGGCAAGTGTCCTTGACCATTTTGATCCTGTTTTTAAATGTTTTGTTTGCAAAACTGCATGCTTGTGTCAATTTGATGGGAAAATCGTTTATAGGTGTTTACTAGACTTGTTTGACCATCCTTGTTGCTTGGAATACATTGTAGAGAGTCTGGAAGGGTATTTTTAATTTTTGATTCGCTCTAATTAATTGGGATGGGAATACAACCAAAATGCTTAATCATGATTTAATGAACCTATGGATGATGTAAATTGATGAATATGGCTAAATGGTAACATGGAACTTGGGAGATCTAAGCAAGCATGGTTTGTGGATTGGGTTGGATGTTATGGTGGTTTGCTTGCTTTAGATCTAAGGACTGGTTCATGCGAGAATAAGCCAGGACAACAGTGCCACCACAAGGCCAAGTATGGGTGCGGCTTAGCCAATTAATTAGGAGTATTACCAGCATCGATTTGGATCATATGGAGGAGCTGGGAATGGGAGTCGGTTGGATTTGCAATAGTGGCGGGACTGCCCTGGGATCCGAATAGCACAAGAGGGGGCCCTTGGTTGGATGTTCTCAGTTGGAGGCACCACCACCGGTGAAACCTTAGTGGGTCTGAATATGCTGGTAGTCCCTTTGTAAAGGCTATTTTGTGATCTCTTGGCCATACACCTAAGGAAGTGTAATTGGCATAAGGGAGGTGTCGGTACCCTACGTACTGGGTACCCCATGATACCACAAGAAAAGCTAAGGAGTTTTGCTTGTACAAGTTGAAGACCTCTGAAGGCCGCACGTGTTACACAGTACCGGACCCACCTCCCTCATTTTGATAGCTCCAACACTAACATGTGTAAAACAAGGCCGGACCTAACTCCCTTCATAGGGAAGCTCCGGTCTTGCCACGTGTCCAGTGACCCCGAACCTAATCCCCAGTAGAGGGAAGCTCCGGTGCTGCCACGTGTATAGTGGCTCCGGACCTGCCTCCCCATGATGGGAAGTACCAGAGACGCCACGCGTCAAACCTCCAGAGCTAAGACTTCAACGGGAGACAGAGAGATCTCCAACGACTCGAACCTTCGACGGACAGTTAAAGTGACGGTTACAAGACCTGATTATGTGTCATTAATGCCATATTAATGACACATGATCAGTGGACTGTTAATAGGGGTAACACCATCATTAAGGCGCATTATCACCCTATTAACCACACTAAATATTCAGCGATCGTGTATTAGAAAGTTAACTACTCCAGTCGCCAGGGCCACATGTAGGGCCAGGCAAGTGATGTAATGGCCAGTCCTTAGACTATAAAAGGTTTGCGCCGCACGATACATGGACAAGCAAGCTCACACGCTCAGAAGCGCCACTCAAATTCATACATACAACACACAACCCGTGGAGTAGGGTGTTACGCTCAGGCGGCCAGAACCACATAAATCCCTAGTGTCATCATCTTGTTTGTAGTCTCACTCGCATCCCAACAAATCAAGAACCTCCGCGGGCTACGATATAGTGGTATCGGGGGAGGTGTCAATTGCACACTTCGACATTTGGCGCGCCCGGTAGGGGACTTTGAGACTTCAAGATGGTTAACTCCGCTGCAGGATCATCCAACAGCAATGCTGCACAACCTGCTGGGGAGAATCCTTCCCACGTGCAATAGCCAGCAGTTGTTGTTGTCCCGGCAGGTGTCGCACCACCTCCACCTGCTCAAGCTAACAATGTTGGGCAGCAGGATGGGGTCCTGGTGTCGGTCACTGCATCGACACACAAAAACCCCAAAACACGCTGATTGCTGCGCGTACTCTTCTGGAGCAACCACCAGCTCCTAGAGCACCTCAGGGTGTGATGGAGCAGTGGCGCGCTGATGTGCAACATCTTGTTGTAGCCGCAGCCGATGCCATTAGCAACCAAGGTCCTCCCCCTTCTGGGTAGGCACCTTCTCAGCGTAGGACCCTGCCTGGAAGACTTGCTCCTCACGCATCACAGCACCAGAGGCGTGCTGTGTCTCAGCAGCTGACTTTGCTGCCCTCCAAGGCGCATCACACCCACAATGTGTCGAGACTCTCGATGCATGATTTGCGGTCGGAGCTCGACCGCCGTTACAGACAGCCAAACGACTGTGTCCACATGGAGCGTGCTCGCGAGAGGCATGAGGCTCGAGAAAACCCTCCTCCTTTGGGAGTGTGGGTGGCTGTTCAACCCTGGCCATGCACTTGCGCATGGTGTGCTGGACCTAGAAGTTCCGGCTCTATCTGCCGGAGAAATTTGATGGGACTGTCAACCCCATTGAGTTCCTCCAGATATAATCCATCGCCATTCTAGCGGCGGGTGGTAATGAGGTCATGATGGCCAACTACTTTCCGGTGCCACTGACTGGGACCGTCAGATCCTGGTTTATGAGTCTGCTGCCTGACTCTATCAACAGTTGGGCGGAGCTATGCCAACAGTTCACTGCCAACTTCGGGAGTTCCTACACCCAACCCGGCACCGAACTAGAACTTTTTGTTGTAAAGCAAACATCGGGAGAATCGTTGTGGTCATTCATCTAGCGATTTTCTCAGGTACGCAATACCATTCCCTCTATCTCCAATTTATCTGTCATCATGGCATTCAGATAGGGTGTTAGAGATAAGAAGATGCTGGAGAAGCTGGCGACGAAGGAGGTCACCAGCGCCATGGAGCTATTCAGCCTGGCTGAAAAGTGCGCCCAAGCTGCTGAGGGCCGGTAAATGCACTCTAAGCCAACTCCGGAGCCTAATAAAAAGTCCTCCAAAGCTAAAGCCACTACCTCCAGTGGTAGAAAGAAGAAGAAAAAGTCCAACAACAAGAAGTCATCAGCCGGCACACCTACTACTTCAGCAGCTGCAGCTTCGGGTGGTCGGGGGCCACGCCATGAAAAGCGACCTCGGCCTTCATCAGAAGACGGCGGTGGTCCAAAGGCGTGGTGTCCGATCCACAAGACAGACAAACATAGCCTAGAAGACTGTCGGGAGGTCCAAAATCTTGTCGAGCGCTACAACAAGCACCGAGAAGAAGCTCATTTCTGCCAGCGGGAAGGAAAACAAAAAGTTGACGAAGCTCCGGTTCATACGGAGCTTGGCTTCCAGGACCCCAAGAAGGTTCTGATGGTTGTCTACAACACAATCGACGACGACTCTGACGTCTCTGACAACAAGCATCGGAAGACCCTCAACACCATTTATGGAGGGTCCTGGGACATCAATTCTTGCCGCGTCCTCAAGACCATGCAGTGGGAAATGGCTTTAGTAGCCCCTACTGCGAAGGCAGAACCACATCGGAAGTGGATGGATACTCCCATCACTTTCGATGCAACATACTGCCCCAAGAACATGGTCGGAACTAACCAACTGCCACTGATGGTGTCTCCAACCATCAACAACGTCCAGCTCTACCATGCTTTGGTAGATGGAGGGGCGGCGCTCAATCTCTTGAGCTTTGAAGCTTTCATGAAGATCCAGCTCCAACTCTCGGACCTTCACCCCTCAAGACCTTTCTATGGCGTAGGTTCGGGGGCCATCAGCCCTCTCGGATCCAGTACACTCCCAGTGACCTTTGGGACTAGGGAGAAATATAGGACCGAGAAGCTGGTCTTCGACGTCGCTCACATCAGCCTGCCCTTCAACGCCATCCTGGGAGGCCTTCCCTGTACAAGTTCATGGCTGCAGCTCACTACGGCTACCTGGTGTTGAAGATGCCGACACCTTCAGGCGTTCTCTGGATCCACGAAGATCGAACCGCCGGAGTCACCGCACTAGAAGAACTCCACGCGCTTGCTACAGCGCAGGAGGGAACCTCTGGCAATGAGCTAGCTGCTCAACCTCTGAGCACTTGTCATTGAGGCTCAACCTCTGCACCACGTGTGCAGCCAAGCGGCAACACTGACGTTCCTGTCAAAGTCGTCCAAATCGGGTCCGATGCTGTCCAGACTACCCGTATATCGGGAGGTCTGGACAACAAATAGGAACTCGCGCTAACACTTTCCTCCGGGCGAATGTTGATGTGTTTGCCTAGCAACCATCAAAAATGCTTGGGATCCCTAGGGAGGTGATTGAGCACAGTCTGAAGATTAATCTCGACGCACGACCAGTACGCCAGAAACCCTAGAAGCAATCAGTTGAGAGGCAGAACTTCATCCGATAAGAAATCAAGAAGCTACTCAAAGCTGGTTTCATCTGGGAGGTTCATCATCCAAAATGGTTGGCAAACCCAGTCATTGTACCCAAGGCCAGTGGAAAGCTTCAGATGTGTATCGACTACACCACCTTAAATAAGTCATGTCAAAAAGATCCATTTCCACTACCTAGAATAGATCAGATAGTGGACTCCACCTTCGAGTGAGCTATTGTGTTTCCTAGATGCATACTCTAGATATCATCAAATTCAAATGTCTAGGGAAGATGAAGAGCATACTGTCTTCATAACAGTAGATGGATTATATTGATACATTGCCATGCCATTCGGTCTCAAAAATGCTGCTTCAACTTTTGTGCAAGCTATGCACAAAACCTTTGGAGAGCTCATCAGGGACCTGGTGGAGGTGTATGTCAATGACATCGTCGTCAAGGTCAAGTACAAAGAGTCACTCCTTGATAACCTAGAAGCCGTCTTCGAAAAGCTGCGCGTGACGCGCACCAAGCTGAACCCAGACAAATGTGTCTTCGGGGTTAGCTCCAGGAAGCTCCTCGGATTCTTGGTGACTCACCGAGGAATTGATGCAAATCCATCAAAGATCAAAGCTATTGAAGATATGCGGCCCCCAGCCCGCATTAAGGATATCTAGAAACTAATTGGATGTCTAGCTGCGCTCAGTCGGTTCATCTCAAGACTAGCAGAGTGGGCACTTCCCTTCTTCAAACTATTGAGGAAGACCGGGCCTTTTCATTGGTCCTAAGAAGCATAAAAGACATTCCAAGAGCTCAAGCAGCTCTTCACTACACTACCAATCTTGGTAGCTCTGGACCCTGGTGAGCCTCTAATGCTTTACATTTCTACAATTACAAAGGTTGTCAGCATGGTCCTGGTCGCGGAAAGATCGGAACCATCTCCAATTCAAGAATCCAGACCCCTCTGGGAAGGTCCAGAGCAACCTGAAGGCGAGTCTGGGTCCCAGCCCCCAGGCATGGATCTTCAAGGTGAAATGATAGAGGATCAACCTGTCTCATCTGAGGGAGTTCACACAACTATTCAAGAACATCCGAACCCCCCTCTGGGAGGGTTCAAATTGAACAAGAAGAAGTCTTGGACCCCTCCGGGAAGGTCCAGGAAGATCAACAAGAAGGTCTGGACCCCTCCGGGAGGGTCCGAATTGATGGAGGAGAAGCTTCGGGCCCCTCTGAGAGGGTCCAAATTGTCCATCGCCTAGTGTACCTCATCAGCAAAATACTCCACGACGCCAAAACTCGATACATTGAGGTGCATAAGCTGCTTTACACAGTTATTATTGCCTCAAGGAAGCTTCGTCATTACTTCCAAGCCCACAAGATATCAGTGGTAACTTTTTATCCACTGCATGCTATACTGCACTACCCCAACTCTACTGGGAACATTGCCAAGTGGGCAGCAGAGCTGGCAGAATTCGATCTTGAATTCCTGCTGCGACAAGCCATCAAGTGTCAAGCCTTGGCTGATTTTGTGACGGAGTGGACGCCTTCTCCATCAAATCCTGGGGGCCCCAGTGAGCAGAAGCTGGAACCCATGGTCCTGGTCTTCATTGAGCCTCATTAGACCCTCTACTTCGAGGGCTCTATGCAAAAGTAGGGGGCTAGAGCTGTGCAAAAGCAGGGGGCTAGAGTTGGAATACTTCTCCTCGCTCCGACTGGGGAGAAGGTCAAATACATGGTGCACCTTGATTTCAAGGCAACCAATAATATGGCGGTGTATGAAGCTCTCGTCTATGGGCTAAAGGTGGCGCTATCTTATGGCGTCAAGCAGATTCTAGTGAAGGGTGACTCGCAACTCATCATCAAGCAAGTCAAAGGCGAATGCAGCTGCAATAACCCTCAACTCGCTACTTATCTCCTTGAAGTCCAGAAGCTCCAGAAGGACTTTCACATCTTGGACCTCTGCCATGTCCAGCGTCTCAACAACGCAAAAGCTAACGAACTCCCGACGAAAGCTTCAACCGGAGCTATGAATCCCGATGGAGTCTTTGTTTGTAGATTGTCAAGACCAACCGCTCAGCCCGCCGAACTGAGTGAAGAGGGCGAGACTAGCACCTCGAAGCTGGCGATCCCAGTGTCCCTGTTACCATGTTGTCCACCAACGGTCTTAGGTGCTGCAGGAAGCTCCGAGCAACCCAACACGCAAGACTCAGAAGCTTAAGTTAGCTTGGATGCATGGATCTCAGAGATCCGGAGCTACTTGAAAGACAACCACCTTCCTTAAGACGGTGTCTCTGCTGACTGGATCGTCAGATTGGCTAAAATATACACACTGGTAGAAGGGGATCTCTACCGGCGCGATGCCAACGGCGTCCTTATGCGGTGCATTACAAGGGAAGAAGGCCGTGAGCTCCTCGCGGAGATCCATGGAGGCGAGTGTGGGAACCACGCGTCTTCCCGCACGCTGGTCCGTAAAGCCTTTCGGCATGGTTTTTACTGGCCAACAGCTCTCCAGGATGCAGTTGAGTTGGTGAAAAAGTGTGAAGCGTGCCAGTTCCACGCAAAACAAATTCACACTCCAGCTCAGTCACTGTAGATGATACCTCCTACACGGGAATTCACTTTGTGGGGCACGGACATTTTGGGACCTTTCCCAAAAGCCGTAGAAGGTTATAGGTTCCTGTATGTCGCCATCGACAAGTTCACCAAGTGGCCGGAAGCAACTCTAGTTGTGACTATCAATAAGCAATCAGCTATCAAGTTCTTGAAGTCCATAATATGCAGATTTGGAGTTCTGAACAGAGTCATCACTGACAACGGAACACAATTTACAAGTGCAATATTTCAATAGTATTGCGAAGACCTCGGAATTCAAGTCAGCTACGCATCAATAGCTCACCCGGCAAGTAATGGCCAAGCCGAGAGAGCAAACGTAGAAATATTGAAGGGACTCAAGACGCACACATATGAGCGCCTGAAGAAAAACGGAGCCAACTGGATCGAGGAGCTTTCGTCTGCACTGTGGGCAAGCAAGATAACACCTAAGTGATCTACTGGAGAGACACCCTTCTTCCTGGTGTACGAAGCTGAAGCAGTCCTTCCTCCAGAGATCACCATGGGCTCACTCCGGGTCCGTACCTTCGATGAAGCCACGCAGGAACTGCTTCGACATGAAGACCTTGACCTCGTCGACGAGGGAAGGTGCCAAGCAGCTGTTCAGAATGCACGTTACTGCCAGGCACTCCGGCTCTATCATCAAACACATGTGCGCAACCGACAGCTCGAGGAAGACGATCTGGTGTTGCAGAGAATACTAACTCGTGAAGGGATGAACAAACTTTCCCCCTGCTTGGAAGGTCCCTTCCGAGTGATCAAAGTATCTCGTCCCGGATGCGTTCGCTTGGCAACTGAGGATGGGACCCCACTTCCTAATCCTTGGAACATCGAGCACCTCCGTAAGTTTTACGCTTAGTATCACGGAGATGAGTCTGTAATTACACACAATGGAAGTTATAGAGTCCATACAAAGAGTCGGGTCGGTCCTCTAGGAGAACATACAGACCCATCCGGGAGGGTCCGGGAAGTTCAAGCAACACTTGACACAGTCACAACACTAAAAGTGTAGCTACCTGCCCTGGGTTAGTGCAAGATGTATAGCACACTTATCCTGGTCTTGTACCCTAAGTGTTTCCTTGTCTCCCCTGTAATCCAGACCTATAATGAAAGACATTATTGTGTGAAAACAGACTCCACGTGCATTAATTTTGTATAGGCTCGTTTTCTTTTATTTATCCTTCTCCTTCTTGTCGATAATGAAGTTGTGCAGTTCTTTTTTACCTTTAGTCTGAGATACTCATACGTTGTACAAGTTATATTGTGGTTTTTTTTGGATCTTAGCATTGCTAGATGGTCTACTCGCCTGAATGCCAAGCCAACACAGGTCTGGAGTGTGCTGTCAACTTAGCCTGGTCCAGCACCCTAAGTATGCCACTCTACCTACATTCCGGTAGGCCTCAGTAGGGTGGGTCCTCAAGGCATTCAGATCTGAAAAAATTACATCAATGTACTTGTTATCATATTGAGTTTCTTTGGATCTAAAATTCAAATAAGAATAATAAGTCACAAAAGAGTTATAGACAAGAGGACGAATTTTACAGTTTTTCTTGTCTTTGATGCGCAAGAAAAATAGAAACTCATGATGATGGTCGACGATGACGGAGGTACTAAGCTCTGACATCCCTCAAGGGGGCCCGCTGTTGACATTTCAGACGTTGAAAGTGGGTGCCGTCAGAGCTATCAAGCCCCGACAACTCCCATGGAGGCCCGCCGCCAACGTGAAGCATAATGGCAATTGAAGTGAAGAAGGTGAAACCACCGAAGGGGATTCGCCGTTGACGTATTCTACTATTGATGGTGGATATAGTTGAAGTCGAGAAGCTCTGACAATCCAAAGTGGCCCGCCATCGATGTTTTATGTGTTAACAGTGAGTGCTGTCGGACCTACAAGGCTCCGACAACCCGAAGGGGCCCGTCGTCGATGTCTTATGCGTTGACAGTGGGTGCCGTTGGACCTATCAAGCTCCGACAACCCCAGGGGGCCCATCGTCGAGGTCTTTTGCATTGATAGTGGGCGTCGTCGGACCTAACAAGCTTCAACAACCCCAAGGGGCCCGCCATCAACGTTTTACGCATTGATAGTGGGCGCCGTCAGACCTAACAGGCTCCGGCAACACTAGGGTGCTTGCCGTCGACGTCTTATGCGTTGATAGTGGGCGCCGTCAGACCTAACAAGCTCCGACACCTCCCAGGGGGCCCGCCGTCGATGTCACAAAGCATTCAAGACATCAGAACATTTTTAGACCTTTTGGTACATGTTTGCAATTAAATTGTGTACACCTACCAGGGGGCCAATAAGATAAAGGGCAATGTGTTGAAGACAAACATAAAATGGAATTCATTCATTCAAAGCGTGGATTTGATTCATCGAAAGTACTGGGTTACAAAGGAAAAGGCAGAAAAAAGGCACTAGGTCCTATGGAAATACGAGGCAACTTTTTTGGCAGCTTCCTGGACACTATGAATGTAGCCTAGAGGGGGGTGAATAGGCTTTTTGAACTTTCGTCGGATCCTGAAACACTTAACAACTTGATCAAATACAGATAAATCGGACAAGGATGAGGGGGGTGAGCAATAACTGTGATGAGGATGAGGTAAATGACATAATCATATCAACATCAAGCATGTATGCCAATTTCAGAGCATAAACTTAGATCATATCAAAGCATCATCATAAACTTCATAAACATGACTAGAAACATAATAAGAGTCTTACAACACCAAAAATAGTTTTACAACACCAAAAGCATAACAAAGAGAAAAAGATACAAATAGATCTCTCATCTCTCATCTACTGCTACAACCTGATGACTCCCCCTCAATCTCTCCCACTTTGGCATCAATGCACCAAAAAGAAGGAGAAGAGGGATCTACTAGGCGTTGCCGACTCACTCCTCATTGTCCGTCCTTTCATCATCTTCATTGTTGTCAGCCTGAGGAGGATGAGGATGAGAACCACTCGTCTAGCCCCTAATGCCAAAATAGGCAAGCTTGTAAGGAGATAAAGGTGGAAGCTCCGAAAAGTTAGAAGTTGAGTCCTCGGAGATAACTGGAGACCCAACAGGCTCAATCTCCAGCTTCTAGCATATGGCTTTGACATTTTGCTTCATGTACTTCATGTCCTCTTTCCTTGCCTTGTTCAACTTTTGGATCTTCACTTTAGCTTTCCGGAAAGAACCAAAAATGGTGGCCAGGTACTTCATAATTTCACTAGGAGACCCTTTGTGAGGAGGGGCCCTAGTGTTAGAGGCAGACCTTGCATCTCCTAGAGCTCTCCTCGGAGCCTGTTCACTTGAAACAGGAGATGAAGCAGTTGGAAGAGAGGCTTGAGGAGGCTTCTGAGGCCTCAAGGCTGTGTGCTCAACATCTTTCACAAACTCAATCCCAGTGACCTTCTCTATCATAAACATGATATAAGGCGCATAGCCACAAGAATGGTTAGGAGTGTAGGAAATGTTCACCATGTCATTCCAGATGTAGTCAAAGATGTCAAATTTCCTGCTCTTGCTAATCACCTTCATCAATGTTCTCAGGTATCCTTGGACACTCCCTGCATCTCCATCCTTCAAAGCAATTTTCTTCCTAAGCACCCTGTTGAGAACCATGAAGAAGGGCTTCATGTTCTTGGTTGAGGGAGGATTGTACTTGAGACAGGTATCATAGAGAGAGTCCATCTTGTCCTTCTCTAAAATCCCAATGTTGTGAATAATCACTTAATTGTTGCCGTTGTTGCAAAGGTGCAACAGCCTAGCAAACTCATCATATGTCACAATGTACTTGGATCCATGTGTCATCCAAGTCACTCACTCTTCTTCATCACTGGCAAAGAAGCAGGTTGCAAAGAACTGTGCTATGACCTCATCATTCCAGTTGTATCTAAAAGCAAATAAGTCCTTTAAACCATGCCTCTCTGTAGCCTTTACCACTTCATCAAACGCACCACAACTTTTTCTTTCAAAATGGCTCCAGTAAATCCATTGGTTGTGGACTACTTGAGTCTTCATCTGAAGGTACACAGAACTGTAGTAGTCCGCGTGGAAGTTGCTCCAAAATATTGGATCAACTGCCTTCTTGGCACTGCCATAAGCATCAATCGTCCTTAGCTTTGAAGCTACATCGCTCCCTTTGCTATTGAATTTCTCTTCTGAGGGGTCCCTGTTCCCCTGTCTTGGAGCACTCATCTTGAGAGGGCTAATCGGGCCAGAAGCAAGCCCTTTTCCTTTGCGTTTAGCTTGATGAGGAGCTGCCGAGCTAGGGCCAACTGCATCTTTTCCTCTGGATGCAGGTTTCTTGGTCGGAACCTTTCGTCACACCTTAGGTGGAGTGGGTGAAAGGTCAGCGACACAGCCTTGCCTCTTCTTGCTTTGCCCCGTCGAAGCACGAGGCAAAGTGTCTTGTTCCATTTCGGCCTCAAAGTCGGAAATCTCATCGTTTGAGCTCGACAATGTCCTAACAAGAAGATTATACAAGGCATAGATAAGGATTGATGGCAAGGGAATGCATTGAGAAGGAGGAAATTAGGGTTGTTTCCCGTCAGAAATCGGACTTGTCCAGTGCTCAAGTGCGTACTAGTCCCGTGTCCTTGATCCCCTTGCGATGAAGATCGTTTCCCACACAAATTTGAGGAGATTTGGTGGAGAACTTGCGAAATCACCTTGGGGGCACTTGAGTTAGGAGAGAACGTGAGGTGTGTTGTGAGGATGAAGAAGATTAGGTTTTGGCAGCCCTAGGGTTATGAAGTTGAAAAATCAGACTAGTCCGTGGTCGACCGGACTAGTCCGGACTACCAGAACTCTACAGACTTGTCCGAATTGTGCAGACTAGTCCGGGTACCACGAACTAGTCCGTGGTCACCAGAATAGAAACAATTAGACCATTTGTATATATTCAAAGGTGCTTACAAATAAAATAGGGGGCAAAACAAATAATCTTGATGAATATTATCAGTAAACATACAACAATCAAGCCATGATCATAATTCACCAAGATCCAGTAATTAACATAGTTCTTCAAAGAAAATAGAGAGAGATGGTTTTCATAACACAATCAATATGATTTTGAAAATGGCATACATGTATGCAAGTTTTCAAGCCACGTTCTGAGCATCAAGGATATTTAGTTCATTTTGGAGCTCACAAAAACGTTTTTCATCAAGTGGCTTGGTAAAGATATCGACTAGTTGTTTTTCAGTGTTTACATGGGAGATGTCTATGTCTCCTTTCATTGAATGATCTCTCAAAAAGTGATGCCGGATGTCTATGTGTTTGGTCCTAGAGTGCTCAACGGGGTTATGGGCAATTTTAATGGCACTCTCATTGTCACAGAGGAGCAGAATACGGCTCATATTGTAACCGTAATCGCTTAGAGTTTGTTACATCCAAAGGAGTTGTGCACAACAACTCCTGGCTACAACATACTTATAACACCCTCATTTTCATGCATCATGACCTACATACATTCATATACATGTTTAACATTAATACACATAAAGAGGAATGAGTTTAAAATTGATTTGGAACAAAACCGCACTTAAAATTCTGGAAAGTGCGGACTAGTCCGATTTTGATGAGGACTAGTCTGATTTCTCTCTGACATCAATCGGACTTGTCCGTTTTTGCTACGGACTAGTTCGTTTTTGCCTCTGGGCACTTTCGGACTTGTCCGGTCTTATGCGGACTAGTCCGGTGTTCCAAGAATCCTTAAAAATTTGCTAAGTCCCTGGACTTGTCTGGACTAGTCTGGTGTTCCAGTGGACTTGTCCATTTTCCTCTCTGACTAAAGTCAGACTTGTCCGATTTTTGGCCAGAGTTGTCCGATTTCTCTCTGGACAACTTCGGACTAGTCCGGTCCTTTTAGGACTTGTCTGATATTTCGCAACTCCGAATTAATCCTTTGTTTTACGACTTGTTTCTTGGGTTTCACATTAAGTGGACCTAGGGACGTCGTGCCTAACTCTTTTAGAGCCCATGTGGGACTCTAAACCGGCCTCTACTCCTCTCAAAATCAAAATCCATCTAACCCTAGCCTCCACCTCTATATAAACAACCCCATCCCTTGGCTTGACATCTATTTGCCACTTTTCCACCCCATCCAAACCCTAGTTCGTGGAGAGTCACCATCAAGGGGGGAGGAGGAGATCTCAAGCAAGAAGAAGAAGAGGAGGAAATGAAAGAGGATCAAGATCTCCATCAACTTTGAGTTCTTTATCAACAATCCACCATCAAGTTCATCATCAACCCTAGATCATCAAGATCCAAGTGTTGCCTCCAAGATCCTCGATTCATTGGAGTCCTAAACACCTGGTATACCTTCTATTCTCTTTTTCTTACGTGAATTCGACCCCTAATCTCCAAATTCACGTCGATCTAAAAAACCCTAATCTACTGATCTCGCAAAGTGCGGACTTGTCTAGTCCCTAGCAGACTAGTCCGATTTTCCTGGTTAAATTGTGTTAAATTAATTCTAAAATTTGATCTAATCACATCCAAACCTGTATAAACTTGTTAAAAGCTATTAGAACTAGTTAGTGATCATTAAAATAACTCATTAACAAGTTCCACCTTCCATTTGCATTAATCATGCATATCATGTCATCTTGAGTAATATTTGTGCACTCTTGATCGTGTTTCTTGTCTTGTATGTTTATTGTGTGGATTAGATGGATCTGCGTTAGAGAGTGTTGCGGAGGATCTCCAGCACCAAGAGTTTGAAGGTTTTGATCCTAAGCAATCCCAAGAGCAAGGCAAGTGTCCTTGAAACATATTGATCCTGCTTTAAAATAAATATTTTGTTTGCAAACTGCATGCTTGTGTCAATTTGATGGGAATCCTAAGATAGGAAGTTTACTACCTTTGATTAACCACCCTTGTCACCTGGACTATATGGTAGAGAGTCAGGATGGGATTTTTACCTTTCTGCTTCGCTTAATTAATTGGGATGGAAGAACAACTACACTACTTAATTTAATTATGCATTAATGAGATTGTGGTTGACATGAACTGGTTAAATCTGATATGGTAATGTGTGATCTAAGCAAGCCTGGTATGTGGATGGGTTGGATGTATGGTGATTTATTTGCTTTATATCTAAGGACCGGTTCATGGAGCGACCATCTAGGATTTACAGTGCCACCACGAGGCCAAGTATGGGTGCGGCTTAGATGATTAATTAGGGCTTTACCAATGCTATTTGGACCATTAAGGATGCTCGGGGAAGGGGTAGTCGCATTGGGTTTGTTGATGATTGGTGGGACTACCCAGGGATCCGAATGGCTCAAGAGGGGGCCCTTGGTTGAAGATGTGCTCAGTTGGAGACATCGCCACCGGTGAAACCTCGGTGGGGTCTAAATAGGATAGTAATCCCTTTGTAAAGACAATTTTGTGATCTCTTGGCCACACACCTACCGAAGTGTGAGACGACATAATTGAGATTCTATTGTCATCAAAAGGTGATAAAATCACAAACACATGGGTAAAGCGGTACAACCTTTGCAGAGTGTGTCTAAAACTATCATGATAGCCGTGCTCCTAGTTATGAGCAACCTGGACCCTCACATGATTAGAGGAAAATTGGGATTTGGGATGGTTATGGTTGGTATTATGGTTATGGATGGTTATGAATTGAATTCTGGTATCGAATATGGATATTGGTATATGATGATGGATATGGAGTATGGACTGGTATTATGATAACTACATGGCTTATGGTGGGTTTATTTCATATACATGTAATATATTGCTTTTCAAATGTTTTAATGTACTTTTCAGCACTCAACCATTATTATATTCATCATTTGAATCAGCCACATGTCATACTTTCCACACTTGTTGAGTACTACATGTACTCACTCTTGCAATCCCCCCAACAGTTGGAGGTTAGGATTGGGAGTTTAGTGACGATAATGCGGAGTTCTAGGCCGTATCTACCGTCAGCTTTGCCTGTGTTGTTGATTGGAGTTGCACTATACCCCTTTGCTTAGTTGCTTGTTTAGTTTATTTCCGCTGCACTAGTTGAACTTGTTATTAATATTCATTGGAACTTGTATTCGAGGATAATATGGTTTGTGTAATAAAATTTGGTCAACTAATCTTGTTTCGTGGTAATTTTCTGTATAGTTTTTTGTGAATGCACTCGTGTATATGTGTTGAACATCCTGGGCACACATATGCTTTCACTTGGTTCATTTTCGGAACCGGGTGTCACAATACTCCGCTTCGGCCATGGATAAGGCAATGGAGTTTTGTTTCTTGGAGGACCAAGAAACTAGGGATCTACCTAGGAATTGGCCAGTACCGGAGGTACTCTTTCTATCTACTTTGCATCCGGCATAATCTGCATCGGAGTATCCAATGAGATTGAACTTTGAACCTTTAGGATACCAAAGGACTAGGTTAGGTGTATGAACTAAGTATTGCAAGATCCTACGGCTATCAAATGACATTCCTTAGGATTGGCTTGAAATCTTGCACACAAACATACACTCAACATAATATCAGGCCTAGATGCACATAAATAAAGTAGGGAGCCAATCATGGAGCGATATACCTTTTGATCTACGTTTGGTCCATCTTCATTGAGATCCAAGTGTCCATTTGTTGCCATGGGAGTCTTTATAGGCTTTGCTTTGTCCATTCCAAACTTCTTAAGTATGTCTTGAGTGTACCTTGTTTGACTTATGAACGTGTCTTCCTTTTGTTGCCTCACTTGGAATCCCAAGTAATATACGAATTGATTCAAGCCTAGCTACGGGAGCAAAAGTCTGGTTGAAATCCAAACCTTCGACTTGTGAATACCTTTTGGCCACAAGTCGTGCATTGTTCCTTGTCACCACCCCGTGTTCGTCTTGCTTGTTGTGGAAGACCCATTTAGTGCCGACGACGTTGAACTTGGGTCTTTCAACAAGTTCCCACACCTCATTCCTTTTGAAGTTGTTCAATTCTTCTTGCATCACCACCACCCAATCCAGATCCTTTAATGCATCTTCAACCCTATGTGGTTCCAAAGAGGATACAAACGAGTAATGTTCACAAAAATTAGCTATACGAGATCGAGTTGTTACTCCCTTTTGGATGTCACCGATTATATTGTCAGCGGGGTGATCTCTTTGGATGCATAGATGCACTCTTGGGTGTGGTACTTGTGGTCTTGAATCTTCATGCTCATCATCTTCTTCTCCCCCTGGATGGTTGCACTCATTGATGTGTTGATCACCTTGATCTTTATGAGGTTGATCTTGTGTAGAAGCTCCCCCTTGATCATTTTCCTCCACTTGTGGTCCATCTTCCTCATTCGCATTTGGAGATGGTGCTTGTGGTTGAACATTGCCCAATGCCATTCTTCTCAATGCTTGACATGGAGCTTCTTCTCTATCTAGCACACATTGATCAACATGCTCTCCTTGAGAGCCGTTAGTTTCATCGAACACTATGTCACGTGCTACTTCAACAAGTCGGAGACCTTGTTGAAGACACGATAGGCGTAAGAGTTTGAATCATAGCCAAGTAAGAAACATTCATCGGACTTTGAAGCGAACTTTAAAGTCCTATGCTTCTTGTTCAAAATATAACATTTAGAACCAAAAACTCGAAAGTATGAAATATTCAGCTTGTTACCTGCGAGTAGTTCATATGATGTTTTCTTAAGTAGGCGATGAAGATATAGCCGGTTTATGGCGTGACAAGCGGTGTTAACCGCTTCAGCCCAAAACCGGTCCGAAGTCTTGTATTCGTCCATTATTGTCCTCGCCATCTCAATGAGTGTTTGATTCTTCCTTTCGGCTACTCCGTTTTGTTGAGGAGAATAAGGTGCTAAAACTCGTGCTTTATCCCTTCTTCGTCTAGATACTCCTCAACATGGATATTTTTTAACTCCATTCCATTGTCACTTCGTATGTTCTTGGTTGTCAACGAAAATTCATTTTGAGCTTGCTTGAAAATCTTGTTGAGGGTTCCTTGAGTTTCTGTCTTATCATGCAAAAAGAAAACACACGTGAAGCACGAAAAATCATCAACAAATACTAAACCATATTTGTTACCGCTGATGCTTATGTAAGAAATTGGACCAAATAGCTCCATGTGAAGGAGCTCGAGCGGTCTCGTTGTTTTCATGACATTCTTCGCGAGATGGGGTGCTCCTACTTGCTTTCCGGCTTGGCACGCACTACAAGGCCTGCCTTTCTCAAAAACAACATCCTTCAAACCTCAGATGTGATTGTTCTTAAAGAGTTTTTGAAGATTCCTCATACCAACATGTGCTAGCTGTTTATGCCACAACCAACCCATGTTGGTCTTTGCAATCAAGCATGTGTCAAGTTGAGCTTTATCTTTGTTGAAGTCAACTAGATATAGCTTTCCCTTTAACACACCCTTGAATGCAACCGAGTTATCACTCCTTCTAGAGACAGTCACACCCTCATTAGTGAACAAGCAATTATAACCCTTGTCACATAACTGGGAAATGAACAAAAGGTTATAATCTAAGGAATCAACATGTAAAACATGAGAAAGAGCATTTTGTGATGAAATTGCTATTTTACCGGTATCGAGCACCCTTCCTTAATTGTTATCGCCAAAATAAATGCCTTCGCTTGGATCTTCATTTTCTTCATATTCAACGAACGTCCTTCTTTCTCCAGTCATGTGATTGGTGCATCCACTATCTAGCACCCATTTTGCTCCACCAGACGAATTAGGTACCCAAGCTTGCTTGGGTCCTTTGAGGTTAGCCACAAGTGATTTGGGAACCCACACATGAGACTTGGTGTTCCCATGGCGTGGACCAACATGTTTAGCATAAACTCTACCAAGATTACTTTTCTTAAGAACATATGATGCATCAAAATTTCTAAACAAGAGTTGTTGTTCATGTGAGTTCACAATGTTAGACTTGTCAATATTATTAGATTTTCTAACTTGAGAGGAGTTTCCCTTGACAAAGGCAATGCCACCCTTGTTATTCTTGTGGCTTCTAGCATTTTTCTTTTCACCATAAGAATTCCCAATGCCATATTTGACATTAGGAGGTCTTGAGATCAATTATGCATTACGTGCATACTTGACCTTCTCCTTGTCAAATATGCCAATGTGGGAAGGTTGCTTGTCCTTTGTCAAGGTTGGCTTTTCATTCAAATTAGTGTCAATTTTAGCACATGTACAAGCAATAGTAGTTTCAGATTTTAGATGTTGAGAAGGTGAGCTTGAAGAGGATGAAGAGCCACCTTGCTTGAAGCTAACTCAAGTTCTAGTGATTTGCTTTGCTCCTTTTCAAGTTCAAGGAGCTTTTTGATCTTAAGAAATTCCTCCTTTTGGAGGATGATCATATCTTCTTGACGATCAATTAGCTCATCCTTATCAACAAGCTTATCCATTAAAAAAATTCATCTTAGCAGCAGTTTTCTTATCTAAACCACTAAGCAAGTATTCATGTTCATCACAACTATCATCCTCACTAGAATTATCACCATCACTAGCAAAGAAATATGAGGAGGAAGATTTAGTTGTTACCTTTCTTTTACCTTCCTTCGCCATAAGACATGTGTTGTTGTTGTCTTTCCATGCGCCCATGGTTGGGAAGAGGGTGGATTTCTTGGTAGTATTATTGATGGATATTATAGCCATCTCCTCTTCCTCTTCGGATGAAGACTTACCATTGGAGTCCCACTCCTTCCCTAGATGCGCTTGTCCAAATTGCTTCTTCTTCTTGAACATCTTCTTGGGTTGAGGCTTGGTGTACTTGGACTTCCTCTTGTTTTCTTCATGAGGACAATCAACTATGAAATGTTCGTATTCTCCATAGTATAGCAAGTGTGCCTCATTTTTACTCTTGGTTTGTCTCTCTGTCTTCCACCTTGTCTTATTTTCATTATTTTCTTGAATTTCTTCATGAATAGGATCATATCTTCTTCATCTATATCACTGCTCTCATCGTCGCTGTCGTCTTCCTCTTGAGCTTCTCGAGCTTCTTTTGATATAGGTTTACAAGTGGACTTCAAAGCAACTCCTTTATTCTTTGCCGAGGTAATGTCGGTAATTTCTTTGACGTACTTTGCTTGTTTCTCCATCATCTCAAAATTGATAATCTTCCCAAGAAGTTCGTCTGGGGTCATTTTCCGATACCCGGGTCTTTCTCTAATCATCGAGCATATGGTTACATTGCGAGGCATGAAATCTCTAAGAATTAGCTTCACGACCTCGTGATCATTCCACTTCTTGCTTCCATATGCTCAAACTTTGTTGATGAGTTTCTTTAATCGATTGTACATATCTTGTGGAGACTCATATTCTTATATAGCGAATCTTCCCAATTCGCCTTCAATCATTTCAATCTTGGCTTCTTGCACATGAGGATCACCTTCATGCGCGGTTTGTAAAGTGTCCCATATCTCCTTTGCAATTTCGAGTCCATCCACCTTGGTGAACTCGTCTCGGCTCAGTGACAATGTTATGACAGCTGCAGCTTAAGCATTCCGATGAATAGCTTGTTCTTGACTTGGTGTGAGCTCTTCATCGTCATCTGGGATATCTATTCCTATACATACTATATGCCACAAGCTGGGGTTAAGTGATATGATCTGAATTTTCATATTTTGTCTCCACATAGAATAATCATTGCCATCGAAGAATGGTGCTTTCCCTAGATTAATTGACAAGTAATGATTATTGTTAGAATTTAACTGATCATAATTAAAAGGATATCGCGAGTAGTCAGTGTGACTACTCCCCTTCTTCTTCTTTTCATTTTTGATCTTCATCTTCCCTCTTGGGTATAGTGCCTTCTTCCTTTGGAGTGCCTTTAGTTCTAGCATCTCCTCATCATCATCCTCACAGTCTTGGATGGTGTCGAGGAGCTTCTCTAGCTTCTGAGTCTTTTCATCGTCACCCTTCTCTTGGTTGAAGTTCTTGTGAACATCCTTAATGTCCGACATCTTCTCTTCGAGCGGTGAGTCTCTTTTGAAGAGTCCGGCTCTGATACCAATTGAATGTAGCCTAGAGGGGGGGGTGAATAGGCTTTTTGAACTTTCATTGGATCCTCAAACACTTAACAACTTGATCAAATACAGAGAAATCAGACTAGTCCGATGTGGTGCGGACTAGTCTGGTGTGTGCGGACTACAACAATAAAGTTTGATCGATGATTTCACATCAAGTACTCTATGCAGTGGAAAATAAGTTGTAACTAGGATGTATCACGACAATGAAACTAGGTATTACACAAATTAGCTTTGATTTCAATGTTTTAACGTAAGTTTTACAAGATTGAGTAAACCCTAGAATGATATGAATAATGAAACAAAAATCACGAGACACAATTTTATCCTGTGGTTTGATTCCCACGAAGGAAACCTACATCCACATTGAGGAGTCCACGGAGGACCGGGTTTTTAGCAACTCTACCCTCGTCGAATCGCCACAGAGGTCGATTCTCTTCCACTGGCCACAAAGGGGCTAAATCACCGTGTTCAAGGGGCCTTCTCACAAGTTGAGGGCTCCCCAAGATTTACAAAGATGAACACCACCAACACACTCGAAAGATGTACAATAAAGAACAAGAGTGTGCGAGAGAATCAAACCCAAGAGGTCAAGATCGTGTGAAACAAGTCTCTCCTTTTGATCAATGCTAATACTCAAAGATTTGATCTTTATATGGTTGGAATGTGTGGAGAGATGTGTATTTTGTGCACTTGGGAGGTGTGGCGGCGCAGGGGGTCGAGACAGTTGGTTGTAGGGTTGTACACCTCTATTTATACTAGAGTTTCCAAAAGTTACCGTTAGGGTTTGCAATGTCCGGACTTGTCTGTGGTGGGCTCTGGACTAGTCCGGTGTGCAGCGAGTGGGAAACCCTAAGTGTTCAGATATATTGGACTTGTCCGAAAATATGAGGACTAGTCCAATTTGGGCTCTGGAAAAGTTTAAACTAGTCTGGCACATATCGGACTAGTCCGGTGTGGTGAAGCTCATGTAGAATTGAGGACAAGTCCGCACTTGGAGAACTTGTCCGACTTTAGTCAGAGAGTTTTCAGACTAGTCTGTGGTAATATTGGACTTGTCCATTTTTGTGTAAAGTGTGATGTCTTGAGGACAAGTCTGCACTGGGGCGGATTTGTTCCTTTTTAGTCAGAAAGATATCGGACTAGTCCGTGGTGATATCGGACTTGTCCGTTTTTGTGCACATGTGAAGTGTTGAGGACTAGTCCACACTAGAATGGACTATTCCAATCTTATTCAGAGAGATAACGGACTAGCCCGTGGAGTATTGGATTAGTCTGGACCTGTGAAAATTTGTGTAGTGAGAGTGATTTCTTTTGCTTGAGCTCTTGGGGTGTGTTTCTCCAACACACTCCATACACAACAAAGTATTCTATTCAGCTCTTGAACTCTTTTCCATATAGATTCCTCATTATGCTTTCTTTGCGCTTTCTTCATACTTTCATTAAAACCTGCGCTCATCTCAACAATTTTGTTAGGATCCCATTTGTTTGTCATAAATCAACCAAAACCCATAAGGGATGCCTAGATGCACTTTCACACTAGCTTTGGCGGCATCTTCCTCTTCAGTAATGGGTCCTTCGAACACCGGATCCAGAGAAAGTTGAGGGTCTCGGCTTTTGAAACACGTCAGCCCAAATTCGGTGACGTTCTTTGCCAAAGACTTTCCTTCTGTCTCCAATTGGTCGGTAATGACGTCCCCCATCGTGTGCATCTTGTTGCTGGTAGAACTCAATGCCACCAGCGCTCTGTCCAACTCTGGCTCAGCGTCATCCGTACGTATCGGACTAAAGCCGAGAGGTACCAAAGCATTATTGGCATGCCCCAAGAAGTTTCAGACCTGCTAGGACCCATTCGTCCTTGCACTCCGTAGCTCCTCTAGTGATTGCCTGGTAGCCGCAAGCTCCGAACTCTCCCGGGTGATGCGCTCGACCTCTTTGGCGCATTGTTGAATGCTTTCATGCACTTGCCTCTCACTGTTAGTGAGCTCCGTCTCCTGGAGGTGGATGCGGTTCCGCCATTTGGCCTGGTCTTTCTCCCTGCCCTTCACCTTCTCCTTTCTGGTGGCAACATCAGCCTCTCTTTTAGAGAGCTCCTGCCCCAGCTTCCAATACTTATCCTCCTCCTTCTTGCACCGCAGATCAAGCTTTTTTGTGCGGTCAGCCAAGTTTTGCTCTTCCAGAGACAATCTCTGGGCGAGCTCCTCCTCTCTCTTCAAAATATCCTCCTGTTGTTCCAGGATTTTCTCTTCCCGTTCGTCGAGACCTTCCCAGCGCTTGAGAAGCGTCTCATGGAAAGTTTTGAGGTTGTCCTAGCTGTCATTCGCCGCCTCTTTGGCCTCCTACAATAGCGCCCCAGATTGGTCATCGAGAGCCTTGATCAAACCCTCCTTCTCGGTGAGCAGACGCTCATACCTTGCCAGTCGGGCCTTTTCCTGGACTATCTAGTACTATTAGTCCGCCAGCCTCGACTGTGTTAGTTTCGTATCAAAGTGAAGCATGTTGCGCCAATGCCTCAAGGTGTGGCGCTCTTCTTTGAGAACCTTGCTTTCATGGTCGAAGACGAGCTGAACTTGACGGAGACTAGAGCAGGCATTGTCGATAGACAATGCCAGAGGGATAGGCTCCGGACCTGCCGGGGTCATCTCCGCTGGCTCCAAGGGGTCTTCCAGTAAGAAAAATTGGGTCCCACAGCACAAGCGTGGTGCCCTGCGGTCCTGCAGTACTAGGGCCGCCCCCGGAAGCTCTTCTGCTTTTGCTGCCACCAACGAGGGTCCCACCGTGGGTACATCAACCTCCGAGGCTGACGCCGAAGGTCCCACCTCCGGATCTTCAGCTGAAGGCTTTGCAGGTGGAGGGCCCACTACTGACTCCTCTAGGCGCTCCGACTCGAACATGGGCTTCTCCGGAGCAATTACCTCCGGGGCGGACATTGGAGTTTCGTCTGGAGCCCCCACCACCTCTAGCCCAGGCGCCGGTACATCAACCATCTCCGGCATGGAGGCCAGAGCTTCAACTATCTCTAGCATAAAGGTCGGAACTTCGGACATCTCCAGCTCAATCGCTGGATCTTCAGCCACTTCTGGCATGGGCACTGGAGCTTCGGTTACCTCCGACTCAAGTGTCGGAGCTTTCGTCACCTCCAACTCCTACACCAGAGCTTCAGTCACTAGCACTGCTGCTGATGGTGCATTTTCATCAACTTCTTCCCCATGGTCCGGCGCTACCACGAGAGCCTCTAGCGTCTCCTCTAGATCCAAGTCTACAACAGCTGGTGTTGGAGCTTCCGTTTCTTATACCACCACTTGGGGAGGCTCAGTGGTTGAAGCCAAAGCTTCTCCATGCTTAGCTTCAGTCACTGCAGCAGGTGCCCAAGCCTCAGACTTCTTTCTCGACACCCTGGAAACAAAAGGTCGGGAAGATTAAAGATATGACAAAGACAAGGTTAGCACCTATGGTGAGTTGACGATTCTTACCTGGGGATGCTACCACCCCAGTCGCCACAGAATCTCTTCTTCTGAGGCTTGGAGTCAGATCCCACCAGATCTGGTCAGACATAAACCTCGGACCTTGGCCGGGAGCTAGCTGCAGCAGCTGGGGTCTTCTCAGTTCGAACCTCCCCCAATTGGGAAGGACCTCTAGACCCGGAGCCCACAGCTGGCACCAGAGCCGGAGGTGATCTTCCAAAGCTTGCATCCCTCGAGGGCGCCAGCACTGAAGCAGGGGTAGCCATCGAAGATCTTCTTCGCCGGGGAGAAGGGGCTTTTGAAGACGGAGCTGACTCGATGGGGCTTCTGTCAACATGCCTTAACTTCCTCTTCCGGTTGGGAGATTTGGTCGGCTCCTTGCCATTGCCCTTGCCCTTGCCAGCGTCATCCACCTTCTGGCTTGGGGCAGTGAGGGCCACTCTATCAGAAGCCCTGGGGATTGCTACCCTGGAGGTTGACCACCTCTCCACCACGCCCAGGTCATCCAACAATGGCATTCTTCTCCGGAGCTCCCTACTAATCTCTGGAATCATGTACAGAGGCAGGAGAGCAGCCGACGCAACTAAGGCGTTGGGGGAGATGACTCCATTCTGGAACTTCTTCAGATGGAGCTTCAAGGCTTCATCATCCAAATTGGAATTCAAACCAGTTTCAATCCGGTTGTGATCTATCACACTATTGGAAACCCATGCGAGCCACTCCCTGGTCTTCAGCGGGGCCAACCTGTTCATCAAGATGTTCTAAAGATCATTTGAGGGGTCACCCCTTCTTCTACGCATTCTCGAATCCTTTCCAGGATGGGCTTGTACGCATCTGATAGCTCCGGAACTACATTCCAGTCGTCGGTGTCGATGTTGGGAAGGCCCTTGGGCAGCTCCAGCCTCTCGTGCTCCTTCATAGTGATGATCACCCAATCTTTATTCCAATCGTACCACTTACCGGAGGGGAAGGACTTCAAGTACTTGAAGGGGCAGCTATTCCGCTTCACGAAGTAGTAGAAGCCGATCAGCTCTGTTCCCTTTCCAGTGGTGTGGACCGTGAAGAAGGTCCGAAATAGCTAGATGCAAGGAGGCACGCCCACCCACATCTCGCAGAAGTGGACGAAAGTTGCCACTAGAAAGAGTGAGTGGGGGCCGAGGTGATGCAACTGGAGGCCATAGAAATCCAGCAGCATCAAGAAGAAGGTTGAAAAAGGTGGGATTAAACCCACCATGGCGTATGCTGAGAAGTGCACCATGTCTTTGGTGCGCTCCTTCTTGAAGGGGAGCTTGCCGAAGCAGATGTCGCGGTTAAAGGAGTCACTAGACCACACCATGTAGGTCCAAACCTTCGATAGATCTTCCTTGGTCTTGATCCTGCTACGGGGAAGACCCAACTCCATCGCGGCAAAGTGGAGCGAAAGAGGAGAAAGCTATGCAAAGGGTGGGAGGCTCTAAGCACAAGTTTGATTGAAAGCATAAAGAGTCCTCAAACTGTGTGGACTTTCCTTCTTAAGTAAGCCTCTGTAACGCTTGGATGGAAACCACAATAGTACCAGGACCACGTTTTCAAAAATCTACCCTGCCAATGACGAATGGGTCTGGGTCCACTTTGGTGGAAAAGCCGAAGCTACTACCCCAGGTGAACCATTGTCATGATGGGAGGTTGGAAGCCCGAGAGCAGCGGCCTGACAAGGCGAGCGGAACTGATACAATTTTCACATTGGGAACCAGCGACCTTCAATTGTATGAGATCCGCACGCGAAGATCTCACCTGCCGCATTCAAAAGAAACCACGAGGCAATGGTTTAACAACGAACCATCGCCCCAACGGCACATCAGAAGACCTTTGAAGCCGCAGCGAGGGAATCGGAGATGGCCCCACCTTCGGTAGAATAACATAACCCAAAGGGTTTCTCCCAGAGGTGGGCCCGACGGCTACTGTTGGTACCCTACGTACCGGGTAACCAATGATATCGCAAGAAAAGCTAAGGAGTTCCACCCGTACAAGTTGAAGACCTCTGAAGGTCACACGTGTTACACAGTACTGGACCCGCCTCACTCATTTGGGTAGCTCCGGCACTGACACGTGTAACACAAGGCTGGACCTAACTCCCTCCATAGGGAAGCTCTGGTCTTGCCATGTGTCCAGTGACCCCGGACCTAACCCCCATTAGAGGGAAGCTCCGGTGCTGCCACGTGTATAGTGGCTCCGGACCTGCCTCCCCACGATGGGAAGCTCCAAAGCCGCCACGTGTCGAACATCCAAAGCTAAGACCTCAACGGAAGACAGAGAGATGTCCAATGGCTTGGACTTTCGAGGGACAGTTCAAACGATAGTTACAAGACCTGATTACGTGTCATTAATGCCACATTAATGACACATGATCAGTGGACTGTTAATAGGGTTAACAACATCATTAAGGCGTGTTGTCACCCTATTAACCACACTTAATATTCAGTGATTGTGTATTAGACGGTTAACTATGCCAGGGCCACATGTCGGGCTAGGCAAGTGATGTAACAATCGGTCCTTAGACTATAAAAGGGTTGCGCTGCACAATACATGGACAAGCAAGCCCACACGCTCAGAAGCACCACTCAAATTCATACATACAACACACAACCCGTGGAGTAGGGTGTTACGCTCAGGCAGCTCGAACCACGTAAATCCCTAGTGTCATCATCTTATTTGTAGTCTCACTAGTGCCCCAACCAATCAAGAACCTCCACGGGCTATGATCTAGTAGTATCGGGGGAAGTGTCGATTGCACACTTCGACCGGAGGTTTCTTTAGTCGCCGATGGGTGACGAAATCACGAACTTGTGGGTAAAGTGGTACAAGTTGTGCTCCTGGTTAAGAGATGACCTACATGATTAGAGGGCAACTTGGGTTTGGGGTGGTTAGGTCATGGTTATGGTCTGAGTTGTGATAATTGAATATGGTCGATGATAATGGTAAGAACTTGGTATTTAGATGGATAATCATTATTGGATGTGATATAATGGTAATTGATGGTAATGGACTCGATATTGGTAATTATTCGGGTTATGTTGGGAGTAATTCACGTAGACATCTTAGTATGCCTTTTCACATGTTTTAAATGTACTTTTTAGCAATTAGCCATTGTTTATTGTCATTCCTTGTTTAAGCTACATGTCATTATTTTCCCACACTTGCTGAGTATGACATGTACTCACTCTTGCAATTCCCCCACCAACAGTTTCAGGTGATGTTTGGGAGTATCCTGAGGATAATGCAGAGTACTAGGCTGTGTGCTGCCGTCGACCTGCCTGGGGTGTTGCTTGGAGCTGCACTATCCCTTTTGTTTAGTTGCCTAATTAGATTATTTCTGCTGTAGTAGTATTATCATTAATGATCATTAGAGTTGTAATTTGAGGATTATTTAATATTGTAATAAAGGTACCTTCTTAATTAACTTGTGTTGTGGTAATTTCTGTATATCGTTTGTGATGCACTTGTGTATGTGTGGTAAAGTTCCTGGGCACACATATACTGCACTTGGTTCATTTTCAGAACCGGGTGTCACAAATTGGTATCAGAGCCACAGGTTGACCGTAGGACTCAGCCTAGATAGAATGGACACTTTAGAGCACCTAGGAACACTCACAAAACATTGTGGATTATTTGGTATGTTGTTTGCTATGTAATGTTTGCTTGTGTGCCTAGTAGAGGATTGTGGGATGCTTTAGCGTTTGCCACATTAATATAGGCTAGTATAGGTAGTTTCTTCGTTTCATATCCCTTCATGCATATAGTTGGGGACATTTTCTAAATTCTGCTATCTCTTGCTCTTGTCTTCAGATGCCGAGGACCCACAACCAAAGGGATGCCAATGAGAATGAGGACAAGAACGGGGCACCTCAGAACAACAACAATGGACCTAGACCTAAGATTGTCAACCTTCAGCAGCTGTTGGCTATGCAAAATCAGATGATGCAGACCGTGATGCAGACTTTGGGATAGCTGCAGTCAAAATCAGCCCCACGTGCCTTCACCGCCACCCCCAGCGCCTCATAGCAAGTTAGGAGAGTTTATGAGGACTAGGCCACCTTCCTTTGCTCAAGCCACAAATCCTATGGAAGTTGATGATTTGCTGAAATCTGTAGAGAAGAAGCTCGCTATTGTGCAATGCAGTGACAGGGAGAAGATTCTTTTTGCTTGCATTAGCTAGATGGAGTAGCTGTGGATTGGTGGGACTCGCATTGCAATGCCCATGAAAATCAAGAGAGGATCACTTGGGCTGAATATAAGGAGAGCTTCTGTTCTCATTTTGTGTCTGAAGGTGTTATGATCTTGAAGAGGGAGGAATTTGAGAACCTAAGGCAGGGAAAGTCAAGTGTGAATGATTATCTCAATAAATTCACTCAACTTTCAACGTATGCTCCAGAGAATGTCAACCGGGACCGCTGCAAGCAATCCTTGTTTATGAGGGGACTAAATAGCGAAATTCAAGTCCAATTGCTCAATTGTGACTATGCAAATTTCCAGAAGCTTGTGGACAAAGCTATTGTAGTTGAAAAGAAGGTTTGAGAGATGGAGCAAGATAAAAAGACGAAGATGTCATATCTGTAAGACCTATGTGTGCTGAATACATTGGCTTATAGTGAATACATTGGCTATGGCGATAAAATTTTTGAATACTACCAAAACACCTTTATCATCAAGGTCCGACTCTAGGTCCGAGCTCCAGCAAGGTCCGACGATAGCTCCGGCTTATTTTGGGTAGCTCCGGCAAGGTCCGACGATAGGTCCGGCTTGTTTTGGGTAGCTCCGGCAAGGTCCGACGATAGGTCTGGCTTGTTTTGGGTAGCTCCGGCAAGGTCCGACGTAAGGTCCGACTTGCTTTGGCTAGGTCAAACTTCTTTGTCTAGGTCCGACTAGCTTTGGTTAGCTCCGGCTCTAGGTCCGACTAGCTTTGTTTAGCTCCGGCGCTAGGTCTTGCTAGCTTTGGTAAGCTCCGGTTCAAGGTCCGGTTAGCTTTGGCAAGGTCTTGTGCTTGATCGCAGTGTTTATGCTTTTAACTTGCAATATTTCGATCTTTCTTTACACTTATGGAAAGGTTGCTTTGTATTCTTTTACTAAGTTTTTGGTGTGTTTTGGTGGTTAAGGCTGATATCATTTTGCTATGGTTTGCAACATGCTTATGTGAGGTGCTCACGTAAGGTGTTGCGGTTTCAGAACTAATTTGAGTCAAGTCGTGGACATGGGCTCGTAAGGATTGGCTATTTATTCATGTGCAGGTGTTGCTTGAGTTCCAGACATGGCTGGTGACGGGATCCATTGAACTAGTCTTAGGGAGAAGATGAGGTTCAACAACCAAGTTTGGGAGGAATTGTGGTTGAGTTGATCGGGAGGTTGCGCAGCATGTTTGAATCAAGAACAATGCATATAAAGGTATCGTGGACGTTGTTGGAAGATGTTTGCACGTATGTGACATGGATACATGGTTCCAAGGCATGATGAAGAGATGTGGACGTAAAGAATTGGTCGGAAAGGTCCAACCGACTAGGTTATGGACTCAGGCTGCGGCTGAGTCATGTTTGACTCAAATATGGAAAGATTTGAGTTGGTTATGACAGGATTTCGTGTGGTTCACGAATTTGAGTTGTTTTAGGAATTTGGGATATGTTCCTAAGGTGTTTGGAAGTCTTAAGATTGCTTCTATGTGCGTATAGAAGAGTCCTAAGTAGTTATGGAAAGTTTTGATTCGAGATTTGAGTAGGATTAGAGTCCTAGTTGAGATTGGGTTGGCCTAAGTGCTGGTTATATAAGCAAGGAAGGCCAGAGCTTGTGGTAGACGACTTTGGGTCTGTTCCTCTTGTGTTCTATTGAATAAAATTCATAGTTGAAAGGAACTTTTATGCCTTGTTCGTCCGACTTGTTCCAGACAAGTTTTTCTCATCGAGTTTTCTGCACAGCACTACCTTTCTTCAGTGGTTTTATCATAACTCGAGTTTTACAGATCCAATTGACGTGATTCTTTTTGGGTTGTCTTCAAAACTTGATTGTATATCATCTGTAAAAACTTCACGGTCATTGGATTTGTGGTTTCTGATCTACACGAGTTTCTTTGCAGCGATCTAGAACTGTTCTTCTCGGGTAGGACAGATTGACGTTTGTTCGATCTTTCAATCGTAACTTGATTTTGTATCGACGGATTTGAGTGATTCTTGTTGTGTCGTCTTCGTGACTTGATTCTCTCTGATTTCTATCTCCTTTGTTACGGTGAAACACGTTTAGATTAGTCTCACACACGATTTCTTTAACATATCGTTTTCTGCCAAAGGGGTTGTGATTTAATTGTTTCCGCTGCCTAAGATTTTTTAAATCTACCATTCACCCCCCACCTCTGGTATCTTTTCATGTGCTCTTTGACCCTACAATTGGTATCAGAGCCACAGTGCTCTAATCTTTGTGATTTGCATGTGTTTTGACTAATCATCATGGAGAAATACTCCGCAAAACCTTGTGGCTTTAGTGGTATTGATTTTTAGGTTTGGAAGGCACGTATGGAATCCATCATCCAGGCTCAAGACTTCGCAATATGGGAGAAGGTATACAAGCCTTATGAAGTTCCGTCAAATGATCAAGTTACAGCTACAAATCTGAGATGTCGACAACAACAACAAGGCTCGGAACTTGATCATACAAGGATTAACTCAAAGCGACTTTGACCTTGGTGCACACCTCCGATCTGCATATGATGTGTGGAAAGCACTTTGTGACTACCACAAAGGATCCAACACGATCAAGGAGGTAAGGCAAGACATGTTCAAGAAAGAATACATGCACTTCGAGATGCAACCCAGTGAGTCTATTGATGACCTTTTTGCTCGCTTTAATAAAATTCTCAGCAACTTGCGTAGTGTCAATGATAATTTTTCAGATGCTGAAAATGCTAGGCAATTTTTAAGTGCATTAGATATGTCAATTTGGGAGATGAAAGTCACATCTATTCATGAATCTACTGTCATGAGTACACTTACTTTAGATGTGCTATATTCCAAGTTAAAAACTCATGAAATTGACATAATATCACGTAAGAACCCCAACAAGTCTATTGCTTTTGTTTCTCAATGTGACATGCCTAGCTCCGGTAAATATTCATCTTTTGGTACACTTGTTTTGTTGTCCTCTCCAACCCTTGAACAAATTTAGGAGTTTCCAGAGGAGGAGCTAGTAGTTCTCTCTACTAGGTTCTCAAAAGCATTGCAAAATGTGAGAACTAGAACGAGAGGAAGCTCCGGACCTCAACGATGTTTCGAATGTGGTAAGACAGGACATTTTCGTTTAGATTGCCCTAACCTTTCAGGTCCTACTTCCCGGGATGAAAAGCAAACAAGGACGAAGAACTCCTCTGCAAAAGATACGACAAAAAAGAAGGGTTTTACATGACGTCAATTGGTGAGCAGTTTTATCTCCGCACTTCAAGAACTTGGCTCAAGCGATGTGGACATTGGGGGTGACAAAGATGAAGATGATTTGGCAAACTTGTGCTTCATGGCGGGCAAGTCAAGATCAAGTATGGAGGAGGCTGAACACAACAACGATAATGAAGAGGTATGTCCTACTTGAAAAGAAATGTGTGATGCTATTTCTCGTGCCACCGTTATAGTTAAGAAAAAGGACAAAAAACTTAGGGACAATGCTGTTAAAATTGAGTCTCTAGAATCTGAAATTAATCGTTTGAAATCCCTGATTCCTAGTGATGATTCTTGTTCCTCATGTGATTTAATATATGAACAATTGTCCTCATTAAGAAGTGCGCACACCTCCACACTTGATAAACTTGAGTCAGAAATTGAAAAGAATAGAGAGCTTGCTGCACTTAATGATAAAAACTTGAAAGATGCTAGATGTTCTACAATTGATTTGCATTGTTCTACTTGTGATGATCTTGATGAGAAACTACAAAATGATATGAATGAAATTTCTATATTTAACAATGCTTTACGTTCTCATGAAGTTAAATTTTGCTCCAATTGCAAAATAAAAGAAAAAACTTCATGTGAAAATTGACTTGATCTGTCCAATAAACTTGATAACATGCATAGGACATTGGATCAGTTTTGTAATGGGAATAAGAACCTAAACTTGCTGCTGAATTCTTCCAAGGCTTGCAATGATAAAACTGGTTTAGGTTTTGATTGTCATGCTCATGCTAAGGCACATACAACTAAAATTGTAAAATCATTAGGAAGTAGTTTGATTCAAACATTTCCTAAACAAAAAGAAGTGATTTTGAAATCTGCGGGAGTGTTGTCTCATTCGGTTTCAAATAAAATGTTGCTTGTTCATCTAGACATGAACACAAAGTTAAATTTCATTGTACCTACTGTGGTAGAGATGGTCATTTCATAAATTTTTGTTATAGACTAGCTAAACAATAGAAAAAGGAAAGAATGATTGCTAGATCTCATAACTTTCATGCAAAATTTGTTGCACTTGCTAAACCGAATGATACGAACATGCAATCTGCTGTAATGAGTCAAAAACATGCAAAGTTTGCTCCCAAACCTACTATTTTCAAGCTACACATGTAACATCTCATAGGACAGTAGTTGGGTACAAAAATCCTCAAGTTTTGGCTCATAAACCTGCAGTTTTATCTCAGCTTTCGCATGTTATTCCTGCTGCACATCGTGTGACTCAGTATTGGATTCCTAAATGCCTTTTGACTAACCCCAGTATTGAGTCATCGACGTATTGTGCTTCTATGTAGGTTACACGCTTGAGGAAGGAGAACATTTGGATTGTGGATTCAGGTTGCTCACGCCACATGACCGGTTACAAGGAATGGTTATCCTCCCTCTCTTTTGTGTCAGTTTAGAGAATGTTACTTTTGCCGATAATTCTTCAACTCCTATAATTGCTAAGGGTTTGGTTAGAGTAAATAATCACTACACTTTGAATGATGTGGCACTTGTTAAAAATTTGAAATACAACTTGATTTCTGTTTCACAACCGCTAGATGAAAATATGGAAATTATTTTCACTAAAAATTGCTGCAAAGTTGTAAATTCAAATCGTGAGCTTATTTTTAACATGTCTCGGTTTGGAAGAGTTTTTAAAGCTGATTTTGATATGTCTTCCTCTAAGCATAGGTGTCTAGTTGCTAATGATTCAAAGGACTTATATTTTTGGCATCGTAGACTTGGTCACGTAGGCTTTGATCATATAACGCGTGTTAGTGCTCTTGATCGCATACGTGGGCTGCCTAAGCTTAAAGGGGACAAAGAAATTGTGTGCTCTTCTTGTAGACATGCTAAGATGGTTGCAGGTTCACATACTCCTCTCACAATGATCATGACAACTGAACCGGGTCAACTTTTGCACCTTGACACCATAGGAACTTCACGCGTTCAATCCTTCAGAGGTAAATGGTATGTTATTGTGATTGTTGATGATTATTCTAGATACACTTGGGTTTACTTTATGGTATCTAAGAATGAAGCTTTTAGTAACTTTAGAACTTTATTTCTTAGATTGTCAATTGATCACCCAGGATCATTAAAAGTATTTAGAAGTGATAACGGAACCGGATTTAAAATCAATCTTTTTATCACTTTTGTGCTGAAAATGGAATATATCATCAATTTTCTTCACCATATGTACCTCAACAAAACGGTGTTGTAGAAAGAAAGAACATAACCTTAGTTGAGATGGCTAGGACTATGCTTGATGAATATCAAACTCCTAGAAAATTTTGGGCTGATGCGATTGCAACTACTTGTTATGTCTCTAATCGTGTTTTCTTGCGCGCTAAGCTAGGTAAAACACCATATGAGCACCGGTTTGGACATAGGCCTAGTGTTACACACTTTCGGGTCTTTGGTTGCAAATGCTTTGTTAAGAAACATGGTAATATTAATAAATTTGAACCTAGATCTGTAGATGGCATGTTTCTTGGTTATCCATCTCACACTAGAGGCTACCGTGTGCTTTTATTTGACACTAACAAAACTGTGAAGACTTGTGAGGTGTCTTTTGATGAAGCTAGCTCAGGTACTAGCTCAAACATTGCAGGTCCAGATCCATATCCGCAGGGGGAGAGTGTTTTTCTTGAAGAAGAGGAAGAAGTGGTGCTGCTGCCCGAAAATTCAGCAGCTAATGACATTGTTCCAGCTCCTGATTTTGATTCACAACCAGCACCGACAATCACCATTGCTGGTCCAGATCCTCCTCAAGTCACAAGCTCATCGATTTGTGATGAACATGAAGAAGAAGAAGCTTGTGAAGTGTCCACTCCCCTCCGGGTTCTCAAAAGTCATCCTCCACAACAAATTATTGGAAGCTTGCATGAACGAGTCACACGGTCCAACTATGATGAGTTCAGAATTTGAGATGAGTATGATGGGAGAACTCACGTACTTTTTGGGGCTGCAAATAAAGTAAACCAAGGAGGGTGCCTTTGTGCATCAAACGAAGTATACAAAAGACCTCCTAAGGCGCTTCAACATGGACAAAAGCAAGCCTCTTCGGACACCAATGGAAACAGCAACAACACTTGAACTTGATGAAGATGGTGAACCCGTGGATCAAAAAGAATATAGAAGCATGATCGGATCACTTTTGTACCTCACAGCATCAAGATCGGACATACAATTCAGCGTATGTATTTGTGCACGGTTTCAAGTCTCCCCACGTGCTTCACATCATCAAGCCCTCAAAAGGATTCTCAGGTACTTACATGGAACTCAAGAATTTGGCATTTTTCTTCCTTCTTCCTCAACCGTCACTTTGAAATCTTTTTCCGATGCTAATTTTGGAGGTTGTAGGATTGATAGGAAAAGTACTTCCGGTGCTTGTCATTTTCTTGGTAATTCACTAGTTGCTTGGTCCTTTAGAAAACAAAACTCAGTTGCACAATCCACATCCGAATCTGAATATGTAGCTGCTGCTAGTGCTTGCTCACAAATTCTTTGGATTGTTCAAACACTCGAGCAACTGTTTTGGACTATGGGGTTGATCTAGATAGTGTTCCACTGTTTTGTCATAACACTAGAGCCATTTGGTTAGCTAAAAACCTCGTGCAACATTCTAGAACTAAGCACATTGGCATTAGGTATTACTTTCTCCGTGATAATGTTGAAAAAGGAAACTTTGTGCTTCACCATGTAGATACCGAACAACAATTGGCTGACATTTTTACAAAACCTTTGGATTTCACTCATTTTTGTTACATTTGTAGTGTAATAGAGGTTATGCATCCTCATGGCTTAAATTGAGGGGGGTTTTCAAACTTGAGAAGTCTATGTGTGAATCTGAAACTAAAATAATATGAGCATAGTATTTCATACATATATGACTTTGTGATTCCTTTTACATGCTGAAAGTTCTTACTACATTACTCATGTTATACATTTTGTAGTTTTTGCCATGTCTAGTAATTGGAATAATTACTTACACTAAATCTGGTCATGGTCAAACTTTCTTGCTGTTTTGAACTTGTTGCATGCTCACAAGTGCTTTTAATCATAAAGAATTAATCAAGTAATCAACTCACATGTTGAGTTTTATGAACAAATATAAGTTGAGAAAAGATCATGAGAATATGCATGCATCGCACTTCTTCTTTTGAGATGGCTTATCATTGCACTTAGATATGAACTTGGAAGAAGTTGTGTATGACTAAAACCATGTCCTTAAGCTTCTGATTGTCGAATGACATAGGCTTGGCTTGGTTGGTTAGAATAAGGAAGATGCGCATATAATCTCTTGCAAATATCATATGATCTAAATTTGTGCTTTGAAAAATTATAAAATGCAGCAACAAGTGTCATGCTTTCAGGTTTTGAAATAGTTAAGTTTGTGAGATCATGACTTGCCAAAATGAAAATTACATTTGATCTCTAGGATGGCTTACACTACTTTATGTATTTCATTGATGTGATAGCGTAAGTAACTTGATGGTATGACTTGGATGAGCTTTGTTTTATATGTATATGTTATAATATGCTCGTAACAATTAAAATTTGTCTTATAAACCTTGCCGAATACATTGTCAAAGGGGGAGAGATAATATGTGAATTTTTAAAGATAAGTATGCAAGGGGGAGAAATTGATTACACATTGCACATATTCACAATTTTATTTTCATAGCAAGAATTTCTTTTTCTTCTCATTTTACTTATGTTTTACAAAGGGGGAGAAATTGTTTTCAAAACTTTTAATGTGAATAAGCCAATGTTTGGATTTTAAGTGGTGTTGCCAATGCATTCATCAAGGGGGAGATTGTGAGACCTATGTGTGTTGAATACATTGGCTTGTAGTGAATACATTGGCTACAACGATAAAATTTTTGAAAACTACCAAAACACCATTATCATCAAGGTCCAACTCTAGGTCCAAGCTCCAGCAAGGTTCGACGATAGTTCCGGCTTATTTTGGGAAGCTCCGGCAAGGTCCGACGATAGGTCCGACTTGTTTTGGGTAGCTCCGGCAAGGTCCGGCGATAGGTCCGCTTGTTTTGTATAGCTCCGGCAAGGTCCGACGTAAGGTCCGACTTGCTTTGGCTAGGTCTGACTTCTTTGTCTAGATCCGACTAGCTTTGGTTAGCTCTGGCTCTAGGTCCGACTAGCTTTGGTTAGCTCCGGTGCTAGGTCCTGCTAGCTTTGGTAAGCTCCGGTTCAAGGTCCGGTTAGCTTTGGCAAGGTCTGGTGCTTGATCGCAGTGTTTCTGATTTTAACTTGCAATGTTTCGAACTTGCTTTACACTTATGGAAAGGTTGCTTTGTATTCTTTTACTATGTTTTTGGTGTGTTTTGGTGGTTAAGGCTGATATCATTTTGCTATAGTTTGCAACATGCTTATGTGAGGTGCTCACGTAAGGTGTTGTGGTTTCGGAACTAATTTGAGTCAAGTCGCGGACTTGGGATCATACGGATTGGTTGTTTATTCATGTGCAGGTGTTGCTTGAGTTCAAGACATGGCTGGTGATTGGATCCATTGAACTATTCTTAGGGAGAAGATGAGGTTCAACAACCAAGTTCGGGAGAAATTGTGATTGAGTTGATCGGGAGGTTGCGCAGCATGTTTGAATCAAGAACAATGTATATAAAGGTATCGTCGATGTTGTTGGAAGATGTTTGCACGTATGCAAGGTGTGCATGGATGTGTATACATGGTTCCAAGCCATGATGAGGAGATGTGGACATAAAGAATTGGTCGGGAAGGTCCAACTGACTAGGTTATGGACTCAGGCTGCGGCTGAGTCATGTTTGACTCAAATATGGAAAGATTTGAGTTGGTTATGATAGGATTTCGTGTGGGTCACGAATTTGAGTTGTTTTAGGAATGTGGGATATGTTCCTAAGGTGTTTGGAAGTCTTAAGATTGCTTCTATGTGCGTATAGAAGAGTCCTAAGCAGCTATGGAAAGTTTCGATTCGTGATTTGAGTAGGATTAGAGTCCTAGTTGAGATTTGGTTGGCCTAAGTGCTGGTTATATAAGCAAGGAAGGCCAGAGCTTTTGGTAGACGACTTTGGGTCTGTTGCTCTTGTGTTCTATTGAATAAAATTCGTAGTTGAAAGGAACTTTTATGCCTTGTTCGTCTGACTTGTTCCAGACAAGTTTTTCTTGTCGAGTTTTCTGCACAGCACTACCTTTCTTTGGTGGTTTTATCATAACTCGAGTTTTACAGGTCCAATTGACGTGATTCTTTTTGGTTTGTCTTCACAACTTTATTATATATCATCTGTCAAATATTCACGGTCATTGGATTTGTGGTTTCTGATCTACACGAGTTTCTTTGCAGCGTTCTAGAACTGTTTTTCTCGGGTAGGACAGATTGACCTTTGTTCGATCTTTCAATTGTAACTTGAGTTTCTCTCAACGGATTTGAGTGATTCTTGTTCTGTCGTCTTTGTGAACTGATTATCTCTGATTTTTATCTTATTTGCCATGGTAAAACACATTTAGATTAGTCTCACACATGATTTCTTTACCAGATCGTTTTTCTGCTGAAGAGGTTGGGATTTAATTGTTTCCACCGCGTAAAATTTTTTAAATCTACCATTCACCCCCCCCCTCTGGTAGCTTTTAACGTGCTCTTTGATCCTACAATATCAAGAACAACCACAAGGAAGTAATGTTCGCCCCTGCTTTGCACCCCCAAATGCACCATATTACAACACCTCTGCTCCTGCGTATCGCACTGCTATTCCACCACGTCCAGCTCAGCCTATGTAGCAATGCCCCGCTATGCAAGCACCTCACCCTCCAATGCCTCAAGCACCCCATGCTAATTTCCCTGCTAATGCTCAAAACCAAGCTCACCCAAACAATTCTGGTACAGCAAGGTCATGCTATACTTGTGGTGAGGTGGGACACTTTGCATCTCAATGTCCTTAGGCAGGCCTTGGTCAAGGGAACAATGCTCCAAGACAAAACCCAAGATCAAAAGGAGGAGCACCGCATATCAACCGTGGAATGCAGAATTTTGTTCGTGTCAAAGTGAATAGTGTCCCTATGGAGGAAGCACAACAAGCGTATGATGTGGTGATTGGTATGTTTCTCGCAAACTCCAACCCAGCGACTATGTTATTTGATTCTGGAGCATTGCATTCATTCATTGCATCAAAGTATGTTGACAAGTATAGTTTGCCCATATCTCATATAAAGTATACCTTGTTGGTTAAGTCTCCTGGATGGTAGATGAGGACGAATATAGTATGTCCAAAAGTAAGCCTTAGAATAAGGGGGTAGACTTCTTCGCCAACCTTATTGTTTTGGATTCGCAAGGACTGGACATAATACTTGGTATGGACTGGTTAAGGAAGCACAATGGGATAATTCAATGTGCCACAAAGACAGTGAAGTTGACAAATGAAGAAGGGGTCAGCATAGAGTTTGAAGCATCTCAAAACCCACCAAAGCAAGTGGAGTTGAATTAAATGGATGGTGCAGCAATAGAGGAGATCCCAGTGGTGTGTGAATTTTCAAATGTGTTTTCGGATGAGTTGGCAGGTATGCCACCTGATCGCGACATAGAAATCGTTATTGAATTAATACCTGGAACTGCACCTATAGCTAAGAGGGCATATGGGATGCTCCTATGGAGTTAGCGAAGCTCAAGAAGCAAATTCAAGAGGAGCTAGTGAAGTGTTTCATTTGTCTAAGCTCTTCACCTTGGGGAGCGCCAGTACTTTTCGTGGACAAGAGCGCCAGTACTACCCATGGCGGACTAGTCCGACCTGAAGAAACCAATTTGAATTCTGTTATTTCTCCACGATTGGTGTTTGGGTAATTGCCTTAATTGGCCCATGAACTTTGTGCCCAACCTCAGAGGAGCCCAAGTGGACCCCACCTTGGCCTCCACCCACCTTAGACTCGAAATTCATCAAACCCTACCACCTCCACCTCTATATAAACACCCCACCACCACAACTTTTCATCTCTTTGCTACAATTGCAGATACCCAACCCTAGTTCGTGGGAGCTACCATCAAGAGAAGATCCAACAGCAAGGAGGAGGGGGAGAACACGAAGGAGGATCAATCAAGCAAGATCATCATAGACTTTTCATTCTTCGTCACCAATTCACCCTCAACTCGTCTTCATCAAGCCCTAATCGTCAAGATCCATGTGTTGCACCCAATTCTTGATCTTTGAATCTCTAAACACGTGGTATTCCCTCTACTTTCACTTTTCCATGTGAATTCAATACCAATTCTTGATGAGCAGGAAACCCTAAATTGCAGGTTTTGTACAGGGTGGACTAGTCCAGTGTCTAAATCTGTTTCAGGCTAAATTAGTCCTAATTTGACTCAAATCAACTCGAAACCTATTCAAACATGTTAAACACCATTGTAACTAGTTAGTAAACATTAATAGCAACTCATTAACAAGTTTTGCCACATAATTGCATTAATCATGCATGTCATGGCATATTGAGTTATATATGAGCATTTATTGATTGTAATGGTTGTTTTGTATGTCTATTGAGCGAATAGAAGGTGTTGCGCTAGAGAGTGTCGTCGAGGACCTCCTGTACCAGAACTTCAAAGCTTTTGACCCTAACCAAGCTCAGCAGCAAGGTAAGTGTCCTTGACCATTTTGATCCTATTTTTAAATGTTTTGTTTGCAAAACTGCATGCTTGTGTCAATTTGATGGGAAACTCATTTATAGGTGTTTACTAGACTTGTTTGACCATCCTTGTTGCTTGGAATACATTGTAGAGAGTCTGGAAGGGTATTTTTAATTTTTGATTTGCTCTAATTAATTGGGATGGGAAAACAATCAAAATGCTTAATCATGATTTAATGAACCTATGGATGATGTAAATTGATGAATATGGCTAAATGGTAACATGGAACTTGGGAGATCTAAGCAAGCATGGTTTGTAGATTGGGTTGGATGTTATGGTGGTTTGCTTGCTTTAGATCTAAGTACTGGTTCATGCGAGAATAAGCCAGGACAACAGTGCCACCACAAGGCCAAGTATGGGTGCGGCTTAGCCAATTAATTAGGAGTATTACCAGCATCAATTCGGATCATATGGAGGAGCGGGGAATGGGAGTCGGTTGGATTTGCAATAGTGGTGGGACTGCCTTGGGATACGAACAGCACAAGAGGGGGCCCTTGGTTGGATGTTCTCAGTTGGAGGCACCACCACCGGTGAAACCTTAGTGGGTCTGAATATGCTGGTAGTCCCTTTGTAAAGGCTATTTTGTGATCTCTTGGCCATACACCTAAGGAAGTGTAATTGGCATAAGGGAGGTGTCGGTACCCTACGTACTGGGTACCCCATGATACCACAAGAAAAGCTAAGGATTTTTGCCTGTACAAGTTGAAGACCTCTGAAGGCCGCACGTGTTACACAGTACTGGACCCACCTCCCTCATTTTGATAGCTCCGGCACTAACACGTGTAACACAAGGCCGGACCTAACTCCTTTCATAGGGAAGCTCCGGTCTTGCCACGTGTCCAGTGACCCCGGACCTAACCCCCAGTAGAGGGAAGCTCCGGTGCTGCCACGTGTATAGTGGCTCCGGACCTGCCTCCCCATGATGGGAAGTTCCAGAGCCGCCACGCGTCAAACCTCCAGAGCTAAGACTTCAACGGAAGACAGAGAGATCTCTAACGACTCGAACCTTCGAGGGACAGTTAAAGCGATGGTTACAAGACCTGATTATGTGTCATTAATGCCATATTAATGACACACGATCAGTGGACTATTAATAGGGGTAACACCATCATTAAGGCGCGTTATCACCCTATTAACCACACTAAATATTCAGCGATCGTGTATTAGAAAGTTAACTACGCCAGTCGCCAGGGCCACATGTAGGGCCAGGCAAGTGATGTAATGGCCAGTCCTTAGACTATAAAAGGGTTGCGCCGCACGATACATGGACAAGCAAGCTCACACGCTCAGAAGCGCCACTCAAATTCATACATACAACACACAACCCGTGGAGTAGGGTGTTATGCTCAGGCGGCCCGAACCACATAAATCCCTAGTGTCATCATCTTGTTTGTAGTCTCACTCGCATCCCAACCAATCAAGAACCTCCGCGGGCTACGATCTAGTAGTATCGGGGGAGGTGTCAATTGCACACTTCGACATTTGGCATGCCCGGTAGGGGACTTTGAGACTTCAAGATGGTTAACTCCGCCGCAGGATCATCCAACAGCAATGCTGCACAACCTGCTGGGGAGAATCCTTCCCACGTGCAATAGCCAGCAGTTGTTGTTGTCCCGGCAGGTGTCGCACCACCTCCACCTGCTCAAGCTAACAATGTTGGGCAGCAAGATGGGGTCCTGGTGTCGGTCACTGCATCGACACACAAAAACCCCGAAACACACTGATTGCTGCGTGTACTCTTCTGGAGCAACCACCAGCTCCTAGAGCACCTCAGTGTGTGATGGAGCAGTGGCGCGCTGATGTGCAGCATCTGGTTGTAGCCGCAGCTGATGCCATTAGCAACCAAGGTCCTCCCCCTTCTGGGCAGGAACCTTCTCAGCGTAGGACCTTGCCTGGAAGACTTGCTCCTCACGCATCACAGCACCGGAGGCGTGCTGTGTCTCAGCAGGTGACTTTGCTGCCCTCCAAGGCGCATCACACCCATAATGTGTCGAGACTCTCGATGCATGATTTGCGGTCGGAGCTCGACCGCCGTTACAGACAGTCAGACGACTGTGTCCACATGGAGCGTGCTCGCGAGAGGCATGAGGCTCGAGAAAACCCTCCTCCTTTGGGAGTGTGGGTGGCTGTTCAACCCTGGCCATGCACTTGCGCATGGTGTGCTGGCCCCAGAAGTTCTGGCTCCATCTGCTGGAGAAATTTGATGGGACTGTCAACCCCATTGAGTTCCTCCAGATATAATCCATCGCCATTCTAGCGGCGAGTGGTAATGAGGTCATGATGGCCAACTACTTTCCGGTGGCACTGACTGGGACCGTCAGATCCTGGTTTATGAGTCTTCTGCCTGACTCAATCAACAGTTGGGCGGAGCTATGCCAACAGTTCACTGCCAACTTCGGGAGTTCCTACACCCAACCCGGCACCGAACTAGAACTTTTTGCTGTAAAGCAAACATCGGGAGAATTGTTGTGGTCATTCATCTAGCAATTTTCTCAGGTACGCAATACCATTCCCTCTATCTCCAATGCATCTGTCATCATGGCATTCAGACAGGGTGTTAGAGATAAGAAGATGCTGGAGAAGCTGGCGACGAAGGAGGTCACCAGCGCCATGGAGCTATTCAGTCTGGCTGAAAAGTGCGCCCAAGCTACTGAGGGCCGGGAAATGCACTCTAAGACAACTCCGGAGCCTAATAAAAAGTCCTCCAAAGCTAAAGCCACTACCTCCAGTGGTGGAAAGAAGAAGAAAAAGTCCAACGACAAGAAGTCATCAGCCGGCACACCTACTACTTCAGCAGCTGCAGCTCCGGGTGGTCGGGGGCCACGCCATGAAAAGCAACCTCGGCCTTCATCAGAAGACGGCGATGTTCCAAAGGTGTGGTGTCCGAACTACAAGACAGGCAAACATAGCCTAGAAGACTGCCGGGAGGTCCAAAATCTTGTCGAGCGCTACAACAAGCACCGAGAAGAAGCTCATTTCTGCCAGCGGGAAGGAAAACAAAAAGTTGACAAAGCTCCGGTTCATACGGAGCTTGGCTTCCAGGACCCCAAGAAGGTTCTGATGGCTGTCTACAACACAATCGACGACGACTCTGACGTCTCTGACAACAAGTGTCGGAAGACCCTCAACACCATTTATGGAGGGTCCTGGGACATCAATTCTTTCCGCATCCTCAAGACCATGCAGTGGGAAATGGTTTTAGTAGCCCCTGCCGCCAAGGCAGAACCACATCGGAAGTGGATGGATACTCCCATCACTTTTGATGCAACATACTGCCCCAAGAACATGGTTGGAACTAACCAACTGCCACTGATGGTGTCTCCAACCATCAACAACGTCCAACTCTACCATGCTTTGGTAGATGGAGGGGCGGCGCTCAATCTCTTGAGCTTTGAAGCTTTCATGAAGATCCAGCTCCAACTCTCGGACCTTCACCCCTCAAGACCTTTCTATGGCGTAGGTCCGGGGGCCATCAGCCCTCTCGGATCCATTACACTCCTAGTGACCTTTGGGACTAGGGAGAAATATAGGACCGAGAAGCTGGTCTTCGACGTCGCTCACATCAGCCTGCCCTTCAACGCCATCCTGGGAGGCCTTCCCTGTACAGGTTCATGGCCGCAGCTCACTACGGCTACCTGGTGTTGAAGATGCCGACACCTTCGGGCGTTCTCTGGATCCACGGAGATCGAACCGTCGGAGTCACCGCACTAGAAGAACTCCACGCGCTTGCTACAGCGCAGGAGGGAACCTCTGGCAAAGAGCTAGCTGCTCAACCTCTGAGCACTTGTCATTGAGGCTCAACCTCTGCACCACGTGTGCAGCCAAGCGGCAACACTGACGTTCCTGTCAAAGTCGTCCAAATCGGGTCCGATGCTGTCCAGACTACCCGTATATCGGGAGGTCTGGACAACAAATAGGAACTCGCGCTAACACTTTCCTCCGGGTGAATGTTGATGTGTTTGCCTAGCAACCATCACAAATTCTTGGGATTCCTAGGGAGGTGATTGAGCACAGTCTGAAGATTAATCTCGACGCACGACCAGTACGTTAGAAACCCTAGAAGCAATCAGTTGAGAGGTAGAACTTCATCCGATAAGAAATCAAGAAGCTGCTCAAAGCTGGTTTCATCTGGGAGGTTCATCATCCAAAATGGTTGGCAAACCCAGTCGTTGTACCCAAGGCCAGTGGGAAGCTTCAGATGTGTATCGACTACACCACCTTAAATAAGGCATGTTAAAAAGATCCATTTCCACTACCTAGAATAGATCAGATAGTGGACTCCACCTTCGAGTGAGCTATTGTGTTTCCTAGATGCATACTCTAGATATCATCAAATTCAAATGTCTAGGGAAGATGAAGAGAATACTGTCTTCATAACAGTAGATGGATTATATTGATCCACTGCCATGCCATTCGGTCTCAAAAATGCTGCTTCAACTTTTGTGCAAGCTATGCACAAAACCTTTGGAGAGCTCATCAGGGACCTGGTGGAGGTGTATGTCGATGACATCGTCGTCAAGGTCAAGGACAAAGAGTCACTCCTTGATAACCTAGAAGCCGTCTTCGAAAAGTTGCGCGTGACGCGCACCAAGCTGAACCCAGACAAATGTGTCTTCAAGGATAGCTCCAGGAAGCTCCTCAGATTCTTGGTGACTCACCGAAGAATTGATGCAAATCCATCGAATATCAAAGCTATTGAAGATATGTGGCCCCCAGCCCGCATCAAGGATATCCAAAAACTAATTGGATGTCTAGCTGCGCTCAGTCGGTTCATCTCAAGACTAGCAGAGTGGGCACTTCCCTTCTTCAAACTATTGAGGAAGATCGGGCCTTTTCATTGGTCCTAAGAAGCATAAAAGACATTCCAAGAGCTCAAGCAGCTCTTCACTACACTACCAATCTTGGTAGCTCTGGACCCTGGTGAGCCTCTAATGCTTTACATTTCTACAATTACAGAGGTTGTCAGCATGGTCCTGGTCGCGGAAATATCGGAACCATCTCCAATTCAAGAATCCAGACCCCTCTGGGAAGGTCCAGAGCAACCTGAAGGCGAGTCTGGGTCCCAGCCCCCAGGCATGGATCTTCAAGGCGAAATGATAGAGGATCAACATGTCTCATCTGAGGGAGTTCACACAACTATTCAAGAACATCCGAACCCCCCTATGGGAGGGTTCAAATTGAACAAGAAGAAGTCTTGGACCCCTCCGGGAAGGTCCAAGAAGATCAACAAGAAGGTCTGGACCCCTCCGGGAGGGTCCGGATCGATGGAGGAGAAGCTTCGGGCCCCTCTGAGAGGGTCCAAATTGTCCATCGCCCAGTGTACCTCATCAGCAAAATACTCCACGACGCCAAAACTCGATACATTGAGGTGCATAAGCTGCTTTACACAGTTCTTATTGCCTCAAGGAAGCTTCGTCATTACTTCCAAGCCCACAAGATATCAGTGGTAACTTTTTATCCACTGCGTGCTATACTGCACTACCCCAACTCTACTGGGAACATTGCCAAGTGGGTAGCAGAGCTGGCAGAATTCGATCTTGAATTCTTGCTGCGACAAGCCATCAAGTGTCAAGCCTTGGCTGATTTTGTGACGGAGTGGACGCCTTCTCCATCAAATCCTGGGGGCCCCAGTGAGCAGAAGCTGGAACCCATGGTCCTGGTCTTCATTGAGCCTCATTAGACCCTCTACTTCGAGGGCTCTATGCAAAAGTAGGGGGCTAGAGCTGTGCAAAAGCAGGGGGCTAGAGTTGGAATACTTCTCCTCGCTCCGACTGGGGAGAAGGTAAAATACATGGTGCACCTTGATTTCAAGGAAACCAATAATATGGCGGTATATGAAGCTCTCATCTATGGGCTAAAGGTGGCGCTATCTTATGGCGTCAAGCAGATTCTAGTGAAGGGTGACTCGCAACTCATCATCAAGCAAGTCAAAGGCGAATGCAGCTGCAATAACCCTCAACTCGCTACTTATCTCCTTGAAGTCCAGAAGCTCCAGAAGGACTTCCACATCTTGGACCTCTGCCATGTCCAGCGTCTCAACAACGCAAAAGCTGACGAACTCCCGACGAAAGCTTCAACCGGAGCTACGACTCCCGATGGAGTCTTTGTTTGGAGATTGTCAAGACCAATCGCTCAGCCCGCCGAACTGAGTGAAGAGGGCGAGACTAGCACCTCGAAGCTAGCGATCCCGGTGGCCCTGTTACCATGTTGTCCACCAACGGTCGTAGGTGCTGCAGGAAGCTCCGAGCAACCCAACACGCAAGACTCAGAAGCTTAAGTTAGCTTGGATGCATGGATCTCAGAGATCCGGAGCTACTTGAAAGACAACCACCTTCCTTAAGACGGTGTCTCTGCTGACTGGATCGTCAGATTGGCTAAAATATACACACTGGTAGAAGGGGATCTCTACCGGCGCGATTCCAACGGCATCCTTATGCGGTGCATTGCAAGGGAAGAAGGCCGTGAGCTCCTCGCGGAGATCCATGGAGGCAAGTGTGGGAACCACTCGTCTTCCTGCACGCTGGTCCGTAAAGCCTTTCGGCATGATTTTTACTGGCCGACAGCTCTCCGGGATGCAGTTGAGTTGGTGAAAAAGTGTGAAGCGTGTCAGTTCCACACAAAACAAATTCACACTCCAGCCCAGTCACTGTAGATGATACTTCCTACACGGGAATTCACTTTGTGGGGCACGGACATTTTGGGACCTTTCCCAAAATCCGTAGAAAGTTACAGGTTCCTGTATGTCGCCATCGACAAGTTCACCAAGTGGCCGGAAGCAACTCTAGTTGTGACTATCAATAAGCAATCAGCTATCAAGTTCTTGAAGTCCATAGTCTGCAGATTTGGAGTTCTGAACAGAGTCATCACTGACAACGGAACACAATTTACAAGTGCAATATTTCAATAGTATTGCAAAGACCTCGGCATTCAAGTCAGCTACGCATCAATAGCTCACCCGGCAAGTAATGGCCAAGCCGAGAGAGCAAACGCAGAAATATTGAAGGGACTCAAGACGCACAGATATGAGCGCCTGAAGAAACACGGAGCCAACTGGATCGAGGAGCTTTCGTTTGCACTGTGGGCAAGCAAGACAACACCTAAGTGATCTACTGGAGAGACACCCTTCTTCCTGGTGTACGAAGCTGAAGCAGTCCTTCCTCCAGAGATCACCATGGGCTCACTCCGGGTCCGTACCTTCGATGAAGCCACGCAGGAACTGCTCCGACATGAAGACCTTGACCTCGTCGACGAGGGAAGGTGCCAAGCAGCTGTACAGAATACACGTTACTACCAGGCACTCCGGCTCTATCATCAAACACATGTGCACAACCGACAGCTCGAGGAAGACGATCTGGTGTTGCAGAGAATACTAACTCGTGAAGGGATGAACAAACTTTCCCCCTGCTTGGAAGGTCCCTTCCGAGTGATCAAAGTATCTTGTCCCGAATGCGTTCGCTTGGAAACTAAGGATGGGACCCCACTTCCTAATCCTTGGAACATCGAGCAACTCCGTAAGTTTTACGCTTAGTATCACGGAGATGAGTCTGTAATTACACACAATGGAAGTTATAGAGTCCATACAAAGAGTCGGGTCGGTCCTCTAGGAGAACATACGGACCCATCCGGGAGGGTCCGGGAAGTTCAAGCAACACTTGACACAGTCACAGCACTAAAAGTGTAGCTACCTGCCCTAGGTTAGTACAAGATGTATAGCACACTTATCCTGGTCCTGTACCCTAAATGTGTCCTTGTCTCCCCTATAATCCAGACCTATAATGAAAGACATTATTGTGTGAAAATAGACTCCATGTGCATTAATTTTGTATAGGCTCGTTTTCTTTTATTTATCCTACTCCTTCTTGTCGATAATGAAGTTGTGCAGTTCTTTTTTACCTTTAGTCCGAGTTACTCATACGTTGTACAAGTTATATTGTGGTTTTTTTCGGATCTTAGCATTGCTAGATGGTCTACTCGCCTGAACGCCAAGCCAACATAGGTCTGGAGTGTGCTATCAACTTAGCCTGGTCCAGCACCCTAAGTATGCCACTTTACCTACATTCCAGCAGGCCTCAGTAGGGTGGGTCCTCAAGGCATTCAGATCTGAAAAAATTACATCAATGTACTTGTTATCATATCGAGTTTCTTTGGATCTAAAATTCGAATAAGAATAATAAGTCACAAAAGAGTTATAGACAAGAGGACGAATTTTACAGTTTTTCTTGTCTTTGATGCGCAGGAAAAATAAAAACTCATGACAATGGTGGACGATGACGGAGGTACTAAGCTCTGACATCCCTCAAGGGGGCCCGCCGTTGACATTTCAGACGTTGAAAGTGGGTGCCGTCGGAGCTATCAAGCCCCGACAACTCCCATGGGGGTCCGCCGCCAACGTGAAGCATAATGGCAATTGAAGTGAAGAAGGTGAAACCACCAAAGGGGATTCGCCATCGACGTATTCTACGATTGATGGTGGATATCATCGAAGTCGGGAAGCTCTGACAACCCAAGGTGGCCCGCCATAATTGTTTTATGTGTTAACAGTGAGTGCTGTCGGACCTACCAAGCTCCGACAACCCCAAGGGGCCCGTCGTCGATGTCTTATGCGTTGACAGTGGGTGCCGTTGGACCTATCAAGATCCGACAACCCCAGGGGGCCCACCGTCAAGGTCTTATGCATTGATAGTGGGCGTCGTCGGACCTAACAAGCTTCAACAACCCCAAGGGGCCCGCCGTCAACGTTTTACGCATTGATAGTGGGCGCCGTCGGACCTAACAAGCTCTGACAACACTAGGGTGCTTGCCGTCGACGTCTTATGCGTTGATAGTGGGCGCCGTCAGACCTAACAAGCTCCGACACCTCCCAGGGGGCCCGCCGTCGATGTCACAAAGCGTTCAAGACATCAGAACATTTTCAGACCTTTTGGTACATGTTTGCAATTAAATTGTGTACATCTACCAGGGGGCCAATAAGATAAAGGGCAATGTGTTGCAGACAAACATAAAATGGAATTCATTCATTCAAAGAGTGGATTTGATTCATCGGAAGTACTGGGTTACAAAGGAAAAGGCAGAAAAAAAGGCACTAGGTCCTATGGAAATACGAGGCAACTTTTTGGGCAGCTTCCTGGACATTATGAATGTAGCCTAGAGGGGGTGAATAGGCTTTTTGAACTTTCGTCGGATCCTGAAACACTTAACAACTTGATCAAATACAGATAAATCGGACAAGGATGAGGGGGGTGAGCAATAACTGTGATGAGGATGAGGTAAATGACATAATCATATCAACATCAAGTTTGTATGCCAATTTCAGAGCATAAACTTAGATCATATCAAAGCATCATCATAAACTTCATAAACATGACTAGAAACATAATAAGAGTCTTACAACACCAAAAATAGTTTTACAACACCAAAAGCATAACAAAGAGCAAAAGATACAAATAGATCTCTCATCTCTCATCTACTGCTACAACCTGATGACTCCCCCTCAATCTCTCCCACTTTGGCATCAATGCACCAAAAAGAAGGAGAAGAGGGATCTACTAGGCGTTGCCGACTCACTCCTCATTGTCCGTCCTTTCATCATCTTCATTGTTGTCAGCCTGAGGAGGATGAGGATGAGAACCACTCGTCTAGCCCCTAATGCCAAAATAGGCAAGCTTGGAAGGAGATAAAGGTGGAACCTCCGAAAAGTTAGAAGTTGAGTCCTCGGAGATAACTGGAGACCCAACAGGCTCAATCTCCAGCTTCTGGCATATGGCTTTGACATTTTGCTTCATGTACTTCATGTCCTCTTTCCTTGCCTTGTTCAACTTTTGGATCTTCACTTTAGCTTTCCGGCAAGAACCAAAAATAGTGGCCAGGTACTTTATAATTCCACTAGGAGACCCTTTGTGAGGAGGGTCCCTAGTGTTAGAGGCAGACCTTGCATTTCCTAGAGCTCTCCTCAGAGCCTGTTCACTTGAAACAGGAGATGAAGCAGTTGGAAGAGAGGCTTGAGGAGGCTTCTGAGGCCTCAAGGCTGTGTGCTCAACATCTTTCACAAACTCAATCCCAGTGACCTTCTCTATCATAAACATGATATAAGGCGCATAGCCACAAGAACGGTTAGGGGTGTAGGAAATGTTCACCATGTCATTCCAGATGTAGTCAAAGATGTCAAATTTCCTGCTCTTGCTAATCACCTTCATCAATGTTCTCAGGTATCCTTGGACACTCCCTGCATCTCCATCCTTCAAAGCAATTTTCTTCCTAAGCACCCTGTTGAGAACCATGGAGAAGGGCTTCATGTTCTTGGTTGAGGGAGGATTGTACTTGAGACGGGTATCATAGAGAGATTCCATCTTGTCCTTCTCTAAAATCCCAATGTTGTGAATAATCACTTCATTATTGCCGTTGTCGCAAAGGTGCAACAGCCTAGCAAACTCATCATATGTCACAATGTACTTGGATCCATGTGTCATCCAAGTCACTCACTCTTCTTCATCACTGGCAAAGAAGCAGGTTGCAAAGAACTGTGCTATGACCTCGTCATTCCATTTGTATCTAAAAGCAAATAAGTCCTTTAAACCATGCCTCTCTGTAGCCTTTACCACTTCATCAAACACACCACAACTTTTTCTTTCAAAATGGCTCCAGTAAATCCATTGGTTGCGGACTACTTGAGTCTTCATCTGAAGGTACACGGAACTGTAGTAGTCCGCGTGGAAGTTGCTCCAGAATCTTGGATCAACTGCCTTCTTGGCATTGCCATAAGCATCAATCGTCCTTAGCTTTGAAGCTACATCGCTCCCTTTGCTATCGAATTTCTCTTCTGAGGGGTCCATGTTCCCCTGTCTTGGAGCACTCATCTTGAGAGGGATAATCGGGCCAGAGGCAAGCCCTTTTCCTTTGCCCTTAGCTTGATGAGGAGCTGCCGAGCTAGGGCCAACTGCATCTTTTCCTCTGGATGCAGGTTTCTTGGTTGGAACCTTTCGTCACACCTTAGGTGGAGTGGGTGAAAGGTCACCGGCACGTCCTTGCCTCTTCTTGCTTTGCCCCGTCGAAGCACGAGGCAAAGTGTCTTGTTCCATTTCGGCCTCAAAGTCGGAAATCTCATCGTTTGAGCTCGACAATGTCCTGACAAGAAGATTATACAAGGCATAGATAAGGATTGATGGCAAGGGAATGCATTGAGTAGGAGGAAATTAGGGTTGTGTCCAGTCAGAAATCGTACTTGTCCAGTGCTCAAGTGCGTACTAGTCCCGTGTCCTTGATCCACTTGCGATGAAGATCGTTTCCCACAAAAATTTGAGGAGATTTGGTGGAGAACTTGCGAAATCACCTTGGGGGCACTTGAGTGAGGAGAGAACGTGAGGTGTGTTGTGAGGATGAAGAAGATTAGGTTTTGGCAGCCCTAGGGTTATGGAGTCAATAAATCAGACTAGTCCGTGGTCGACCGGACTAGTCCGGACTACCAAAACTCTATAGACTTGTCCGCATTGTGCAGACTAGTCCGGGTACCACAAACTAGTCCGTGGTCACTAGAATAGAAACAATTAGACCATTTGTATATATTCAAAGGTGCTTACAAATAAAATAGGGGGCAAAACAAATAATCTTGATGAATATTATCAGTAAACATACAACAATCAAGCCATGATCATAATTCACCAAGATCCAGTAATTAACATAGTTCTTCGGAGAAAATAGAGAGAGATGGTTTTTATCACACAATCAATATTACTTTGAAAATGTCATACATGTATGCAAGTTTTCAAGCCACGTTCTGAGCATCAAGGATATTTAGTTCATTTTGGAGCTCACAAAAACGTTTTTCATCAAGTGGCTTGATAAAGATATCGACTAGTTGTTTTTCAGTGTTTACATGGGAGATGGCTATGTCTCCTTTCATTGAATGATCTCTCAAAAAGTGATGCCGGATGTCTATGTGTTTGGTCCTAGAGTGCTCAACGGGGTTATGGGCAATTTTAATGGCACTCTCATTGTCACAGAGGAGCAGAATACAGCTCGTATTGTAACCGTAATCCCTTAGAGTTTGTTACATCCAAAGGAGTTGTGCACAACAACTCCTGGCTACAACATACTTATAACACCCTCATTTTCATGCATCATGACCTACATACATTCATATACATGTTTAACATTAATCCAAATAAAGAGGAATGAGTTTAAAATTGATTTGGAACAAAACCGCACTTAAAATTCTGGAAAGTGTGGACTAGTCCGATTTTGATGAGGACTAGTCTGATTTCTCTCTGACATCAATCGGACTTGTTCGTTTTTGGTGCGGACTAGTTCGTTTTTGCCTCTGGGCACTTTTGGACTTGTCCGGTCTTATGCGGACTAGTCCGGTGTTCCAAGAATCCTTGAAAATTTGCTAAGTCCCTGGACTTGTCCAGACTAGTCCGGTGTTCCAGTGGACTTGTCCGTTTTCCTCTCTGACTAAATTCAGACTTGTCCGATTTTTGGCCAGAGTTGTCTGATTTCTCTCTGGACAACTTCGGACTAGTCCAGTCCTTTTAGGACTTGTCTGATATTTCGCAACTCCGAATTAATCCTTTGTTTTATGACTTGTTTCTTGGGTTTCACGTTAAGTGGACCTAGGGACGTCATGCCTAACTCTTTTAGAGCCCATGTGGGACTCTAAACCAGCCTCTACTCCTCTCAAAATCAAAATCCATCTAACTCTAGCCTCCACCTCTAAATAAACAACCCCATCCCTTGGCTTGACATCTATTTGCCACTTTTCCACCCCATCCAAACCCTAGTTCGTGGAGAGTCACCATCAAGGAGGGAGGAGGAGATCTCAAGCAAGAAGAAGAAGAGGAGGAAACGAAAGAGGATCAAGATCTCCATCAACTTTGAGTTCTTCATCAACAATCCACCATCAAGTTCATCATCAACCCTAGATCATCAAGATCCAAGTGTTGCCTCCAAGATCCTCGATTCATTGGAGTCCTAAACACCTAGTATACCTTCTATTATCTTTTTCTTACGTGAATTCGACCCCTAATCTCCAAATTCACGTCGATCTAGAAAACCCTAATCTACTGATCTCACAAAGTGCGGACTTGTCTAGTCCCTAGCAGACTAGTCCGATTTTCCTTGTTAAATTATGTTAAATTATTTCTAAAATTTGATCTAATCACATCCAAACCTGTATAAACTTGTTAAAAGCTATTAGAACTAGTTAGTGATCATTAAAATAACTATAACAAGTTCCACCTTGCATTTGCATTAATCATGCATATCATGTCATCTTGAGTAATATTTGTGCACTCTTTGATCGTGTTTCTTGTCTTGTATGTTTATTGTGTGGATTAGACGGATCTGCGTTAGAGAGTGTTGCGGAGGATCTCCAGCACCAAGAGTTTGAAGGCTTTGATCCTAAGCAATCCCAAGAGCAAGGCAAGTGTCCTTGAAACATATTGATCCTGCTTTAAAATAAATATTTCGTTTGCAAACTGCATGCTTGTGTCAATTTGATGGGAATCCTATGATAGGAAGTTACTAGCTTTGATTAACCACCCTTGTCACCTGGAATATATGGTAGAGAGTCGAGATGGAATTTTTACCTTTCTGCTTCGCTTAATTAATTGGGATGGAAGAACAACTACACTACTTAATTTAATTATGCATTAATGAGATTGTGGTTGACATGAACTGGTTAAATCTGATATGGTAATGTGTGATCTAAGCAAGCCTGGTATGTGGATGGGTTGGATGTATGGTGATTTATTTGCTTTATATCTAAGGACCGGTTCATGGAGCGACCATCTAGGATTTACAGTGCCACCACGAGGCCAAGTATGGGTGCGGCGTAGATGATTAATTAGGGCTTTACTACTGCTATTTGGACCATTAAGGATGCTCGAGGAAGGGGTAGTCGTATTGGGTTTGTTGATGATTGGTGGGACTACCCTGGGATCCGAATGGCTCAAGATGGGGCCCTTGGTTGAAGATGTGCTCAGTTGGAGACATCGCCACCGGTGAAACCTCAGTGGGGTCTAAATAGGATAGTAATCCCTTTGTAAAGACAATTTTGTGATCTCTTGGCCACACACCTACCGAAGTGTGAGACGACATAATTGAGATTCTATAGTCATCGAAAGGTGATAAAATCACAAACACGTGGGTAAAGCGGTACAACCTTTGCAGAGTGTGTCTAAAACTATCATGATAGCCGTGCTCCCAGTTATGAGCAACCTGGACCCTCACATGATTAGAGAAAAATTGGGATTTTGGATGGTTATGGTTGGTATTATGGTTATGGATGGTTATGAATTGAATTCTGGTATCGAATATGGATATTGGTATATGATGATGGATATGGAGTATGGAATGGTATTATGATAGCTACATGGCTTATGGTGGGTTTATTTCATATACATGTAATATATTGCTTTTCAAATGTTTTAATGTACTTTTCAGCACTCAACCATTATTATATTCATCATTTGAATCAGCCACATGTCATACTTTCCACACTTGGTGAGTACTACATGTACTCACTCATGCAATCCCCCCAACAGTTGGAGGTCAGGATTGGGAGTTTAATGACGATAATGCGGAGTTCTAGGCTGTATCTACCGTCAGCTTTGCCCGTGTTGTTGATTGGAGTTGCACTATACCCCTTTGCTTAGTTGCTTGTTTAGTTTATTTCCGCTGCACTAGTTGAACTTGTTATTAATATTCATTTGAATTTGTATTCGAGGATAATATGGTTTGTGTAATAAAATTTGGTCAACTAATCTTGTTCCGTGGTAATTTTCTATATAGTTTTTTGTGAATGCACTCGTGTATACGTGTTGAACATCCTGGCCACACATATGCGTTCACTTGGTTCATTTTCGGAACTGGGTGTCACAATACTCCGCTTCGGCCATGGATAAGGAAATGGAGTTTTGTTTCTTGGAGGACCAAGAAACTAGGGATCTACCTAGGAATTGGCCAGTACCGGAGGTGCTCTTTCTATCTACTTTGCATCCGGCATAATCTGCATCGGAGTATCCAATGAGATTGAACTTTGAACCTTTAGGATACCAAAGGACTAGGTTAGGTGTATGAACTAAGTATTTCAAGATCCTACGGCTATCAAATGACATTCCTTAGGATTGGCTTGAAATCTTGCACACAAACATACACTCAACATAATATCAGGCCTAGATGCACATAAATAAAGTAGGGAGCCAATCATGGAGCGATATACCTTTTGATCTACGTTTGGTCCATCTTCATTGAGATCCAAGTGTCCATTTGTTGCCATGGGAGTCTTTATAGGCTTTGCTTTGTCCATTCCAAACTTCTTAAGTATGTCTTGAGTGTACCTTGTTTGACTTATGAACGTCTCTTCCTTTTGTTGCCTCACTTGGAATCCCAAGTAATATACGAATTGATTCAAGCCTAGCTACGGGAGCAAAAGTCTTGTCGAAATCAAAACCTTCGACTTGTGAATACCCTTTGGCCACAAGTCGTGCATTGTTCCTTGTCACCACCCCATGTCGTCTTGCTTGTTGTGGAAGACCCATTTAGTGCCGACGACGTTGAACTTGGGTCTTTCAACAAGTTCCCACACCTCATTCCTTTTGAATTTGTTCAATTCTTCTTGCATCACCACCACCCAATCCAGATCCTTTAATGCATCTTCAACCCTATGTGGTTCCAAAGAGGATACAAACGAGTAATGTTCACAAAAATTAGCTATACGAGATCGAGTTGTTACTCCCTTTTGGATGTCACCGATTATATTGTCAGCGGGGTGATCTCTTTGGATGCATAGATGCACTCTTGGGTGTGGTACTTGTGGTCTTGAATCTTCATGCTCATCATCTTCTTCTCCCCCTGGATGGTTGCACTCATTGATGTGTTGATCACCTTGATCTTTATGAGGTTGATCTTGTGTAGAAGCTCCCCCTTGATCATTTTCCTCCACCTGTGGTCCATCTTCCTCATTCGCATTTGGAGATGGCGCTTGTGGTTGAACGTTGCCCAACGCCATTCTTCTCAATGCTTGACATGGAGCTTCTTCTCTATCTAGCACACATTGATCAACATGCTCTCCTTGAGAGCCGTTAGTTTCATTGAACACTATGTCACGTGCTACTTCAACAAGTCGGAGACCTTGTTGAAGACACGATAGGCATAAGAGTTTGAATCATAGCCAAGTAAGAAACATTCATCGGACTTCAAAGCAAACTTTGAAGTCCTAGGCTTCTTGTTCAAAATATAACATTTAGAACCAAAAACTCGAAAGTATGAAATATTCAGCTTGTTACCTGCGAGTAGTTCATACGATGTTTTCATAAGTAGGCGATGAAGATATAGCCGGCTTATGGCGTGACAAGCGGTGTTAACCTAACACCGCTTCAGCCCAAAACCGGTCCGAAGTCTTGTATTCTTCGAGCATTGTCCTCGCCATCTCAATGAGTGTTTGATTCTTCCTTTCGGCTACTGTGTTTTATTGAGGAGAATAAGGTGCTAAAAACTCGTGCTTTATCCCTTCTTCGTCTAGATACTCCTCAACATGGACATTTTTTAACTCCATTCCGTTGTCACTTCGTATGTTCTTGGTTGTCAACGAAAATTCATTTTGAGCTTGCTTGAAATCTTGTTGAGGGTTCCTTGAGTTTCTGTCTTATCATGCAAAAAGAAAACCCACGTGAAGCACGAAAAATCATCAACAATTACTAAACCATATTTGTTACAGCTGATGCTTATGTAAGAAATTGGACCAAATAGGTCCATGTGAAGGAGCTCGAGCGGTCTCGTTGTTTTCATGACATTCTTCGCGAGATGGTGTGCTCCTACTTGCTTCCCGGCTTGGCACGCACTACAAGGCCTGCCTTTCTCACAAACAACATCCTTCAAACCTCAGATGTGATTGCCCTTAAAGAGTTTTTGAAGATTCCTCATACCAACATGTGCTAGCCGTTTATGCCACAACCAACCCATGTTGGTCTTTGCAATCAAGCATGTGTCAAGTTGAGCTTTATCTTTTTTGAAGTCAACTAGATATAGCTTTCCCTTTAACACACCCTTGAATGCAACCGAGTTATCATTCCTTCTAGAGACAGTCACACCCTCATTAGTGAACAAGCAATTATAACCCTTGTCACATAACTGGGAAATGGACAAAAGGTTATAATCTAAGGAATCAACATGTAAAACATGAGAAATAGTATTTTGTGATGAAATTGCTATTTTACCGGTATCGAGCACCCTTCCTTAATTTTTATCGCCAAAATAAATGCCTTCGCTTGGATCTTCGTTTTCTTCATATTCAACGAACGTCCTTCTTTCTCCGGTCATGTGATTGGTGCATCCACTATCTAGCACCCATTTTGCTCCACCAGACGAATAGGCCCGCAAAACACAAATTATGCCTTGGTATAAGGTACCCAAGCTTGCTTGGGTCCTTTGAGGTTAGCCACAAGTGATTTGGGAACCCACACATGAGACTTGGTGTTCCCATGGCGTGGCCCAACATGTTTAGCATAAACTCTACCAAGATTACTTTTCATAAGAACATATGATGCATCAAAATTTCTAAACAAGAGTTGTTGTTCATGTGAGTTCACAATGTTAGACTTGTCAATATTATTAGATTTTCTAACTTGAGAGGAGTTTCCCTTGACAAAGGCAATGCAACCCTTGTTATTCTTGTGGCTTCTAGCATTTTTCTTTTCACCATAAGAATTCCCAATGCCATATTTGACATTAGGAGGTCTTGAGATCAAGTATGCATTACGTGCATACTTGACCTTCTCCTTGTCAAATATGCCAATGTGGGAAGGTTGCTTGTCCTTTGTCAAGGTTGGCTTTTCATTCAAATTAGTGTCAATTTTAGCACATGTACAAGCAATAGTAGTTTCAGATTTTAGATGTTGAGAAGGTGAGCTTGAAGAGGATGAAGAGCCACTTTGCTTGAGTGACTCAACTTGTACCTCAAGGATTTTGTAAACTTTGGTTAAATTAGCAAGTTAATCCTTGATGATTACATTTGAGTCACTTAACTTCAAGCAAGCTTCCTTGCTTGAAGCTAACTCAAGTTCTAGTGATTTGCTTTGCTCCTTTTCCAGTTCAAGGAGCTTTTTGATCTTAAGAAATTCCTCCTTTTGGAGGATGATCATATCTTCTTGACGATCAACTAGCTCATCCTTATCAACAAGCTTATCCATTAAAAAAATTCATCTTAGTAGCAATTTTCTTATCTAAACCACTAAGCAAGTATTCATTTTCATCACAACTATCATCCTCACTAGAATTATCACTATCACTAGCAAAGGAATATGATGAGGAAGATTTAGTTGTTACCTTTCTTTTACCTTCCTTCGCCATCAGACATGTGTTGTTGTTGTCCTTCCATGCGCCCATGGTTGGGAACAGGGTGGATTTCTTGGTAGTATTATTGATGGCTATTGTAGCCATCTCCTCTTCCTCTTCGGATGAAGACTTACCATTGGAGTCCCACTCCTTCCCTAGATGCGCTTGTCCAAATTGCTTCTTCTTCTTGAACATCTTCTTGGGTTGAGGCTTGGTGTCCTTGGACTTCCTCTTGTTTTCTTCATGAGGACAATCAACTATGAAATGGTCGTATTCTCCATAGTATAGCAAGTGCGCCTCATTTTTACTCTTGGTTTGTCTCTATGTCTTCCACCTTGTCTTCTTTTCATTATTTTCTTGAATTTCTTCGTGAATAGGATCATATCTTCTTCATCTATATCACTGCTCTCATCATCGCTGTCGTCTTCCTCTTGAGCTTCTCGAGCTTCTTTTGATATAGGTTTACAAGTGGACTTCAAAGCAACTCCTTTCTTATTTGCCGAGGTAATGTCGGTAATTTCTTTGACGTACTTTGCTTGTTTCTCCATTATCTCAAAATTGATAATCTTCCCAAGAAGTTCGTCCGGGGTCATTTTCCGATGCCCGGGGCTTTCTCTAATCATCGAGCATATGGTTACATTGTGAGGCATGAAATCTCTAAGAATTAGCTTCACGACCTCATGATCATTCCACTTCTTGCTTCCATATGCTCGAACTTTGTTGATGAGTTTCTTTAATCGATTGTACATATCTTGTGGAGATTCAAATTCCTATATAGCGAATCTTCCCAATTCGCCTTCAATCATTTCAATCTTGGCTTCTTGCACATGAGGATCACCTTCATGCGCGATTTGTAAAGTGTCCCATATCTCCTTTGCAATTTCGAGTCCATCCACCTCGGTGAACTCGTCTCGGCTCAGTGACAATGTTATGACAGCTGCAGCTTAAGCATTCTGATGAATAGCTTGTTCTTGACTTGGTGTGAGCTCTTCATCGTCATCTGGGATATCTATTCCTATACATACTATATGCCACAAGTTGGGGTTAAGTGATATGAGATGAATTTTCATATTTTGTCTCCACATAGAATAATCATTGCCATCGAAGAATGGTGCTTTCCCTAGATGAATTGACAAGTAATGATTATTGTTAGAATTTAACCGATCATAATTAAAAGGATATCGAGAGTAGTCAGTGTGACTACTCCCCTTCTTCTTCTTTTCATCCTTGATCTTCATCTTCCCTCTTGGGGATAGTGCCTTCTTCCTTAGGAGTGCCTTTAGTTCTAGCATCTCCTCATCATCATCCTCACAGTCTTGGATGGTGTCGAGGAGCTTCTCCAGCTTCTGAGTCTTTTCATCGTCACCCTTCTCTTGGTTGAAGTTCTTGTGAACATCCTTAATGTCCGACATCTTCTCTTCGAGCGGTGAGCCTATTTTGAAGAGTCTGGCTCTAATACCAATTGAATGTAGCCTAGAGGGGGGGTGAATAGGCTTTTTGAACTTTCATTGGATCCTCAAACACTTAACAACTTGATCAAATACAGAGAAATCAGACTAGTCCAATGTGGTGCGGACTAGTCTGGTGTGTGCGGACTACAACAATAAAGTTTGATCGATGATTTCACGTCAAGTACTCTATGCAGTAGAAAATAAGTTGTAACTAGGATGTATCACGACAATGAAACTAGGTATTGCACAAATTAGATTTGATTTCAATGTTTTAACGTAAGTTTTACAAGATTGAGTAAACCCTAGAATGATATGAATAATGAAACAAAGATCATGAGACACAATTTTATCCTGTGGTTTGATTCCCACGAAGGAAACCTACATCCACATTGAGGAGTCCACGGAGGACCGGGTCTTCAGCAACACTACCCTCGTCGAATCGCCACAGAGGCCGATTCTCTTCCACTAGCAACAAAGGGGCTAAATCATCGTGTTCAAGGGGCCTTCTCACAAGTTAAGGGCTCCCCAAGATTTACAAAGATGAACACCACCAACACACTCGAAAGATGTACAGTAAAGAACAAGAGTGTGCGAGAGAATCAAACCCAAGAGGTCAAGATTGTGTGAAACAAGTCTCTCCTTTTGATCAATGCTAATACTCAAAGATTTGATCTTTCTATGGTTGGAATGTGTGGAGAGATGTGTATTTTTTGCTCTTGGGAGGTATGGCGGCGCAGGGGGTCGAGACAGTTGGTTGTAGGGTTGTACACCTCTATTTATACTAGGGTTTCCAAAAGTTACCGTTAGGGTTTGCAATGTCCGGACTTGTCTGTGGTGGGCTCTGGACTAGTCTGGTGTGCAGCGAGTGGGAAACCCTAAGTGTTCAGATATATTGGACTTGTCCGGAAATATGAGGACTAGTCCAATTTGGGCTCTGGAAAAGTTTAAACTAGTCTGGCACATATCGGACTAGTCTGGTGTGGTGAAGCTCATGTAGAATTGAGGACAAGTCCGCACTTGGAGAACTTGTCCGACTTTAGTCAGAGAGTTTTCGGACTAGTTCGTGGTGATATTGTACTTGTCCATTTTTGTGTAAAGTGTGATGTCTTGAGGACAAGTCTGCACTGGGGCGGATTTGTTCATTTTTAGTCAGAAAGATATCGGACTAGCCCGTGGTGGTATCAGACTTGTCCGTTTTTGTGCACATGTGAAGTGTTGAGGACTAGTCCACACTAGAATGGACTAGTCCAATCTTATTCAGAGAGATAACGGACTAGCCCGTGGAGTATTGGATTAGTCTGGACCTGTGAAAATTTGTGTAGTGAGAGTGATTTCTTTTGCTTGAGCTCTTGGGGTGTGTTTCTCCAACACACTCCATACACAACAAAGTATTCTATTCAGCTCTTGAACTCTTTTCCATATAGATTCCTCATTATGCTTTCTTTTTGCGCTTTCTTCATACTTTCATTAAAACATGCGCTCATCTCAAAAATTTTGTTAGGATCTCATTTGTTTGTCATAAATCAACCAAAACCGATAAGGGATGCCTAGATGCACTTTCACACTAGCTTTGGCAGCATCTTCCTCTTCAGTAATGGGTCCTTCGAACACCAGATCCAGAGAAAGTTGAGGGTCTCGGCTTTTGAAACACGTCAGCCCAAATTCAGTGACGTTCTTTGCCAAAGACTTTCCTTCTGTCTCCAATTGGTCGGTGATGACGTCCCCCATCGTGTGCATCTTGTTGCTGGTACAACTCAATGCCACCAGCGCTCTGTCCAACTCTGGCTCAGCGTCATCCGGACGTATCGGACTAAAGCCGAGAGGTACCAAAGCATTATTGGCATGCCCCAAGAAGTCCCAGACCTGCTGGGACCCAGTCGTCCTTGCACTCCGTAGCTCCTCCAGTGATTGCCTGGCAGCCGCAAGCTCTGAACTCTCCCGGGTGATGCGCTCGACCTCTTTGGCGCGTTGTTGAATGCTTTCATGCACTTGCCTCTCACAGTTAGTGAGCTCCGTCTCCTGGAGGTGGATGCGGTTCCGCCATTTGGCCTAGTCTTTCTCCCTGCCCTTCACCTTCTCCTTTCTAGTGGCAACATCAGCCTCTCTTTTAGAGAGCTCCTGCCCCAGCTTCCAATACTTATCCTCCTCCTTCTTGCACCGCAGATCAAGCTTTATTGTGCGTTCAGCCAAGTTTTGCTCTTCCAGAGACAATCTCTGGGCTAGCTCCTCCTCTCTCTTCAAAATATCCTTCTGTTGTTCCAGGATTTTCTCTTCCCGTTCGTCGAGACCTTCCCAACGCTTGAGAAGCGTCTCATGGAAAGTTTTGAGGTTGTCCTAGCTGTCATTCGCCGCCTCGTTGGCCTCTTTGGCCTCCTACAATAGCGCCCCAGATTGGTCGTCGAGAGCCTTGATCAAACCCTCCTTCTCGGTGAGCAGACGCTCATACCTTGCCAGTCGGGCCTTTTCCTGGTCTATCTAGTCCTATTAGTCCGCCAGCCTCGACTGTGTTAGTTTCGTATCAAAGTGAATCATATTGTGCCAATGCCTCAAGGTGTGGTGCTCTTCTTTGAGAACCTTGCTTTCATGGTCGAAGACGAGCTGAACTTGACGGAGACTAGAGCAGGCATTGTCGATAGATAATGTCAGAGGGATAGGCTCCGGACCTGCTGGGGTCATCTCCACTGGCTCCAAGGGGTCTTCCAGTAAGAAAAATTGGGTCCCACAGCACAAGCATGGTGCCCTGCGGTCCTGCAGTACTAGGGCTGCCCCCGGAAGCTCTTCTGCTTCTGCTGCCACCAACGAGGGTCCCATCGTGGGAACATCAACCTCCGAGGCTGACGCCAAAGGTCCCACCTCCGGATCTTCAGCCGAAGGCTTTGCAGGTGGAGGGCCCACTACCGACTCCTCTAGGCGCTCCGACTCGAACATGGGCGCCTCCGGAGCAATTACCTCCGGGGTGGACATTGGAGTTTCGTCTGGAGCCCCCACCACCTCTAGCCCAGGCGCCGGTACATCAACCATCTCCGGCATGGAGGCCAGAGCTTCAACTATCTCTAGCACAGAGGTCGGAACTTCGGACATCTCCAGCTCAATCGCTGGATCTTCAGCCACTTCCGGCATGGGCACCGGAGCTTCAGTTACCTCCGACTCCTGCACCAGAGCTTCAGTCACTGGCACTGCTACTGATGGTGCATTTTCATCAACTTCTTCCCCATGGTCCGGCGCTACCACGAGAGCCTCTAGCGTCTCCTCTAGATCCAAGTCTACAACAGCTGGCGTTGGAGCTTCCATGTCTTCTACCACCACTTGGGGAGGCTCAGTGGTTGAAGCCGAAGCTTCTCCATGCTTAGCTTCAGTCGCTGCAGCAGGTGCCGAAGCCTCACACTTCTTTCTCGACACCCTAGAAACAAAAGGTTAGGAAGATTAAAGATATAACAAAGACAAGGTTAGCACCTATGGTGAGTTGACGATTCTTACCTGGGGATGCTACCGCCCCAGTCGCCGCAAAATCTCTTCTTCTGAGACTTGGAGTCAGATCCCACCAGATCTAGTCAGACATAAACCTCGGACCTTGGTCGGGAGCTAGCTGCAGCAGCTGGGGTCTTCTCAGTTCGAACCTCCCCCAATTGGGAAGGACCTCTAGATCCGGAGCCCAAAGCTGGCACCAGAGTCGGAGGTGATCTGCCAAAGCTTGCGTCCCTCGAGGGCACTAGCACTGAAGCAGGGGTAGCCATTGAAGATCTTCTTCGCTGGGGAGAAGGGGCTTTTGAAGACGGAGCTAACTCGATGGGGCTTCTGTCAACATGCCTTAACTTCCTCTTCCGGCTGGGAGATTTGGTCGGCTCCTTGCCGTTGCCCTTGCCCTTGCCAGCGTCATCCACCTTCTGGCTTGGGGCAGTGAGGGCCACTCTATCAGAAGCCCTGGGGATTGCTACCCTGGAGGTTGACCACCTCTCCACCACGCCCAGGTCGTCCAACAATGGCATTCTTCTTCGGAGCTCCCTACTAATCTCTAGAATCATGTACAGAGGCAGGAGAGCAGCCGACGCAACTAAGGCGTTGGGGGAGATGACTCCATCTGGAACTTCTTCAGATGGAGCTTCAAGGCTTCATCATCCAAATTGGAATTCAAACCAGTTTCAATCCGGTATCACACTATTGAAAACCCATGCGAGCCACTCTCTGGTCTTCAACCGGGTCCACCTGTTCATCAAGAAGTTCTAAAGATCATTTGAGGGGTCACCCCTTCTTCTACGCATTCTTGAATCCTTTCCAGGATGGGCTTGTACGCATCTGATAGCTCCAGAACTACATTCCAGTCATCGGTGTCGATGTTGGGAAGGCCCTTGGGTAGATCCAGCCTCTCGTGCTCCTTCATAGTGATGATCACACAATCTTTATTCCAATCGTACCACTTACCGGAGGGGAAGGACTTCAAGTACTTGAAGGGGTAGCTATTCCGCTTCACGAAGTAGTAGAAGCCGATCAGCTCTGTCCCCTTTCCAGTGGTTGGACCGTGAAGAAGGTCCGAAATAGCTAGATGCAAGGAGGCACGCCCACCCACATCTCGCAGAAGTGGACAAAAGTTGCCACTAGAAAGAGTGATTGGGGGCCGAGGTGATGCAACTGGAGGCCATAGAAATCCAGCAGCATCAAGAAGAAGGATGAAAAAGGTGGGATCAAACCCACCATGGCGTATGCTGAGAAGTAAACCATGTCTTTGGTGCGCTCCTTCTTGAAGGGGAGCTTGCTGAAGCAGATGTCGCGGTTAAAGGAGTCACTAGACCACACCATGTAGGTCCAGACCTTCGATAGATCTTCCTTGGTCTTGATCCTGCTACGGGGAAGACCCAACTCCATCGTGGCAAAGTGGAGCGAAAGAGGAGAAAGCTATGCGAAGGGTAGGAGGCTCTAAGCGCAAGTTTGATTGAAAGCATAAAGAGTCCTCAAACCGTGTGGGATTTCCTTCTTAAGTAAGCCTCTGTAACGCTTGGATGGAAATCGCAATAGTACTAGGACCACGTTTTCAAAAATCTACCCTGCCAATGACGAATGGGTCTGGGTCCACTTTGGCGGAAAAGCCGAAGCTATTACCCCAGGTGAACCATTGTCATGATGGGAGGTTGGAAGCCCGAGAGCAGCGGCCTGACAAGGCGAGCGAAACTGATACAATTTTCACATTGGGAACCGGCGACCTTCAATTGCACGAGATCCGCACGCGAAGATCTCACCTGCCGCATTCAAAAGAAACCACGAGGCAATGGTTTAACAACGAACCATCGCCCCAACGGCACATCAGAAGACCTTTGAAGCCGCAGCGCGGGAATCGGAGATGGCCCCACCTTTGGTAGAATAACTTAACCCAAAGGGTTTCTCCCAGAGGTGGGCCCGGCGGCCACTGTTGGTACCCTACGTACCGGGTACCCCATGATACCGCAAGAAAAGCTAAGGAGTTCCACCCGTACAAGTTGAAGACCTCTGAAGGTCACACGTGTTACACAGTACTGGACCCGCCTCGCTCATTTGGGTAGCTCCGGCACTGACACGTGTAACACAAGGCTGGACCTAACTCCCTCCATAGGGAAGCTCTGGTCTTGCCATGTGTCCAGTGACCCCGGACCTAACCCCCATTAGAGGGAAGCTCCGGTGCTGCCACGTGTATAGTGGCTCCGGACCTGCCTCCCCATGATGGGAAGCTCCAAAGCCGCCACGTGTCGAACATCCAAAGCTAAGACCTCAACGGAAGACAAAGAGACCTCCAATGGCTTGGACTTTCGAGGGATGGTTCAAACGATAGTTACAAGACCTGATTACATGTCATTAATGCCACATTAATGACACATGATAAGTGGACTGTTAATAGGGTTAACAACATCATTAAGGCGTGTTGTCACCCTATTAACCACACTTAATATTCAGTGATTGTGTATTAGACGGTTAACTATGCCAGGGCCACATGTCGGGCTAGGCAAGTGATGTAACAATCGGTCCTTAGACTATAAAAGGGTTGCACTGCACGATACATGGACAAGCAAGCTCACATGTTCAGAAGCTCCACTCAAATTCATACATACAACACACAACCCGTGGAGTAGGGTGTTACGCTCAGGCGGCCTGAACCACGTAAATCCATAGTGTCATCATCTTATTTGTAGTCTCACTAGTGCCCCAACCAATCAAGAACCTCCACGGGCTATGATCTTGTAGTATCGGGGGAAGTTTCGATTGCACACTTCGACTGGAGGTTTCTTTAGTTGCCGATGGGTGACGAAATCACAAACTTGTGGGTAAAGTGGTACAACCTCTGCAGAGTGTTAAAAACTATCATGATAGTTGTGCTCCTGGTTAAGAGATGACCTACATGATTAGAGGGAAACTTGGGTTTGGGGTGGTTAGGTCATGGTTATGGTCTGAGTTGTGATAATTGAATATGGTCGATGATAATGGTAAGAACTTGGTATTTAGATGGATAATCATTGTTGGATGTGATATAATGGTAATTGATGGTAATGGACTCGATATTGGTAATTATTCGGGTTATGTTGGGATTAATTCACATAGACATCTTAGTATGCCTTTTCACATGTTTTAAATGTACTTTTTAGCAATTAGCCATTGTTTATTGTCATTCCTTGTTTAAGCTACATGTCATTATTTTCCCACACTTGCTGAGTACGACATGTACTCACTCTTGCAATTCCCCCACCAACAGTTTCAGGTGATGTTTGGGAGTGTCCTGAGGATAATGCAGAGTACTAGGCTGTGCGCTGGCATCGACCTACCTGGGGTGTTGCTTGGAGCTGCACTATCCCTTTTGTTTAGTTGCTTAATTAGATTATTTCCGCTGTAGTAGTATTATCATTAATGATCATTAGAGTTGTAATTTGAGGATTATTTAATATTGTTATAAAGGTACCTTCTTAATTAACTTGTGTTGTAGTAATTTCTGTATATCGTTTGTGATGCACTTGTGTATGTGTGGTAAAGATCCTGGGCACACATATACTGCACTTGGTTCATTTTTAGAACCGGGTGTCACAAATTGGTATCAGAGCCACAGGTTGACCGTAGGACGCAGCCTAGATAGAATGGACACTTTAGAGCACCTAGGAACACTCACGAAACATTGTGGACTATTTGGTATGTTGTTTGCTATGTAATGTTTGCTTGTGTGCCTAGTAGAGGATTGTGGGATGCTTTAGCGTTTGCCACATTAATATAGGCTAGTATAGGTAGTTGCTTTGTTTCATATCCCTTCATGCATATAGTTGGGGACATTTTCTAAATTCTGCTATCTCTTGCTCTTGTCTTCAGATGCCGAGGACCCACAACCAAAGGGATGCCAATGAGAATGAGGAGAAGAATGGGGCACCTCAGAACAACAACAATGGACCTAGACCTAAGATTGTCAACCTTCAGCAGCTGTTGGCTATGCAAAATCAGCTGATGCAGACCGTGATGCAGGCTTTGGGATAGCTGCAATCAAAATTAGCCCCACATGCCTTCACCGCCACCCCCAGCGCCTCATAGCAGGTTGGGAGAGTTTATGAGGACTAGGCCACCTACCTTTGCTCAAGCCACAAATCCTATGGAAGCTGATGATTTGCTGAAATCTGTAGAGAAGAAGCTCGCTATTGTGCAATGCAGTGACAGGGAGAAGATTCTTTTTGCCTCCATTAGCTAGATGGAGTAGCTGTGGATTGGTGGGACTCGCATTGCAATGCCCATGAAAATCAAGAGAGGATCACTTGGGCTGAATATAAGGAGAGCTTCTGTTCTCATTTTGTGTTTGAAGGTGTTATGATCTTGAAGAGGGAGGAATTTGAGAACCTAAGGCAGGGAAAGTCAAGTGTGAATGATTATCTCAATAAATTCACTCAACTTTCAACGTATGCTCCAGAGAATGTCAACCGGGACCGCTGCAAGCAATACTTGTTTATGAGGGGACTAAATAGCGAAATTCAAGTCCAATTGCTCAATTGTGACTATGCAAATTTCCAGAAGCTTGTGGACAAAGCTATTGTAGTTGAAAAGAAGGTTTGAGAGATGGAGCAAGATAAAAAGATGAAGATGTAATATCTGTAAGACCTATGTGTGCTGAATACATTGGCTTATAGTGAATACATTGGCTATGGCGATAAAATTTTTGAATACTACCAAAACACCTTTATCATCAAGGTCCGACTCTAGGTCCGAGCTCCAGCAAGGTCTGACGATAGCTCCGGCTTATTTTGGGTAGCTCCGGCAAGGTCCGACGATAGGTCCGGCTTGTTTTGGGTAGCTCCGACAAGGTCCGACGATAGGTCTAGCTTGTTTTGGGTAGCTCCGGCAAGGTCCGATGTAAGGTCCGACTTGCTTTGGCTAGGTCAAACTTCTTTATCTAGGTCCGACTAGCTTTGGTTAGCTCCGGCTCTAGGTCCGACTAGCTTTGTTTAGCTCCGGCGCTAGGTCTTGCTAGCTTTGGTAAGCTCCGGTTCAAGGTCCGGTTAGCTTTGGCAAGGTCTGGTGCTTGATCGCAGTGTTTCTGCTTTTAACTTGCAATATTTTGATCTTGCTTTACACTTACGGAAAGGTTGCTTTGTATTATTTTACTATGTTTTTGGTGTGTTTTGGTGGTTAAGGCTGATATCATTTTGCTATGGTTTGCAACATGCTTATGTGAGGTGCTCACGTAAGGTGTTGTGGTTTCAGAACTAATTTGAGTCAAGTCGCGGACTTGGGCTCGTACGAATTGGCTATTTATTCATGTGCAGGTGTTGCTTGAGTTCAAGACATGGCTGGTGACGGGATCCATTGAACTAGTCTTAGGGAGAAGATGAGGTTCAACAACCAAGTTTGGGAGGAATTGTGGTTGAGTTGATCGGGAGGTTGCGCAGCATGTTTGAATCAAGAACAATGCATATAAAGGTATCGTGGACGTTGTTGGAAGATTTTTGCACTTATGGGACATGGATACATGGTTCCAAGGCATGATGAAGAGATGTGGACGTAAAGAATTGGTCGGAAAGGTCCAACCGACTAGGTTATGGACTGAGGCTGCGGCTGAGTCATGTTTGACTCGAATGTGGAAAGATTTGAGTTGGTTATGATAGGATTTCGTGTGGGTCACGAATTTGAGTTGTTTTAGGAATTTGGGATATGTTCCTAAGGTGTTTGGAAGTCTTAAGATTGCTTCTATGTGCGTATAGAAGAGTCCTAAGTAGTTATGGAAAGTTTCGATTCGTGATTTGAGTAGGATTAGAGTCCTAGTTGAGATTGGGTTGGCCTAAGTGCTGGTTATATAAGCAAGGAAGGCCAGAGCTTGTGGTAGACAAATTTGGGTCTGTTCGTCTTGTGTTCTATTGAATAAAATTCATAGTTGAAAGGAACTTTTATGCCTTGTTCGTCCGACTTGTTCCAGACAAGTTTTTCTCATCGAGTTTTCTGCACAGCACTACCTTTCTTCAGTGGTTTTATCATAACTGGAGTTTTACAGATCCAATTGACGTGATTCTTTTTGGGTTGTCTTCAAAACTTGATTGTATATCATCTGTAAAAACTTCACGGTCATTGTATTTGTGGTTTCTGATCTACACTAGTTTCTTTGCAGCGATCTAGAACTGTTTTTCTCGGGTAGGACAGATTGACCTTTGTTCGATCATTCAATCGTAACTTGAGTTTCTATCGACGGATTTGAGTGATTCTTGTTGTGTAGTCTTCGTGACTTGATTCTCTCTGATTTCTATCTCTTTTGTTACGGTGAAACACGTTTAGATTAGTCTCACACACGATTTCTTTAACAGATCGTTTTCTGCCAAAGGGGTTGGGATTTAATTGTTTCCGCTGTGTAAGATTTTTTAAATATACCATTCACCCCCACCTCTGGTAGCTTTTCACGTGCTCTTTGATCCTACAATTGGTATCAGAGCCACGGTGCTCTAATCTTTGTGATTTGCATGTGTTTTGACTAATCATCATGGAGAAATACTCCGCAAAACCTTGTGTCTTTAGTGGTATTGATTTTTAGGTTTGGAAGGCACGTATGGAATCCATCATCCAGGCTCAAGACTTCGCAATATGGGAGAAGGTATACAAGCCTTATGAAGTTCCGTCAAATGATCAAGTTACAGCTACAAATCTGAGATGTCGACAACAACAACAAGGCTCGGAACTTGATCATACAAGGATTAACTCAAAGCGACTTTGACCTTGTTGCACACCTCCGATCTGCATATGATGTGTGGAAAGCACTTTGTGACTACCACGAAGGATCCAACACGATCAAGGAGGTAAGGCAAGACATGTTCAAGAAAGAATACATGCACTTCGAGATGCAACTCAGTGAGTCTATTGATGACCTTTTTGCTCGCTTTAATAAAATTCTCAGCAACTTGCGTAGTGTCAATGATAATTTTTCAGATGCTGAAAATGCTAGGCAATTGTTAAGTGTATTAGATATGTCAATTTGGGAGATGAAAGTCACATCTATTTATGAATCTACTGTCATGAGTACACTTACTTTAGATGTGCTATATTCCAAGTTAAAAACTCATGAAATTGACATAATATCACGTAAGAACCCCAACAAGTCTATTGCTTTTGTTTCTCAATGTGACATGCCTAGCTCCGGTAAATATTCATCTTGTGGTACACTTGTTTTGTTGTCCTCTCTAACCCTTGAACAGATTTAGGAGTTTCCAGAGAAGGAGCTAGTAGTTCTCTCTACTAGGTTCTCAAAAGCATTGCAAAATGTGAGAACTAGAACGAGAGGAAGCTCCGAACCTCAACAATGTTTCGAATGTGGAAAGACAGGACATTTTCGTTTAGATTGCCCAAACCTTTCAGGTCCTACTTCCCGGGATGAAAAGCAAACAAGGACGAAGAACTCCTCTGCAAAAGATATGACAAAAAAGAAGGGTTTTACAGGACATCAATTGGTGAGCAGTTTTATCTCCGCACTTCAAGAACTTGGCTCAAGCGATGTGGACATTGGGGGTGACAAAGATGAAGATGATTTGTCAAACTTGTGCTTCATGGCGGGCAAGTCAAGATCAAGTATGGAGGAGGCTGAACACAACAACGATAATGAAGAGGTATGTCCTACTTGAAAAGAAATGTGTGATGCTATTTCTCGTGCCACCGTTATAGTTAAGAAAAAGGACAAAAAACTTAGGGACAATGCTGTTAAAATTGAGTCTCTAGAATCTGAAATTAATCGTTTGAAATCCCTGATTCCTAGTGATGATTCTTGTTCCTCATGTGATTTAATATATGAACAATTGTCCTCATTAAGAAGTGCGCACACCTCCACACTTGATAAACTTGAGTCAGAAATTGAAAAGAATAGAGACCTTGCTGCACTTAATGATAAAAACTTGAAAGATGCTAGATGTTCTACAATTGATTTGCATTGTTCTACTTGTGATGATCTTGATGAGAAACTACAAAATGCTATGAATGAAATTTCTATATTGAACAATGCTTTACGTTCTCATGAAGTTAAATTTTGCTCCAATTGCAAAATAAAAGAAAAAACTTCATGTGAAAATTGACTTGATCTGTCCAATAAACTTGATAACATGCATAGGACATTAGATCAGTTTTGTAATGGGAATAAGAACCTAAACTTGCTGCTGGATTCTTCCAAGGCTCGCAATGATAAAACTGGTCTAGGTTTTGATTGTCATGCTCATGCTAAGGCACATACAACTAAAATTGTAAAGTCATTAGGAAGTAGTTTGATTCAAACATTTCCTAAACAAAAAGAAGTGGTTTTCAAATCTGCGGGAGTGTTGTCTCATTCGGTTTCAAATAAAATTTTGCTTGTTCATCTAGACATGAACACAAAGTTAAATTTCATTGTACCTACTGTGGTAGAGATGGTCATGTCATAAATTTTTGTTATAGACTAGCTAAACAACAGAAAAAGGAAAGAATGATTGCTAGATCTCATAACTTTCATGCAAAATTTGTTGCACTTGCTAAACCGAATGATACAAACATGCAATCTGCTGTAATGAATCAAAAACATGCAATGTTTGGTCCCAAACCTACTATTTTCAAGCTACACATGTAACATCTCATAGGACAGTAGTTGGGTACAAAAATCCTCAAGTTTTGGCTCATAAACCTGCAGTTTTATCTCAGCTTTCGCGTGTTATTCCTGCTGCACGTCGTGTGACTCAGTATTGGATTCCTAAATGCCTTTTGACTAACCCCAGTATTGAGTCATCAATGTATTGTGCTTCTATGTAGGTTACACGCATGAGGAAGGAGAATATTTGGATTGTGGATTCAGGTTGCTCACGCCACATGACCGGTTACAAGGAATGGTTATCCTCCCTCTCTTTTGTGTCACGTTTAGAGAATGTTACTTTTGCCGATAATTCTTCAACTCCTATAATTGCTAAGGGTTTGGTTAGAGTAAATAATCACTACACTTTGAAGGATGTGGCACTTGTTAAAAATTTGAAATACAACTTGATTTCTGTTTCACAACTGCTAGATGAAAATCTGGAAATTACTTTCACTAAAAATTGCTGCAAAGTTGTAAATTCAAATAGTGAGCTTATTTTTAACATGTCTCGATTTGGAAGAGTTTCTAAAGCTGATTTTGATATGTCTTCCTCTAAGCATAGGTGTCTAGTTGCTAATGATTCAAAGGACTTATATTTTTGGCATCGTAGACTTGGTCACGTAGGCTTTGATCATCTAACGCGTGTTAGTGCTCTTGATCGCATACGTGGGCCGCCTAAGCTTAAAGGGGACAAAGAAATTGTGTGATCTTCTTGTAGACATGCTAAGATGGTTGCAGGTTCACATACTCCTCTCACAATGATCATGACAACTTAACCGGGTCAACTTTTGCACCTTGACACCATAGGAACTTCACGCGTTCAATCCTTCAGAGGTAAATGGTATGTTATTGTGATTGTTGATGATTATTCTAGATACACTTGGGTTTACGTTATGGTATCTAAGAATGAAGCTTTTATTAACTTTAGACTTTATTTCTTAGATTGTCAATTGATCACCCAGGATCATTAAAATTATTTAGAAGTGATAACGGAACCAAATTTAAAATCAATCTTTTTATCACTTTTGTGCTGAAAATGGAATATATCATCAATTTTCTTCACCATATGTACCTCAACAAAACGGTGTTGTAGAAAGAAAGAACATAACCTTAGTTGAGATGGCTAGGACTATGCTTGATGAATATCAAACTCCTAGAAAATTTTGGGCTGATGCGATTGCAACTACTTGTTATGTCTCAAATCATGTTTTCTTGCACGCTAAGCTAGGTAAAACACCATATGAGCTCCGGTTTGGACATAGGCCTAGTGTTACACACTTTCGGGTCTTTGGTTGCAAATGCTTTGTTAAGAAACATGGTAATCTTAATAAATTTGAACCTAGATCTGTTGATGGCATGTTTCTTGGTTATCCATCTCATACTAGAGGCTACCGTGTGCTTTTATTTGACACTAACAAAATTGTGAAGACTTGTGGGGTGTCTTTTGATGAAGCTAGCCCAGGTACTAGCTCAAACATTGCAGGTCCCGATCCATATCCGCAGGGGGAGAGTGTTTTCGTTGAAGAAGAGGAAGAAGTGGTGCTGCTGCCCGAAAATTCAGCAGCTAATGACATTGTTCCAGCTCCTGATTTTGATTCACAACCAGCACCGACAATCACCATTGCTGGTCCAGATGCTCCTCAAGTCACAAGCTCATCGATTTTTGATGAACATGAAGAAGAAGAAGCTTGTGAAGTGTCCACTCCCCTCCGGGTTCTCAAAAGTCATCCCCCACAACAAATTATTGGAAGCTTGCATGAACGAGTCACACGGTCCAGCTATGATGAGTTCAGAATTTGAGATGAGTATGATGGGAGAACTCACGTACTTCTTGGGGCTGCAAATAAAGTAAACCAAGGAGGGTGCCTTTGTGCATCAAACGAAGTATACAAAAGATCTCCTAAGACGCTTCAACATGGACAAAAGCAAGCCTCTTCGGACACCAATGGAAACAGCAACAACACTTGAACTTGATGAAGATGGTGAACCCGTGGATCAAAAAGAATATAGAAGCATGATCAGATCACTTTTGTACCTCACGACATCAAGATCGGACATACAATTCAGCGTATGTCTTTGTGCACGGTTTCAAGTCTCCCCACGTGCTTCACATCATCAAGCCCTCAAAAGGATTCTCAGGTACTTACATGGAACTCAAGAATTTGGCATTTTTCTTCCTTCTTCCTCAACCGTTACTTTGAAATCTTTTTCCGATGCTAATTTTGGAGGTTGTAGGATTGATAGGAAAAGTACTTCCGGTGCTTGTCATTTTCTTGGTAATTCACTAGTTGCTTGGACCTCTAGAAAACAAAACTCAATTGCACAATCCACAGCCGAATCTGAATATGTAGCTGCTGCTAGTGCTTGCTCACAAATTCTTTGGATTGTTCAAACACTTAAGGACTATGGGGTTGATCTAGATAGTGTTCCACTGTTTTGTGATAACACTAGTGCCATTTGGTTAGCTAAAAACCTCGTGCAACATTCTAGAACTAAGCACATTGGCATTAGGTATTACTTTCTCCGTGATAATGTTGAAAAAGGAAACTTTGTGCTTCACCATGTAGATACCGAACAACAATTGGCTGACATTTTTACAAAACCTTTGGATTTCACTCGTTTTTGTTACATTTGTAGTGTAATAGAGGTTATGCATCCTCATGGCTTAAATTGAGGGGGAGTTTTCAAACTTGAGAAGTCTATGTGTGAATCTGAAACTAAAATAATATGAGCATAGTATTTCATACATATATGACTTTGTGATTCCTTTTACATGCTGAAAGTTCTTACTACATTACTCATGTTATACATTTTGTAGTTTTTTCCATGTCTAGTAATTTGAATAATTACTTACGCTAAATCTGGTCATGGTCAAAATTTCTTGCTGTTTTGAACTTGTTGCATGCTCACAAGTGCTTTTAATCATAAAGAATTAATCAAGTAATCAACTCACATGTTGAGTTTTATGAACAAATATAAGTTGAGAAAAGATCAAGAGAATATGCATGCATCACACTTCTTCTTTTGAGATGGCTTATCATTGCACTTAGATATGAACTTGGAAGAAGTTGTGTATGACTAAAACCATGTCCTTAAGCTTCTGATTGTCGAATGACATAGGCTTGGCTTGGTTGGTTAGAATAAGGCAGATGCGCATATAATCTCTTGCATATATCATATGATCTAAATTTGTGCTTTGAAAAATTATAAAATGCAGCAACAAGTGTCATGCTTTCATGTTTTGAAATAGTTAAGTTTGTGAGATCATGACTTGCCAAAATGAAAATTACATTTGATCTCTAGGATGGCTTACACTACTTTATGTATTTCATTGATGTGATAGTGTAAGTTACTTGATAGTATGACTTGGATGAGCTTTGTTTTATATGTATATGTTATAATATGCTCATAATAATTAAAATTTGTCTTATAAACCTTGCTGAATACATTGTCAAAGGGGGGGAGATAATATGTGAATTTTTAAAGATAAGTATGCAAGGGGGAGAAATTGATTACACATTGCACATATTCACAATTTTATTTTCAAAGCAAGAATTTCTTTTTCTTCTCATTTTACTTATGTTTTACAAAGGGGGAGAAATTGTTTTCAAAACTTTTAATGTGAATAAGCCAATGTTTGTATTTTAAGTGGTGTTGCCAATGCATTCATCAAGGGGGAGATTGTGAGACCTATGTGTGTTGAATACATTGGCTTGTAGTGAATACATTGGCTATAGCGATAAAATTTTTGAAAACTACCAAAACACCATTATCATCAAGGTCCAACTCTAGGTCCAAGCTCCAGCAAGGTCCGATGATAGGTCCGGCTTATTTTTGGAAGCTTCGGCAAGGTCTGACGATAGGTCCGACTTGTTTTGGGTAGCTCCGGCAAGGTCCGACGATAGGTCCGCTTGTTTTGGATAGCTCCGACAAGGTCCGACGTAAGGTCCGACTTGCTTTGGCTAGGTCCGACTTCTTTGTCTAGGTCCGACTAGCTTTGGTTAGCTCCGGCTCTAGGTCCGACTAGCTTTGGTTAGCTCCGGCGCTAGGTCCTGCTAGCTTTGGTAAGCTCCGGTTCAAGGTCCTGTTAGCTTTGGCAAGGTCCGGTGCTTGATCGCAGTGTTTCTGCTTTTAACTTGCAATGTTTTGAACTTGCTTTACACTTATGGAAAGGTTGCTTTGTATTCTTTTACTATGTTTTTGGTGTGTTTTGGTGGTTAAGGCTGATATCATTTTGCTATGGTTTGCAACATGCTTATGTGAGGTGCTCATGTAAGGTGTTGTGGTTTCGGAACTAATTTGAGTCAAGCCGCGGACTTGGGATCATACGGATTGGTTGTTTATTCATGTACAGGTGTTGTTTTAGTTCAAGACATGGCTGGTGATGGAATCCATTGAACTAGTCTCAGGGAGAAGATGAGGTTCAACAACCAAGTTCGGGAGAAATTGTGATTGAGTTGATCGGGAGGTTGCGCAACATGTTTGAATCAAGAACAATGCATATAAAGGTATCATGGATGTTGTTGGAAGATGTTTGCACGTATGCAAGGTGTGCATGGATGTGTCTACATGGTTCCAGTCCATGATGAGGAGATGTGGACGTAAAGAATTGGTCGGGAAGGTCCAACCGACTAGGTTATGGACTCAGGCTGCGGCTGAGTCATGTTTGACTCAAATATGGAAAGATTTGAGTTGGTTATGATAGGATTTTGTGTGAGTCACGAATTTGAGTTGTTTTAGGAATGTGGGATATGTTCCTAAGGTGTTTGGAAGTCTTAAGATTGCTTCTATGTGCGTATAGAAGAGTCCTAAGCAGCTATGGAAAGTTTCGATTCGTGTTTTGAGTAGGATTAGAGTCCTAGTTGAGATTTGGTTGGTCTAAGTGCTGGTTATATAAGCAAGGAAGGCCAAAGATTTTGGTAGACGACTTTAGGTCTGTTGCTCTTGTGTTCTATTGAATAAAATTTGTAGTTGAAACGAACTTTTATGCCTTGTTCGTCTGACTTGTTCCAGACAAGTTTTTCTTGTCGAGTTTTCTGCACAGCACTACCTTTCTTTGGTGGTTTTATCATAACTCGAGTTTTACAGGTCCAATTGACGTGATTCTTTTTGGGTTGTCTTCACAACTTGATTATATATCATCTGTCAAAACTTCACTGTCATTGGATTTGTGGTTTCTGATCTACACGAGTTTCTTTGCAGCGTTCTAGAACTGTTTTTCTCGGGTAGGACAGATTGACCTTTGTTTGATCTTTCAATTGTAACTTGAGTTTCTCTCAACGGATTTGAGTGATTCTTGTTATGTCGTCTTTGTGAATTGATTATCTCTGATTTTTATCTTATTTGCCATGGTAAAACACATTTAGATTAGTCTCACACATGATTTCTTTACCAGATCGTTTTTCTGCCGAAGGGGTTGGGATTTAATTGTTTCCACTGCGTAAATTTTTTTAAATCTACCATTCACCCCCCCTCTGGTAGCTTTTCACGTGCTCTTTGATCCTACAATATCAAGAACAGCCACAAGGAAGTAATGTTCGCCCCTGCTTTGCACCCCCAAATGCACCATATTACAACACCTCTGCTCCTGCATATCGCGCTGCTATTCCACCGCGTCCAGCTCAGCCTATGTAGCAATGCCCCGCTATGCAAGCACCTCGCCCTCCAATGCCTCAAGCACCCCTTGCCAATTTCCCTGCTAATGCTCAAAACCAAGCTCACCCAAACAATTCTGGTACAACAAGGTCATGCTATACTTGTGGTGAGGTGGGACACTTTGCATCTCAATGTCCTTAGGCAGGCCTCGGTCAAGGGAACAATGCTCCAAGACAAAACCCAAGATCGAAAGGAGGAGCACCGCATATCAACCGTGGACTGCAGAATTTTGTTCGTGTCAAGGTGAATAGTGTCCCTATGGAGGAAGCACAACAAGCGTATGACGTGGTGATTGGTATGTTTCTCGCAAACTCCAACCCAGCGACTATGTTATTTGATTCTGGAGCATTGCATTCATTCATTGCATCAAAGTATGTTGCCAAGTATAGTTTGCCCATATCTCATATAAAGTATACCTTGTTGGTTAAGTCTCCTGGAGGGTAGATGAGGACGAATATAGTATGTCCAAAAGTAAGCCTTAGAATAAGGGGGTAGACTTCTTCACCAACCTTATTGTTTTGGATTCGCAAGGACTGGACATAATACTTGGTATGGACTGGTTAAGGAAGCACAATGGGACAATTCAATGTGCCACAAAGACAGTGAAGTTGACAAATGAAGAAGGGGTCAGCATAGAGTTTGAAGCATCTCAAAACCCACCAAAGCAAGTGGAGCTGAATCAAATGGACGGTGCAACAATAGAGGAGATCCCAGTGGTGTGTGAATTTTCAAATGTGTTTTCGGATGAGTTGGCAGGTATGCCACCTGATCGCGACATAGAAATCGTTATTGAATTAATACCTAGAACTGCACCTATAGCTAAGAGGCCATATGGGATGCTCCTATGGAGTTAGCGAAGCTCAAGAAGCAAATTCAAGAGGAGCTAGTGAAGTGTTTCATTCGTCCAAGCTCTTCACCTTGGGGAGTGCCAGTACTTTTCGTGGACAAGAAGGATGGATTCCAAAAGATGTGTGTGGACTACCGAGCTCTCAATGAGGTGACAATCAAGAACAAGTACACGTTGCCCCGCATCGAGGATTTGTTTGATCAAATGAAGGGTGCCTATGTTTTCTCCAAGATTGATTTGAGGTCAGGTTAGTTTCAAATGAAGATTAGACAATCGGCTATACCCAAAACAGCTTTTCGGACACGGTATGGGTCTTATGAGTACACTGTTATGTCTTTTGGATTGACGAATGCACCTGCATACTTCATGTATCTCATGAATAAGGTCTTCATGGAGTATTTGGATGAGTTTGTGGTAGTGTTCATTCAAAACATCATGATCTACTCGAAGAGTGAAGAGGAGCATGAAGAGCATTTAAGGCTCACATTGCGGAAATTGAGGGAACACCAATTATATGCCAAATTCAGTAAGTGCCAGTTTTCGTTAAGGGAAGTGTCATTTTTGGGTCATATCATCTCTGGAGGAGGACTATCGGTTGACACAGGAAAAGTGACGGATGTTCTAAAGTGGGAACCGCCGAGAATGTCAAGGAAATAAGGAGTTTTCTTGGAATGGCTGGATATTACTGTCGGTTCATCAAGGACTTCTCCAAAATCGCAAAGCCCATGACTGAGTTGTTGATGAAGGGAAAAGTGGAACCCAATGGACTAAAGCTTGTCAAGACAGTTTTGAGTTTAAGAAGAGGTTAACAAGAGCACCTGTGTTGGTTTTGCTAGATGTGAGCAAAAACTTTGATATCTATTGCGATGCATCAAGACAAGGACTTGGATGTGTGCTTATGCAAGAAGGTCAAGTGGTAGCCTATGCATCGAGGCATTTGAAGAAACATCAGCAGAATTATCTTGCACATGATCTCGAACTTGCAGCCGTAGTGCATGCTTTGAAGATATGGAGGCACTACATTCTCGGTCATAGGTGTGAGATTTACACGGACCACAAGAGTCTCAAGTACATATTCACGCAAACGGACTTGAATTTGTGGCAACAAATATGGTTGGAGCTCATCAATGATGATGACGTAGGAATCAACTATCATCCAGAAAGGCTAATTTAGTCGCCGAGGCTTTCAGTCAGAAAGGAGTAAGCCACCAACTCACGGTTCGAGAGCTTCCATCCGAGCTATGTGTTGACGGTTGTTATATACCAATTTCATCTTTCAATTTAACTCAATTATGTGAAGGATTTGTCATTTCTTGCACACATCACCTTTCCATCTAACCCAATTCCATCTACATTTCCTCATTTCCTGCATAAAATGCTGCACATAATTGAGTTAAATTGACACATGGCATCCAAGCCAATCAGGCGACGACACATGGCATCCCATGGATCAAATGGCCCACTAACAGAAGTATCCGAGGAGATCCAACGGTGTATCACCCAGATACATCAAGGGGGCCCACCTGGCAGCCACCTGGAGGAAGCACTCCACGTTTGGAGTGCTGACTAGGTCAGCCAAACCAGGGGTTCGGTCGACCCCTTCCTGGCGCCAAACGCGGTCAAACGACGCGTGTTTGCTCCTCTTGGCTTGAAGGAGTCAATGGAGACTGATTCGCGAGCTTTTGGTGGCGGGAACCGACCTCAACACTAGTATAAATAGGACCCCCTACCCCTCACATCAACACACACCACTTGAGCTTCATCTCTATTGTATACACTATCATCCATAGTCTTAGAGGAGTTAGGTTGTAGAGAGGAGAGTCTCTAGTCCCAAGTCCAAATCGCGAAAGGAGTAAGGAGTCTCTCTCTTCCCAATCCTACATTAGGAAAGGTATGGCTCATGTATTCTTTCTTGTATTTGTGTCTTTAGGCATAATAAAGATAGTATCTTTAGTCTCTACTTATACATATACTTGGGAAAAGCATTTTTTGTTTGATTGTGGAGTCCATGTATGTGGAAGGTATAACTTCTATGACTGTTTCATCATGAACATATCTCATTATCATAGAACCTATAGACCCCCACTATAGTCTTGTTAATTATAACATAACTAGGTTAGTATGGATAATTATGTTGTGTATCAACATTAGTTCAATGATGATTCAATTCATTGCCTTAGGATGGCTTGTGCCTAGGCTCTTAAGGTAATTACTTAATATGCTAGAATGGTGCTAGGATAGCTAAGTAGCATTGGATGTCTCGTAGACCCACGGATTGAAGAGGTAGGCAGTAGGTGGTGACAACCCTATCTGTCCTTTGTAATCCTCCACGTTCGGCTATGCCACAGGCTCTTGGCGGGAGTCGCCCTAGTATTGCTAGGGGTAAGCCCATGCCCGATGTGTTGAACCACATAGCATAAGTATTCACTATTAATCTAGATTATAGATAATTAGTTTAGACTATGTATATGTACAATACAGCATAGTAGGAGTACCTCCATAACTCTCAAACTTAACTAACCTCTAGTATCCTCTTATCCCCGTTAGACTCGAAAGCTTTTGTGTGTGTCACACTACCTCCACTATTATTTTATCCATCCTTACTAGATTCTTACCTAGACCTTTCTACCCCTTCCACTTGATGATTGTTATATCTCTTCCCTGCCTTCCTTTGGGATAAAATAAATGACACCCTTGGGAATACTCTTAAGGGGAAATGCTACAATGATATTTCCGTGTGCTTGCGGAATTCACTCTGTGATCCAATAGAACCATTAAGAAGCATTTCTAACACATCAGTTGGAGATGTTTAGTTAATGGTACATAAGAAATACCAACAAGCATTTCTGGCACCGTTGTCGGGGATAATTTGTTAGTATATCTTAGGAGCCGTCAACAAGCATTTCTGGCGCCGTTGCTAGGGAAGGCAAATAGATATATAGCATGAATAAGTGAATAGGATAGAACCTTGGGTAGGATTTTAATATGATAACCATTCTTTGTTTTTGCATTTATTTTAAATGTGAAAACAGGGTACTATATGTCTGGTTTCCGCCTGCCGGAAATCTTCGTTCAAGTTCCTGAATCTCTTCTGAGAGACTGACCCCGTGTCGTTACTCCTCAGAAGATTCGAGCGGCAAAGCAAGCCAACATTTCTGTACCAACAATCCAAACGCTAATGGCTCAGAAGACCCTTCGTGAGTTATCAGCTCCCTCTGCTAACAATGTGCCTATGGGGCCCACTGTTAACACGGGAGATGTGAACTTCGAGATCAAAACTAGCCTTATCACTATGGTGCAAGCCAACCCATTCTGCGGGAAGGCTAACGAGGATGCAAGTGTTCACCTGCAACAATTCCTCGAGATCTGCAGCACTTTTAAGATCAAGGACGTGTCTCCAGATGCGGTTCGTCTGAGAGTGTTCCCGTTCTCTCTCCTTGGAAGAGCGAAACAGTAGTTCTACGCAAACTGAAGTGTTGTAGACACTTGGAAGAAGTGTTCTACGGCATTCCTCACCAAATTCTTCCCGTTGGGCAAAACCAATGCCCTACGTGTAAGGATTTCCAGCTTTCAGCAAGAGCTCAAGGAATCTATTCCCAAGGCTTGGGAAAGGCTTCAGGAGTACATCGTATCCTGTCCCCACCATGGGATGGATGACTAGCTCCTTATTCTGAATTTCTATAATGGGCTGATCCCATCAACTCGTGACCATTTGGATGCTGCTGCTGGAGGAGCCTTCTTCTCATTGATGGTGCCAAAAGCTAAAGATATTATTGAGAAGATGGTGTCCAACATGGGATGGAACGATGAGCGTCTCCATACCCGACAGCGAGGCATGCACACCTTGAAGGAGGTGGACATGATCACTGCAAAATTGGACCTCTTAATGAAGAAAATTGATGGACAAGCCAGTGGTGAAGTGTCTGGCAATGCCTATGCCCTAGACTCTCACATCATGTGTGAAGTCTGTAGCAACACGGGTCATATGGGCAATGATTGCCCAGAAACTCGTGAGGATGCCCTATACCTCGCCCACAATGGAAATTTCAACAACAACAATGGTTATCGTCCAAGAGGTCAAGGGTGGGGTCAACAACGCCCATTCTTTCAAGGAGGGTACAACAACAATGGCAACCCTGGAACTTGAGAGAACTTTCCATTAGCCAGCTCAAGATCAATGATGCCCTATCCAAGAAGCTGTCAACTGACAAGACCCAGGAAAACATCAATGCCAAGATTGAAGGACTATCCTCAGCATTCAAGAATCAACTAAGCTTCAACAAGATGTCGGAGACTCAGCTGGCATAACTTGCTGCAGTTGTCCCTCCATTGGAAAACAACAGAATTCTGGGGCAGCCAGAAGCCCCAGTGGAGAACGTCAATGCAGTGGTTACGAGAGGAGGAAAGACCACTCGTGACCCACCATATCCCACACAAGAAAAGAGGACAACTGAGCCTGAAGACGGAGGAATGTCCATCTCATCGGACGGTGGTGAGACCTACGCCAATAGGTTAAATTGGTAGTTATCCCACTTTATTTTTCTTTCTTTCTTTTTTCACCCCATTTGGATTTTTCCCATTGCATATTTGATTTTCCCTAGCAAGTGAGAATCTTATATTCTCAACTATCATTTTTCTTTGTTTCTTTTCAAAAGAATTTTTTTTATTGGATTTGAAAAAAGGTTTCTATTTGAAAAACAATTTTTTTCTGAGCTGCACATGTGGCATTTCACCGACGTGCTAACTTTATATCCGTTGGGGAGCCACTTGCCAAAAGGGGAACCAGGGGGCCACTTGTGAGGTCGGCCGAACATGGAGTGGAGCCAAATTGGCTCCCCTTCCTACAACGGCTATATTTTGAACCCCAAGTGACCGTTGGAGGGTGCACCCTATAAATTGTGGCCATGAGGAGCACCTCTCTTCACACACCACATCATTTTACACCTCCCCAAGTCACTCTCTAGCTCACCTTGTTTTTCTTGCTCTTCATTGCAACACTCTTGCTCAAATCCATCCCCAAAAAGATTTTATTTTGTTTGCATTTGCATTTTACACTCAAGCTTTCAAGAGGAGAAAATTCGTTGAGAGTTTTGTTTTCCAAACATCGCTTCTTTTCAGATTTTTCTCTTCTTGTTTTGTTCTTGCTTGTTGAACTCGGAAAGACATGAAGAGGTTGTTCGGAAAGAGGAAGGAGGCTGCAAGCTCAAGCCATGGTAAAGGTTCTAGTGCACGCCTCTCTTCCATGGGTGCAAGCCCAAGGAGGAGAAGTGTGTGTGAGGACACTCCCATGGAAGAGAGAAGCAACCCACACCAACTTCTTCATGACAGCGACCTCAACATACGAAGCAAAGTTGAAGATCAAGCACGCAGGCTTCTCCAAGATCGTGAGTTCTGCCACACCAAGGCTTACGATCCACATTTGATCTCCAAAATAGGTATGGACTCCAAATTTCTTTCCATTTGGCATGCAATTGGATTTGATGACTTTGCTCACATAGAGGAGAAAGGTTCACGCCTTCTCACTATCCAATTCCTTTGCACGCTAAGAATAGGATTTGATGGTATTACTTTTAGATTATTTCAAAAAGAATACAACATCCTATGGAAAGAATTAGGTAGCATCCTAGGCTTCCATAAATAGTGTTTGCTAGATTTAAACAATTTGCCTAAGTTTAACAAACAAAGTTTTTGTCATGAGCTAACTAGTGAGGTCACATGTAGGGCTCCTAGAAATAACCACATCCAAAACCCTACCTTACGCTTCATGCATAGATGGGTGGCTATGACTATGTTCCCTAGGGGAGCTGTTAGGCTTGTGCGAGATGATGAATTGAAAATTTTGTTTGTCATGACTAAAAAGATAAAAGTTGCTCCAGTCAAATTGATGATGACACAATGGTTAGATTACATTTCAAAATCAGGACCAATTGAATGCACTTCATTGATTACTCATATTGCTGATATGGTAGGAGCACTTAAATACTCTTCATTTGAATATATTGAATCTGAAAGAGAATTAATTGATGAAGACTATTTAGTGCAAGGACATACCCTTAAGCATGATCATGATGGCTCCTTGATATTTTTCTATCCCGGCTTTGTCAATGAAATTCGGTTACCTAACCCGGATTTTCATTTGTACAAATGCCGGAGGCTAACCATTAATCTTCTTCCCTTTGAGGAAGCAAGAAGAAGTAATGTATCTGGTAGGGTAACAAGGAATCGTGCGAGGGCTGCAGCCACAGGCATGCCACCGATAATCTCTCTGGTCCATGAATACCAAGAGGAAGACAACCCAACGGGTTATGCGCCCAGATGGACTCAACCTCCAATGTATGAGACTGGGGGGTCATCTTGGAAAGAATGGCAATGGGATCCACCCTTATCCACTTCAAGCTCTAGCAGCTTGCCCCCAACGTCCATGAGAGGACGTCGTTCCTTTTCGGCTAGAAGTCATCATGACTATAGACAAGGAATGACGGACCTCACTAGACGTATGGGAGAACTTGAAGTGAGAACGGGTTACATCTATAGCACTGTAACACCCTCATTTTCATGCATCATGCCCTACATACATTCATATACATGTTTAACATTAATCCACATCAATAGGAACGAGTTTAAAATTGATTTGGAGCATTCAAAATTGATTTGGAACAAAACCGCACTTAAAATGCTGAAAAGTGGGGACTAGTCCGATTTTAGTGAGGACTAGACCGATTTCTCTCTGACTAAAAATGGACTTGTCCGTTTTTGCTGTGGACTAGTCCGATTTTGCCTTTGGAAACTTTTGGACTTGTCCGATTTGTGTGGACTAGTCCGATATTCCAAGAATCCTTGAAAAATTGCTAAGTCCCTAGACTTTTCCGGACTAGTCCGGTGTTCCAGCGGACTTGTCCGATTTCCCCTCTGACTAAAGTCGGACTTGTCCAATTTTAGGCCAGACTTGTCCGATTTTCTCTCTGGAAATTTTCGGACTAGTCCGGTCCTTTTCGGACTTGTCCGATATTTCGCGACTCCGAATTGATCTTTTGTTTTACGACTTGTTTCTTTGGTTTCATGTTAAGTGGGCCTAGGGACAGCGTGCCTAAATCTTTTAGAGGCCATGTGGGACTCTAAACCGGCCTCTACTCATCCCAAACTCGAAATCCATCTAACCCTGGCCTCCACCTCTATATAAACAACCCCACCCCTTGGCTTGACATCTATTTGCCACTTTTCCACCCCACCCAAACCCTAGTTCGTGGAGAGCCACCATCAAGGAGGGAGGAGAAGATCCCAAGCAAGAAGAAGAAGAAGAGGAAACAAAAGAGGATCAAGATCTCCATCAAGTTTGGTTCTTCATGACCAATTCACCTCCAAGTTCATCACCAACCTTAGATCATCAAGATCTAAGTGTTACCTCCAATTTTCTTGATTCATTGGAGTTCTAAACACCTGGTATACCTTCTATTCTAATTTCCTTACGTGAGTTCAACCCCTAATCTCCAAATTTACGTCGATCTAGAAAACCCTAGTTCGCTAGTTCTACGAAGTGCGGACTAGTCCGACCTTCTGCAGACTAGTCCGATTTTCCTGGTTAAATTATGTTGAATTGATTCTAAAAGTAGATCTAATCAAATCCAAACCTGTATAAACTTGTTAAAAGCTATTAGAACTAGTTAGTGAACATTAAAAGCAGTCTATTAACAAGCTCTACCTTGCATTTGCATCAATCATGCATGTCATGTCATATTGAGTAATATTTGTGCACTCTTTGATTTTGTTTCTTGTCTTGTATGTTTATTGTGCGGATTAGACGGATGTGTGCTAGAGAGTGCCGCGGAGGATCTCCAGCACCAAGAGTTTGAAGAAGTTGACCCGAACCAACCGCAAGAGCAAGGCAAGTGTCCTTGAAGCATATTGATCCTGTTTTGAAATAAATGTTTGTTTGCAAAACTGCATGCTTGTGTCAATTTGATGGAAATCCTATGGTAGGAAGGTTACTAGCTTTGTTTAACCACCCTTGTCACCTGGAATATATGGTAGGGAGTCGGGAAGGACTTTTTACCTTTTGCTTCACTTAATCAACTGGGATGGGAAAACAACTATACCACTCAACTTAATTATGTATTTATGAGATTATGGTTAACATGAACTGGTTAATATGATGTGGTAATGGGTGATCTAAGCAAGCCTGGTATGTGGATGGGTTGGACGTTATGGTGGTTTTGCTTGCTTTATATCTAAGGACCGGTTCGTGGAGCGACCATCCAGGATTTACAGTGCCACCATGAGGCCAAGTATGGGTGCGGCGTAGCTGATTAATTAGGGCTTTGCCAGTGCTATTTGGACCATTAAGGATGCTCGGGGAAGGGGTAATCGGATTGGGTTTGTTGATGATTGGTGGGACTACCCTGGGATCCGAATGGCTCAAGAGGGGGTCCTTGGTTGAAGATGTGCTCAGTTGGAGACATCGCCACCGGTGAAACCTCAGTGGGGTCTAAATAGGCTAGTAATCCCTTTGTAAAGGCTATTTTGTGATCTCTTGGCCACACACCTAAGGAAGTGTGAGACGGCATAATTGAGATTCTATAGTCATCGAAAGGTGATGAAATCACAAACACGTGGGTAAAGCTGTACAACCTCTGCAGATTATGTCTAAAACTATCATGATAGCCATGCTCCCGGTTATGAGCAACCTGGACCCTCACATGATTAGAGGAAACTTGGTATTGGGATGGTGTTTGGGATGGTTATGGTTTGGTAATGGTTATGGCTGGTTATGGATTAATTTATGGTATTGAATATGGTTATTGGCAAATGGTGAAATCTGGAATTATTGATGATGGTAATGAATTCGGACTGGTATTATGATATTACTTATCATTATGATGGGTTTACTTCACGTACATATAATATATTGCTTTTTCAAATGTTTTAATGTACTTTTCAGCACTCAACCATTATTATATTCGTCATTTGAATCAGCCACATGTCATACTTTCCACACTTGTTGAGTATGACATGTACTCACTCTTGCAATCCCCCCCAACAGTTGCAGGTCAGGATTGGGAGTTTAATGGTGATAATGCGGAGTTCTAGGCCGTGTCTACCATCAGCTTTGCTTGTGGTGTTGCATGGAGTTGCGCTACCCTATTGCTTATGTTGCCTAGCTGTTTAGTTTGCTTATTTAGTTTATTTCCGCTGCAATAGTTGAACTTGTCATCAATAGTCATTAGAGCTTGTATTTGAGGATAATATGGGTTGTGCAATAAAATTTGATAATTAATCTTGTTCTGTGGTAATTTTCTGTATACTCTTTTGTGATGCACTCGTGTATGTGTGTTGAACATCCTCGGCACACTTATGTGTTCACTTGGTTCATTTTTGGAATAGGGCATCACAGATTGGTATCAGAGCCACAGGTTGACTGTAGGATGCAGCCTAGATAGAATGGACACTTTAGAGCACATAGGAGCACCCAAGAACCGATGTGTTTTTATTCGGTGTGTTGTTTGCTATATATTGTTTGCTTGTGTGTCTAATAGAGGATTTTGGGATGCTTTAGCATTGCCATGTCCACGTAGGCTAGTTAGTTGTCTAGTTTCATATCTCTTGATGCATATAGTTGGGGACATTTCTAAATTCTTATCTTTTGCTTTCGTTCAGATGGTGAGGACTCGCAACCAGAGGGATGGCAATGATGAGGAGGAGAACCATGGAGCACCTCAGAACAAAAATGGACAAGGACCTGCTCATGGAGCTATCAACATTGAGCAGCTTTTGGCTATGCAAAACCAGCTCATGCAGACCACGATACAAACAATGGGACAGCTGCAGGCTGGCAATAACAACAATCAGCCCCACATGCCTCCACCGCCACCCTCGCCTCCTAATAACCGATTGGGAGAGTTTATGAGGACTAGGCCTCCGACCTTTGCTCAAACTGCTGACCCTATAGATGCGGATGATTGGCTCAAGTCCATGGAGAAGAAGTTAGCTATTGTCCAATGCAGTGACTGGGAGAAGGTGCTATTTGCTTCTCATCAACTAGTTGGAGCAGCTGCGGATTGGTGAGATTCCTATTGCAATGCTCATGAGAACCAAGAGAGGATTACTTGGGTCGATTTCAAAGAGAGCTTCTGTTCTCATTATGTGCCGGAAGGTGTTATCATTCTGAAGACGCAAGAATTTGAGAACTTAAGGCAAGGAAAATCAAGCGTGAGTGAATATCTCAACAAATTCACTCAACTCTCAAGGTATGCGCTTGAGGATGTGAGCCGGGACAGCCGGAAACAATACTTGTTCATGAGGGGCTTGAACAATGAAATTCAAGTGCAATTGCTCAATTGTGACTATGCCAACTTCCAGAAGCTTGTGGACAAAACAATTGTGGTGGAGAACAAGATTCGTGAGATGGAACAAGACAACAAGAGGAAGGCTCCATATCAAGGACAGCAACAAGGGAGTAATGTGCGCCCTCGCCTTGCACCAACTAATGCGCCATATTATAGCTCTTCTATTCCTGCTCAACGCCCTGGATTTGCACTGCGCCCAACTCAGTTTGTGCAGCAGTGCCCTGTCATGCAAGCACCTAGGCCTCCAATGCCATATGCACCTCATGCTAATTTTCCTGGTGCAAATGTTCAAAACCAAGCTCATCCCAATAATTCTGGTGGAGTTAATAAGTGCTATACTTGTGGAGAAGCTGGACACTTTGCGCACCAATGTCCTAAGTCAGGCATTGGTCAAGGAAGCAATGCACCGAGGCAAAACCCAAGACCCAATGGAGGACAGCCACAAGGGAATCATGGACAACAGAATTTTGCTTGTGGCAACGTTAACCATGTCTCTACGGAGGATGCTCAACAAGCGGATGACGTGGTCATTGGTATGCTTCTCGCCAACACCCACCCCGTGACTATATTATTTGATTCTGGAGCATCGCATTCATTCATTGCATCGAAGTATGTTGCGAAGTATAGTTTGCCTATCTCTTATATGAAGTTTACTCTATTGGTTAAGTCTCCTAGAGGAGAGATGAGGACAAATATAGTATGTCCAAAAGTAAGCCTTAGAATAAGGGGGGTCTACTTCTCCGCCAACCTCATTGTTTTGGATTCTCAAGGATTGGACATTATACTTGGTATGGACTTGTTGAGGAAGCACAATGGAGTTATTGAGTGTGCCATGAAGACGGTGATGTTGACTAGTGAGGAAGGGATCATCGTAGAATTTGAAGCATCTCAAACCACACCGAAGCAATTGGAGCAGAATCATATGGATGGTGCCGCAATTGAGGAGATTCCGGTGGTGTGTGAATTTTTGGATGTTTTTCTGGATGAGTTGCCAAGTATGCCACCTGATCGAGACATTGAGTTTGTTATTGATTTAATACCTGGAACTGCACCTATAGCTAAGAGGCCGTATAGGATGCCTCCTATGGAATTAGTGGAGCTCAAGAAACAAATTCAAGAGCAACTAGAGAAAGGTTTTATTTGCCCAAGCTCTTCACCTTGGGGAGCGCCCGTGCTGTTTGTGGACAAGAACGATGGAACCCAAAGGATGTGTGTGGATTACCGAGCTCTCAACGAGGTGACAATGAAGAACAAGTACACCTTGCAACGCATAGAAGACTTGTTTGATCAGATGAAGGGTGCTTGTGTCTTCTCTAAGACTGACTTGAGGTCGGGATGCTTTCAAATGAAGATTAGACCATCGGACATACCCAAGACAACTTTTAGGATGCAGTATGGATCTTATGAGTACACCGTGATGTCCTTTGGTTTGACCAATGCGCCTGCGTACTTTATGTACCTCATGAATAAGGTCTTCATGGAGTACTTGGATAAGTTCGTTGTGGTGTTTATTGATGACATTATGATCTACTCGAAGGATGAGAAGGAACATGAGGAACACTTGAGGCTTACATTGCAGAAATTGAGGGAGCATCAATTGTATGCCAAGTTCAACAAGTGTCAGTTTTGGTTGAGAGAGGTGTCATTTTTGGGTCATATCATCTCAGGAGGAGGAGTATCGGTCGACCCTGGAAAAGTGAGGGACATGTTGAAGTGGGAACCACCGCAAAACGTAAAGGAAATAAGGAGTTTTCTTGGAATGGTTGGATATTACCGTCGTTTCATCAAGGACTTTTCCAAGATAGCCAAGCCCATGACGGAATTGCTAATGAAGGGGAAGGCTTTCCAATGGACTCAAGCTTGTCAAGAGAGTTTTGAGTAGTTAAAGAAAAGGTTAACAACAGCCCCAGTCTTAATATTGCCGGATGTAAGCAAGAGTTTTGATATTTATTGTGACGCATCGAGACAAGGACTTGTATGTGTGCTCATGCAAGAAGGTCAAGTAATCACCTATGCGTCAAGACAACTGAAGAAACATGAGCAGAATTACCCAACACATGATTTAGAACTTGCAGCCGTGGTACATGCATTGAAAATTTGGAGACACTACATCCTTGGACATTGGTGTGAAATTTATACGGATCATAGGAGTTTGAAGTATATTTTCACACAAACGGATCTGAACTTGAGGCAATGAAGATGGTTGGAGCTCATCAAAGATTATGATTTGGGGATCAACTATCATCCGGGAAAAGCCAATGTAGTGGCCGATGCCTTGAGCCAGAAAGGAGTAAGTAATGAACTCATGGTTCGAGAATTTCCATCCGAGTTATGCAGGGAGTTTGAACGGTTGAATCTTGGATTTGTGAATGAGATGGGAATAATGGAGTTAAATCCAACCTTGGAGCAAGAAATTCGAGAAGCACAAACCACGGATGAGGAGATCAAGGAAATCAAGGAATGGACCGAGGAAGGGAGAGAATTCAGATTTGATGAGGATGAACATGGTACCTTATGGCTGGGAAAAAGGATTGTCGTGCCTAATGTGAAGCATATTCGGGAGACGATATTAAAAGAGGCACATGACTCACCTTACACAATTCACCCCGGTTGTACGAAGATGTACAAAGACTTAAAGACTTGCTATTGGTGGGCTAGCATGAAAAAGGACATAGCTGAATACGTAGCATTGTGTGATGTGTTCCAATGAGTCAAGGCGGAACATCAAAGGCCAGCTGGATTATTGCAGCCATTAAAGATTCCAGAGTGGAAGTGGGAAGAGATCGGTATGGACTTCATAGTTGGTTTACCGCGTACTCAGTCCGGTTACGACTCAATTTGGGTAATTGTGGATCGGTTAACTAAGTCAGCTCACTTTATTCCCGTCAAGACCACCTATAATGGAGAGAAATTGGCGGAACTGTACATGGGAAGAATAGTATGTTTGCATGGAGTTCCAAAGAAGATAGTCTCGGATAGAAGTTCACAATTCACTTCCAGTTTTTGGCACAAATTGCATGAAGCTTTGGGAACGAGGTTGAATTTTAGTTCAGCATATCACCCTCAAACGGATGGACAAACCGGGAGGACCAATCAGATTTTAGAGGACATGTTAAGAGATTGTGCTTTGAAGCATGGGAAAGGTTGGGACAAAAGCTTGCCATATCAGAATTTTCATACAACAATAGTTACCAAGCAAGTTTGAAAATGTCACCATATGAAGCACTTTATGGAAGGAAGTGTAGGCCACCTTTATTCTGGAATGTGGCAAGAGAAACTCAAGTATTTGGTCTGGATGTGTTGCAAGAAGCCGAAAAACAAGTACAAATAATTCGTGAGAACTTGAGGCTGCCCAATCAAGACAAAAAGGCTATGCGGACAATAGGAGAAGGAAATTAACCTTTGAAGTGGGAGATTTTGTTTACCTCAAGGTGTCACCGATGAGAGGTCATAAGAGGTTTAACATAAGAGGCAAGCTAGCACCTCGTTACATTGGACCCTTCAAGATTGTGGACAAAAGAGGAGAAGTAGCGTATAAGTTGGAGATGCCAACTCATCTTTCAGATGTTCATGATGTCTTTCATGTCTCCCAGCTCAAAAAGTGCTTGAGAGTACCGGAAGAACAAGCGCTAGTAGAAGGATTGGAACTAGAGGAAGATTTGAAATATGCCGAGCAACCAGTCAAAATCTTGGAAACCAAGGAGAGAGTAACAAGGAACAAGGTGATTCGATTGTGTAAAGTTCAATGGAAGCACCACACAGAAAAAGAAGCAACATGGGAATTGGAGGATGATCTCAAGAAGGAATTCCCCTATCTCTTATCTTCCACATCGAATCTCGAGGGCGAGATTCATTTTAAGGGGGGTAGGTTTGTAACACCCTCATTTTCATGCATCATGCCCTACATACATTCATATACATGTTTAACAATAATCCACATCAAGAGGAACGAGTTTAAAATTGATTTGGAGCATTTAAAATTGATTTGGAACAAAACTGCACTTAAGATGCTGAAGTGTGGACTAGTCCAATTTTAGTGAGGACTAGTCCGATTTCTCTCTGACTAAAAACCGACTTGTCCATTTTTGCTGCGGACCAGTCCAATTTTGCCTCTGGAAAATTTCGGACTTGCCCGATTTTGTGCGGACTAGTCCGATATTCCAAGAATCCTTGAAAAATTGCTAATTCCCTGGACTTTTCCGGACTAGTCCGATGTTCCAGTGGACTTGTCCGATTTCCTCTCTGACTAAAGTCAGACTTGTGCGATTTTAGGCCAGACTTGTCCGATTTTCTCTCTAGACATTTTCGGACTAGTCCGGTCCTTTCCGGACTTGTCCGATATTTCGCTACTCCGAATTGATCTTTTATTTTCCAACTTGTTTCTTTGGTTTCACGTTAAGTGGGCCTAGGGACGTCGTGCCTAACTCTTTTAGAGGCCATTTGGGACACTAAACCGGCCTCTACTCATCCCAAACTCAAAATCCATCTAACCCTAGCCTCCACCTCTATATAAACAACCCCACCCCTTGGCTTGACATCTATTTGCCACTTTTCCACTCCACCCAAACCCTAGTTCGTGGATAGCCACCATCAAGGAGGGAGGAGAAGATCCCAAGCAAGAAGAAGAAGAGGAGGAAACGAAAGAGGAACAAGATCTCCATCAAGTTTTGTTCTTCATCACCAATTCACCTCCAAGTTCATCATCAACCTTAGATCATCAAGATCCAAGTGTTACCTCCAAGTTTCTTGATTCATTGGAGTTCTAAACACCTGGTATACCTTCTATTCTATTTTCCTTACGTGAATTCAACCTCTAATCTCAAAATTTACGTCGATCTAGAAAACCCTAGTTCGCTAGTTCTGCGAAGTGCGGACTAGTCTGGCCTTCTGCAGACTAGTCCGATTTTCCTGGTTAAATTATGTTGAATTGATTCTAAAAGTAGATCTAATCAAATCCAAACCTGTATAAACTTGTTAAAAGCTATTAGAACTAGTTAGTGATCATTAAAAGCAATCTATTAACAAGCTCTACCTTACATTTGCATCAATCATGCATGTCATGTCATATTGAGTAATATTTGTGCACTCTTTGATTGTGTTTCTTGTCTTATATGTTTATTGTGCGGATTAGATGAATTTGCGCTAGAGAGTGCCGTGGAGGATCTCCAGCACCAAGAGTTTGAAGAAGTTGACCCGAACCAACCGCAAGAGCAAGGCAAGTGTCCTTGAAGCATATTGATCCTGTTTTGAAATAAATGTTTGTTTGCAAAACTGCATGCTTGTGTCAATTTGATGGGAATCCTATGGTAGGAAGGTTACTAGCTTTGTTTAACCACCCTTTTCACCTGGAATATATGGTAGAGAGTCGGGAAGGACTTTTTACCTTTTGCTTCGCTTAATCAACTGGGATGGGAAAACAACTATACCACTCAACTTAATTATGTATTCATGAGATTATGGTTAACATGAACTGGTTAATATGATGTGGTAATGGGTGATCTAAGCAAGCCTGGTATGTGGATGGGTTGGACGTTATGGTGGTTTTGCTTGCTTTAGATCTAAGGACCGGTTCGTGGAGCGACCATCCAGGATTTACAGTGCCACCACGAGGCCAAGTATGGGTGCGGCGTAGCTGATTAATTAGGGCTTTGCCAGTGCTATTTGGACCATTAAGGATGCTCGGGGAAGGGGTAGTCGTATTAGGTTTGTTGATGATTGGTGGGACTACCCTGGGATCCGAATGGCTCAAGAGGGGGCCCTTGGTTGAAGATGTGCTCAGTTGGAGACATTGCCACCTGTGAAACTTCAGTGGGGTCTAAATAGGCTAGTAATCCCTTTGTAAAGGCTATTTGTGATCTCTTGGTCACACACCTAAGGAAGTGTGAGACAGCATAATTGAGATTCTATAGTCATCGAAAGGTGATGAAATCACAAACACGTGGGTAAAGCGGTACAACCTCTCCAGATTATGTCTAAAACTATCATGATAGTCGTGCTCCCGGTTATGAGCAACCTGGACCCTCACATGATTAGAGGAAACTTGGTATTGGGATGGTGTTTGGGATGGTTATGGTTTGGTAATGGTTATGGCTGGTTATGGATTATTTTCTTGTATTGAATAATGGTTATGGCTGGTTATGGATTATTTTCTTGTATTATGATATTACTTATGATTATGATGGGTTTACTTCACGTACATATAATATATTGCTTTTTCAAATGTTTTAATGTACTTTTCAGCACTCAACCATTATTATATTCGTCATTTGAATCAGCCACATGTCATACTTTCCACACTTGCTGAGTACGACATGTACTCACTCTTGAAATCCCCCCCAACAGTTGCAGGTCAGGATTGGGAGTTTAATGGCGATAATGCGGAGTTCTAGGCCGTGTCTACCGTCAGCTTTGCCTGTGGTGTTGCATGGAGCTGCGCTACCCTATTGCTTATGTTGCCTAGCTGTTTAGTTTGCTTATTTAGTTTATTTCCGCTGCAATAGTTGAACTTGTCATCAATATCATTAGAGCTTGTATTTGAGTATAATATGGTTTGTGCAATAAAATTTGATAATTAATCTTGTTCTGTGGTAATTTTCTGTATACTCTTTTGTGATGCACTCGTGTATGTGTGTTGAACATCCTGGGCACACATATGCGTTCACTTGGTTCATTTTCAGAATTGGGCGTCACAAGCACACTCCAGGAGCATGTTCAAGGTACCCAGGATTGGCAAAAACACATGGATGCTCAATTCACCAACTTCAACGCGGCGCTACAACTACAACAAGCCGATCTTGCAGCGTACTTCCGTCATCAAGGGTTCAACCCTTATCACGGAGGTAGTTGAAGAACAAGCTTGGGGGAGGACCCCCACTTGAGGTAACATGTATCACATTCCTTGCATAGTTATTTTCCATCCATCCATCGTCCACCTTGCAAATAAAAGAATATAAAAATAGGTTATATTTTCTTTCATCAAATAAAGATGTGCGGTAAGAATGATTTAGAATTCACATAGATGAAATGATGAACAGTTGCTCTGTTTTATTTTCCGAAGTCTCTAGTTTACAACTTGCTACTCTCTGAATATTGCTTTCATTGGTTTGAAATACTTTTACCTTAATTTGGAAGTTGTGGGTAGCAAAATCTTAATCTAATTCTAGGTTGTTGCAAGATTAGAATTAGTAATAGGGCTGCTAGTCCTAGTTTGAAAGTAAAACTTAGATTTCCGGAGAAATTCTAAAAAGATTTAAGTTTCCCTCAATTGATTGGAAATACCTACCAAAGCCATATGATGTTCATACATATACAAAACCTTATGCATATGCTATTTGCTTTCACATTGAGCCTAGTCAAACTAGTATAGACCTATGTGAGAAATCATTCAACTCTTTTTAGTTTCAAGACTTCACTTGCACATGCCATACTTCTACACTAGAAGTAAGTAAAACGTCCATCATATCCACCATACCACAACAAAAATAAAAACTCCATGTTATTCATGTTTAGCACTCTCTTCAAAATTCATTGCAAAGAAAGGGAGTAGAAGACATGGCTACAAAAAGAAAATGAAAAAAAAAAGAAAAGTAGCAATGTTTCATCCCTGCAAAAGAAACAGAGATTATACCAAAAAGTAGTTATCTCAAGTATCCACATCCACTTCCACTACATCACACATGCACTAGTCGTGAATCAAAAGTTTTGATTTGAATTCTCCTAAGGCTTACTCTTTTGACTTAGCAATATATGTGATGCAAATATGCCTACTTACTTTCCTTACCAAGCTCCACATACAAGCCATATTCAATAAGTAGGAATAGTAGAGGCACAATGCTTTGGTGAGGAAATATTTCCACTATCCACAAAGGAGTGATTGAGAGAATCAAATTGAGGTACTTAATATCTAAATTGAATTATCCGAGATTTAAGTGGAACATGATTTCTAGGCTATGTTTGCTCCATTTGCTATTCTACCTTTCAACTACTCAAGAATATGAAAAAGCATAAGCCCCATGATAACTTAAGAAAGGTAGAGTATCATAGCCAATTTCTGCAATACTAGGTAGAGTATCTTGTTGTGCATTAGATACTTTTAAAAATAAGACATTGTAGGAACTCCTGATCATCAACCTTAGGTATTGACTTTGCTCGGGATGAGCAAAGGATAAGCTTGGGGGAGTTTGTTGACGGCTGTTATATACCAATTTCATCCGTCAATTTAACTCAATTATGTGAAGGATTTGTCATTTCTTGCACACATCACCTTTCCATCTAACCCAATTCCACTTGGACTTGGAGAAATATGTGTATGCAGCATTTTATGCAGGAAATGAGGAAATGTAGAGGGACCAATCCTACAAAATATCATCCCAGCCAATCAGGCGATGACACGTGGCATCCCATGGATCAAATGGCCCACTAATAGAAGTATCCGAGGAGATCCAACGGTGTATCACCCAGATACATCAAGGGGGGCCACCTGGCAGCCACCTGGAGGGAGCACTCCACGTTTGGAGTGCTGACCAGGTCGGCCGAACCAGGGGTTCGACCGACCCCTTCCTGGCGCCAAACGCGGTCAAACGACGTGTGTTGGCTCCTCCTGGCTTGAAGGAGTCAATGGTGACTGATTCGCGCGCTTTTGGTGGCGAGAACTAACCTCAACACTAGTATAAATAGGACCCCCTACCCCTCACTTCAACACACACCACTTGAGCTTCATCTCTATTGTATACACTATCATCCATAGTCTTAGAGGAGTTAGGTTGTAGAGAGGAGAGTCTCTAGTCCCAAGTCCAAATTGGGAAAGGAGTAAGGAGTCTCTCTCTTCCCAATCCTACATTGGGAAAGGTATGGATCATGTATTATTTCTTGTATTTGTAACTTTATGCATAATAAAGATAGTATCTTTAGTCTCTACTTATACATATACTTGGGCAAAGCGTTTCTTGTTTGATTGTGGAGTCCATGTATGTGGAAGGTATAGCTTCTATGACTGTTTCATCATGAACATATCTCATTATCATAGAACCTATAGACCCCCACTATAGTCTAGTTAATTATAACATAACTAGGTTAGTATGGATAATTATTGTATATCAACATTGGTTCAATGATGATTCAATTCATTTCCTTAGGATGGCTTGTGCCTAGGCTCTTGAGGTAATTACTTAATATGCTAGCATGGTGCTAGGATAGCTAAGTAGCATTGGATGTCTCGTAGACCCAAGGATTGAAGAGGTAGGCAGTAGGTGGTGACAGCCCTATCTGTCCTTTGTAATCCTCCACGTTCGGCTATGCCACAGGCTCTTGGCGGGAGTCTCCCTAGTATTGCTAGGGGTAAGCCCGTGCCCGATGTGTTGAACCACATAGCATAAGTATTCACTATTGATCTAGCTTATGGATAATTAGTTTAGACTATGTATATGTACAATAGAGCATAGTAGGGGTACCTCCATAACTCCCAACCTTAACTAACCTCTAGGATCCTCTTATCCCCCTTAGACTTGAAAGCTTTTATGTGTGTCACACTACCTCCACTATTATTTTATCCATACTTACTTGATTCTTACCTAGACCTTTCTACCCCTTCCGCTTGAAGATTGTTATATCTCTTCCCTGCCTTCCTTTGGGATCAAATAAATGACACCCTTGGGAATACTCTTAAGGGGAAATGCTACAATGATATTTCCGTGCGCTTGCGGAATTCACTCTGTGATCCAATAGAACCATTAGCAAGCATTTCTGACACATCAATTGGAGATGTTTAGTTAATGGTGCATAAGAAATACCAACAAGCATTTCTGGCGCCGTTGCCGGGGATGATTTGTTAGTATATCTTAGGAGCCGTGAACACTATGCAAGGAGTTTGAATGGTTAAATATTGGTTTTGTAAATGATATGGTGATAATGGAGTCAAATCCAACCTTGGAGCAAGAAATTCGAGAAGGTCAGACCAAGGATGAGGAGGAATTTCCCTATCTATTTCCTTCTACGTCGAATTTTGAAGGCGAGATTCATATTAAGGGAGGTAGGATTGTAACACCCTAATTTTCATCCACCATGCATTGCATACATTCTTATACATGTTTAACCTTTAGCAACATAAAAGGAACAAGATTAAAACGAATTTAGGACAAAACAGCAATTTAAAACTGTCAGGGTGCAGACTTGTCCAGCCATAACCCCGAACTAGTCCAGTGACCCTATTCTTCTTCAGGAAATTCAGTTTCTTTCAGAGCCCGAACTTGTCTAGCACAATGAACAGACTAATCCGGTTTGGCCTCTAATGTTGTTCGGACTTGTCCGTTTCATGTTGAATTTATATCCGGAAAACCTTTTCTTTGCCATCCCGAACTTGTCCGGCCTATTACCCTGGACTTGTCCGATTTTATTTCTGTTCCAAAACGGACTTGTCCGTACCACCCCACCGGACTTGTCTGAAAATGTCTCTGTTCAATATCGGATAGTCCGGCCATGGCGGACTTGTCTGGCCTGCAGAAACCAATTCGAATTCTGTTGTTTCTCAATGATTGTTTTTTGGGTAGTTGCCTTAATTGGGCCCAAGAACTTCGTGCCCAACCTCAGAGGAGCCGAAGTGGACCCCACCCCGGCCTCCACCCACCTTAGACTCGAAATTCATCAAACCCTACCACCTCCACCTCTATATAGACACCCCACCACCCCAACTTTTCATCTCTTTGCCACAATTGAAGAAACTCTCAACCCTAGTTTGCGAGGGCCGCCATCAAGAGAAGATCCAGCAGCAAGGAGGAGGGGGAGAACACGAAGGAGGATCAATCAAGCAAGATCTTCATCAAATTTTTGTTCTTCGTCACCAATTCACCCTCAACTCGTCTTCATCAAGCCCTATTCATCAAGATCCAAGGGTTGCACCCAATTCTTGATCTTTGGATCCCTAAACATGTGGTATTCCCTCTACTTTCACTTTTCCATGTGAATTTAATCCCAATTCTCGATGATCAAGAAACCCCAAATTGCAAGTTCTGTATAGGGCGGACTAGTCTGGCCCTGGTAGCGGACTAGTCCGGTGTCTGAATTTGTTTCAGGCTAAATTAATCCCAATTTGATTCAAATCAACTCGAAACCTGTTCAAACTTGTAAAACACCATTGTAACTAGTTAGTAGACATTAATAGCAACTTATTAACAAGTTTTATCACATAATTGCATTAATCATGCATGTCATGGCATATCGAGTAATATATGAGCATTTATTGATTGTAATGGTTGTTTTGTATGTCTATTGCGCGGAATAGAAGGTGTTGCGCTAGAGAGTGCTATCAAGGACCTCCAGCACCAGAACTTTGAAGCTTTTGACCCTAACCAAGCTCAGGAGCAAGGCAAGTGTTCTTGATCATTTTGATCCTGTTTTAAATGTTTTGTTTGCAAAACTGCATGCTTGTGTCAATTTGATGGGAAACCCATTTATAGGTGTTTACTAGACTTTTTTGACCATCCTTGTCGCTTGGAATACGTTTTAGAGAGTCGGGGAAAGGTATATTTATCTTTTTGCTGTGCTCTAATTAATTGCTTGGAGTCGTGCTATCCCTTTTGCTTAGTTGCTTAATTAGATTATTTTCGCTGGAGTCGTATTATCATTAATGATCATTAGTGTTGTAATTTGAGATTATTTGAATATTGTAATAAAGGTACCTTCTTAATTAACTTGTGTTGTGGTAATTTTCTGTATATCTTTGTGATGCACTTGTGTATGTGTGTTAAACATCCTGGACACATATATACTGAACTTGGTTCATTTTCGGAACCGGGTGTCACACCCTCTCTCTGGTAGCTTTTCACGTGCTCTTTGATCCTACAGTACCATGTACCTATTCGGGTAATAAATCTGAATATCCAATATATTAATTTTGTGTTCGGGTATCAACCTCGTATACCCAAAATATACGAATAATCGAACAATAAAATCTCAAGTTAAATTATGATATGTGAAATCTAAACAATATGAACTTTGATATTTCATTTCAAAGTTATGATATGTGAAGTCATTAGATTAAACTATTTATTTATGAACCATCACTAGCGAACTAATAATTTATTGTCACTCGAGACTAAATTTACGAATTATATTAAATTTATATTGACTGTTGAAAGCATGAAATGAGAAAAGTGTACAACTCAGGTATTTCGGGTAAGATCCAAAACCAAATGAAAATTTAGGTACTAAAAAATTTGGATACCTAATATTTCTATAACATTTCGGGTAGTGGTTTTAAAAAACCTAAATAACCAAACTGAATTTATTGGATAGACCAAACGCCCGCTCCTACTCCAAAGGTACATTTTATGCAAGAAGAGAAATATACAAGAGAGTTGTAAACATATAAGCGAGTTGATGAATTCGAAATTATAAATTATACTAAACATGCTTATCATGAAGTCGGTCCACATTGCCCCTAAACGGACCCATGAGTAAGGTCAGTAGCATGAGGGTAGTCGTCCCATGACTTGGTAGGGGTATGCTCGCCACTTCTAGTGGGGACATCACCGGGATAGTGCAAACGCACTAGCCCTCACAGAATATTGTTGACCTATATGTGATGTTCTCACCCTAGAAGGAATAATCGTACCATGAGCTGTAAGACAATTGTTAACTCATTACGTACAAGACTAAAACTGCATAATAACCCAAAATAAATTGTTTATGATTTTCTTACCTATCTCTAATCGGGTGAAAAATCGGCAAGGCAGCCTCCTCTCGAGGAACCAGAGGAAGAGCCACTCCTAGTCCACCACCTCTACGCCAGCTCCTTGTTAGGTGACTTGAAAGACGAGTCAAACGACCCAGAAGGCTGGCTAGCCGAACCTGAAGTTTGGCCAGCCGTTCCCAAATGTTGGCTAGCCTATAGCTCAAGAGGCGCCCTTGTTTATGACTTCGAGGACTCTAAGTCATCAAAATTTAATAAAATGTGATTGGTAAGTGAAATTTACCTCGTACCATTGTAAGGCGACAACTCTGTCTACCAGCTCTGGCACGTGTCTCAGCAACTGAGTCCACCTGCTCTCGCCTGACGAACTAGCATGAAAAGTATATCATGTGACCTGCTGAGAAACCCCTTCACGGCCGTTTATCCCCTTTCCCTTACCTAGCGATATCCTATTGCAAGGAATAAGATGTGGAAACGAAAACGGAAACAAATCACAAAAGAAGACCGTTGGTATGTTTAAGGAGTATAGTACATGATCGTGATGCTGATGAATTTGAAAAAAATTAAAAGTAACATTTTCTTCATTTATTCTCTCATTTTATATATTTTCTCAGGAGTCTCTACAATTTTTGCATCTCCAACTAAGTTATCGAGTCCTAGACAAGACCCGATGACAAAAAAGTTCGACAACTCTTGTTCTTGGTAAATCTAGTCAATCTCACCATCCAACGATAATGGAATATCATGGTACCCAGCATCACCTAGAGTATATAATCGCTCATGAGGATTCACACTGTGATCCACCGAGCACTAATCTTTTTGCATGAATAAGGTAGGTAATACATATGCTCGACTTGGTGTGCAAGTACAAACGTGTTGTAGCCTCGTAGATGTTCATTGTGTTTGACTTTCACCAAGCCAAATTGGTCATGTAGATTTCCATGATTGTTATCAAAACAAACACGGTCAAAGAATATTACTTTAGATTCCTTGTTCCTGACAAAATTAAATTCAAAGATTTTATTATTGATCCCATAATAAATAGTTTATCGTCCTTCAACGTTGATTGCCCTCGTCACAACTCCGGTATGAGATGTTACAGTGAGAGGACAAAGAACTTCAAATTGAGTTGTACGAAATCAAACCCATTGACGTTGTATAAACCATATCTTCTAATTTTAACCAATCCATAATACAGTTATGGCAAGTCTTGATTGACATCAGCATATTTTACGAACTATCCAAAATATTAAGTTATAAAAATATTTTGTACGTACTCGTAAGTTAATAGAGAAAAAACAAGAAAATATCACATGAGCTTAAGATTCTACCGCATCACTCAGGAAACATATGAGTATAGAGGTCATATATCATTATCACTAGACGCGCAACACAACGGAAGATCTAGTGTGGATGCGCGTTGAAGTAAGGGAAGTAGATGACCTCGTTCGTCTCCTACTCGTCCTCGTCATAGGAGCGGGTAGATGATCACGTTCGTCTCCTCCACATCCTTGTCATAGCAGCGAGTTGACAATGACGTTGTTGTAGCCGATCAGCACAGCAGTAGTAGCAGAGCCTCTGCGGAGTCCACACGTACGGGGAGGAACACCGTGCGTCGAAGTGCTAGCACCACGCACGCGGCAAGGGATTTGTCGTGAGGCCTGGGAGGGGTGGCAGCTAGGGCTTTCATGTGGTGGAGTCATCCGCCTCTAACCCTACCCCTCATATTTATAGGCGCGCTAATGGGCTTTTATGTCATAGGCCCATCAGTACCCTAATTGCTTATGGATCAAAAATCCAACAGGCCTTAATCTGAATTGTGATTGCGTCTCAGACATATCACCAGCAATCTCCCGCTTGCACTAGAGACAATCATATAGACAAGCTTTTCAATATTCCAACCATGTGTCCCGTTAGGTTCATGTGCACTTGGTTGTGACTAAAAACTATTTTCAACCACAAGTCAGCAGTGGTAACTTATAGAACGTACTGACTACCGAATGTACATAAAGATCATATCAGTTGAACCTAGATACATTCAACATGCTAATCCCTCTGCCTCATGATAGCTTGACCATTCACTCGATCAAATAATGGATTCAATCCATGACTAACCTTTAGTCATTGTGATTAACTCCTTAATCACCTTGGCATGGCCATGCACTTTCCAAACCAACTATCTCGAGGGGCTCAGAGATATCTCTCTTGTTATTTAGGAGGGGCAAACATCATCTCGATTGATCTGCACACATCCCATTTCATGTTTCGTTATGTACGCGAAGACTACTTTTATGACTATCCAGTTACAGAGTAGCGTTTGATAGTCTTAAAGTACAAAATACACATAGTGAGAAAAATTGGCGATCTCAGGTCTAAGAATTTAGCACGTTGTTGGAATCTCTTAACATCTACAGTTCATCCTAGTAGAAAGGCTAGTTCTGCAGAGGCACTAGGCTAACCTAAGCCCAAGCTTGATGAGTTCCGCAAGCGCACGGAAAGTACCGTTGTAGCATTTCACCCAAGAGTATTCTCTAGGGTATCTTTATTTATTATATCCCAAAGGAAGGCAAGTGAAGAGTGTCAAGATCAAAGGAAGAATAGGGTGTTCTAGTGAGGGGTTCAGTACGATGGGTAAATGACGTAGTGGTGGTAGTGTGACACATATCTAAGCAATCTACTCTAAGGGGTAAAAATGTCCTAGTGGAGGTCAAGTTAGGGATGAAGTTACTCCTACTGTGCCTTAAGTATTCATATACGTAGCCTATCAGTGTACACATGAGTATGTTAACGATGAATACAAGGGCTTAGTGGTCCAACACATCGAGTACGGGTACACCCCTAACAACATCATGACGATTCCCAACTCAAGCCTGTGGCATAGCCGAACGTGGGGGATTACGAAGGATGGACAGGGTTGTCACCACCTGCCGCCTACCTCTACAACCTATGGGTCTACAAGACAACCAACGCTACTTAACTATCTAAGCACCACGCTTACATATTAAGTAAATACCTTAAGAGCTGCAGTACAAGTACCTTCCTAAGGCATTGACTAACCTAAACGTCGTTGAAACCAATGTTGGGACCAAGCACAAACTTAATCATATTAATGTAATCATATTAATACCTAATTAGGCTGTAGTGGTGGTGTATGATGTCTATGGTAACATGATATGAGCATTATGACTAGATCATAATAGCATCTACACCTAGCACATACATGGACTCCAAAATCAAACAAGAAACGCTTTGCCCAAGTATATGAATAAATAAAGACTAATAATATCATTATCATAAAGTATAAAGTCACAAAATAAGGAAAAGATACATGAGCCATACCTTTCCCAATTTGGACTTGGGACTAGATGCTCTTCTCTACCGCCTAACATCCACTAAGGAACTAAGAGAGCACTAGTGTGATACAAGAGAGAATGATTGAATGGTGTGTGGGAGAAATAAGGCCTTATTTATACATGGAGTAGAGGCAGTTCCCGCCACCGAAAGTATGTGAATCAGTCTCCACCATCTTCAAGGCACCACAAAAGAGCAACACGCGTCGGCTGACCGAGTTTGGCGCCAGGAACAAATCGGTCAAGCCGGGGGGTCAGCCGACCTGGTCCTTGCCCCCTGGTTGTGCTTTCTCCTAGTGATTGATAAGTGGGCTCATTCTTCATACCCACATGAATCGACATTGGATTCCCTCCGATACGCCTGGTAATGGGTCCATGGATCCATGTGATGCCACATGTTGTCGTGTGATTGGTTGGGGTGGCACTTTTAAGGATTGCTCCCCTCATTCTCCATCAATTCTGCATAAAAACTCTTGCATGCACTATTTCTCCAAGTATAAGTGGAATTTTGTCAAATCTAAATATAATGTGTGTAAGAAATATTTATTCCTTCATATATTTGAGTTATATTGATGGTTGAAATTGGTAATAACGACCGTCAACAAACTCCCGCAAGCTTACTCTTTGCTCGTCCTGAAGCAAAGACAAAGACTTAGGTTGTTGATCAGGAGTTGCTACAATATCCTATTTTTTTCAAAAGTACCATGTGCACAACAAAATACTCTACCTTGCATTGAATAAATTGGCTATGGTACCTCACCCTATTTCTTAGTTATTATGGGGCTTATGCCTCATCCTTTTCTTGGGTGGTTGGAAGATAGAATAGCAAAGTGAGCATGCATCACTTAATGTTTCAGTTCACTCAAATTTCTAGAGAAGTTTAAATAGTGTTGAATGTAAGTTCCTCTGTTGATGCACTCAATCACTCCTATTTGGGAAGTGATATTTATATCCTCACCAAGGCAAATGCCTTTCTTGTCCTACTTCTAAATAAAGCTTATATGTGAAGCTTGGTAGGGATCAAGAGTAGGCATATTTGCAACACATTTATTGCTAAGTCAAAAGAGTAAGCCTTAGAATAAAACAAATCATACTATGAACATGAATCCTTTATATGCACTCTCTTTATTGTGAGGATGAAACATGGCTACTTATTCTCTCTTTTTTTCTCATGCTCTTGTACATGAGCATGTATTTTTCTTTTTCTTGTAGCCATGTCTTCTACTCCTCTTTTGAAGAGAGTATTATGCATTGAAATCATGGAGTATCTTTTGATGTTGGAATTGTATGATGAAATTTTGTAAACTTCTAGTATAGAAATTTTAGCATGTGCCCGGGCAATCTTGATCGTAAAAGCATAAAAAGATTCTCACATATGTCTATACTAGTTTGACTAGGCTCAATGTGAAGGCAAATAGCATATGCATGGTGTTTATCAAATTCAAATCATCATACGGCTTTAGTAGGTATTTCTATCAAATGAGGAACTTCCATTTTAGATTTTCTCCAAAAAATCAAGTTTCACTTGTAATTAGGATTTTAGCAGCTCTTATTATTGTATCATATCGCACAACAACCTAGAATTGGACTAAGTTTTTGATACCCACAAATTCCAAGTTTTAAGGCAAGATTATTCTAAGCCAATAAACACAATACTTGGAGAATACTAAGTTGTATGCAAGGAACTAAAGAAAATAAAACAGAGCAACTATTCATCATTTCAACTTATGCAAAGTAAAGAAATATTCTTACCACACATCTTTTATTTTATTATCCTAACCTATACTGCATTATTGTTGTTATTATTATTATTATTATTATTATTATTATTATTATTATTATTATTATTATTTTGAATGCAAATGTGTTGGAAAGAATAAAATAAAGGAATGCAAATACAGTGTGATACAAGTTACCTCAAGTGAGGGTCCTCCCCTAAGCTTGTTCTTCTCAATCTCCGTGATAAGGGTTGAACCCTTAATGACGAAAGTAGGCCATGAGATTGGCTGCAGCATGGTGTTAGCGTTGTTGAACTGTGCATCGGTTTGTTGCTGTCAGTCATGGGTACATTTTATGTGGTATTGAAGTGTGTTGAGGATGTCGCAAGTCCTCACTTGAAGGTCTCCCATCCTTTGAGTGATTTCCTCCCTTCCTTTACCAAGGTCACGAGAACCTCCGGCCGAAAAGGAAGGATTTGTACTCATCAGTGGAGGGGGCAAGCTAATAGAGCTTCATTTGGAACCATAAGGGTCCCATCTCCCTCCGGTGGTAGTCAACTTTTGCCACGACGATCCTCCAGGCTTATACGTTTGAGGTTGGGTCCAACTGGGTGCATCACCCGTCAGATCCACTTCTTCTTGGTACTCATAGGCGGGAGTAGATCACAGCAACATCTCCACGGATGCTTTTCGTGAACATCTTTTTGTGACCCTGCCAAAAACATTACTCCTACGAACCTCATCGATAGATTGAAGAGCACTGGTTAGCTGCCGACAATAGTATAAATGAAAATTCGGGTTAGGTAGACAAATTTCATTTATATAGCAGGGATAGAGAAACACTAAGGATCCATCTAGATCATGTTTAAGAGTGTGTCCTTGCATTAGATAGTCCACATCTTTTAAGTAGCGTCTTGTTGAAATATATTCAATTGAAGCATTTTCTAAAGCCCCTACTTTCATAGCAATGTGGGTAATTAAATGTACATTGCATTGGATCCAATATTTTAGTGTTATCTAACCATTGTGACATCATAGCCTTGATATGAGCAATTTAGTCTATCTAACCATGGCATAAAGGGTCCTAAGTTCATCTTCGCACACAATCCTAACATCTCCTCTAGGAAACATAGTCATAACCACCCATCTATGCATGAAGTGTAAAGTGAGATTTTGCAAGTGGCTATTCCTAGGACACCTAGATGCTACCTCACTAGTCAATTCTTGTCAAAACTTTGTTTATTAAATTTAGGCAAAGTGTCTAAATCTATTAAACAACGTCTATGGAAGCCTTGTATTTTACTAAATTCTTTCCATAGGGTATTCTTTTCGGAAAAACCTAAAAGAAACACCTTCAACTCCTATTTTGAGGGTGCATAGGAATTGAATAGTGAGGAGGCGTGAACCTTCCTCATCTATTTGAGCAAAATCCCATCCTAATGCATGCCAAATGGTCAACAATTCGGAATCCATACCGATTTTGGAGATTAGCATCGGATCGTAGGCCTTCATGTGAGCGAACTCACGATCTCGGAGGAGGTTGTAAGCTTGTCGTTCAACATCGTGCCTCAAGTCAAGGTTTGTTGACGGCTGTTATATACCAATTTCATCCATCAATTTAACTCAATTATGTAAAGGATGTGTCATTTCTTGCACACATCACCTTTCTGCCTAACCCAATTCCACTTGGACTTGGAGAAATATGTGTATGCAGCATTTTATGTAGAAAATGAGGAAATGTAGAGGGACTATCCTATAAAATATCATCCTAGCCAATCAGACAATGACACGTCGCATCCCATGGATCAAATGGCCCACAAACAGAAGTATCCAAGTAGATCCAACAGTGTATCACTCATATACATCAAGGGGGCCCACCTGGCAGCCACCTAGAGGAAGCACTCCACGTTTGGACTGCTGACCAGGTCGGCCGAACCAGGGGTTCGACCCACCCCTTCCTGGCGCCAAACGCAGTCAAACGACGCGTGTTGGCTCCTCATGGCTTGAAAAAGTCAATGGTGACTGATTTGCGCACTTTTGGTGGCAGGAACTGACCTCAACACTAGTATAAATAGGACCCCTACCCCTCACTTCAACACGCACCACTTGAGCTTCATCTCTATTGTATACACTATCATCCATAGTCTTAGAGGAGTTAGGTTGTAGAGAGGAGAGTCTCTAGTCCCAAGTCCAAATTGGGAAAGGAGTAAGGAGTCTCTCTCTTCCCAATCCAACGTTGGGAAAGGTATGGCTCATGTATTCTTTCTTGTATTTGTGACTTTATGCATAATAAAGATAGTATCTTTAGTCTCTACTTATACGTATACTTGGGCAAAGCGTTTCTTGTTTGATTGCGGAGTCCATGTATGTGGAAGTTATAGCTTCTATGACTGTTTCATCATGAACATATCTCATTATCATAGAACCTATAGACCCACACTATAGTCTAGTTAATTATAACATAACTAGGTTAGTATGGATAATTATGTTGTGTATCAACATTGGTTCAATGATGATTTAATTCATTGCCTTAGGATGGATTGAGTCTAGGCTCTTAAGGTAATTACTTAATATGCTAGCATGGTGCTAGAATAGCTAAGTAGCATTGGATGTCTCGTAGACCCAAGGATTGAAGAGGTAGGCAGTAGGTGGTGACAGACCTATCTGTCCTTTGTAATCCTCCACGTTCGGCTATGCCACAGGCTCTTGGCGGGAGTCGCCCTAGTATTGCTAGGGGTAAGCCCGTGCCCGACGTGTTGAACTACATAGCATAAGTACTCACCATTGATCTAGCTTATGAATAATTAGTTTAGATTATGTATATGTACAATAGAGCATAGTAGGAGCACCTCCATAACTCTCAACCTTAACTAACCTCTAGGATCCTCTTACCCCCCTTAGACTTGAAAGCTTTTGTGTGTGTCACACTACCTCCACTATTATTTTATCCATCCTTACTAGATTCTTACCTAGACCTTTCTACCCTTTCCACTTGATGATTGTTATATCTCTTCCCTGCCTTCCTTTGGGATCAAATAAATGACACCCTTTGGAATACTCTTAAGGGGAAATGCTATAATGATACCTCCGTGCGGTTGCGGAACTCACTCTGTGATCCAATAGAACCATTAACAAGCATTTCTGGCACATCAGTTGGAGATGTTTAGTTAATAGTGCATAAGAAATACTAACAAGCATTTCTGGCGCCGTTGACGGGGATGATTTGTTAGTATATCTTAGGAGCCGTCAAAAAGGTTGTTGTCATTGATAAGGCGAAAAGGAGCATCATCTTCTTCCGTCGGGATGTCATCTTGCGCACCTCTCTACCGTGGACTTAGTGTTGGTTCGGAGGAAAGGTGTGAGCTTAAGTCTCTCCCATGGCTTGAGCTTGATGAAGGTCCCTTCCTCTTCCCAAACAACTTCTTCATGATTTTCATGGATGCACAACTTGGGAACAAACAAAACAAATTCAAAATGGGTTACTATCGAAGTGTTTGATACGACACTTCCCCCAAACCTGCTGAGAAGCAGCCCGCGGAGGTTCTTTTGTGGTTGGGGCATGCAGAGATCAATATCAAGATGATGACCTCAGAGATTTACGTGGTTCGGGCCGCTTGAGCATAACACCCTACTCCACGTGGTTTGTGTAATTGTATTGAACGAGTACGTTCACTAGCATCAGGTTGAATCCGATCAGCCTAGCTTGTTCTCATATTCATGTGGTGCAGCCCTTTTATAGTTGTAAGGGCTGACCGCAACAAAGCTGGTCTGGCCCGACATGTGGCCCTGGCGTGCTTAATGACTTAATACGCTGTCTAAAGGGTATTAAGTATAATTAATAGTGTGGTAACGTGCCTTCATGGCAGCATTACCCCTATTAACAGTGCACTGATCGTGTGTCATTAATATGGCATTAATGACACATTATCAGACCTTGTAACTGTTGCTTTAATCATCCTTGAATGTCTGTAATGGACATGATCGGCTTGTATTTCTGTTGGTGACGAAGGTCCGGAGGCTCCACACGTGGCAGATCCGGAGCTTTTCCTTGCAGGAGGGTAGGTCCGGGGGTTGTTGTACAGGTGTTGGTACTGGAGCTCCTTTCTGACGAGGGCTAGGTCTGGGGCTGTCGCACACGCGTAGTCGCCGGAACTTCCCTTGGTTGGGGGTTTCGTTCCGGTCTTATTTTACACATATTAACCCATGTGAGGGGAGTGAGTCCGGTGCAACGTGACATGTGGGTCCTGTAAGAACCTTCAACTCTGGTGGGTGGAACTTTCTTGCACTTCTTGTGGCATCGTGGGGTACCCGGAATGCAGGGTATCGACAGTGGCCTCCGGGCCCACCTCTGGGAGAAACCCCTTGGGTTAAGTTGTTCTGTCGGAGGTGGGGCCATTCTCGATTCTCGCGCTTCGATTTTCAAAAGTCCTCGGATGCGTCGATAGAGTGACGGTTCGAGAATGATCCTTCGACGCATGGCTTGTTATGAATTCGGCAGATGAGATCTTTGAGTGCGGATCTCACGCAATTGAAGGTCGTTGGTTCCCAATACGAAAACCGTATCGGTTCCGCGTGCCCAGTTAGAGCGCCGACTTTGGATTTCCCGCCGCTCATCATGGCAACGGTTGGCCTTGGGTAAGGACCTCTATCTCTTCGTCGGGGTGGCCCCAGGCTCACTCGTCATTGACGGGGTAGATTTTTGAAAAGTGCCTTTGATCCTATTGCGATTTTTGAAAAGGCTTACTTAAGAAGGAAAGTGCACATGGTTTGAGGACTTTTTACGTCTTCATTCATATTTGCGCTCAGAGACTCCCAAACTCTGCCTAACTTTCCATCCTTTGCTCCATTTTGTCGCGATGGAGTTGGGTCTCCCCAAGAGCCGCCTCAAGAGCGATGATAATTTGAAGAAGGTTCGGACCTACATGGGGTGGTCCAGTGACTCCTTCAACCATATGGTCTGCGCCGGCAAGCTCCCGTTCAAGAAGGAGCGCGATGGCGACATGGTGTACTTCACAACGTACGCAATGGTGGGATTCATTCCACCTTTCTCGACTTTCCTTTTGATGTTGCTGGACTTCTATGGTTTGCAGCTGTACCACCTTGGCCCCCATTCTCTTCTTCTTGTGGTGACATTCATACACTTCTGCGAGATGTGGGTGGGTATTCCCCCCTGCGTCGAGCTTTTCCGCACCTTCTTCACCATCCACACCACCGGCAAGGGGTTCGAGTTTCTTGGCTTCTACTATTTTGTGAAGCACAAGAACTGCCCCTACAAATACTTGAAGTCGTTTCCATCCGGCAAGTGGGACGACTGGAAGAAAGATTGGATCATCGTCACGGCAGAGGAGCACGAAAAATTGGAGCTGCCCAAAGGTCTCCCCAATGTTGACACTAACGCATGGAGTGTGGTTCCGGTGCTGTCAAATGCCTTCAACCCTGTCTTGACCAGGATCCGCGAGTGCGTGGAAGGTGGAGTGACCCCCCAGATGGTCTTCTGCAACTTCCTGGTCAATGCGTAGGCTCCACTGAAGAAGAGGGAGAAGCTCGCGTGGGCCCTCAACAGCGTGATGGATGAAGACCGGATTGAAATCGGTCTGAAATCCAACTTGGATGATAAATCCTTGGAGTTTCATTTGAAGAAATTCCAGCATGGGATTAATGTCAATGGCAATGACTTGGATCCGCCAGCAGCCTTCCTCCCCCTTAACATGGAGGCGCAGTTCAGTAGGGAGCTCCAGAGGAGTATGCTGGTGCTTGACGACTTTGGCGAGGTAGAAAGGCGTCCGACCACCGGATTGGCAATTTCCGGAGCTTCCGAAGGTGGTCCTGCCTCCACCCCGAGCCGAAGGACTGAAGACATTGGCAAAGGCAAGGGCAAAGAGCTAGCTGAGCCTTCCAGCCGGAAGAGGAAGTTGAAGCATGCTGATGGGAGGTCCGTCAGGCCTGCTCCTTCCATGATGGCTGCTTCTCCCGGGAGGGGGAGGTCTTCTATAGCTACCCCTGCTCCAGTGCAAACGTCTTTAAGAGGCGTAAGCTCCGGGCAGGTGACCACGGCCTCAGTGCCAGCTAGAAGCTCCAGGTTCGGAAGTTCTTCCTGGCGAAGGGAAGTTCCGACCGAAGGAACTCCAGCAGCTGTGAGTGTTCCTCAATTGAGGTCCGAAGCAGTTGTCTCACCAGATTTGGTGGGCTCTAGCTCCGGGCCTCAGAGGAAGAGGTTCCGAGGTTACTGGGGCGGTAATACCCCGAGGTAAGCATTGAATGCTCACCCTAAAATGCTAGTCTTGTTGTTGATGTGTTCTTAATCTTCTCTTCCCTTTGTATCCAAGGTGTCTAAGAAAGGACCCGGAGCTTCAGCTCCTGTTGCAATGGCTAGGGCTGCACCTGTCGGAGCTCCAGTTCGATCGCTGAGCCTCCTCGTCAAGCGGGGGCGGAAGTCGCAGCAGCTCTGGCGCCAGCTGTCGTGAGCTTGGACTCAGAGTCCTCACCCGAAGTCCGTGTGGTGGCACTAGACTGCGGGAGGGAAGTTGAAGATGTGCCCTGGCGGCGGAGGCTGATGCTCCAGCACCGGCGATGCCAGATGTTCCGGCTTCCGAGTCGGAGGTTGCCAAAGCCCTGGCTACTGAGCCGGAAGTAGCTGAAGCCCCGGCCATTGAGCTGGAGATCACCCAAGCTCCGGCCCTTGTGTCAAAAACAGTTGTAGATCTGGCAGTTGAGCCGGAAGTTGTATAGGTTCCGGCTGCTGAGCCAGAGGTGGTTGGAGGTCCAGCGGCTGTGCCGGAGGTGGTCGCAGCACCGAAGACCGAGCTAGCGGCGGTTGAGGCCCCAGTTGAAGCTCCAGCTGCTGCTCCAGAAGTGGTGGTGCTGGAGGTACCTGGGCCAGAGCCAGAGCAGCTTGCCGGACTAGCAATAGGTCCTTCAACTATGGAGCCGTCGACTGAAGACTCGGAAGCGGCACCTTCAACTGCTCCGGAGTTGGAAGTTCCTCCCGTGGGTTCTTCTGCTGCCACTGAAGGGCTCCAGGAGAGCGGCCCTAGCGCTGCAGGAGTCCAGGGGACCACTATTGTAGAGTGGGAACCAATTTTTGTGACGGAGAACCCTTTCAAGCCTGCAGAAATGGTCCTAGCAGGCCCAGAACCTATCCCTCTGGCATTGTCCATAGACAACGCCTGCTCAAGTCTCCGGCAGGTCTAGCTTGCCTTCGAACATGAGAGCAAAGCCTTGGAGGAGGAGCGCAATACCTAGAGGCGTTGACGCAATAGACTCCATTTTGAGACCAGGCTTGCTCAGACGAGGCTGGCTGACCAGAAGGAATGGATCAAAGGGGAGAAGACCCTGTTAGAATACTGGGATAAGTTGATGGAAGAGAAGGAGGTCGCCATCCGGGCGCTTGATGCTAACTCCAGGGAAATCCTAGAGCAAGCCAAGGAGAGACGTGACGTTGTTGACGAGCATTATGAAAATCTTGCAGAATTGAATGAAACTCTCCTAAAGCGTCGAGCGGACCTAGAGGCGAGGGAGGAAAAACTCCTGGGGCAGCAGGAGGATGTAGTGAGGAGAGAGGAGAAGGTCACCCAGAAGTTGACTCTGGGTGAGAAAAATTCAGCAGATCGCAGCAAAAAGTTGGATCTATGGAAGGAGGAAGAGAGGAGGAAGAACTGGAAGGTGAGGCAAGAGCTCTCGAAAAGAGAGTCTGACGTTGCCACTAGGGAGGAGAGAGTAAAGGGTAGGGAAAAGGACCTAGCTGAGAGGCGGAACCGCATCCACCTCCGGGAGATGGAGGTGGCCAACTAGGAGAAGCAGGTTGCTGAAAACATGCAGCAGCATGCTAAGTTGGCCGAGCGGATTGCCCGTGAAGGTTCGGAGCTTGCGGCTGCCCGGAGGTCACTGGAAGAGCTGCGGAGCTCGAAGGCGACTAAGTCCTTGATGGTATGGGACTTCCTGGGGCGTGCGGACAGGGCCCTTGTGCCTCTTCGTTTCAGTCCAGTACGCCCAGAGGACCCAGCGCAGGAGCTGGACCAGACGCTAGCGGCACTTGGCTCTGCTAGCATCAAACTCGACGCGATGGGTGACTTCATCACTGATCATCTTCATACGGAGGGTAAATCCTTGGCCAAGAACATCACTGAGTATGTCTTGGCATGTTACCGGAGCCGAGACCCCCAGTTCTCCCTTGATCGGTCTTTGAAGGAATCATCGCAGAGGAGGAAGATGTCGCCAGGGCTAGTGTCCAAGAAGTTGTTGAGAAGGTTACTTCGTTTTTCCACTGGACCTAGATCCTCTAGTAACTAGGACTTTTCTCCTTTTGTCCCTTGTAATCTCAATTTTGTAATCCAGTTCTTTTGATTAATGAAATCCTCCTTTTTGCCTTGAATTTCACTTTTTCTTCAATCTATTGTGTCATGTCTTGTTGGCCCCCTAGTACATGTGTACAGTTGAGGTGTGTACATGTACCAAAGGTTATGACAGTATGTTGATGACTAGGTTGCTTCGCACTTGTAGATTTTAAGTCCGAAGTCTTCAATTTTGAAGCGTCGGAGATAGGCCCCTTGGAATGGTCGGAGCATGGTAGCTCCGGCGTCAACATATTAGATGTTGATGGCGGACCTATCTTGGGAGATGTCGGAGCTTAGTAGCTCCGGCGTCGTCCACCATCGCTATGAATTTTTGCTTTTCCTGCACATTAAAGGCAAGAGATAAAGTAAAATTTGTCCTCTTGTCTATAAATTGGTTGTGACTTATTATTCTTATTTGGACTTTAGATCCGAAGAGACTCAACATGCTAACAAGCGTTTTGATAGAATCTTCCTAGATTTTTGCATGCTTTTTTAGTACTCACCCTACTAAGGCTTGTCGGGGTGTAGGTAGAGCGGCGTACTTAGGGTGCAGGACCAGACTAAGTCGATAGCACACTCCGGACCTATGTTGGCTTGGCGTTCAGGTAAGTAGACTATGAAGCAATGTTCAGATCCAAAAAGATTATCAATAAGGCTTGTAATGCATGTTACTTTAAAAAAGTTCAAAAAGATTTGCACAACTTCATTATAGACAAGTGAGGTAAAAATAATTTGATATATTGAGCCTTGTACAAAAAGTAAGTGCACGTGGAGTCTGTTTTCACACAACAATGCCTTTCATTATAGGTCCGAATTATAGGGGAGACAAGGACACACTTAGGGTGTTGGACCCTGCTAAATGTGTTATACATCTTGTACTAGCCCAGAACAAGTAGTTACACTTTTAGTGTTGTGACTGTGGCAAGTGTTACTTGAACTTCTCGGACCCTCCCGGAGGGGTCCAGATGTTCTCCTAGAGGACTTGCTCGTCTCTGTATAATGACTCTACAACATGCATTGTGTGTAATTGCAGACTCACCTCCATGATTCTAAGCATAAAACTTACGGAGGTGCTCGATGTTCCAAGGATTGGGAAGTGGGATCCCATCCTCAGTTGCCAAGCGAACGCACCCTGGTCGGGATACTTTAATGACTTGGAAGGGACCTTTCCAGCTGAGGGAAAGTTTGTTCATCCCTTCACGGCTTAGTATCTTCCGAAGCACCAGGTCACCTTCTTCAAGCTGTCGATCATGCACATGCCTTTGATGATAGCGTCGGAGCGCTTGGCGATAACGTGCATTCCGAACAGCTGCTTGGCCCCTTCCCCCGTCGACGAGGTCAAGGTCTTCACGCTGGAGCTGGTCCTGCGTGGCTTCGTCGAAGTTCTGGACCCGGAGGGACCCCAAGGTGATCTCTGGAGGAAGGACTGCTTCAGCTCCGTACACCAGGAAGAATGGAGTCTCCCCAGTTGACCGGTTAGGTGTTGTCCTATTCGCCCATAATGTGGACGGAAGCTCTTCAATCCAGTTAGCTCCGTGCTTTTTCAAGTGCTCATATGTGCGCGTCTTGAGTCCTTTTAAGATATTCGCATTTGCTCTCTCCGCTTGGCCATTGCTTGCTGGATGAGCTATTGAGGCGTAGCTAAGTTGAATATCAAGGTCTTCGCAATATTCTTGGAATGCGGGACTTGTAAATTGAGTTCCATTGTCAGTTATGACTTTGTTTGGAACTCCAAATCTGTATATAATGGACCTGAAGAACTTGATTGTTGATTGTTTGTTGATTGTTACTACTGTAGTTGCTTCCGGGCACTTGGTGAACTTGTCGATGGCGACATATAGGAACATGTAACCTCCGACGGCTTTTGGGAAAGGTCCCAAGATGTCCATGACCCACACAACGAATGGCCATGTAGGTGTTATCATTTGTAGTGATTGAGCCAGTGTGTGAATCTATTTGGCATGAAACTGACATTCTTTACGTTGTTTCACTAGCTCAACTGCATCCTGAAGTGCTATAGGCCAGTAAAAGCCATGCTGGAAGGCTTTACCGACCAGCGCGCAAGAAGATGTGTGGTTCCTACACTCGCCGCCATGGATTTCCGCGAGGAGATCGCGGCCTTCTTACCTTGTAATGCACCGCATTAGGATGCCATTGGCACCGCGTCGGTAGAGATCCCCTTCTACCAACGTGTATCTTTTATCCAATCTGACAATCCGGTCAGCAGATACACTGTCTTCACGAAGGATATTGTCTTTCAAGTAGCTCTGGATCTCGGAGATCCATGCATCGGAGATAACTTGAGCTTCTAAGTCTTGCGTGTTGGGTTGCTCGGAGCTTCTGACAGCACCTATGACCCTTGGTGGACGCCATGGTAACAGGGCCACCGGGACCGCCAGCTTCGAGGTGCTAGTCTCGCCCCCTTCGCTCAGTTCGGCGGGCTGAGCTGTTGGTTTTGTCAACCTCCAAACGAAGATTCCGTCAAGAGCCGGAGCTCCGGTTGAGACTTCCGTCGAGAGTTCATCGGCTTCGGACTTATGAAGGTGCTGAACGTGATGGAGATCCAGGACTTTGAAGTCCTTCTGAATCCTCTGGACTTCAAGAAGATAAGCAGTTAATTGAGAATTGTTACAGGAGCATTCACCTTTAACTTGTTTGATAATGAGTTGTGAATCTCCCTTCACCAATAGTTGTTTTACACCATAAGATAGTGCCACTTTGAGTCCATAGATGAGGGCTTCATACTCCGCCATATTGTTCGTTGCCTTGAAATCAAGGTGTACCATGTACTTAACCATCTCTCTGGTCGGAGCTAGGAGAAGGATTCCAGCTCCGGCCCACTGCTTCTGCATGGAGCTATCAAAGTAGAGGGTCTAGTGAGGCTCAGTGAATACCAGAACTTTGAGCTCTGGTTTCTGCTCACTGTAGCCCCCAGGGTTTGATGGAGAGGGATTCCACTCCGCCACAAAGTCAGCCAATGCATGACTTTTAATTGCTTGTCTAGAGACAAATTCTAGATCGAATTCTGCCAGAACTACTGCCCACTTTGCAATATTACCAGTAGAATTAGGATTTTGCAAAATTGCATGTAGTGGAAAAGAAGTTACCACTAATATTTTGTGGGCTCGAAGTAATGATGAAGCTTTCTTGAGGCGATAAAAACTGCGTAAAGCAGTTTATGCACCTCAATGTATCTTGTCTTGGTGTCGTGGAGTACTTCACTGATGAAGTACACAGGATGTTGGACTGTTCGGACCCTCCGAGAGGGGCCCGGAGCTTCCTCCTCATCTAACCGGACCCTCCCGGAGGGGTCCGGACCTTCTTCTGAATTTCCTGGTCCCTGCCAAAGGAACCCGGAGCTTTTTCTCGAGTGACCCGGACCCTCCCAGACGGGTCTAAATCTTTTTGTTCAGTAGAAGTTACTCCTTCATTTGAAGGAGGTTGATCCTCTAGCATCTCTCCTTGAGGATTCGTGCCTGAGGGTTGATACCCAGACTCGCCTTCAGGTAGCTTTGAACCCCCCCAGAGGGGTATAGACTCCTGAATTGGAGATGGCTCCAGTCTTTCCGCGACCTGAACCATACTGAGAACCTCTGTAGTTGCCGAAATGTAAAGTAGTAAAGGCTCACCAGGGTTCGGAGCTACTAGGATTGGTAGTGTGGTGAGGAGCTGCTTCAGCTCTTGAAACGCCTTTTCTGCTTCCTCAGACCAATGAAATGGTTCGGACTTCCTCAAGAGTTTGAAGAAGGGTAGCGCCCGTTCTGCCAGTCTTGATATAAACTGATTGAGCGCAGCTAGACATCCAGTCAACTTTTGGACATCTTTTTATGCAGGCTGGGGGCCGCATTTCTTCTATACCTTAAATCTTCGCCGGATTTGCTTCGATTCCTCGATGAGTCACCAAGAACCCCAGAAGCTTTCCGGAGCTAACCCCGAAGACACATTTGTCCGGGTTCAGCTTGGTGCCTGTAGTGCGCAACTTGTCGAAGACGGCTTGTAAGTTGTCAACGAGTGACTCCTTGTTTTTTATCTTCAGTACAATGTCATCAACATACACCTCCACCAAGTCTCTAATTAGCTCTCCATATGTTTTGTACATGGCTCACACAAATGTTGAAGCGGCATTTTTAAGAGAGAATGGCATGGCAGTATAACAATATAATCAATCTACTATTATGAAGGCAGTGTGCTCTTCATCTTCCTTAGACATTTGGATTTGATGATATCCAAAATACGCATTTAAGAAACACAATAGTTCACACCCAGAGGTGGAATCCACTATCTGATCTATTCTAGGTAGTGGAAATGGATCTTTGGACATGCCTTATTTAAGGTGGTGTAGTCGATACACATCCGAAACTTCCCACCGGCCTTGGGTACAACAACTGGGTTTGCCAGCCATTTTGGATGGAAGACTTCTCGAATGAATCCAGCTTTGAGCAACTTCTTGATTTCTTGTCAGATGAAGTTTTGTTGCTCGATTGATTGCTTCTAGGGCTTCTGGTGTACAGGCTGTGCATCTGGGTAAATCTTCAGATTGTGCTCAATCACCTCCCTAGGGATCCCAGGCATTTGTGATGGTTGCCAGGCAAACACGTCGACATTAGCCCGGAGAAAGTGATGAGCGTGAGTTCCTATTTGTTGTTCAGACCTCCTGATATAAGGGTAGTTTGAGCAGCATCGGAACCAATTTGGACGACTTTGACGGGAATGTCGGCGTCGCCGCTTGGTTGCACACGAGGTGCGGAGGTAGAGCCTTTGTGATGAATGCTTGGAGGATTCGCAGCTGGCCCCTTACCGGATGCTTCCTCTTGTGATGTGGTAAGCGCATAGAGTTCTTCCAGTGCAATAACTCTTACGGTATGATCTCCGTGGATCTAGAGAACGCCCATAGGTGTTGGCATCTGTAGGATCGAAGAGCACGTGAAAAGCTACCAGAGGGGGGTGAATGGTAGATTTTTAAAAAAAAACTTACGCAGCAGAAACAATTAAATCCCAACCCCTTCGGCAGAAAAATGATCTGTTAAAGAAATCGTGTGTGAGACTAATCTAAACATGTTTCACCGAGACAAAAGTGATATATATCAGAGAGAATCAAGTCACGAAGAAAACACAAGAAGAATCACTCAAATCCGTCGATAGAAACTCAAGTTATGATCGAAAGATCGAACAAAGGTCAATCAGTCTTACCCGAGAAAAACAGTTTTGGGACGCTGCAAAGAAACTCGTGTAGATCAGAAAACACAAATCCAATGACCGTGAAATTTTGAAAGATGATAGATAATCAAGTTGTGAAGACAACCCAAAAAGAATCCCGTCAATTGGATCCGTAAAACTCGAGTTATGATAAAACCACCGATGAAAGGTAGTGCTGTCCAGAAACTCGACGAGTAAAACTTGTCTGGAACAAGTCGGACGAACAAGGCACAAACGTTCCTTCAAACTACGAATTTTATTCAATAGAACACAAGAGGAACAGCCCCAAAGTCGTGCACCACAAGCTCTGGCCTCCCTTGCTTATATAAGCAGCCCTTAGGCCAACCCAATCTCAACTAGGATTCTAATCCTACTCAGATCACGAATCGAAACTTTCCATAACTGCTTAGGACTCTTCTATACGCAGATAGAAGCAATCTTAAGGCTTCCAAACACCTTAGGAACATATCCCACATTCCTAAAACAACCCAAATTCGTGACCCACACGAAATCCTATCATAACCAACTCGATACTGTCCATACCGAGTCATAACCCGACTCAACCGCAACCTAAGTCCATAACCTAGTCGGTTGGACCTTTCCGACCAATTCTTTACGTCCACATCTCTTCATCACGCATCAGAACCATGTAGCCACGTCCATGCACTCCTTGCACACGTGCAAACATCTTCCAATGATGTCCACAATACCTTCATATGCATTGTTCTTGATTCAAACATGCTGCGCAACCTCCCGATCAACTCAACCACAATTCCTCCCGAACTTGGTTGTTGAACCTCATCTTCTCCCTAAGACTAGTTCAAAGGATCCCGTCACTAGCCATGTCTTGAACTCAAGCAACACCTGCACATGAACAAACAACTAATCTGTACGAGCCCAAGTACGCGACTTGACTCAAGTTAGTTCCAAAACTACAACACCTTACGTGAGCACCTCACATAAGCATGTTGCAAAGCATATCAAAATGATATCAGCCATAACCACCAAAACACACCAAAAACTTAGTAAAAGAATACTAAGCAACTTTTCCATAAGTGTAAAGCAAGTTCGAAATATTTCACATGAAAATTTGGAACATTATGATCAAGCTCAGAACCTTGCCAAAGCTAACCGGAGCTTGAGCCGGAGCTTACCAAAGCTAGTAGAACCTAGCGCTGAAGCTTACCAAAGCTAGTATAACCTAGCACTAGAGCTTACCAAAACTAGAACAACCTTGCGCTGGAGCTTACCAAAGCTAGTCGGACCTAGCGTTGGAGCTAACCAAAACTAGTCGGAACTAGCCATCCCAAAAGTCAGAGCTAGAAAAACATCTCGGAGCTAACCAACATAAGTCGGACCTAGCAAAACATATCGGAGCTTAACAAAGACGTGTCGGAGCTATCAAAGCTCACTGGAGCTACCCAAAAACATGCCGAATCTAGACAAAAAAAAGTCGAACATATTGTCGGACCTTGCGGAAGCTCGGAGCTAGAGTCGGACCTTGATGATAAAGGTGTTTTTCTAGTATTCAAAACTTTTATCACCATAGCCAATGTATTCAGCACACATAGGTCTCACAATATCCCCCTTGATGAATGCATTGGCAATGCCACTTAAAATCAGAACATTGGCTTATTCACATTAAAAGTTTTGAAAACAATTTCTCCCCCTTTGTAAAACAGAAATAAAATGAGAAAAAAAATTCCCCCCCTGAGAAGAATCATGCCAAAAACAATTGTGAATATGTGCAATGTGTAATCTATGTCAATGTCTCCCCCTTGCATATTTGTTTTTAAAATTCACATATTATCTCTCCCCCTTTGACAATGTATTCAGAAAGGTTTATAAGACAAATTTATTTGTTATGAGCATATTAGAACATATACATATAAAACAAAGCTCATCCAAGTCATACTATCAAGTAACTTACACTATCACAACAGTGAGATACATAAAGTAGTGTAAGCCATGCTAGAGATCAAATGTAATTTTCAATTTAAGCAAGTCATGATCTCACAAACTTAACTATTTCAATACCTGGAAGCATGACACTTGTTGCTGCATTTTATTATTTTTCAAAGCACAAATTTAGATCATATGATATTTGCAAGAGATTATATGCGCATCTGCCTTATTCTAACCAACCAAGCCAAGCCTATATCATTTGACAATCAGAAGCTTAAGGACATGGTTTTAGTCATACACAACTTCTTCCAAGTTCATATCTAAGTGCAATGATAATCCATCTCAAAAGAAGAAGTGTGATGCATGCATATTCTCTTGATCTTTTCTCAACTTATATTTGTTCACAAAAACTCAACATGTGAGTTGATTGCTTGATTAATTCTTTATGATTAAAAACACTTGTGAGCATGCAACAAGTTCAAAACAGCAAGAAAGTTCAATCATGACCAGATTTAGTGTAAGTAATTATTCCAATTACTAGTCATGGAAAAAACTACAAAATGTATAACATGAGTAATGTAGTAAGAACTTTTAGCATGTAAAAGGAATCACAAAGTCATATATATGTGAAATACTATGCTCATATTATTTTAAGTTCAGATTCACACATAGACTTCCCAAGTTTCAAAACTCCCCTTCAATTTAAGCCATGAGGATGCATAACCCCTATTTCACTACGAGTGTAACAAAAATGAGTGAAATCCAAAGGTTTTGTAAAAATGTCAGCCAATTGTTGTTCGGTATCTACATGGTGAAGCACAATGTTTCCTTTTTCAACATTATCACGGAGAAAGTGATACCTAATGTCAATGTGCTTAGTTCTAGAATGTTGCATGGGGTTTTTAGCAGGTGTTGTCACAAAACAGTGGAACACTATCTAGATCGACCCCATAGTCCATAAGTGTTTGAACAATCCAAAGAATTTGTGAACAAGCGCTAGCAGCAGCTACATATTCAGATTCGGCGGTGGATTGTGCAACTGAACTTTGCTTTCTGGATGACCATGCAACAAGTGAATTACCAAGAAAATGACAAGCACCGGAAGTACTTTTCCTATCAATCCTACAACCTCCAAAATCAGCATCAGAAAAAGCTTTCAAAGTAATGGTTAAGGAAGAAGGAAGAAAAATGCCAAATTCTTGAATTCCATGTAAGTACCTGAGAATCCTTTTGACGGCTTGATGATGTGAAGCACGTGGGGAGGCTTGAAACCGTGCACAAAGACATACGCTGAATTGTATGTCCGGTCTTGATGTCATGAGGTACAAAAGTGATCCGATCATGCTTCTATATTCTTTTTGATCCACGGGTTCACTATCTTCATCAAGTTCAAGTGTTGTTGTTGTTCCCATTGGTTTCCGAAGAGGCTTGCTTTTGTCCATGTTGAAGCGCCTTAGGAGGTCTTTTGTATACTTTGTTTGATGCACAAAGGTACCCTCCTTGGTTTGCTTGATTTGCAGCCCCAAAAAGTACGTGAGTTCTCCCATCATACTCATCTCAAATTCTGAACTCATCATAGCTGAAAACTTGGACACAAGATCATGAGAAGCACAACCAAATATAATATCATCCACATAAACTTGAACGAATAATGAGTCATTGCCATGCTTAAGCACAAAAAGAGTTTTATCAACCTTGCCCATGGTAAACCCTTTTTCAAGTAAGAATGTTTTTAACCTATCATACCATGCTCTAGGGGCTTGTTTGAGACCGTACAAGGCTTTGGACAGTTTGTAAACATGATTAGGAAAATCTGAATTTTCAAAACCCGGTGGTTGTTTGACATAAACCTCCTCATCTATGTAGCCATTAAGAAAAGCACTTTTAACATCCATTTGATATAGCTTGAAATTTTTAGATGCAGCAAAAGATAACAAAATTATTATGCCTTCTAATCTAGCAACAGGAGCAAAAGTTTCATCAAAATCTGGACCTTCAACTTGTGTGAAACCTTGAGCAACCAACCTAGCCTTATTCCTAACCACAACCCCATCCTCACTTTGTTTATTTTTAAACACCCATTTAGTTCTAGTTAAAGTGTGACCTTGAGGTGGAGGTACAAGTTTCCAAACATTATTTCTTTCAAAATTTTCTAACTCTTCTTGCATGGCAATAATCCAAGATTCATTAGTGAATGTGTGTTATATATCTTTGGGTTCAAAAGAAGCAACAAAAGCAGAATGAGCATGAGAGTTTGGATCGCAAAACCTGGACCGTGTAACTCGTTCATGCAGCCTTCCAATAATCTGTTGTGGGGGATGATCTTTGTTAATCCATGAGGGAACAGATGTATCACAAGCTTCTTCTTCATTAAGTTCATCGCAGATTGATGAGCTTGTGGCTTGTGGACGATCAGGACCAGCATAGATGTAACTTTCATCTCCCAGATTGACATGTCTAATCCACTAAGGAGTTGCCTAGCATTTTCAGCATCAGAAAAATTAACGTTGACACTACGCAAGTTATTGAGAATTCTGTTAAAGCGAGCAAAGAGACCATCGCAGGACTCACCGGGTTGCATCTTGAAGCGCATGAATTCTTTCTTGAACATGTCTTTCCTTACCTCCTTGATCGTGTCTGATCCTTCGTGATAGTCACAAAGTGCTCTCCATACACCGTATGTCGATCGGAGATGTGCAACGCGGTCGAAGTCGCTCTGAGTGAGTCCTTGGATGATCAGGTTTCGGGCTTTGTTGTTGTTGTCGACATTCCGTAGGTTTGTAGCCGTAACTTGATCGTTTGGTGACACTTCGTAAGGCGTGTACACCTTCTACCATATTGCGAAGCCTTGTGCATAGTTGAAAGCCTCCATGCGTGCCTTCCAAACCTGAAAATCAATACCAGCAAACACACAAGGTTTGGCGGAGTACTTCTCCATGATGATTAGTCAAGAACATGGGCAAATCACAATGATTAAAGCAACGTGGCTCTGATACCAATTGTAGGATCGGAGAGCACGTGAAAAGCTACCAGAGGCGGGAGTGAATGGTAGATTTAAAAATCTTACGCAGTGGAAACAATTAAATTCCAACCCCTTCGGCGGAAAAATGATCTGTTAAAGAAATCGTGTGTGAGACTAATCTAAATGTGTTTCACCGTGAAAAAAGTGATATATATCATAGATAATCAAGTCACGAAGAAAACAAAAGAATAATCACTCAAATCCGTCGAGAAAAACTCAAGTTATGATCGAAAGATCGAACAAAGGTAAATCTGTCCTACCCGACAAAAACAGTTCTGGAACGCTGCAAAGAAATTCGTGTAGATCAGAAACCACAAATCCAATGACCGTGAAATTTTTACAGATGATAGATAATCAAGTTGTGAAGATAACCCAAAAAAATCACATCAATTGTATCTGTAAAACTCGAGTTATGATAAAACCACCAACAAAAGGTAGTGCTGTCCAGAAACTCGACGAGTAAAACTTGTCTGGAACAAGTCGGACGAACAAGGCACAAAAGTTCCTTCAAACTATGAATTTTATTCAATATAATACAAGAGGAACAGCTCCCAAAGTCGTGCACCACGAGCTTTGGCCTCCCTTGCTTGTATAACCAGCCCTTAGGCCAACCCAATCTCAACTAGGACTCCAATCCTACTTAGATCACAAATCAAAACTTTTCATAACTGCTTACGACTCTTCCATACGCAGATAGAAGCAATATTAAGACTTCCAAACACCTTAGGAACGTATCCCACATTCCTAAAACAACTCAAATTAATGACCCACACGAAATCCTATCATAACCAACTCGATACTTTCCATATCGAGCCATAATCGATTCTGCCGCAGCCAAAGTCATCAACCGATACGATCTGATCCTTCCAACCAGATCTTCCCATTCATAAACCATCTTTGGAACCATGTTTTCACGTCATGCACCGCATACATATGCGCAAACACCTTCCTTCAACATCCAGTAACCTTCATATGCACTGCCCTTGATTCAATCATCCTACGCGACCTCCTGACCCGCTCAACCACAATTCCTCTTGAATTTGGTTGTTGGAACCTCATCTCCTCCCTGGGACTAGTCCAAAGGATCCTGTCACCAGCCATGACTTGAACTCAAGCAACACCTGCACATGAATAAACAACCAATCCTTACGAGTCCAAGTCTGCGACTTGACTCAAGTTAGTTCCGAAACTACAACACCTTACGTGAGCACCTCACATAAGCATGTTGCAAAGCATATCAAAAAGATATCAGCCATATCAAACAAAACGCACCAAAAGCATAGCAAATGAATACTAAGCAATCTTTCTAAGAATATAAAGCAAGTTCGAAACATTGTAAGATAAAAGCAGGAACATTGCAATCAAGCTCCGAACCTAGCCAAAGCTAACCAGAGCTTGAGCCGGAGCTTACCAAAGCTAGTACACCCTAGTGCCGGAGCTTACCAAAGCTAGTCGGACCTAGTGCTGGAGCTAACCGAAGCCCGTCGGACCTAGCGCTGGAGCTAACCAAAACTAGGCGGAACTAGTAAACCCAAAAGTCGGAGCTAGAAAAACATGTCGGAGCTAACCAACATAAGTCGGACCTAGCAAAACATATCGAAGCTTAACAAAGACATGCTAGAACTATCAAAGACATGCCGGAGCTAAAGACAAAGCTCACCGGAGCTACCCAAAAACATGTCGGATCTAGACAAAGAAAGTCGGACCTATTGTCGGACCTTGCAGAAGCTTAGAGCTAGAGTCGGACCTTGCCAAAAAGATGTTATGGCAGCATTCAAAACTTTTATTGTCAAAGCCAATGTATTCAGCACACATAGGTCTCACAATCTAGAATAATCATAAACAATCACAAGAACATACCATTTACCTCCAAAGGATTTAACACGTGAAGGTCCTACGGTGTCAAGGTGCAAAAGTTGACCCGGTTCAGTTGTCATGATCATTGTGAGAGGCGTATGTGAACCTGCAACCATCTTAACATGTCTACAAGAAGATCACACAATTTCTTTGTCCCCTTTAAGCTTAGGCAGCCCACTTATGCGATCAAGAGCACTAACACGCGTTAGGTGATCAAAGCCTACGTGACCAAGTCTACGATGCCAAAAATATAAGTCCTTTGATTCATTAGCAACTAGACACCTATGCTTAGAGGAATACATGTCAAAATCAGATTTAAAAACTCTTCCAAACCGAGACATGTTAAAAATAAGCTCACTATTTGAACCTACAACTTTGCAGCAGTTTTTGTTGAAAATAATTTCCAGTTTTTCATCTAGCAATTGTGAAACGGAAAGCAAGTTGTATCTCAAATTTTTGACAAGTGCACATCCTTCAAAGTGTAGTGATCATTTACTCTAACCGAAACCTTTGCAATTATAGGAGTTGAAGAATTATCGGCAAAAGTAACATTCTTTATACGTGACACAAAAGAGAGGAAGGAGAACCATTCTTTGTTACCGGTCATGTGGCGTGAGCAACCTGAATCCATAATCCAAATGTTCTCCTTCCTCAAGCATCTAACCTACATAGAAGCACAATACGTCGATGACTCAATATTGGGGTTAGTCAAAGGGGAATTTAGGTATCCAATACTGAGTCACACGACGTGCAGTAGGGAAAATACGCGAAAGCTGAGATAAAACAGCAGGTTTATGAGGCAAAGTTTGAGGTTTTTTATTCTTAACTACTGACCTATAAGGTGTTACTTGTGTAGCACAAAAATCAGTAGCTTCGGAGGCAAAAACAGAAGGTCCGGAGGTAAACTTTGAATGTTTTTGACTCATAAAATCAGGTTGTATATTCCTGGCATTCGGTTTAATATGTGCAGCAAATTTTGCATGAAAGTTATGAGATCTAGCAATCATTCTTTCCCTTTTATGTTGTTTAGCTAGTATATAACAAAAATCTATGACATGACCATCTCTACCACAGTGGGTACAATGAAATCTAACTTTGTGTTCATGTCTAGATGAGCAAGCAATATTTTTATTTGAAACCGAATGAGACAACACTCCTGCAGATTTGAAAACCACTTCTTTTTGTTTAGGAACTGTTTGAATCAAACCACTTCCTAATGACTTTACAATTTTAGGTGGATGTGCCTTAGCATGAGCATGAGAATTAAAACCTAAACCAGTTTTATCATTGCAAGACTTGGAAGAATTCAGCAGCAAGTTTAGGTTCTTATTCCCATTACAAAACCGATCTAATGTCCTATGCATGTTATCAAGTTTATTGGACAGATCAAGGCAATTTTCACATGAAATTTTTCCTTTTAATTTGTAATTGGAACAATATTTAACTTCATGAGAACGTAAAGCATTATTCAATATTGAAATTTCATTCATAGCATCTTTTAGTTTCTTTTCAAGATCATCACAACTAGAACAATGCAAATCAATTGTAGAACAAGAAGCATCTTTTGAGTTTCCAATGTCAAGTGCAGCAAGCTTTTTGTTCTTTTTCAATTTCAAGTTCAAGTTTATCTAGAGTAGAGGAATGTGCAGTTCTTAATGTGGACAATTGTTCATAGATTAAATCACACGAGGGACAAGAATCATCACTAGGAATCAAGGTTTTCAAATGGTTGATTTCAGATTCTAGTGATTCAATTTTAGTAGCATTATCCCTAAGCTTTTTTTCCTTTTTCTTAACAATAATAGTTGCACGAGAAATTGCATCACGCATTTCATTGCAGGTAGAACATACCTCATTGTCGTTAATGTTGTGTTCTGCATCCTCCTGACTTGATCTTGATCTTGTTTTGCCCGCCATGAAGCATAAGTTGGCCAAATCATCTTCATCACTTCCAATTTCCACGTCGCTTGAGCCAAGTTCCTGGAGTGCGAAGATAAAACTGTTCACCAGTTGGCGACCTGTAAAGCCCTTCTTCTTCTTCTTCTTCTTATGATTTGTTGAGGAGTGCTTCGTCCTTGATTGTTTTTCTTCTCGGGAAGTAGAACTTGAAAGGTTAGGACAATCTGTACGAACGTCTCCTGTCTTACCACATTCGAAGCATCGTTGAGGTCCGGAGGTTCCTCTCCTTCTTGTTCTCACATTTTGCAATGCTTTTGAGAACCTAGTAGAGAGAAGTGCTAGCTCCTCCTCTAGAAATTCCTCGATCTGCTCCAGGGTTAGTGAGGATAACTAAGCAAGAGTATTGCAAGATGATGATTGGCCGGAGCTAGGCATATCACGTTGTGAGACAAATGCAATAGACTTATTTGGATTCTTACGTGATAAGATGTCAATTTCATGAGTTTTGAGTTTAGTGTAAAGCACATCTAAAGTAAGTGTACTCATGACAGATTCATGAATAGATGTAACTTTCATCTCCCAGATTGACATGTCTAATGCACTTAGAAGTTGCCTAGCATTTTCAGCATTAGAAAAATTAATGTTGACACTACGCAAGTTACTAAGAATTTTGTTAAAGCGAGCAAAGAGATCATTGATGGACTCACCGGGTTGCATCTCGAAGCGCATGTATTCTTTCTTGAACATGTCTTGCCTTATCTCCTTGATCGTGTTGGATCCTTTGTGATAGTCACAAAGTGCTCTCCATACATCGTATGCCGATCGGAGATGTGCAACGCGGTCGAAGTCGCTCTGAGTGAGTCCTTGGATGATCAAGTTTCGGGCTTTGTTGTTGTTGTCGATGTCTCGTAGGTTTGTAGCGTAACTTGATCGTTAGGTGGCACTTCGTAAGGCTTGTACACCTTCTCCCATATTGCAAAGCCTTGCGCCTAGATGAAAGCCTCCATGCGTGTCTTCCAAACCTGAAAATCAATACCAGCAAACACACAAGGTTTGGCGGAGTATTTCTCCATGATGATTTGTCAAAAACACATGCAAATCACAATGATTAGAGCAGCATGCTCTGATACCAATTTTAGGATCGAAGAGCACGTGAAAATCTAACAGAGGGGAGGTGAATGGTAGATTTTAAAAAAAAACTTACGCAGCGGAAACAATTAAATCCCAACCCCTTCGGCGGAAAAATGATTTGTTAATGAAATCGTGTGTGAGACTAATCTAAACGTGGTTCAGACAAAAGTGATATATATCATAGAGAATCAATTCACGAAGAAAACAAAAGAAGAATCACTCAAATCTGTTGAGAGAAACTCAAGTTATGATCGAAAGATCAAACAAAGGTCAATCTGTCCTACCCGAGAAAAACAGTTCTGGAACGCTGCAAATAAACTCATGTACATAAGAAAACACAAATACAATGACCGTGAAATTTTGACATATAATATATAATCAAGTTTTGAAGACAACCCAAAAAGAATCACGTCAATTGGATCTGTACAACTCGAGTTATGATAAAACCACCGACGAAAGGTAGTGCTGTCCAGAAACTCGACGAGTAAAACTTGTCTGGAATAAGTCGGACGAACAAGGCACAAAAGTTCCTTCAAACTTCGAGTTTTATTCAATAGAACACAAGAGGAACAGCCCCAAAGTCGTGCACCATGAGCTCTGGCCTCCCTTGCTTATATAACCAGCCCTTAGGCCAACCCAATATCAACTAGGATTCTAATCCTACTCAGATCACGAATCAAAACTTTCCATAACTGCTTAGGACTCTTCTATATACAAAAAGAAGCAATCTTAAGACTTCCAAACACCTAAGGAACATATCCCACATTCCAAAACAACCCAAATTCGTGACCCACACAAAATCATATCATAACCAACTCGATACTTTCCATACTGAGCCATAACCCGACTCAGCCGCAGCCTGAGTCCATAACCTAGTCGGTTGGACCTTTCCGACCAATTCTTTACATCCACATCTATTCATCACGCATCGGAACCATGTAGCCACGTCCATGCACTCCTTGCACACGTGCAAACATCTTCCAACGACGTCCACGATACCTTCATATGCATTGTTCTTGATTCAAACATGTTGTGCAACCTCCTGATCAACTCAACCACAATTCCTCCTGAACTTGGTTGTTGAACCTTATCTTCTCCCTAAGACTAGTTCAAAGGATCCCGTCACCAGCCATGTCTTGAACTCAAGCAACACCTGCACATGAATAAACAACCAATCCGTACGAGCCCAAGTCCGCGACTTGACTCAAGTTAGTTCTGAAACTACAATACCTTACGTGAGCACCTCACATGAGCATGTTGCAAAGCATATCAAAACGATATCAGACATAACCACCAAAACACACCAAAAACTTAGTAAAAGAATACTAAGCAACCTTTCCATAAGTGTAAAGCAAGTTCAAAACATTTCACATGAAAATTTGGAACATTACGATCAAGCTCCGAACCTTGCCAAAGCTAACCGGAGCTTGAGCCAGAGCTTACCAAAGCTAGTACAACCTAGCGCTAGAGCTTACCAAAGATAGTACAACCTAGCGCTGGAGCTTACCAAAACTAGTACAACCTAGCGCCGGAGCTTACCAAAGCTAGTCGGACCTAGTGCTGGAGCTAACCAAAACTAGTCGGAACTAGCCATCCCAAAAGTTAGAGCTAGAAAAACATGTCGGAGCTAACCAGCATAAGTCAGACCTAGCAAAACATATCAGAGCTTAACAGAGACATGCCGGAGCTATCAAAGCTCACCGGAGCTACCCAAAAACATGTCGGATCTAGACAAAAAAAAGTCGAACCTATTGTCGGACCTTGCGGAAGCTCGGAGCTAGAGTCAGACCTTGATGATAAAGGTGTTTTGCTAGTATTCAAAACTTTTATCACCATTGCCAATGTATTCAGCACACATAGGTCTCACATCATCTTTAACACCAAATAACCATAATGGGCAGCAGCCATAAAGTTGTATAGAGTTGGCCTGCCCAAAATGGCATTGAAGGGCAGACTGATCTGCGCAACATCGAAAACCAGTTTCTTGGTTCTGTAGTTCTCCCGGGTCTCGAAGGTCACTGGGAGTGTAATGGAACCAAGAGGATTAATGGTTCCCGGACCTACTTCGTAGAAAGGTCGGAATGGGCGAAGGTCCGAAGGCTGGAGCTGAAGCTTAACGAAAGCCTCGAAGCTTATGAGGTTTAGCCCGGAACCTCTGTCCACCATTACATGGTGGATTTGGATATTGTTAATGGTGGGTGACACCATCAACGGGAGTTGACCAGCCCCAATCATGTTTCAGGGGCAGTCTGAAGAATCGAAAATGATGGGTATGTCTATCCACTTCTGATGTGGTTCTGCCTTAGAAGTAGGAGCTACCATGGCCATGTCCCGCTGCATTGTCTTGAGGATGCGACGAGAGGTGATGTCCCAAGAACCACCGTAGATGGTGTTCAAGGTCTTTTGACGTTCGTTGTCAGAGGCGTCGGAGTCATCGTCGATAGTGTTGTAGACGGCTTTCAAGACCTTTTTAGGGTCCTGGAAACCTAGCTCCTCTTCAGCCGGAGCTTCTCGACTTTTTGTTTTCCTTCCCTTTGACGGAAAGGAGCTTCTTCCCATCGCTTTTTGTAGCGCTCGGCAAGGTTCTGGACCTCACGGCACTCTTCCAAGCTGTGTCGATTCATCTTGTGAATTGGACACCATGCTTTGGAATTGTTGTCGTCCTCTGATGAAGGACGAGGTCGCTTCTCGAGGCATGGCCCCCGGCTTCCAGGGGCTGTAGCAGCAGCAGCAGCAGCAGCTGGAGCGCCGGCCGATGGCTTCTTTTTGCCGTTGGGCTTCTTCTTCTTACCACTACTGGAGGTAGCGGCTTCAGTTTTGGAGGATTTCTGATTGGCCTCCGGAGCTGTCTTGGAGTGCATTTCACGGCCCTCCGCAGCTCTAGCACATTTGTCGGCTAGGCTGAAGAGTTTCGTGACGCTGGTAACTTCTTTAATAGCCAGCTTCTCTAGCATCTTCTTATCTCGAACACCCTGTCTGAATGCAACAATAACAGAGGAGGTTGAGATTGAAGGAATGGTATTTCGTACCTGAGAGAATCGCTGGATGAAGGACCGTAGCAATTCCCCCGACCTTTGCTTTACAGCAAACAAGTCCAATTCAGTGTCGGGCCGGGTATAGGAGCTCCCGAAGTTGGCAGTGAATTGCTGGCATAGTTCACCCAACTATTAATGGAGTCAGGTGGAAGACACATGAACCAGGACCTTGCAGTCCCAGTTAAAGCCACTGGGAAGTAATTGTCCATTACAGCCTCATCACCCCCCGTTGCCAGTATGGCAGTAGAGTAGATTTGAAAAATTCAGCGGGGTTGATAGTCCCGTCGAATTTCTCTCGTAAGTGGGGCCGAAACTTCTGTGGCCACCTGACCATACGTAAGTGTGTGGCCAGGGCAGAACAACCTCCTCCTACTCCCTGATGAGCAGGGTTGTCCCGAGCTTCTCGCCTCTCACGAGCACGCTCAATGTGGACACGGCCATCCTGTTGCCGGTATCGGCGATCCAGTTCCGACCACAGATCATGAGTCGGAATCCTGGTAATTGTGTGGGTGTGTTGTGCCCCGAGAGGCAACGAAGTCACCTGCTAAGATGCAGCACATCTCCTCTGTTGTGAGACTTGCGTACCAAGTTGGCCGGACATGGTTCTTCATTGTCAAGGTGCTCGCCCCAAAGGAGGAAGACCTTGGTTGTTGATGCCTACAGCCGCAGCTGCGACCATATGATCAACATCATCCCTCCACTGCTCCATAGCACCCTGGGGTGCACCTGGAGGCTGTGGACGTTGCAAAAGAGCGCACGTGGCAATTAGCGCGTGCTCGGGGTTGTTATTTGTCGATGCAGTGATCGATGCAGATGCTCCATCTTGTTGACCAGCATTGTTTGCTGGAACAGATGGTGGCTGTGGTGCCACAACACCTACTAGAGCAACGACTCTTGCTGGTTGTTGGACGTTGGAGGGATTTCCTCCAGCAGGTTGTCCAACGTGGTTGCCATTGGAAGATCCAGCAACTGAATTCACCATCTTGTGATCTCGGGATTGCGCCATGATGGCCCCCTTCCTGGCGTGCCAAATGTCAAAGTGTTTTATACGACACTTCCCCCGGACCTGCTGAGAAGCAGCCCGCGGAGGTTCTTTTGTGGTTGGGGCACGCGGAGATCAATATCAAGATGATGACCTCAGAGATTTACGTGGTTTGGGCCGCTTGAGCGTAACACCCTACTCCACGGGGTTTGTGTAATTGTATTGATCGAGTACGTTCGCTGGGATCAGGTTGAATCCGATCAGCCTAGCTTGTTCTCATATTCGTGTGGTGCATCCCTTTTATAGTTCTGAGGGCTGACCGTTACAAATCTAGCCTGGCCCGACATGTGGCCCTGGCGTGCTTAATGACTTAATACGCTGTCTAAAGGGTATTAAGTATAATTAATAGGGTGGTATCGTGCCTTCATGGCAGCGTTACCCCTATTAACGGTGCACTGATCGTGTGTCATTAATATGGCATTAATGACACATTATTAGACCTTGTAACTGTCGCTTTAACCATCCTTGAATGTCTGTAATGGACATGATCGGCTTGTATTTCTGTTGGTGACAAAGGTCCGGAGGCTCCACACATGGCAGATCCGGAGCTTTCCCTTGCGGGAGGGTAGGTCCGGGGGTTGCTGTACACGTGTCAGTACCGGAGCTCCTTTCTAACGAGGGCTAGGTCCGCGACTGTCGCACACGCGTAGTCGCCGGAACTACCCTTGGTTAGGGGTTTCGTTCTGGTCTCATTTTACACATATTAACCCGGGAGCCAGCCATGTGAGGGGAGCGGGTCCGGTGCAACGTGACATGTGGGTCCTGTAAGAACCTTCGACTCTAGTGTGTGGAACTTTCTTGCACTTCTTGCGGCATTGTGGGGTACCCGGTACGCAGGGTACCGACAGTTTACATTAGTGAAAACCAAACGAAAACCCCAAGAAAATGTTTTTTCAACTTGAGATCAACTTGAAAATGCAAATGTAAAGTGCAAATGGAGATGAAAGCAAATAATTTTGGCTTGAAATTTGGAGAAGTGTTTCAACAAAGAGCAAAACAATTCTTGAGAAAGTGTGTGAGTGAGTTGGGGAGGTGAAAATGAGGTGAAGTGTGAAGCAACACACTCACCCAAGCATGTACAAATAGTGTAGTGCCCTCCTCCCCAACGGTCATAAGCGGAAAGAATATAGTCGTTGGAGGAAAATAGCTGAAATGGCACTCTTCCCTAGTGGCTGCCCTGTAGGTGAGCCCCCTCTGGTCCCTCTTTTGCATGTGGCTCCCCAACGGCTATATTTCGAGCTGTTGGGTGAATCAACCACAAAATTGCTCCGAAAAATTGTTTTCAAATAAAACTTCCCCAAATCCAATATTTTTATTTTTGATTTTAAAAAATGAATGAAAATTAATCTAAGTTGAGACTACAAAATTCTCAACCCCCTAAGGAAAAGCAAACATGCTGTGGGAAATGTAAAAATCCAAATGGGGAAAATTCAAATGGGGATGAAAACTCAAAAATGAGATAAATACCGAATTAACCTATTGGTGAGGTCCCATCACAAATCCGATGAGATGTATTTCCTCCATTTTCATTGAATCTCAATTTTTAGCCTCTGCCCCGGAGAGGTGGGCAGGGCTGGCTCGCCTTGCTTCTTTCGCCATTCCTTTCTTGGTAGTTCAGTGGACTTGGGCCATTCAAACGGCCATGACTTCTCGATCTTTTTGAAATGTCTTCAGTCTCCTCATAGATTAATTTCCTCATAAATGCAATGAGGATGTCCACTTGAGGTGGTGTAACTTCAATCTCCTTAATGTGTTTGACATCCAGGCCATACTTGATTTTGATCATGGAGCATTGCTCCTTCCTTAGATGAAAGTCAAACTTTTCCTCCTTGCCATTGATATGAAAGCGGATTTCTCTAGCTCATACATCGATGTGAGCATCAGCGATGTGTAGGAAAGGTCGCCCAAGAATGAGAGGGGTTTCCTTTTCGACCTCTATGTCGAGCACCACAAAGTCCACGGGTAGGATGCAGTTCCGAATCCTCACTAGAACATCTTCAGCGATACTCACGGGGTAGCGGACCGATGAATTGGCTAGCTGGAGCTGCATCAGTGTTGGAGACAGTGTAGTGAAGTTGAGCTTGTCGAAGACCACCTTTGGCATGACACTAACACTTGCACCAAGGTCACAAAGTGCCTTGTCAATGTGTTGTGTACCAATAGAGCAGGATATAGTGGGATATCCTAGGTCCTTTAGCCAGTTACCCTGTCGTATGGAGATCATGTTAATGTTCTCTACAAGAGGCTTGGATTGCCCTTCCCTCTTGCCATTCTCTAATGGCGGGACGACAGATGCCAGTTGAGCTAATTGAGTCTCCAACATCTTGTTGAAGCTCAACTGGTTCTTGAAGGTAGAAGCTAAGACTTCAACCTTTGCATTGATGTTCTCCAGGGTCTTGTCATTAGCAGATAACTTCTTGGATAGTGCATCATTGATCTTGAGTTGGCTAATGGCAAGTTCTTTCAAGTTGGGCTAATTTCCATTGTCATTGTTGTTGTTGTAGCCCCCTTGAAGGAAAGGGCATGGTTGGCCCCACCCTTGACCTCCAGAACGGTAGGAATTGTTGAAATTCCCGTTGTTGGCTAAGTATAGGGCATCCTCACGGGTCTCGGGGTAGTCACTCTCCATATGACCCATGTTGCCACATACCTCACATGTCATGTGAGAGTCTAAGGCCTAGGCGGTGCCAAATACTTCTCCATTGGCTTGACAGTCCAACTTCTTCATCAGGAGGTCCAATTTGGCAATGATCATGTCCACCTCTTCCAATGTGTGCATGCCTCGCTATCAGGGCTGGAGACGCTCGTCGCTCCAACCCATGTTGGAAACCATCTTCTTAATCAACTATTTGGCTATGGGCACTGTAAGCGAGAAGAAGGATCCTCCAGCAGCATCCACATGGTCACGGGCTAACAGAGTCAAGCTGTTGTAGAAGTTTTGGATGATGAGCCAATCATCCATTCTATGGTGGGGATAGGCCAGGATGTACTCCTGCAACCTTTCCCATGCCTCGGGTATGGACACCTTTGGCTCTTGCTAGAAGCTTGTGAATGTTCCATGTAGGGCATTGGTTTGCCCAATAGGAAGAACTTGGCGAGGAATGTTTTAGAACACTTTTCCCAATTGTTTATAGCACATCGGTTCGCATAGAACCACTGCTTTGCTCTCCCAAGGAGGGAGAACAAAAACACTCGAAGACAACTGGCATCAGGCGTGACATCCTTGATCTTGAAAGTGCTACAAATCTCAAAGGAATTGTTGCAGGTGAGCACTTGCATCCTTGTTGGATTTCCCACATAAGGGATTAGCCTTCACCATAATGATTAGGCCAGTCTTGATTTCAAATTTTACGCCTCCCTTGTTGACATTGGGCCCAATAGGCACATTGTCACCAGAGGGAGCCGAAAACTCAAAAAGGGTCTTATGGGCCATTGGCTTGCAGTGTGATGGTGCGGATGACAAGTTTCCTTGCCGACAAGATCACTTGAGGAGGAACAACATGAGGTCGAACACTTCTCAGCAGTGATTCGGGATCTTCAACTTAGTTTGCCAGCAAATGAAAACCGGTCATACACTACCCTATTTTCACATCAAAGAATACAAAAACAAATCAAGGTTATCCTACTAAAAACCTACTAGAATCATATCTACCACATGATCATGCAAATCTTTTGTGCCTTCCTCAGGAATGGCGGCAAAAATGCTTGTTGGTATTTCTTAATATCTACAATTCATCCAGCAAAGGCAAGTTCTCCAGAGGCACTAGGCTAACCTAACCTAAAGAAAGATAAGTTTTGCAAGCGCATGGAAAGTACCGCTGTAGCATTTCATCCAAGAGTATTCCCTAGGCTATCGTTATTTATTTTATACCAAAGGAATGCAAGTGAAGAGTGATAAGATCAAAAGAAGAATAGAGTGTTCTAGTGAGGGGTCCAGTACGATCGATAAATGACGTAGTGGGGGTTGTGACACACACCTAAGCAATCTACTCTAAGGGGTAAAAATGTCCTAATGGAGGTCAAGTTCGGGATGAAGCTACTCCTACTGTGCTTTAAATATTCATATACATAGCATATCAGTGTACACATGAGTATGTTAACGATGGACTCTATGGCTTAGTGGTCCAACACATCGGACACGGGTTTACCCATGACAACATCAGGACGATTCCCGCCTCGAGCCTATGGCATAGCCGAACGTGGGGGGTTACGAAGGACTAACAGGGATGTCACCTCCTGTTGTCTACCTCTACAACCCATGGGTCTATGAGACATCAAGCACTATTGTGACACCTGGTTCCAAAAATGAACCAAGCATAATGCATATGTGTGCGCAGGATGTTTAAAACATATACACAGTTGATTCACAAACGATAAATAGATTATAACCATGTCTCGAATAATATCACTAATAATAGTACCTTATTACAAACCAAATAGTCTCGAATACAAGCTCTAAGAAACTGATGCAGAAAACACTAAACACTAATGACTCCAACTCCATAGGCAAGCTTGACGTTAACACGCAAGCCTAGAACTCCTCAAAGACCTCCTGGTACTCCACATTGTCGCTTGCGTCTGAATTTGTTGGGGGAATAGCAAGGGTGAGCACATGTCATACTCAGCAAGTGTGGGAAACTATGACATGTAGATTAAACAAGGAATGATAATTAAAAGGCTAATTGCATGAAAGTACATTCAAAATAGTTAAAATGCAATTATTTCATCATTAAGTGAGGTCCTTCCCAAAATAACCCAAATATCATTAATTTTAACTTAGATAACCAATACCAGCCATAATAATCCATAATCAACTCATGACTACTCATATGTCTCGTTTTCAGTAATTCCATATACCAAAGTCAATTAATGAACCATTAATTTTTTCCAATTCAATTCCAGCCATTAACCATGTTAAAGTCCAAACTCTAATCATGTGAGGGTCCAGGTTGCTCATAACCGAGAGCACGGCTATCATGATAGTTTTTAACACATTCTGTAGAGGTTGTACCACTTTACCCAGAAGTTTGTTATTTCATCACCTTTCAATGACTAAGGAATCTCAATATGCCGTCTCACACTTCCGTTGGTTTGTGGCCAAGAGATCACAAAATAGCCTTTGCAAAGTCATTACTAGCATATTTAGACCCCACTGAGGTTTCAACGGTTGTGATGTCTCCAACTGAGCACATCCAACCAAGGGCCCCCTCTTGAGCCATTCGGGTCCCAGGGTAGTCCCACCAATCTCTAAAAACCCATCCGACAACAATTCCCCGAGACTTCTTAATGATCCAAATAGTATTGGCAAAACACGAATTTGTCAGCTAAGTCGCACCCATACTTGGCCCTGTTGTGGCACTGTAAATGCTAGATGGTCACTCCACGAACCGGTCCTAAGATCTAAAGCAAGCAAAACCACCAAAACAGTCCAACCCATTCCACATAACCGGCTTGCTTAGAACCCTAGGCATCATGTTGCTAAAGGGTCATTACTATCAAATTCCACCATTCATGTGTTCAATAGTTCATAATTAGGCAATATGATTATTTCCCAGACCCAATTGATTATAGCAAAGCAAAAGTCTACACTGTGTTCAAGCAACAAGGGTGGTCATACAAGACCAGTAAACTCCTACAATTAGGTTTTCCCATCAATTGACACAAGCATACAATTTTACAAACAAAACATTTAAAACCCTGGATCAAAATGATCAAGGACACTTGCCTTGCTCTTGATCTTGTTTTGCATCAAAATTCTTGTTCTGCGGGTCCTCGAAAGCACTCTCTACAGCTAGACCTTCTATTTCACGCGACAAACATTACAATCGATAAATGCTCATATATTGCTCAATATGCATGATTTATGCAATTATGAAGTAAAACTTGTTAATGAGTTGCTATTAATGTTTACTAACTAGTTACAATGGTTTCTAACAAGTTTGAATGAGTTTCGAATTGATTTGAGTCAAATTGGGTTCAATTCAGCATTAACAGATTCAGAGGTCGGACAAGTCTAGTATCAGGGCTGGACTAGTCCGCCCTGATCAGAACTGCGAATTAGGGTTTTATGATCGGCGAGGTTTTTGGGTTGAATTCACGTGGGAAAGTGAATGTAGAGGGTGCACGACGTATTTAGAGATCCAAAGATCAAGAATTAGGTGTGAAATTGGAGTCTTGACGATTAGGGTTGGTGGAGATGAGTTGATGAAGATTTGGTGATGAGGAACGTCAATTGTTGAAAAGTTGACGAAGATCGATCTTGATTGATCCTTCTCCCTCTTCTCCTTCTCCTCCTGGCTTCTGGACTTCTTCTTGACGTCGGCGCAAGGCAAAAGGTGGTAGCGAGGGTTTGCAATGGTGATGGAGAGGTGTGGGGTATTGGGTTGCTTATATAGGGGTGGAGAGGTAGGGTTTTTGGGTGAACTCCAAGTGGATTTCAGTGGGGGACGTGTAGGGGATGAGGTGGGGTCCACTTGGGCTCCTCTGAGGTTGGCCACAAAGTTCTTGGGCCCAATTAAGGCAATTACCCAATAACCAATTGTGGAAGAACAATAGAATCCGAGTAGAATTCATCAGGTCACACTAGTCTGCATTGGGGGCCGGACAAGTCCGTTTGGCAACGGAGAGGTTTTCAAACAAGTCCGAAATGTGTGGTCGGACAAGTCTGTGGTTGCAAAATAAAAGGCTTCCAGATTAAAAAAAACTAGACCAGATCGGACTAGTCTGCTTGGAATCGGACAAGACCAGAAAAATATTAGAACCTCAACCGGACTAGTCCGTGCAATATGCCGGACAAGTTCGGGCTCTGAAGAAATCTGAATTTCTAAAACATAAGGGGAATAATGGACTAGTCCGGTTTTGGGGTTGGACAAGTCCGTACCCTGATAGACTTGAATTCTTGATTAAGCCTAAATTCATTTCAATCTTTTTCCATTTAAGGTTGCTTTATGTTAAACATGTATGAAGATGTATGCAATGCATTATGCATGAAAATGAGGGTGTTACAAACCTACCCCCCTTAAAATGAATCTCACCCTTGAGATTTGGCGTGGAAGGAAAGAGATAGGGAAATTTCTTCTTGAGATCTTCCAGCTCCCAAGTCGCTTCCGATTCTGTATGATGCTTCTATTGCACTTTGCACCATCTAATCACCTTGTTCCTTGTGACGCTTTCCTTGGTGTCCAAAATTTTGACAGGTTGCTCGGCATAGGTCAAATCTTCCTCAAGCTCCAATTATTCTGTTGGCACTTGCTCTTCTGGAACCCTCAAGCACTTCTTGAGCTGAGAAACATGAAACGCATCATGGACATCAGAAAGATGCGCTGGCATTTACAACTTATATGCTACTTCTCCCCGTTTGTCCAAAATCTTGAATGATGTAATATAGCGAGGTGTCAACTTGCTTTTGATGTTAAATCGCTCGTGACCTCGCATAGGTGACACTTTGAGGTATACGAAGTCTCCCGCCTCAAAAGATAGGCTTCTTCATCTATTATCCTCGTAACCCTTTTGTCTCAACTGAGCAACTCTCAAATTTTTGCAGATTGTCTGGACTTGCTTTTTGGCATCCTGTATTACATCAGGTCCAAACACTTGAGTTTCTCCTGTTTCATTCCAAAGCAAGGGTGTTCTACACCTTCTCCCATACAATGTTTCATATGGTGACATCTTCAAACTTGCTTGATAACTGTTGTTGTAGGAAAATTCAGCACATGGCAGACTTTTGTCCCAACTTCCTCCATACTTTAGCGCACAAGCCCTTAGCATGTCTTCCAAAATCTGATTTGTCCTCTTAGTTTGTCCATCCATTTGAGGGTGATAGGCAGAACTGAAATTCAATTGAGTTCCCACTGATTCGTTTAGCTTTTGCCAGAACCTTGAGGTAAATTGAGAACCTCTATCGGATACTATTTTCTTTGGTACTCCATGTAAACACACTATCCTTCCCATGTATAATTCTGCAACTTTGCTCCACTATAGGTAGTCTTGACAGGAATGAAATGCATACCAACATTTTGTCAATCGATCCACAATAACCCATATTTAATCATAACCTGCTGAAGTGCGAGGCAATCCAACTATGAAATCCATACCAACCTCTTCCCATTTTCATTCCGGAATCTTCAATGGTTGTAATAATCGAGCTGACCTTTGATATTAAGCTTTTACTCGTTGGCACACATCACATATGCAACATATTTAGCTATGTCTCTTTTTATACCATCCCACCAGTAGGGTGTCTTCAAATCCTTATACATTTTTGTACAGTCGGGATGGATGGAGTAAAGTGAGTCATGTGCCTCCTTTAATATCAACTGTCAAAGTCGCTTCTCATTAGGCACAACAATCCGTTTTCCAAGCCATGGAGTACCATGGTCATCCTCATCAAATTTGAATTCTCTTCCTTCTTGGGTCCTTTCCTTGATTTCCTGGATTTCCTTATCCTCAGTTTGGCCTTCTCTTATTTCTTGCTCCAGGGTTGGATTCACTTCCAATGCCCCCATCTCATTCACAAATCCAATATCTAGCCGTTCAAACTTCTTGCATAGCTCGGATGGCAACTCCCTAACGGTGAGCTGGTGGCTTGCTCCCTTTCGGCTCAAAGCATCAGCCACTACGTTAGCTTTTCCTGGATGATAATTGTGAATGTAGCCTAGAGGGAGGGTGAATAGGATTTTTGAATTTTTTTCGTCGGAACCTAAAACAATTACCAACCTGATCAAATACAGAGAAATCGGACTAGTTCGGTAGGGTGCAGACTAGTTCGGTGTGTGCGGACTATATTGATCAAGTTTGATGAGTGATTTCGATCAAACTACTCTATGCAGCGGAAATTCATTTACAAATAGAGTGTATTGCTTCAATAAAACTAGATGTGGCACAAGTTATTTAGATTCAAAGTTTGAACACAAATTGAACTAGATTAAGCAAACCCTAGATCACTATGAATATATAGAACAAAAGAACAAAGGACACAATGATTTTTATCCCTTGGTTCGATTCCACAGAGGAAATCTACATCCACGTTGAGGAGCCCACGAAAGGATCGGGTCTTCACCAACACTACCCTTGTCGAATCGCCACGAAGGCCGATTCTCTTCCACTAATCACAAAGGGGGTAAAACAACTGTGTTCAAGGTGCCTTCTCACAAGTTGAGGGCTCCCCAAGATTTACAACTGAAAAACACCACCAAACACACTTGAAAAGTATGCAATGAAATAGCGAGGGTGTGTGAGAGAATCAAACCCAAGAGCTCAAATCATGAAGAACGTGTCTCCTTTCATCTGTGGTTAATCCTCAAGGATTTGATCTTTCTTGCGTTGGATTGTGTGGAGAGACGTGTTTTCTAGGCTCTTGGAAGGTGTGATGGCACAGGGAGTCGAGAGAGATCATAGTTGGGTCGTGCACCTCTATTTATACTAGGGTTTCCAAGGGTTACCATTAGGGTTTACAAAGTTCAGACTAGTCCATGGTGGACTCCGGACTAGTCCGGTGTGCGGGTTGTGGGAAACCCTAAGTATCCTGAATAATCAGACTTGTCCGGCCCTGGGCAAACTAGTCCGTTTTTGTCTCTCGAGATGTTCAGACTAGTCCGGCACATACCGGACTAGTTCGGTGTGGTGAATCCCTTAGTGAATTGAGGACAAGTCTGCACTTGGAGGACTTGTCCGATTTTAGTCAGAGAGGATATCGGACTAGTCTGGACAATATCGGACTAGTCCGATGTCAAGGAATTTTGAGGGTCTAAGGACAAGTCTGAAATTTTGGGGACTTGTCCGATGTAGGTCAGTGAGGATTCCGTACATGTCTGTGGAATATCGGACTTGTACGATATTGATCAGAAGGATTATCGGACTAGTCCGGACTTTATTGGACTAGTTTGGTGCGGACAAGTCCGCACTTGGAGGACTTGTCCGATCCTGGACAGAGAGGTTATCGGACTAGTCCGGGGTACTTCGGACTAGTATGGTCCTGTGTAAACTTGTGTAGTGAGAGTGTGAATGTGGCCTAGAGGGGGGGTGAATACGCCTTTTTGAAATTTGTCGGAACCTGCAACACTTAACAACCAGATCAAAACTCAAGATATCAACCTAGTCTGGTCAAGTGTGGACTTGTTCGGTGGGTACCGACTAGGTTAATTAAGTTTGATTGATTAATTTGGTTCTACGATGTATGCAGCGGAAATATACAGTTAATAGAAGTGTTGCAAGATTAGGTACTAGAGTATATCACAATTCAATCTCATATTTAATGATTCAACATAAAGTGAACAATATTGATTGAAACCCCAGATTGTTATGATGAATAAGAGCGATGAACACAAAGCAAGAACACAAGAGATTTATCCCGTGGTTCAGCTCCCACAGAGGCAACCTACATCCACGTTGAGGAGTCCACAAAAGGATTGGGTATTCTCCAACCCTACCCTTGTCAGATCGCCACGAAGGCCAATCCTCTTCTCTTATCACAAAGGGTAAATAACCAAATTCAAAGGGTCTTCTCACACGTTGAGGGCTCCCCTAGATTACAATGTCAACTCCACCAAGAACACACTCAAAAGATTACAGTGAAAATCACAGGAGTGTGTTAGAGAATCAAACCAAGAGCTCAAGTGTGATGAATCGTGTCTCTCCAATGTTCCAAAGTGTATCCTCAGGGGATTGATCTTTTTGGCTTTTGATTTCGTGGAGAGATGTGTTTTTGAGGCTCTTGGGAGGTGTGATGGTGCAGGGGGTCGAGAGAGTCTAAAGTTGGGTCGTGCACCTCTATTTATATGGGGTTTCTAAAAGTGACCGTTAGGGTTTAGAAAGATCGAACTAGTCCGGTGTGCTGTGTATAGCAAACCCTAAGTGTCCCGAAATATCGGAATAGTCCGGCTAGTGGCGGACTTGTCCGATTTCGCTTCTAGAAATCTTTGGACACCAAAAAGAAGGGGAGGAGGGACCTAAAGTCTTCACGCCACGCTGTTGGTCCTCTCATCGTCTTCATCTTCGTCTTCGGGCTAATGAGGAGGAGGAGGAGGTGCGGAGCCACTCGAGCCCCCAATGCTAAAGTAGGCAAGCTCAGAGGGGGTCAAGGGCCCGAGCTCGGTGAAGTCAGAATCGGAATCTTCAGATATTACCGGAGATCCAATGGGCTGAATCTCCAGTTTCTGGCATATCTGCTTCACATTGGCCTTGACATACTTCATGTCTTCTTTTCTCCTCTTGTTGAGCTTGTGGGCCTTCACCTCGGCTTTTCTGCAAGAAGCAAAGATGGCAGCCAAGTATTTGAAGATGCCACTTGCAGATCCTTTTTGAGGAGCTGCCCTAGTGGCAGGGGCAGCTCTGGCATCTTCACTTCTTCTTGCCGGAGCCTTAGGACTGGAGGCCCGAGAAGGAGCAGCTTGTATGCTTGGCTTCTGAGGCATCTGAGGCCTCAAAGGGAGGTGCTCCACATATTTAACAAATTCAATCCCACTTACCTTCTCAATCACAAACACCAGATATGGATCATAGCCACAAGACTTGTTGGGTGTGCATGAAATGTTCACCATGTCATTCCAAATATAGTCTGCCACATCAAACTGACGGTCCTTGCTTATGACCCTCATCAGGGTCCAGAGATAGCCCTGCACACTCCCAACATCTCCATCCTTAGGAGCAATAATCTTCCTCAAAACTCTGTTCAACACCACAAAGAATGGCTTCATGTTCTTTGTGGAAGGGAGGTTGAACTTGGAGTTGGGCTCATAGAGGAACTTCATCATGTCCTTCTCTATGACACCTAGGTTGTGGATGATTAAGCAGTCATTGCTTGAGGTGTCAAGGTGCAGCAGGCTTGCAAAGTCCTTATAGGTTATACTGTACTTGGATCCGTGAGTCATCCAAGTAACACTCTCTACATCATCACTGGAAAATGGCAAGTCGCAAAGAACTGCGCTATGACCTCATCATTCTAGTTGTTCCTGAAGGCAAAAAGATCCTTCAGGCCATGCCTCTCAACTGCATCCACCACTTCAATAAACAGGGAGCAGCCCTTCTTCTCAAAATGTGCCCAATCAATCCATTGGTTGCGCACTACTGGTGTCTTCATGGGGAGGTACACAGACTTGTAGAAATCTGCATGGAAATTGCACCAAAATCTTCCGTCGGCAGCTTGCTTCGGACAGCCATACCAATCAATACTTCTGAATTTCGCAGCCGAGTCGCTGCCCTTCCCATTGAACTTCTCTTCAGTGGGGTCCCTGACCCCTTCCCTTTGAGCATGCAGCTTTAGGGGGCCAACCGGGCCCGTTGCTATTCCCTTGCCCTTGCCCTTAGCTTGGTGAGGACCACTTGTTGTTGCAGCAGCCTTGGAAGCCGGCTTCTTTGCCAGCACCTTCCGACGAGCCTGGGGAGGATATGGAGCTGGCTCTGAAGGACGCTTTTGGCGTTTCTTGACAAGGCTTGTCGAGGGCCGAGGTGCGACCTCATGTTCCATCTCGGCCTCGAAATCGGAGATCTCGTCGTTTGAGCTTGACATGTCCTGAGAATGAATTGTGCAAGGTATGAATGAGAATTGATGATTCAAGGCATGGGTGAGAAATAGTAACAAGGAATTGCATTGGGGAATTGAAAGGTTAGGTTTTGAGTTCAGAAAAATTGGACAAGTCCGGTGTACACGCACGGACTAGTCCGGGGTGATCGGACTTGTCCGTGCATGGACCGGACTAGTCCGGTATTCATCCTCAAAAACCTAAGCAACTAGACAAATGGTGATTCCTAATGCACAACTAGCTTAGCATAAATGTAATTCATCAAGGAGGCATGTATATAGTGAGGAATGCTAGGCTATTCGATCAACAATGAAGAAAATAGAGATTTCTAGGGTTTGGGGGAAATATACCAAAGAAATCGCTTGAATCTCGAAGAGAGAGGTGTTGAAGGCCGAACAAGTCCGAGAACTTCAATCTTCGAGCGAGGAAGCTTGATTTCCACCCAAATGTGGAGCTTTTTGGTGGAGGGGATGCAAAATCGCCTTGGGAGCTCGAGTCTGGAGAGTGAACGCGTGAGGCAAGTTGTGAGAGTGAGGAAATTAGGGTTTGGCGGCGGCTAGGGTTATGGACACAAAAAATCAGACAAGTCCGGAGGTGACTGGACTAGTCCAAACTTTTCCAGAGGCTATATCAGACTAGTCTGTGGTCTATCGGACTAGTCCGGCCTAACTGGCACTCTGCGGACTAGTCTGCATGGGCGGACTAGTCTGGGTAACCACGGACTAGTCCGTGTTCACCAGGCAAGAACTTCTTAGCCCATTCATATATATTTGAAGGTACATATTTAGAAAATAGGCAGTCAAATCAAATCAAATCAACTAATCTTGATGAATATGATCAGTAAGCATACAACAATCAAGCAATGACCATAATTCACCAAGATCTAGTAATTGACATAGTTTTTCGGAGAAAATTGAGAGAGATGATTTTCACAATCCAATCAACATATTTTGTAGAATTCATATAGGTATGCAACATTTCAAGCCACATTCCGAGCATCAAGGATGTTTAGTTCATTTCGAAGCTCGCAAAAGCATTTTTCATCAAGTGGCTTGGTGAATATGTCAGCCAATTGTTTTTCGGTGTTGACATGGGAAATGGCTATATCTCCTTTCATGGAGTGGTCTCTCAAGAAGTGATGTCGGATGTCTATGTGTTTGGTTCTAGAGTGCTCAACTGGATTATGGGCAATTTTAATGGCACTCTCATTGTCACAAAGGAGTAGAATACGGTTCATATTGTAACCGTAATCCCATAGAGTTTGTCGCATCCAAAGGAGTTTTGCACAACAACTCCTGGGTGCAACATACTCCGCTTCAGCTGTGGATAAGGCAATGGAGTTTTGTTTCTTGGAGGACCAAGAAACTAGGGATCTACCTAGGAATTGTCATGTACAGGAGGTACTTTTTCTATCTACTTTGCATCCGGCATAATCTGCATCGGAGTAACCAATGAGATTGAATTTGGAGCCTTTTGGATACCAAAGACCAAGGTTGGTTGTATGAACTAAATATCTCAAGATCCTTTTTATGGCTGTCAAGTGACACTCCTTAGGATTGGCTTAAAATCTTGCAAACAAACATACACTCAACATAATGTCTGGCCTAGATGCACATAAATAGAGTAGGGATCCAATCATGGAGCGATATACCTTTTGGTCGATGCTAGGTCCATCTTCGTTGAGATCCAGGTGGCCATTCGTTGCCATGGGAGTCTTTATGGGCTTCGCCTTGTCCATCCCAAACTTCTTGAGTATGTCTTGAGTGTACTTCGTTTGGCTTATGAACATCCCTTCCCTTTGTTGCCTCACTTGGAATCCCAAAAAGTACTTTAGCTCTCCCATCATAGACATCTCAAACCTGTCTGTCATAATTTTACTAAATTCCTCACAAAAAGATTTGTTAGTTGAACCAAAGATTATATCATCAACATAGATTTGACAAACAAAAAGATCATTGTCAAAATTCTTTGTAAACAGTGTATAATCTACTTTGCCAATCTTAAAGCCATTTCCAATTAAGAAATCTCTAAGACACTCGTACCAAGCTCTAGGAGCTTGTTTGAGGCCGCAGAGAGCCTTACGCAATTTAAATACGTGGTCGAGGAACTCTTCGTCTTCAAACCCAGGGGGTTGCTCCACATACACCTCCTCCTTGATTAGTCCGTTGAGGAAGGCACTTTTCACATCCATTTGATAGACCTTGAAATCATGGTGAGTAGCATATGCAAGTAATATTCTAATAGATTCAAGTCTAGCTACGGGAGCAAAGGTCTCATTGAAATCCAAACCTTCGACTTGTGAATACCCTTTGGCCACAAGTCATGCCTTTTTCCTTGTCACCACCCTGTGTTCGTCTTGTTTGTTGCGGAAGACCCATTTGGTGCCGACGACGTTGGATTTGTGTCTTTCGACTAGTTCCCACACCTCATTTCTCTTGAAATTGTTGAGTTCTTCTTGCATGGCCACTACCCAATCTAGATCCTTCAATGCATCCTCAACCATGCGTGGTTCCAAAAAGGACACAAACGAGTAATGCTCACAAAAATTAGCTATCCGAGATCTAGTAGTTACTCCCTTTTGGATGTCGCCGATGATGTTGTCGATTGGGTGATCCCTTTGGACGCATTGGTGTACTCTTGGGTGTGGTACTTGCTGTCTTGAATCTTCATGATCATCTTCTTCTCCCCCTAAATGATTGACTTCGTTGACTTGTTGATCATCTTCACTTTCTTGAGGTTGATCTTGTATGGAAGCTCCCCCTTGATCATTGGTCTCCTCTTGTGGTTCGTTTTCCTCATGGATATGTAGAGGGGGCTCTTGTGGTCGAACTTCACCTAACGCCATTCTTCTCAATGCTTGGCATGGAGCTTCTTCTTTATCTAGCACACATGGATCAACTTGCTCCTTTTGGGAGCCATTAGTTACATCGAACACTACGTCACGTGCTACTTCAACAAGTACGGAGGTCTTGTTGAAAACACGATTGGCATAAGTGTTTGAATCATAACCAAACAAGAAACCTTCATCGGACTTTGAAGCGAACTTTGAAGTCCTAGGCTTCTTGTTTATGGCATGGGGAACCAAAAACTCAAAAATATGAAACATTAGGCTTGTTACCGGTAAGTAGCTCATAGGATGTCTTCTTGAGTAGTCGATGAAGATAAAGTTGATTTGTGGCATGACAAGCGGTGTTAATCGCTTCCGCCCAAATCGATCCAGGGTCTTGTACTCATCGAGCATTGTTACCGCCATCTCTATGAGAGTTCGGTTCTTTATTTCGGCAACTCCATTTTGTTGAGGGGAGCACGAAGCTGAAAACTCGTGCTTTATGCCTTCTTCATCTAGATACTCCTCCACTTGTGTGTTCTTGAACTCCATGCCATTGTTGCTTCGAATGTTCTTGATTGTCAATGAGAATTCATTTTGAGCTCGCTTGAAGAACTTCTTGAGTATTCCTTGTGTTTCTGACTTGTCATGCAAAAAGAAAACCCAAGTGAAGCGAGAAAAATCATCAACAACTACTAAACCATATTTGTTACCATCGATGCTTAGGTAGGCAATTGGACCAAATAAGTCCATGTGAAGTAGCTCGAGCGGTCTTGTTGTAGTCATGACGTTCTTGGCGGGGTGAGGTGCTCTAACTTGCTTCCCGGCTTGGCACGCGCTACAAGACCTATCTTTCTCAAAAAACAACATCCTTCAAACCTCGGATGTGATTGCCCTTGAGGAGTTTTTGAAGGTTTCTCATACCAACATGCGCTAGCTGTCTATGCCACAGCCAACCCATGTTGGTCTTTGCAATCAAGCATGTGTCAAGATCAGTTTTATCCTTGTTGAAGTCAACAAGATAAAGCTTTCCCTTTAACATACCCTTAAATGCAATGGAACCATCACTCCTCCTAGAGACGGTCACACCCTCGTTAGTGAATAAGCAATTATAACCTTTGTCACATAATTGAGATATGGACAACAGGTTATAATCTAAGGAATCTACATGTAATACGTGAGAAAGAGTGTGTTGTGGTGATATGGCAATTTTACCAGTACCGAGCACCTTTCCTTGACTATTGTCTCCGAAGTAGATGCCCTCGCTTGGATCCGCATTTGCTTCATATTCAATGAACATCCTTCTTTCTCGGGTCATATGGTTTGTGCAGCCATTGTCTAGCACTGTAACACCCTCATTTTCATGCATCATGCCCTACATGCACTCATATACATGTTTAACATTAACCCACAACAAGAGGAACGAGTTTAAAATTTATTTGGAGCAAAACCGCACTTAAAAATGTAGGAAAGTGCGGACTAGTCCGGTTTTGCTGAGGACTAGTCCGATTTCTCTCTGTCCAAAAACGGACTTGTCCATTTTCGCTGCGGATTACTCCGATATTTGCCTCTGGACAACTTCGGACTTGTCCGATCTTGTGCGGACTAGTCCGATATTCCATGAATCCTTGAAAATTTGTTAAGTCCCTGGACTTGTCCGGACTAGTCCGGTGTTCCAGCGGACTTGTCTGTTTTCCTTTCTGACTAAGATCGGACTTGTCCGATTTTAGGCCAGACTTGTCCGATTTTCTCTCTGGACGACTTCAGACTAGTCCGGTCCTTTCCGGACTTGTCCGACATTTCATGACTCCGAGATTGACCTTTTGTTTTACGACTTGTTTCTTGGGTTTCACGTTAAGTGGGCCTATGGACGTCGTGCCCAACTCTTTTAGAGCCCATGTGGGACTCTAAACCGGCCTCTACTCATCCCGAAACTCGAAATCCATCTAACCCTAGCCTCCACCTCTATATAAACAACCCCACCCCTTGGTTTGACATCTATTTGTCACTTTTCCACCCATCCAAACCCTAGTTCGTGGGGAGCCACCATCAAAGAGGGAGGAGAAGATCCCAAGCAAGAGGAAGAAGAGGAGGAAACGAAGGAGGATCAAGATCTCCACCAAGTTTCGTCCTTCACCACCAATTCATCTCCAAGTTCATCACCAACCCTAAATCATCAAGATCCAAGTGCTACCTCCAAGTTTCTTGATTCATTGGAGTCCTAAACACCTGGTATACCTTCTATTATCTTTTCCTTACGTGAATTCAACCCCTAATCTCCAAATTCACGTCGATCTAGAAAACCCTAATCTGCTGATCTCGTCAAGTGCGGACTTGTCCGGTCCCTAGCGGACTAGTCCGATCTTTCTGGTTGAATTGTGTTGAATTAATTCTAAAATTTGATCTAATCGAATCCAAACCTGTATAAACTTGTTAAAAGCTATAAGAACTAATTAGTGATCATTAAAAGCAATCTAGTAACAAGTTCTACCTTGCATTTGCATTAATCATGCATGTCATGACATATTGAGTAGTATTTGTGCACTCTTTGATTGTGTTTCTTGTCTTGTATGTTTATTGTGTGGATTAGACGGATTTGCGCTAGAAAGTGCCGCGGAGGATCTACAGCATCAAGAGTTTGAAGGCTTTGACCCTAATCAACAGCAAGAGCAAGGCAAGTGTCCTTGAAGCATATTGATCCTGTTTTTAAAATAAATGTTTTGTTTGCAAAATTGCATGCTTGTGTCAATTTGATGGGAATCCTATGGTAGGAAGTTTACTAGTTTTGTTGACCACCCTTGTCACCTGGAATTTATGGTAGAGATTCGGGAAGGGTTTTTACCTTTTGCTTCGCTTAATCAACTGGGATGGGAAAACAATTATACCACTCAATTTAATCATGCATGGATGAGATTATGGTTAACATGAACTGATTAAATATGGTATGGTAATGGGTGATCTAAGCAAGCCTGGTATGTGGATGGGTTGGATGTTATGGTGGTTTGCTTGCTTTAGATCTAAGGACCGGTTCATGCGAGAATAAGCCAGGACTACAGTGCCACCACGAGGCCAAGTATGGGTGCGGCGTAGCTGATTAATTAGGGCTTTGCTAGTGTTGTTTGGACCATTGTGGATGCTCGGGGAAGGGGTAGTCGAATTGGGTTTGTTGATGATTGGTGGGACTACCCTGGGATCCGAATGGCTCAAGAGGGGGCCCTTGGTTGAAGATGTGCTCTGCGGGAGACATCGCCACCGGTGAAACCTCAGTGGGGCCTAAATAGGCTAGTAATCCCTTTGTAAAGTCTATTTTGTGATCTCTTAGCCATACACCAAAGGAAGTGTAATTGGCATAAGGGAGGTTCTTTAGTCGCCGACGGGTGATGAAATCACAAACACGTGGGTAAAGAGGTACAAACTCTGCAGAGTCTAAATAAACTATCATGATAGCCGTGCTCCCGGTTATGAGCGCCTGGATGACCTACATGATTAGAGGGAAATTGGTAATTGGGATGGTTATGGTTCGGTAATGGTTATGGATGGTTATGGATTTATTTTTGGTATTTAATATGGTTATTGGCAGTGGTGAAACCTGGAATTATGGATGAGGATGGTGAATTGTGTACTGGTATTATGGTATTACTTATGATTATGATGGGTTTATTTCACATACATGTAATATATTGCTTTTCAAATGTTCTTATGTACTTTTTAGCACTTAGCCATTATTATTGTCATCATTTGAATCAGCCACATGTCATACTTTCCACACTTGCTGAGTATGACATGTACTCACTCTTGCAATCCCCCCCAACAGTTGCAGGTCAGAATTATGAGTTTAATGGTGATAATGCGGAGTTCTAGGCCGTGTCTACCGTCAGCTTTGCCTGTGGTGTTGATTGGAGCTGCGCATACATACCCTGTCGCTTATGCTGCATAGTTGTTTAGTTTGCTTAATTAGTTTATTTCCACTGCATTAGTTGAACTTGTCATTAATATTCATTAGAGCTTGTATTCGAGGATAATCTGGTTTGTGTAATAAATTTGATAATTAATCTTGTTCTGTGGTAATTTTCTGTATACTCTTTTGTGATTTCACTCGTGTATGTGTGTTGAACATCCTGGGCACACATATGCGTTAGCTTGGTTCATTTTCGGAACCGGGCGTCACAGATTGGTATCAGAGCCACAGGTTGACCGTAGGATGCATCCTAGATAGAATGGACACTTTAGAGCACATAGGAGCACTCAGGAATCGATGTGTTTTTGCTTGAAGTGTTGTTGCTATATATATATTGTTTGCTTGTGTGCTTAATAGAGGATTTTGGGATGCCTTAGCATTGCCATGTCCACCTATGCTAGTGTAGCTAACTGTTTAGTTTCATATCCCTTGATGCATATAGTTGGGGACGTTTTCTAATTCTTACCTATTGCTTTTCTTCAGATGGTGAGGACTCGCAACCAGAGGGATGGCAATGATGAGGAGGAGAACAATGGAGTGCCTCAGAACAACAATGGACAAGGACCTGCTCATGGAGCTATCAATATTGAGCAGCTACTAGCTATGCAGAACCAGCTCATGCAGACCATGATACAAACAATGGGACAGCTGCAGGCTGGCAATAACATCAAAAATCAGCCCCACATGCCTCCACCGCCACCCCCGCCTCCTCATAACCGATTGGGAGAGTTTATGAGGACTAGGCCGCCAACCTTTGCTCAAGCTGCAAACCCTATGGATGCGGATGATTGGCTCAAGTCCGTGGAGAAGAAACTTGCTATTGTCCAATGCAGTGACCGGGAGAAGGTCTTGTTTGCTTCTCATCAACTCGTTGGAGCAGCTGCGGATTGGTGGGATGCTTATTGCAGTGCTCATGAGAACCAAGAAAGAATCACTTGGGCCGAATTCAAGGAGAATTTTCGTTCTCATTATGTGCCCGAGGGTGTTATGATCTTGAAGAGGCAAGAATTTGAGAATTTAAGGCAAGAAGATCAAGCGTGAGTGAATATATCAATAAATTCACTCAACTCTCAAGGTACGCGCCTGAGGATGTTAGTCGGGACAGCCGGAAGCAATATTTGTTCATGAGGGGCTTGAACAATGAGATCCAAGTACAATTGCTCAATTGTGACTATGCAAATTTCCAGAAGCTTGTGGACAAAGCAATTGTGGTTGAGAACAAGATCCGTGAGATGGAGCAAGAAATCAAGAGGAAGGCGCCGTATCAAGGACAGCAACAAGGAAGTAATGTGCGCCCTCGCTTTGCACCGCCCAATGCGCCTCATTACAGCTCCTCTATTCCTGCTCAGCGCCCTAGTTATGCACCACGCCCAACTCAGTTCGTGCAGCAACACCCTGTCATGCAAGCACCTAGGCCTCCGATGCCCTATGCACCTCGTGCTAATTTTCCTGCTGCAAATGTTCAAAACCAAGTTCGCCCCAATAATTCCGGTAGAGTTAAGAAGTGTTATACTTGTGGAGAAGTTGGACACTTTGCGCATCAATGTCCTAAGTCAGGCCTTAGTCAAGGAAGCAATGCACCGAGGCAAAACCCAAGACCCAATGGAGGACAGCCACAAGGAAGCCGTGGACAGCAGAATTTTGCTCGTGGCAACGTGAACCATGTCTCTACGGAGGATGCTCAACAAGCGGATGACGTGGTCATTGGTATGTTTCTCGCTAACTCCAACCCCGCGACCATGTTATTTGATTCTGGAGCATCGCATTCATTCATTGCATCAAAGTATGTTGCCAAGTATAGTTTGCCTATCTCTCATATGAAGTTTACTCTATTGGTTAAGTCTCCTGGAGGAGAGATGAGGACATATAATATGTCCAAAAGTAGGCCTTAGAATAAGGGGGTAGACTTCTCCGCCAACCTCATTGTTTTGGATTCTCAAGGATTGGACATTATACTTGGTATGGACAGGTTAAGGAAGCACAATGGAGTTATTGAGTGTGCCACGAAGACGGTGAAGTTGACCAATGAGGAAGGGATCACCGTAGAATTTGAAGCATCTCAAACCGCACCGAAGCAATTGGAATTGAATCATATGGACAGTGCCGCAATTGAAGAGATTCTGGTGGTGTGCGAATTTTTGGATGTTTTTCCCGACGAGTTGCCAGGTATGCCACCCGATCGAGACATTGAGTTTGTTATTGATTTAATACCTGGAACTGCACCTATAGCTAAGAGGCCGTATAGGATGCCTCCTATGGAATTAGCGGAGCTCAAGAAGGAGATTCAAGAGCAATTAGAGAAGGGTTTCATTCGCCCTAGCTCTTCGCCTTGGGGAGCGCCCGTTCTATTTGCAGACAAGAAGGATGGATCACAAAGGATGTGCGTGGATTACCGAGCTCTCAACGAGGTAACAATCAAGAACAAGTACACCTTGCCCCGCATAGAAGACTTGTTTGATCAGATGAAAGGTGCTTGTGTCTTCTCTAAGATTGATTTGAGGTCGGGATACTTTCAAATGAAGATTAGACCATCAGACATACCCAAGACAGCTTTTAGGACACGGTATGGATCTTATGAGTACACCGTGATGTCTTTTGGATTGACAAATGCACCTGCCTACTTTATGTACCTCATGAATAAGGTCTTCATGGAGTACTTAGATAAGTTCGTTGTGGTGTTTATTGATGACATTATGATCTACTCGAGGGATGAGAAGGAACATGAGGAACAATTGAGGCTTATGTTGCAGAAATTGAGGGAGCATCAATTGTATGCCAAGTTCAACAAGTGCCAGTTTTGGTTGAAAGAGGTGCCATTTTTGGGTCATATAATCTCAGGAGGAGGAGTGTCGGTTGACACCGGAAAAGTGAGAGACGTGTTGAAGTGGGAGCCGTCGCAAAATGTCAAGGAAATAAGGAGTTTTCTTGGGATGGCTGGATATTACCGTCGGTTTATCAAGGATTTTTCCAAGATAGCCAAGCCTATGATGGAGTTGCTAATGAAGGGAAAGGCGTTCCAATGGACTGAAGCTTGTCAAAACAGTTTTGAGGAGTTGAAGAAAAGGTTGACAACAGCCCCAGTTTTGGTATTGCTGGATGTAAGCAAGAGTTTCGACATCTATTGTGATGCATCAAGACAAGGACTTGGATGTGTATTGATGCAAGAAGGTCAAGTGGTCGCCTATGCATCAAGACAGTTGAAGAAACATGAGCAGAATTACCCCACGCATGATCTTGAACTAGCAGCCGTGGTACATGCATTGAAGATTTGGAGACACTATATTCTTGGACTTAGGTGTGAAATTTACACGGATCATAAGAGTTTGAAGTATATTTTCACACAAACGGATCTGAACTTGAGGCAACGAAGATGGTTGGAGCTCATCAAGATTATGATTTGGGGATCAACTATCATCCGAGAAAAGCCAATGTAGTGGCCGATGCTTTGAGTAGAAAGGGAGTAAGCCATCAACTTACAGTTCGAGAGTTACCGTCCGAGTTATGTAAGGAGTTTGAATGGTTGAACCTCGGGTTTGTAAATGAGATGGAGATGATGGAGTTAAATCCGACCTTGGAGCAAGAAATTCGAGAAGCACAGACCACAGATGAGGAGATCAAGGAAATCAAGGAAAGAATCGAAGAACGGAGAGAATTCAGATTTGATGAAGACGAACATGGTACCTTATGGCTTGGAAAGAGGATCGTTGTGCCTAATGTAAAGCATATTCAGGAGACAATATTTAAGGAGGCACATGACTCGCCGTACTCAATTCATCCCGGGTGTACAAAGATGTACAAGGACTTGAAGACATGCTATTGGTGGGCCAGCATGAAAAAGGACATAGCCGAATATGTCGCATTGTGTGATGTGTGCCAAAGAGTTAAAGCAGAACACCAAATGCCAGCTGGATTATTGCAGCCATTGAAGATTCCAGAGTGGAAGTGGGAAGAGATTGGTATGGACTTTATAGTTGGATTACCGCGAACCCAGTATGGCTATGATTCAATATGGGTCATTGTAGATCGGTTGACAAAATCAGCTCACTTCATTCCTGTCAAGACCACATATACCACCGCGAAGCTAGCAGAATTGTATATGGAGCATATTGTGTGCCGACATGGAGTACCGAAGAAGATAGTCTCGGATAGAGGTTCTCAATTTACTTCCAGGTTTTGGCAAAAGTTGCATGAAGCTTTGGGAACGAGGTTGAATTTTAGTTCAGCATATCATCCTCAAACGGATGGACAAACCGAGAGGACCAATCAGATTTTGGAGGACATGTTAAGAGCTTGTGCTTTAAAGCATGGGAAAAGTTGGGACAAAAGCTTGCCATACGCGGAATTTTCATACAACAATAGTTACCAAGCAAGTTTGAAGATGTCACCGTACGAAGTGCTTTATGGGAGGAAGTGTAGGACATCTTTATTCCGCAATGAAGTAGGGGAAACTCAAGTATTTGGTCCGGATGTGTTGCAAGAAGCCGAAAAGCAAGTCCAAATAATTCGTGAAAACTTGAGGGCTGCCCAAACAAGACAAAAAGGCTATGCGGATAATAGGAGAAGGAAATTAGCCTTTGAAATAGGAGATTTTGTTTACCTCAAGGTGTCACCAATGAGAGGTCATAAGAGGTTTAACATAAGGGGTAAGCTCGCACCTCGCTATATTGGACCATTCAAGATTTTGGACAAAAGAGGAGAAGTAGCGTATAAGTTGGAGATGCTAGCTCATCTTTCGGATGTACATGATGTCTTTCATGTTTCCCAGCTCAAGAAGTGTTTGAGAGTACCGGAAGAACAAGTGTCAATGGAAGAATTGGAACTAGAGGAAGATTTGACTTATGCCGAACAACCGGTCAAAATCTTGGAAACTAAGGAGAGGGTCACAAGGAACAAGGTCATTAGATGGTGTAAGGTTCAATGGAAGCACCACACAGAAAAAGAAGCGACGTGGGAATTAGAGGATGATCTCAAGAAGGAATTTCCCTATCTCTTCTCTTCCCCGTCGAATCTCGAGGGCGAGATTCATTTTAAGGGGGGTAGGTTTGTAACACCCTCATTTTCATGCATCATTCCCTACATGCACTCATATACATGTTTAACATTAACCCACAACAAGAGGAACGAGTTTAAAATTGATTTGGAGCAAAACCGCACTTAAAAATGTAGGAAAGTGCAGACTAGTCCGGTTTTGCTGAGGACTAGTCCGATTTCTCTCTGTCCAAAAACGGACTTGTCCGTTTTCGCTGCGGATTAGTCCGATATTTGCCTCTGGACAACTTCGGACTTGTCCGATCTTGTGCGGACTAGTCCGATATTCCATGAATCCTTGAAAATTTGTTAAGTCCCTGGACTTGTCCGGACTAGTCCGGTGTTCCAGCGGACTTGTCCGTTTTCCTTTCTGACTAAGATCGGACTTGTCCAATTTTAGGCCAGACTTGTCCGATTTTCTCTCTGGACGACTTCGGACTAGTTTGGTCCTTTCCGGACTTGTCCGATATTTCGTGACTCCGAGATTGACCTTTTGTTTTACAACTTGTTTCTTGGGTTTCACGTTAAGTGGGCCTAGGGACGTCGTGCCCAACTCTTTTAGAGCCCATGTGGGACTCTAAACTGGCCTCTACTCGTCCCAAAACTCGAAATCCATCTAACCCTAGCCTCCACCTCTATATAAACAACCCCACCCCTTGGTTTGACATCTATTTGTCACTTTTCCACCAATCCAAACCCTAGTTCGTGGGGAGCCACCATCAAAGGTGGAGGAGAAGATCCCAAGCAAGAGGAAGAAGAGGAGGAAACGAAGGAGGATCAAGATCTCCACCAAGTTTCGTCGTTCACCACCAATTCATCTCCAAGTTCATCACCAACCCTAGATCATCAAGATCCAAGTGCTACCTCCAAGTTTCTTGATTCATTGGAGTCCTAAACACCTGGTATACCTTCTATTATCTTTTCCTTACGTGAATTCAACCCCTAATCTCCAAATTCACGTCGATCTAGAAAACCCTAATCTGCTGATCTCGTCAAGTGCGGACTTGTTCGGTCCCTAGCGGACTAGTCCGATCTTTCTGGTTGAATTGTGTTGAATTAATTCTAAAATTTGATCTAATCAAATCCAAACCTGTGTAAACTTGTTAAAAGCTATTAGAACTAATTAGTGATCATTAAAAGCAATCTAGTAACAAGTTCTACCTTGCATTTGCATTAATCATGCATGTCATGACATATTGAGTAATATTTGTGCACTCTTTGATTGTGTTTCTTGTCTTGTATGTTTATTGTGTGGATTAGACGGATTTGCGCTAGAAAGTGCCGCGGAGGATCTACAGCATCAAGAGTTCGAAGGCTTTGACCCTAATCAACAGCAACAGCAAGGCAAGTGTCCTTGAAGCATATTGATCCTATTTTTAAAATAAATGTTTTGTTTGCAAAATTGCATGCTTGTGTCAATTTGATGGGAATCCTATGGTAGGAAGTTTACTAGTTTTGTTGACCACCCTTGTCACCTGGAATTTATGGTAGAGAGTCGGGAAGGGTTTTTACCTTTTGCTTCGCTTAATCAACTGGGATGGGAAAACAATTATACCACTCAATTTAATCATGCATGGATGAGATTATGGTTAACATGAACTGATTAAATATGGTATGGTAATGGGTGATCTAAGCAAGCCTGGTATGTGGATGGGTTGGATGTTATGGTGGTTTGCTTGCTTTAGATCTAAGGACCGGTTCATGCGAGAATAAGCCAGGACTACAGTGCCACCACGAGGCCAAGTATGGGTGCGGCGTAGCTGATTAATTAGGGCTTTGCTAGTGCTGTTTGGACCATTGTGGATGCTCGGGGAAGGGGTAGTCGGATTGGGTTTGTTGATGATTGGTGGGACTACCCTGGTATCCGAATGGCTCAAGAGGGGGGCCCTTGGTTGAAGATGTTCTCTGCGGGAGACATCGCCACCGGTGAAACCTCAATGGGGTCTAAATAGGCTAGTAATCCCTTTGTAAAGGCTATTTTGTGATCTCTTGGCCATACACCAAAGGAAGTGTAATTGGCATAAGGGAGGTTCTTTATTCGCCGACGGGTGATGAAATCACAAACACGTGGGTAAAGAGGTACAAACTCTGTAGAGTCTAAATAAACTATCATGATAGCCGTGCTCCCGGTTATGAGCGCCTGGATGACCTACATGATTAGAGGTAAATTGGTAATTGGGATGGTTATGGTTCGGTAATGGTTATGGATGGTTATGGATTTATTTTTGGTATTGAATATGGTTATTGGCAATGGTGAAACCTGGAATTATGGATGAGGATGGTGAATTGTGGACTGGTATTATGGTATTACTTATGATTATGATGGGTTTATTTCACATACATGTAATATATTGCTTTTCAAATGTTCTTATGTACTTTTCAGCACTTAGCCATTATTATTGTCGTCATTTGAATCAGCCACATGTCATACTTTCCACACTTGCTGAGTACGACATGTACTCACTCTTGCAATCCCCCCCAACAGTTGCAGGTCAGAATTATGAGTTTAATGGTGATAATGCGGAGTTCTAGGCCGTGTCTATCGTCAGCTTTGCCTGTGGTGTTGATTGGAGCTGCGCATACATACCCTGTCGCTTATGCTGCATAGTTGTTTAGTTTGCTTAATTAGTTTATTTCTGCTGCATTAGTTGCTTGTCATTAATATTCATTAGAGCTTGTATTCGAGGATAATCTGGTTTGTGTAATAAATTTGATAATTAATCTTGTTCTGTGGTAATTTTCTGTATACTCTTTTGTGATTGCACTCGTGTATGTGTGTTGAACATCCTGGGCACACATATGCGTTAGCTTGGTTCATTTTTGGAACCGGGCATCACAAGCACCCATTTAGATCCACCGGAGGAATAGGCCTGTAAAAACAAATTATGCCTTGGTTTTAGGTACCCAATCTTGCTTGGGTCCTCTTAGGTTAGTCACAAGGGATTTGGGCACCCACACATGAGATTTGGTGTTATCATGGCATGGCCCAACATAATGAGCATAAACCTTTCCATAATTACTTCTCATTAAGACATAAGATGCTTAGAAAGTTATGAATAGTAACTTTTGTTGTTTATACACAGGACTAGTCTGGGAGGCTGGACTTGTTCGGAGTACCAGACTTGTCCGGACCCTGACCGGACTAGTCCGACGGTCATGCGTGTTGTACTCATTAATTTTTGATTTTCAAGTTTGGAAGAATCCTCCCTTTACAAAGACATTGCTATCCCTGTTATTCTTCTGGCTTCTAGCTTGTTGCTTTTCACCATAAGAGTAACTAATGCCATATTTGACATTCGGAGGTCTTGTGACCAAGTATGCATTACGTGCATATTTGATCTTCTCCTTGTCGAATATGCCATTTTGTGTAGGATGCTTGTCCTTGGTGGAGGGTGACTTGTCTTTCAAACTGTTGTCAAGTTTACCACATGTACAAGTAGAAGCAACTTCAGTTTAATGGGTTGAGAAGGTGAACTTGAAGAGGATGAAGGCTCACCTTGCTTGAGTGACTCAACTTGCACTTCAAGGATCTGGTTAACCTTGATCAGGTTAGCAAGTTGGTCCTTGATTGTAGCATTTGAGTCGGTTAACTCCAAGCAAGCTTCCTTGCTTGAAGCTAACTCAAGCTCTAGTGATTTGCTTTGCTCCTTTTCAAATTCGAGAAGTTTTTCAAGTTCGACATATTCCTCCTTTTGGGAGATAATCATGTCCTCTTGACGATGTATCAACCTCTCCTTCTCAAAAAGTTGACCAAGTAAAAATTTCATTTTTGTGGCAGTTTTCCTATCAAATCCAATAAGCATATCCTCATTATCACTATTGATTTCATCATCGCTAGAATAGGAATGCACGGAAGGGGGTTTGGTGTTTACCTTGCGTTTACCTTCCTTTGCCATGAGGCAAGTGCCATTTCCCTTCCATGCGCCGAGTGTAGGGAAGAGAGTAGACTTCTTGGATGTCTTCTCGATGGCTATGCTAGCCATCTCTTCTTCTTCGGATGATGAGGAATCATCATTTGAGTCCCACTCTTTCCCTATGTGCGCTTGTTCGGCTTGTTTCTTCTTCTTGAAGAATTTCTTGGGTTGAGGCTTGGCTTCTTTGGTCTTCTTCTTGTTCTCTTCATATGGGCAATCAACTATAAAGTGGCTATACTCACCACAATTATAGCATGCCCGCCTCAACTTTGGCTTTGTTCTTTCCTTGTACTTTCCTTCGATTGATTTAGTACCTTGTCTCTTCTTCATTATTCTCTTGAATTTCTTCATGAACAGAATCATGTCTTCTTCATCTAATTCACTGCTCTCATCATCACCGTCTTTTTCTAGCTGAGCTTCTCGAGCTTCTTTAGATAGGGGCTTGAGGGTGGACTTCAAAGCAACCCCTTTCTTCTTTGCCGAGGTGAGGTCAGCAATTTCCTTGACATGCTTTGCTTGTTTTTCCATCATCTCGAAATTGATGATTTTTCCAAGTAATTCATCCGGAGTCATTTTCTTGTATCCGGGGCTTTCTCTAATCATTGATCATAGGGTGACGTTGCGAGGCATGAAAGCTCTAAGGATGAGCTTCACCACCTCGTGGTCATTCCACTTCTTGCTTCCGTATGATCGAACCTTGTCGACGAGTGTATTTAATCGGTTGTACATATCTTGAGGTGACTCGTCTTCTTCGATTGCGAATCTTCCTAATTTGCCTTCGATCATTTCGATCTTTGCTTCACGCACATGACGATCACCTTCATGTGCAGTTTGTAATGTGTCCCAGATCTCCTTTGCAATCTCGAGTCCATCCACCTTGGTGAACTCGTCCCGACTGAGCGAAGAGGTAATAACTACCGCGGCTTGAGCATTTCGATGAATTGCCTCCTCTTGGCTTCGTGTGAGCTCTTCGTCATCGTCCGGGATATTGTGATGCCCGGTTCCGAAAAATGAACCAAGCTAATGCATATGTGTGCCCAGGATGTTCATCACACATACACGAGTGCAATCACAAACGATATACAGAAAATTACCACAGAACAAGATTAATTAACCAAATTTTATTACACGAACCAGATTATCCTCGAATACAAGCTCTAATGAATATTAATGACAAGTTCAACTAATGCAGCGGAAATAAACCAATTAAGCAAACTAAGCAACTAAGCAGCATAAGCGATAGGGTGTGTATGCGCAGCTCCAATCAACACCACAGGCAAAGCTGACGGTAGACACGGCCTAGAACTCCACATTATCACCATTAAACTCTCAATCCTGACCTGCAACTGTTGGGGGGGGGGGGGTTGCAAGAGTGAGTACATGTCGTACTCAGCAAGTGTGGAAAGTATGACATGTGGCTGATTCAAATGACGACAATAATAATGGCAAAGTGCTGAAAAGTACATAAAAACATTTGAAAAGCAATATATTATATGTATGTGAAGTAAACCCATCATAATCATGAGTAATATCATAATACCAAATCTGAATTCATTACCATCATCAATAATTCTAGATTTCACCATTTGCCAATAACCATATTCAATTCCAAAAATAATTCCATGACCAACCATAAATATTACCAAACCATAACCATCCCGAAAACCATCCCAATACCAAGTACCCTCTAATCATGGAAGTTTTCCAGGTGCTCATAACCGGAAACACGGCTATCATGATAGTTTATTTAGACTCTGCAGAGTTTGTACCTCTTTACCCACGTGTTTGTGATTTCATCACCCGTCGGCGACTAAAGAACCTACCTTATGCCAATTACACTTCCTTTGGTGTATGGCCAAGAGATCACAAAATAGCCTTTACAAAGGGATTACTAGCCTATTTAGACCCCACTGAGGTTTCACCGGTGGCGATGTCTCCAACTGAGCACATCTTCAACCAAGGGCCCCCTCTTGAGCCATTCGGATCCCAGGGTAGTCCCGCCAATCATCAACAAACCCAATCTGACTACCCCTTCCCCGAGCATCCATAATGGTCCAAACAGCACTAGCAAAGCCCTAATTAATCAGCTACGCCACACCCATACTTGGCCTCATGGTGGCACTGTAGTCCTGGCTTTTTCTCGCATGAACCGGTCCATAGATCTAAAGCAAGCAAACCACCATAACATCCAACCCATCCACATACCAGGCTTGCTTAGATCACCCATTACCATGTCATATTAACCAGTTCATGTTAACCATAATCTCATCCATGCATAATTAAATTGAATGATATAGTTGTTCCCATCCCAGTTGATTAAGCGAAGCAAAAAGGTAAAAGCCCTTCCCGACTCTCTACCATATATTCCAGGTGACAAGGGTGGTCAAACAACGCTAGTAAACTTCCTATCATAGGGTTCCCATCAAATTTGACACAAGCATGCTGTTTTGCAAACAAAACATTTATTTTAGAAACAAGATCAATATGCTTCAAGGACACTTGCCTTGCTCTTGCTGTTGATTAGGGTCAAAGCATTCAAACTCTTGGTGTTGTAGATCCTCCGCGGCACTTTCTAGCGCAAATCCGTCTAATCCACATAATAAACATACAAGACAAGAAACACAATCAAAGATTGCACAAATATTACTCAATATGACATGACATGCATGATTAATGCAAATGCAAGGTAGAACTTGTTACTAGATTGCTTTTAATGATCACTAACTAGTTCTAATAGCTTTTAACAAGTTTATATAGGTTTGTATTCGATTAGATCAAATTTTTGAGTCAATTCATCACAATTTAACCAGGAAGATCGGACTAGTCCGCCAGGGACCGGACAAGTCTGCCCTCTGCGAGATTAACAGATTAGGGTTTTCTAGATCGACGTAAATTTGGAGATTAGGGGTTGAATTCTTGTAAGGAAAAGAGAATAGAAGGTATACCAGGTGTTTAGAACTCCAATGAATCAAGAAACTTGGAGGTAACACTTGGATCTTGGTGATCTAGGGTTGGTGATGAACTTGGGGATGAATTGGTGGTGAAGAACGAAACTTGGTGGAGATCTTGATCCTCTTTCGTTTCCTCCTCTTCTTCTTCTTGCTTGGGATCTTCTCCTCCCTCCTTGATGGTGGCTCCCCACGAACTAGGGTTTGGGTGGGTGGATAAGTGGCAAATATATGTCAATCCAAAGGGTGAGGCTGTTTATATAGAGGTGGAGGCTAGGGTTAGATGGATTTTGAGTTTGAGAGAAGTAGAGGCCGGTTTAGAGTCCCACGTGGGCTCTAAAAGAGTTAGACACGACGTCCCTAGGGCCACATAACGTGAAACCCAAGAAACAAGTCGTAAAACAAAAGATCAATTCGGAGTCACAAAATATCGGACAAGTCCGGACAGGACCGGACTAGTCCGAAGTCGTCCAGAGAGAAAATCGGACAAGTATGAATTTGAACAGAAAGGAAAACGGACAAGTCCGCTGGAACACCAGACTAGTCCGGAAAAGTCCAGGGACCTAGCAATTTTTCAAGGATTCTTGGAATATCGGACTAGTCCGCACAAAATCGGACAAGTCCCAGTGCCAAGAATCGGACTAATCCGCAGCAAAAAACGGACAAGTCCGTTTTTAGTCAGAGAGAAATCGGACTAGTCCTCAGCAAAATCTGACTAGTCCACACTTTACTGTGTTTTTAAGTGCGGTTTGTTCCAAATCAATTTTAAACTTGTTCCTATTGTTGTGGGTTAATGTTAAACATGTATATGAATGTATGCAAGGCATGATGCATGAAAATTAGGGTGTTACAAACCTACCCCCCATAAAATGAATCTTGCCCTCGAGATTCGACGCGGAAGAGAAGAGAGAGGGAAATTCCTTCTTGAGATCATCCTCCAATTCCCACGTCGCTTCTTTTTCTGTGTGGTGCTTCCATTGAACTTTACACCATCTAATGACCTTGTTCCTTGTGACCCTCTCCTTAGTTTCCAAGATTTTGACCGGTTGTTCGGCATACGTCAAATCTTCCTCTAGGTCCAATTCTTCCATTGGCACTTGCTCTTCTGGTACTCTCAAACACTTCTTGAGCTGGGAAACATGAAAGACATCATGTACGTCTGAAAGATGAGCTGGCATCTCCAACTTATACGCTACTTCTCCTCTTTTGTCCAAAATCTTGAACGGTCCAATATAACGAGGTGCGAGCTTCCCTCTTATGTTAAACCTCTTATGACCTCTCATTGGTGACACCTTGAGGTAAACAAAATCTCCTATTTCAAAGGCTAATTTCCTTCTCCTATTGTCCGCATAACCTTTTTGCCTTGATTGGGCAGCCCTCAAGTTTTCACGAATTATTTGGACTTGCTTTTCGGCTTCTTGCAACACATCCAGACCAAATACTTGAGTTTCCCCTGCTTCATTCCAGAATAAAGGTGTCCTACACTTCCTTCCATAAAGTGCTTCATATGGTGACATTTTCAAGCTTGCTTGGTAACTATTGTTGTATGAAAATTCTACGTATGGCAAGCTTTTGTCCCAACTTTTCCCATGCTTTAAGGCACAAGCTCTTAACATGTCCTCCAGAATCTGATTGGTCCTCTCGGTTTGTCCATCCGTTTGAGGATGATACGCTGAACTAAAATTCAACCTCGTTCCCATTGCTTCATGCAATTTCTGCCAAAATCTGGAGGTAAACTGAGAACCTCTATCCGAGACTATCTTCTTAGGAACTCCATGTCGACACACAATATGCTCCATGTATATTTCGGCTAATCGTGCAGTTGTATATTTGGTCTTCAGAGGGACAAAATGAGCTGACTTGGTTAAGCGATCCACAATTACCCAAATTGAGTCATACCCGGACTGAGTACGTGGTAACTCAACTATGAAGTTCATTCCGATTTCTTCCCACTTCCATTCCGAGATCTTCAATGGTTGCAATAATCCTGCTGGCCTTTGATGTTCCGCCTTGACTCGTTGGCACACATCACACAGTGCAACATATTCGGCTATGTCCTTTTTCATGCTATCCCACCAATAGCATGTCTTCAAGTCTTTGTACATCTTCGTACAACCGGGGTGAATCGAGTATGGCGAGTGATGTGCCTCCTTTAATATTGTCTCCCGAATATGCTTTACATTAGGCACAACGATTCTCTTTCCAAGCCATAAGGTACCATGTTCGTCCTCATCAAATCTGAATTCTCTCCCTTCTTCGGTCCTTTCTTTGATTTCCCTGATCTCTTCATTCGTGGTTTGTGCTTCTCGAATTTCTCGCTCCAAGGTTGGGTTTAACTCCATAATCTCCATCTCATTTACAAACCCGAGGGTCAACCTTTCAAACTCCTTGCATAACTCAGATGGTAACTTTCGAACCGTGAGTTGATGACTTACTCCTTTTCTACTCAAAGCATCGGCCACTACATTGGCTTTTCCCGGATGATAGTTGATCCCCAAATCATAATCTTTGATGAGTTCCAACCATCTTCGTTGCCTCAAGTTCAGATCTGTTTGTGTGAAAATATACTTCAAACTCTTATGATCCGTATAAGTTTCACACCTATGTCCAAGAATATAGTGTCTCCAAATCTTCAATGCGTGTACCACGGCCGCAAGTTCCAAATCATGCATGGGGTAATTCTGCTCATGTTTCTTCAATTGTCTTGTTGCGTAGGCGACCACTTGACCTTCTTGCATGAGCACACATCCAAGTCCTTGTCTCGATGCGTCGCAATAAATGTCAAAACTCTTGCTCACATCCGGCAATACCAAAACTGGGGTTGTCGTCAACCTCTTCTTCAACTCCTCAAAACTATTTTGACAAGCTTCAGTCCATTGGAACGTCTTTCCCTTCATTAGCAACTCCGTCATAGGTTTGGCTATCTTGGAAAAGTCCTTGATGAATCTACGGTAATATCCAGCCATTCCAAGAAAACTCCTTATTTCCTTGACATTTTGCGGTGGTTTCCACTTGAACACATCTCTCACTTTTCCGGGGTCAACCGATACTCCTCCTCCTGAAATTATATGACCCAGAAACGACACCTCTCTCAACCAAAACTGACACTTGTTGAACTTGGCATACAATTGATGCTCCCTCAATTTCTGCAACATAAGCCTCAAGTGTTCCTCATGCTCTTTCTCATCCTTCGAGTAGACCATAATGTCATCAATAAACACCACAACGAACTTATCCAAGTACTCCATGAAGACCTTATTCATGAGGTACATAAAGTAGGCAGGCGCATTTGTCAATCCAAAAGACATCACGGTGTACTCATAAGATCCATACCGTGTTCTAAAAGCTGTTTTGGGTATGTTCAATGGTCTAATCTTCATTTGAAAGTATCCCGACCTCAAATCAATCTTGGAAAACACACAGGTGCCTTTCATCTGATCAAACAAGTCTTCTATACGTGGCAAGGTATACTTGTTCTTGATAGTTACCTCGTTGAGAGCTCGGTAATCCACGCACATCCTTTGGGATCCATCATTCTTGTCCACAAACAGCACAGGCGCCCCCCAAGGTGAAGAACTAGGGCGAATAAAACCTTTCCCTAGTTGCTCTTGAATTTGTTTCTTGAGCTCCGCTAATTCCATAGGAGGCATCCTATACGGCCTCTTAGCTATAGGTGCAGTTCCAGGTATTAAATCAATAACAAACTCAATGTCTCTGTCGGGTGGCATACCTGGCAACTCGTCTGGAAAAACATCCAAAAATTTACACACCACCAGAATCTCCTCAATTGCGGCACCGTCCATATGATTCAACTCCAATTGCTTCGGTGCGGTTTGAGATGCTTCAAATTCTACGGTGATCCCTTCTTCATTGGTCAACTTCACCGTCTTCGTGGCACACTCAATAACTCCATTGTGCTTCCTCAACCAGTCCATACCAAGTATAATATCCAACCCTTGAGATTCCAAAACAATGAGGTTGGCGGAGAAGTCTACCCGCCTTATTCTAAGGCTTAGTTTTGGACATACTATATTTGTCCTCATCTCTCCTCCAGGAGACTTAACCAGCAGAGTAAACTTCATATGAGAGATAGGCAAACTATACTTGGCAACATACTTCGATGCAATGAATGAATGCGATGCTCCAGAATCAAATAACATAGTCGCGGGGTTGGAGTTAGCGAGAAACATACCAATGACCACGTCATCCGCTTGTTGAGCATCCTCCGTAGAGACATGGCTCACGTTGCCACGAGCAAAATTCTGCTGTCCACAGTTTCCTTGTGGCTGTCCTCCATTGGGTCTTGGGTTTTGCCTCGGCGCATTGCTTCCCTGACCAAGGCCTGACTTTGGAAATTGATGCGCAAAGTGTCCAGCTTCTCCACAAGTATAGCACTTCTTAACTCCACCAGAATTATTGGGGCGAGCTTGGTTTTGAGCATTGGCGCCAGGAAAATCAGCACGAGGCACATAAGGCATTGGAGGCCTAGGTGCTTGCATGACAGGGCGCTGCTGCACAAACTGAGTTGGGCGCGGTGCATAACTAGGGCGTTGAGCAGGGATGGAGGAGCTGTAATGAGGCGCATTGGGCGTCGCAAAGCGAGGGCACACATTACTTCCTTATTGCTGTCCTTGATATGGCGCCTTCCTCTTGATTTCTTGCTCCATCTCATGAGTCTTGTTCTCAACCACAATTGCTTTTCCACAAGCTTCTGGAAATTGACATAATCACAATTTTGTAGTTGCACTTGGATTTCATTGTTCAATCCCCTCATGAACAAGTATTGCTTCCGGTTGTTTCGACTAACATCCTCAGGCCCATACCTTGAGAGTTGAGTGAATTTATTGAGATATTCACTCACGCTTGATCTTCCTTGCCTTAAATTCTCAAATTCTTGCCTCTTCAAGATCATAACACCCTCGGGCACATAATGAGAACGGAAATTCTCCTTGAATTCGGCCTAAGTAATTCTCTCTTGGTTCTCATGAGCATTGCAATAAGCATCCCACCAATCCGCAACTGCTCCAACTAGTTGATGAGAAGCAAACAAGACCTTCTCCCGGTCACTGCATTGGACAATCGCTAGGTTCTTCTCCACGGACTTGAGCCAATCATCCGCATCCATAGGGTCGGCAGCTTGAGCAATGGTTGGCGGCCTAGTCCTCATAAACTCCCCCAATCGGTTATGAGGGGGCGGGGGTGGCGGTGGAGGCATGTGGGGCTGATTGTTGATATTGCCAGCTTGCAGCTGTCCCATTGTTAGTATCATGGTCTGCATGAGCTGGTTTTGCATAGCTAATAGCTGCTCAACGTTGATAGCTCCCTGAGTAGAACCTTGTCAATTGTTGTTCTGAGGTACTCCATTGTTCTCCTCCTCATCATTGCCATCCCTCTGGTTGCGAATCCTCACCATCTGAAGAAAAGCAATAGGTAAGATTTAGAGAACGTCCCCAACTATATGCATCAAGGGATATGAAACTAACAGCTAGCTACACTAGCCTAGGTGGACATGGCAATGCTAAAGCATCCCAAAAATCCTCTATTAAGCACACAAGCAACCAATATATATAGCAAACAGCACACACACAAAATCAAATCGATTCCTGAGTGCTCCTATGTGCTCTAAAGTGTCCATTCTATCTAGGCTGCGTCCTACGGTCAACCTGTGGCTCTGATACCAATCTGTGATGCCCAGTTCTGAAAAATGAACCAAGCTAACGCATATGTGTGCCCAGGATGTTCATCACACATACACGAGTACAATCACAAACGATATACAGAAAATTACCACAGAACAAGATTAATTAACCAAATTTTATTACACAAACCAGATTATCCTCGAATACAAGCTCTAATGAATATTAATGACAAGTTCAACTAATGCAGTGGAAATAAACCAATTAAGCAAACTAAGCAACTAAGCAGCATAAGCGATAGGGTGTGTATGCGCAGCTCCAATCAACACCACAGGCAAAGCTGACGGCAGACACGGCCTAGAACTCCGCATTATCACCATTAAACTCCCAATCCTGACCTGCAACTGTTGAGGGGGGATTGCAAGAGTGAGTACATGTCGTACTCAGCAAGTGTGGAAAGTATGACATGTGGCTGATTCAAATGACGACAATAATAATGGCAAAGTGCTGAAAAGTACATAAAAACATTTGAAAAGCAATATATTATATGTATGTGAGTAAACCCATCATAATCATGAGTAATATCATAATACCAAATCTGAATTCATTACCATCATCAATAATTCCAGATTTCACCATTTGCCAATAACCATATTCAATTCCAAAAATAATTCCATGACCAACCATAACCATTACCAAACCATAACCATCCCGAAAACCATCCCAATACCAAGTACCCTCTAATCATAGAAGTTATCCAGGTGCTCATAACCGGGAGCACGGCTATCATGATAGTTTATTTAGACTCTGCAGAGTTTGTACCTCTTTACCCACGTGTTTGTGATTTCATCACCCGTCGGCGACTAAAGAACCTCCCTTATGCCAATTACACTTCCTTTGGTGTATGGCCAAGAGATCACAAAATAGCCTTTACAAAGGGATTACTAGCCTATTTAGACCCCACTGAGGTTTCACCGGTGGTGATGTCTCCAACTGAGCACATCTTCATCCAAGGGCCCCCTCTTGAGCCATTCGGATCCCAGGGTAGTCCCGCCAATCATCAACAAACCCAATCCGACTACCCCTTCCCTGAGCATCCATAATGGTCCAAACAGCACTAGCAAAGGCCTAATTAATCAGCTACGCCACACCCATACTTGGCCTCGTGGTGGCACTGTAGTCCTAGCTTATTCTCGCATGAACCGGTCCTTAGATCTAAAGCAAGCAAACCACCATAACATCCAACCCATCCACATACCAGGCTTGCTTAGATCACCCATTACCATGTCATATTAACCAGTTCATGTTAACCATAATCTCATCCATGCATAATTAAATTGAATGATATAGTTGTTCCCATCCCAGTTGATTAAGCGAAGCAAAAAGGTAAAAGCCCTTCCCAACTCTCTACCATATATTCCAGGTGACAAGGGTGGTCAAACAATGCTAGTAAACTTCCTATCATAGGGTTCCCATCAAATTTGACACAACCATGCTGTTTTGCAAACAAAACATTTATTTTAGAAACAGGATCAATATGCTTCAAGGACACTTGCCTTGCTCTTGCTGTTGATTACGGTCAAAGCCTTCAAACTCTTGGTGCTGTAGATCCTCCGCGGCACTTTCTAGCGCAAATCCGTCTAATCCACATAATAAACATACAAGATAAGAAACACAATCAAAGATTGCACAAATATTACTCAATATGAAATGACATGCATGATTAATGCAAATGCAAGGTAGAACTTGTTACTAGATTGCTTTTAATGATCACTAACTAGTTCTAATAGCTTTTAACAAGTTTATACAGGTTTGGATTCGATTAGATCAAATTTTAGAGTCAATTCATCACAATTTAACCAGGAAGATCGGACTAGTCCGCCAGGGACCGGACAAGTACGCCCTCTGCGAGATCAGCAGATTAGGGTTTTCTAGATCGATGTAAATTTGGAGATTAGGGGTTGAATTCTCGTAAGGAAAAGAGAATAGAAGGTATACCAGGTGTTTAGAACTCCAATGAATCAAGAAACTTGGAGGTAACACTTGGATCTTGGTGATCTAGGGTTGGTGATGAACTTGGGGATGAATTGGTGGTGAAGAACGAAACATGGTGGAGATCTTGATCCTCTTTCGTTTCCTCCTCTTCTTCTTCTTGCTTGGGATCTTCTCCTCCCTCCTTGATGGTGGCTCCCCACGAACTAGGGTTTGGATGGGTGGAAAAGTGGCAAATAGATGTCAATCCAAAGGGTGGGGCTGTTTATATAGAGGTGGAGGCTAGGGTTAGATGGATTTTGAGTTTGGGAGAAGTAGAGGCCGGTTTAGAGTCCCACATGGGCTCTAAAAGAGTTAGACATGATGTCCCTAGGCCCACTTAACGTGAAACCCAAGAAACAAGTCATAAAACAAAAGATCAATTCAGAGTCATGAAATATCGGACAAGTTTGGACAGGACCGGACTAGTCCGAAGTCGTCGAGAGAGAAAATCGGACAAGTCTGGCCAAACATCGGACAAGTCCGAATTTGAACAGAAAGGAAAACAGACAAGTCCGCTAGAACACCGGACTAGTCCGGAAAAGTCCAGGGACTTAACAATTCTTCAAGGATTTTTGGAATATCGGACTAGTCCGCACAAAATTGGACAAGTTCGAAAGTTTCCAGTGCCAAGAATCGGACTAATTCGCAGCAAAAATGGACAAGTCTGTTTTTAGTCAGAGAGAAATTGGACTAGTCCTCAGCAAAATCGGACTAGTCCGCACTTTCCTGCGTTTTTAAGTGTGGTTTGTTCCAAATCAATTTTAAACTTGTTCCTATTGTTGTGGGTTAATGTTAAACATGTATATGAATGTATGCAAGGCATGATGCATGAAAATTAGGGTGTTACAGATATCTATCCCTGTGCACACAATATGCCATAAACTTGGATTGAGAGAGATTAGATGCATTTTCATATTCTGCCTCCACATTGAGTAATCACTTCCATCGAAGTGTGGGGCTTTTCCTAGAGGGATAGATAAATAGTGATTATTGCTGGAATTAAGATCATCATAGTTGAAAGGATATTGGGAGTAGTCGGTGTGACTACTCCCCTTCTTCTTCTTTTCATCTTCGACTTTCACTTTCCATTTGGAAAGAGACTTCTTTCTTAGGAGCGCATTTAGTTCAAGCGTCTCCTCATCGTCATCCTCGAAGTCTTGAATGGATTCGGGGATCTTTTCAACTTTCTGATTCTTGTCATCATCAACTTTCTCTTGGTTGTTGCTCTTGTGTACGTCCTTCATGTCCGACATGATCTTCTTCGAGCGATTAGTCTCTTTCTTGAAGAACCCGCTCTGATACCAAATGAATGTGGCCTAGGGGGGGTGAATAGGCCTTTTTGAAATAAGTCGGAACCTGCAACACTTAACAACCAGATCAAAACTCGAGATATCGGACTAGTCCGGTCAAGTGCGGACTAGTCTGGTGGGTACCGACTAGGTTAATTAAATTTGATCAATTAATTTGATTCGACGATGTATGCAGCAGAAATATACAGTTAATAGAAATGTTGAAAGATTATGAACTAGAGTATATCACAATTCAATCTTATATTTAATGATTCAACATAATGTGAACAATATTGATTGAAACCCTAGATTGTTGTGATGAATAAGAACGATGAACATAAAGCAAGAACACAAGCGATTTATCCCGTGGTTCGGCTCCCACAGATGCAACCTACATCCACGTTGAGGAGTCCACAAAAGGACCGGGTCTTTTCCAACCCTACCCTCGTCGGATCGCCAGAAGGCCAATCCTCTTCTCTTATCACAAAGGGTAAATAACCGAATTCAAGGGGCCTTCTCACACGTTGAGGGCTCCCCTAGATTACAATGACAACTCCACCAAGAACACACTCAAAAGATTACAATAAAAATCACAGGAGTGTGTTAGAGAATCAAACCAAGAGCTAAAGTGTGATGAATTGTGTCACTCCAATGTTCCAAAGTGTATCCTCAGGGGACTGATCTTTTTGGCTTTTGATTTCGTGGAGAGATGTGTTTTTGAGGCTCTTGGGAGGTGTGACGGTGCAGGGGGTCAAGAGAGTTTAAAGTTGGGACGTGCACCTCTATTTATATAGGGTTTCTAAAAGTGATCATTAGGGTTTAGAAAGATCGGACTAGACACCGGACTAGTCCGGTGTGCTGTGTATAGCAAACCCTAAGTGTCCCGAAATATCGGACTAGTCCGGCAAGAGGCGGACTTGTCCGATTTCGCTTCTGGAAATCTTCAGACTAGTCCAATAGTCATCGGACTTGTCCGGGCAGTAAAACCCTAAGTGGTTATGTGGACAAGTCCGCACATGGAGGACTTGTCCGATTAAGGTCAGAGAATTTTTTGGACTAGTTCGTGCTAATATCGGACTTGTCCGATTGACATCAGAAAGGTATCGGACTAGTCTGTTGGGTGATCGGACTTGTCCAATTTTGTGCAGCTTGTGAAGTGTTTTGAGTACTAGTCCGCACTGGGGAGGACTAGTCTGATTCTAGTCAGAGAGATATCAGACTAGTCTGTTGTGATATTGGACTTGTCCGATCTTGTGCAGAGAGAGATATCGGACTAGTCCGGTGTAGGTCGGACTAGTCTGGTCCTGTATGAATTTGTGCAATGTGTGTGTTTATTTGTCTTGAGCTCTTGGGGTGTGTTTCCTTAACACACTCCACACACAATGATCTACTACTCTTGTTCCTTGAGATCTTCTCCACATTGCTCCTCATTCTCCCTTCTTTTTGGCACTTTTCTTATTTTCACATTAAAACGTGTGCTCATCTCAACAAATTGGTTAGGATCTCATTTGCTTGTCATAAATCATCCAAAACCCACAAGGGATTCCTAGATGCACTTTCAGAGTGTTTTCTTTTGCTTGAGCTCTTGGGGTGTGTTTCTCCAACACACTCCATACATAAAGAGTATCCTATTCATCTCTTGAGCTCTTTTCAACTTGATTCATCACTCTCCTTTCTTTTTGCGCTTACTTCATAATTTCAACAAAAACTTGCGCTCATCTCAACCATTTGGTTAGGATCTCATTTGTTTGTCATAAATCAACCAAAACCCACAAGGGATGCCTAGATGCACTTTCAATGTCCCCCTTTTTGTGATTGATGACAACAAATTGAGATTTCACAAATATGATTAAAAATCCAAATTTTCATAAAGTGTGCACATATGAGCTTGGAACAAATTAAGCAATGAAAGCATAAGACATATGTGCACTCTTTATGGTGGGATGCAAAACTATGTGTGAGTGAGCAATAATCGTGATGATGATGAGGTAAAAGCATACTCATAACAACAGCAAGCATATATGTCAAACTCAAAGCATAAAATAGATTGCATCACAAAATCATCACAAACTTCATAAACATGACTTAGAACCATAATAAGATCATAATGGCAGTTTTACAACCCAAAAGCATAACAAAGATCAGTTTACAACCCAAAAGCATGACAAAAACCAAAAGATGCAAATGAAGCTCTCGTCTCTCAAACTACAGCTAGTCCTAGTGACTCCCCCTCAATCTCTCCCCCTTTGGCATCAAGGCACTAAAAAGAAGGTGAGGAGGGATCTAGAGGTCGTCGTCAACTCACTCCTCACTGTCGGTCCTCTCATCATCTTCATCTTCAGGCTGCGGAGCAGGAGGATGAGCGGATCCACTTGAAGTGCCCCCAACGCCAAAATAGGCAAGTTCTAAAGGTGAGAGGGGAGGAAGCTTCGAGAAGTCAGAAGGAGAGTCCTTGGAGATGACAGGAGACCCAATAGACTCAATCTCCAGCTTCTGGCATATGGGTTTGACATTTTGCTTTATGTATCTCATATCTTCTTTCCTTGCCTTGTTCAACTTGTGGACTTTCACCTCGGCCTCCTTGCAGGAGCCGAAGATGGCGGCCAAGTACTTCAAGATGCCACTGGGGGACCCCTTCTTGGAAGTAGTAGCTCCTGTACTTGATGGGGGTCTTGCTTCATCTTGGGCCCTCCTAGGAGCCTCCTCACAAGAAACAGGAGATGGAGCAGCTGGGAGAGTGGCTTGGGAAGGCTTCTGGGGCCTCAGAGGAGTAAGCTCAACATCCTTCACAAACTCGATTCCTATGACCTTTTCTATCATGAACATGATATAGGGCGCATAGCCACAGGAACGGTTAGGTGTGCAGGAGATGTTCACCATGTCGTTCCAGATATAGTCAAAGACATCAAACTTCCTGTTTTTGCTTATCACCTTCAGCAGTGTCCTTAGGTAGCCTTGGACACTTCCTGCATCTCCATCTTTTGGATCTATGGTCTTCCTTAGCACCCTATTGAGAACCATGAAGAATAGCTTCATGTTCTTGGTGGAAGGGGGATTGAATTTCAGGCGGGTGTCATAGAGAAACTCCATCTTGTCCTTCTCCAGGACGCCAATGTTGTGAATGATGAGTTCATTGTTGCTACAGCAGTCTTGCAAACTCATCATACGTCATGGTGTACTTGGATTTGTGAGTCATCCAAGTCACCCTCTCCTCTTCATCACTAGAAAAATAGCAGGTTGTGTAGAATTGGGCTATGACTTCATCGTTCAAGTTGCACCTGAAAGCAAACAAGTCTATGAGCCCATGCCTCTCCACAGCCTGTATCACTTCATCAAAGGCTGGGCAGCTCTTCCTCTCAAAGTGTGTCCAGTCGATCCATTGGCTTCGGACCACCGGAGTCTTCATCGTGAGATACACGGAGCAATAATAGTCCGCGTGGAAGTTGCTCCAAAATCTTGCATCAGCTGCCTTTCTGGACCTGCTGTAATAGTGAATGGTCCAGAGCTTTGAAGCGACATCGCTCCCTTTGCCATTGAACTTTTCTTCAATGGGGTCTCTGTTCCCCTGCCTTGGAGCACTCATCTGGAGAGGACCAATCGGACCGGTGGCGATCCCTTTCCCTTTGCCCTTAGCTTGGTGAGGAGCTGCCAAGCTAGGGCCAGCTGCATCCTTTCCTTTGGATGCAGGCTTCTTGCCCACAACCTTTAGCAGCACCTGAGGTGGAGTGGGCAACGAGTCAGCGGCACGGTGTTGCCTCTTATTGCTTTGGCCCGTCGAGGACCGAAGCAAAGACTCTTGGTCCAACTCGGCCTCAAAATCAGAGATCTCATCATTGGAGCTCGACATTGTCCTAACAAGAGGGTTATACGATGCAATGGATGAGAATTGATGGCAAGGAGATGCATTGAGTAGTTGGAATTTAAGGTTGAGTTCAGTTAAAAATCGGACTTGTCTGGTGCTCAAGTGCGGACTAGTCCAGAGAACCGGACTTGTCCGTACCGAGACCGGACTAGTCCGGTGTTCAACAGCTCAAACCCTAACTATCAAATCAATGGTGGTTCTCAATGCAAAAATAGCTTAATGTAGATGTAATACAACAAGGAGTCATGTAATAAAAAGTAGAGCTAAGCTATTTGGTCCACAACACAAGAAATCGAAGGTTCTAGGGTATTGGAGAAAGTTTACCAAAATCCTTCGATTCTTGAGTTTGGAGGCGTTGTTGGTGCGGACAAGTCTGTGGTGCTCGATCCCCTTGCGATGAAGATCATTTTCCACGAGAGATGAAGAGATTCGGTGGAGAAATCGGCAAATGACCTTGGGGGCGCTCGAGTGAAGAGAGAGAGAGTATGAGGGAAGTTGTGAGGATGAAGGGGATTAGGGTTTGGAAGCCCTATGGTTATGGAGTCAAGAAATTAGACTAGTTTGTGGTCAACCGGACTAGTCCGGACTGCTGGACCTCTGAGGACTAGTCTGCAGTGTGCGGACTGGTCCAGATAACCACAGACTAGTCCGTGGTCACCAAAACAAAAGCAATTAGCCCATTCGTATATATTTGAAGGTGCTTACAAAGAAAATAGGAGGCAAACACACAAATAATCTTGATGATTATGATCAGTAAACATACAACAATCAAGCTATGACCATAATTCACCAAGATCAAGTAATTGAAATAGTTTTTCAAAGAAAATAGAGAGAGATGATTTTCATAACACAATCAATGGATTTTGAATAAGCCATACAGGTATACAAGTTTTCAAGCCACGTTCCGAGCATCAAGGATATTTAGTTCATTTTGGAGCTCGCAAAAACGTTTTCCATCAAGTGGCTTGCTAAATATGTCAACTAGTTGTTTTTCAGTGTTGACATGGGGAATGGTTATGTCGCCTTTCATTGAGTGGTCTCTCAAAAAGTGATGTTGGATGTCTATGTGTTTGGTTCTAGAGTGCTCAACGGGGTTATGAGCAATTTTAATAGCACTCTCATTGTCACAAAGGAGTGGAATACGACTCATATTGTAACCATAATCCCTTAGAGTTTGTCGCATCCAAAGAAGTTGTGCACAACAACTCCCGGCTGCAACATACTACGCTTCGGCCGTGGATAGGGCAATGGAGTTTTGTTTCTTGGAGGACCAAGAAACTAGGGATCTACCTAGGAATTGGCATGTACCGTAGGTACTTTTTCTATCTACTTTACATCCGGCATAATCTGCATCAGAGTATCCAATGAGATTGAATTTGGAACCTTTAGGATACCAAAGGCCTAGGTTGGGTGTATGAACTAAATATCACAAGATTCTTTTTACGGCTGTCAAATGACACTCCTTAGGATTGGCTTGAAATCTTGCACACAAACATACACTCAACATAATATCAGACCTAGATGCACATAAGTAAGTAGGGATCCAATCATGGAGCAATATACCTTTTGATCCATGCTTGGTCCGTCCAAGTGTCCATTTGTTGCCATGGGAGTCTTTATAGGCTTCGCCTTGTCCATTCCAAATTTCTTGAGTATGTCTTGAGTGTACTTGGTTTGTCTTATGAGCGTCCCTTCCTTTTGTTGTCTCACTTGGAATCCCAAGAAGTACCTCAATTCTCCCAAGGAAATTGGATAAGAGCGAGAGCTAGATTGACTGTTGGTCCAATGCTAGTGGAGGATTCAGACTGGACATCTCGAATCTATCTTTCATAATCTTACTCATTCCGTTTGAAGTTGTTCAATTCTTCTTGCATTTCCACCACCCTATCCAAATCTTTCAATGCATCTTCAACCATGTGATGTTCCAAAGAGTATACAAACGAGTATTTCACAAAAAATAGCAATTCGAGATCTAGTTGTTACTCCCTTTTGGATGTCACCGATTATGTTGTCGATGGGGTGATCTCTTTTGATGCATTGGTGCACTCTTGGATGTGGCACTTGTGGTCTTGAATCTTCATGTTCATCTTCTTCTCCCCCTAAATGGTTGCCCTCATTGATTTGTTGGTCACCTTGTTCTTCATGAGGTTGATCTTGTGTGGAAGCCCCCCCTTGGTCCATTACCTTTACTTGTGGTTCATCTTCTTCATTTGCATTTGGAGGTGGCGCTTGTGGTCGAACATCGCCCAACGCCATTCTTCTCAACGCCTGGCATGGAGATTCTTCTCTATCTAGCACACATTGATCAACTTGCTCTTCTTGAGAGCCGTTAGTTTCTTTGAACACTACGTCGTGTGCTACTTCAACAAATCCGGATACCTTGTTGAAGACACGATAGGCGTAAGAGTTTCAATCATAGTCAAGCAAGAAACCTTCATCGGACTTTAAAGCGAACTTTGAAGTCCTAAGCTTCTTGTTCAATATATAATATTTAGAACCGAAAAGTCAAAAATAGGAAATATTAGGCTTGTTACCGGTGAGTAGTTCATATGACATTTTCTTGAGTAGGCGATGAAGATAGAGTTGATTTATGGCATGACAAGCGGTGTTGACCGCTTCAGCCCAAAATCGATCTAAAGTCTTGTACTCATCAAGCATTGTCCTCGCCATCTCTATGAGGGTTTGATTCTTCCTTTTCACTACTCTGTTTTGTTGAGCGGAGTATGGTGCTGAAAATTCATGTTTTATGCCTTCTTCATCCAGGTACTCCTCAACTTGGGTGTTCTTGAACTCCAGGCCATTGTCACTTCGTATATTCTTGATCTTCAATGAAAACTCATTTTGGGCATGCTTGAGAAACTTCTTGAGGGTTCCTTGAGTTTTTGTCTTATCATGCACAAAAAGAAAACCCACGTGAAGTGCAAAAAATCATCAACAATTAGTAAACCCTATTTGTTACCGCTGATGCTTATGTAAGCAATTGGACTAAATAGATCCATGTGAAGTATCTCGAGCGGTCTTGTCGTTGTCATGATGTTCTTCGCGGGATGGGTGCTCCTACTTGCTTCCTAGCTTGACACGCACTACAAGGCCTGTCTTTCTCAAAAACAACATCCTTCAAACCTCGGATGTGATCGCCCTTAAGGAGTTTTTGAAGATTCCTCATACCAACATGTGCTAGCCGTTTATGCCACAGCCAACCCATGTTGGTCTTTGCAATCAAGCATGTGTCAAGTTCAGCTTTATCTTTGTTGAAGTCAACAAGATAAAGCTTTCCCTTTAAAACACCCTTAAATGCAACCGAGTCATCACTCCTTCTAGAGACGGTCACACCCTCATTAGTGAACAAGCAATTATAACCCTTGTCACATAATTGAGATATGGATAATAGGTTATAATCTAAGGAATCGACATGTAAAATGTGAGAAAGAGTGTGTTGAGATGATATTGCAATTTTACCGGTACCGAGCACCCTTCTTTGACTGTTGTCTCCAATATAGATGTCTTCGCTTGGATATTCATTTACTTCATATTCAATGAACATCCTTCTTTCTCTGGTCATGTGGTTGGTGCATCCACTATCTAGCACCCATTTTGCTCCACCGGAGGAGTAGGTCTGCAAAAACAAATTACGCCTTGGTTTTAGGTACCCAAGCTTGTTTGGGTCCTTTGAGGTTAGTTACAAGTGATTTGGGCACCCACACATGAGACTTGGTGTCATGGCGTGGCCCAACATATTTAGCATAAACTCTACCAAAGTTACTTTTCATGAGTACATATGATGCATCAAAGGTTCTAAACAATAATTGTTGCTCATATGTGTTAACATGTTTGGACTTATCAACATTATTAGCCTTTCTAGCTTTAGGGGAGTTTCCCTTGACAAAAGCAATGTGCTCCTTGTTATTCTTGTGGCTTCTAGCATTTTGCTTTTCACCATAAGGATACCCAATGCCATATTTGACATTAGGAGGTCTTGTGGCCAAGTATGCACTGCGTGCATACTTGATCTTCTCCTTGTCAAATATGCCATTACGGGAAGGATGCTTGTCCTTTGTCAAGTTTGACTTATCCTTCAAGTTAGTATCAATTTTAGCACATGCACAAGTAATAGTAGTTTCAGGTTTTAAGTGTTGAGAAGGTGAGCTTGAAGAGGATGAAGGGTCACTTTGTTTGAGTGACTCAACTTGTACCTCAAGGATCTTGTTAAATTTGGTTAAGTTAGAAAGTTCATCCTTGATGATAACATTTGAGTAGCTTAACTTCAAGCAAGCTTCCTTGCTCGAAGCTAACTCAAGTTCTAGTGACTTGCTTCGCTCCTTTTCAAGTTCAAGGAGCTTTTTTATCTTAAGATACTCCTCCTTTTGAAGGATGATCATATCTTATTGGCGATCAACAAGATCCTCCTTATCAATAAGTTTATCCATCAAGAATTTCATTTTTGCAGCAGTTTTCTTATCTAAGCCAACAAGCATATCTTCATTATCACTATGAGCATCACTATCGCTAGAGTAAGAATGCGAGGAGGAAGATTTAGTTGTTACCTTTCTTTTACCTTCCTTCGCCATTAGAAATGTGTCGTTGTCCTTCCTTGCGCCAAGTTGGGAAGAGGGTGGATTTCTTGTTTGTCTTCTTGATGGCTATGTTAGCCATCTCCTCTTCCTCTTTGGATGAAGCCTCATCATTTGAGTCCCACTCCTTTCCTAGGTGCGCCTGTCCAATTTGCCTTTTCTTCTTTAACATCTTCTTGGGTTGAGGCTTTGTATCCTTGGCCTTCTTCTTGTTTTCTTCATAAGGACAATCAACTATAAAGTGGTTGTATTCACCACAGTTATAGCATGCACGCCTCAACTTAGGTCTTGACTTGTCTTTGTGTCTTCCTTCATTTGATTTACCACCTTGTCTTCTTTTCATCATCTTTTTGAATTTCTTCATAAAGAGGATCATGTCCTCTTCATCTACATTGTTGCTTTCGTCGTCGCTCTCCTCTTCTTGTTGAGCTTCTCGAGCTTCTTTTGACATGGGCTTGCAAGTGGACTTCAACGCAACTCCTTTCTTCTTTGTCGAGGTGAAGTCGGCAAACTTTGACATGTTTTGCTTGTTTTTCCATCATCTCAAAGTTGATGATCTTTCCAAGCAATTCGTCCGGGGTCATTTTCTTGTACTTGGGGCTTTCTCTTATCATCGAACATAGAGTCACATTCCGAGGCATGAAGGCTCTAAGAATTAGCTTCACCACCTCGTGATCATTCCACTTTTTGCTTCCATATGCTCGAACTTTATTAATGAGAGTCTTCAACCGATTGTACATGTCTTGCGGTGACTCATCTTCTTCTATGGAGAATCTCCCCAATTCGTCCTCGATCATTTCAATTTTTGCCTCTCGCACATGACGATCGCCTTCATGTGCAGTTTGTAATGTGTCCCATATTTCCTTGGGAATTGCGAGTCCATCCATCTTGGTGAACTCGTCTTGACTCAATGATGAAGTTATGACAGCCGCAGCTTGAGCGTTCCCATGAATAGCTTGCTCTTGACGTGGTGTGAGCTCTTCATCGTCATCCAGGATATCTACCCCTATACACACTATATGCCACAAGCTCAGGTTAAGTGATATTAAATGCATCTTCATATTTTGCCTCCAAATTGAATAATCGTTGTCGTCAAATAATGGGGCTTTTCCCAAAGGAATTGATAAATAATGGTTATTATTGGAATTTAAACGATCATAGTTGAAAGGATATCGGGAGTAGTCGGTGTGACTACTCCCCTTCTTCTTATGCTCATCATCGATCTTTATCTTTCCTTTAGAGAGGTCCTTCTTCCTTAGGAGCGCCTTGAGTTCAAGTGTCTCCTCATCATCATCCTCGAAGTATTGAATGGCGTCGAGGAGCTTCTCTAACTTTTGAGTCTTTTCATCTTCAACCTCCTCTTGGTTGAAGTTCTTGTGCGCATCCTTGATGTCCGACATTTTCTCTTTGAGCGATTAGTCTCCTTTTGAAGAGTCCGTCTTTGATACCAATTGAATGTAGCCTAGAGGGGTGGAATAGGATTTTTGAATTTTTTCATCAGAACCTTAAACACTTAGCAACCTGATCAAATACAGAGAAATTGGACTAGTCCGGTAGGGTGCGGACTAGTCTGGTGCGTGCGGGCTAGATCGATCAAGTTTGATGAGTGATTTCAATCAAAGTACTCTATGCAACGGAAATTGAGTTACAAATAGAGTGTATTGCTTCAATAAAACTAGATGTGGCACAAGTTTAACTTTAGATTCAAAGTTTTAACCCAAATTGAACTAGATTAAGCAAACCCTAGATCACTATGAATATATAGAACAAAAGAACAAAGGACACAATGATTTTTATCTTGTGGTTTGATTCCACAGAGGAAATCTACATCCATGTTGAGGAGCCCACGAAAGGTTCGGGTCTTCACCAACCCTACCCTCTTCGAATCGCCACGAAGGCCGATTCTCTTCCACTAATCACAAAGGGGTTAAAATAACCGTGTTCAAGGGGCCTTCTCAAAAGTTGAGGGCTCCCCAAGATTTACAACTGAAAAACACCACCAAACATACTCGAAAAGTATTCAATGAAACAGCGAGAGTGTGTGAGAGAATCAAACCCAAGAGCTCAAATCGTGAAGAACGTGTCTCTCCTTTGATCTATGGTTAATCCTTAAGGAGTTGATCTTTCTTGCGTTGATTGTATGGAGAGATGTGCTTTCTAGGCTCTTGGAAGGTGTGACGGTGCAGGGAGTCGAGAGAGATCATAGTTGGGCCGTGCACCTCTATTTATACTAGGGTTTCCAAGGATTACTGTTCGGGTTTACAAAGTTCGGACTAGTCTGTGGTGGACTTTGGACTAGTCCGGTGTGCGGTGTGTGGGAAACCCTAAGTGTCTTGAATATTCGGACTTGTCCGACCCTGGGTGGACTAGTCCGTTTTTGTCTCTAGAGATGTTCGGACTAGTCCGACACATATCGGACTAGTCCGGTGTGGTGAATTCTTTAGTGAATTGAGTACAAGTCTGCACTTGGAGGACTTGTCCGATTTTAGTCAGAGAGGATATCGGACTAGTCCGGACAATATCGGACTAGTCCGGTGTCGTGGAATTTTGAGGGGCTAAGGACAAGTCTGAAATTAGGGGGGGGGGGGCCTGTCCGATGTAGGTCAGTGAGGATTCCGGACTTGTCTGTGGAATATCGGACTTGTACGATATTGATCAGAAGGATTATCAGACTAGTCCAGATTTTATCGGACAAGTCCGCACTGAGAGGACTTATCCGACCCTGGACAGAGAGGTTATCGGACTAGTTCGGGGTACTTCGGACTAGTCCAGTCCTGTGTAAACTTGTGCAGTGAGAGTGTTTTCTTTTGCTTGAGCTCTTGGAGTGTATTTCTCCAACACACTCCATACATAAAGAGTATCCTATTCATCTCTTGACTCTTTTCAACTTGATTCATCACTCTCCTTTCTTTTTGCTTTTACTTCATAATTTCAACAAAAACCTGCGCTCATCTCAACCATTTGGTTAGGATCTTATTTGTTTGTCATAAATCAACCAAATCCCACAAGGGATTCCTAGATGCACTTTCAAATTGATTCGCACATCATAATCCTTAATGAGTTCCAACCATCGTCGTTGCCTCAAATTCAGATCCATTTGCATGAATATGTACTTGAGACTCTTACGATCCATGTAAATCTCACATCTATGGCCAAGAACGTAATGTCTCCAAATTTTCAACGCATGCACTACGGCTGCAAGTTCGAGATCATGTGTAGGATAATTGTGCTCATGTTTCTTCAATTGTATAGATGCATAAGCTACTACTTGGACTTCTTGTATCAATACACAACCAAGTCCTTGCCTTGAAGCATCGCAATAAATATCAAAGCTCTCGCTCACATCTGGAAATACCAACACAAGTGTTGTTGTTAGAGTTCTTTGAAACTATCTTGACAAGCTTGAGTCCATTGAAAGGCTTCTCCTTCATTAACAGTTCAGTCATGGGCTTCGCTATCTTGGAAAAGTCCTTGATGAACTGGCAATAGTATCTAGACATTCGAAGAAAACTCCTTATTTCCTTCACATTTTGTGGTGGTTCCCACTTTAGCACATCTCTAACCTTTCCAAGGTCAACTGACACTCCTCCTCCAGATATGACATGGCCTAGGAATGATATCTCCCTTAACCAGAATTGACACTTGTTAAACTTGGCTTACAATTGGTGCTCTCGCAGTTTCTGCAATGTCAGCCTTAGATGCTCTTCATGCTCCTCTTCACTCTTTGAGTAGATCATGATTTCATCAATTAACACTACCACAAACTTATCCAAATACTCCATGAAAACTTTATTCATAAGATACATAAAGTATGTAGGTGCACTAGTTAATCCAAATGACATGACCGTATACTCATAGGATTCATACCGTGTCCTGAAAGTTGTCTTAGGTATGTCTGATGGTATAATCTTCATTTGAAATATCCCGACCGAAGATCAATCTTAAAGAATATTTTGGTCCCTTCATCTGGTTGAACAGATCCTCTATTCGGGGCAGCGTGTACTTATTGTCACCTTGTTGAGAGACCGGTAATCCACACACATTCTTTGAGATCCATCCTTCTTATCTACGAAAAGCACTAGGGCTCCCCATGGCGACGAGCTTGGGCGTATAAAACCCTTCTCTAGCTGCTCTTGAATTTGCTTCTTAAGCTCTGCTAGTTCCTTAGGAGGCATACTATATGGCCTCTTCGCTATAGGTGCAGTTCCAGGTATTAAATCAATGACGAACTCGATGTCACAATCAGGTGGCATACCTAGCAATTCCTCAGGAAACACATCTGGGTACTCACAAACAATTGGAATTTCCTCCAAAGTTACTCCTTTTGTGTGATTTACCATTGCCTTCTCGATCGCCGGTTGAACTGCCTTGAACTCTATACTGACTCCTTCCTCATTTTTCAATTGCACTGTCTGAGTGGCACACTGAATTACTCTATTATGCTTCCTTAGCCAAGCCATTCCAAGTATGATGTCCAAGCCTTGCGAATTCAGGAATATAAGATTGGCGAGGAAATCTACCCCTTATGAAAATACTTACTTTTGGACATACTATATCCATCCTCATCTCTCCCCAAGGAGATTTAACCAACAAAGTATACTTCAGGTATGATATAGGCATGCTATGCTCTGCAACATACTTTGATAAGATGAATGAATGGGATGCTCCAAAATCAAACAATATAGTAGCGGGGTTGGAGTTTGCGAGAAACGTACCAATCACAACATCTTTAGCTTGTTGAGCCTCTTCTGCAGATACATGGTTCACCTTGCCACGAGCGAAATTTTTTGGTCCTCGGTTGCCTTGAATTGCTCCTCCATTTGGTCTAGGATTCTACCTTTGAGCATTGTTCATCTATCCCTGACCTGATCTTGGGCATTGATTTTCAAAATGTCCTGCTTGACCACAAGTATAGCAAGTCTTTCCACCAGTGGCGCCAGCAAAGTTAGGGCGAGGATGGTTTTGAGCATAAGCAGGCATATTTGGGAATGGCGCAGGCTGCATAGGTAAGTGAGGTGCTTGCATGGCAGGGCGTTGCTGCATTGCCTATTGCGGTCGCGATGGATAAGCAGGGTGGTATGCAGCATCATACGGGTTGTAATATGGTGCAGTAGGCTATGCATAGCGAGGACAGACATTGCTTCCTTGTGGCTGTCCCTGATATGGCATTTTACTCTTGTGGTCTAGTTCCATCTCTCGAATCTTGTTCTCAACCACAATGGCCTTGTCAACTAGCTTCTGAAAATTCACATAGTCAGCATTGAGCAACTAAACTTGAATTTCATTGTTGAGACCCCTCATGAACAGATATTGCTTCTTGCTATCAGTATGATGTCCTCTGGAGCATATCAAGACAGTTGAGTTAATTTATTGAGATACTCACTCACACTCATCCTTCCTTGCCTGAGGTTTTCAAATTCTTGTCTTCTTAGTATCATGACTCCCTCAGTTACATAGTGACAGCGAAAATTCTCCTTGAATTCAGCCCAGGTGTTTCTCTCTTGATTTTCATGGGCATTGCAAAGAGATTCCCACCAATCTGTAGCAGCTCCAACCAACTGGTGTGAGGCAAAAAGAACCTTCTCTCTATCACTGCACTAGACAATAGCAGGTTTCTTCTCAACAGCCTTCAGCCAATCATCAGCTTCCATAGGGTTTGTGGCTTGAGCAAAGGTAGGTGTCCTGGTCCTCATGAACTCTCCCAAACGGTTGTGTGGTGGCGGGGGTGGTGGTGCATGTGGAGCTGATTGTTGTTGCCAGCTTGCAGCTGTCCCATGGTCTGTATCATGGTCTGCATAGCCAACAGCTGCTCAAGGTTGATAGCTACCTGTCCCATTCCATTGTTATTATGAGGTGTTCCATTGTTCTCCTCCTCACAATTGGCATTCCTTTGGTTGCGAGTCCTCGGCATCTGTTGGTGAAAGAATAGTAGATACGGGAGAATTTAGAATTCAAAAGGAAACACCCCAACTATATACATCAAGGTATATGTAACTAACAACTCTCTTATTAATACTAAAAACCCTATTAGAGGATGTGGACAAGGATCCCACAACTCTCTACTACGTGCAGACGTGGACAAAATGCTAGACGTCCCACAACTCGCACTAAGCACACAAGCACAAGGACATGCCAAGAAAATTCAGCACACCACACTAAACACAACCCAATGATCTAAGCGCTTTTCTAACTTCTAGATAGGAGATCTAGACTTAATTGTGTGAGCCATAGCTGTCCTAATCATGAGGCGGTGAAGACGACGACAGCGGTGAGGCATACATTGGTGCACACCTGGGTGAGTTGGTCGTCCATGTAGGCGCTAGAGAGGTAGCTACACCATTGACCTCCATGGTGGCACAGACTTCCTCTTGCTTCTCCATGATGAACAACTTCTTACGGAGGTAACGGATCTCTCCCATGACATCAGCATAGCGATTTCCCAAATTCACCAATACTTCCTGAGATCTGTCAACAGCATGAGAACTAAATTGAGCTCCATCTTGTGGTCTTAAAACTTCCCTTGTTCCTTTTTTGCATTGTGGGTGTAGTGCAAAGCTAGTACCTCCAACCTGCTCTCGGTAGATGTTGCACAATCTAGTAAGTGCATCCCAAGCCACATCATAAATAGCTTGCTCCATGGTCCTTCTCCATGTGGACGCAAAGTGTCAAGTGACCACCTCATCTTCAGTGAGAACAATAACTTGATCCCTCCATTCTTCACGTCCATAGCGAGGAAGCCTCTTAACATTGTATTCTTGGTGCATTTTGCATAAATCAAGGAACTCCTTCAATTGCCTAGCTGCAAATCCTCCATTGGTGCCATCAGAACAGAATTCTTGGGCATCACGGTAAACTAGGCATTTGTCCTCCTTCCTGGCTTCACTAGGCTGTGATGCATTCCTTTGGGCTTCAAGTACTTCTTCTTGTGCAGCGGGTTCATCCTCTTCTTGCGGTTCCTCCTCATCTTAAGCTTCATCTTCCTCTTCCTCACTATCATAGATTTCCACCATCTTTGGATCTTCCTCCTCCTCATCATCATAGAATTCCACCATCTCAGGGTCTTCCCCCGTCGTGTTGGAGTGTTCATGCTCAACTTCCTTTGCGTGGGAACTCACTTCTTCCACCTCTTGGGCTGGTTCTATTTGCGGCTCCTTGCGAGGCCTAAGCTTGCTTCCAAGGGGTGGCAAACGAGCTCTCTTGCGGGCTGTCATTTTGGTGTGAGCCATCTATAAGACAACATGAGAAAAATAGAGAAAAACAAAAATATCAGCTCTGAAATTGCAGCAGCCATAAATTAAGATGAGAAGACGTGCATTTGCTCAAAAAGATAGAAAAGTGGCAAAAATTGCAGCAACAGCAAAAACACAAATTTATTCACATTATATAGCTAGTGGAAGACAAAATTGTGCAAAACAGGCAAATTTTTAATAGGAAAGAAGTCCTAAGTGATTTGTGGTGTCCATTCTACCTAGGCTTGCATCCTACGGTCAAACCTAGCTTTGATACCAATTTGTGGCACCCAGTTCCGAAAATGAACCAAGCGTAATGCATATGTGTGCCCAGGATGTTTAACACACATACACAGGTGATTCATAAACGATAAACAGATTATAACCATGTCTCGAATAATATCACTAATAATAGTACCTTATTACAAACCAAATAGTCTCAAATACAAGCTCTAAGAAACTACAGCGGAAAATACTAAACACTAATGACTCCAACTCCACAGGCAAGCTTGACGGTAACACGCACGCCTAGAACTCCTCGAAGACCTCCTGGTACTCCACATTGTCGCCTGCATCTGAATTTGTTGCGGGGATAGCAAGGGTGAGCACATGTCGTATTCAGCAAGTGGGAAAAGTATGACATGTAGCTTAAACAAAGAATGATAATTAAAAGGCTAATTGCATGAAAGTGCATTCAAAACAGATAAAATGCAATTATTTCATCATTAAGTGAGGTCCTTCCCAAAATAACCCAAATATCATTAATTTCAACTTAGTTGAAAAATACCAGCCATAATAATCCATAATTAACTCATAACTGCTCATATGTCTCATTTTCAGCAATTCCATATACCAAAGTCAATTAATGAACCATTACCAATTTCCAATTCAATTCCATCCATTAACCATGTTAAAGTCCAAACTCTAATCATGTGAGGGTCTAGGTTGCTCATAACTGGGAGCACAGCTATCATGATAGTTTTTAACACACTCTGCAGAGGATGTACCACTTTACCCACAAGTTCGTTATTTCATCACCTTTCGATGACTAAGGAATCTCAATTATGCCGTCTCACACTTCCGTTGGTGTGTGGCCAAGAGATCACAAAATGGCCTTTACAAAGTGATTACTAGCATATTTAGACCCCAATGAGGTTTCAACGGTGGTGATGTCTCCAACTGAGCACATCCAACCAAGGGCCTCCTCTTGAGCCATTTGGATCCCAAGGTAGTCCCAACAATCTCTACAAACCCATCCGACTACCCCTTCCCCGAGCCTTCTTAATGGTCCAAATAGTACAGGCAAAACACTAATTAGTCAGCTAAGCCACACCCATACTTGCCTCTGTGGTGGCATTGTAAATCCTGGATGGTCTCTCTATGAACCGGTCCTTAGATCTAAAGTAAGCAAAACCACCAAAACAGTCCAACCCATTCCATATAACCGGCTTGCTTAGATCCCTAGGCACCATGTTGCTAAAGGGTCATTACTATCAAATTCCACCATTCATGTGTTCAATAGTTCATAATTAGGCAATATGATTATTTCCCAAACCCAATTGATTATAGCAAAGCAAGAGTGTAAAATACCCTTCTCAACTCTCTACATTGTGTTCAAGCGACACGGGTGGTCATACAAGACTAGTAAACTCCTACAATTGGGCTTTCCCATCAATTGACACAAGCATGCAATTTTACAAACAAAACATTTAAAACCCTAGATCATAATGATCAACGACAGTTAACTTGCTCTTGAGCTTGGTTTGAATCAAAGGCTTCAAAGTTCTGGTTTTGTGGGTCCTCAGAAGCATTCTCTACAGCGAGACCTTCTATTCCGCGTGACAAACATGCAAAACAAACATTACAATCAATAAATGCTCATATATTACTCAATATGCAATGATATGCATGATTTATGCAATAATAAAGTAATACTTGTTAATGAGTTTCTATTAATATTTACTAACTAGTTACAATGGTTTGTAACAAGTTTTAACAAGTTTGGAATTGATTTGAGTCAAATTAGGTTCAATTCAACATTAACAGATTCAGAGGTCGGACAAGTCCGGTATCAGGGTCGGACTAGTTTGCCCTGATCAGAAATGCGAATTAGGGTTTTCTGATCTGCGAGGTTTTTGGGTTGAATTCACGTGGGAAAGTGAATGTAGAGGGTGTATCACATATTTAGAGATCCAAACATCACGAATTGGGTGTGAAACTTGAGTCTTGACAATTAGGGTTGGTGGAGATAAGTTGATGATGATTTGGTGATGAGGAACGTCAATTGTCAAAAAGTTGATGAAGATCGATCTTGATTGATCCTTCCCCCTCTTCTCCTCCTCCTCCTTGCTTTTGGACTTCTTCTTGACATCAGCGCAAGGCAAAAGGTGGCAGCGAGGGTTTGTAATGGTGATGGAGAGGTGTGGGGTATTGGGTTGCTTATATAGGGGTGGAGAGGTAGAGTTTTGGGGTGAACTCCAAGTGGATTTCGGTGGGGGACGTGTGGGGCTGAGGTTGGGTCCAGTTTGGCTCCTCTGGGGTTGGGCACGAACTTCTTGGGCACAATTAAGGCAATTACCCAATAACCAATCGTGGAAGAATAATAGAATCCGAGTGGAATTCAGCAGGCCAGACTAGCCCGCAATGGGGACCGGGCAAGTCTGTTTGGCAACAGAGAGGTTTTCGAACAAGTCCGGTATGAGTGGTCGGACAAGTCCGTGGTTGCAAAATAAAAGGCTTCCGGATTGAAAAACTGGACCATATCGGACTAGTCCGCTTGGAATCGGACAAGTTCAGAAAAACATCAGAACCTCAATCGGACTAGTCCGTGCAATGTGTCGGACAAGTTCGGGCTCTGAAGAAATCTAAATTTCTAAAACATAAGAGGAATACCGGACTAGTCCGGTTTCGGGGCCAGACAAGTTCGTACCTTGACAGACTTGAATTCGTGATTAAGCCTAAATTCATTTCAATCTTGTTCCATTTAAGGTTGCTTTATGTTAAATATGTATGAGGATGTATGCAATGCATTATGCATAAAAATGAGGGTGTTACAGCTACTTAACTATCTAAGCACTATGCTTAAATGTTAAGTAAATATCTTAAGAGCTGTAGTACAAGTGCCTTCCTAAGGCAATGACTAACCTAAACATTGTTGACACCAATGTTGAGGCCAAACACTAACTTACTCAAATTAACATAGTCATATTAATACCTAATTAGACTATAGCGGTGGTGTATGATGTTTATGATAACATGATATGAGCATTATGACTAGACCATAATATCATCTATAAGGGGATGAAAGCATCCAATTGGGCGAGTAAAGCACCAGTCCAGCTGCTCTAGGAGGGGAGATGATTGCATGTTACTCCAAGTGTATCGTTGGCCTTTGAGAGGTATTTCGATCAGGCTAAGCTGGTTGATTATATCGTTGAAGGTTTGCATGTCAGTATAGTTTGCACCCGGCCTGCTCCGATCCTCTGGCGAACGGTAAAAGTTGAAATCTCACATGATCATCCAGTTTGAGTCATCTTGGACCTCGAGATTCCAGAGCCACTGCATGAAGTCCATCCTAGGCTGCCCCTAGCTTGGACCAGTTGACAGGTTCCATGTGCTTCCATTTAGGAGGGAAGAGAAGCACACCGTGATGGCGAATGGTAGGGTTTCCACGACCCTTCCTTGTAGAAGCGAGTTGTTCCAACTAACCAGGATTCCCCCTGAAGATCCCACAAATGGGGAGAAAGCAAATTTGTTAAATCTTTTGGGGGCAAGTTTTTTTAGCTAGGAGTGGTCAATGGCTTCAATTTAGTTTCCTGGACACAAAGAATGGCACACCTAGTCTCCTCAATTTTGGCCCTAACAGCCTGCTGTTTCTTAAAGTCATTAAGGCCCCGTATGTTCTAGTTTAGTATACTCCAACTGCGGTTTCTCCTATCCATTTAACAGTGGCTATTTGGGGCATGGTGCCAGCCTGGGTATGAGCCTGGGTGGCAATGTCATCACAGAAATAGAGATAGAGCATCCAGAGAATGGTAACAAGGTGGAGAACAAACATGATAACAAGCAACGTGCAGTTCGTAAAGTCGGAAACAAAATAACGAGAGGGCAAGATAGACAAGATACAACTTTGGCGTCTGTCAATGCAACTGGCCTTCCCTGAACTAAACAAAAAAGGTCATGACTCATTGAACCGGCGTTGTCATGTCTCCAACCTCCCTGTCCGGCTTGCCAAGCGCGGCGATCACCATCATTGGCTCGATCCCGCAGCTGAGTGTTGTCTGTTGGAGCTCCGAGACCGGGACTTGGGTATAAGGAACAGAGGTCTTGTCAAGGTCATCAAGAGAGGGGAATTTGATCGGGCCATTGAAGTTGAGAGTATGAGCTTTACCTGAGTGGGATGATTCAGCTCCAACATGGTGGCTGCTCGACCCCGCGGCAGTGGTGGACTCCTCCCTGCAACTGTCGGTTCTGGCACCGGTTCGGTAATTGTGCATGTGTGTCACTGTAATTGCATAAGTGATACTTTATTGAACGCCTGCGATTATTTCATTGTGAATGGAGTTGGAAGTGGGAGATCCCTCTATGATTCTACATTTTGACATTTTAGTCAATTGTTGGAAAACATTTGCTTGAGAAGAATTGATTTCCCTATGTTAGTTTTCTATATATGTATGATTATTATTTTGATATTTCTTCATGATTTGCATTGGAATATGGTGCTCAATTCACATGTTGTCCATTTTTTCACTTAAAAAGGAAACATTCACTACAGGAAAACAAATTATTTTCATAGGCTAGCCCCATGAAGAGTCATTTGTGAGGGACTCACGAGTAACATCTATTGTTGTGTGTCTTAGTGGTGGCACACGAACATGTTATTTTTAAGCCTAGCTGATGGCTCGCAAAAATATTCGTGGGTTTTTACGTTGGCCCACGAAAATAAGATTTTATTTTCGTGTACTTCAACATTCCCCCACGAAAAATCCAACTGGCTGCCCTATCGGGAACATCCGCGCCGCCACCCGTTCCGATTCACCTCCCCTCTCTCCTCACCCGCCCCCACCTCACTTCCCTCATGTTCGCCTCGTCTGACAGCAGTGGATTTAGCGTCTTGGCGATGGAAGGTGAGAAATCAGGTCCTCTCCGCAGGTCGGAATTGACCATAGGCTGTCTCCAACAATGGAACCTAAAAGTGAATACGCATTTAGCTGTTTAGGTCTTGCTATTGTGTAATATTGAGGACCAAAGTTAGACATCTCCAACAGCTGAGGCAATTTGGTGCAGGCCAACCGTTTCCAGCGAGAAAGGAAATATTGTTCCCGCTCTACCAGTGAGGACCGGGCGCGTAGTTGACAGGAAATCAGCGACTGAAGGTATGTCTCCTCCTCTTCCAGCGATGCATGGCTCCATCCAGGGGGGGGGGGGGGGGGTTTGGCTGCTCTCTGCGGCAGGCACCATGGCTGTGAGGGATCGAGGGCCATGTTTGCGGGAGGCGCTGTGGCAGGTAGGGATGTCCTGGCTGTTGTGCGACAGCAGGCACGGGTGCCATGGCTGCGTGAGCCCTCGGCGCTTGACTGTGATGAAGGGAACTGCGTGATCTTGAGCAAATGAGCTCTTCCATTTTTTTCAATTTACGTTGCAAAGTAGCTACTGGTTTCCAATGAGCTTCAAACTAGCTACTGGTTTTGTGCAGGCCTTTTCAGACATGGCTTTTAGGTACTATCAGATGAATTAGTGTGGCACTTTGGCAGCAACATCAAAAAATGAGGAAGAATTGGAAGGTTGTGCGGTTGCAGTTGCAACAATTCCAAAAAAACGTCGGTGGGGAGGTTCTGTTTTTGGTCACAAGACCAAATATCGTGACCGTCTTGGCGGTGACATTCGCTTTAACAATGACTACTTCGTACGTAGGCCACTATAAGACGCAGAACATTTCCGTTGAAGGTAATTTATAAATGTAGTTCTTAATTGGTTCATATTTTCGTAGACTGTACAATTTTGAACACTATAGTATTGTTGTGTTTTCAGGTTCCATATGTAGCAATCGTTGTTCTTGAAGGTTATTGATCGTGTCACGGCTGCAAATGATTTTTTTCAAACAAAAGCGCAATGCAGCAGGCTCATCGGGGTTTCCCCTAAACAGAAGTGCCCAGTGGCAATGAAGATGCTAGCATATGGCGAGCCAGCAGATTTTCTTGATGACGTTCAACGTATGGGTGAAAGCGCCGTTCTTAAAACTATTAAGGAGTTTGTGGGCACCCTAGTTTCAGAATTCGGAGAGGAGTTTCTTCGACCACCTAAATAGGTTGCATTGCAACATATTTTATCCGTGAACGAGGCTTGTGGCTTCTCTAGAATGATAGGTAGCATCGACTGCATGCACTGGGAGTGGGAGAAGTGTCCAACTGGTTGGGCTGGGATGTACAAGGGTCACAAGGGCAAGCCAACACTAATATTAGAGGTAGTAGCAACACAAGATTTGCGGATTTTGCATGTATTATTTGGACTTCCAGGTCTCATAACAACATTAACGTGTTGGAACGTTCACTTGTATTTGATGATTTAGCAAGCGGAAATACACCAACGATTGAGTTTATTGTTAACGCGAAGCCATACGGTCTTCGATACTATCTTTCTGATGGGATTTATCCCGATTGGGCCACTTTGGTTAAGAGCATTAGTGCACCAGCCAGCAACAAGCAAAAGGTGTATGCAGCACGACAGGAGGGTTGCCAAAAGGATGTTGAGAGAGCTTTCGGAGTGCTTCAAGCAAAGTGGAAGATATTACATAGGTCTGCTCATTTATGGAACCAAAAGGACCTTAACTCCATTGTGCGTGTGTGTATACTTCACAATATGATTGTAGAGGATGAACGTGGTGTTCAACTTCCATCCATACATCCATCTGAGTGGCCAGGTGCAGAAAACCCTCAAGTTACTCCACCACGCTCTTTACCTGGTATAGAAGAGCTCATTGAAACATATTCTGTGATACAAGACAACGCTACTGCACATTCGCTTAAAAATGATCTTGTGGACCACATGTGGACACTATATGGTGCAGCAGCTGGGCCTTTTTCTCAGAAGTGATCTGCCAGTTCGAAGTCACTCTGCAGCATGGTGATCTTATTTTGGAGCATGACATAATGGTGGTCGTATTTTGTACATTGTAGTAGTGATGCTCTTATTTTGGATTCTGACATAGTGGTAGTGATGGATCTATTTTGTATTAATAGTTTGTCTTATGTTGCTGCATTTCGGTTCAGTTATAATGTTACTATTCGAGAACAAAAGCAGCTCATATCAATTTCTGACCGTAATCTGGTTGGAAATAGTTCACTGTATTTCAGTTCAGTTTCCGTGATGTTATTTCTCATTTGGGTGATCACCTGTGATGTATATTGGTCCATACATGAATGGTGTTATCATTGCCTGCTATTGCAATATATCATCTGAACTTTTAAGTATACACGCAACAGGTTTCATTCATACAGTTTCATTCAGCATCCACACTGATGAGGACATCTCTCATTTGCATACAATACAAGAACCGATCACTAGAGCATGTGCGCGATAATTGGGTCGCCAGGTACGTTCTAACCTTGTCAATTGTTTTTCAGAACTAACGCTTGTTTCCATGCATGTTTTATTGATTAGGAACAATGGAGAGGACCATCAAGGGTTTGGAGGAGTCCAAAGAGTCAAGGAGGAGGAGATAGGACATCCATCCCAAGGAGGAGTCCAAGCCCAACTCGACTTCGACTCCACCTTGAGGTCCACGAGCTGCCTTCACCAAAATTTATGTTCTGGACACATACGGAGGCGGATTTAGACGTTCTACATATGGTTGGAACCGCGATTTCATAAAGCTTCCAATGGAACTGGCCCCACCTTAAAATTCCTTCTGAGTTGACGGGAATCGGCAAAACAAGTAGGCATCCAAAATCTGTCTGGTGCTGCACCACCGTCCTTTGCGCTGATGGCCCGTGTATCGTGTGGAAGCCCATTAGACTTGCGTCCAGGGGTCTTGCATGCCCCTAATTCCTATTTATACAGCAGCCATCACCACATTAGGGTTAGTGAAAGTGCATCTAGGATCCTCGTGGGTTTTGGATGATTGATGACGGCAATTAAGTAACTAATGAGCTCAGTGATCTTAAGCACAGGTGTGGACTCAAGCGGAAACACAAACCCTCAAAAAGGAAAAGGATGAAAACAGTGATGTTGACTCAAAAAGAAGAAACTAGGGTTTCTAGTGTGTCGAGTTTAGACTAGCCATATGTGTATGAGGATGTGTGCGTAAAGTGCATTGAGATCAAGTTGGGAGCTCAAAGTGGTTTAGAGATCAAATCCCATTGAGAGAAGAGAGTTGGAAAAGTCTGGCAGGAGTGGCCGAACTAGTCTGTGCAGGTGGCCAGACTAGTCCGCTCCTGGCCAGCCAAGTCCGTTTTCAGCCAAATCAGTAGGGTCTGACTGAGTTCGAACTAGTCCGTAGTGAGAGGGACTAGTCCGGGTAGTCGTGGAATGGGTTTTTAGGACTAAGTCCCAAAACCACAGACTTGTCCGTTTTAGTCCGGACCAAGAGGTCCTGACTGAGATCGGACTAGTCCGCCCTGGAGGCCCAACTAGTCCGAGTTTGGAGAGAAGTGGACTTTCAGCGACTAAGTCCGGGTAGGGCCGGACTAGTCTGTGGTCTCCAGACTAGTCTGTTTTCACACGAAACAAAAGGTTCTGTGTGAGATCAGACTAGTCCGGTGTGGCTGGACTAGTCCGTTTTGAAGTGACCATTTGAATTTGAAGTTTGGCGGGTAGTGTGACGATTGCCGTGCAGTGCGACAGTTGTCAGGGACGTAAGTGGTCCCAAAGGCAGGACTAGTCTGGGCCCTAGGGCAGACTAGTCTGACCATCTGCTGAAGTCAGTAGTATGGGTTGGGAACCTCTATAAATAGAGGACCCCTGGATTCATTTGAACCATTCCTTGAGAAAGTTGAAACCCTAGCGCCGCCACAGCAAACCTTGAGCCTCCAAAAGCCTCCATCTTGCCTACCTTCCCCCTAAAACTAATTCTTGTGTGGATTAGGGTTTGGTGAGGTGAAGAAGAGGAAGAACACCGCTCTAGGCTCTCGGTTTGATCTCTTGCACTTGTGATTCTTTGTGATCTGTGGCTTGAGTTGATCTTTGTGATTTGTGATTGTATTTGTGGTGGGAGCCTCAGATTGTGAGAAGCCCCAACGAATCTTGTATTCACCCTTTGTGATAGTGGAAAACCAAGTTAGGCCCTTGTGGTAAACTTGGTGAGGGAAGGGTTGTTGAACCCGGTCCTTTGTGGACTCCTCAACGGGAATGTAGATTCCTTTGTGGGATTGAACCTCGAGATAAATTCCTTTGTGTCCCTTGTGTACTTCTCTTTCACTCATTGCACATTGCTTCTAGGGTTAGCTTTATCGTTTTTGTTCATCACCCTTGTCTCATTGTGATCCTTAGCCTCATACTTGCTTCATAACTTGTTAAGGTTCACTAAGTCATTCTAACATACTTTGCATCACAAGAATCGAACTAAATTTGTTAGAAACCCTTTTTAGATTTTCCCTATAGGTGGATCGGACTAGTCCGCCCCTAGACCGGACTAGTCTGCCCCCTGAGTACTGATCTCGTTTTATTAAGTCATTTTAGGTCGATTAGCCTATTCACCCCCCCTCTAGGCAACTTTCAATTGGTATCAGAGCAGGACTCTCCCAAAGAGTCTAACAACTCGGAGAGAAGATGGCCGTAGTGGGGTATGACGAGGTCTCGACCAATGACATCCAAGCAACTCAAGAGGAGGTGCTTGTCTACCAAGACAAGTCGACGGATGACGAAGAGACTCGCCAGCTCAAGGCGAAACTTCGAGAGAATTTGAAGATTCCAAAGGTTGACTCTTCAACCTCCACACCGGGTGGCACGATCAACTACAACCAACAAGGCTACAACTATGAATGCCTTGTCTCCAACAAACACTACCTTTCCATCCCATTGGGGAAGCCTCCTCAATTCGATGGAACCAACTACAGGATGTGGAAGCACAACATGAAGATCCATCTCGTGTCACTCAACCCCTCTTTATGGCAAATTGTGTTGACCGGGGTGCATATCCTGAAGAATGAAGAAGACATCACTCCAGAGCAAGTTGTGCTCCTACACCGCAATGCCCAAGCGGCCGGAGTGATCATCTCATCTCTATCAAGAGATGAATTCAACCGAGTAGATGGACTTAAGGTGTCCAAAGATATTTGGGACACCCTCAAGACGGCTCATGAAGGCAACCGAGTCATCAAAGAAGCAAAGATTGAGCTCATTGAAGGAGAGCTCGGGAGGTTTTCCATAATGGATGGTGAATCTCCCCAAGAGATGTACAACCTCCTAAATCTACTCATCAACAAGAGTAGATCTTATGGCTGCACGAAGTGGACGGACCACGAGGCGGTGAAGATGATGATTCGGGCATTCATGCCTATAAACGTCTCTCTTTGCTCTATGATACGGGAAAGTACGGGGTTTGCCAAAATGACCCCGGAGGAGATCTTAGGAAGGATCATCAACCACGAGATCATGGAGAAGGAGGCGCTCTTCTACAATGACCTCCAAAGGTTCACCGCCTCGAAGATGAAGGATGTTGCACTCAAAGCAACATCCTCCTCAAAAGAGCAAAATGAATATGATGAGGAGAGCCTTGACACCAATGAGGAAGAGGCCCTATTCATCAACAACTTCAAGAGAATGATGAGGAGAAGAAAAGGAGGATACAAGCACGAGAGCAAGGGCAAAGATAAAGCAAGGCACAAAACAAAGAGGGATTGCTACAATTGTGGCGAGTATGGGCACTTCATTGTAGATTGCCCACATGAAGAGGGCAAGAAGAAGAAGGAGGGCAAGCCACAAGAGAAGAAGTTCTATAAGAAGAAGAGGCCCTCCGGTCATGCTCACTTAGGCAAGGAGTGGGACTCTAACGATGAGTCCTCCTCGTCCGAAGATGAGGAAAAGATGGCAACCATAGCCATCGGGAGGAGCTCCAAGGGAAGCAAGATTTTCCCCAACCTCTACGACCACAAGCAAACTTGCCTCATGGCAAAACAAGGAAGGAGAAAGGTTACTTCTAAATCATCCTCTTCTATATCCTCCCATGATGATTATGATAGTGCTAGTGAAAACGAACACATGCTCAAGGACATAAGTAAGAGCACTTTGCGTAGGATGAAATTACTCTCAGATGAAATCTTTGAGAAGTGGGAGCTCATAGATAGGCAAGAGGACATGCTTATCCATGAAAAGGAGAGATGTAAAGAGCTCATTGAGCTCATTGAGCTTGAGAGAGAGAAGAGCAAGGCATTAGAGCATGAACTTGCTCTAAGCAAGAAAACATGCTCAAGTCTTGAGGAGACAACCATTGAGCTCAAGGACAAACTTGGCAACTTGGAAAAAGTTAACAAGATCCTTGAGACTCAAGTTGAGTCCCTCAAGACCAATGTAGCCTCTTCCTCCAAAAGCTCATCCTCCTCAAAGGTTGCATCCGAAGCAATCTCTACTTGCAAATGTTCTAACTTGATCCTTAAATTAAAGGATGAGCTTGAGTTGACTCAAGGCAAAAAAGCACCTAATGGTGGCATCTTTGACAAAGAGAAGGTGGCGTATGCACGAAGTGCATACACCAACACAATACATCCCAATTTCAAGGATGGTCTTGGTTCTACTAGAGGTGGAAAGCAAAATGCTAAAACCTCCAAGTATGGCAAAGACTTGATTGTCTTTGTCAAAGGAAGCTCATCCCCAACTAAAATTGGGAAGAATACTTCAACTAGCACTAACATGCCTAAATCTGAACCGCATCCTCTCTTTCATGATTTTGATGCATCTTATGTTTTAATGAGGAACAAGTATGGCAAAGTTTATGCTAGATATGTTGGGCCACTCCGCAAGAGCCCCAAGCCTTGTGTGTGGGTGCCCAAGTGTCTCACTACTACGTCAAAGGTCCCAACGCCGCTTGGGTACCTAAAAGGAAGGCATAATCTTGTTTTGTAGGCGTACTCCTCCGGTGGATCCAAATGGGAGCTCGATAGTGGATGCACCAACCACATGACCGGAGAGAGGAGAATGTCTGTGGAGTATGAGCAACATGATGATCCAAATGAAGGGATCCTCTTTGGGGACAATAGTCGAGGGAAAATCCTTGGCTCCGGTAAAATTGTCATTTCTCCCCAACACACTCTTTCTCATGTTTTGCATATTGATTCTTTAGACTATAACCTTTTGTCCATATCACAACTATGTGACAAGGGTTATAATTGTGTTTTTACTAATGAGGGTGTGAGCGTCCTTAGAAGAAGCGACTACTCAATCGCTTTTAAGGGTGTGCTCAAGGGAAAGCGTTATCTTGTGGATTTCACCTCGGATAAAGCTCAACTTGACACATGCTTAATGGCGAAAACCAACATGGGATGGCTTTGGCATAGAAGGCTAGCCCATGTTGGGATGAGGAACTTACAAAATCTTCTTAAGGGCGAGCACATCTATGGTTTGAAGAATGTTGTTTTTGAAAAGGATAGGCCATGTAGTGCTTGCCAAGCGGGGAAGCAAGTGGGAGATCAACACCACTCCAAGAACATCATGACGACGACAAGACCTTTGGAACTACTACACATGGACCTTTTCGGGCCAATAACCTACATTAGCATTGGCGGTAACAAATATGGTCTTGTTATTGTTGATGATTTTTCTCGTTTCACTTGGGTATTTTTCTTGCATGATAAGGGAGAAACTCACAGTGTCCTCAAGAGGTTCTTGAGGAGAGCTCAAAATGAGTTCCCCTCATGAATCAAGGCTATAAGAAGCGACAACGGCACCGAGTTCAAGAATACTCAAGTGGAAGAATTCTTGGATGAGGAGGGCATCAAGCATGAATTTTCAACACCATACTCCCCTCAACAAATGGGGTGGCGGAATGGAAGAATAGGACACTCATTGAGATGTCAAGGACGATGCTTGATGAGTACAAGACATCGGACCGGTTTTGGGCAGAGGCCGTTAACACCGCTTGCCACGCCGTCAACCGATTGTACCTCCACCGCCTCCTCAAGAAGACCCCCTACGAGCTTCTAGTTGGTAAGAAAATGAATGTCTCTTACTTTCATGTCTTTTGGAGAAAGTGCTATATTCTCAACAAGAAGCCTAGGACTTCAAAGTTTGCTTCAAAGTCCGATGAAGGTTTCTTGCTTGGTTATGATTCAAACACCCACGCCTACCGTGCCTTCAACAAATCCTCCGGGATTGTTGAAATAGCACGCGGCGTTGTGTTTGATGAAATTAATGGCTTCCAAGTGGAGCAAGTTGATCAAAGTGTGCTAGATCAAGAAGACTCTCCACAAGAAGCTCTTGGGAGGATGGCACTTGGAGATGTTCAACCGCAAGAACAACCTCAAAGCTCAAGTGGCCAACAACAAGATGATGCATGTCATCCCCCACGTGACCAAGTTGAAGATGGACAAGTTGTACCTCAACACGATCAAGGAGACGAAAGTCAAGGTGGAGGCATACATCAAGGGGGAGACCAAGAAGAAGAAGATGATGATGACTCAAGAGCTCAACCTCCACATCCTTGTGTGCATCAAAGTGTTCAACAGGATCACCCCGTTGACAACATTCTAGGAGACATTACAAAAGGGGTAATCACTCGTTCTCGTGTTGCTAACTTTTGTGAACATTACTCCTTTGTCTCTTCTTTGGAGCCCCATAAGGTTGAAGACACATTAAGAGACCCGGATTGGGTGGTGGCCATGCAATAGGAACTCAACAACTTTGAGAGGAACAAAGTTTGGTAGCTTTTCAAGCGTCCACAAGCAAATGTTGTGGGCACCAAGTGGGTGTTCCGCAACAAGAAAGATGAGCATGGCGTGGTGACAAGGAACAAGGCACGACTTGTGGCCAAGGGGTACTCACAAGTCGAAGGTTTGGATTTCGATGAAACCTTTGCTCCCGTATCTAGGCTAGAATCAATTCATATATTACTTGCCTTTGCTACTCACCATGATTTTAAGATTTACCAAATGGACATCAATAGTGCATTCCTAAATGGTCCAATCAAGGAGGAAGTCTATGTGGAGCAACCACCGGGCTTTGAAGACCAAGACTTCCCAAACCATGTATTCAAATTGTGTAAGGCTCTATATGGCCTCAAACAAGCTCCTAGAGCTTGGTATGAGTGCCTTAGAGACTTCTTAATTCAAAATGGTTTTAAGATAGGAAAAGCTGGTTACACTCTCTTTATAAAGCACTTTAATGATGATCTCTTTGTGTGCCAAATATATGTCGATGACATTATATTTGGTTCTACTAACAAAGTGTTTTGTGATGAGTTTTCTAAGATAATGACGGAGAGATTTGAGATGTCCATGATGGGGGAGTTGAAATTCTTTTTAGGTTTTCAAGTCAAGCAACTCAAAGAAGGCACGTTCATAAGTCAAACAAAGTACACTCAAGACATATTAAAGAAGTTTGACATGGACAAGGCCAAACCCATCAAGACTCCAATGGCAACAAATGCACACTTAGACCTCAACGAAGATGGTCCAAGTGTGGACCCAAAGGTATATTGTTCCATGATTGGTTCTTTGTTATATCTTTGTGCATCTAGACTGGATATTATACTTAGTGTGTGTATGTGTGCACGTTTTCAAGCTGCACCTAAGGTGCGTCATATGACCGCTGTTAAGAGAATTCTTAGATATTTAGTTCACACATCTAGCCTAGGACTTTGGTACCCCAAAGGATCCAAGTTTAACCTTATTGGCTATATTGATGCGGATTATGAGGGGTGCAAAGTTCATAGAAAGAGCACATACGGGACATGCCAATTCTTGGGTAGATCCTTAGTGTCTTGGTCCTCTAAGAAACAAAACTCCATTGCTCTTTCCATAGCTGAAGTGGAGTATGTAGCAGCCGGAAGTTGTTGTGCACAAATTCTTTGGATGCGACAAACTCTAAGTGATTATGGTATAAACTTGCGCCATATTCCTCTCCTATGTGACAATGAGAGCGCCATCAAAATAGCCAATAATCCAGTTGAGAATTCGAGGACGAAGCACATAGATATTAGACATCACTTCTTGAGAGATCATTCCTTGAAAGGGGACATAGTGATATCCCATGTTAGAACCGAGAATCAGCTAGCCGATATATTCACCAAGCCCCTAGATGAGAAGCGCTTTTGTGAGCTTAGGAGTGAGCTCAATATCTTAGATTCTCGAAATGTGGCTTGAAACATGTACATCTGAATGTTTACTTTACACTCTATTCAAAAGAACGTATGTGTTTGAGAAATTTATCTTTATCTTGATTTTCTCCAAAATATTTGAAAAACTATTGACTTTGTGAGTTATGGTCATAGTTTGATTATTGATTGCTTATTGACCATATTCATAAGGTTTTGTTGTGGCAATATGTCCAAAAGGATCAACTTTAGTGGCTAGAACTCAAATATATATGTTTTCAGCCTCTTAGGACCGGACTAGTCCGCCTATGGCCGGACAAGTCCGGATTTGGACTATATTGGGTCTGGTCCGCTGACTGGACTAGTCCGGCCCCTTCACCGGACTAGTCCGGCCCCTGGGGACTTAAACCCCCAAGGAGGCGGCCGACCCCTCCTCTTCTCCACTTTTGCTCCTCTCTCTCCCACGCGTGCTCAACTTCCCTCCTTGGGCGATTTTCGATTCCATCCACCAAAAATTGTTTCCAATCTGTGCATTGGAAGCCCCAGAAGTGTGGGAGACCTTTCCCAATCACACCCGACACAATCCATTCCCGATTTCGTCGATTCATCAAGACTCGAAGAGGTAAACCTCTCTTTTCAAAAACCTACCTCATTCTTGATTCATAGGGTTTTTGATAGGTCCCTCTTCATTAAAGTTGCTCCTAGCATCCTTGTGAACATCACCTATGAATATTGCGACTTGTTTCCAAGATTTTTCGAGAAACTGTTAGAGTTAGGGTTCATCCTGTACAACCTGGACTATCCAATGCCCGGCGGACTAGTCCGCCCCTGGGGCGGACAAGTCCGGTGTACACAAGCCAAACCCTAACTTTGGCTGTTTCTCGTGATTTCTTTTGCAATACTCCACCTTCCTGACCTTCTATCTCATGTTTTCCTCCTGTTTCAGCAGCAATGGCAGCTACTCGCCGTTCCGCTTCTCCACCCACTGACCCCGAGTGGGAGGCGGAGCAGCTTCGTATTGGTGAGGAACGAGCACAGGCTGAGGTTGAGGCTGCCAAGAAACATCTCGAGCAGCAAGAGCGAGCAAAGGCAGCTAAGAAACAACAAGCTAGGGTAGCAGCTATGGCCTACAATGAAGACGAAGCAATGGCTCATGCCATTGAGGAGTCCTACAAGGAACTCTAGAAGAAGAAGCAAGAGGAGCGCGAGGCTCACAACTCTCAGGCTGATGCAGCTCAAGTCTCCAAAAGGAAGAGACTTGTGATCGTTGGAGAGAAATAAAGGGGCAAGGAGCAAGCCCAAGAGGAAATTGTTGAACGCCAGATTGAGAGAGATCCGAAGAAGGGCAAGGCCCTGGCTCCTGCAGATCCCAAGAAGAAGAAGCCCACAGTGAAGTCCCCGACTTCAAAGGCCAAGGGCATTGTTATTAAGGAGAAGGGGAAGTCCAAACCCATTGGACCCTTGGAGGTGCACACACCTGAGAGGAACCCCAACAGGCAGCGTGATATAGCCGCCAATGTCTTCCATGGGAAAGGAGCCGAGAAGGCGAGAAGACTGCGGGCGAACAAAGTCTACAAGTATGAAAGGAGCACCGCTGACCCACGGTTTTGGTGCGACTTTCATTGTGACTATTACCGTCTGGTCTACCAGAACATGAAGAAGCTAGTGATCGAAGCACAATGGGTAGACTGGGGGTATATGGCCCAGAAGAAACACTCTGCTTTTGATGCGGTGATTGAGGCAGCTGAGCGTCATGAGCTCAAGGGCATCATGGGATTCAAATATGACTGGAATGTTGAAGTCATTCTGCAATTCTACTCCACCATCTACTTCACCACTGCAGGTGATAGACGGATCATTTGGATGACGCATGGCGAGCAGTTCTCAGTTACTTTTGAGGAGTTTGCTAAGATTCTCGGACTTGAGGAGTTTACTGATGAGATCATTATCTCTAACCTCAAGGCCATAGACCGAGATGAGCTGGTCTACATGTATCCCAGTCATGTTCAATATGATGTCGGGCATGCTCGCAATATCAAGCCTTTCTATAGCATTCTGAACAGGATCTTGAGGAGGACAATTGCACCCAAGGATGGTGATGCAGGGGTGATCCAAGGCAATCTAAGGCACCTGCTGCTCTTATTAATGGGGATGAGAAGTTCAACCTAGTTGACTACATCTTCGACGACATCTTCAACATCTCGCATACCCCTAATCGTGCTTGTGGGTATGCGCCCTATATCATGTATCTCATCGAGAAGGTGTCGGGCTTGACCTTCATCAAGGATGTGACTCATCGCCCACTCCATCCTCAGATGCCTCCTTCAGTGTCGCCTCCTCCGCGTCAGAAGAATACGGAGCCTCCCTCTCACTCTGCAATGCCTGCACCTCACCCCGTGGTACCTCCTTCTTCGCCTCCGCCTCAGTCGATGAGTGCTTTCTTCAAGTGCTTCAAGGCTATTTTCACCTCCTGCCAGAAGCAAGAGATCCAGAATCAGCGGGCACACAAGCGCCAAGAAAAATACCTCAAGGCGGTGTGCGACAAACTGGAGTTCCCCATGTCCTCTCAGGAGGTGAGCGACGGGGAGATCACTCCATTCCCCGACTTCACCGCCGACGAGGTCGCCCAGCTCCAAGAGGATGGGAGCTCTTCCCGGGCGGCTCCCTTGGCACGGGTCTCCGACGATGACGAGGACCACGAGGACCCGAAGGCCACGGAGAGCGACTCCGATGATGAGGCAGGCGATAGTGAGGAGGATGACGACTAGTGGATAGGGCTCGTTGTTCCCCTCTTCTTTTCCTTTTTGGTGTCTTGATGCCAAAGGGAGAGAGTTAGAAGGATGGGGGAGTGTAGTTAGATGTGGGGAGAGTAGCCCTTACTTTGGATCCTTGGACATGTTGCACTTCTTATTGTAATACTTATGTCATGTCGTATGTTTAAATTTGTGCAAGACTATGTTTTGAATGTTTAATATTAATATGGTGCTTTGAATGTATAACTTTCGATCATATTCATATTTATTATGTCTTGTCACAAATTGTTGAGCACAACACGTAGGAACCCCAACATAACGTGTGTATGTATGAAGGACTTCCTCAATCTTTTTTAGTGATGCATTCATTGAGTGGGAGTCACTCATACACCCGCACGTTATGAAAACCAAAGTTTATACTATTAAATGTGAAGACTTAATGTGTTGTCATCAATCACCAAAAAGGGGGAGATTGAAAGTGCATCTAGGATCCCCGTGGGTTTTGGATGATTGATGACGACAATTAAGTAACTAATGAGCAGAGTGATCTTAAGCACAGGTGTGGACTCAAGCAGAAACACAAACCCTCAAAAAGGAAATGGATTAAAACGACGATGTTGACTTGAAAAGAAGAAACTAGGGTTTCTAGTGTGTCGAGTTTACACTAGCCATATGTGTATGAGGATGTGTGCGTAAAGTGCATTGAGATCAAGTTGGGAGCTCAAAGAGGTTTAGAGATCAAATCCCATTGAGAGAAGAGAGTTGGAAAAGTCTGGCAGGAGTGGCCGGACTAGTCCGTGCAGGTGGCCGGACTAGTCCGCTCTTGGCCAACCAAGTCTGTTTTCAGCCAGACAAGTAGGGTCTGACTGAGTTCGGACTAGTCCATAGTGGGACGGACTAGTCCGGGTAGTCGTGGAGTGGGTTTTCGGGACTAAGTCCCAAAACCACAGACTTGTCGGTTTTAGTCCAAACCAAGAGGTCCTGACTGAGATCGGACTAGTCCGCCCTGGAGGCCCGACTAGTCTGAGTTTGGAGAGAAGTGGAGGTTCAGCAACTAAGTATTGGTAGGCCAGACTAGTCCGCCCTGGGGGCCGGACTAGTCCGTGGTCTCGAGACTAGAATGTTTTCACACGGAACAAAAGGTTATGTGTGAGATCGAACTAGTCCGGTGTGGGTCGGACTAGTCCGTTTTGAAGTGACCGTTTGAATTTGAAGTTTGGCGGGTAGTGTGACGATTGTCGTGCAGTGCGATAGTTGTTAGGGACGTCAGTGGTCCCAAAGGCCGGACTAGTCCGCGCCCTAGGGCGGACTAGTCCGACCATCTGCTGAAGTCAGCAGTATGGGCTGGGAACCTCTATAAATAGAGGACCCCTGGGTTCATTTGAACCATTCCTTGAGAAAGTTGAAACCCTAGCGCCGCCACAGCAAACCTTGAGCCTCCAAAAGCCTCCATCTTGCCTACCTTCCCCCTAAAACTAATTCTTGTGTGGATTAGGGTTTGGTGAGGTGAAGAAGAGGAAGAACACCGCTCTAGGCTCTCGGTTTGATCTCTTGCACTTGTGATTCTTTGTGATATGTGGCTTGAGTTGATCTTTGTGATTTGTGATTGTATTTGTGGTGGGAGCCTCAGATTGTGAGAAGCCCCAACGAATCTTGTATTCACCCTTTGTGATAGTGGAAAACCATGTTAGGCCCTTGTGGTAAACATGGTGAGGGAAGGGTTGTTGAACCCGGTCCTTCGTGGACTCCTCAATGGGGATGTAGATTCCTTTGTGGGATTGAACCTCAGGATAAATTCCTTGTGTCCCTTGTGTACTTCGCTTTCACTTATTGCACATTGCTTCTAGGGTTAGCTTTATCGTTTTTGTTCATCACCCTTGTCTCATTGTGATCCTTAGCCTCATACTTGCTTCATAACTTGTTAAGGTTCAGTAAGTCATTCTAACATACTTTGCATATCAAGTTTACCATACCTCTCAGAAGATTGGGACTCATCCTCCTATCAATTAGTATCAGATTTCCAAATTCACCATGAGATATACTTGTGTGCCCTTTAGATTCATTTTGTCTCAGTCCTATAGTCCACAAAAAACCACACAAAAAATTTACTTTCACTAACCTACAACCCTCGATCAGCGTTTTGCACAATTTAGTTTTGGAGTCCGTAGTTCTGAGTTCATGTCCTAGGTTGAGTTTGGTTGCTGGTTTAGATTTTCTTTAGTTCAGTTTTGTTTCTTCCATCCGCTGCCATCTAAAAAAACCAATCTACAAAATTCCATCCACCGAGTTGTTTCTGTTGCAGTTTCCACCACCACCAAAACCTGATCCGGGGTATCCTCCTTAAAACGGGCATAACTTTTCCAAAATCTGTGTTCCGAGAGGGAGTGGTGGCGGGCAGCTGGTTGTCGACAACTGCTATGATGGAGGCTGCACCCGGGTCGAAGGGGAAATCCTTGAGATCGTCCTCATCCCGCAGCACCAGGGACAGATGCGACCACAAGATGTTGTCGAACTCCTTCATCTCATCATCGCTGAAGTCGAACAATGGCTCGTCAGAGAAGATCAAGTCGTTGTTCATGCCGCAGATGTCCTCCATCACCCCCATCATTCCCCGTTCATCAAGGAGACCAAACATGCCATCGTCGCCATCACCTCCTCTTCGTCTCACCCCACCATCGAGTGCAGCACCGGTGAGGTTGTCCTCGTAGCAGTGCGGGGAGTCGAAGGAGAAGGAGCCGTGGAAGTCAGGTGTCACCATCGTTGGAGACATAGAACCCGCACTTGCCACCGACCGAACACGAACTCTCGTCATCGTCGGAGACTGCGAATCCGTCACCGCCGAGGAAGGAATGGCTCTGATACCACTTGTCACGTCCCCGTTGCTGCCAGCTCACCGGACCGGGATGTGAGGCGCGTGCAAGCCGCCGATGGCGGGATGATGAACTCACGTCGCGAGGAGGAAGACGAAGATGCCAACCGTTTCTGTCGGAGTGTTGATTCGGCAGTTCTCCTGGTACTACCGTTGGTAGCCCGCGGAGTTTGTAGTTCGGTATTGGGCGCGCAGAGATTCAAAAGACAATGTCAAATGGACACAAGTATTTACGTGGTTCGAGCCACCTGAGCGTAATACCCTACTCCACGGGTGTGTAGTTGTTGTATTGGGTATCAAAGCTGTCTACGGGAGGGTCCAAGAGAGTCGTCCCTTGTGTATCGTTGACCAGTCCTTTTATAGTACAAGGACCGGTCGTTACACTGTTAGCCTGGCCCGACATGTAGCCCAGGCGGTTACTGATGCTTAATACACAATTAATGAGGTTAATTACCCTTAATAGCATCGTAACAGGCTTGATAATGCCGTTACCGGTATTAAGGGTCATCCGATCGTGTGTCATTAATATGGTATTAATGACACTTAATCGGGTCTTGAAGTCTTAGATTACCCCTTGAAGGTCCGAGCCGTTGGGGGTCCACCAGTCCGATTGTTGAGGCTGAAGGTCCGGCGGTTGGACACGTGGCAGCATCGGAGCTTTCCGTCTGGGACGGGTAGGTCCGGTGTAGATGTACACGTGTCGATACCGGAGCTTCCCTCTGTCGGGGGTTAGGTCCGGGGGTGCCGCTAAAGTGTTTAGCCCGGAGCTATCCCATGTGTAGGATGTAGGTCCGGTTGCAGTATACATGTGGCAGAACCAGTACTAACCATAGATAAGAGGCAGGTCCGGTCCCGTATGACACGTGGGGCCTTTGTAGGTCTTCAACTCAGACAGGTGAAGTTCCTTCATCTTTTTGTAGTCCCAAAGGGTATACAGTATGCAGGGTATCGACAGTGGCCCCCTGGGCCCACCTCTGGGAGAGACCTTTTGGATGAAGTCGTTCTGCCGGAGGTGGGTCCATCCTTCGGTTTTCGAGCCGTGTCTTCAAGGGTCTTCAGATGTGCTTTTGGCGGTAGTTTGTAGTTAAACCAACGCCGCGTGGCATATCCAGGATGCGGCAGATGAGATTTGAGCGTGCGGATCTCACGCAATTGAAGGTCGCCGCTTCCCAATACAAAAATCATATCGGTTCCGCGCGCCCTGTCAGGCCGCCGCCTTCGGGCTTCCCGCCTTCATGATGACAATCGTTCGCCTAGGGTAAGATCCTCGACTTGATCGTCGGGGTGGCCCCGGGCCCCCTTGTCATTGGCAGGGTGAAGTTTTTGAATTGTATCGTTGGCTCCTCTGTGGTTTCAATCCAAGCGTTGCGGGGGCTTACATAAGAAGGAAAGCGCGCACCGTTTGGGGATTATTTACGCCTTCATTCGAACTCGTGCTCAAATCCTCCAAACTTTTGCTTGCTTTTCATCTCTCGCCCCGCTGTGCTGCGATGGAGTTGGGTCTCCGCAAGAGTCGACTGAAGACCGACGGTGAGTTGAAGAAGGTCCGGGCCCTCATGTGCTGGTCCAGTGACTTCTTCAACCATCAGGTCCACGCCTACAAGCTTTCGTTCAAGAAGGAACACGCCTGCGACATGGTGTACTTCTCCGCGTATGCCATGGTGGGACTGATCCCACCCTTCTCCACTTTTCTCTTGATGTTGCTAGACTTCTATGGTCTACAGCTGTACCACCTCGGTCCCCACTCCATTCTTCTGGTGTCGATTTTTGTCCGCTTCTACGAGATGTGGGTGGGCATTCCCCCCTGCGTCGAGCTCTTCTGCACCTTCTTCACCATCCACACCACCGGCAAGAGTGACGAGTACCTTGGCTTCTATTATTTTGTGAAGCGCAAGAAGTGCCCGTACAAGTACTTGCGGTCGTTCCCTTCTGGGAAGTGGGACGACTGGAAGAAGGATTGGATCGTCATCAGGGTGGAGGAGCATGAGAAGGTGGAGCTACCCGAAAGCCTCCCCAACATTGACACTGAAGCTTGGAGCAAAGTTCCGGTGTTATCGGATGCCTTCAACCCTGCTCTGACCAGGATCTGCCAATGCGTGGAAGGAGGGGTGACTCCTCAGGCGGTATTTTGCAACTTCCTGGTTAACAGATGGGCTCCGCTGAAGAAGAGAGAGAAGCTTGTTTGGGCCCTCAACAGTGTGATGGACGATGACCGGCTCAAGACCGGTTTGAAGTCCGACATGGAAGGCGCAACTTTGGAGTTTCACCTCAAGAATTTCTAGCACAGCATCGACGTCGAGGGTGACGACTTGACTCCGCTGGCGGCTTTCCTCCCTCTGAACATGGAGGTGGAGTTCAGCAGGGAGCTCCGACGGAAGATGTCGGTGCTTGACGACCTTAGTGAAGTCGAGAGGCATCCGACCATCGGGTTGGCGATCCCCGGAGCTTCCGAGGGTGGTCCCCCTTCCGCCCCAAGACAGAGAGTTGAAGTCGTGGGCAAGGGCAAGGAGTTAGCCGAGCCCTCGAGCCATAAAAGGAAGCTGAAGCACTCTGCCAGGAGGTCCGTCAAATCTGCTCCTTCCACAGCGGCTCCTTCTCCCGGTAGGGGAAGGTCTTCAATGGAGGCAACCACTCCAGCATCGGCATCTCCCCGGGGTGCTAGCTCCGGCCATATGGCTCCAGTAACAGCTGAGGGCTCTGGGTTCGGAGGTCCTTCCCGGTCGAGGGGGGCCTCAACCAAAGCAACGCCGGCAGTAGCAACGAGCTCTGGGGAACCTTTCAGAGCTGGAATGCCAGGGGCAACGGGGTCCGGCGCCTAGCGTTCGGAGAAGCGGTTTCACGCTAGCTGGAGTAGAAGCCTTCCGAGGTAAATTTTGTTTTTTACCTCAGTTGGTTGTTTTTTTGTTGTAGCTGCATCTTGAGTTTCTTTGTCCTTCATCTGCAGTGTCCCCAAGAGAAGGACTGAAGCTCCGGCTCCCGCGACAGCAACTGATGCTGTGGAGACGGAAGCTCCGATTCCAATTCCAGCGCCGCCCCAAGAGGTGGTTGAGGTTGCAGCAGCTCCGGCGCCGACTGTCGTGGTCCTGGACCTCGACTCATCCCCAGAAGCTCCCGTGGTAGCGCCGGACCACGGGAATGAAGATGTACCAGTGGCACCAGCCCCGGAGGTTGAAGCTCCGGGTTTGGATGTTGAGATGGCGGACGCTCCAGCCTCAGAGCCGGAGGTAGCTGCGATGCCGGCCCTAGAGCCGGATGCCGTTGAAGCCCCGACAGCAGAGCCGGTGGTTGATGAAATCTCGGCGGTAGAGCTAGTGGCTGATGAAGTTTCGACGCTTGAGCCGGTCGTCGAAGAAGTTCTGGCGCCTGAGCTGGTTGCTGCAGAGGTCCCGGCACTCGAGCCCCTAATGGTCGAAGCGCCAGCGCCTGAGCCGGTGGCGGAGGAGGCGACAGCGTCGGAGCCAGAAGTGGCTTAGCTCCGGCAGAATCTTCAATGCCTGCCCCGGAGGTAGTGGTCCCAGAGGTGCCCACGCCTGAGCCAGGGTGCCAAGATGAAGTTGCTGCCCCCCCCCTGCCTGAGGGGCCAATTGTTGACCTGGCGGCGGGACCTTCGGAGCCAACTCCGGAGGTCGAAACTTCTGTAGTAGGACCTTCCTTGACGGCGGCCGAGGCTATCCCGGAGGATGGCCCTAGTGCCGTGGAAGCTCAGGGGACCACTCTTGTAGAGTGGGACCCGATTTTTGTCACGGGGAACCCGCTGGAGCCAGCGGAGAGGACCCAGCAGGTCCGGACCCAATCCCCCTGTCGTTGTCTATCGACAACGCCTGCGCCAGCCTTCATCAAGTCCAGCTGACTTTCTACCACGATAGCAAGGCCCTCGAGGAGGAGCGCCAAACTCTTAGGGGGTGGCACAATCGGCTCCAATTCGAGACCAAGCTGGCACAGTCGAGGCTGGCTGACGACAAGGAGTGGGTGAAGAAGGAGAAGGTCCGGTTGGAGTACTGGGGTAAGCTACTGGACGAGAGGGAAAGCATGGTGTGATCCCTCGACAACCAGTCCCGAGCCATCCACGAACAGGCCATAGATGCCAATAATGCAGCGAATGATCGTGGGGAGAAGCTCAGCGCTATCCACGACAGCCTCATCAAGCGTCGGGAGGCCCTTAAGGAGCGGGAGAAAAAGCTCGAAGATGAAGAGCAAGAACTCCTGGAGCTGTGGGATGACCTCGTGAAGAGGGAGGAAGAGCTTACTCAGAGGCTGACTCTGGATGACAAGAGTTTCGCGGAGCGCACCAAGAAGTTGGATGAGCACTGCGAGAAAGAGGAAAAGAAGGTCTGGCAGCAAGGACAGGACCTCCACAAGAGGGAGGATAAAATTACTGCCAAGGAGAAGAAAGTGTGGGGCCAGGAGAAGGACCTGTTCGACCGCCAGAACAAGATCCATCTCGGGAGGAGGAGCTCAACAAACTCGAAAGGCAGGTTGCTGAAAAGATTCAGAAGAACGCCAAAGAGGTCGAGCACCTCGCCTGGGAAAATTCAGAGCTTGCGTCGGCCAGAAGATCCTTGGAGGACATGCGAAGCTCGAGGGCTGTGGAGTCCCAACAAGTTTGGGATTTCTTGGGAAAATCCAATGATGCGCTGACGCCAATGGGTTTTAGTCTCGTGCGTCTGGATGATCCATAGCCGGAGCTGGACCAGGCGTTGCAGGCATTGAGTTCGGCAGGCAACAAGCTCACCAAGATGGGCGATGTCATTGCGGACCAGCTGGAAACCGAGGGGCAATCCCTGGCAAAGAGCGTCGCAAAATTCATGCTGACGTGCTACACAAGCCGGGACCCTCAATTCCCTTTGGACCCGGTGCTTGAAGGCCCCATCGACGGAGAGGGAGAAGCTGCCCAAGCCAGCGTATCAGAGGTTGCCCAGAAGGTCGCCTCGTTCTTCCATAGGGTATAGGACCATCTCTTTGTAGCTCCCGCTTGTATCCTCTCTTCTTTTTCTCCAATTTTGTAATCTCTTGTCTCCAGATGAATGAAATCCAAGTTTTTATTAATTTCATTTTTTGTCTTCAACACCTTTGTCTCACTTGGCCCCCTAGTAGATGTACACAATTTGATTGTGAACATGTACCAAGAGAATGTAACAATTGTTGAAGACTTGCGTGCTTCGAACGTAGGTCTGAAGTCTTCGATAGTAGAGGCCCCCTGAGGATGTCGAAGCTTAGCAGCTCCGACATTGACCATCATCGAAGCTTAGTAGCTCCGGTAGCAGTCTTCATCAACGTGTGGAGCATCGACAGTTAGTCCTCTGGGGTGTCGGAGCTTGGTAGCTCTGGCATTGACCTCTGTCAACACGCGGTGTGTTGATAGCAGACCCTACTGTAGAGTCTTTCCACCATCTTTTTTTTGTTGACGGCTGGCCCCCTGGCTTGACCGGAACTGTGTAGCTCCAGCGATGCTTGCTATCAATTTTTGAAACACCGACTACAAGTCACCTAGGGGATGTTGGAGCTTTGATAGCTCCGGCTTGATTCACCATCATCATGAGATCTTTATTTTTTCTGCACACTGGAGCCAAGAAAAATAGTAAAATCCATTTCCTATCTATAACTCAACTGCGACTTACCATTCCCTAGAAAGTTTTAGGTCGAACACAATTCTAAATACAATCAAGTGCACTGCCTTGTTTCATTTAGGTCCGATCATTTTTGGACTCGCCTTACTTCGGCCTGCCAGGGTGTAGGTAGAGTGACGTACTTAAGGTGCATGACCAGGCTAAGTCGATAGCACACTCCGGCCCTAGATTGGCTTGGCGGCATTCAGGCGAGTAGACCATTAACAATGTTTGGACCCAGAAGAATAGACAATGCAACTCGAATTGTACATGAACTTGTCGAGCTAAAGTTTCTTAAGAATTTCACAACTTTGTTATAGACAAGAAAGAGAAAAGTAAAAAATATTGAGCTTGTACAAAATAAATGCACGTGGAGTCTGTTTTCACACAACGATGTCTTTCATTATAGGTCCAAGGTACAAGGGAAACAAGTACACTCTTAGGGTACAGAACCAGGCTAAGTGTGTTTTGTTTCTCGTTTGACCCAAGGTAGCTAGCCACACTTTTAGTTCTAAGACTGTGACAAGTGTTGTCTGAACTTTGCGGACCTTCCGAGAAGGTCTGGCTGTTCTCTCGGAGGAGCTACCTGACTCTGTACAATGACTCTATAACATACATCACATGTAACTACAGACTCACCTCCGTGATATTAAGCATAGAAATTACGAAGGTGCTCAATGTTCCAAGGATTTGGGAGAGGTGTCCCATTCTCGGTTGCCAAGCGAACGCATCCAGGATGGGATACTTTGATCACTCGGAAGGGTCCTTCCCAGCTGGGGGAAAGTTTGTTTAACCCTTCTCTGGATTGTATTCTCCATAGCACCAGATCACCTTCCTCGAGCTGTCGGCTGTGAACATGTCCTCGGGAGTTTGCATCCTTCTCCTTCCCTTACTTTTATGCATTTTTTATTCCGCGAAGTTTCTATCTACTAGAATGCATAGATAGTTGCGTAGGGAATTGGGCTTTAGAAATTAAGTTTCATTGCTTAGAATTTTTCGAATAAAGCCCAATTCACCCCCCCCCTCTTGGGCATTCGGTCCTTACAATTGGTATCAGAGCAAGGTTGCTCATAGGATCATTCTAGCTTCACCACTAGAGAGCTAAAATGGCCAAGGTTGGGGGTTCGGTTCCTATCTTCGAGGGCAAGAACTTTGCCTATTGGAAAGCACGCATGTGCGCTTATCTAGAGGCTATTGCTCCCGAAGTTTGGGAAGCGACCCACGCGGGGTTTGGCGAACACAATTATGTTGGTGATCAAATTAAATGGGATGCTGAAGCTAGGAATGCAATCTATGAATGTATTAGTCAAGATGTATTTGCTAGAATCGCTAGTAAAGAAAAAGCTTGTGAAATTTGGGCTTGCTTAATAGAAATTCATGAGGCTCTTCTCGTGTCAAGGAATTAAAATATCACATGCTTAAAGCCAAATATGATGAATTTAAAATGCTTCCTCATGAAAATGTCAATGAAATGTTCTCTCGCTTGAATGTGCTTATTGAAGAAATCAATGCTCTTGACATTACTTCTCTTGGAAAGGTACTCATCAACCACAAAATCCTCATGCTCCTTCCCAAGCCAAAGTACAACATCATCAACTCCATGCTCCAAAAAGAGTCACTAGACCACATTGAAGTTTCGGAGCTCATTGGAGAAATACACGCTCATGAGATGAGTGTACTTGGGATGATAGAGCAATCATCTTCAAAGACAATTGCTCTAAAGGCCTCCACCAAGAAAACAAGCCTCAAGAAGAAGAAGGTGGTTGAGCCTAGCTCAAGTGAAGAAGAACAAGCATCAAGTGAAGATGATGATGAGCTTGCATTAATGATGAGAAAGTTCTCACGCTTGAACTCCAAGATTACCAAGAAGGGGTACACCTTTGATCCCAAGAAGAAAGCGTTTCTACCAAGGAGAGATGATTGCAAGACTTGCTACAATTGTGGTGATCAAGGCCTCTCCTATGATTGTCCAAAACCGTACAAAAGAAGAGAGAACTACAAAGGCAAGCATCGCAAGCTTGAAGAGAGTGATGATGAGAAGAAGAGGCCAAACTCAAACCAAGAGCCTTTGGGAAGAAGAAACATGACAAGGGCAAGAAGGCAAAGCTCTTCCCAAAGAAGAGAAATGGCCCACAAAAGGTGTTCATGTGTGAGGCAAATGAATGGGTCACCGACGAAGAAACAAGTGATGAAGAGAGTGAAGAGGAAGAAGAAAGCTTGGCCGGCCTCGCCATCGCCAACAATGATGATGCACCTCTTCATCCACCGCCCATGTGCCTCATGGCAAAAGGCAACACCAAGGTATGTGATGACTCTAGCGATGATGAGCTTTCCCCCGATGATTTAACGTCTTTGATAAATGAATATCATGCTATCATTAAGAGGGAAAAGAGTAAGGTTAAAATGCTTGAAGAAACTCGTGCTAAAATTGAGAGTGCTAACCTTGATTTGCTTGACAAGTATGAAAGCATACTCAAAGAGCATGACACGCTCAAATCCCATGTCAAGCAAATTGAGGAAGAAAAGGCTAAAATCAAGATAGATAATCATGAACTTGACTTAGCACACCAAACACTCTTGGAAGAGCACAACAAGTTAATACAAGAACATCAAACACTTAACCTTGCTCATGACATGCTTAATCAAGAGTTGAAAAATATGAAGAAGCAAACTCTTAATGATAAGATATCCATTACTTCTCATGCCACTAATGCTTTGCACAAGTATTTTCCTTTGAAAGCTAATGCTAGGGAGAAGGACTTGTTGGAAGAAATTGAGAGTCTCCGCACTAGTGTGGCTAGACTTTTAAAAGGAGAAGTCAAGCACAAGGAAATTCTCTTCCAACAAGCAAAGGCCTTTAACAAGAGAGGACTTGGATCCTTCCCGGTGCCTAACAAAGGAAAGGTGCCCTCACCGGAGCTAAGAACAAGCTTCATCAAGGAAGTTGGTTCTTATTGCCAACATTGTGAGGTCGCCGGTCACCACACATGGGAATGTCCTCTTCCTAACTGACCTTCTCCAAAATTGCCTACTAACTATAAATCTACTTTCAATGATCATTATTATCTCTTGAGTAAAGTACATGGCAAGGTGAAGGCAAGGTTCATTGGCAAAGACATGAAGGGCATGAAGGGGAAGCTTCCCAAGCAACTTTGGGTCCCAAAAACACTTGTATCACACATACAAGGACCTAAGTTGGCTTGGGTGCCTAAAGTCAAAAATTGAATTCATGTGTGTAGGTGAACTACAAAGCCGGTGGAAAGCATTGGGTACTCGATAGCGGGTGCACTCAACATATGACCGGCAATGATGGTATGTTCACCACCATAGAAAACCCCGGCAATCATGAAGAAGTCACCTTTGGTGATAACTCTAAGGGAAAGGTAATTGGGTTAGGTAAAATTGCTATTTCAAATGACTTGTCTATTTCTAATGTTTTGTATGTTAAGTCACTTAGTTTCAATTTACTTTCTATTGCACAACTATGTGATCTTGGACTAACATGCACATTTAGCAAAAATGATGTTGTTGTGAGTAGTGAAACAAGCCAAGACATAGTCTTCAAAGGATTTTGGCATGGACACCTCTACCTAGTGGACTTCTCCAACAAGAATGCTAGCCCGAGCACTTGTCTTTTCACTAAGACAAGCTTGGGTTGGCTATGTCACCGACGTATAGCGCACATAGGGATGAGCAAACTCAAGAAGTCATTCAAACTTGGGATGGTGACCGGCGTGAAGGATGTCACATTTGAAAAGAACAAGCTTTGTAGCGCTTGTCAAGTCGGGAAGCAAGTTCCTTCACACCACCCAATGAAAACAATAGTGTCAACCTCCAAGCCACTTGAACTACTCCACATGTGATGAGGACATCACTTATATGAATACAAACAACACTCTACTGAATATACAAGATGCAATCAATAGAGTTCATACACAACAATTAATTTCAGAGGTGAACTCGTTCTTATATATTTCCTTATATGTTTTTGAGCATAGATTGCTACTTAATGATTTATTTGTGATTAGGATCTATGGAGAGGTTCAAGGAGTACTTGGAGGGAGTATTAGGGACGTGGAAGACCAGAGAATTCGTTCAAAGAAGATGGAAACCGAACCAAACTCCAAATCATATCCAATTCGGAGTCCAGGAGCAGTACGCACTAAAACGGACGCCCAGGACGCATACGAACTCCGTTTTGGACGTTCTACATATGCACGGAAAAGGGAGAGGATATCCTTTCCAATGGCACCGGTACCATGTCAAAATTCCTTCGGAGTCGTCGGGAATTGTCGAAACAAAATCAAGTACAGAATCTGTCAGGGTGCTGCGCCACCGTATTGGGCCATTGGGCCTTGTATCAAGTCTAAGTCCATTATTTTCGTGTCTTAGGGTTAGGTCACGACCCTAACACCCCCTTGGACGTCCTCCCACCTATATATACTCCATGGTAGCCGACATAGACAATTGGGTTTTGCTTAGATCAATAATATCGCCGTTTTTCGGTTTGTGAAACCCCAATTCAGCAATTTCAGATTGCTTCTTCTACGTTCTTGCTTGTGTTCTCAGTTGCACTTGCAGGGATTAGCCTTCTTGGCGAGGTCAATCGTGTGAAGCACGGTTGATAACCAACGGAGCGGTGGTGTAGTGATTGCAGGGGCTGTTCGTGTTCTACTCGAGAGCCTCGGATCATCAACGTCGAGATCTCCACATCAATCGACCTATCCATTACCTTTCGGAAGATCGGGCATCATCATCTTTTCCTATCAATTGGTATCAGATTTCCAGGTTGCCCGTTAGGTAATTCATCTATCCATTACATTAGTTTTGTTTTTCATACCTAGAGTCCACAAAAAAAGCCACAAAAAACTTGTAGTTTAGTAGATCTGTTCATTACTTTGTCCAAACCACATTGAGCCTTTGCAACTTTGTTATTCAGTTTGGTTTTGTTGAGTTTGTTTCCTTTGTTGAGTCATATTGCTGGTTTAGAAAGTGTTTTTGGTCTTAGTTTGAGTTTTGCATTGTGTGATTCATACTTTTGAATCACGTCATCACGTCCAGATTAGATTCACCTCTGTCCAGTTTGGTATTGTCATCATATCTCGCACATACAAACTCGGATTTTGGTGTTCTTGTACTTTCTGGAAATATTAAGAAGTTCTCTATAACTTTTATATTCATCATTTTCCCAGAAAATATAGTTATCGATGTCTAAATTGCATTAGATCCGAATCTGTTATTGACCTAAAAAATTTGAACAGTCTGTATTTCGGGGTCAGTATCTCCTATTGTTCTATTCCAAAATAGGTCTTCCATATATTGAAATTAAAGAGGAGAGATATATCTACAGTCTTTCTGTTCTAAGTTTTCCAATTTAGAGCCTATAAGTGTGCCTATTTGTCCTTGGAAGATTGAGCAGAAAATCTGCGACAGACACACGTGATATCTTGGGTTGATTTTCATTTTGTTCTTCCCTTGCAGCACATTCTGAAAAAAAAAAGGAAGAAAAAAGAAAAAGGCAAGTGCAAAACAAGAAACAAAAGCCGCACAAAAAAAGAGGAAAAGAAACAACAAAAAAAACAGAAGTGCTTGCATTCTTTGTGTCATCTAGTTTTGTCTCATGTCTTGCTAGCTTGAACTACTAGGAACACATTTAGACCAGCAACTTTGACAAATACTTTGGACACTTATTCAACTTTACTATCTGATTTCATTGTTACTAATCCTTGCTACATAGAAAGTGTCATCCAAGCTACACCTTACTCTTGAGCAGAATCGATACACCTTTGCAATCATCCCACGCTTCATTGGTTTCTTCATACTGGCCATCGTTTGCCACCTGCAGTGTCGGTAAGAACACTTGTAAGAGCGTGGTAAGACGCTTGAGAGTGTGTGATTCCACTTCCACTTTTCCATTATCCTTTGTAGTTGATAGGGATAACCAATTTTTTTGGGTTGTCTTCTGTTTGCTACTAACAATGTCAGGTAAAAGCAAGAATCATGCATTATATGCTGAGATGATGGACATGATGAAGACGGCGATAGAGTTGCTCACTAAAAATCAAACATCAACCAAGGATTCACATGACATTCAGACCACCTTTACAACACCTTCCACAAGAAGTAATTACATTCTCCCATCTCTTCCTTCTTATGATGGTTTTGGTTACGATGAATATATTGCTTGGGAAATAGAGTTGGATAAAATTTTTGGACAATGTCATATGTGTGAGAAAAGAAAGATTAGAAATGTTGCAAGTGCATTAGTAGGTTGTGCATTGACTTGGTGGAACAACTTAAGTGATTTAGAAAGACCTCGAACATGGAAAGATATGAAAATTCTTATGCGAGAAACTTTTGCTAATGTATCTAATTGTAAAGATGAAATACATGAACTTGAGAAGAATTTTCTTGTTGTACCTCCTCCTTTGCCTAACCTTTTGCAGGAACATGAACAAATAAATGGAGATGCAAATGAGAGTGAGGTGTTGAACAACTCTTCTGAATTTTTTGATGAATCAACTCATAATGCATTTGAATTTCTTGCTGAAAATGAGAGTAGTGTTAATGGACAATGCTCTACAGTTAACCACGGTATGACATTTTCAGATGTGCTGAATTTTGCTACCAATCATACTATCGATGAGCAGCAACAAGATGAACCTTTACATAATACAACTTTACCATTAGTTGATTTTCCCACTGATTCTTATAACAAAAATGAGTTGTGTGCTGATAATTATATTATACCTATGCTAGAACAACCAAATGAATTTGATACTTTATCACTCACTTGTGCTGAAATTAAGCATTTGATCCCAACTACATGTGAAAGGGATGAGCTGAAATTATTATCTTCTCTAAATACTTTGGGCTGACACTCTTTGTGATCTAGATATCGTAGAGAAGATAATATTTTCTCAATCTAAATTGCCTTTGTTAAGTAGAAATATTTTTCATGCTATAGGCAAATATGAACATAGTGGTATGTTTATGGTGCGCAAAGTTTACATATGTTCAAATGAGGAAGCTCCTTTTGTGCTGCAACAACATGGTCAAGTAAATGAATGTACTAACGCTAATAATGTCTTGTCAAGTTTTTCTAGTATGTTTTCCTTGCAGCAGGGACAACAAAAGCATTATTCACTGTGGTTGTGCATTATGGACAACACTTACTCTACCTCCAATGCAAGCCTCTTTGCTGGACATACGAGCAAGCCGAGGACGGCTTGTCATAAAGAAGGGGAGAATGATGAGATCATGCATATTATTATTGCACTTACAAACATGACACAATATTTATTTGTTTGGGATCCTGGCTCAAGTGAATGTGCACTCTTATTTGATGGACAAGATCAAGATGGCGCACTATGTCGTCCACCACCTTGGTCTCCTCCATTCATGCATACAAGAAGATTTGATAGCATTGCACATTTGGACCAACACATGAGAGGAGACGAACTTGAGTCGAGGACGACTCCAATTCAAGGGGAGGATGATGAGGACATCACTTATATGAATACAAACAACACTCTACTGAATATACAAGATGCAATCAATAGAGTTCATACACAACAATTAATTTCAGAGGTGAACTCGTTCTTATATATTTCCTTATATGTTTTTGAGCATAGATTGCTACTTAATGATTTATTTGTGATTAGAATCCATGGAGAGGTTCAAGGAGTACTTGGAGGGAGTATTAGGGACGTGGAAGACCAGAGAATTCGTTCAAAGAAGATGGAAACCGAACCAAACTCCAAATCGTATCCAACTCGGAGTCCAGGAGCACTACGCACTAAAACGGACGCCCAGGACGCATACGAACTCCGTTTTGTACGTTCTACATATGCACGGAAAAGGGAGAGGATAACCTTTCCAATGGCACCGGTCCCATGTCAAAATTCCTTCGGAGTCGTAGGGAATCGTCAAAACAAAATCAAGTACAGAATCTGTCAGGGTGCTGCGCCACCGTATTGGGCCATTGGGCCTTGTATCAAGTCTAAGTCCATTATTTCTGTGTCTTAGGGTTAGGTCACAACCCTAACACCCCCTTGGACGTCCTCCCACCTATATATACTCCATGGTAGCCGCCATAGACAATTGGGTTTTGCTTAGATCAATAATATCGCCGTTTTTCGGTTTGTGAAACCCCAATTCAGCAATTTCAGATTGCTTCTTCTACGTTCTTGCTTGTGTTCTCGGTTGCACTTGCAGGGATTAGCCTTCTTGGCGAGGTCAATCGTGTGAAGCACGGTTGATAACCAACGGAGCGGTGGTGTAGTGATTGCAGGGGCTGTTCGTGTTCTACTCGAGAGCCTCGGATCATCAACGTCGAGATCTCCACATCAATCGACCTATCCATTACCTTTCGGAAGATCGGGCATCATCATCTTTTCCTATCAACATGGACCTCTTCGGACCGTCCACATATCAAAGCCTTGGCGGTAACCTCTATTGTCTTGTTATTGTTGATGACTATTCTCGCTATGCTTGGACTCTATTTCTAAGTGACAAGAGTGAGACTCCGGAAGTGTTCAAGACCTTCGCCAACCGCGCTCAAAGGGAATTTCAACTTCCCATCATCGAGGTCCGGAGTGACAATGGCACTGAATTCAAGAACTACAACATTGGGGTGTGGTGTGACCGTGAAGGAGTAAAAATGAGTTTTCGGCCACATACACCCCTCAACAAAACGGTGTCATTGAAAGGAAGAACAAGACACTCATCACTCTTGCAAGAGCAATGCTTGATGACTACGACACGTCGGAGAAGTTTTGGGCCAAAGCAATCAACACGGCGTGCCATGCCGCAAATAGGGTCTATCTCCATCGACTACTTCAAAAGACCCCGTACGAGCTTCTCATTGGGAGAAAGCCCAACATCTCCTACTTTCGAGTCTTTGGATGCAAGTGCTACATCTACCGCAAGAAAAGGCTCGGTAAGTTTGAAAGAAGATGTGATGTTGGTATATTCCTTGGTTATGCATCAAACTCAAAAGCATATCGAGTATTCAACCAAACCTCCGGTTTAGTTGAGGAAAGTTGTGATGTTGAGTTTGATGAGACTAACGGCTCCCAAGAGGAGAGTTTTGGTCATGATGAAATAGATGATGAGCCTCTACGAGAAGCCATGAAGAACATGACCATTGGAGACATCAAGCCCGAAGTTGAGGAGAGCCATGATCAAGGGGGAGCTTTAAGTTCCAACAACAACACCTCTATGGCACCTCAAGTTGACGAAGAAGAGAAGGATGATCCATTGCCGACTCAAGAATCACAAGCACAACAACATCAAGAAGAAGAATAAGTCCATGATCAAGTCCAACCACAAGAGGAGCAACACGCATCACCATTGCCAAGTGATTCACGACCACTTATGAGGCATGGACGCATCTCCAAGGCGCATCCAATGGACCAAATCATTGGAAGTCCGTCAAGGGGTGTAAGTACACGTTCTCGCCATTTCGCTTCATTTTGTGAGCACTACTCATTTGTTTCATGTGTAGAACCCACTCATATTGAGGAAGCACTCCAAGACCCAAATTGGGTGATGGCCATGCAAGAAGAACTCAACAACTTCATCCGCAATGAAGTTTGGGTGTTGGAGGAGCGACCCAAGGACAAGAACGTCATCGGAACAAAGTGGGTGTACCGCAACAAACAAGACGAGAATGGCGTTGTGGTCCGCAACAAGGCAAGACTTGTGGCCAAAGGGTTCTCACAAGTTGAAGGACTAGATTTTGGGGAGACATTTGCCCCGGTCGCCCGGCTAGAAGCCATCCGTATACTCCTTGCCTTTGCATCACATCATAGTATTAGACTTTATCAAATGGATGTGAAAAGTGCCTTTCTTAATGGTTACATTAACGAGCTTGTTTATGTTGAACAACCTCCCGGGTTTGAAGATCCGAGGAATCCTAATCATGTGTATAGGTTGCACAAGGCGCTCTACGGGCTCAAGCAAGCACCTAGGGCGTAGTACGAACGACTACGGGATTTCCTCATCATGCAAGGATTCAAGATCGGGAGGGTGGACACTACACTCTTCACCAAGGACATCAACGGAGATTTGTTCATTTGTCAAATTTATGTTGATGATATTATTTTTGGTTCAACTAACAAAGATTTTAGCCATGAGTTTGGCAAAATGATGTATAGGGAATTCGAGATGTCAATGATTGGAGAGCTCAACTTCTTCCTTGGATTTCAAATCAAGCAACTTCAAGATGGGACCTTCGTCCATCAAGAGAAGTACACCAAGGACCTCTTGAAGAAATTTGAGATGGGAGATTGTAGCTCAAGAAGCACTCCAATGGCAACCAATTGTCATCCCGACGCGGATAAGGATGGTAAACCTATTGATCAATCTAACTACCGTTCTATGATTGGTTCATTGCTTTACCTTACCGCATCTAGGCCCGATATCATGTTTAGTGTATGCTTGTGTGCTCGCTTTCAAGCGGCACCTAAAGAATCGCATAGGAAGGCGGTATTTAGGATACTTAGGTATCTTAAGCATACCCCTAGTGTGTGCTTTTGGTACCCTAAAGGTGCAAAATTCCATCTTGTGGGATACTCTCGGACTTTGCCGGATGCCGCGTGGATCGCAAGAGTACCTCCGGTGGGTGCCACTTGCTTGGGCGTTCCCTAGTTTCTTGGTCAAGCAAGAAGCAAAATTCCGTCGCCTTGTCCACGGTGGAAGCGGAGTATATTGCGGCCGGTGCATGTTGTGCCCAAATTATTTATATGAAACAAACCCTTTTGGACTTTGGTATTAAACTTGGTTGTGTGCCTCTCCTTTGTGACAATGAAAGTGCGGTTAAGATAGCTAAAAACCCCGTTTAACACTCCCGCACTAAGCACATTGATATTCGCCATCATTTCCTAAGGGACCATGAAGCTAAGGGAGACATCTCCTTGAGAGGTGTTAGGTCCGAAGAACAATTGGCGGATATCTTCACTAAACCACTTGATGAGAAAACTTTTTCTAGGCTAAGAAGTGAATTAAATGTGCTAGATGCAACAAACGTCATGTAAGAATGCACTTCATATAGGTCTTGCCTAACTCTCAAAGGATAGGGGTGAGCAAGGGTTAGCTTGGGATAGAGGTTCCTTTGGGTTTCCCAAGGTTTGGAGAGTGGTTCTCCCTAAAGAAGCCTTTGAAAGGTTCAAACTTGGCAAGATAGATTTATTTTATACCTTGCATGATGCCTGCCATATAGACTTATAACTTCTTGCATTATAAAATGTTTGGCATTGCATACGGTAGATTGTCACAAAGGGGAACCCACCTCATGAGAAAGAGACTTGTTTGAAATGCAATATCTCAACTCATATAAGGTGGAAAGAACAAAATGTTAGGTGCGTTAATGCCTAGAGGAACATGCTCTAAAGAGATATAAGTCTTCATACTCTACCTCACAAAGCATGGGCCTTATATTTTATTTGGATAATTTCCTCCTATTTTTTTTTTGATGTTCCATTTACTTTAAGGCCTAGCCAAGTTATTGGCATATTAGTATTTTTGAGGGGTAAGGGGTTGCCCAAAAAGTCCTAAGACATGTGTTTCTCGTTGCCTGTTTGTTTGGTCAAAGGACATATATGGGATGTTATTGTTCTGTAGTCATCGGATTATCCGATGCCTAGGTCAATCCCTCATCGGATCAATAGGTGTTCAATCTCCAAGTGCCAGTTCAGTCAGTATCTCAATTCAACCGACGAGTTCATTCTGAAAAACATCGGTCGATCCGATGTTCACAATTCTGGAAATGTGGTCAATTCCACCGATGCTACCTCCTCCATCGTCGGACCATCCGGTGTCAGCATTCCATTTTTGAACACCCTTATTGTACCATTCGACCGATGATCCCATCCTTCAACGTCGGTCCATTCGGTGACAACAGTGCCTTTTTTGAATATCCTTACTGTGGCATTCGACCGATGATTCTCATGTTCATCATCGGCCCATCCGGTGTTAAAATGTCGGCTAGGGTTTGGGACCCACTATTTAAACAGCCGTTCGCCGTTCTCCTTTTCTCTCTCCCGATCCCGACGCCACCACCGCCGTTCCTCTCGCCGCGCCACCACCAACCGCCGCCGCCGCCGCCGTGCTCCCGCCGCCGCCGCCGCAGCACCACTGCAGCTGCCGCTGCCACACCACCTTCATCGCCACGCACCGCCGCCTCCAAGCGCCGCCGCCTCCAAGTGCCACCGCTTCCACCACTTGCCGCCACCGCTTCTCCAATCACCGCTGCAGCCGCCTCTCCACCGAAGCACCACCATCGCTCTCCCTCACCTCCGTCAAGCACATTGCCATCACGGTGCATCCATCGCCGCTAGGGTTTCCCAACCCCGTCAATCTCCGCATCACCTTCGTCGACTCCGTTCAATCGAGCGATCGCAATGGCTCGCGACAAGAAGAACAAGGGGAAGGCTATCGCGGAGCCGGCCACGAAGAAGCAAAAATTGTCGAAGGAGGAGAAGAAGGCTTTGATGGCCGCTCGCGCCGCCAAGGAGCGTGAGCGTGGCCATGGAGGGTCGCTGAGGATCCACGAGGCTCGTCCGAGGAAACCTCCTGTGATCGATGACTCCGAGGCCGAAGAAGGGCCGGTAGAGCCTCTCGTTCGCCGGCGCTCAGCCCGGACCCGTGGGGGTCATACCGCGACAGCTCCACGTCTGAGACCGACGACTGCCGATCGTCGTGAGGACAGGGAGGCCCAGCGTGCTATCTACGAGATGGACACCACTGTCCATGTCGCTGAGGGAGTCCGGTTGACCGACTACCGGAAGATGAAGGCCAAGCAGCTTCGTAAACTCAGGTGGAATGTGCTGCTTGAAGAGTGGTACCCACAGCCCCGAGAGGCTCTGGTGGATAGTCGCTTCTGTACTGTGACCCAGGCGTCACTCTATGAGCCTACAGGTGCCGAGGTCACAAGCTGTTTCAACACAACTATCTGGATTGGGGTCAGCTAGCTCTGGTAGCAGAGACGGAGATCCGTCCTTATTTTGAGAGGTGCCGAGGTTTGGTGCAGCTGATGTCATATGAGCGGAGTGCCCATGTGGAAGATTGGGTCCGCGTCTTCTACGCCACCCTCTATGTCTCTGAGGGCAGAAGATCAATTGATTTTATGTTCATGGGTCAGCACTATCACCTGACGAGGCAGACGCTAGGACAGTTGCTAGGAGTGGACTTGCATGACACCTGCGTGCATGAGAGGGTCTATGGTCAGGCAGACCCGCCGAGGAGGCCGCTCACTGGAGGAGTGGCACCACCGCTGGAGGAGATTTGTTCCCTGTTTGGTCCCACTTTCTCCCCTGACCAGCCAAGAGTACCGGCCTTGTTGACTCCATCTGCACGCACAGTGCACCTCGCCTTGTGCCGCACGCTCCTGTCGAGGTCTGGCTACTTGGAGGGGTTCACCAGCTTGCAGCAGACTCTCCTGGTCTACATCATGAATGGGATGGAGTTCGACATCGTGGACGTCCTCATATGCGAGATGGAGGATGTGATCACAGATGGAGTGGGGATGATGAGGCAGCTCGTGTATGGACACTGGATCAGCTACCTGCTCACCATGATGGTCCCTGAGGAGTCCGCCGTGCACGACCATCTCACTGACGAGAGTGTGACACGGTTCAGTCACTACCGTGCCCCAGCTCCTGGAGACCGCCGCCTTGGCTGTCCAGTCGAGCTTTAGGTTAGGGCTCGCCTTTCTGAGGAGGACTGGTCTAACTTAGAGAAGGAGGATGAGAGGCTTGCCGAGGCTGAGGCACAGGGGGAGGACTTGCAGCATATCTGGTCAGAGAGCGACACCGACGACAGTGTCGAGGAGTACTTCCCTCCTCCGCCCTCACCCAGGCAGCACGACGCGGAGGCTGGAGGCTCTACAGTGCCACCACCTACTCCACCTCCCGTCACTGAGGCGCAGGTCACGCAGCCGTTAGAGCTGACGTCGCTCCTCCAGCAGATGGTTGAGCAGCAGCGTCTGGACAGGCTGGCAGCCGAGCAGGCCCGAGCGGAGCAGGCTTCCCATCTCCTTAAGCTCCAGCAGCAGCAACAGGAGATGCAGCGTCAGATTGCCCGTGAGAGGCGTGAAGACACTGACAGGCTGACAGGGCTTATCGACCAGATGCACAAGCGCACTCTCGACCAGCAGCAGCAGACGCAGCAGGCGATGATGGGCATCCTGGGGTTGATCACCAACCTCTACACCCAGACCGGGATTGCCCTCCCGTCGCAGCTGCCAGGAGTCGCTCCACCACCTCCAGTCCTGGCTCAAGCTGCCGCTCTAGTGGCCCCAGTACCTTCTACACCGATTCCCTCCTTCAGCATGTCTCCACTTCTGGCTCCTGGTGCTCCGATCCACTCCCCGCTGCCGGCCACGACCCTGTTCCAGCAGTCGCCGGCCTTCGTCGTCAGTGCCCCTGCTCCAGCAGCTCCTCCACAGCAGGCACCGACGGTGGCTCCTACGGCTCCGGTAGCTCCCTCCACCGCTACTCCAGCTAGCAGCTCCGACGACAGCGACGGTGACCAGTTCGTCATCGCGCCCAGTACTCAGGGTCCTTAGGCGCTCGGATCCCTTTTTGGTGTCTTGATGCCAAAGGGGGAGAAGAGTTAGAGGAGTCAGGGGGAGCGTCTTAGTGTCAGGGGGAGTGAGCGTCTTAGTATCAGGGGGAGTCTCATTTATCATTCTTGTAATTCAGTGTGTTTGCTACATTTGGTGTGTTTACTTCTCATTTGCTACTTATTGAGCTCTAATGAACCTACTTCCATGAGTTATTAATCGATTGGGCTCATTTGGTGTTTATCTATGTTTATGATCACTTATTATTCACACTTGAGTTATTAATTGATGCTTAAGCTTCAAGTGTGACATCCTATATTCATTGCATATTCCTTTAAGTTTCATTCTATCAAATTCATTACTATTGCGCTTTGATTATTGTGTTGTCATCAATCACCAAAAAGGGGGAGATTGAAAGCATCTAGGCCCCCCATGAAGTACGGTTTCGGTGATTAATGACAACCATTGAACTTTACTAATGAATTTGTGAATGCAAGGTCCCCATAATCACTCAATAAAATGAAATGAATATGTCATTGGAGACCCATATACAATCAACTTTTGAGATCAAATCAATGAGATAAAGACAAGAAGTGAAAGCTCTTATGTCTAAGTCACTCAACCATGAGTTGACAACATACAATGCTTGAAGATCATCAAAGAGGCTTATGAAACAAATGTCTAAGAGGTCATCTGAGCAAGACACAAAAGATTCACTCAAAACAACTCGAAGCAAACAAAATCAACTCACCAGATCAACCGATGATTTCAGAAATGTACACATCAGTCGAGTTGGTTCAACTGAAGAAGAAGACCTCAGAACAATGTACTCACCGGATCATCCGATGTGAATGGCTCAGTGACATCGGTCCATCAGTACAGTTTGCAATACCATTGGACCAAGTGTAGCACCAGATCATCCGATGAGAAGACAGGAGCAACATCGGTCTAACAACGGTCATATCTGACACAATGACGTCATCCAAAGTAATTAGACCGATGATAACTGAAGGGGAGACATTGGATCATCCGGTGTTCACAGTAAAGTTCTGTCAGCCTACTTTTCCAACGGCTATTTCGGGGAGGCTGGCTATAAATACCCCCTAACCCTGTCATTTCGTTAAGTCTTGATCACCAGACACCCTCAACACATCCACAAGTGTTCAAGACCAAGAGCAATCACTTCCACACCATTTAGATCATCGATACACCAAGATTTAGGCTAGAACTAGCTAGAGAGAGAGCTTGTGTGCCACCATTCTGGGTGAGTGGACTCTCTAGGATAGTGTGAGAGCCTCAAGGGAGTGCCCTTGGTGTTTGTAATCGTGAGGAGACTTTCGGAGCTTGCAAAGGTGTTTGTGGAAGCCCGGAAGGTCGAAGTTGTACAAGGCTTGAGCTCCACCTTGCCAAGGAGGCGAACGGAGAGGAATAGTGAAGATCCCTCATCTCGGTGACTTGGGTGTGGCAAAACCCTTTGGTGGGTGCCACAACGTGGATGTAGGAAGATCTTGACGATCTTGCCGAACCACGGGATAAATCCTTGTCTCCTCGGGAGTTTGCATCCTTCTCCTTCCCTTACTTTTATGCATTTTTTATCTACTAGAATGCATAGATAGTTGCATAGGGAATTGGGCTTCAGAAATTAAGTTTCATTGCTTAGAATTTTTCGAAGAAGGCCCAATTCACCCCCCCCCTCTTGGGCATTCGGTCCTTACACCTCCCCATCAGCCGCATGCCCTGGCCGTGCGCGTTCTTGTCGCGCCCGCTTGCCGTGCGCCGGCCTCTGCTCCGCATCGCGTCCCCGCCGTTGGCCCAGCTCTCTGCGACATCCGTTCATGCCGCTGCCTTGGCATCCTTCAGCCCTCCTCTAGCTTCAACATGCTGGGTCCTTTTACTCCTCGCGGCTGCACACCTCTTGCCATGCCCTCTGGTCGCACGCTATGGCTGTCGTGCCACTGCTGGACGCCGCGCCGTCTATGCCGCTCTTGGTGCTCCCCTTGCTCGCCATTTCCGCGCCTTGGCTGCCAACGATTCTTTGTTGTTTGCCAAGCTGCAGCACCTCATCGCCATCCGTGACACCAAGTGGTAGCCGATGCTCGGCCATCGTCGTCGCGTTCCCCGCCGTAGCACCCCCAGTGCCATGGTGACCGCTGTCCACGTCATCCACCGGTTGTTCGCGCCATCGTTGCATGTCTCCAACTCGCAGCACCGCTGCAGCGCGTTCCAAGTCCATCTATGCGCCACAGACAAGCCTGTGTGCGTGCTCGTGTCGGTTTGACTTGTGCTGTCCCGACACTATCATCTTCATAGTGTCATCACGACGTTCCAAGTTGTGCCTGTTTACAACTGTCGACTGTTGGAGTCGGCAGATCCCCTGACACTACTAAAGTGTTGAAGGAGTTTGTAGTTCGGTTTGGGCGCGCGGAGACTCAAGAAGGTGAATCACGATTGGACACGAGAGACACAGTGGTTTACGTGGTTCGGGCCGCCTGAGCGTAATACCCTACTCCACGGGTGTGTATGTGTGTTGTATTAACTTGTGAGCTTGAGAGCGTTCGAGAGTTCTCTCCCCTCGTGTATCGTCGGTCTGTACTTTTATAGTACAAGGACAGACCGTTACAAGTCAGCCTGGCCCGACATGTGGCCCTGGCGGTTACTAGTATTGATACACGAGATTAATTGTTGTTAATAACCCTGTAACGGCTCCGACAGTGCCGTTACAGGTGTTAAGATCGTCCGATTAAGTGTCATTAATGTGGAATTAATGATAATTAATTGGGTCTTGAAGTCCGTGCCTGTCCTTTGAAGATCCGGAGCCGTTACAATGTCTCCCGGAGGTTCGAAGCGGCTAGCTCCGACGTATGGACACGTGGCAGCTCCGGAGCTTGCTTGTGGAAAGCGGGAAGCTCCGGGGTGGCCTGGCACGTGTCAGGTCCGGAGCTTCTCTCAGTCAGGGGTTAAATCCGGAGGTGCCGTTTCGGTACCTGGCCCGGAGCTTCACCCTTGTGGGTAGTAGCTCCGGTCTGGCAGTACACGTGGCAACCTAGGGGTTAACCATGTTGGAGAAGCAGGTCCGGTTATGTCTGACAAGTGGGCCTCCGAGGGTCTTCAATTTGAATAGACGTCCTTCCCTTGAGATCTTTGTAACCTCAGGGGGTGTATGGTTTTTAGGGTACCGACAGTGGCCCCCTGGACCTACCTCCGGGGAAAGTCACCGGGGTGAAGTCATTCCGTCGGAGGTGGGTCCATACTCGCGACTCTTGAACTGGGTCTTCAAGGGTCTTCGGAGGTGCCGTTGGCGGGGCTTTACGGTTAAATCCCGACGCGTGGCGCACCTCAGGCGGCAGATAAGATCTTTGACGTGCGGATCTCTCGCAATTGAAGGTCGCCGGTTCCCGATACGAAAACCGTATCGGTTCCGCGCGCCTTGTCAGGTCGCCGCCTTTGGGTTTCCCGCCTAGTGATGACAACTGTTCGCCTGGGTAAGAGCCTCGACTTGATCGTCAGGGTGGTCCCGGGCCCCCTAGTCATCGGCAGGGTTGAATTCTTGAGTAGTATCCTTGACTCTCCTGCAATTTCCATCCAAGCGTTGCGAGGGCTTACTTAAGAAGGAAAGCGCACCATCGGGAGTTCTTTACGCTTCCCATCTGTTCTTGCGCTCAAACTCCCAACTTGTGCTTTTGCTCCTCTTCTCTTGCCTAGCTTTGCTGCGATGGAGTTGGGTCTGCGTGAGAGTCGCTTGAAGACAGACGGTGATCTGAAGAAGGTCCGGGCCCTCATGGGGTGGTCTTCGGACTTCTTCAACCGTTCGGTCCGCGCCGGCGGAGAGCTTCCCTTTAAAAAGGAGCACTCCGACGAGATGGTGTACTTTTCCTCGTACGCCATGGTGGGGCTGATCCCACCGTTTTCTTCTTTCTTCTTGATGCTGCTGGACTTCTATGGTCTGCAGCTGTACCACCTTGGCCCTCACTCCATTCTCCTTGTGTCCATCTTTGTCCACTTCTGCGAGATGTGGGTGGGCATCCCTCCCTGCATCGAGCTCTTCCGAACCTTCTTCACCGTCCAAACCACCGGCCGAAGCGATGAGTATCTTGGCTTCTACTATTTCGTGAAGCGCAAGAAGTGCCCATTCAAGTACCTCCGGTCATTCCCTTCCGGGAAGTGGGATGACTGGAAGAAAGATTGGGTAGTCGTCCGGGTGGAAGAGCATGAGCGGTTGGAGCTGCCAGACGGTCTACCCGGCATTGACACGTCGGTATGGAGCGAAGTTCCGGTGCTGGCGGGAGCTTTCGACCCCGTCCTGACCAGGATCCGCCAATGTGTGGAGGGAGGATTGACTCCCCAGGCGGTGTTCTGCAACTTCCTGTCCAACAGGTGGGCGCCGCTGAAGAGGAGGGAGAAGCTCGCCTGGGCCCTCAACTCCGCCGCCGGCTTTCCTCCCCCTGAACGTGGAAGTCGAGTTCAGCAGGGAGCTCCGGCGGAAGATGCCCGCGCTTGACGACCTTGGTGTCGTCGAGAGAAGATCAACCACCCGGCTGGCGATCCCCGGGTTGTCCGAAGGCGGCTCCGCCCCTGTCTCTCAGCCAAGAGTTGAGGTCATCGGCAAGGGCAAGGAGCTGGCGGAGGAGCCGGAGAGCCGGAAGAGAAAGCTGCGACATGCTGACGGAAGGTCCGTCAGGCTTGCCACCTCCCCCCTAGTTCCCCGTCCTCAGGAAGGAAGATCCTCCGCCGCCGTGGCGGCTGTCCCCGTGGTGGGGTCTTTCCGGAGCGCTACTGTTCCGGCGGTGGGATCCTCCCGGAGTGCGACTGTCCCCGTGGTGGATCCTTCCGGAGGTGCCAGCTCTGGGCACGCGACTCCAGCACGAGAAGCGGTGAGGGCCTCCAGGTCCAGGAGTTCCTCCCGATCAAGGAGAGCTCCGACCCGGGAAACGCCCGCGGCTACGGCAAGTCCTGGGAGTCCTCCCGGAGCTCCTATGCCGACCGTGGCCAGCCCGGATCGTCCGGGAAAGAGGTTCCGCGCAAGCTGGTGCGTGAGCCTCCCAAGGTAATTTTTCTTTCTTACCTCGATTAACTTTTAATTGTAGCATCTGTTTGCTCAATTTCTTCGTTCTTTATCTGCAGCGTTCCCAAGAAGGGGAGTGAAGCTCCGCCCTCAGCCACAGTGTCTGAGGCTGCGAGGGCTTCTGCTCCAGTTCCGGTGCCGCCCCAAGCGGAGGCTGCGACAGCTCCGGCGCCGGCTGTCGTGGTCATGGACCTCGACTCGTCCCCAGAAGTTCCCGTGGTAGCGCCGGACCACGGGATTGAAGATGCGCCAGCGGCACCCGTTCCGGAGGTGGAAGCTCCGGGTCCTGGTGCTGCGGAAGTAGAAGCTCTGACTATTGAGTCGGTGGAAGTAGCGGTCCCGGCTTCGGAGCCGGAAAGTGCTGAAGCCCCGGCGATTGAGCCGGAGGTGGCTGAAGCTCCGGCATGCGAGCCGGAAGTTGAAGTAGTTCCGGCAGTTGAGCCGGTTTCTTCCGAAGCTTCGGTCGCAGAGCCGGTGATTGTTGGAGCGCCGGCCGCAGAGCCGGCGGCTGAAGAGGCGAGGGAGCTTGAGCCTCCCTCAGAAGAAGTGTCCCGGCCGGAGCCAGTGGAGGCTCCTGCTCCGGAGGCGACAACGTCGATGGTACCTGTGGTAGAGCCAGAGTGCCTGAACGAAGTCGCCGGCCCCCAGCCTGAGGGGGCAAATGAAGACTTGGTGGCGGGACCTCCTTCGGTGGCGACTGAGGCCATCCCGGAGGAAGGCCCTAGCGCTTTGGAAGCTCGAGGTTCCACTCTCGTAGAGTGGGACCCAATTTTTGTAAGTGAAGACCCGCTGGAACCAGCGGAAGAGACCCCAGCAGGTCCGGAGCCCATCTCTCTGTCGATGTCCATCGACAACGCCTGCTCCAGTCTACGTCAGGTCCAACTGGCCTTCTTCCACGACAGCAAGGCTCTTGAAGAGGAGCGCCAAACCCTTAGGAGGTGGCGTAATCGGCTCCACTTTGAGACTAAGCTGGCGCAGTCGAGGATTGCGGATGACAAGGAATGGATCAAGCGGGAGAAGATCCGCCTGGAGCTCTAGGGTGAGCTGCTGGACGAGAGGGAGAGCATGACTCACGCCCTTGACGCTCAATCCCGGGAGTTCCATGACCAAGCTAAGGCTGCTAACGATGCGGCCAACGCTCGGTTCGATCAGCTCGAGGCCATCAGCACCGCACTTATCAAGCGCCGAGAGGCACTTGAAGGAAGGGAAAGACGGCTCGAGGATGAGGAGCAAAAACTCCTGGAGCTAAGGGATGACGTCTTGCGACGGGAAGAAGAGCTCGCCGAGAAAACAGCTCTGGCAGACAAGGGCCTCGAGGAGCGCGCTAAGAAATTAGAAGAGCGCTGCCTCGAGGAGGAGGAGAAGACCTGGGTGCGGGGGCAGGAACTCTACGAATACGAGTGTGCCCTTGTCGCCCGGGAGAAGAAAATAGAGGCTAGGGAAAAGGACCTGGTCGACCGCCGGAACAAGATCCACCTCCGGGAGGAGGAGCTCGGAAGACTTGAGAAGCGGGTTGCTGCGAAGATCCAGCAAAACGCCAAAGAAGTTGAGCGCCTCGCCCGCGAGAATTTGGAGCTGACGGCGGCCCGGAGATCCCTGGAGGAGCTGAAGAACTTGAGGAAGGCGGACTCCCTACAGATTTGGGAGTTCCTGGGCAAGGCCGACGATGCTCTGGCGCCGATGGGTTTCAGCCCCGTGCTTCCGGATGATCCGGAGCCGGAGCCGGACCTTGCGTTGCAAGCGTTGAGCGCCGCGGGCAGCAAGCTCTCCAAGGTGGGCGACGTCATCGCGGACCAACTAGAGGTCGAGGGGCAATCCCTGGCTAGGAACGTCACAGAATATGTGTTGACGTGCTACACCAGCCGAAACCCTCGATTTCCTCTGGACCCGGTGCTTGAAGGCCCCGTCGAAGGAGAAGGCGAAGCTACCCGAGCCAGCGTGTCGGAGGTCGCCCAGAAGGTCGCTGAGTTCTTCCATAGGGTCTAGGACCGTCTCTCTTAGCCTTTACTTGTATCTTCTCTTCTTCCTCAATTTTGTAATCCCTTGTCTCCAGATGTAATCTCCGGTCTTCAGATGAAATGAAATCCCCAATTTTTTGTGAATTTCATTTTTTTGTCTTCAACATCTTTGTCTTCACTTGGCCCCCTGGTAGATGTGCACAATTTTATTGTGGACATGTACCAAAAGGATGTTGAGTTTTGTTGAAGACGAATTTGCTTCGAACTTGTGGAATCTATGTCCGAAGTTTTTGATAGTGAAGGTCCCCTAAAGTTGTCGGAGCTTAGAAGCTCCGGCACTGTCCATCACTGGAGCTTAGTAGCTCCGGCAATAGTCTCTATCAACACGTTGAGCGTCGATAGTTAATACTTCAAGGTGTCGGAGCTTAGTAGCTCCGGCATTGACCTTTGCCACACTTGGTTTGTTGGCAACAGGCTCCAGTGACTGGGTCTTCTCACCATCTTTTAGTCTACGCCGATGGTTGATGCCCTGGTGGGAGTCGGAGCTTGGTTAGCTCCGGTTTTTCCCATCAACGTAGGGTTCATTTTTCCTGCACACTTAAGCCAAGAAAAATAGTAAAATTCGTTCCTTGTCTATAACTTCGTCGTGGCTTACGGTTCTCAAGAAAATTTTAAGTTGAACACGATTTTTAATACGACTGGACGAATTGTCTTTTCTTTTAGATCCAATTGTCCATGGAACCACCTTACTTCGGCCTGCCGGGGTGTAGGTAGAGTGGCGTACTTAGGGTGCTTGACCAGGCTAAGTCGATAGCGCACTCCAGCCATAGAATGGCTTGGCGGCTTTCAGACGAGTTGGCCACAGACGATATTTAAATCTAAAAAATCCGACAATTCAACTCGAATCGTACGTAAACCGGTCAAACTAGAACTTCTTAAGAATTGCACGTTTCTATTATAGACAAGAAAGAGAAAAATAAAAATGTCGAGCCTATGCAAAAATGAATGCACGTGGAGTCTATTTCACATGAAGATGTCTTTCATTATAGGTCCGGGGTACAGGGGAAACAAGTACACTCTTAGGGTACGGAACCAGGCTAAGTGTGTTTGGTTTCTCGTTTGACCCAGGGTAGTTAGCCACACTTCTAGTCCGGAGACCGTATCAAGTGTTGCATGAGCTTTTCAAACCTTTCGGGAAAGGTCCGGCTGCTCTCCCGGAGGAACTACCCGACTCTGTACAATGACTCTATAACATACATTTCAAGTTACTTAAGACTCACCTCCGTGGAATTAAGTGTAGAACTTACGGGGGTGCTCGATGTTCCAAGGATTTGGGAGAGGTGTCTCATTCTCGGTAGCCAAGCGAACGAATCCGGGACGGGATACTTTGATCACTCGAAAGGGCCCTTCCCAGTCGGGGGAGAGTTTGTTTTGCCCTTCTCTGGATAGTATTCTCCGTAGCACCAGATCGCCTTCCTCGAGCTGTCGGTTGTGTACATGCCGCTGGTGATAGCGCCGTAGAGCTTGGCGGTACCGGGCATTCCGAACAGCTGCTTGGCACCTTCCCTCCTCGAGGAGGTCTAGGTCTTCACGCCGGAGCTGGTCCTGCGAGGCTTCGTCGAAGGTCCGGACTCGGAGGGAACCCAAGGTGATTTTCGGAGGAAGGATCGCTTCAGCTCCGTACACCAGAAAGAAGGGTGTTTCTCCGGTTGCCCGACTTGGAGAAGTCCTGTTGGCCCATAAAGTGGGCGGAAGCTCTTCGATCCAATTGGCTCCGTGCTTTTTCAAGCGCTCATAAGTGCGTGTTTTGAGTCCTTTAAGGATCTCTGCATTTGCTCTCTCGGCTTGTCCATTGCTGGCAGGATGAGCTACGGAAGCGTAGCAAACTTGTATGCCGAGGTCTTCGCAATATCCTTGAAATGCGGAGCTTGTGAATTGAGTCCCATTATCAGTGATGATCTTATTTGGGACTCCGAATCTGCTCACGATGGATTGTAGAAAATTGATTGCAGATTGTTTGTTGATCGTCACAACAGGAGTAGCTTCCGGCCACTTGGTGAACTTGTCAACGGCGACGTACAGGAACTTGTAACCTCCGACGGCTCTTGGGAAGGGTCCCAAGATGTCCATCCCCCACACAGCGAAAGGCCATGTAGGAGGTATCATTTGTAAGGATTGAGCAGGTGTATGAATTTGCTTTGCATGGAATTGGCATGCTTTGCATTTCTTCACCAGCTCAGTTGCATCCTGGAGCGCTGTAGGCCAGTAGAAGCCGTGCCGAAAGGCTTTTCCGACCAGCGTGCGGGAAGATGCGTGGTTCCCACACTCGCCTCCATGGATTTCTGCGAGGAGCTCGCAGCCTTCTTCCCTTGTGATGCACCGCATTAGGATGCCGTTGGCACCGCGCCGGTAGAGATCCCCTTCTACCAACGTGTATCTTTTAGCCAATCTGACTACCCGGTCAGCGGATACATCATCGTCAGGAAGGATGTTGTCTTTCAAGTAGTTCCGGATCTCCGAGATCCATGCATCGGAACTGACTTGAGCATTTGAGTCTTGCGTGCTGGGTTGCTCGGAGCTTCCGGCAGCACCTACGACCCTTGATGGCTGCCATGGTAACAGGGCCATCGGGACCGTCAGCTTCGGGATGCTGATCTCGCCCCCTTCGTTCAGTTCGGCAGGCTGAACTGTGGGTTTTGACAACCTCCGGACAAAGGTTCCGTCAGGAGCCGGAGCTCCGGTTGACGCCTTGGTCGAGAGTTCGTCAGCTTCAGCGTTGTGAGCACGCTGAACATGGTGAAGGTCTAGGACTTCGAAGTCCTTCTGAAGCCTCTGGACTTCAAGGAGATAAGCAGCCAGCTGGAGATTATTGCAGGAGCATTCACCCTTCACCTGCTTGATGACGAGTTGTGAATCTCCTTTGACCAGCAGTTGCTTGACACCATATGATAGTGCCACCTTTAATCCATAGATGAGTGCTTCGTACTCCGCCATGTTGTTGGTTGCCTTGAAGTCAAGGTGTACCATATATTTCACCTTCTCCCCAGTTGGTGCGAGGAGAAGGATTCCAGCTCCGGCTCCCTGCTTCTGCATGGAGCCGTCGAAGTAAAGGGTCCAGTGAGGCTTAGTGAAGGTTGGAACTTGAGGTTCCGTCTTCTGCTCGCTGGGGCCCCCAGGGTTTAATGGAGAGGGAGTCCATTCTGCCACGAAATCTGCCAACGCTTGACTCTAGATTGCTTGTCTCGGAATGAATTCAAGATCGAATTCAGCTAATTCCGCTGCCCACTTTGCAATATTCCCAGTTGAATTGGGATTATGCAGGATCGCTCGAAGTGGATATGAGGTCACCACCGAGACTTTGTGAGCTTGGAAATAGTGTCGAAGCTTCCTTGAGGCAATAAGAACTGCATAAAGCAGTTTATGCACCTCTAGGTATCGAGTCTTGGCATCATGTAACACTTCACTGATGAAGTATACCGGGCGTTGAATGGTCCGGACCCTCCCGGAGGGGTCCGGAGCTTCCTCTTCATTGATCCGGACCCTCTCGGAGGGGTCCAGACTCTCTTCGGGGACCTCCGGGTTCTGGGTGGAGGAACCCGGAGCTTCTTCAGGAATGACCTGGATCCTCTCGGAGGGATCCGGGTCCTCTGAAGTGGCTTCTTGTGGGTTCAAGTCTGGGAGCTGGGACCCAGACCTGCTTTCAGGAACCTCCGGACCCTCCCGAAGGGGTCTGGATTCCTGAGTATTGGGTAGTTCCGGTCTCTCTGCAGCCAGAACCATACTGACGACTTCGTCAGTAACTGAAATGTAAAGCAATAAAGGCTCACCAGGGTTCGGAGCTACCAGGACTGGTAGGGTGGTGAGGAACTGTTTCAGCTCCTGGAATGCCTTCTCTGCTTCTTCAGACCATTGGAATGGTCCGGACTTCCTCAGTAACTTGAAGAAGGGAAGTGCTCTTTCCGCCAGTCTTGAAATGAACCGGCTGAGAGCTGCTAGACATCCAGTTAATTTTTGGACGTCTTTGATGCGGGTTGGTGGCCGCATGTCTTCAATGGCTTTTATCTTCGCCGGATTAGCCTCTATGCCCCGGTGACTTACCAGGAAACCAAGAAGCTTTCCGGAACTAACCCCGAAGACGCACTTGTCTGGGTTTAGCTTCGTGCGGGTGGCCCGCAGCTTGTCGAAGACAGCCTGCAAGGTGTCCAAGAGGGACTCCTTGTTCTTGACTTTGACCACGATGTCATCGACGTACACTTCCACTATGTCTCTGATGAGTTCTTCGAAAGTTTTGTACATAGCTCGTACAAAAGTTGAAGCTGCATTCTTGAGACCAAAAGGCATGGCTGTGTAACAATACAATCCATCTACTGTGATGAATGAAGTATGCTCTTCATCCTCCCTAGACATCCTGATTTGATGATATCCAGAATATGCGTCTAGAAAACACAGTAACTCGCACCCGGAGGTGGAATCCACTATCTGATCTATTCTACGTAGTGGGAATGGATCTTTTGGACATGCCTTATTCAGTGTGGTGTAGTCGATGCACATCCGAAGTTTCCCGCCGGCCTTGGGCACAACGACTGGGTTTGCCAGCCATTTTGGATGGTAGACTTCTCGGATAAATCCGGCTTCGAGCAACTTCTTCACTTCTTGTCGAATGAAGTTTTGTCGCTCTACAGATTGCTTCCGAGGTTTCTGATGCACAAGCCGAGCGTCGGGGTAAATCTTCAGATTGTGCTCAATCACTTCCCTGGGGATCCCAGGCATTTGTGACGGTTGCCAAGCAAATACGTCAACGTTAGCCCGGAGGAAAGTGATGAGCGCGAGTTCCTATTTGTCATTCAACCCACCCGATATGCGGGTGGTTTGAGCAACATCGGAACCAATTTGGACGACTTTGACGGGTATGTCGGTGTCGCCGCTTGGCTGCACTCGGGGAGCAGAGGTTGAGCCTCGCTGCCGAATGCTCGGAGGTTGTGGAGCTTGCCCCTGTCTGGAGTCCTCCTTTTGCGCCGTGGTGAGTGCGTGGAGTTCTTCCAGAGCAGTTACTCCGGTAGTGCGATCTCCGCGGATCCAGAGAACGCCTACTGGTGTTGGCATTTTCAACACCAGGTATCCATAATGAGCAGCTGCCATGAATTTGTACAGGGCAGGTCTACCCAAGATGGCGTTAAATGGTAAGTTGATCTGAGCGACGTCGAAGACCAACTTCTCGGTGCAATACTTCTCCCGGGTCCCGAAGGTAACGGGGAGAGTAATAGCTCCGAGTGGGGTAATGGCCCCCGGACCTACTCCGGAGAAAGGTTGAGAGGGCTGGAGGTCCGAAGGTCGGAGCTGAAGCTTAGTGAAAGCTTCGAAGCTGATGAGGTTAAGCCCCGAACCTCCGTCTACCATGACATGATGGAGCTGGATGTTGTTGATGGTGGGAGATACCATCAAGGGTAATTGGCCAGCTCCGACCATGCTTTGAGGACAGTCCGAAGCATCAAAAGTGATGGGTGTGTCCATCCACTTTCGATGTGGCTCCGGTCTAGCTGTAGGAGCTACAGCAGCCATATCCCGCCGCATAGTCTTGATGACACGACGAGAAGTGATGTCCCATGATCCACCAAAGATGGTGTTCATGGTTTTCCGACGCTCGTTGTCGGAGACGTCGGAGTCATCGTCGACAGAGGTGTAGACGGCTTTCAGGACCTTTTTGGGGTCCTAAAACCCTAACTCCTCTTCAGCCGGAGCTTCATCGACCTTTTGTTTTCCTTCCCTCTGTCGGAAGGGAGACCCTTCCCGGCGCTTGTGGTAGCGCTCGGCAAGGTTTTGGACCTCCCGGCAGTCTTCCAGCCTGTGGCTGCCCGTTTTGCGAATGGGGCACCACATTTTGGATTTGCCACCATCTTCGGAAGACGGTTGAGGTCGCTTCTCGGGGCGTGGCCCCCGGCCACCAGGAGTTGCTGTGGCTGCAACGTTAGATGTGCCGGCCGACGGCTTCTTCTTGCCGTTGGTCTTCTTTTTCTTCTTGCCACTCCCGAAGGTAGCGGCTTCTTCTTTGGAGGATTTTTTGTGATCCTCCAAGGCTGGTTTGGAGTGCATTTCACGGCCCTCCGTAGCTCTGGCACATTTGTCAGCCAAGCTGAAGAGCTCCGTGACGCTGGTGATCTCTTTGATCGCCAGCTTCTCCAACATCTTCTTGTCTCGCACACCCTGTCTGAATGCCACAATGACAGAAGCGCTTGAGATAGAAGGGATTGTGTTACGTACCTGAGAGAACCTCTGGATGAATGACCGCAAAGATTCTCCTCCTTTTTGCACGACCGCAAAAAGGTCCAGTTCAGTGCCCGGTCGGGTGTATGAACTCCCGAAGTTGGCAGTGAACTGACGGCACAGCTCCTCCCAACTGTCAATAGAGTTGGGTGGAAGGCTCATAAACCAGGACCTGGCGGTCCCAGTTAAGGCCACTGGAAAGTAGTTGGCCATTACGGCCTCGTTTCCTCCAGCTGCTAGGATTGCAGTGGAGTATATCTGCAGAAATTCTACGGGGTTGACAGTCCCGTCGAATTTTTCCGGCAAATGTGGCCGGAACTTCTGTGGCCATCTAACCATGCGCAAGTGCATGGCTAGGGCGGAACAGCCTCCTCCTACTCCTTCCAGAGTAGAAAGGTCTTGAGCATCCCGTCTTTCTCGAGCTCGCTCGATATGGACACGGCCATCCTGTTGGCGATATCGGCGATCAAGCTCCACCCGGAGGTCGTGTGTCGAAAGTCGAGATGCCGTATGGGTGCGTCGTGCCCCAGAGGGCAACGACGTCACTTGCTGTGACGCAGCGCGTCTTCGGTTGTTGGAGACATGTGGACCAAGTCTTCCAGACAACGTCCGTCGCTGCGACGGGGCCCGCCCTGAAGGAGGTGGACCCTGGTTGTTGAGGCGTTCGGCCGCTGCTGCGACCAAATGCTCAACATCAGCCCTCCATTGCTCCATGGCACCTTGAGATGCATCCGGAGGTGGTGGTCGCTGGAGAAGAGCACGAGCTGCATGGAGCGCGTGTTCTGGGTTGTCACGACTTGCCGGTGCAGTATGTGACGCCGGCGCACCATCATGTTGCCCGGCACGTCTTGCCGGAGAAGATGGCGGTGGTGGGAGTATGACACCCGTTGGTGCTGAGGCTCCTGCTGGTGGCTGCATGTTGGAGGGATTGCCTCCTACAGCCTGAGCAGCAGGTTGCCCGTTGGATGATCCAGCCGCAAAATTCACCATTCTTGAAGATCTCAGGCGCCCCTTCCTGGCGCGCCAACTGTCGACTGTTGGAGTCGGCAGATCCCCTGACACTACTAAAGTTATGAAGGAGTTTGTAGTTCGGTTTGGGCGCGCGGAGACTCAAGAAGGTGAATCACGATTGGACACGAGAGACACAGTGGTTTACGTGGTTCGGGCCGCCTGAGCGTAATACCCTACTCCACGGGTGTGTATGTGTGTTGTATTAACTTGTGAGCTTGAGAGCGTTCGAGAGTTCTCTCCCCTCGTGTATCGTCGGTCTGTCCTTTTATAGTACAAGGACAGACCGTTACAAGTCAGCCTGGCCCGACATGTGGCCCTGGCGGTTACTAGTATTGATACACGAGATTAATTGTTGTTAATAACCCTGTAACGGCTCCGACAGTGCCGTTACAGGTGTTAAGATCGTCTGATTAAGTGTCATTAATGTGGAATTAATGATAATTAATCGGGTCTTGAAGTCCGCGGCTGTCCTTTGAAGATCCGGAGCCATTACAATGTCTCCCGGAGGTTCGAAGCGGCTAGCTCCGACGTATGGACACGTGGCAGCTCCAGAGCTTGCTTGTGGAAAGCGGGAAGCTCCGGGGTGGCCTGGCACGTGTCAGGTCCGGAGCTTCTCTCGGTCAGGGGTTAAATCCGGAGGTGCCGTTTCGGTACCTGGCCCGAAGCTTCACCCTTGTGGGTAGTAGCTCCGGTCTGGTAGTACACGTGGCAACCTAGGGGTTAACCATGTTGGAGAAGCAGGTCCGGTTATGTCTGACAAGTGGGCCTCCGAGGGTCTTCAATTTGAATAGACGTCCTTCCCTTGAGATCTTTGTAACCTCAGGGGGTGTATGGTTTTTAGGGTACCGACAACAACCAATGAGGCAAGTGATGTGAGGGATGGAGGATATGCAGGAACACACCTTTGACACAACATCATTGAAAATTGGTTCAAGGTTAGCTCTGATTTGTGCAAAGATTAGTTGGGACAGTGCTGCAGCGAAGGTGTTCGATGAAATGGTTACAAGGCGAAACTAAGTGTGTTGCCGTTCAATGCTGGTCTATGGATGCAGGTCTATTGTGGGGTGGCAATCGACCAAGATATGTGCCAAGGTGCTCTTGGAATGTGGATGAAGTAACCGGATCAAGAACACAACCAAGATGTTCGCTAAAATTCTTACAAGATCAGTCACTGTCGTCGTCCTTCGCCTTCTGGTCCATGTTCCGCATTGATATCATTCCTATAGAAACCCCCAAGTTGACTTTCTATGTCTTTTGTATCACGTTGGCTTGTCTGTGCGTGCTCGTGATGCTCTACCATAAGCTGCATCGACGTCGTTGACCACATGACATCGTCGTGACGTTCCGAGCCGTCATCGTGCCCTGGCATCGAGATGAAGGATGTCAGTGATGTGTGTAGTGCTGGAACACTAGCACGACACCTTAGACGATGGTCATTTAGCCAAGTTTGGTCTTAGTCGATACGAGGTTGATCAAGCCCTAGATGTAGCCTAGGTGGTCGATGAAATGCATCTATGTCAAACCACAGATGTTGGTGATCACCGATGACCTGTGGTTGAGTAATGCGAGAACGTTGTGACCGACAAGGAAAACTAGACCAAGTGCAACCTTGGATAAGAGTTTCTTGATCGTGTCGATGATGTTTCCTAACCGTCCGCAAAATTGCTTAACTAGGTGTGCTGCTTCATCAACGACAGGTTCGTCGAGTCGCTTGCCGACGATCGAGTCGACATCAGTAACCTTGAGACTCCAAAGGTGGTGTTCGGGATTTCGCTCACCACCATGGATGAGTCCGGGTCGATGTGAACGTCGATGAGATGATCTTCCCGAGATGGAAAAGCACGTCGTTGCCACATAGTAATGCCTTATATTCGAGTTCCAGGAGTTCAGCGAGCTCATCTGGACAATCTTGCAAAGGACATTGCAATAGTGTCATGTAAGAAATTGGACGATGCTTGCGAAGATAGTTGTAGCGACTGATTTACCTAAAGGTCATTTGAACGTTGTCTTGGTACTCATGTTAGGTTGGCAGTGCTTGTGATGACTCTTTGAGTCCAAGCAATGGCGAGCTCACTTCTTTTCCAAGTGTCGCTAGGGTTTCATGTTGATTCATCCTAATTTAGAACCCTGCGACCACACTTGTCACTTAATTATGTTTACTTCTTAATGAGTTTGTGTAACTTCATTGGTCAACTTCTGAGTCACGACCTCTTGTTGCACATTCCACTCATGCCTTAAGCTTTCAATGCTCCACCTTGATAGCTTAGTCCTCCTTACATCACTTAGTCTGGTACTTCTTCATCCTTCAATCTTATACCTCTTAAGTGGCATAGCTTCAAGTGTTGTCTACTAAGTTGCAATGCAGCCTTACACTGTACCTTTTCGTTCATGCCAACACTACTATCTCCACCTTGACTCATCCTCTGATTACCCACACAACAGAGGCATACCTGTCCCTCCTAGTCAAACTCCTTGTTCTTAAAGTTTACACCATCTCTTAGTCTATTATTAAGTTACCTTAGTTACTTATATGCATATCATGTCGATAGGAACGTGATGATAGGTGATCAACAAGAAGCTTCGCTTGGAGGAGAAGGCCGAGGAGTCCAGCTTCAAGATTCCATGGTGGATTCTCCGGAGGAAGACCAAGCCATAACAATCGACATTGCTATAGAGTCGCAAACAAGGCAAGCTCTGGTTTGCATTTAAGTTCCTTACAGCGTCTTTGCAGTTTTCATTCACCTTACATCTTTAGATGTTTGTGCATTACGTTTAAGGTGTTTGACATCCACTTGCATGACCAAATAACCCAGGGAGTGGTTAGAATAGCTCACAGACTCGTGTAGTAATTGCCATGCTTATGTTCATAGGGATCCGATAGAAGTCGGGTAGTTGGAATCTACTCGCGAGATAGGATTTTATCACACAGGGTGAATTGGATCAAGAAATGTTTTATAAATATGAAATTGAGGCCGGTTAGAGATGAGTAGGAAGCGACAAGAGGTGGTCTTGGTCGCATAGCTCCGACTGTGTTGATTAAGGCCCGTGCCGTGTGCAGCCCTGCTGGACAAACTTGAATTGTACTGACGATATACTGGAGAAATGGGCTCCAATAAACTGACGTAGCTTGATACTGGTTTGTCGAGGCATTCCGTTCTATTTTATAGGTGTGGGTTGAGGGCAGCAAGGTGTAAATCAGCTGGTGGTCACGTCAGAGTACGCCCCACGCAGGGACCTCCTGCTCGTGACAGATCGACCGGTTCAACAATCGAGTGTTAGGTGAAAGGTGGTCATATCTGACTAGTACTGAAGTGCTATGTAGGTACTGCTGTAAGTACTCACTGGCATTTTCGAAAGTGCGTATGTGTTGTGTTGTCCGGGTGTGTCCTGATTGCAACAATCGTCCCTCGCGGTAATAGAGTACCACATGTTCACTGTGTCATGACGTAGTAAATACTGAAGAATTCAGGAGAATATGATGTATTGAATTATAATTGTTTTGCAACCTTGTATGGCTTAGAGATAGCACAATTAAAAGTTCATAATTTTTCCATACTTTACCTGTAATAGCATTATGTGCTTTGGCGTGTCATATTATCGGCAAAGCGTTTCTTGTTTGATTGTGGAGTCTATGATGTTTCGTGTTTGAAGAATGTCATGTGCTACTTAAAACATGACTATAAGGATCCACTTGTAGGCGAGTCTTTTATGTTATTCCTTACCTATGTTTAGTATTCACCCCTGCATATGTCTAGTGAGACGGGTTAGTTTTGCTGAGCCTTATGCTCACGTTTGCGCTTTAACGATTTTTGCAGGTATTAGATTTATTTCTGTTGTTCAGGTTGTACATGAGACCTCGAGGTGTCGAGATGAATCTCATGTGAACCACGCCGCTGCTGAATGTTCTTCATGTTGCCAGTGAAAAGCGTCCTAGGGCATGGACGTCTTCTCTCCTGCTTCGTTAAATGAGAGTATGAGTATGTATTTTCTGCTGCGTGTGTACCTCTATTGTACGCTGTTTTGTAAACTCTAATTATATTATGAAATAAGAATTTGCTTGTTTTGCATTCTTTTTATGTGTGCTGTTAGGTGTCGCATCGCACGACACCACCCAATGAGATCTTTAGACGTCGGGACTCCGGTCCCCACAACAACCTTGACTAAATTAGATTAAGTTCATTCTGGATTACTAATGTGTATATATGATCTATTAACTCTTTTGTGAGTAACATTTAATTTAGATATTTTCAGATTCCATTCCATATTTAGATAATGCTTGTTGATTACATTCTTAATTTCAGATCACGTGATGCTTGTGTGCCCAAGTTAGGTGCAATAACTAGAAAAATATTACATTGGAGTAAAAAAATGGAATGTGACTGCAAAAAGAATGAGATCAAGATCAAGAATTTGGAATTCGACTATTAGTTTATTTCAAACTTTATGGTTTGTTGTTACTGCTAAGTTTGCAATTGTTTAAGATACTACTCCCTCTCGGTTCGTAAATATTTGTCATCGGTTAGTTCTTTTTTAACTAACCGGTGATAAATATTTTGAACTAGGAGCAAGTATTTAAGGATGTGAAAATGTAATATATTGCAGTGTAGCTAGAAGTTTGATTAAGTTATTTTTTTCTTGTAAATTTCAGTACTTTCATGAGCCAGTTGAGGCTCACGAAAATAATCAAGTTATTTTTGTGGTATTTTCATGGGCCTCTGCTTGACCATATTTCGTGAACCAGGTTATTTTCGTGGGCCTCAGCCTGGCTCAAGAATATAATCATGTTATTTTCGTGTATTATTCTCATGGGTTGCTTTAAAGCTCACATAAATAATAAAAAATGTTTCCCTGGGTTGCTTTGAACCTCACTTCTATTTTCATGTGCTGTATTTGGCCGACGAAAATAAGGGGTGATCCATGAAAATATATTTATTTTCGGCAACTTGTGCGCGTCAGCCTCAGATCGACAAAAATAACGTTCGGACCCACGAAAATAGTTATGTTTTTATGTAATTTCGTGGGTTCTTGGCTGGCGAAAATAAATTGGGTTCTCTAGTGATGCATTGGTGCTTGCCATCTATGCAGAACCTCTAAAATGCAGTAGTTGTGTAAATGATGCTTCGATAGTTGGATGTGTGTGTCTGTTTCATTCCAACACGTTATTCTGAAATACAGATTATCATCCACTAATGTTGTTTCGTGTATGGATATCGTTGCAAGGGTCAATATCTTAAATTAGTGGGCTTTTATATCTGCAGGAAAACATTTTTTATTTGGGGAATGTGAACCAGCACGGTTATGAGATGGACAAAGTAACTCGGTTGGATCTAAACCTTGAAAGAGGGTAGGATCATTTATCTAGTTCAGTACTATTAGTATTAAATCTGTATTGACCACTGAGACATCAGCATGCATACTTTGTACTTCGTGTATTTGTGTATGAAACAAATAGCACGGTTGATGATTAACTTGCTGAATATAAAATTTAGTGAGTAGCCATGATTCTGATCTCCTGGCTTATGATTTAGCCTTCTTATTTATAAATTGTAATTGCTCACATTTGCACATGGGCATTATAGTCAAATTTAGGTTTGTCTAGGTTTAGATGGAGTCGATCGAGTCTATTACATCAATTAGATGCTGAATGAGGTTTACTGTGGTACTAGTTGCAATAATGACATACAATCGGTAATAGCAAGTTCTCTCCGGTCAACGTAGGTTTTTTTCGTAATAGGTCAGGTATTTTCGTGAAACAAGTATTGGCCTATGAAATTTAGTGAGTAGCCATGATCCTAAAAATACAACTAAGTATTTTCGCGAGCCTGAAGCTGGCATACGAACATAACTAACTAAAAGTTGTGCCTAGAGGGGAGGTGAACAGCGAATAACCTGAAATTTAACTCAATAAAAGCTAACTAATAGACAGTACGGACTAGTCCGGCCTGGGGCGGACTAGTCTGGTCAGGAAGTTGAACTTCAAAAATGGTGAGATTTTTATGTGATGTTGTGAAGTCTACTTGATGAAATGTGAAGAATACAAACCTAACAATCTGGTAATGGAGATGCACAAAGATAAAACGACTAAATCGAGGTGAATAGCAAGATTAAGATGAAGAACATGTGAAACTCTAACTTGATCTAGCGAAGAATGAAAAAGATAAATCAAGAGCGCAAGACACAAGATTTATCTCGTGGTTCAACTTCATAAAGAAGCTTACATCCACGTTGAGCTCACAGAAGGCCGAGTTTCGCCCAACCCTTTCCTCACCTAGCCACCACGGAGGTCGGCTAGCTCTTCCGCTAAATCACGGGCTAATCACCAAATTCTTGGGGCAACTCACAATTTGAGGCTTCCACAAGATTACAGCTCGAAAAGATCAGAGATCAACACCCATGCGAACTCAAATCAATGAATCAAATCGAGAGAATCAACCAAGATCTCAAAGACAAGCAAACCCTTCTCTCTTCTCTTCTCTTCCAAGATTCATAAATCCTCAAGAATCACTCTTAGGATTCCAAGAATGGTTGAGAGAGGGATAGGAAGGCTCTAGGAAGGCTTTGGCGACGCTAGGGTTCGATAGGTGCCCTTTGAAGGTCGGGGGATCCCTTTTTATAGGGGTCCCGACAAATAGTCGTTACCACTAGAAAAAGTGCGGACTAGTCCGATCTTTGACCCCGGACTAGTCCGGCCTGTGGGAACCAGTGATGTCACCCTTGACCAAACACAAAGTCTCCCACTACCTTTTGAATTCAAACGGTCACAACACCACCAACTAGTCCATTCCAGAACGAACTAGTCCGATCTCACACAGAACCATTTGTTCCGGTTGAGAACGGACAAGTCTGGTCCACTAGACTAGTTCGGCCCCTGAGGGTGGATAAGTCTGGCCATCCAGGACTTAGTCCCAGCAGCTACCTCTAAGTCCACAACGGACTAGTCTGACTCAGAACGGACTAGTCCAATCTCTACAAAAACTTCTTTTTCGGTCAGAAATGGACCAATCTGACAGAGCGGACTAGTTCGGCCCCCAGGGCGGACTAGCCCGGTCCTTCAGAACTTAGTCTTAGCAGGACTCAAACACACTCACCATGGACTAGTCCGTACCCAAAACAGACAAGTCCGAACTCACTCAGAAACTCTTGATCCGCCTGATATTGGATCAGTCTGATGTGGCCAGACTAGTCCGGCCTTCCAGCCCGGACAAGTCCGGCCCTGTCCTTAGGGCTGCCTCAACTCATCTCTCAATCTAATCTAACTTAGACTATGAGCTCTTAGGAGATTCTCAACACTTTGACACATTGAACACACTCAATCTATGTGGCTAAACTCCACACGAGGAATTTAAAAACCTAAATTCTACACTTCGAGTTTTTCGTATTTTTCTCCTCTTTTTCCTTTTTGAGTGTATCCAACATCGTTCATCTTTCAATCACCTGTACTTACACTTGTAATGCTCATTAGTCTCTTAAGTGTTGTCATTAATCATCAAAACCCACGGGGATTAGCCTAGATGCACTTTCAATCTCTCCTTTTTTTGGTGATTTGATGACAACACATTGAGGTTTTTGATAAAAATATAATTGAGTTGATTTTCATAACGCACAAGTGTATAAGAAGTTCCTCCTAAATGTGTGCATGTAGATTTGCAGTAAGTGTACTGCACAAGAAAGAAGTCTATGAGAGATTTATACATTTGTGTGTTATGATGGGGTGCCTACGTGTGATGCAAGTGTTTAGATGTAAAAAAATGGAATGAAGTACGCATCTCATTTTGAATTAAGCATCATCATACATATTGGACTAAAATGATTTTCAATAGGATCAACATGACATATAGAGTGATATTCAATATGATTAACATAACATAGGATAAGATACCATAGCATTAGTGTCATTACAACCCAAATTTTCAAAATATAGCATAGTCCATGGATCTAATACTCCTCTCTCAATCTATCCCCCTTTGGTATCAAGACACCAAAAAGGAAAAAGATTAAGGGAGAAGAGAGAGCCTATGTATACTCATCGTTGCTCTCGCTCTCCTTTCCACGGTCTTGGTCGCTTTTCGTATCCTCATCATCGTCATCTTAAGCAATGTCTTCTTCTTCATCATCACCAACCTCCTCAGCAGCAGGAGCAACACTAGAAGGACCACCCCCACCACTAAAGAGTGCATCCTCCACCTCCGGGAAAGGTGTGATGTCTTCATCTTCGGAGGCCTGCGGTGACATAGGGATGTCCGCCTTCTCACAAAGTCTTTGAAGGTACTTGTCTTGCTTCTTTGCCATCTTTTGAGCCTTCACTTCAGCTTTGCAACAGGAGGTGAAAATTGACTTCAGAAACTTGAGAGTGGCACTAGCAAATTCGTCGGAGGAGGAAAGGTAGGAGCCGGAGGAGGAGGAGGAGGAGGAGTAGGAGGTGCATTGAATGCACCACTCCCAGAGGCTCCGCCAACCTTCGGCCTAGGAGGAGGAATATAAGGATGGAGTTCTATGTGCTTGATATCCTTCACAAATTCCAAGCCCGAGGCTTTCTCAATCAAGCACATGATGAGAGGAGCATATCCACACAAGCGGTTGGGAGTGTGGGATATGTTGAAGATGTCGTTGTAAATGCAGTTGAAGACATTGAATCTCTCCGCTTCAGCAATTAGCCTCAACAAGTGTCTTAGATTTCCTTGGATCGTCCCGGCATCCCCATTTAGGTGCTAAAGTCTTCCTCGATATACGATTGAGCACACTAAAGAAGGGACAAAGAATCTTTATGGCGGAGGGGGGGTTATAAAAGCTAGGCTCATACATGATTTTCATCTCTCCCAAGTCCATAGCCTTCAAATTGTGAATGATCAAGTCAAAGCTCAAGAACTCTTCAAGGCCAATGTTTTTCGCAAACTCATCATAGAGGACAGAGTAGCGCACTCCGTCGGTCAGCCAGGTGATCTTGCGGTCTCCAAAGGTGGAGAAATAGCAAGTGGTGTAGAATTGTGCTATTACCTCAAAGTTTCAGTTATACTTGAAACCGAGCAAGCCTTTTAATCCATGAAACTCAACAACATGGATAACTGCATTAAAGGTCTTGTGGTTCTTCTTCTCCATATAGGCCCAGTCTACCCACTAAGCGTCTGCCACTGGTGTCTTCTTGGTTAGATAGACCAACTGATAATAGTCGCAGTGAAAATCACACCAGAACCTGCGATCAGCTGTGACCTTATCATACTTATAATGATCCTTTGATCTCAGCCTCTTAGCTTTCTCAGCCCCTTTCTCTCGAAAAATGTTGCTTCCTAGCTCCGGTTGCCAGTTTGGATCATGCAAGGGAGAAGTCATGACCAACGGACCAATGAGGCCTTGTGGAGGTCCACGAGGCTCCGCGGGTTGGTCATGAATGACCAAGCCTCTTCCAGCAAGGGCCTTCTTCCTCGCAGCAGCCTTCCTTAGTGGAATCTTCTTTGTTGGCTCTTTTCCCTTGCCATTTGTTGTGTTGCTCTCTACCATAGGTGCTTTTCCCTTATTGGCCACTTGGGCCATTTCCTTTTCACCCATAATGACTATCCTCTTCCTTATGCTTGCTTGGTCTTCAGCGGCTTTAGCTTGGGCTGAATCTCGACCATGCTTCTTCTTTGTTCTCACCTCACTCATGTGAGGGAGCTCCGCTTCGAGGGCCGCTTGCTCTGCATCTCTTCGACGATAGCATTCTTGATGGTCTGCCTTCTTTTCCGGATCGAAAAGAGGAGAGTCATTGCACCCAGACATGCTGAAACGATGATAACAAGAGGATATGAGATGAGAACAAACCGAATATTGTGATAGAAGTGTATAAAAGTCGCTTAGTTAGGAGTTAACCCTAGGTTAGGACAGACTAATTCGGTCCTGGCCGGACTAGTCTGGTCAGGAATGAACCTGTCCGTCCTAGGCCCAGACTAGTCCAGACCACCGAGTGCTATACCCTAACTAATCGATTTTTCTACAAATCCAATAATAGGGCGCAATATCGCAAGGACAGGGTCACATGATGAAGATCATTCAATAGGGACTCTAAGTTACAATAGTAGCAACCTAGAATCGATGGAATCCAAGAAGTTAGGGTTAGGGCAAAAAGTCAGCTTCAGATGAGAGAAGAGGAGAAATTCGCGGACCGAAGAGCGGAGTAGTCCGGGATTCACCTTCGCGACCCTCCGAAGGAGTTCACACACAGATTCCTAGAAGATTTTGGTGGAGAACCTCAAAAATATCCAATGGGGGCGTTTTTAATGAAAGATGCGCGCGTTGAAGTTCTGAAGGCACTGAGGAGTTGGCCCGACACTTGGGGTATAAGTCCCCAGAGGTCCAAACAAGTCCGAGCGCCAGACCAAGTTTGGACAAATCTGGATGTCCGAAAAAGTCCGGTGACAAGCCGGACTAGTCCGGTGTAGACTTGTCTAAGCCTGTTCGGACTTGTATAGGATGTCGGACTTGTCCGGCCCTTTGGGTGGATTAGTCTGGTCCTAGACAGCAAATTCTCATATATATTTAGAGATTTGCAAGGAATGATCCATATAGACTAAGTTTTCATAAGTATTCTCAATGAATATGGTCAGTAAAGCACACAATCAATCATACAATGATCATGATTCAAGGAGACAATAATCGAAAATAATTTGGTAGAAATTTGAGGAAAAGAAGTTTCCGAAAGCATGCATAATTTTGAAGAGAATAAACAACTAACAATCATATGTGCAACATCTCAAGTCACATTTCGAGAATCAAGGATATTTAGCTCATTCCTAAGTTCACAAAATAGTTTTTCATCTAGTGGCTTGGTGAAGAAGTCGGCTAGTTGTTTTTCAATTCTCACATGTGAAATGACAATACCCCTCTTTATTGAATGGTCTCTCAAGAAATGGTGTTGGATGTCAATGTGTTTGGTTCTCGAGTGTTCAACCGGGTTATGGGCAATCTTAATAGCACTCTCATTGTCGCATAGGAGTGAAATATGGTTCATATTGAGACCATAATCCCTTGGAGTTTACCGCATCCAAAGAAGTTGTGCATGATAACTTCCGGCTGCGACATACTTTGTTTCAGCTGTGGATAGGGCAATGGAATTTTGTTTCTTGGATGACCATGATAGTAGGGACCTATCCAAGAATTGGCAAGTCTCGGAGGTACTTTTCCTATCCACTTTGCTTCTGACATAATCCGCATCGTAGTATCCGATGAGATTGAACTTGGATCCTTTGGGATACCACAACCCTAGGTTAGGTGTATGAACTAAATAGTGCAAGATTCTCTCTACGGCTGCCTAGTGACACTCCTTAGGAGCAGCTTGAAACCTTGCACACATGCGTACACTTAACATAATATCAGGCCTAGATGCACAAAGGTAAAGAAGTGATCCAATCATGAAACAATATACCTTTTGGTCGACACTAGGGCTGTCTTGGTTGAGATCGAGATGTCCATTTGTCGCCATTGTCGTTTTGATGGGCTTGACTTTCTCCATGTCAAACTTCTTGAGGATGTCTTGGGTATACTTGGTTTGACATATGAAGGTGGCTTCCTTGAGTTGTTTCACTTGGAAACCTAGAAAGAACTTCAATTCTACCATCATCGACATCTCAAATCTTTCTGTCATGATTTTGCTAAACTCTTCAAAAAAAGTTTGGTTAGTAGAACCGAATATTATGTCATCAACATAAATTTGGCATACAAATTAATCATCATCTATGTTCTTAGTAAAGAGTGTGTAGTCGGTCTTTCCTATCTTAAAACCATTGTCAATGAGAAAATCTCTAAGACACTCATACCAAGCTCTAAGAGCTTGTTTGAGGCCGTAGAGAGCTTTATGAAGTTTAAAGACATGGTTAGGATACTTATCATCCTCGAATCCAGACGGTTGCTCCATACACACCTCCTCCTTGATCGCTCCATTGGAAAAGGCGATTTTCACGTCCATTTGATACAACTTGAAATCCTTGTGAGTAGCATAGGCCAATAATATGCCAATAGACTCAAGCCTAGCTACAGGAGCAAAAGTTTCATCAAAATCCAAACCTTCGACTTGAGAGTATCTTTTGGCTACGAGTCTAGCTTTGTTTCTTGTTACCACGCTATGCTCATCTTGCTTGTTACGGAAGACCCACTTGGTGTCTACCACATTGGCATCAGGTCTTTTCACGAGCTCCAATACTTTGTTTCTCTTGAAGTTGTTGAGCTCCTCTTGCATGGATATCACCCAATCTGGATCTCATAGGGCATCTTCAACCTTAAATGGCTCCAAATAAGACACAAAGGAATAGTGAGCACAAAAGTTAGCCATACAAGAGCGAGTCATTACCCCCTTGGAGATGTCTTCAAGTATGTTGTCAATCGGATGATCCGTTGAACACATTGATGGACTCTTGGGTGTGGTACACTTGGTCTTATGTCATCTTCTTCATCTCCCTCATCTTTATAGTCTCCCCCTTGAACATTGCCACCATTTTGATCTTCTTTTTCTTGATCATGGTGATCTTTATCTTGTTGCTGATCTTGGGGGTTTTGGACTTGATCTTGTACTTGGGGCACCACTTGTGATCGGGATGAATCACTTGGACCTTGTTGCTCTTGAGGTCTTACATCACCAAGTGTCATCCTTCTCAATGTCATACATGGTGCCTCTTCTTCATCTAGCACACATTGCAACTTGCTCCACTTGGGAGCCATTAGTTTCATCAAACACCACGTCACGTGCAATTTCAGCACAACCAAAGGTTTTGTTGAAGACATGATAGGCGTCGGTCTTTGAATCATAACCAAGCAAGAAATCTTCATCGGATTTCGAAGCAAACTTCGAAATCGAGGCTTCTTGTTGAGAATGTAACATTTGCTGCCAAAGACCCTAAAGTAGGAGATGTTTGGTTTGTTAGCTGTTAGAAGTTCATATGGAGTCTTCTTCAATAGGCGATGGAGGTAGAGGCAGTTTGTGGCACGACAAGCAGTGTTGACCGCTTCTGCCCAAAACTGATTGGAAGTCTTGTACTCATCAAGCATGGTCCTTGACATCTCTATTAGAGTTCAATTATTCCTTTCGACCACCATTTTGTTCGGGTGAATAGGGTGTCGAAAATTCATGCTTGATGCCCTCATCGTCCAAGTACTCTTCAACTTGAGTGTTCTTAAATTTGGTGCCATTATTGCTTCTTATCTTCTTGATTCTTAAGGAGAACTCATTTTGAGCTCTCCTCAAGAAACTCTTGAGGTCACCTTGTGTTTCACCTTTGTCATGCAAGAAGAACACCCAAGTGAAGCGGGAAGTCATCAACAATAACTAAACCATATTTGTTACCACCTATGCTTATGTAAGCAATGGGACCGAAAAGGTCCATGTGAAGCACCTCCAATGGTCTTGTTGTCGTCATCACATTCTTGGCGGGATGAGCTGCTCCAACTTGTTTCCCGGCTTGGCACGCGCTACAAGGCCTATCTTTCTCAAAGACAACATTCTTAAGACCTTAGACGTGATTGCCTGCTAGAAGTTTGTAAATATTCCTCATACCAACATGGGTTAGCCTACGGTGCCACAACCACCCCATGTTTGTCTTTGCAATCAAGAATGTGTCAAGTTGAGATTTACCTGCGGTGAAATTCACGAGATAAAGCTTTCCCTTGAGCACACCCTTGAAGGCAATTGAGTTATAAACTCTTCTAGTGACAATCACTCCCTCATTAGTAAACAAGCAATTATACCCCTTTTCGCAAAATTGAGAAATGGATTGTAACACCCTCATTTTTCATCCATCATGCATTGTATACATTCTAATACATGTCTAACATTAAGAAACATAAAAAGGGACAAGTTTAAAATGAATTAGAAGCAAAACCGCACTTAAGAATTCTGGAAAGTGCGGACTAGTCCGTTTTTAGTGCGGACTAGTCCGATTTCTCTATGACCTTGCTCGAACATGTACGTTTTCGTGCGGATTATTCCAGCTTTTTCCTCTGGACACTTTCAGACTTGTCCGGCCATTGCGGACTAGTCCGGTATTTCAATTCCTTGGAAATTTTGCTAAGTCCCTGAACTTGTTCGGACTTGTCCGATATTCTAGCGAACTTGTCCATTTTTCCTCTAACTAAAATCAGACTTGTCCGGTTTTGGCCAGACTTGTCTGATTTTCCTCTGACCAAGTTCGGACTTGTCCAATATAGTCTAGACTTGTCCGATATCTCTCTGACCAACTTCGGACTAGTTCGGCCCTTTTCGGACTTGTCTGGTAAATCGCGACTTCGAGTTGATCTTTTATTCCACGGCGTGTTTTTGGGTTCTACCTTAAGTGGGCCTAAGGACGTCATGTCTAACTCTTTTTAGAGCCCATGTGGGACCCCAAACCGGCCTCAAACCTCCCTAAACTCGAATTCCATCAAACCCTAGCCTCAACCTCTATATAAACAACCCCACCCCTCCACCTTACATCCTTTTGCCTCAATTGAGGTCCACCCAAACCCTAGTTCGTGGAGAGCCACCATCAAGGAGGGAGAAGGAGATACCAAACAAGAAGAAGAAGAGGAGGAAATGAAAGAGGATCAAGATCTCCGTCAAGTTTTGTTCTTCATCAACAATTCACCTTCAAGTTCTTCATCAACCCTAGATCATCAAGATCTAAATGTCGCCTCCAAAACTCTCGATTCATTGGAGTTCTAAACACCTGGTATACATTCTACTCTCTATTTCTCACGTGAATTCAACCCCGATTCTCCAAATTCACGTTAATCTAGAAAACCCTAGTTCGTTGTTCCTGCGATGGGCGGACTAGTCTGGTCCCAAGCGGACAAGTCCGATTTATCGATCTGTTTCCTATTAAATTAAATCTAAATTAGTTCAAATCAATTCCATACCTATTTAAACTTGTTAAAAGTTATTAGAACTAGTTGGTAAACATCATTAACAACTCATTAAAAAGTTTTACTTTGCATTTGCATCAATCATGCATGTCATGTCATATTGAGTAATATATGTGCACTTATTGATTATGTTTCTTGTCTTGTGTGTTTATTGTGCGGTTTAGACGGATTTGCGCTAAAGAGTGTTGCGGAGGATCTCCAGCACCAGGAGTTTGAAGTGTTTGATCCCAATCAAGCCCAAGAGCAAGGCAAGTGTCCTCGAACGTATTTATCCTGTTTCTAAAATAAATGTTTTGTTTGCAAAACTGCATGCTTGTGCCAATTTGATGGGAATCCTATGATAGGAAGTTTACTAGATTTAATTAACCACCCTTGTCACCTGGAATTTATGGTAGAGAGTCGGGAAGGGGTTTTTACCTTTTTGTTTCACTTAATCCATTGGGATGGGAGAACAACTATACCATTTACTTATGCATTAATGATATTATGGTTAATATGAACTGGTCAATATGATATGGTAATGGGTGATCTAAGCAAGCATGGTTTGTGAATTGGGTTGGTAGATATGGTGGTTTGCTTGCCTTAGGTCTAAGGACCGGTTCATGCGAGAATAAGCCAGGACAACAATGCCACCACGAGGCCAAGTATGGGTGCGGCGTAGCTGATTAATTAGGATATTGCTGGTATTGCATGGATCATTTGGCACACCAAGGAAAGGGAATCAGATCGGGTTTGGATATGGTTGGCGGGACTCCCTGAGATTCGAATGGCACAAGAGGGGACCCTTGGTTGAAGATGTGCTCAGTTGGAGACATCGCCACTAGTGAAACCTCAGTGGGTTCGTACATGCTAGTGGTCCCTTTGTAAAGGTTATTTTGTGATCTCTTGGTCATACACCTATGGTAGTGTTTTGGCATAGTGGAGTTTTCTTTTAGTCGCCGACAGGTGATGAAATCACAAACACGTGGGTAAAGTGGTACAACCTCTGCAGAGTGTGTCTAAAACTATCATGATAGCCGTGCTCCCGGTTATGAGCACCTGGACAACTTCTATGATTAGAGGGGTTTTGGATATGGTTATGGTTTGGTACTGGTTATGGTTAATAATATGGCTATGGCTAGTTATGGGAAGGTATTATGGTTTATGGCAATGGATATGGTTAATGGTAATGAGAAATCCGGAATATGAATAATGGTAATGATATATGGACTGGTATTATGATGACTACATGGTTTATGATGGGTTTACTTCACATACATATAATATATTGCTTTTCAAATGTCTTAATGTACTTTTCAACACTTATCCTTTATTATGTTCGTCATTTGTACCAGCTACATGTCATACTTCCCACACTTGTTGAGTACAACATGTACTCACTCTTGCATTTCCCTCACCAATAGTTGCAAGTCAGGATTGGGAGTATAACGATGATAATGCAGAGTTATAGGCCGTGTATGCCGTCAGCTTTGTCTGTGGTGTTGATTGGAGCTGCGTTAACCCTTTTTCTTAGTTTGCTTAGTTTGCTCAGTTTAGTTTATTTCCGCTGCATTAGTTGAAACTTGTCATTAATAATCATTAGAGGTTGTATTTGAGGATATTATGAATTGTGTAATAAAAGTTCTTAATTAATCTTGTTCTGTGGTAATTTTCTGTATATCCTTTTGTGAATGCACTTGTGTATGTGTGTTAAACATCCAGGGCACACATATACTGCACTTGGTTGATTTTCGGAACCGGGTGTCACATGGATAAGAGATTATATCTAGAGACTCAACATGCATGACTTGTGAAATGGTGTGTTGTGGAGAAATAGAGATTTTACCCATACCTAGTACCTTGCATTGACTATTGTCGCCAAAGTAGATACCTTGACTTGGGTCTTCATTTTCTTCATACTCCACAAACATTCTTCTCGCTACAATCATGTGATTGGTGCAACCACTATCTAGCACTCATTTTGAACTGCCGGAGGAGTAAGCTTTCAAGACAAGTTTAAGCTTTGGTTTTGGGTACCCAAGCTTGGTTGGGTCCTTTGAGGTCAGTGACAAGGCATTTGGGCACCCACACACAGGGCCTTGGGCTCTTGCGGTGTGGCCCGTCATATTTAGCATAGGTATAACCAAATTTGTTTCTCATTAGCACATAAGATGCATCAAAGTCATGAAACATGGTTAAGTTGACATTTTTAGCATTTTGGGCATTTTGTCAAATTTAACTATTCAAGAGAAGTAGATGCATGATGTTCATTCTTGACTTGAAATGAACCTTCCTTGACAAACTCAATCTTGAAATGAACCTTCCTTGACAAACTCAATTTGCATCTTGTTATTCTTGAGAATTCTAGCATTTTGCTTTCCTTCACTTGAATAGCGAAGACCATCTTTGATCAAGGGAGATCTTGTGATAGAGTATGCACATTTGCAAGTTTTAGTGTAGAAAAGTTTGATCTTGTTGAGGGAGAAGAATGAACATTTGACTTGAGAGTTGCGAATTGTGCCTCAAGACTCTTGTGGGCTTTGTTCAAGCTCACAAGTTCATCTTGGAGCACAACATTCAAACTCTTGAGGCTTGAGGAAGCCTCCTTGCATTTCGCAAGTTCAAGTTCAAGTGCCTTGTTTTTTTCCTTCTCAAGCTCAAGAAGCTTCTCAAGGTTAAGATTATTTTGCCTCTCGTGAACAAGCAATTCATCTTGTTCCTCAAGATGTTCTTACTTGTCTAAAATCTCATAGGAAAACTTTTTCATTTCAATTATAACACTTTTACTTAAGCCTTCAAACATGTATTCATTCTCACTAGCACTATCAAAGTCCTCATCTTTAATATAACGCAAGGAGATATTAGATTTAACCTTTCGTTTTCCCTCCTTGGCCATGAGGCAAGTGTGACTTGAGCTTTTCCACTCTCCCTTGTTTGATAAGAGAGTCTTCTTCATTGTTGGCTTCTTGATGGCGACGGTTGCCACTCCCACTTCATCATCGGAGGAGGACTCAACATTGGAGTCCCACTCCTTGCCAACATGAGCATGCCCATGTGCTTTCTTCTTCTTGAACATCTTTCTCTCTTGAGGCTTTTCGTCCTTGTTCTTCTTCTTGTCATCTTCCTTTTCGTATGGGCAATTCACAATAAAGTGTCCATACTCACTACAGTTGTAGCAAGCTCTCCTTAGTCTTGACTTGCTCTTATCTTTCCTCTTGCTCTCATTGTTTGAACCTCTTCTTTTCTTCACCATCCTTTTGAATCTTCTGATGAAGAAGGCCACTTCCTCAGCATCCATGTCAGTGCTCACTTCTTCTTCATCGTCATTGCTTGAAGCTTGCACCTCTTTGCCTTAGGACTTTGGTGAGGCTTTGAGAGCAATGCCTTTCTTCTTAGAGGATGTGACCTTGGCAAGGTCGTTGACATGGCGTGCTTCCATCTCCATCATCTCGTAGTTGATGATCTTGCCAAGCACCTCATCCAGAGTCATCTTGTGGAAGTTGGGACTCTCACGAATGAGAGTGCAAAGCGTCACATTGCGAGGCATGAAAGCTCTTATCATCGTCTGGACCACCTCATGGTCGGTCCACCTTGTGGTGGGAGCAGTTGATGCTACGTGAGATTGAGGCGAGTCGGGGCCACTCATGGTCACTACCAAAGTGATGGGGTTCCATACCCCGACTACCAAAAGATGTGTGATAGAGTTCTGTACCCAGGATACTGAACATACGAAACTCGACGGTACGTGGCCACTACGCGGCTATGGACTGAAGCAACTCTCCGGTCAAGGAGGGGGCCACCACCAATGCCACGACCACATGAGGTTGGGTACCTAACCCACCTGAATCCCCGCTGAGAGGTCGGTCAGACGATTCCTCCCGGGCTTGAGCTCGGTAGAGGCAGGAGCTCGGGAGTGGGGTTGGTAGCGACATTCAATACGACGTGGGTGGAGCAGACGCCTTCACTATCGATAGTATAGCCACACTCGAGCATTATCCTAGCAAAGGTCGCAGACCTTGGTGACACTCTCCATGCCCCATCCCATCTGACGTAATGGTCGACGTGCATTGCAATACGATGCTGGCAGGCGACAAGATTGGATCAGGTATGTGATGGAGGCTACACTTTAGCGATAAGAACTCTTATAACCTCTGCTTCATTTATGAGGAGATCGGGGTAGATAGGGTGATTGATAGGACAAGCGTCGAGCTGCCTATAAAAGGGGTCCGAAGGTCACCCCAATACAACTAACGCACACACAACTCATCACGTAGGCATCGATCGTCGACGACCCTTGTAACAACATTCCTCTCTTTCGTTCAACAAACAGAAGGAGATCAACACTGGACGTAGGACACCCGTCTAAACTAGTGCAAATCTCTGTGTCTACGTAGCTAGACCACCTCGAGGATGAACGTAGGACGAAATCGATACTCGTGGATCGTACGAACACCGACACATGGGCTACCTCGACTTTCCTATCGAGCCGCATGAATCAAGCATGGAAGAATTGAGCAGGGGAAGAGGGCCAAATCTTGGCACCAAGGAAGATCGAGCGGGGGCTAAATTACATTGAAGAATCATGCCACTGATATGTGAGGTAGATCGAGCGGGGCCGAATCGCAACGTGTCACCCGCTACTCGATGAAATCGCCTCGCCCCTATTGAGCGAATCGCCGCAGCCTCGCGTTGCTCGAGTCGCAGGCGCTCGTGGAGTTGAGTTTTTTTTCTGCTCAGGTTATGGAGTACGGTAACCAGGCGGGTCGGGTGAGCACAAGCTGCACACATTGATCGCACGAGGTGGGACGGTCTGGATGGACTCGTGGACGGATTTCGTGTGGCTGCTCCTTCCCGGATATTAGAGGAAGGTTTGTCCCATTCCATTACGCCCTCAAATAAAAAACATACAAGTAGAGATCACCCCGTCTCGTCCCGTCTTAGCATAGCATTCAAATAAACACACCCTAAGGTTTTTTCTCTACTCTCTTTCAAGGATGCATCTCAGCTATTAATTGAGCCAAGATTATTGGCTTATCACAAGTGTTTTCACTTGTGGACTGAATTGTTGATACCATTAGACATCTTAACACCAAAATCATACAATTCGAAAGACCATTAAGCACATTAAGATTTCAAGGACTATGCAAAACAAAATATTAAATTTATTCCAGATAGCATCCAGAATACCAACTTTATTTTAAAGTATTTGTAGTTCTAGATTTTTTTTTTGAAAAATGAAACAGCAGGGGTCGCTCTCTACAGTTATAAATATATTAACGAATACAGAGCAAGTACAGGAAGAGCATAGTTAACTGTGGCTTGAAATGAGCTATAGTGACCCATAAATATATGCATTTGCAAATTACATTCCTCTTTAAAAGCATTCTTCCAAGCTATCAAGGTAGGATTAGATTCCCTGAAATTTTTAGCATTCCCATGCTTCCAAATTATCCAGCAAGCTATCATAATAATTTCCATAGAAAAACTCTTGCCAAATCTTCGCATCTGTAAATTGATCATGCTTCTAGATTTGTCTTAAGTCAAAATTTATACTTCTTATTGAATTTTTATAAATTTATGTATTTTAATGAAATGAAAGTTACTCTATTATCTTATTTCTCATAATAAATGTCAACATAAATCTTATATATTATCCTATATTACTTTTATAAAATGATAGCCAAAGTTACAAATAGAATAAAACTAAAAAAATAATTTAAACGAGAAGAGCATCAAACTAGCTAAAGCAAATCACACGCGATCGCCAGCCAGCCCAAGCACAACTTATGCCGATCCATAGACAGCGCGTGCATAGATCTCCATGTAGGCCTTTGTCTGTTCGGCACCCACTACTGATCTCCCTAACGGCTAGTTGCGGTCCGGTGACCACCTTGTCAGCGCACGCTAACGTTCAGCAGCCCGCGTGGTACTACCTGAACCGTCCATCACTTATCCGGCCGTCGGGGAGCGCCCTTCGAACCGTTTGCTCTCGCCTCCAGCGGCGCACCGCACCCCGCCCCGCGTTACCCGATTCGAAAGTTTTCAAATTTATTTGAAATCATCCACGCATCTGCATCTCACGGGCAAAAAGCGAGCGTCTGCGTCTCTCCACCTGCTCGCCTTCCATCCCCCATCTCCGGTTCCTTCGATTCCGGCGTAGATCGGCGAGCCGTAAGCAGCGCTCAGCGGTGGAAGCAAACAGCTATGGAGATGCTGCGGCGGAACCTGAAGCTGCAGGCGTCGCGCTCGCTCTCTGCGCTGGCGGTCGCCACATCCCCGCGCGCCGCCGCGGACCAGGAGAACCTCCATCCCAACCTCGCCTCCTCGCCGCCGTCGTCTCCCGCCAAGACCTCCCCGGCGAAGGAAAGATCCCCGCGCCCCAAGCAGCTCCTATCGGCTGCCGCTCAGCCAGCGGCCGCATGCGAGGACTGTCATGCCACTGCACCAGCCGTGGACGAGCCCTCGGTCAAGGTAGCGCGGACAATATGATCTACTCGGCTCGCCCGAGTCACCCTTCGCCGAGGGCAGTTCGAGGTATCCTTACTCGGATTTGTTTGTGAGCTTTTTGTGATGTGCTGTGTGATGACGCGCGCAGGTGGTGGTGAGAGTACGGCCGCCGGTGAGTCTGCCTACAGACGGCAAGGATCTCTGGTTCGTGCGCAAGACCGCTACTAATTCCATCGCCGTCGGCGACAGATCCTTCGCGGTTGACGGCGTCCTCGACGATAGAGCCTCCCAGGTACCATGTTAATCCAGTTACTCTGCAGATTCGACTAATTGTGAGCAGCCTTGAAAGAATTAAACAAATATTTGGCAGGCGGATGCGTTTAACATGGTTGGACTGCCCATGATCGAGAGCGCCCTGGCTGGATTCAACACCTCCCTAGTCTGTTATGGCCAGGTACTGCTATTTGCGAGTCCTCTGATCCAAGAAGCTCTGCTGCTATCTGCTTCTCTGTTCTACTTATTGTCGTGCTGCATGATGCTAATGTATGTGCTGAATGCAGAGTGGAACCGGGAAGACATACACCATGTGGGGGCCCCTTGCTGCGATGGTTGACAGCGGCTCTGACCAAATTGACCTTGGCGTTGTGCCTCGAGTCTTCCAGAATCTCTTCACAAGAATACAAAGTGTAAGTAAATTAATTGCCTGCCTTGTGGTTCATAGATCTTTGTAGGCTATGTGTGATCCTGAAGTCTTGATGTTGCCTTTTTTGGTGCAGAGGCAAGAGAGCTCTGCTGAGAAGCAGATTAGCTATCAATGCCGGTGTTCATTCCTCGAGGTGTGTAGTGAATCTAGTGATTCACTGATCTCTTTGTTTTCCACCAAACTTGGTCTTTGAATGGTTTATGGAACTGAATTTTTATGCTGTCCTTTTTAAAATTGGTACAGGTACATAACGAGCAGGTCAATGATCTATTAGAACCATCTCAACGAGACCTGCAGGTACACTTTTCAACTAGAATCTTATTCTGCAACTGCAATTGCTGTTGGTCTGTGCAGATATCTAATCTATCTTCATTCCTTTAGATAAGAGAAAATGCTGGAAACGGTATCCATGTTGAGAACCTGACCGATGAGTATGTGTCAACGGTAGAGGATGTGAATCAGATACTGATGAAGGTACATGCTTAAGCACAATGCATGCGGTTAATGTGATCCCCATTGTGTTTCTGGACAGATGATATTGTTGCTTAAATCTGCAAGTTTGTCTTACAAAATAAAATAACGAGACAGTGGAAGAATGCACCTCGTGTTAGAACACTAAAAATACGATATGATGATTCTAGGATATTTATATGACACTAACTATTGACGCACATGTGATTATATATTTTTCTATGTTTTCATATACGTGTCGTAGAGCAATCAGATATAACAGCAGCACCGCTAGAACTCTTTTTTGTCTTTTTGAACTGAAGTGTTTTCATCTGTATTGTTTGGGAATTGAACAAAAACCTTATTGTTGTACTGCCCTACCTGCACCACTAAGGATATAAAAAGCCTAGGTTGCTAACAAGAAGCACCTATGATGTTTCTTCCCTGGGTAGTATGCACATCAGGATCTCTCAAACCGTTATTAGCTCACATGCGTCATTTGGTTAAATAATTATAGAGCTTAAATTACTATGAAATTTCTTTTGTCTTTTGTTCTAGTGTTACTTTGGCTGCTCTTGATTAGTTTATTCTGTAAGAATTGTCTTCTTGATTAACTTTTTTATGGATACTTCTGCAGAACAGTATTAATTATGGTACTTATCTATATCAAAACATTCCTTTGTAATACTGTTTTGATTTGACGCCTGGGCATATCATTCTTTTCAGGGACTATCAAACAGAAAACTTGGCACCACTAGCATGAACTTGAAAAGTTCACGTTCTCATGTGATATTCACCTGCGTTATTGAATCATGGAGCAAGGTAAAAACCTTAAATGGATCATAAATTACGATGCAAATTCCTAATTATTTATTTATGTTCTTCTGTGTTTCCTGTCTTTCTGTTGCTTATCATAACAACCATTTTTGAATTATTGCTAAAAAAACAACCATTTTTGAATTAAAGTTTTTTTTGGACTCATCTCAATAATTTCTTTTCTAGTCATATCGTATTTTGAACTTCATGTGTTTTAGCGGATATGATGTACTGATTCATCGTTGATATACTTTCTTCAATTAATATTGCAGGGTTTCTCATCAAATGGCTTCAGCAGTTCAAGAACTAGCAGAATTACCTTTGTAGACCTTGCTGGCCCTGAAAATGATGAACTTGATGGTGCAGCGAAGCATTGCACTAAGGAGGAAAGACATCGGAAAAAGTCTCTTGCAAAGCTTGGGTATGTGAATTATAATAACGGATTGTTCACTCAATTTTGATGATCTTATGGTATCATAACAGATTGTTCACTCAATTTTGATGATCTTATGGTATCATAAATTGTTATGAAATTGGGTAACTCATATATTTCATCTTGCTTGACCTTAGAGTACACCCTCACCCCCCTTATATAGGAGATTCGCCTAAACCCTAGCTCTAGTAGGCTTCTAATACCCACGGCCTATCAGGCCCACTACTATCCATAACATTCCATCCCTCCTTTTTGAGCAGCTCGTCCTCGAGCTGCCACCGAGATGGATTGTTGGACTACCTGACTCGATGATACTAAAACAGGAAATAACTCATGATCAGAACTTTTACATCTCGGTCTGAGAATTTATTCGTACCCTCTCTAATAGCATTATTTAGGAACTGTGTGTGTTGGCATGAACTGCGTGTGTTGGCCCTTGGATGACCGTTGCTTCTTTCTGTGCCTTTCCTATTCAGCACCGGCTGACCACGCTTCATTGGACCACAATGACTTAGTAATGATGGTCGGGATGCCATCTCTGCATAGAAGACCCGTGTTCCCGATACCTGCATCAGCCCTGAATAGCCCACTGCTTGCTGTCCAGAGGATAGTGATACAGAAAAACCTTGAGCATTGCTTATTTGTGCACCAGTTCGCTCTGGCTTTCTGTTAACCTCATGAACTGAAGAATTAACATCAGTACAGGGAGAAGCTGATGCCGAGCGACTGAACAGCTGATGGTTGAACAATTGATGCCATGATTTTTTAGGGACAGTTGGCCTTAGAGACCTGGAATTCAAAACCTGATGCTCAACAGTTCTCGGGGCCTTGGTATTAATGTCCTTCAACTGAACATTCATCCTGAGAGAGTTCAACTTCTGATTAATGGCAGCATCACACAAGTCATTCTCATCATCCAACATGACCACATCCCCATCTTCATCAGCATAGGTCAGGATGAATTCCATATCTGAACTGAACTTAAAAGCACTTGCAATCTTTGGCCGAAGGGCAGCTAGATTGTGATCCAAATGTGAACCATTAACATGAAGCCGAGTGCGTCCCCTTTGGCGGCGAGGCCGGTATGTTCGAAGTTGAGCGGGGAGATGTGCCAGGCGTGGTCTCACCGGGAGGAGACGGCCTGCATGCGGGCGCTATCCATGGTGGGGAGGAGGAAGGATATCTCGCCTAGGACCTCGTTGGGGAGGCAAGATCTGGTGAAATCCCGACGAATCTCGGCGGGTTGCGGCGGCGTCGACGGCGTTAGGGAAGAGTGCAGCCATGCCGCGGCGACCATTGACGCCCGGGGCGACGCATCTGGGGCGAGGCAGGGGCGGCGGCTCGGGCTGATCGAGGCAGGGGCGACCGCGAGGGCAAAGCTGGTGCGCTCGGGGTGTTCGAGGTAGAGCTTGCTTCCATCGGGGTGGAGTCAATTCCGCTAGAGATTTGAGGGGGTGACATTGAGATGATTCTGTTTTGGACGTGGCGGAGGCGGTGGGTTCGATCAGCGGCGGCTGGGAGAAAGGTTCCCCAATCCTAAAGCTGCGTTTTAGCTCTTCCTTGATCTGTGCAGTTGTCTCCTCCATGCGTGTAATACGCTGCTCATGATCTTCAAGACGTGCCAACATAGCAGTCGTCTGCTCCATGACGAGATCCAATTTTTGGGAAAACGTGAGAGTCCCAAGATCTTCTACAGCGGCGGCCATGAGGCGATCCGCTGTGCTGGCTCTGATACCAAATTGTTATGAAACTGGGTAACTCATATATTTCATCTTGCTTGACCTTAGAGTACACCCTCACCCTCCTTATATAGGAGATTCGCCTAAACCCTAGCCCTAGTGGGCTTCTAATACCCACAGCCCATCAGGCCCACTACTATCCATAACATAAATTTTCTTTTATTAGCAACTAGATCCACAATACTAATAGGTGCATCTTTTCTATTGTGAATCATTTTTTAAAAAACCCTACCCTCACACTTGAATGTTGTGTTTCAGGAAATTAGTTAATGTTCTTTCAGAAACACCAGAATCCCAAAAGGTTGATATACCCTATGAGCAATCCCGTTTGACTCATCTGCTGAAGGATACCCTAGGTGGCAACTCAAGGGTTACATTTTTATGTTCCATTTCTTCAGAGCACAGGTATTTTCTGTTCTATTTTGTAGGATTTTTTTATGCCATTAACGTTTTGTTGGGCTGATGTGTACATGGGGAATGCAGGTGCAGATCTGGAACTCTAAGTACACTGAGATTTGTTGAGCGAGCAAAGCTAATGCCAAACAAAGCTTTGATAAATGAGATACTGGAAGATGATGTCAACGGTTTGAGTGATCAGATACGTCAGCTAAAGGTATCCTACCTCTGAATGACTTTAGAATTGGTAACAATTTACATGATAAGAGTACAACATCGTTTGAGATGGTTTTGACATGTCCAACGGAGACTTAAAGATGCACCAACGCATAGAGGGGTAGGACAATAAGACGTCCCGAAAATGTGAAGAGAGGTAGATAGATGAACAAACTTGATATAGGAGTAGGCCATGAAGGGGGGCATGAAAGATTAAAATATCTTGAAGGAGATAGCCATAGATAGGAGACAGTGGAAACTAGCGATTCATGTGTTAGACAAAAACACATTCTTTCAAAACAAACTTTGATTATTTAGCTTTTTTTTACCATAGCTTTGGGTATTTGCTTTTTCCTCTCTTTTTTTCCGTTTTTCCCTTTGTTTTCCTCTTATTCTTTCTTCCCATTTTTTCTTTATTATTATTGTTATTATTATTATTTATTGAGCTTTTTATTGTGGGTTTCATCTCTAGCCTATCCAATTAGTTTTGGACAAAAACGCTTTGTTTTTGTTGTTGCTAAACATTTAATAAATTGCAGGATGAACTCATAAGAACAAAGTCTGGGGACACCACAGCTTGCAAGGCTGGATACTCCAGCGCACAAAATGCTCGTGAAAGCTTGCATAGTCTGAGAGTGAGCCTCAACCGCTCCCTAATATTGCCTCATATAGAAGTTCATTCAGAGGAAGAAATGGAAGTTGATGAAAAGGATGTGCATGAACTGCGTGATCAAATCAACAAGCTTCATTCTTCATCTGAAGATACATTTGATGACTTCATGGATGCAGAGAGTGGAGATGACACTCCTTTCTCAAGGGGGACACTGAAGACAGGTGAAGAAGACGATCAGCCTATCATAGATGATATTGAAAGCCCACTGCAGGACAAACGCAAAGAAGCACTTGACAGTACAAACGCTAATGCGTTACTTGCTAATGATAGGAAATGTAGCCTCTCTATTAGTTCCTCCCCGAGACTGTCACCAATGCAAGACCCTACGTTGTGCTCTTCTCCAAAGATCCACAGCAAGGCAAGAATGAGCATCACCTCACCGGTACTGTCACCAAGCAAGCTGAGAGTATCTGAAAGCCCAGGTGACAGAGATGGCGAAACATGTAGAAATAGTGCAGTTTGTTCCTCTTTACAATCAAGCAAGCTTAGCCCCACTGACTCGCTGGCGGTGAGTCTCCAACGGGGGTTGCACATTATAGAGTACCATCAACAGAATATAGTTCCACGAAAATCGTATGTTGGCCTTTCATTTGATCATTTTGCACTGAATCCCCGACAGTCAGTGGCAAAAGTCAGTTTAGCTCTTACTGAGGATCAAGGAACCATCCTTTGTTTATCATGCAAGAAACCTGTGAATACTAATGAGAACCAGACTGAAAATACAAAAAAGCAGATTGCTTTAGCCAGAGGTGCTAGAGAGATTGAATCTGCTAGTGCGTCATTAAAGGTTAGTAAAGTTGTTTGATTGGACTACCCTTTCTTTTTCAAATCTTATGTTTTTCTACTAAAACTTCTACTCTACCAGGACGCCAATAACTCTAAAGCAATTGGTTCAAAGAGAGAGATCGAGCTTGAAGTTTTATGTAAAGAACAGGCAGCAAAGATTAAGGAGCTGAGCATTTTGGTATGTATAACGATGAATAAAATATGTTTCAGGAGCTAAGAATTTCCTCTTCTTTACATTTTTCTATGTTTAATTTGCAGATAGCCCAGTCAAGGGAAGGCTCAAAAGATAGCCCAGATTCAAATGGTGCAACAACTGTAGAAGAAAGAAGCAGTGAAGACAGCATATATGAACAGTGTGACCATACCAAGATGCCTGTCAATGAGAGGGAAACTCTACTTAATGAAATTGAGAGTCTGAAGGAGGAACTGAATCGCCAGACTAATGTATCAACAAATTGTAGCCTTTTAGATCAGATAAGGAAAGGAGAAACTGATCAGGAGTACGAACTCGACAAAGAAAGACAGAAATGGATGGAGTCTGAGAGCAAATGGATCTCCCTTACTGAAGAACTGAGGATTGATCTAGAATCAAACCGGATGCATGCAGAGAAGACCGAGATGGAGCTCTGCAATGAGAAGAAGTGTACTGCAGAGTTGGATGATGCTCTTCAACGAGCTATGTATGGTCATGCGAGGATGGTTGAACATTATGTTGAGCTCCAGGAGTTGTATAATGATCTGCTCGAGAAGCACCGCCATGTGATGGATGCAATCTCAGAAGTGAAGAGAGCAGCTGCCAAAGCAGGCAGGAAGGGCTGTGGAACGGCTTTTGCAGCTGCTCTTGCTGCAGAGCTTTCCACCGTGAGGATCGACAGAGAAAAGGAGAGAACACAGTTGAAGGAACAGAACAGAAGGCTCCGTATTCAGCTCCGTGACACTGCTGAAGCAGTTCATGCTGCCGGAGAACTCCTGGTTAGATTGAGAGAAGCAGAAGAAGCATTTACACAAGAAAAGGTTAGTTGAAACTTAAAAAAGCAGCATTTTCGGTAGATACTACTCCCCCTCCTGGTTAGTGCAAAATTGCACAAATCAATGCCAAGAAATAAAAACCGGATGATTGAGAGAAGTGTACAAATGAACCGCAACTCAATTTGTGTACTTTTGCATTTTGCAGGAGAGGTGTGCAGCTTTACTGCAAGAGAATGAGAAGCTGAAGAAGCAGCTGGAGAAGACAAGGAAGAAGCACGAGTTGGAGGTGGAGACAATGAAGGTGCACCTTGCAGAGAGCCGGCTGCCGGAGTCTGCATTGGGTCACTTATACCGGGAAGAGTACTCAAGCGATGCTCCGTCAAGGAACGACGACGATCAATCCTGGCGGTCTGCGTTTGCACCTGCATACGAGTGAATGAAGTTATCTGACTGCTTGGGAGTTGAGACTCGTCAACTGAACCTGGTTGACAGCTTGGAGACCGGCATTTATTTTTATTTTTTTCCATGTATGCTCGATTACATGGAATAGATTCATGTGCCCTCCTTAATACTGCTGTACGGGAATTTATATGATTTGTATTGTTAAAGTTTTCGTAACCTCTTTATATTGCATATCTATAATCTTTTCTCAGACCCACCTTTCATTGGAGGTGCATATAGTATTATTACAATAAAATTATGCTTTTAGTTTGTGATTGGATTGAAATATGGTACTCCGTTTCATGATTATTTTTTTCTCATAGTAATTGTTGTAGTTGTACTCCCTACTTTCTCAAAAGTTTGTCGTATTTTTATTCATTTTTGTATTAGAAAGCGACAAACTTTTGAGAAAGGAAGAATACATTTTTGCCTCTCCTCCCACATCTCTCCCTCGTTTTATGTGCATCATATTTTCTAGCCCTCTTAAATTCTTTGTCTACAACGGGGAAAACAAATTATTTGACAGAGGGATTACTTAAGTTGGGCTCCAGAAGGCCAGGGATTGTAAATTTGTACATGACTAATTTGAGTACTTTGTTTTATTCTGGAGAACGAAATCTACAACAATTCTAACTAAATACAACAAATAGTAACCATGCCAGAAATGAATATGAACTAAGCATCCAAAGGAGAAAAAAAACAAATTTGGAGCGAAGTCCTTATCCACACTGCTAGTCGCCTAGCCACGATGCTGCCAACTACATGCTGATCGCACCGCCGCACTCGCCTCATAAGACCCGCACCGGCGTACTGGAAAAGCTATGGGACTGGAAATGTACCGGTGGGATCTACCAATTTTCCTGCAACGATGGACCGCTAAAACCTACTAGACCGCTAAAACCTACTGGATTCGCCCCCGCTTCGCCCTTCGCCTTCTCACTCCACTCTGCCTCCCCAATTCGCCCGCCACCGTCCCGTGCTTCCTCGCCGCCATCCCATCACCGGTGTCGGTACCCTACGTACCGTGTACCCCACGATACCGTAAGAAGTGCAAGAAAGTTCCACCCGTCAGAGTCGAAGGCCCTTCAGGTCCCACATGTCACATTGCACCGGATTCGCTCCCCTCACATGGTTGGCTCCTGGGTTAACATGTGTAAAATAAGACCGGAACAAAACTCCCAACCAAGGGAAGCTCCGGCGAATACACGTGTACAATAGCCCCGGACCTAGCCCCCGTCAGAGAGGAGCTCCGGTACCGACACGTATACAGCGACGCCGAACCTACCCTCCCGCAAGGGAAAGCTCCAGATCTGCCACGTGTGGAGCCTCCGAACCTTCATCACAAACGGAAATACAAGCCGATCATGTCCATTACAGACATTCAAGGACGATTAAAGCGGCAGTTATAAGGTTTGATAATGTGTCATTAATGCCATATTAATGACACACGATCAGTGCACCGTTTATAGGGGTAACACTGCCATGAAGGCACATTACCACACTATTAATTATACTTATACTCTTTAGACAATGTATTAGGTCATTAAGCACGCCAATGCCACATGTCGGGCCAAGCCAGCTTTGTAACGGTCAGTCCTTAGAACTATAAAAGGGTTGCACCGCACGAATGTAGAGGCGAGTCTGAGCTGTTGGGAGCTGATCCTAGCAAAGGTACTCGCTCAATACAATTACACAAACACCGTGGAGTAGGGTGTTACGCTCAGGCGGCCCGAACCACGTAAATCCCTGAGGTCATCATCTTGATATTGATCTTTGCGTGCCCCAACCACAAAAGAACCTCCGCGGGCTGCTTCTCAGCGGGTCCGGGGGAAGTGTCGTATCCAACACTTCGACATTTGGCGCGCCAGGAAGGGGGAGCTTCCCGAGGTCACAAGATGGTGAATTCAGCTACTGGATCTTCTAATGGCAACCACGCTGGACCACCTGTCGAAGGCAAACCCTCCAACGTCCAACAACCAGCAGGTGTTGTGGCTCCACAGCGACCATCTATTCCAGCAAACAATGCTGGACAAGATGGAGCATCTGCGTCGATCACTGCATCGACAAACAACAATCCCAAGCATGCGCTTATTGTTGCTTGAGCTCTTCTGCAACGCCCACCGCCTCCAGGTGCACTCCAGGGTGCTATGGAGTAGTGGAGGGCTGATGTTGATCATCTGGTTGCAGCTGCGGCTGCAGGCATCAGCAACCAAGGTCCTCCCCCTTCAGGGCGAGCACCTTCACTGCGACGGATTTTGTCTGGCCAACATGGTCCACAAGCCTCTCAACAAAGGAGACGTGCTGCCTCCCAACAAGTGACTTCATTGCCTCCTGGGGCACGACGCACCCACACGATTACCAGGATTCCGACTCATGACTTGTGGTCAGAACTGGATCGTCGTTACCGGCAACAGGATGGTTGTGTCCACATTGAGCGTGCTCATGAGAGGCGAGAAGCTCGGGACAACCCTGCTCCTCAGGGAGTAGGAGGAGGCTGTTCTGCCCTGGCCATGCACATGCGTATGGTCAGGTGGCCACAGAAGTTTTGGCCCCACTTACCAGAGAAATTCGACGGGACTGTCAATCCCGCTGAATTTCTTCAAATCTATTCTACTGCCATACTGGCAGCGGGGGGTGATGAGGCTGTGATGGCCAATTACTTCCTGGTGGCTTTAACTGGGACTGCGAGGTCCTGGTTCATGAGTCTTCCACCTGACTCCATTAATAGTTGGGCGGATCTATGCCAGCAATTCACTGCCAACTTTGGGAGCTCCTATACCCGGCCCAACACTGAATTGGACTTGTTTGTTGTAAAGCAAACGTCAGGGGAATCGCTACGGTCCTTCATCCAACAATTCTCTGAGGTATGAAATACCATTCCTTCTATCTCGAGCTCTTATGTTATTGTTGCATTCAGACAGGGTGTTCGAGATAAGAAGATGCTAGAGAAGCTCGCTATTAAAGAAGTTACCAGCGTCACGAAACTCTTCAGCCTAGCCGACAAATGCACTAGAGCTGCGGAGGGCCGTGAAATGCACTCGAAGCCAGCTCCGGAGGCCAACCAGAAGTCCTCCAAAACTGAAGCCGCTACCTCCGATAGTGGCAAGAAGAAGAAGAAGCCCAACGGCAAAAAGAAGTCGTCGGCCGGCGCTACAACTGCTGCTGTAGCCCCTGGAAGCCAGGGGCCACGCCCCAAGAAGCGACCTCGTCCTTCATCAAAGGACGGCAAGAGTTCCAAAGCATGGTGTCTGATTCACAAGACGGATCGACACAGCTTGGAAGAGTGTCGGGAGGTCCATAACCTTGCCGAGCGCTACAACAAGCACCGGGAAGAAGCTCCTTTCCGTCAAAGGGAAGGAAAATAAAAAGTCGATGAAGCTCCGGTTGAAGAGGAGCTTGGTTTCCAGGACCCTAAAAGGTCTTGAAAGCCATTTACAACACTGTCGAGGACGATTCCGACGCCTCTGACAATGAGCGTCAGAAGATCCTGAATACCATCTATGGTGGTTCTTGGGACATCACCTCTCGTCGCATCCTCAAGACGATGCGGCGGGACATGGCCATGGTAGCTTCTGCTGCTAAGGCAGAACCACATCGGAAGTGGATGGATACACCCATCATTTTTGATGCTTCAGACTGCCCCCGAAACATGATCGGGGGTGGTCAACTCCCGTTGATGGTGTCACCCACCATGAACAATATCCAAATCCACCATGTCATGGTGGACGGAGGTTCCGGGCTAAACCTCATAAGCTTTGAAGCTTTCGTTAAGCTTCAGCTCCGTCCTTCGGACCTTCATCCATCTCGACCTTTTCCGAAGTAGGTCCAGGAACTGTTACTCCTCTTGGTTCTATTACACTCCCAGTGACCTTCAGGACCCGAGAGAACTACAGAATCGAGAAATTGGTTTTCGACGTTGCGCAGATCAGTCTGCCATTCAATGCCGTTTTGGGCAGGCCAGCTTTATACAAGTTTATGGCTGCTACCCATTATGGTTATTTGGTGTTGAAGATGCCAACACCCACGGGCGTTCTCCGGATCCGCGGAGACCGTACCGCAGGAGTTACTGCACTGGAATAACTCTATGCGCTTACCACAGTGCAAGAGGAAGCATACGGTAAGGAGCCAGCTGCGAATCCTCCAAGCATTCGTTACAAAGGCTCTACCTCCGCACCTCATGTGCAACCAAGCGGCGACGCTAACATACCTGTCAAAGTCGTCCAAATTGGTTCTGATGTTGCTCAGACTACCCGTATATCGGGGGGTCTGAACAACAAATAGGAACTCACGCTCATCACTTTCCTTTGGGCTAATGTCAACGTGTTTGTGTGGCAATCGTCACAAATGCCTGGGATCCCTAGGGAGGTGATTGAGCACAATCTGAAGATTTACCCAGACGCACGATCAGTACACCAGAAGCCCCGGAAACAATCAATCGAGCGACAAAATTTCATCCTACAAGAAATCAAGAAGTTACTTGAAGATGGATTCATCCGAGAAGTCTTCCATCCAAAATGGCTGGCAAACCCAGTTGTTGTACCCAAGGCCGGTGGGAACCTTCAGATGTGTATCGACTACACCACCTTAAATAAGGCATGTCCAAAAGATCCATTTCCACTACCTAGAATAGATCAAATAGTGGACTCCACCTCCAGGTGTGAACTACTGTGTTTCTTATATGCATATTCTATATATCATGAAATCCAAATGTCTAAGGAAGATGAAGAGCATACTGCCTTCATAACAGTAGATGGATTGTATTGTTATACTGCCATGCCATTCAGTCTTAAAAATGCTGCTTCAACATTTGTGCGAGCCATGTACAAAACATTTGGAGAGCTAATTAGAGACTTGGTGGAGGTGTATGTTGATGACATCGTCATGAAAATAAAAAACAAGGAGTCACTCCTTGAAAATTTACAAGTCGTCATCGACAAGCTGCACACTACGCGCACCAAGCTAAACCCGGACAAGTGTGTCTTCAGGGTTAGCTCCGGAAAGCTTTTGGGGTTCTTGGTGACTTATCGAGGAATCGAAGCAAATCCAGCGAAGATCAAATCTATAGAAGAAATGTGGCCCCCAACCCGCATTAAAGATTTCCAAAATTTGACTGGATGTCTAGCTGCGATCAGCCGGTTTATATCAAGACTAGCAGAATGGGTGCTACCTTTTTTTAAACTCTTGAGGAAGTCCAAACCATTTCATTGGTCTGAACAAGTAGAAAAGGCGTTTCAAGAGCTGAAGCAGCTCCTTACCACACTACCAATCCTGGTAGCTCCAGACCCTGGTGAGCCTTTACTGCTTTACATTTCGGCAACTACAGAGATTGTCAGTATGGTCTTGGTCGCGGAAAGACCGGAGCGATCCCCAATTCAGGAGTCTATAGAGGGTCCGGAGCTACCTGAAGGCGAGTCTGGGTACCAACCCTCAGGCACGGATCCTCAAGGCGAGATGCTGGAGGATCAACCTCCTTCAGACGAAGGAGTAACTGCTGCTGAACAAGAAGATCTAGACCCCTCTGGGAGGGTCCGTGTCACTCCAGAAGAAGCTCCGGGTTCCTTCGACAGGGACCAGGAAATTCCAGAAGAAAGTACGGACCCCTCCGGGAGGGTCCGGGTTGATGAGGAGGAAGCTCTGGACCCCTCCGGGAGGGTCCGGACAGTCCAACGCCCGGTGTACTTCATTAGTGAAGTACTCAATGACGCCAAGACAAGATACATTGTGGTGCATAAACTGCTTTACGCAGTTCTTATCGCCTCAAGAAAGCTTTGTCACTACTTCCAAGCCCACAAAATATCAGTGATAACTTCTTTTCCACTACGTGAAATTTTGCATAACCCTAATTCTACTGGGAATATTGCAAAGTGGGTAGCGGAGTTGGCAGAGTTTGATCTAGAATTTGTGTCGATACAAGCAATAAAAAGTCAAGCATTGGTACACCTTGATTTCAAAGCAACTAACAATATGGCGAAGTATGAAGCCCTCATCTATGGACTCAAAGTGGCACTATCATATGGTTTAAAACAACTGTTGGTGAAGGGAGATTCACAACTTATCATCAAACAAGCGAAAGGTGAATGCTCCTGCAACAATTCTCAATTAACTGCTTATCTCCTTGAAGTCCAGAGGCTTCAGAAGGACTTCAAAGTCCTGGATCTCCATCATGTTCAACGCCTTCATAACTATGAAGCTGATGAACTCTCGACGAAAGCCTCAACCGGAGCCCCGGCTCCTGATGGAATCTTCATCCGGAGGTTGTCAAAACCAACAGCTCAGCCTGCCGAACTGAGCGAAGGGGGCGAGACCAGCACCTCGAAGCTGGCGGTCCCGGTTGCCCTATTACCATGGCATTCACCAAGGGTCATAGGTGCTGTCAGAAGATCCGAGCAACCCAACACGCAAGACTCAGAAGCTCAAGCTAGCTCCGATGTATGGATCTCGGATATCCGGAGCTACTTGAAAGACAATATCCTTCTTGAAGACAGTGTATCCATTGACCGGATTGTCAGATTGGCTAAAAGATACATGTTGGTAGAATGGGATCTCTACCAACGCGGTGCCAATGGCATCCTAATGCGGTGCATTGCAAGAGAAGAAGGTCGCGATCTCCTTGCGGAAATCCATGGAGGCGAGTGCGGGAACCACGCGTCTTCTCGCATGCTGGTCAGTAAAGCCTTCCGGCATAGATTTTACTGGCCTACAGCACTTCAGGATGCTGTTGAGCTAGTGAAAAAATGTGAAGTGTGTCAGTTTCACACCAAATAGATTCATACACCGGCTAAATCACTACAAATGATACCTCCTACATGGCCATTTATTGTGTGGGGCATGGACATCTTGGGACCTTTCCCAAAAGCAGTCGGAGGTTACATGTTCCTATATGTCGCCATCGACAAGTTCACCAAGTGGCCGGAAGCAACTCCAGTAGTAACAATCAACAATCAAGTTCTTGAAGTCCATTATATGCAGGTTTGGAGTTCCAAACCAAGTCATAATTGACAACAAAACTCAATTTACAAGTGCTGCATTCCAAGAATATTGCGAAGACCTCGGTATTCAACTTAGCTACGCCTCTGTAGCTCATCCAGCAAGCAACGGCCAAGCCGAGAGAGCAAATGTAGAAATCTTAAAAGGACTCAAGACGCACACATATGAGCACTTGAAAAGGCACGGATCTAACTAGATTGAAGAGCTTCCGTCCACATTATGGGCGAATAGGACAACACGTAATCGGTCAACTGGGGATACTCCATTCTTTCTGGTGTACGGAGCTGAAGCAGTCCTTCCTCCGGAGATCACCTTGAGGTCCCTCCGGGTCCGAACCTTCGATGAAGCCACGCAGGACCAGCTCCGGCGTGAAGACCTTGACCTCGTCGACGAGGGAAGGGGCCAAGCAGCTGTTCAGAATGCACACTATCGCCAAGCGCTCCAGCGCTATCATCAAAGGCATGTGCGTGATCGACAGCTTGAAGAAGGCGACCTGGTGCTCCGAAAGATACTAACTCATTAAGGGATGAACAAACTTTCCCCCAGCTGGGAAGGTCTTTTCCGAGTCATTAAGGTATCCCGACCAGGGTGCGTTCGCTTGGCAACTGAGGATGGGATCCCACTTCTCAATCCTTGGAACATCGAGCACCTCCGTAAGTTTTATGCTTAGAATCACGGAGGTGAGTATGTAATTACACACAATGCATGTTGTAGAGTCATTATACAGAGACGGGCAAGTCCTCCGAGAGAACATCTGGATCCCTCTGGGAGGGTCCAGGAAGTTCAAGTAACACTTGACACAGTCACAATACTAAAAGTGTAACTACTTGCTCTGAGCTAGAACAAGATGTATATCACATTTAGCTTGGTCCAACACCCTAAGTGTGTCCTTGTCTACCCTGTAATCCGGACCTATAATGAAAGGCATTGTTGTGTGAAAACAGAATCTACGTGCATTTATCTTTTGTGCAAGGCTCAATATATCAAATTATTTTTACTCCGCTTGTCTATAATAAAGTTGTGCAAATCTTTTCTTTGTTTCAAGTAATTCACATGCATTACAAGCCTTATTGATAGTCTTTTTGGATCTTAATATTGCTTCATAGTCTACTTACCTGAACGCCAAGCCAACATAGATCCGGAGTGCGCTATCGACTTTGCCTGGTCCTACACCCTATGTACGCCACTCTACCTACACCCCGGCAGGCCTTAGTAGGTGTTGACGGCTGTTATATACCAATTTCATCCGTCAATTTAACTCAATTTTGTGAAGGATTTGTCATTTCTTGCACACATCACCTTTCTATCTAACCCAATTCCACTTGGACTTGGATAAATATGTGTATGCAACATTTTATGCAGGAAATGAGGAAATGTAGAGGGACCAATCCTATAAAATATCATCCCAGCCAATCAGGCGACGACATGTGGCATCCCATGGATCAAATGGCCCGCAAACAGAAGTATCCGAGGAGATCCAATGGTGTATCACCCATATACATCAATGGGACCCACCTGGCAGCCACCTGGAGAAAGCACACGAGAATTGGTGCAATGACCAGGTCGGCCGAACCAGGGGGTCGGCCGACCTGGTCTTTGCACCAAACACGGTCATCCTCCACGTGTTGGCTCCTCCCGGCTCCCTGGAGTCAATGGTGACTGATTCACGCGCTTTTGATGGCGGGAACCGACCTCAACACTAGTATAAATAGGACCCCCTACCCTTCACTTCAACACACACCACTTGAGCTTCATCTCTATTGTATACACTATCATCCATAGTATTAGAGGAGTTAGGTTGTAGAGAGGAGAGTCTCTAGTCCCAAGTCCAAATTGGGAAAGGAGTAAGGAGTCTCTCTCTTCCCAATCCTACATTGGGAAAGGTATGGCTCATGTATACTTTCTTGTAACTGTGACTTATGCATAACAAAGATGGTATCTTTAGTCTCTACTTATACATATACTTGGGAAAAAGCGTTTCTTGTTTGATTGTGGAGTCCATGTATGTGTAAGGTATAGCTTCTATGACTATTTCATCATGAACATATCTCATTATCATAGAACCTATAGACCCCCACTATAGTCTAGTTAATTATAACATAACTAGGTTAGTATTGATAATTATGTTGTGTATCAACATTGGTTCAATGATGATTCAATTCATTGCCTTAGGATGGATTGTGCCTAGGCTCTTAAGGTAATTAGTTAATATGCTAGCATGGTGCTAGGATAGCTAAGTAGCATTGGATGTCTCGTAGACCCATGAATTGAAGAGGTAGGTAGTAGGTGGCGACATCCCTATCTGTCCTTTGTAATCCTCCACGTTCAGCTATGCCACAGACTCTTGGCAGGAGTCACCCTAGTATTGCTAGGGGTAAGCCTGTGCCCGATGTGTTGAACCACATAGCATAAGTATTCACTATTGATATAGCTTATGAATAATTAGTTTAGGCTATGTACATGTACAATAGAGCATAGTAGTAGTACCTCCATAACTCTCAACCTTAACTAACCTCTAGGATCCTCTTATCACCCTTAGACTTGAAAGCTTTTGTGTGTGTCACACTACCTCCACTATTATTTTATCCATCCTTACTAGATTCTTACCTAGACCTTTCTACCCTTTCCACTTGATGTTTGTTATATCTCTACCCCGCCTTCCTTTGGGATGAAATAAATGACACCCTTGGGAATACTCTTAAGGGGAAATGCTACAATGATATCTCCGTGCACTTGCGGAATTCACTCTGTGATCCAATAGAACCATTAACAAGCATTTCTGACACATCAATTGGATATGTTTAGTTAATGGTGCATAAGTAATACCAACAAGCAATTCTAGCACTATTGCCAGGAATGATTTGTTAGTATATATTAGGAGCCATCAACAAGCATTTCTAGTTCTGTTGCCGGGGAAGGCAAATAGATATATAACATGACTAAGTGAATAGGTTAGAACCCTGGTAGGATTTTAGTAGGATAACCATTCTTTGTTTTTGCATTTATTTTAAATGTGAAAACAAGGTAGTGCATGTCTGGTTTCTGCCTGTCGGAAAATTTTGTTGAAGATCCCAAATCTCTTCTGAGAGACCGACCCCATGTCTTTACTCCTCAGAAGATTCGAGCGGCAAATCAAGCCAGCATTTTTGCACCAACAATCCAAACGCCAATGGCTCAGAAGACCCTTTGTGAGTTCTTAGCTCCCTCTACTAACAATGTACCTATTGGGTCCACTGTTAACACCGGAGATGTGAACTTCGAGATCAAAACTGGCCTTATCACTATGGTGCAAGCCAACCCATTCTGTGGGAAGGCTAACAAGGATGCAAGTGATCACCTGCAACCATTCCTCGATATCTGCAGTACTTTTAAGATCAAGGACGTGTCTCCGGATGCGGTCCGTCTGAGACTGTTCCCGTTCTCCCTCCTTAGGAGAGCAAAACAGTGGTTCTACGCGAACCGAAGTGTTGTAGACACTTGGGAGAAATGTCTACGGCATTCCTCGCCAAATTCTTCCCGTTGGGCAAAACCAATGTCCTACGTGGAAGGATTTCCAGCTTTCAGCAAGAGCCCAAGGAATCTATTCCCAAGGCATGGGAAAGGCTTCAGGAGTACATCCTAGCCTGTCCCCACCATGGGATGGATGACTGGCTCCTTATTCAGAATTCTATAACGGGCTGATCCCATCAGCTCGTTACCATTTGGATGCTGCTGCTGGAGGAGCCTTCTTCTCATTGACGGTGCCAAAAGATAAAGATCTTATTAAGAAGATGGTGTCCAACATGGGATGGAACGATGAGCATCTCCATATCCGACAGCTAGGCATGCACACCTTAAAGGAGGTGGACATGATCGCTGCAAAATTAGACCTCCTAATGAAGAAAATTGATGGACAAGCCAGTGGTGAAGTGTTTGGCAATGCCTATGCCCTAGACTCTCACATCACGTGTGATGTTTGTGGCGACACGGGTCATATGGGCAATGATTGCCCAGAAACTCGTGAGGATGCCTTATACCTCGCCAACAATGGAAATTTCAACAACAACAATGGCTATCGTCCAGGAGGTCAAGGGTGGGGTCAACAACACCCATTCTTTCAAGGAGGATACAACAACAATGGCAACCTTGGAAATCAGCCCAACTTGAGAGAACTTGCCATTAGCCAGCTCAAGATCAACGAGGCCCTATCCAAGAAGTTGTCAGCTAATGACAAGACCCTAGAGAATATCAATGCAAAGATTGAAGGACTATACTCAGCATTCAAGAATCAACTGAGCTTCAACAAGATGTTGGAGACTTAGTTGGCACAACTTGCTGCTGTTGTCCTTACAGTAGAAAACAACAAAATTCTGGGGCAGCCAGAAGCCCCTGTGGAGAACGTCAATGCAGTGGTTACGAGAGGAGGAAAGACAACTCGTGACCCACCATATCCCACACAAGAAAAAAGGACAACTGAACCTGAGAAGGAGGATGTCCCAAGTGAATTACTTGGTGAGAGAATGGCCAAACACTTTGAAGATACCAACTTATTGCCATTCCCTCACAGACAAAGGAAGCCAACAGTGGATGAGCAATTCAACCGTTTTGTTGAGATCATCCAAAAGATCCACATCAATGTGCCCTTGATTGATGCGATGCAAGTACCCACTTATGCTCGCTATCTCAAGGACATATTGAACAACAAACGGCCATTGCCCACCACTGAGGTCGTCAAGCTTATGGAAGACTGCAGTGCAACCATCCTCAATAGGCTTCCTGAAAAGAAGAAGGACCCTGGATGTCCTACCATTTCATGCTCAATTGGGGCTCACCACTTTGACAAGGCACTTTGTGATCTAGGAGCAAGTGTTAGTGTGATGCCCAAGGTTGTGTTCGACCAGCTGAACTTCACAGAACTGACTCCAACACCAATGCAACTACAACTGGCTGACTCTTCAGTTCGTTATCCAGCGAGTATTGCTGAAGATGTCCCGATGAAGATCCGGAACTGCTTCATACCCGTGGATTTTGTGGTGCGAGACATGGATACTGAGAAAGATACACCAATCATTCTTGGGCATCCATTCCTAAGCACTGCAAAAGCTCGCATAGATGTGGGAGCTGGAGAAATCCACTTCCATATCAATGGCAAGGAGGAAAGGTTTAACTTTCGGCGAAAATCAGAACAATGCTCCATGATTCGAATCAAGTATGGGCCGAATGATAAACACATCAGAGAGGTCGAAGTCACACCACCAAAGGTGGACTCACTCATTGCATTCATGAGAAGATTAATCTACAAGGAGAATTCGTCGTTTCGACCACGCCGATATCCAAAGGTGACGGAATCATCTGGACCTTCCCGAAGGCCCAAGTCAACCAAACCATCAAATAAGGAATGGCGGAAGAAGCAAGACAAGCTGTCCGAGCCCATCCCTCCGGGCCCGGATGTGAAATGAAGACGGAGGATTGTCCATCTCATCGGACGGTGGTGAAACCTACGCCAATAGGTTAAATTGGTAGTTATCCCACTTTATTTTTCTTTCTTTCTTTTTTCCACCTCATTTGGATTTTTCCCATTGCATATTTGATTTTTCCTAGCAAGTTGAGAATCTTATATTCTCAACTATCATTTTTCTTTCTTTCTTTTCAAAAGAAAATCTTTGTTGGATTTGAAAAAGGGTTTTTATTTGAAAAACATTTTTTCTGAGCTGCACATGTGTCATTTCACCAACGTGCTAACTTTATAGCCGTTGGGGAGCCACTTGCCAAAAGGGGAACCAGGGGGGCCACCTGTCAGGTCGGCCGAACCATCTGGTCGGCCGAACAGGGAGTGGAGCCAAATTGGCTTCTCTTCCTCCAACGGCTACATTTTGAACCCCAAGTGACTGTTGGAGGGTGCACCCTATAAATTGTGGCCGTGAGGAGCACTTCTCTTCACACACCACATCATTTTACACCTCCCCAAGTCACACTCTAGCTCACCTTGTTTTTCTTGCTCTTCATTGCAACACTCTTGCTCAAATCCATCCCCAAAAAGATTTTCTTTTGTTTGCATTTACATTTTACACTCAAGCTTTCAAGAGGAGAAAATTCGTTGAGAGTTTTGTTTTCCAAACATCGCTTCTTTTCGGATTTTTCTCACCTTGTTTTGTTCTTGCTTGTTGAACTCAAAAAAACATGAAGAGGTTGTTCGGAAAGAGGAAGGAGGCTGCAAGCTCAAGCCATGGTGAAGGTTCTAGTGCACGCCTCTCTTCCATGGGTACAAGCCCAAGGAGAAGAAGTGTGTGTGAGGACACTCCCATGAAAGAGAGAAGCAACCACCAACTTCTTCATAACAATAACCTCGACATACAAAGCGAAGTTGAAGATCAAGCACACGGGCTTCTCCAAGATCGTGAGTTCCGCCACACCAAGGCTTACGATCACATTTGATCTCCAAAATAGGTATGGACTCCGAATTCCTTTCCATTTGGCATGCAATTGGATTTGATGACTTTGCTCACATAGAAGAGAAAGGTTCACGCCTTCTCACTATCCAATTCCTTTGCACGCTAAGAATAGGATTTGATGGTATTGCTTTTAGATTATTTCAGAAAGAATACAACATCCTATGGAAAGAATTAGGTAGCATCCTAGACTTCCATAAACGGTGTTTTCTAGATTTAGACAATTTGCCTAAGTTTAACAAACAAAGTTTTTGGCATGAGCTAACTAATGAGGTCACATGTAGGGCTCCTAGGAATAGCCACATCCAAAACCCTACCTTACGCTTCATGCATAGATGGGTGGCTATGACTATGTTCCCTAGGGGAGATGTTAGGGTTGTGCGAGATGATGAATTGAAAATTTTGTTTGCCATGACTAAAAGGATAAAAGTTGCTCCAGTCAAAGCCATGATGACACAATGGTTAGATTACATTTCAAAATCAGTACCAACCGAATGCACTTGATTGATTACTCATATTGCTGATAGGGTAGGAGCACTTAAATACTCTTCATGTGAATATATTGAAACTGAAAGAGAATTAATTGATGAAGATTATTTAGTGCAAGGACATACCCTTAAGCATGATCAAGATGGGTCCTTGATATTTTTCTATCCCGGCTTTGTTAATGAAATTCGGTTACCTAACCCGGATTTTCATTTGTATAAATGCCAGAGGCTAACCATTAACCTTCTTACCCTTGAGGAAGCAAGAAGAAGTAATGTCTCTGGCAGGGTAACAAGGAATCGTGCGAGGGTTGTAGCCACAGGCATGCCACCAATAATCTCTCTGGTCCATGAATACCAAGAGGAAGAGAACCCAACGGGTTATGCGCCCGGATGGACTCAACCTCCGACGTATGAGACTGGGGGATCATCTTGGCAAGAATGGCAAAGGGATCCACCCTTATCCACTTCAAGCTCTAGCAGCTTGCCCCCAACGTCCATGAGAGGACATCGTTCCTTTTCGGCTAGAAGTCATCATGACTATAGCCAAGGAATGACGGACCTCACTAGACGTATGGGAGAACTTGAAGTAAGAACAGTTGACATCTACAACACACTCCAGGAGCATGTTCAAGGTACCCAGGATTGACAACAACATATGGATGCTTAATTCACCAACTTCAACACGGCGCTACAACAACAACAAGCCGATCTTGCAGCATACTCCCGTCATCAAGGGTTCAACCCTTATCACAAATGTAGTTGAAGAAAAAGCTTGGGGGAGAACCCTCACTTGAGGTAACATGTATCACATTCCTTGCATATTTATTTTCCATCCATCCATCATCCACCTTGCATTAAAAAAAATAATAGGTTAGATTTGCTTTCATCAAATAAATATGTGCGGTAAGAATGATTTAGAATTCACATAGATGAAATGATGAATAGTTGCTCTATTTTACTTTCCTAAGTCTCTAGTTTACAACTTGCTACTCTCTGAATATTGCTTTCATTGGTTTGAAATACTTTTACCTTAATTTGGGAGTTGTAGGTAGCAAAAGCTTGATCTAATTCTAGGTTGTTGCAAGACTAGAATTGGTAATAGGGCTGCTAGTCCTGAAAGTAAAGCTTAGATTTCCGGATAAATTCTAAAAGGATTTAAGTTTCCCTCAACTGATTGGAAATAACTACGAAAGCCATATGATGTTTATACATAGACAAAACCTTATTCATATGCTTTTTGCTTTCACATTGAGCCTAGTCAAACTAGTATAGACCTATGTGAGAAATCATTCAACTCTTTTTGAATTCAAGACTTCACTTGCACATGCTATACTTCTACACTAGAAGTAAGAAAAACGTCCATCATATCCACCACACCACAATAAAAAGAGAAACTCCATGTTATTCATGTTTAGCACTCTCTTCAAAATTCAATGCAAAGAAATGGAGTAGAAGACATGGCTATAAAAAAAGAGGCATGCTTACATCCTAAGCATGAGAAAAAAAATAAGAGAAAAGTAGCCATGTTTCATCCCTGCAAAAGAAAGAGAGATTACACCAAAAAGGAGTTATCTCAAGTATCCACATCCACTTCCACTCCATCACACATGCACTAGTCTTGAATCAAAAAAGTTTTGATTTAAATTCTCCTAAGGCTTACTCTTTTGACTTAGCAATATTATGTGTTGCAAATACGCCTACTTACTTTCCCTACCAAGCTCCACATACAAGCCATATCCAATGAGTAGGAATAGTAGAGGCACAATACTTTGGTGAGGAAATATTTCCACTATCCACAAAGGAGTGACTGAGAGAATCAAATTGAGATACTTAATATCTAAACTAAATTCTCCGGGATTTAAGTGGAACTTGATTTCTAGGCTATGTTTGCTCCATTTGCTATTCTACCTTTCAACTACTCATGAATATGAGAAAGCATAAGCCCCATGACAACTTAAGAAGGGTAGAGTATCATAGCCAATTTCTGCAATACTAGGTAGAGTATCTTGTTGTGCATTAGATACTTTTGAAAATAAGACATTGTAGCAACTCCTGATCATCAACCTAAAGTCTTGACTTTGCTCGGGACGAGCAAAGGATAAGCTTGGGGGAGTTTGTTGACGGCTGTTATATACCAATTTCATCCGTCAATTTAACTCAATTTTGTGAAGGATTTGTCATTTCTTGCACACATCACCTTTCTATCTAACCCAATTCCACTTGGACTTGGAGAAATATGTGTATGCAACATTTTATGCAGGAAATGAGGAAATGTAGAGGGACCAATCCTATAAAATATCATCCCAGCCAATTAGGCGACAACATGTGGCATCCCATGGATCAAATGGCCCACAAACAGAAGTATTCGAGGAGATCCAATAGTGTATCACCCATATACATCAATGGGACCCACCTGGCAGCCACCTGGAGAAAGCACACGAGAATTGGTGCAATGACCAGGTCGGCCGAACCAGGGGATCGGCCGACCTAGTATTTGCACCAAACTCGGTCATCCTCCACGTGTTGGCTCCTCCCGGCTCCCTGGAGTCAATGGTGACTTGTCGGTGGTTTTGATCCGGCAGATCTCCCGACACTACTAGAGTGTTTGCGGAGTTTGAAGTTTGGTGTGGGCGCGCAGAGATTCAAGAAGGTGAAATGTAAAATGACACAGGAGACACAAAGGTTTACGTGGTTCGGGCCGCCTGAGCGTAATACCCTACTCCACGGGATGTGTTGGTGTTGTATTGGATGTATGAGCTCAACTCAGGTGAGTTGAGTGCGCGTGTGAGCCGATTAGACTAGATCAGATCAGAGCAGGTCAGATCAGTCTCCCTCAATGTATCGTCGGCCTGTCCTTTTATAGTATAAGGACAGGCCGTTACAAGTTGGCCTGGCCCGACATGTGGCCCCGGCGGTTACTAATATTAATACACATTTGATGCACTTAATTACTCTTAATGATCGAGTTACGAGCTTTGACAGCACTGTTACTGGTAATTAAGGTCGTACGATCGTGTGTCATTAACATAGTATTACTTAATCGGGTGTTGAAGTACTTGATTCCCCTTTGATGATCCGAAGCCGTTGCGGAGTCTTTCGGAGGTTTGAGGCTGAAGATCCGACGGTTGGACACGTGGCAGCTCCAGAGCATACTATGGGGGATAGATAGGTCCGGTGCCACCAGACACGTGTCAGTTCCGGAGCTTCCCTCGGTCTAGGGTTAGGTTCGGGGGTGCCGTTATGGTACATAGCCCGGAGCTTCCCCCTTGCGGGCGGTAGCTCCAGTTTGATGGTACTTGTGGCGACCCTGAAACTAACCATATTGGGGAAGCGGGTCCGGTTATGTCTGACATGTGGGCCTACGAAGGTCTTCGAATCAAGTAGATGACATTTCCTTAAGATCTTTGCAATCTCAAAGGGTATACGGTCCCCAGGGTACCGACAGTGGCCCCCTGGGCCCACCTCTAGGGAAGACCCCTTGGGTGAAGTCATTCCTCTGGAGGTGGGTCCATCCTTCAACTTTTGAGCCGAGTCTTCAAAAGTCTTCAGATGTGCTATTGGCGATAGTTTTGGAGTTAAATCCTCGCCATGTGGCATATCCCGGGTGCGGCAAATGAGATCTTTGGCGTGCGGATCTCACGCAATTGAAGGTCGCCGGTTCCCGATACGAAAATCGTATAGGCTCCGCGCGCCTTGTCAGGTCGCCGCCTTCAGGCTTCCCGCCTTTCATGATGACAACCGTTCACCTGGGTAAGAACCTCGACTTGATCGTCGGGGTGGTCCCAGGCCCTCTTGTCATCGGCATGGTGAAATTTTTGAATAGTATCTTCGACTTCCCTGTGGTTTCCATGCAAGCGTTGCGGGGGCTTACTTAAGAAGGAAAGCGCGCACCGTCTGGGGTTCTTTACGCCTCTCATCTGATCTTGCACTCGAACTCCCGAACTTGTGCTTGCTTTTCCTCTCTTGCCTCGCTGTGCTGCGATGGATTTGGGTCTCCGCGAGAGCCGCTTGAAGACCGAAGGTGACCTGAAGAAGGTCCGGGCCCTCATGGGGTGGTCCCCAGACTTCTTCAACCACCTGGTCCGCGCCGGGGAAGAGCTCCCATTCGAGAAGGAGCACGCCGGCGAGATGGTGTACTTTTCTGCGCACGCCATGGTGGGGTTGATCCCACCTTTTTCCTCCTTTTTCTTGATGCTGCTAGACTTCTATGGTATGCAACTGTACCACCTTGGCCCCCACTCCATTCTTCTAGTGTCTGTCTTCGTACACTTCCGTGAAATGTGGGTGGGCATCCCCCCTACATTGAGCTTTTCCGGACCTTCTTCACCGTCCATACCACCGGAAGGAGTAATGAGTACCTTGGCTTCTACTACTTCGTGAAGCGCAAGAAGTGCCCATTCAAGTACCTCCAGTCGTTTCCCTCTGGAAAGTGGGACGATTGGAAGAAAGACTGGATAGTCATCCGGGTGGAGGAGCACGAGAAGCTGGAGCTGCCCGAATGCCTCCCCAACATCGACACTGCAGTCTGGAGTGAAGCTCCGGTGCTGTCGGATGCCTTCAACCCTGCTCTGACCAGGATCCGCCATTGTGTGGAGGGAGGAGTAACTCCTCAGGTAGTATTTTTCAATTTCCTGGTCAACAGGTGGGCACTGCTGAAGAGGAGAGAAAAACTCGCTTGGTCCCTCAACAGTGTGATGGACGACGACCGGGTCGTGACCGGGCTGAAGTCCAACATGGAGGGGATGACCTTGGAGTTTCATCTCAAGAAGTTCCAACACGGCATCGACGTCGCGGGTGATGACTTGACCCCTCCACCAACTTTCCTCCCTCTGAACGTGGAAGTATAGTTCAACAGGGAGCTCCGGCGGACAATGTTGGTGCTTGACGACCTTGGTGTCGTTGAGAGAAGATCGACTTCCAGGGTGGTGATCCCTGGGGCTTCTGAAGGTGTCTCCGACCCTGCCCCGAAGCCAAGGACCAAAGTCGTCGGCAAGGGCAAGGGGCCGGCGGACGAACCCTCGAGCCGGAAGAGGAAGCTGAAGCATGCCGACGGAAGGTCCGTCAGGCCCGCATCCTCTGCATCAGCTCCTTCTCCCCGGAGGGGGAGGTCTTCTACAACTGCAGCGACTGCACTTGCGGCAGTGTCTTCCCGGGGTGCTAGCTCCGGGCATGTGACTCCAGCACCAGGGCCAGTTGAGGCCTCTGGGTCTGGAGGTCCTTCCCGGTCAAGGGGGGCCTTGACTAAGGAAATGTCCGTGGCTGCAACAAGTTCCGAGGGGCCTTCTGGAGCAACCACGCCGGCGGCGGCCATGGTCAGTCCAGAACGCTCGGGAAAGAGATTCCGTGCAAGATGGTGCGGAAGCCTCCCGAGGTAATTTGTTATCTTTACCTCAGACGGTTGTTTTGTTGTAGTAACTGTTTTTTTAAGTTTCTTCATCCATCATCTGCAGTGTCCCCAAGAAGAGGAGTGAGGCTCCACCCTCAGCCACAGCAGCTGAAGCTGTGAGGGCGGAGGCTTCTGCTCCTGTCCCAGTGCCGCCCCAAGTGGTGGCTGAAGCTGCGGCAGCTTCGGCGCCAGCTGTCGTGGTCATGGACCTAGACTCATCCCCCGAGACTCCCGTGGTAGCACCGGACCACGGGACAGAAGATGCGCCAGCGGCACCTGCCCCGGAGGTTGAAGCCCCGAGTCTTGATGCTGAGATGTTGGAAGCTTCGGCCGTTGAGCCGGAGGAAGCAGTGATTCCGGCCCCAGAGCCGGAAATTGTCGAAGCCCCGGCGGTTGAGCCGGAGGTTATTGAAGTCCCAGCGAGCGAGCCGGATGTTGAGGAAGTCCCGGCGGTTGAGCCGGCTACCTTCGAAGCTCCAGCCTCAGAGACGGTCGCCACTGAAGCTCTGGTTGCAGAGCCGGTTGCAGTTTAGGACCTTCTGGCGCCTGATCCGGTTGAGGTTGAATTTTAGGCATCAGGGCCGGTTGTTGTTGACCTTCTGGCGCCCGAGCCGGTCGTTGCGGAGGCATCAGCACTCGAACCTATGGTGGTCGAGGTGCCAACACCCGAGCCACCAGCGGAGGAGGAGCCCAGGCTGGAGCCTGAAGTTGCCCCTGCTCCAGAAGTGATGACGGCGGAGGTTCCTGCTGTTGGGCCAGGGTGCCCAAATGAAGTCGCTGGCCCCCTGCCCGAGGGGGCAAATGAAGACCTGGCGGCAGGGCCTTCGGAACCACTTCCGGAGGTCGGAACTTCTTCTGCGGGACCCTCCTCGGTGGCGACTGAGGCTATCCCAAAGGATGGCCCCAGTGTCGTGGAGGCTCAGGGGACCACTCTTGTGGAGTGGGACCCAATTTTTGTAAGCGAGAACCCGCTGGAACCAGCGGAGGAGACCCCAGCAGGTCCGGACCCTATTCCCCTGTCGTTGTCCATTAACAACGCTTGCTCCAGTCTGCGTCAAGTCCAAATGGCGTTCTACCACGACAGCAAGGCTCTTGAAGAGGAGCGCCAAACCCTTAGGCGGTGGCATAATCGGCTCTACTTCGAGACCAAGCTGGCGCAGTCAAGGCTAGCAGACGACAAGGAGTGGATCAAGCAGGAGAAGGTCCACCTGGAATACTGGGGCAAATTATTGGATGATAGGGAGAGCTTGACTCATGCCCTCGACGCTCAATCCCAGGCCATTTATGAGCAGACCAAGGCAGCTAATAGTGCAATTGATGATCGCCAAGAAAAGCTTGAAGCCATTAACACTACTCTCATCAAGCGCCGGGAGGCACTTGAGGAGAGGGAGAAGAGGCTCGAAGACGTAGAGAAAAAACTCCTAGAGCTGCGAGATGACATCTTGAAGAGGGAAGAGGAGCTCACCGAAAAGGTGGCTCTGGCTGACAAGGGCCTCAAGGAACGCGCCAAGAAATTGGAGGAGCGTTGCGTTGAGGAGGAGGAGAAGGCCTGGGTGCGAGGGCAGGAACTCTACAAGCAAGAGTGTGCCATCGCTGCCAGGGAGAAGAAAGTTAGGGGCCGGGAGAAGGACCTGGTCGACCGCCGGAACAAGATCCACCTCTGGGAGGAGGAGCTCAAAAAACTCAAGAAACGGGTTGCTGAAAAGATTCAGCAAAATGCCAAAGAGGTTGAGTGCCTTGCTCGCGAGAATTCTGAACTGGCGGCGGCCAAAAGATCCTTGGAGGAACTGAAGGGCTTGAGGGCTGTGGACTCCCTACAGGTTTGGGAGTTCCTGAGCAAAGCCAACAACGCGCTGACACCAATGGGCTTCAGTCCCGTGCGTCCGGATGATCCGGAGCCGGAGCTGGACCTGGCGTTGCAAGCGTTGAGCTCGGCGGGTAACAAACTCTCCAAGGTGGGTGACATCATCGCGGACCAGTTGGAGGTTGAGGGGCAGTCCCTAGGGAAGAATGTCGCAGAGTATGTGCTGACATGCTACACCAGCCGGGATCCCCAATTTCCTCTGGACCCGGTGCTTGAAGGTCCCATCGAAGGAGAAGGTGAAGCCACCCGAGCCAACGTGTCGGAGGATGCTCAGAAGGTCGCCCAGTTCTTCCATAGGCTCTAGGACCATCTCTGTAGCTCCCACTTGTATTCTCTCCTTTTCTTCCCCAATTTTGTAATCCCTTGTGTCCAGATGAATGAAATCCACAATTTGTTAATGAATTTCATTTTTTGTCTTCAACACTTCTGTCTTCACTTGGCCCCCTAGCAGATGTACACAATTTGATTGTGAACATGTACCAAGAGGATATTGTGTTTTGTTGAAGACTCGTTTGCTTCGAACTTGTAGAGTGTAGGTCCGAAGTCTTCGATAGTGAAGGTCCCTTGAGGTTGTCGGAGCTCAGAAGCTCCGGCATTGACTACCGTCGGAGCTTAGTAGCTCCGGGAATAGTCCCTATCAACACGTAGAGCATCGATAGTTAGCCCTCCAGGGTGTCGGAGCTTAGTAGCTCCGGCAGTGACCTTTGCCAACGCGTAGCTTGTCGGCAGCAGACTCCGCTTGTGGGGTCTTCTCACCATCTTTTATTCTGCGTCGACGGCTGGCCCCCCTAGCTTTACCGGAGCTTGGTTGCTCCGGTGATGCTCGTTTTCAATGTTTAACATCGATTACAAGCCACCTAGGGGGAGTCGGAGCTTTGTTAGCTCCGGCTTTTCTCCATCAACGTGGATTCTTTATTTCTCCTGCACACTGAAGCCAAGAAAAATAGTAAAATTCGCTCCATGCCTATAACTTCGTCGCGGCTTACGGTTCCCAAGAAAGTTTTAGGTCAAACACAATTCTGAATACAACCGAATTCATTGCCTTATTTCTTTCAGATCCAATTGTACTTGGACCCGCCTTACTTTGGCCTGTCGGGGTGTAGGTAGAGTGGCGTACTTAGGGTGCTTGACCAGGCTAAGTCGATAGCACACTCCGACCCTAAATTGGCTTGGCGGCATTCAGGCGAGTGGGCCATGCACAATATTTGAATCCAAAAGAATTGACAATACAACTCGAATTGTACATGAACTGGTCGAACTAAAATTTCTTAAGAATTGCACAACTTTGTTATAGACAAGAAAGAGAAAAATAAAAAATGTTGAGCCTGTACAAAATAAATGCACGTGGAGTCTGTTTCACATGAAGATGTCTTTCATTATAGGTCCAGGGTATAGGGGAAACAAGTACACTCTTAGGGTGCGGAACCAGGCTAAGCGTGCTTCATTTCTCGTTTGACCCAGGGTAGCTAGCCACACTTTTAGTCCTGAGACTGTGACAAGTGTTGCATGAACTTTGCAGACCTTCCAGGAAAGGTCCGGCTGTTCTCCCGGAGGAACTACCCGACTCTGTACAATGGCCCTATAACATACACCTCAAGTTACTACAGACTCACCTCCATGATATTAAGTGTAGAACTTACGGAGGTGCTCAATATTCCAAGGATTTGGGAGAGGTGTCCCATCCTCGGTAGCCAAGCGAACGCTTCTGGGACGGGATACTTTAATCACTCAGAAGGGTCCCTCCCAGCTGGGGGAGAGTTTGTTTAACCCTTCTCTGGATTGTATTCTCCGTAGCACCAGATCGCCTTCCTCGAGCTGTCGGTTGTGTACATGCCGTTGATGATAGCGCCGAAGGGCTTGGCGGTATCGAGCATTCCGAACAGCTGCTTGGCACCTTCCCTCCTCAAGGAGGTCTAGGTCTTCACGCCGGAGCTGGTCCTGCGTGGCTTCGTCGAAGGTTCGGACCCGGAGTGACCCCAAGGTGATTTCCGAAGCAAGGATTGCTTCAGCTCCGTACACCAAGAAGAAGGGTGTCTCTCCAGTTGACCAGTTTGGAGTTGTCCTGTTGGCCCATAGAGTGGGCGGAAGCTCTTCAATCCAGTTGGCTCCATGATTTTTCAAGCGCTCATAGGTGCGCGTTTTGAGTCCTTTCAGGATTTCAGCATTTGCTCTCTCGGCCTGGCCATTGCTTGCCGGGTGAGCTACGGAAGCGTAGCAAACTTGAATGCTGAGGTCTTCGCAATATCCTTGAAATGCAGAGCTTGTGAATTGGGTCCCGTTATCAGTAATGATTTTGTTTGGGACTCCAAATCTGCATACAATGGACTGCAAAAAGTTGATAGAGGGTTGCTTGTTTATTGTCACAACTGGAGTTGCTTCTGGCCACTTGGTGAACTTGTCAATGGCGACATACAGGAACTTGTAACCTCCGACGGCTCTTGGGAAAGGTCCCAAGATGTCCATCCCCCACGTAGCGAAAGGCCATGTAGGAGGTATCATTTGTAGAGGCTGAGCCGGTGTGTGAATTTGCTTTGCATGAAATTGGCATGCTTTGCATTTCTTTACCAGCTCAGTTGCATCCTGGAGTGCTGTAGGCCAGTAGAAACCATGCCGGAAGGCTTTACCGACCAGCGTGCGGGAAGACGCGTGGTTCCCACACTCGCCTCCATGGATTTCTGCGAGGAGCTCGCAGCCTTCTTCCCTTGTGATGCACCACATTAGGACGCCGTTGGCACCGCGTCGGTAGAGATCCCCTTCTACCAACGTGTATATTTTAGCCAATCTGACTATCCGAGCAGCAGATACATCATCGTCAAGAAGGATGTTGTCTTTCAAGTAGCTCTGGATCTCCGAGATCCATGCATTGGAGCTAACATGAGCATTTGAGTCTTGCGTGCTGGGTTGCTCGGAGCTTCCGGCAACACCTACGACTCTTGATGGCTGCCATGGTAACAGGGCCATCGGGACCGTCAGCTTCGGGATGCTGATCTCGCCCCCTTCGCTCAGTTTGGTAGGCTGAGCTGTGGGTTTTGACAATCTCCGAACAAAAGTTCTGTCAGGAGCTGGAGCTCCGGTTGATTCTTTCATCGAGAGTTCGTCGGCTTCAGCGTTGTGGACACGCTGGACGTGGTGGAGGTCTAGGACTTCGAAGTCCTTCTGAAGCCTCTGGACTTCAAGGAGGTAAGCAGCTAGCTGGAGATTATTGCAGGAGCATTCACCCTTCACTTGTTTAATGATGAGCTGTGAATCTCCCTTGACCAGCAGCTACTTGACACTGTATGACAGTGCCACCTTTAGTCCGTAGGTGAGTGCTTCGTACTCCGCCATGTTGTTGGTCGCCTTGAAGTCAAGGTGTACCATGTATTTTACCTTCTCCCCGGTTGGTGCGAGGAGAAGGATTCCAGCTCCGACCCCCTGCTTTTGCATGGAGCCGTCGAAGTAGAGGGTCCAGTGAGGCTTGGTGAAGACCGGAGCCTTGTGTTCCGGCTTCTGCTCACTGGGGCCCCAGGGTTTGATGGAGAGGGAGTCCATTCTGCCACGAAATCCGCCAATGCTTGACTCTGGATTGCTTGTTTTGGAATGAATTTGAGATCGAATTCGGCCAATTCCGCTGCCCACTTTGCAATATTCCCAGTTGAATTGGGATTATGCAAGATTGCTCGAAGTGGGTAAGAAGTCACCACTGAAATCTTGTGAGCTTGGAAGTAATGGCGAAGCTTCCTGGAGGCGATAAGAACTGCACAGAGCAGCTTATGCACCTCTAGGTATCGAGTCTTGGCGTCATGAAGTACTTCACTGATGAAGTACACTGGGCACTAGATGGTCCGGACCCTCCCGGAGGGGCCTGAAGCTTCCTCTTCGTTGACTCGGATCCTCCCGGAGGGATTCAAACTTTCATTGGGGACCTCCGGGTCCTTGCTGGGGGGACTCGGAGCTTCTTCAGAAGCAACCTGGACCCTCCTGGAGGGGTCTGGGTCTTCGGAAGTAACTTCTTGTGAACCCAAGTCTGGGAACTGGGACCCAAACTCGCTTTCAGGAATCTCCGGACCCTCCCGGAGGGGTCTGGATTCCTGAGCATGGGATAGTTCTGGTCTCTCCGCAACCTGGACCATACTGACGACTTCGTCAGTTGCTGAAATGTAAAGCAGCAAAGGCTCACCAGGGTTCGGAGCTAACAGAGTTGGTAGGGTGGTGAGGAACTATTTTAGCTCCTAAAACGCCTTTTCTGCTCTTCAGACCATTGGAATGGTCCGGACTTCCTCAATAACTTGAAGAAGGGAAGTGCCCGTTCCGCCAGTCTTGAAATGAACCAGCTGAGGGCTGCTAGACATCCAGTCAGCTTTTGGACATCCTTGATGCGGGCTGGTGGCCGCATGTCTTCAATGGCTTTGATCTTCGCCGGATTAGCCTCTATGCCCCGGTGACTTACCAGGAAACCAAGAAGTTTTCCGGAGCTAATCCCGAAGATACACTTGTCTGGGTTTAGCTTTGTGCGGGTGACCCGCAGCTTGTCGAAGACAGCTTGTAAGGTGTCAAGGAGTGACTCATTGTTCTTGATCTTGACTACGATGTCATCGACATACACTTCCACTATGTCTCTAATGAGTTCTTCAAAAGTTTTGTACATAGCTCGTACAAAGGTTGAAGCTGCATTCTTGAGACCAAATGGCATGGCTGTATAACAGTACAATCCATCTATTGTGATGAAAGAGGTATGCTCTTCATCTTCCCTAGACATTCTGATTTGATGATACCCAGAATATGCGTCTAGGAAACATAGTAATTCACACCCAAGGTGGAATCTACTATCTGATCTATTCTAGGTAGTGGGAATGGATCTTTTGTACATGCCTTATTTAGTGTTGTGTAGTCAATACACATCTGAAGCTTCCCGCTGGCCTTGGGCACAACGACTGGGTTTGCCAGCCATTTTGGATGGAAGACTTCTCGGATGAATCCATCTTCGAGCAACTTCTTCACTTCTTGCCGAATGAAGTTCTGTCGCTCCACGGATTGCTTCCGAGGCTTCTAATGCACGGGCCGGGCGTCAGGATAGATCTTCAGATTGTGCTCAATCACTTCCCTGGGGATCCCAGGCATTTGTGATGGTTGCCAGGCAAACAGGTCGACATTAGCCCGGGGGAAAGCGATGAGCGCGAGTTCCTATTTGTCATTCAGTCCCCCCGATATACGGGTGGTCTGAGTGGCATCAGAACCGATTTGGACGACTTTGACAGGAATGTCGGTGTCGCCGCTTGGCTGCACACGAGGTGCAGAAGTCGAGCCTCGTTGACGAATGCTCGCGGGTTTTGGAGCTTGCTCCTGCCTGGAGTCCTCCTCTTGCGCTGTAGTAAGTGCATGAAGTTCTTCTAGTGCGGTTACTCCGGCGGTGCGATCTCCGCGGATCCGGAGAACGCCTACTGGTGTTGGCATCTTTAACACCAAGTAGCCATAATGAGCAGATGCCATGAATTTGTACAAGGCAGGCCTACCCAAGATGGCATTGAAAGGTAAGTTGATCTGAGCAACGTCAAAGACCAACTTCTCGGTGCGATACTTCTCCCGGGTCCTGAAGGTAACAGGGAGGGTAATAGCACCGAGTCGGGTAATGGCTCCCGGACCTACTCCGAAGAAAGGTTGGGAGGGGTGAAGATCTGAAGGTCGGAGCTGAAGCTTGGTAAAAGCTTCGAAGCTTATGAGGCTCAGCCCCGAACCCCCGTCTACCATAACATGGTGGAGCTGAATGTTATTGATGGTAGGAGATACCATCAAAGGTAACTGGCCTGCTCCAACCATGCTTCGAGGGCAGTCCGAAGCATCAAAGGTGATGGGTGTGTCCATCCACTTCCGATGAGGCTCCGCCCTGGCTGTAGGAGCTACAGCGGCCATGTCCCGACGCATTGTCTTGAGGACGCGGCGGGAGGTGATGTCCCATGATCCACCAAAAATGGTGTTCATGGTCTTTCGACGCTCGTTGTCAGAGACGTCAGAATCATCGTCGACGGAGGTGTAGACGGCCTTCAAGACCTTTTTAGGATCCTGAAAACCTAACTCCTCTTCAGCCGGAGCTTCGTCAACTTTTTGTTTTCCTTCCCTCTATCGGAAAGGAACTTCTTCCCGGCGCTTGTTGTAGCGCTCGGCAAGGTTTTGGACCTCCTGGCAGTCTTCCAAACTGTGGCTATCCGTCTTATGAATTGGACACCACACCTTGGGTTTGCTACCGTCTTCAGAAGACGGTCGAGGTCGCTTTTCGGGGCGTGGCCCCCGGCCACCCGGAGCTGCAGCATTAGATGCGCTGGCCGACGGCTTCTTCTTGCCGTTGGTCTTTTTCTTCTTTTTGCCACTCCCGGAGGTAGAGGCTTCTCCTTTGGAGGATTTCTTGTGATCCTCCGGAGGTGGTTTGGAGTGCATTTCATGGCCCTCCGCAGCTCTGGCACATTTGTCAGCCAAGCTAAAGAGTTCTGTGACACTGGTGATCTCCTTGATCGCCAGTTTCTCCAACATCTTCTTATCCCGTACGCCCTGTCTAAATGCCACAATGACAGAAGTACTAGAGATAGAAGGGATAGTGTTTCGTACTTGAGAGAATCTCTGGATGAATGATCGCAGGGATTCTCCCCCTTTTTGCACGACTGCAAAAAGGTCCAGTTCGGTGCCTGGTCGGGTGTATGAACTCCCGAAGTTGGCGGTGAACTGCCGGCACAACTCCTCCCAACTGTTGATGGAGTTGGGTGGAAGGCTCATAAACCAGGACCGGGCGGTCCCAGTTAAAGCCACTGGAAAATAGTTGGTCATTACAGCCTCATTTCCTCCAGCTGCCAGGATTGCAGTGGAGTAAATCTGAAGAAATTCGATGGGATTAACGGTCCCGTTAAACTTCTCCAGCAGGTGAGGCCGGAATTTCTGTGGCCACCTGACCATACGCAGATGCATGGCCAGGGCTGAACAGCCTCCTCCTACTCCTTCAGGAGCAGGAATGTCCTGAGCTTCTCGTCTTTCACGAGCACGCTCGATATGGACTCGGCTGTCTTGTTGACGATATCGGCGATCAAGCTCCGCCCGGAGGGCATGAGTTGAAAGCCTTGATACCGTGTGAGTGCGTCGCGCCCTGGAGGGCAACGACATCACTTGCTGTGACGCAACACGTCTCCTGTTGTTGGAAACATGCAGACCAAGTCTGCTAGCACGTGTTCTGGATTGTCATGATTTGCCGACGCAGTGATTGACGCCGGTGCACCATCGTGCTGCCCAGCTTGATTTGCTGGTGGAGGCAGCGGTGGTGGAAGTGTGACTCCTACTGGAACTGAGGCTCTTGCTGGTGGCTGCATATTAGAGGGATTGCCCCCAGCAGCTTGAACAGCGGGATGACCATTGGATGATTCAGCACCTGAGTTCACCATTCTTGAAATCTCAGGCGCCCCCTACCTGGCGTGCCAACTGTCGGTGGTTTTGATCCGGCAGATCTCCCGACACTACTAGAGTGTTTGCGGAGTTTGAAATTCGGTGTGGGCGCGCGTAGATTCAAGAAGGTGAAATGTAAAATGACACAGGAGACACAAAGGTTTACGTGGTTCGGGCCGCCTAAGCGTAATACCCTACTCCACGGGATGTGTTGGTGTTGTATTGGATGTATAAGCTCAACTCAGGTGAGTTGAGTGCGCGTGTGAGCTGATTAGACCGGATCAGATCAGAGCAATTCAGATCAGTCTCCCTCTATCTATCGTCGGCCTGTCCTTTTATAGTATAAGGACAGGCTGTTACAAGTTGGCCTGGCCCGACATGTGGCCCCGGCGGTTACTAATATTAATACACATTTGATGCGCTTAATTACTCTTAATGACTGAGTTACGGGCTTTGACAGCATCGTTACTGGTAATTAAGGTCATCCTATCATGTGTCATTAACATAGTATTAATGACACTTAATCGGGTCTTGAAGTCCTTGATTCCCCTTTGAAGATCCGGAGCCGTTGCGGAGTCTTCCGGAGGTTTAAGGCTGAAGATCCGACGGTTGGACACGTGGCAGCTCTGGAGCATACTATGGGGGACAGATAGGTCCGGTGCCACCAAACACGTGTCAGTTCCGGAGCTTCCCTCGGTCTGGGGTTAGGTCCGGGGGTGCCGTTATGGTACATAGCCTGAAGCTTCCCCCTTGCGGGCGGTAGCTCTGGTTTGATGGTACTCATGGCGGCCCTGATACTAACCATATTGGGGAAGCGGGTCCGATTATGTTTGACATGTGGGCCTCCAAAGGTCTTCGAATCAAGTAGATGACATTTCCTTAAGATATTTGCAATCTCAAAGGGTATACGGTCCCCAGGGTACCGACATGACTGATTCGCGCGCTTTTGGTGGCGGGAACCGACCTCAACACTAGTATAAATAGGACCCCCTACCCCTCAGTTCAACACACACCACTTGAGGTTCATCTCTATTGTATACACTATCATCCATAGTCTTAGAGGAGTTAGGTTGTAGAGAGGAGAGTCTCTAGTCCCAAGTCCAAATTGGGAAAGGAGTAAGGAGTCTCTCTCTTCCCAATAATACATTGGGAAAGGTATGGCTCATGTATTCTCTCTTGTAATTGTGACTTTATGCATAATAAATATGGTATCTTTAGTCTCTACTTATACATATACTTGGGCAAAGCGTTTCTTGTTTGATTGTGGAGTCCGTGTATGTGGAAGGTATAGCTTCTATGACTATTTCATCATGAACATATCTCATTATCATAGAACCTATAGACCCCCACTATAGTCTAGTTAATTATAACATAACTAGGTTAGTATGGATAATTATGTTGTGTATCAACATTGGTTCATTGATGATTCAATTCATTGCCTTATGATGGATTGTGCCTAGGCTCTTAAGGTAATTACTTAATATGCTAGCATGGTGCTAGGATAGCTAAGTAGTATTAGATGTCTCGTAGACCCACAAATTGAAGAGGTAGGCAGTAGGTGGTGACATCCCTATCTGTCCTTTGTAATCCTCCACGTTTGGCTATGCCATAGACTCTTGGCGGGATACACCCTAGTATTGCTAGGGGTAAGCCCGTGCCCGATGTGTTGAACCACATAGCATAAGTATTCACTATTGATCTAGTTTATGAATAATTAGTTTAGGCTATGTATATGTACAATAGAGCATAGTAGGAGTACCTCCATAACTCTCAACCTTAACTAACCTCTAGGATCCTCTTATCCCCCTTAGACTTGAAAGCTTTTGTGTGTGTCACACTACCTCCACTATTATTTTATCCATCCTTACTAGATTCTTACCTAGACCTTTCTACCCTTTCCACTTGATGATTGTTATATCTCTAGCCCGCCTTCCTTTGGGATCAAATAAATGACACCCTTGGGAATACTCTTAAGGGGAAATGCTACAATGATATCTCCGTGCGCTTGCGGAATTCACTCTGTGATCCAATAGAACCATTAACAAGCATTTCTGACACATCAGTTGGATATGTTTAGTTAATGGTGCATAAGTAATACCAACAAGCAATTCTAGCACTATTGTCAGGGATGATTTGTTAGTATATCTTAGGAGCCCTCAATAGTAGGGTGAGTACTAAAAAGTAGTGTTATCCTAAATGGCCTAAACAGTCTGTTTAAACGCGTTTACACACTAAACAGAGGGCAACTGCACAGTTTAGCCCTTAAACGGTGGATTAAACGATTGACCCATTTTGACGGGTCAACTCCCGTTTAAACAGGCTAAACGATCTAAATGAAACGTATTTTAAACGTGTTTAGAACCGTTTAGACAAAGTGAACTTGCAATTCTAAGTCAGATGCAAGTTTTAAATTAATATCACCAAATTGATTAAAATCAATATATTTTCTAAGCTTCACTTAAACACTTAAACACATCAGAAGTAATATTACTTGTGTTTTGAAAATATAATAAAACAACCATTAGCAGCAGAAGTTTAAAATATTTGTTTAGGTCACTATATGTACTTTTTTCAGTCTCAATATTATTATATGGTGGTGTGGTATTGTGATCGCCTCTTTAATTTTTTATGATGTCGAAGTTAAATTGATCCCAAATATGAGTTTGAACTTGATTTGAACATCTACCGTAGAGCAGGACAATAAAAAATATTTTTTATTACTGCTGCAGTACACACCATTTAATCCGTTTAAACACCGTTTAAACGCCGTCTAAACCTTCTAAACGATAAACAGAGCTCCACCGACTATCTATCGTTTACCGTTTAGGATAACACTGCTAAAAAGGCATGCAGATCTAAAAAGATTATATCAAAATGCTCGTTATCATGCTGAGTTTTTTCAGACTCAAAGTTCAAAGAAGAACAATAAGTCACATCCAATTTATAGACAGGAGGACAAATTTTACTTTTTATCTTGCCTTTAATGTGCAGGAAAAGCAAAAATTCATAGCGATGGTAAACGACGCCGGAGCTACTAAGCTCTGACATCTCCCAAGATAGGTCTGCCGTCAACGTCTAATATGTTGACGCTGGAGCTACCAAACTCCGACCATTCCAGGGGGCCTGTCTTCGACGCTTCAAAATTAAAGACTTCGGACTTAAAATCTACAAGTGTGAAGCAACCAAGTCATCAATATACTGTCATAACCTTTGGTACATGTACACAACTCAATTGTACACATGTACCAGGGGGCCAACAAGATACGACGCGGTATATTGAAGACAAAAGTGAAATTGAATGCAGAAAGAAGGATTTCATTAATTTGAGATACTGGATTACAAAATGGGGAGAGTACAGCAGAAGGCAATAGGAAGAAAGCCCTAACTACTAGAGGACCTAAGACCTGCGAAAGAATGAAGCTACTTTTTGGGCAACTTCTCAGACGCTGGCTTTGGCGGCGTCTTCCTCTTCAGCAATGTGACCTTCGAGCACCAGGTCCAATGGGAATTGAGGATCTCGGCTTACATAACATGTCAGCACGTATCCTGTGACATTTGTAGCCAAAGTTTTCCCCTCTATCTCCAGCTGATCTGTGATGACATCGCCCATCGCGTCAAGTTTGCCGCCAGTACCATTGAGGGCCACCAGCGCTCGGTCCAGTTCCAGCTCTGGGTTGTCCGGACGTACTGGACTGAAACTCAGCGGTGTCAACGCATCATTCACCCGACCGAGGAAGTCCCACACTTAAATAGCTTCAGTCTCCTTCAGGCTCCGAAGCTCCTCCAGCGACTTCCGGGCAGCCGCAAGCTCCGAACCTTCATGGGCAAGGTGCTCAGCCAACTTAGCATGCTGCTGCATGCTCTCAGCAACATGCTTTTCCCGGTCGGTTAGCTCCGTCTCCCGGAGGTGGCTGCGGTTGCGCCTTTCAGCAAGGTCTTTCTCCCTGCCTTTAACTCTCTCCCCCCTAGCGGCAACGTCAGACTCTCTTTTCGAGAGCTCTTGCCCCACCTTCTAGTTCTTCTTCCTCTCTTCCTCCTTCCATAGATCCAGCTTTTTGTTGCGATCTGCCAAATTTTTCTCACCCATAGTCAACTTCTGGGTGACCTCCGCTTCTCTCCTCACCACATCCTCCTGCCACCCCAGGAGTTTTTCCTCCCTCGCCTCCAGGTCCGCTCGACGCTTTAGGAGAGTTTCATTCAATTCTGTGAGCTTTTTGTAACGCTCGTCAACAGCGTCATGTCTCTCCTTGGCTTGCTCTAGGATTTCCCTGGAGTTAGCATCGAGCACCCGGATGGCGACCTCCTTCTCCTCCATCAACTTATCCCAATATTCTAATTGGGCCTTCTCTCCCTTGATCCATTCCTTCTGGTCAGCCAGCCTCGTTTGAGCAAGCCTGGTCTCAAAATGGAGTCTGTTGCGCCAATGCCTCAAGGTGTTGCACTCCTCCTCCAAGGCTTTGCTCTCATGATCGAAGGCAAGCTGGACCTGTCGAAGACTTGAGCAGGCGTTGTCTATGGACAACGCCAAAGGGATAGGTTATGGGCCTGCTGGGACCATTTTCGCAGGCTCAAAAGGGTTTTCAGTCACAAAAATTGGGTCCCACTCCACAATAGTGGTCCCCTGTACTCCTGCAGCGCTAGGGATGCTCTTCTGGAACCCTTCAGCGATAGCAGAAGAACCCGCTGGGGGAACTTCCACCTCTAGAGCAGTTGAAGGCGCTGCTTCCAGGTCATCAGTCGACGGCTCCGAAGTCGGGGGACCTATCGCCCTTTCTTCGGGCTGCTTTGGCTCCGGCCCAGGTACCTCCAGGACCACCACCTCTGGAGCAACAGCTGAATCTTTGACTGAGGCCTCAACCACTGCTGGCTCAGGCTCCAGCACAGCGACTACCTCCGGCACAGCCGCCGGACCACCAACCACCTCCGGCTCAGCAGCGGGACCCTCTACCACTTCCGGCTCAGCCGCTGGATCTTCAACCGTTTTCGGCACAAGGGCTGGAGCTTGGGTAATTTCCGGCTCAATGGTCGGGGCTTCAGCTACTTATGGCTCGGCAGCCAGAGCTTCGGCAACTTCCGGCTCGAAAGCCAGAACTTCTGGCATCACCAGTGCTGGAGCATCAACCTCTGCCGCCAGGGGTACATCTTCAACTTCTCTCCTGTGGTCCGGCGCTACCGCAAGAGCTTCGGGTGAGGACTCCGAGTCCAAGCTCACGACAACTGGCATTGGAGCTGCCACCACTTCTGCCTCTGCTTGACGAGGAGGCTCCGCGATCAAAGCTGGAGCTTCGGCAGGTGCATCCCCAGCCGTTGCAACAGGCGCTGAAGCTCCCGGTCCCTTCTTCGACACCCTAAAAATAAAGGGAAGAAAATATTAAAGACACATCTAAAAGCAAGACTTGCATTTTAGGGTGAGCAATCAATGCCTACCTTAGGATGCTACCACCCCAGTCGCCTCGGAACCTTTTCTTCTGAAGCCCGGAGCTAGAGCCCACCAAATCTGGTGAGACAACTGCTTTGGACCTCAGTTGAGGAACACCTGCAGCCGCCGGAGTTCCTTCGGCCGGAGCTTCCCTTCGTCGGGAAGAGCTCCCGGACCTGGAGCTTCTAGCCGACACTGAGGCCAGGGTCGACTGCCCGGAGCTTACGCCTCTTAAATACGCTTGCACCGGAGCAGGGGTAGTTGCAGAAGACCTCCCCCGCTGGGGAGAAGGAGCCGTCGTGTAAGGAGCAGGTCTGATGGACCCCCCGTCAGCGTGCTTCAACTTCCTTTTCCGACTGGAAGGCTCAGCTGGCTCTCTACCCTTGCCCTTGCCAGTGTCTCTAGTCTTCCGGCTCGGGGCAGAGGAAGGACCACCCTCGGAAGCTCCAGGGATCACCAACCCGGTGGTTGGACGCCTTTCCACCTCACCAAGGTCGTCAAGTGCTGGCATACTCCTCTGGAGCTCCCTGCTGAATTGTGCCTCCATGTTCAGAGGGAGGAAAGCCACTGGCGGAGCTAAGTTGTCGCCTTCGACGTCAATTCCATGCTAGAACTTCTTGAGATGAAGCTCCAAAGCTGCGCCATCCAAGTTGGTTCTCAGGCCGGTTTCAATCCAGTTGTCATGCATCACGCTGTTAAGGGCCCATGCGAGCTTCTCCCTCTTCTTCAACGGAGCCCATATGTTGACCAGGAAGTTGCATAAGACCATCTGGGGGGTCACTCCACCCTCCACGCACTCGCGGATCCTGGTCAAGACAGGTTTGAAGGCATTTGACAGCACTGAAACTACAATCCAAGCGTCAGTGTCAACATTGGGGAGACCTTCGGGTAACTCCAATTTCTCGTGCTCCTGACGATGATCCAATCCTTCTCCCAGTCGTCCCATTTGCTGGAAGGAAACAACTTTAAGTATTTGTAGGGGCAGTTCTTGCGCTTCACAAAATAGTAGAAGCCAAGGAACTCGGACCCCTTGCCGGTAGTGTGGATGGTAAAGAAGGTGCGGAAAAGCTCGACGTAGGGAGGAATATCCACCCACATCTTGCAGAAGTGGACGAATGTCGCCACAAGAAGAAGAGAATGGGGGCCAAGGTGGTACAGCTGCAGACCATAGAAGTCCAGCAGCATCAAAAGGAAAGTCGAGAAAGGTGGGATCAGTCCCACCATGGTGTACGCTGAGAAGTACTCCATGTCGCCGTCACGCTCCTTCTTGAACGGGATCTTGCCAGCGCGGACTAGATGGTTGAAGGAGTCGCTGGACCACCCCATGTAGGTCTGGACCTTCTTCAGATCATCATCGCTCTTGAGGCGACTCTTGGGGAGACCAACTCCATTGCGACAAAGTGGAGCAAAGAATGGAAAGTTAGGCGGAGTTTGGGAGTCTCTGAGCGCAAAGATGATTGAAGGCGTAAAGAGTCTTCAAACCGTGCACAATTTCCTTCTTAAATAAGCCTTTGTGACGCTTGGATGGAAACTGCAATGAGATCGAAAGCACTTTTTAAAAACCTACCCCATCAATGAAGAGTGGCCCTGGGGCCACCCCGACGAAGAGATCGAGGTCCATACCCAAGGACAACCGTTGCCATGATGAGCGGTGGGAAACCCAAAGTTGGCGCTCTGACAGGGTGCGCGGAACCGATACAGTTTTCGTATTGGGAACCAGTGACCTTTAATTGCGTGAGATCCGCACTCAAAGATCGCATCTGCAGTATTCATAACAAGCCACGCGTCGAAGGTTCACTCCCGGACCGTCACTCAATCGGCGCCTCAGAGGACTTTTTGAAAATCAAAGCGCGGGAATTGAGAATGGCCCCACCTCCGGCAGAACAACTTAACCCAAAGGGTTTCTCCCAGAGGTGGGCCCAGGGGCCACTGTTGGTACCCTACGTACCGGGTACCCCACGATACCGTAAGAAGTGCAAGAAAGTTCCACCCGTCAGAGTTGAAGGCCCTTGCAGGTCCCACATGTCACATTGCACCGGATCCGCTCCCCTCACATGGCTGGCTCCCGGGTTAACATGTGTAAAATAAGACCAGAACAAAACTCCCAACCAAGGGAAGCTCCGACGAATACACGTGTACAACAGCCCCGGACCTAACCCCCATCAGAGAGGAGCTCCGGTACCGACACGTATACAGCGACCCCGGACCTACCCTCCCGCAAGGAAAAGCTCCAGATCTGCCACGTGTGGAGCCTTCGGACCTTCATCACCAACGGAAATACAAGCCAATCATGTCCATTGCAGACATTCAAGGACGGTTAAAGCGGCAGTTATAAGGTCTGATAATGTGTCATTAATGCCATATTAATGACACACGATCAGTGCACCGTTTATAGGGGTAACACTGCCATGAAGGCACATTATCACACTATTAATTATACTTAATACTCTTTAGACAATGTATTAGGTCATTAAGCATGCCAGAGCCACATGTCGGGCCAGACCATCTTTGTAATTGTCAGTCCTTAGAACTATAAAAGGGTTGCACCGCACGAATGTAGAGGCAAATCTGAGCTGTTGGGAGCTGATCCTAGCAAAGGTACTCACTCAATACAATTACACAAATACCGTGGAGTAGGGTGTTACACTCAGGCGGCCCGAACCACGTAAATCCCTGAGGTCATCATCTTGATATTGATCTTTGCGTGCCCCAACCACAAAAGAACCTTCGCGGGCTGCTTCTCAGTGGGTCTGGGGGAAGTGTCGTATCCAACACTTCGACAGCCGGCCTCAGCAGGATGTCCATAGTCTGGTTGAGGATGCGATCGACACCGATGTCGGCGATCTTGACACGGCGCGCAGAGTCGATGAGGAGGTTGGATGGCTTGATGCCGTGGTGCACAATGTGGCGGCAGTGGAGGTAGGCAACGCCCGCGAGCACCTAGCGCGCGATGTCAGTGAGGACGGGCTCAGTGGCGATGCGGCGGCCGTCAAGCGAGTCGCCGTCCATGTACTCGAACAGGACCTGGAGCTCGCCGCCGCGCAGCTCGTACATGTCGTGGCACCGCACGATGGGCCGGTGCTCTGCGGTGCGGAGGATGGCAATCTCCCAAGAGATCTAGCGCCACACTGCGTCGTCGTGGTTGCCGTAGAGCACCTTGAGCGCGTAGGCCTGCCTCGTCGCGTGGAGCCACACCATCCACACCGTCCCGTCTGCCTTGCTTCCGATGTGCTGGACGTGCTCCAGCTCTGCTAGCGACGGCGGGGGGGGGGGGGGGGGGGGGGAGGGGGGGAGGGAGCGGGAGAGGGATAGCGAGGCGGAGAATCGATAGGATTGGGAATGAAATAGATTGAGAGGCTTCTCCGGGAATGTTCTGGAAGGATGAAATGGGCACCAGGAAAACGGTCGGAATGAAAATGGACTCCCGTGAGGTTCTGGGCTCTCTAGAAGGTTCTAGAAACATAGAAAATGGAAGAGAAATAAAGTAAAAAATGAAAAATGAAAATAAAAAGGAAATAAATGGTAGTTGATGTAGTGTAGCTAGTTGATATAGAGGTCGTTATAGAGTACGATGAGCGCAGGAGGGCTCACTGTAAATTTAGAGTGCACTGTCAAGGACGCCGGAAAATCTGTAGGACCCACAACTTTAGAGTATGGTTTAGAGGTTACTGGTGTGGATAGCCTTACCTATGTGCATCCTCACCAGTTTCACCAATCTGATCAATGGAATATAGATTCCCGATCCATCCGTTTTTATTTAGTCTGATCACATTTCATTATGTTTTCATCTAATTGTTACCCGCTGTTTTTGGATGTGTCATCAATGCATCCACCCAAGGCGCTGCCGTCGATAGTGATTCCAAAACAAATATTTTTTTAAGCAAACAACATGTGTTCTGCCTTCTCGTTAAAAGAGGAGAAAATACAAGGTTCGGAAAAACAAAAATAGATTATGTACATGATTAGCAGCTTCTGCTGCCACATCAAATAGGTGGAGAGAGTAAGGACATAGGAAGCAGGAAGGCAATCTGCAAGTAGTCGTCACTCACAGTCCTCCTTGATAAGAATTGCTACTGTAAGGACGCGTTTGGTTTGAAGGATATCCCGGGATAAGATGGGGCGATCCCTGTTACAACAGTGTTTGTTTGGGAGACATGTTGGAATGGGACGATTCCACTGAGTAATATTCCTCAAATATTCGGGACGAACTGATCCCGTGAAAAATGATCGGACGAGCTCGTCCCACCTCGGGCCAGCGCCACGCGGCCCACAGGGGAGCCGTCTACTCACCGCTCCCTCCGTAACCCTAGAAATACCGCTGAAAAAAAAACAAGTGCTCCTCACTCCAGCTCGATAGGAGTACCACTCCTGGCGGCGGCCACGCTAAGGCGGCGGCGACCGCACCCAAGAGGTGGCGACCGCGCCAAGGAGGTGGCTCTCCTCTCCAGTTGACGGCGACCCTTTCTCAAGACGGCAGCGACCACCTCGGTCGAATACTCACGCAGGTAATCCTCAGATCTCATCCTCCGGTCGTTTCTTCCATGGCTGTCCCTTTTATACAGCTGTTCTTCACAGATCCACACTTGTTTTCTCGATCCAGCGCTGTATGCAGGTGTTCTTTGAGGATCTTTGGTCGTCGGCTCCACATCCGGCTCCTGTGGTACCGCACATCGGACAGTAGAGCATTCACGGGCGCGGATCGAGCAGGTATTCCTCAAGATCCCATCCCTCTTGATACTTCTTCCAAGTTATTCTTTCCTCCGGACGTTTCTCAAAATTTCTGCACCAGTTTGCTCAACATCCGCCTTTGTGTGCAGTATTCCTTTCGGATCTTTGGCCCGCATCCACTTCTGGTCGTTCGGCTGCCTCAACCTGCGATTGTTCGACCAACCTCCACCTCTAGTTCCTCAGATCTGCGTGCAAAGGACCTCCACAAGGTACTTCACCTCTCTACCTGTTCTTCAGTTCCGTTTGGCTCTTAAGATCCGGATACTTTGTTGACTGGTCTGTAGTTCTTGTGCATATGTCGCCTTTTGTCCTGTTGTTCTTCAGACGCATGGCCTCTAGGATTTGAGATTCTTTAGCTTGCCTGTATATTTGTGCTTGCTCATCCTGCAGTCACGTCTCTAGTATTTTGCTTCTGGTTAGTTGTTCCAGATTGACATCAGTATTCCCAAGACATTCTTGGGTTAGGAATCACAGAGAAGCCATAAAAAGGTCGGAGTTTAGCTTTCAAAAATCAAAATGACTTAAGTATTGGTTCTGTAGATTTGTTATTTTTGTAAGCTTTAGATCTGTCAAAATTATTATGATATGCTGTCAATGTGTAGGACATATAAGAACATTTGTACATCTTTTATGAGGAATCCATAAGTCACGGTGCAATTGTGTAGAGTTGGTAGGAGTCAGAGGGTAAGTTGGATCTGCATAGGACAACAATAATATGGATAGAGCATTAAAGCATACAAACTAGCTTTGTTATTGGTTCTTATCAGTAGTGCCTTTAAAAAAAACTAGACACTAATAAATCATTATAATAACATTGTTGAAATGAAATATGCTTGTGCTTGTTTGCAGCTGTTTGTTTAATCTTGTCCAGACCTATTTGTATGCTTCCTCTATTAGCCTTTTTCATTTATGTTGTAGTTGTTGATTTATGAATTGTTGTAGTTATGTCTTTGTGAACTGGAATTGTGTTGAATAGAATATTTTGGCTGAGTTTTGAGATCGGCTACTTTTTTAAATAGAAGTATCTGAAATACAACAGGGATGATAAGCATACCACTGACTGGTTAGAGTCAATTAAAACTAGAAATGTTCAGTGAATTTCTTTTCTAAATGTGCATATGTCAAATGCCAAAATATTTCAATCAAGTCGCATGGTTTACGCATTGTTTTATTCCGATTGATACAGTGTAAGGAATTACAATCATAATCTGCTATTTTATAGAAACATAAGGTGGCCTGTGAATTACAATCATAATCTATCATATGTATATTAGTGGCTGCGAGTGCCCATTGCTCCTTTCTACTGTACAACTTGCCATTTCAGCATGACACTTCACTCTATTGGATCATTGTTTATTATCTACATATGACAAATATTTCTCCTTTTGCCTTCTCCTATATTTATCTATGAGTGCCCATATGCTACATATTTCTCCTTTTGCCTTCTCCTATATTTTGCAAACTTAACCTGTTATAGCGTCATTAATGTAAACAATATACATGCACTTGTAGATGGAAAACAGGACTAAGATATTTATTTATGCTGCTGCTGCACATATGTTATTGTCAATGATTGCTTTGATTATCGAGTCTAGAAAATGAAAAAGAAAAAGGAGCAGACCAACTATTAGATATGGGCTGATGGATGAAAGGGATAGAATGAGAATAGATTACCTTAACACTAGGATTTGGAGGAATGACATGACCTGTATCAACATGCTTAGAATTAATAGAGCACGCTTCTTTCGGTTTTATAAGTTTTTTAAGGATCGTGGTTTGCTTCAAGATACAACTCATATGTGTGTTGAGCAACAAGTAGCCATGTTCCTAAACACAGTGGGGCACAATCTTAGAAATAGATTAGTTGGCACTAATTATGACAGATCTGTGGAAACAGTTAGTCGGTATTTTAACAAAGTACTTTATGCTGTTGGTGAGCTACGAGGTGAACTAATTAGGCCCCTTCACTGGACACTCCAAGCAAAATTGCACTATATGTACTCGATACCTGCAGGTTATATCTTCATGTTTCTGCAAGCACATTCATGGTGAATATTTTTACATCTTCTTGTTTTATATCATTGGTAGAATCAATATCATTTTCTGCAAGCAAGTGCTGTTATTAGTTTCAACAGCTACCTGGTAGTTGCGTCCGGGGGAATCTCTAAGCTATTCTGTTGTCTGAACAGAGTTTTAGGACTCTTGTTCTCACATACAGTAATTGTTATCAGAATGTTAGTCAGAGGATAATTCCAGCGCCCTTTCGTGGGCTTTCCTTATGCTATCTGTAGTTTGTTGATGTAGCTCCTATTGCATTTTGTTTGATTCATTCAGAGACTGCATGCAGTTCTGTTCATATGTATATATAACTACTCTTGGTGCAATTTGACAGCTGTGTCATGGCAGTATTTTGGTACTACTACAGTATTATTTGTTTATATTTCAGCTTAGATGTAGTGTACTAGTTCTGTTTTTTGTAACTACTACGGTTAATAGTAAGTTCAGTTGGACTGACCATTTTACATTGTGATTATTTTTTGTTTGAGGTTCACAAAAGCGATGCTGAATTTTTGAATAGACCTCTTGAAAATTATGCTGAAATGGCTATAATTTTTTTGAAATAGCATGGCCACAGGAAGATATGCTAAAGATTCAAGTTGTCCTCTTGGTAGTGATCAACCTGAACACTTTGATGATGGGAATGCCAATATGGAGGTTACAACTCATGAAGACAATGGAACATCATCATCAGCTAACAGACCCAACAAAAGAACAAAGAGTGCTGATAGTGAAGACACAGGCCTGATCGAAGCATTCAAATACAGCAGTGACAGACTTGCTGCAGCTATAGAGAAGTCTTCAGTGGGAAATATGGATTTACCATTAGATTTGTTTGATCAGATCAGAGATCTTCCAGGTTTCGACGACACACATAAGTCTTTCTATTATGCTCATTTAGTTGAAAATCCTCATATTGGTAGAGCTTTTTACAATGTACTGTGTCGGTGTTTTGGAACCGGCAGATCTCCCTACACTACTAAAGTGATAGGGGAGTTCGATGTTCGGTGTGGGTGTGCGGAGATTCAAGAAGGTGAATAAGAATTGGCACAGGAGACACAAGAATTTACGTGGTTCGGGCCGCCTAAGCGTAATACCCTACTCCACGGGTGTGTTGGTGTTGTATTAGCAATATGAGCTTGTGATGAGCGTATGAGGCGCGTGTATCGGTCTGTCCGAGTGTGTGTCCGTGTTCTCCTTCCTCTGTCATCGGCCTGTCCTTTTATAGTACAAGGGCAGGCCGTTACAGGTTAGCCTGGCCCGACATGTGGCCCCGGCGGTTACTAGTATTGATACACGCTTAATTGCTCTTAATGATCCTGTAACGGGCTTCGATAGCACCGTTACTGGTGTTAAGATCGTCCGTTTAAGTGTCATTAATATGGCATTAATGACACTTAATCGGGTCTTGAAGTCCTTGGTTCTCCTTTGAAGATCCGGAGCCGTTGCGGGGTCTTCCGGAGGTTAGAAGCTGAAGATCCGATGGTCGGACACGTGGCAGCTCTGGAGCTTACTGTGGGAAACAGGTAGCTCCAGGACTACGCGACACGTGTCAGGTCCGGAGCTTCTCTCGGTCAGGGGCTAAGTCCGGGGGTGCCATTTTGGTACATGGTCCGGAGCTTCCCCCTTGTGGGCGGTAGCTCCGGTTTGGTTGTACACATGGCGACCCAGGGATTAACCATGTTGGAGAAGCGGGTCCAGTTATGTCTGACATGTGGGCCCCCGAGGGTCTTCAAACCAAGTAGATGACTTTCTTTTTAAGATCTTTGTAACCTCAGGGGATGTACGGTTTTTAGGGTACCGACAGTGGCCCCCTAGGCCTACCTCCGGGGAAGTCATTCCGCCAGAGGTGGGTCCATCTCTGTGACCTTTGAACTGAGTCTTCAAGGGTCTTTGAGGGTGCTGTTGGCAAGGACTTGGAATTAAGTCCTCACCACGTGGCGTATCCCGCGTGCGGCAGATGAGATCTTTGGCGTGCGGATCTCACGCAATTGAAGGTCGCCGGTTCCCAATACGAAAACCGTATCGGTTCCCCGCGCCTTGTCAGGCCGCCGCCTTTGGGCTTCCCGCCTCTTGATGACAACCGTTCGCCTGGGTAAGAACCTCGACTTGATCGTCGGGGTGGTCCCGGGCCCGATTGTCATCGGCTGGGTGAATTTTTTGGGTGGTACCTTCGACTTCCCTGCGGTTTCCATCCGAGCGTCGCGAGGGATTACTTAAGAAGGAAAGCGCGCACCGTCGTGAGTTCTTTACGCCTCTCATCTGATCTTGCGCTCAAACTCCCAACTCGTGCTTCACTCTTCTTCTCTTGCCTAGCCGTGCCACGATGGAGTTGGGTCTCCGCGAGAGTCGCCTGAAGACCGACGGCGATTTGAAGAAGGTCCGGGCCCTCATGGGGTGGTCCTCGGACTTCTTCAACCGCTCAGTCCGTGCCGGCGGAGAGCTCCCCTTCGAGAAGGAGCACGCCGGCGAAATGGTGTACTTTTCCTCGTACGCCATGGTGGGATTGATCCCACATTTTTCTTCCTTTTTCTTGATGCTGCTAGACTTCTATGGTCTGCAGTTATATCACCTTGGTCCTCACTCCATTCTCCTCGTGTCTATCTTCGTCCACTTCTGTGAGATGTGGGTGGGCATCCCCCCCCTGCATCGAACTCTTCCGGACCTTCTTCACCGTCCACACCACTGGTCGGAGCAATGAGTACCTTGGCTTCTACTACTCCGTGAAGCGCAAGAAGTGCCCATTCAAGTACCTCCGGTCGTTCCCTTCTGGGAAGTGGGACGACTGGAAGAAGGACTGGATTGTCGTCAGGGTGGAGGAGCACGAGAGGCTGGAGTTGCCTGATAGTCTGCCCGGCATTGACACAACGATCTGGAGTGAAGCTCCGGTGCTGGCGGATGCCTTCAACCCTGCTTTGACCAGGATCCACCAATGCGTGGAAGGAGGATTGACTCCTCAGGCGGTATTTTGCAATTTCCTGGTCAATAGGTGGGCGCCGCTGAAGAGGAGGGAGAAGCTCGCTTGGGCCCTCAACAGCGTGATGGACGACGACCGGGTTGAGACCTGGTTGAAGTCCAACATGGCAGGGAGAACCTTGGAGTTCCACCTCAAGGAAATTCTAGCACGGCATCGACGTCGACGGTGATGACTTGAATCCCCCGTCGGCCTTCCTCCCTCTGAACATGGAAGTGGAGTTCAGCAGGGAGCTCCGGCGAAAGATGCCCGTACTTGACGACCTTGGTGTCATCGAGAGAAGACCAACCTCTGGGGTAGCGATCCCCGGGGTATCCAAGGATGGCTCCGGCTCTGCTCCTAAGCCGAGGGGAGAAGTCGTCGGCAAGGGCAAGGAGCTGGCGGAAGAGCCAGTGAGCCAGAAGAGGAAGTTGCAGTACGCCGATGGAAGGTCTGTCGGGTCCGCTACTTCCGCGTCGGCTCCTTCTCCCCGGAGGGGAAGGTCCTCTGCGGCTATGGCAACTGTTCCCGTAGTGGGGTCATCCCGGAACGCGACTGTTCCCGCAGTGGGGTCCTCTCGGAGTGCAGCTGTTCCTCCAGTGGGGTCCTCCCGGGGTGTTAGCTCCGGTCGAACAACTCCAGCTCCTGGGTCGGTGGAGGCCTCCAGGTCCGGGGGTTCTTCCCAATCGAGAGGAGCCTCTACCCGGAAAACACCCGTGGCCGCGACGAGTTCCAGGGGGCCTTCCGGAGCTTCTACATCGATTATGGCCAGCCCAGAACGTCTGGGAAAAAGGTTCCGCACAAGCTGGTGCGGAAGCCTCCCAAGGTAATTTTTAATCTCTACCTTGTACAATTATTTTGATTGTAGCAACTGTTTGCTAATTTTCTTCGTCCATCGTCTGCAGCGTCCCCAAGAAGGGAAGTGAGGCTCTACCCTCAGCCACAGCGTCTGAGGCCGCGGGGGTGGGAGCTTCTGCTCCTGTCCCGGCGCCACCCCAAGTGGTGGCTGAGGCTGCGACAGCTCCGGCGCCGGCTGTCGTGGTCATGGACCTCGACTCGTCCCCAGAAGTTCCCGTGGTAGCGCCGGACCACGGGAGTGAAGACATGCCAGCGGCACATGTTCCGGAGGTTGAAGCTTCGGGTCCTGGTGCTGCAATGATGGAAGCTCTGGCTGTTGAGCCGGAGGAAGAAGTAATCCCGTCCTCTAAGCCGGTAATTGTTGAAGCCCCGGCGGTTGAGCCGGAGGTGACTGAAGCCCCGGCGTGCGAGCCGGAAGATGAGGTAGTTCCGGCAGTTGGGCCGGCTACTTCCGAAGCACCGGCAGCTGAGCCGGTTATTGTTGGAGCTCCGGTCACGGGTCCGGACGATGTTGAAGATCTTCCGGCTCCTGTGCCGGTGGTTGAAGAGGTGACGGAGCTTGTGCCTCTATCAGAAGAGGTGCCTAGACCGGAGCCAGTAGCGGCTCCTGCTTCGGAGGAGACGACGTCGGAGGTACCTGCGGCCGAGCCAGAGTGCCCCAGCGAAGTCGCTGGCCCCCAGCCTGAGGGGGCGAACGAAGATTTGGCGGCGGGGCCTTCTTCGATGGCGACTGAGGCCATCCCGGAGGACGGCCCTAGTGCCATGGAGTCCCAGGGGACCACTCTTGTAGAGTGGGACCCAATTTTTGTATCTGAAGACCCGCTGGAACCAGCGGAGGAGACCGCAGTAGGTCCGGAGCCAATCCCATTGTCGCTGTCCATTGACAGCGCATGTTCCAGTCTACGTCAAGTTCAGCTAGCCTTCTTCCACGACAGCAAGGCTCTTGAAGAGGAGCGCCAAACCCTTAGGCGGTGGCGTAACCGGCTCTACTTCGAGACCAAGCTGGGTCAGTCAAGGCTAGCGGATGACAAGGAGTGGATAAAACGGGAGAAGGTCCGCCTGGAGTACTGGGGCAAGTTACTGGATGACAGGGAGAGCATGACTCAAGCCCTCGACGCTCAATCCCGGGAGATCTATGATCAGGCCAAAGCTGCCAATAACGCGGCCGATGCTCGGCACGAACAGCTTGAGGCCATTAACACCGCACTCATCAAGCGCCGAGAGGTACTTGAAGAGAGGGGTAGATGGCTCGAGGATGAAGAGCAGAAACTCCTGGAGCTGCGGGGTGACGTCCTGAGGAGGGAAGAGGAGCTCACCAAGAAAGTAGCTCTGGCTGACAAGGGCCTCGAGGAGCGCGCCAAGAAATTGGATGAGCGCTGCCAAGAGGAAGAGGAGAAGACCTGGGTGCGAGGGCAGGAACTCTACGAACAAGAGTGTGCCCTTGTTGCCCGGGAGAAGAAAGTGAGGGGTAGGGAGAAGGACCTGGTCGAGCGCCGGAACAAGATCCACCTCTGGGAGGAGGAGCTCGGAAAACTCAAAAGGCAGGTTGCTGAAAAGATTCAGCAAAACGCCAAAGAAGTTGAGCGCCTCGCCCATGAGAATTCCAAACTGACGGCGGCCAGGAGGTCCTTGGAAGAGTTGAAGGGCTTGAGGACTGCGGACTCCCTACAGATTTGGGAGTTCCTGGGCAAGGCCAACAATGCGCTGACGCCGATGGGTTTCAGCCCCGTGCGCCCGGATGACCCGGAGCCGGAGCCGGACCTAGCGCTGCAGGCGTTGAGCTCAGCAGGTAGCAAGCTCTCCAAGGTGGGCGATGTCATCGCGGACCAGCTGGAGGTTGAGGGGCAATCCCTGGCGAAGAACGTCGTAGAGTATGTGCTGACGTGCTACACTAGCCGGAACTCCCAATTTCCTCTGGACCCAGTGCTTGAAGGCCCCGTCGAAGGAGAAGGTGAAGCTACCCGAGCCAGCGTATCAGAGGTCGCCCAGAAGGTCGCCCAATTCTTCCATAGGGTCTAGGACCATCTCTGTGCTTCTCACTTGTATTTTCTCTTCTTCTTCCTCAATTTTGTAATCCCTTGTCTCCAGATGTAATCTCTTGTCTCCAGATGTAATCTCTTGTCTCCAGATAAATGAAATCCCCAAATTTTGTGAATTTCACTTTTTTTTGTCTTCAACACTTTTATCTTCACTTGCCCCCCTGGTAGATGTATACAATTTGATTGTGAACATGTACCAAGAGGATATTGTGCATTGTTGAAGACTCTTTTGCTCCGAACTTGTAGAATTTAGGTTCGAAGTCTTTGATAGTGAAGGCCCCCTGAGGTTTGTCGGAGCTTAGAAGCTCCGGCATTGTCTATCGCTGGAGCTTAGTAGCTCCGGCAATAGTCTCTATCAACGCGTAGAGCATCGATAGTTAACCCTCCGGGGTGTCGGAGCTTAGTAGCTCCGGCAGTGACCTTTGCCAACACTCAGTTTGTTGGCAGTAGACTCCATTTGTGGGGTCTTGTCACCATCTTTTATTCGGCGTCGACAGCTGGCCCCCTTAGGGGAGTCGGAGCTTATTTTGCTCCGGCTTCCTCCATCAACGTAGACTTTATTTTTCCTGCACACTTAAGCCAAGAAAAATAGTAAAATTTGTTTCTTGTCTATAACTTCGTCGCGACTTATGACTCTCAAGAAGATTTTAATTCAAACGTGATTCTAAATACAACCGAATGTGATGTCTTTTCTTTTAAATCCAACTGCTCATGGACCCTCCTTCCTTTGGCCTGCCGGGGTGTAGGTAGAGTGGCGTACTTAGGGTGCTTGACCAGGCTAAGTCGATAGCACACTCCAGCCCTAGATTGGCTTGGCAGCTTTCAGGCGAGTTGACCTTGAACGATATTTGAATCCAAAAGAACTGACAATACAACTCGAATCGTATATAAACCAGTCGAACTAAAATTTCTTAAGAAATGCACGTCTTCGTTATAGACAAGAAAGAGAAAAAAATGTTGAGCCTATACAAATAAATGCACGTGGAGTCTATTTCACATGAAAATGTCTTTCATTATAGGTCTGGGGTACAGGGGAAACAAGTACACTCTTACGGTACGGAACCAGGCTAAGGGTGTTTCATTTCTCGTTTGACCCAGGGTAGTTAGCCACACTTTTAGTCCGCAGACTGTGACAAGTGCCGCATGAACTTTGCGGACCTTTCGGGAAAGGTTCGGCTGTTCTCCCGGAGGAACTACCCGACTCTGTACAATGACTCTATAACATACATCTCAAGTTACTCAAGACTCACCTCCGTGATGTTAAGTGTAGAACTTACGGAGGTGCTCGATGTTCCAAGGATTTGAGAGAGGTGTCCCATCCTCAGTAGCCAAGCGAATGCTTTCGGGACGGGGATACTTTAATCACTCGGAAGGGCCCCTCCTAGCCGGGGGAGAGTTTGTTTAACCCTTCTCTGGATAGTATTCTCCGTAGCACCAGATCGCCTTCCTCGAGCTGTCGGTTGTGTACATGCCACTGGTGATAACGCCGTAAGGCTTGACGATATCGGGCATTCCGAACAGCTGCTTGGCACCTTCCCTCCTCAAGGAGGTCTAGGTCTTCACGCCGAAGCTGGTCCTGCGTGGCTTCGTCGAAGGTCCGGACCCGGAGCGAACCCAAGGTGATTTCCGAAGGAAGGATTGCTTCAGCTCCGTACACCAGAAAGAAGGGTGTTTCTCCGGTTGACCGGTTTGGAGATGTCCTGTTGGCCCATAGAGTGGGCGGAAGCTCTTCGATCCAGTTGGCTCCATGTTTTTTCAAGCGCTCATAGGTGCGCGTTTTGAGTCCTTTAAGGATTTCAGCATTTGCTCTCTCGGCTTGGCCATTGCTGGCTGGGTGAGCTACGGAGGCGTAGCAAACCTGTATGCCGAGGTCTTCGCAGTATCCTTGGAATGCGGAGCTTGTGAATTGTGTCCCATTATCAGTGATGATTTTGTTTGGGACTCCAAATCTGCATACAATGGACTGCAGAAAGTTGATAGCAGATTGCTTGTTGATTGTCACAACTGGAGTTGCTTCCGGCCACTTGGTGAACTTGTCAATGGCGACGTACAGGAACTTGTAACCTCCGACGGCTCTTGGGAAAGGTCCCAAGATGTCCATCCCCCACACAGCGAAGGGCCATGTAGGAGGTATCATTTGTAAGGTCTGAGCCGGAGTGTGAATTTGCTTTGCATGAAATTGACATGCTTTGCATTTTTTCACCAGCTCAGTTGCATCCTGGAGTGTTGTAGGCCAGTAGAAGCCATGCCGAAAGGCTTTACCAACCAGCGTGCGGGAAGACGCGTGGTTTCCACACTCGCCTCCATGGATTTCTGCGAGGAGCTCGCAGCCTTCTTCCCTTGTGATGCACCGCATTAGGATGCCATTGGCACCGCGCCGGTAGAGATCCCCTTCTACCAACGTGTATCTTTTAGCCAATCTGACTACCCGGTCAGCGGATACATCGTCGTCAGGAAGGATGTTGTCTTTCAAGTAGTTCCGGATCTCCGAGATCGATGCATCGAAATTAACTTGAGCATTTGAGTCTTGTGTGCTGGGTTGCTCGGAGCTTCCGGCAGCACCTACGACCCTTGATGGCTGCCATGGTAACAGGGCCATCGGGACCGTCAGCTTCGGGATGCTGATCTCGCCCCCTTCGCTCAGTTCGGCAGGCTGAGCTGTGGGTTTCGACAATCTCCGGACAAAAGTTCCGTCAGGAGCCGGAGCTCTGGTTGACGCTTTCGTCGAGAGTTTGCCGGCTCCAGCATTGTGGGAACGCTGAACATGGTGGAGGTCTAGGACTTCAAAGTCCTTCTGAAGCCTCTGGACTTCTAGGAGGTAAGCAGCTAGCTGGAGATTGTTGCAGGAGCATTCACCCTTCACCTGCTTGATGATGAGCTGTGAATCTCCTTTGACCAGCAGTTGCCGGACACCGTATGACAGTGCCACCTTTAGTCCGTAGATGAGTGCTTCATACTCTGCCATGTTGTTGGTTGCCTTGAAGTCAAGGTGTACCATGTATTTCACCTTCTCCCCAGTCGGTGCAAGGAGAAGGATTCCAGCTCCGGCCCCCTGCTTCTGCATGGAGCCGTCAAAGTAGAGGGTCCAGTGAAGCTCGGTGAAGGTTGGAGCTTGATGCTTCGTCTTCGGCTCACTAGGGCCCCCAGGGTTTGATGGAGAGGGAGTCCATTCTGCCATAAAATCTGCCAATGCTTGACTCTTGACTGCTTGTCTTGAAATAAATTCAAGATCAAACTCACCCAATTCTGCTGCCCACTTTGCAATATTCCCAGTTGAATTGGGATTATGCAAGATTGCTCGTAGTGGGTAGGAGGTCACCACCGAGACTTTGTGAGCTTGGAAGTAATGTCGAAGCTTCCTGGAGGCAATAAGAACTGCATAGAGCAGCTTATGCACCTCTAGGTATCGAGTCTTGGCATCATGTAATACTTCACTAATGAAGTACACCGGGCGCTGAATGGTCCGGACCCTCCCGGAGGGGTCCGGAGCTTCCTCTTCACTGACCCGGACCCTCTCGGAAGGGTCCGGATTTTCTTCGGGGACCTCCGGGTTCTGGCTGGAGGAACCCGGAGCTTCTTCAGAAGGGACCTGGACCTTCCCGGAGGGGTCTAGGTCTCCTGAAGTGACTTCTTGTGGATTTGAATCTGGGAGCTGGGACCCAGACTCACTTTCAAGAACCTCCGGACCCTCTCGAAGGGGTCTGGATTCCTGAGTATGGGGTAGTTCTGGTCTCTCTGCAACCAGTACCATGCTGACAACTTCGTCAGTAGCTGAGATATAAAGCAATAAAGGCTCACCAGGGTTCGGAGCTACCAGAATCAGTAGGGTGGTGAGGAACTGTTTCAGCTCCTGGAATGCCTTTTCTGCTTCTTCGGACCATTGGAATGGTCCGGACTTCCTCAATAACTTGAAGAAGGGGAGTGCCCGTTCCGCTAGTCTTGAGATGAAACGGCTGAGGGCTGCTAGACATCCAGTTAATTTTTGGACGTCCTTGATGCGGGTTGGTGGCCGCATGTCTTCAATGGACTTAATCTTCGCCGGATTAGCTTCTATGCCCCGGTGACTTACCAGGAAACCAAGAAGTTTTCTGGAGCTAACCCCAAAGACACACTTGTCTGGGTTTAGCTTCGTGCGGGTGGCCCGCAGCTTGTCGAAGACAGCCTGCAAGGTGTCAAGTAGTGACTCCTTGTTCCTGACCTTGACCACGATGTCATCGACGTACACTTCCACTATGTCTCTAATAAGTTCTTCAAAAGTTTTGTACATAGCTCGTACAAAAGTTGAAGCTGCATTCTTGAGACCAAAGGGCATGGCTGTGTAACAATACAATCCATCTACTGTGATGAATGAAGTATGCTCTTCATCTTCCCTAGACATCCTGATTTGATGATATCCGGAATATGCATCTAGGAAACACAATAATTCACACCCGGAGGTGGAATCCACTATCTGATCTATTCTAGGTAGTGGGAATGGATCTTTTGGACATGCCTTATTTAGTGTGGTGTAGTCAATGCACATCCAAAGCTTCCCGCCGGCCTTAGGCACTACGACTGGGTTTGCCAGCCATTTTGGATGGAAGACTTCTCGGATGAATCTGGCTTCGAGCAACTTCTTCACTTCTTGTCGGATGAAGTTCTGTCGCTCTACGGATTGCTTCCGAGGCTTCTGATGCACGGGCCGGGCACCGGGGTAGATCTTCAGATTGTGCTAAATCACTTCCCTGGGGATCCCAGGCATTTGTGACGGTTGCCAAGCAAACACATCAACGTTAGCCCGGAGGAAAGTGATGAGCGCGAGTTCCTATTTGTCGTTCAATCCTCACGATATATGGGTAGTTTGAGCGCCATCGGAACCAATTTGGACGACTTTGACGGGAATGTCGGTGTCGCCGCTTGGCTGCACTCGAGGTACAGAAGTCAAGCCTCGTTGGCGAATGCTCGGGGGTTTTGGAGCTTGCTCCTGCCTGGAGTCCTCCTCTTGTGCCGTGGTGAGCGGATGGAGTTCTTCAAGTGCAGTTACTCCGGTAGTGCGATCTCCGCGGATCCGGAGAAAGCCTACTGGCATTGGCATCTTCAACACTAGATAGCCATAATGAGCAGCCACCATGAATTTGTATAAGGCAGGTCTACCCAAGATGGCATTGAAGGGTAAGTTGAGCTGCGCGACGTCGAAGACCAACTTCTCGGTGCGGTACTTATCCCGTGTCCCGAAGGTAACAGGGAGAGTAATAGCTCCGAGTGGGGTGATGGCCCCCGGACCTACTCCGGAGAAAGGTCGAGAGGGGTGGAGATCCGAAGGTCGGAGTTGAAGCTTAGTGAAAGCTTCGAAGCTGATGAGGTTAAGCCCCGAACCTCCGTCTGCCATGATGTGGTGGAGCTGGATGTTGTTGATGGTAGGGGATACCATCAAGGGTAACTGTCCTGCTCCAACCATGCTCCGGGGACAATCCGAAGCATCAAAAGTGATGGCTGTGTCCATCCACTTTCGGTGAGGTTCCGGCCTGACTGTAGGGGCTACAGCGGCAATATCCCGACGCATAGTCTTGATGACGCGACAGGAGGTGATATCCCATGATGCACCAAAAATGGTGTTCATGGTCTTCCGACGCTCGTTGTCAGAGACGTCAGAATCATCGTCGACGGAGGTGTAGACGGCCTTCAGGACCTTTTTGGGATCCTGGAACCCTAACTCCTCTTCAACCGGAGCTTCGTCGACCTTTTGCTTTCCTTCCCTCTGTCAGAAAGGAGATTCTTCTCGGCGCTTGCTGTAGCGCTCGGCAAGGTTTTGGACCTCCCGACAGTCTTCCAAACTGTGGCTGCCCGTCTTGTGAATGGGACACCACACTTTGGGTTTGCCACCGTCTTCAGAAGACGGTCGAGGTCGCTTCTCGGGGCGTGGCCCCCGGCTACCCGGAGCTGCAGCAGCTGCAACGTTGGATGTGCCGGCCGACGGCTTCTTCTTGCCGTTGGTCTTCTTTTTCTTCTTGCCACTCCCGGAGGTAGCGACTTCTTCTTTGGAGGGTTTCTTGTGATCCTCCGCGGCTGGTTTGGAGTGCATTTCACGGCCCTCCGCAGCTCTGGCACATTTATCTGCCAAGCTGAAGAGTTCCGTGACGTTGGTGATCTCCTTGATCGCCAGCTTCTCCAACATCTTCTTGTCCCGTACGCCCTGTCTAAATGTCACAATGACAGAGGCGCTAGAGATAGAAGGGATAGTGTTTCGTACCTGAGAGAACCTTTGAATGAATGACCGCAAAGATTCTCCCCCTTTTTGCACGACCGCAAAAAGGTCCAGTTCAGTGCCTAGCCGGGTGTATGAACTCCCGAAGTTGGCAGTGAACTGATGGCACAGCTCCTCCCAACTGTTGATAGAGTTGGGTGGAAGGCTCATAAACCAGGACCTGGCAGTCCCAGTTAAGGCCACTGGAAAGTAATTGGCCATCACGGCCTCATTTCCTCCGGCTGCCAAGATTGCAGTGGAGTATATCTGAAGAAATTCGGCGGGATTGACAGTCCTGTCGAATTTTTCCGGCAGGTGTGGCCAAAACTTCTGTGGCCATCTAACCATGCGCAGGTGCATGGCCAAGGCTGAACAGCCTCCTCCTACCCCTTCAAGAGTAGAAAGGTCCTGAGCTTCCCGTCTTTCACGGGCACGCTCAATATGGACTCGGCCGTCCTGCTGGCGGTATCGGCGATCAAGCTCCGCCCGGAGATCGTGAGTCGAAAGCCTGGATACCGTGTGAGTACGTCGAGCCCCGGAGGGCAACGATGTCACTTGTTGTGACGCAGCATGTCTCCTGCTATTGGAGACATGCGGACCAAGTCTTCCAGACAAAGTCCGCCGTTGCGACGGGGCTCTTCCTGAAGGAGGAGGACCCTGGTTGCTGAGGCGTTCGGCTGCTGCTGCAACCAAATGCTCCACGTTAGCCCTCCACTGCTCCAGTGCATCTCGAGATGCATCCGGAGGTGGTGGGCGTTGAAGAAGAGCATGCGCTGCATGAAGCGCGTGTTTCGGATTGTCATGATTTGCCGACGCAGTGATTGACGCCGGCGCACCATCACGCTGCCCAGCACGATTTGCTGGAGGAGATGGTGGAGGTGGGAGTGTGACTCCTGCTGGTGCTGAGGCTCCTGCAGGTGGCCGCCTGTTGGAGGGATTGCCCCCAACAACCTGAGCAGCAGGTTGGACGTTGGATGATCCAGCAGCAGAGTTCACCATTCTCAAAATCGCAGGCCCCCCTACCTGGCGCGCCAACTGTCGGTGTTTTGGAACCGGCAGATCTCCCTACACTACTAAAGTGATAGGGGAGTTTGATGTTCGGTGTGGGCGCGCGGAGACTCAAGAAGGTGAATAAGAATTGGCACAGGAGACACAAGAATTTACGTGGTTCGGACCGCCTGAGCGTAATACCCTACTCCACGGGTGTGTTGGTGTTGTATTAGCAATATGAGCTTGTGATGAGCGTATGAGGCGCGTGTATCGGTCTGTACGAGTGTGTGTCCATGTTCTCCTTCCTCTGTCTTCGGCCTGTCCTTTTATAGTACAAGGGTAGGCCGTTACAGGTTAGCCTGGCCTGACATGTGGCCCCGGCGGTTACTAGTATTGATACACGCTTAATTGCTCTTAATGATCCTGTAACGGGCTTTGATAGCACCGTTACTGGTGTTAAGATCGTCCGTTTAAGTGTCATTAATATGGCATTAATGACACTTAATCGGGTCTTGAAGTTCTTGGTTCTCCTTTGAAGATCCGGAGCCGTTGCGGGGTCTTCCGGAGGTTAGAAGCTGAAGATCCGACGGTCGGACACGTGGCAGCTCCGGAGCTTACTGTGGGAAACAGGTAGCTCCGGGACTGCGCGACACGTGTCAGGTCCGGAGCTTCTCTCGGTCAGGGGCTAAATCCGGGGGTGCCATTTTGGTACATGGTCCGAAGCTTCCCCTTGTGGGCGGTAGCTCCGGTTTGGTTGTACACGTGGCGACCCAAGGATTAACCATGTTGGAGAAGCGGGTCCGGTTATGCCTGACATGTGGGCCCCTGAGGGTCTTCAAACCAAGTAGATGACTTTCTTTTTAAGATCTTTGTAACCTTAGGGGGTGTACGGTTTTTAGGGTACCGACATACTGTTTCAACACAAGCTGAATTTTATTGCGAAGTGGATTTCCGAAAAGTTTTCAGTTTGAAGTTTATGTGCTCATGTTTGTTACTGCAGACCTAAATATTAGTATTATGTAATAAGTAAGACTTAAGTATTAGTTGATGTTGTGGCTATGGACATGTTGTTTATGTTATATGTATGGACTATGTACTATGGACATGTTTATTTGTATTGAATGGAAGTTCGTATCCTGTGGATATGGTTTTATGTTTCTATTGTGGAAGTTTGAAATATGTTTGTTAAAAGTTATATCTATTGGTGTTGTATCGATGTTGGTAAAAATCAGTTTTGGGTCTGCTGTATATAAATATGTTGACCAGGTTCAGACATGCTCAACGAGTACACATGCATCGGGTTCAGATTTACAGGTGCTAACTTGCAACTGTTCGCTAGTTGAGACTGAGATAGAACTGTGTCGCATGTGGCTGAGACTGAGAAGTCTCGCTAGTGTCTTGCAAGTCTCTGTATGTATGTATGATATTAGTAACCTCACCACCTTTATAAGGAGGTAACTCTAACCACATGTGTTTGTCTCATCCTACCAATCAAACAAGAGCTAGGACCATTCTGTCTCTTATTATTCCACAAAATAAACAAAAAACAAGGATCGTTTCATCCTTGCAAACAAACAAAAAACAGGGACCGTCCCATCCTTGAAAACGGAGATGAACTCAACCCATCTCACTATGTCTCCAAACCAAACACATCCTAAGATGATCATTTTTCTCCCCTGGGAATATACTCCTATTTCTTTCCTTCGGGCTTTGTTTGGGTAGCGGGGAAACAGACCCACGTAGGATCTCACACGCGGGAGTATTGGGTGGTTACACTCCTTCCACCCAGTCCACCTCGGGTTGTGAATTAAGCAGGGAAATAACTTGAAGTCATTTGGCTAATGAAAATACATTTGGTTTACCTTGGATTCGGAATCGGTGTTCTTTGAAGCATGCAGATACAACCAAAATGCAAAAGACCACTAAAATAATACAATTTCATATTATTACATCTTCGATTCCATGTCACTGCATAAATTATGTATTTAAATTTCTAGAAAAATATATTGAATATATGAATATTAGTGGAACATGCTCGTCTTTGCATATTAAAATCCTAGAGACGTAATAATGACAATAATTCATTAAACAATTTCTAAATAGTTCTAATTCTCCATCATATTCGAGTCTCCTAAGTAACAAAGGAATATGATGTCCCAACAACATGCACCAAACTCAATGAATTCTAAAAACATTCCTATAAAAAATAATCATTTACAACCAGCAGGCAACAAAAATGTTACAAAAATATTAGTCAACATTGATGACGCTAAACTGATAAATTATCAATAATAACACTACTTGTACTGAGTTGCAGCTCGACTAAAGATGGTGTTGGAAGAGTTAAACCAAGACTAGCTTATCACCCGGAGCTGTTACAAGCTTGCAAACTTTAACAATTTGACAGGAGGTGGTTCAGTCCCTGCAGCCAAGCAAACAATGCAGTCACTCAAAGAATAAATAAGTTGGCAATAGTGGTACATGAATCACACTATCCTGTAAATATGAAATACACTCTGAATGGAGACTGGCAAGAAAACTACCACTAGATAACCATGCCAGTGCCAGTTTTACGATTAAACTACCTTGCCAAGAAGCCAAATAAAGGTAGAAGAATGCGCTAACAGAACTAAAAGACTGCGTAAGCATATTTCTGATGACCTCCACATTTGTTATAGAGTTTTCAGTTTTTATGCGATCACATTTGGTTAGGGAACAAACAACACACTAGCTTGATGCATACCAAGTAAGCAAAACGGAGCAGTAACATGACAAAGCAAAGAGAAAGACCATTTTTATCCATGGCAACTATACAAGATGAATGCAGAACAAACCTTGGCAACCTCAAGAAATCCTTTGCAGGTGTCCTCAAAATTAACCTACAAAAGAGCATTTTGCTTAGAGTTCAAAAGGTTTAAAATGTGTGGATAGATAGAAACATTGCAACAAGAATAAGAAATTAGCATAAAGCTCCAAGGAAGATTAGAAATTACAGTTATAAAACAAAGACACTGTTTGCACGATTCATGGTCCTGCGTGCTTTAATCACAGCCTGAATAGGTATCTGAGATCCTCCACAGTGAGGCGAGTTGCTACACTGCCACCGGACTTGTTCTCGCCCAATGCAGATTGGATCACCTTTTTCTTCTCATCCTGGCAAAAGATTTTATCAACTGAAAAGGAAATAAATACGGTGGTGTATACAAATTAAAAATAACTGATTTTACCATCTCGGTCTCGCATGAGTAGAAACCACGATCTCAACGAAAAAGGCATCTGCCAAACTCTGTTCACTCAGAGAAAGGTACGAAGCCGCCGCCTGGTAGGAGTAGCACCGGTACAGAGCAGTCCAGTTGTCGCCGTCCGGGACGAATCAGTGCGGGGGGTCGTCGACACCGCGGGGGTGTGTGGGGGGGGGGGGGTCTGGAAGGCGTCGGTGCCGCTGGGAGGGGCGGGCGAGGGCTAGCACCGCCAAGGGACGGGAGGGTGGGGGTCGAGAGCGCGTCGGCGCTGCCGGGAGGGGGATGCGGGAGAGCGCCGCTGGAGCCGGGGGGAGGGGGGGCAAGTGTCGCTGGAGCGTTGGGAGGGTGGGCGACTCGAGCGGAGAGAGAGAGGCGGAGATTCCCGGGCCTGGGACGAGTCATCTTTTCACTCCGATGCGAGTGGATCGGGTATGGAACGATCCAATCCACCACCTACTCAAATACACTTTTAGCCTAGGACGTGTATTTTTTTTTCACAAGTGTAAGGAAATCCGCTCATGATGTGGATTGGACCTGAATCCACTCCTATTCCGACCTTTACAAACAAAGCCTCAAGATGTTCCACCGCACGTATAATGCAATGCCGGTGCTTTTTCTTTTGCTCTCCCTCGGTGTTGCACAAAGCAAGCCTTGCATTTGCTCAACAAATTTCCATGGGTGTACATTATTTGGGGTTGCCCTTGGCACAAATGGAAACGTCAACGGCTTGCGCGATAGACTTGGACAATGAAGGCGCAATCCTTCAACAGATGTCTGATGGTTTCAGATTCTTGCAAACGCAATGGGCAAATGCCGTTATTGTCACATCTCGTTCGCTCCAGATTTCCGCCATCAATACTTTGCCATGCTGTAAAAGCCCAAATTCCAAGTTTATACTTCAGCTATGAGGATTAAAAATGAGAATGAGAAAAACAAATTAAAGTGGCAAAAGAAAAATGGGATTTATTTAAACCTAAAAGGAGAGATTAAAAATTCAAATCAAGCTCCCATTCAAACTTTGTCAAAATAAAAATTTGAGTTCGGCAGTAGTTTCCCCACATCTCAAATAGCCTGCATACCAAATTTCATAATTTTTGGAGCATGTTTGCTGTTTAATTCAAGTGAGACATTGAATTACACTTGAATTCGAATTCAAATTTGAATTTGATTGAAACTTATAAAATGCAGAATGGGATTCCAGATTTGAATTCTACACCTTTGGTTGCTTCCCTACAAAAATCTAGATTTGTTGGAGCAAGTTAGGTGGGAGAATTGAAGTAACAGAGAAGGGGATGGGTATGAGTCGGTGGGGCCCACTTGCCAGAGAGTGAAAGTCGGTGAACCGCCTTTGCTCTGTTCCCTTTGCTTCAACGCCAGCGCCGCATGATTTGAACTCGTTCTTCGGCTTTATTGACGAGATCAATCACAAATGTCACCCTCTCGCCGGATACACACCAATTCAGCGTTGTGCGGCATTTCTGGCCGTAGAGATCTTCCTGTTGTGATCTAAATTGAGAGAGAGAGACAATGACAAGAACACAATGATTCCAACTATGTTTTATTCATTCACTTGTCTTATATTTATACATGTGATGGTGACCATTGGAGAGGAGACATGACTCTTAGATGGAGGAAGTTACAACTGCACATGACCCTTCAAGTGATCACATGTCAAAATTGTATTGCAACACTCCCCCTTGAGCACTTGAACTCCTTGTCAATGGCTATAATCTTCGAAAAACCCAGTGGGAAAAATTTGAAGATATATAATTGAATGCTTGTGTAAAAACTCCTGAAAATATTATTAAAACAGGAGAAAACACAACATTTAAATGTCATATATATTTTCATATAAAAACCCCTGTGGGAAAAATAAGAAAACTGACATTATCTTGCATTCTCATTGCCTCATTAAAACTTATTGTGAGAAAACTATTAAAAGTAAAAACTCACATAAGAAAAAGAGTACAATTTGATGCAATAGTCATGAAGTTGTTATTATAAGGCTCCCCCTAAACCTTATTAATTTCCAAGTCTACGCATACCTATTCTCTCGACACATTTGGAAAATGTGGAGTATGGTAGGGACTTAGTGAATAAATCAGCTAAATTATCACATGACTTAGTTTGTTGGAGATCAATTTCTCCATTCACCTGAAGTTCATGTGGATAAAAGAGTTTATGTGTTATGTTTTTAGTAACATTAGTTTCATATAACCTGACTGCATCTGATCAATGCAAGCTGCATTATCTTCATAGATAATGGTTGGTGACTCAATGGGCGCAATGCCACTTGAGACTTGGATATGATTAATCACTCTACGTAGCCAAACACATTCACGTGCGGCCTCATATAATGCTATGATTTTGGAGTGATTAGAAGACATAGCAATTAGAGTCTATTTATAAGACTTCCAAGAAATTGATGTTTGTCCATGTAAAAATACGAAACCAGTTTGTGGTCTACTATTGTGAGGATCACTTAAATAACCTGCATCGGCATAGCCAATGAGATTAAGATCTTGTTTCTTTGGAAAGAACCAAGATCTTGTGTATCTTTAAGATATCTTAAAATATTTTTCACTCCATTCCAATGACGTATTGTAGGAGCGCTACTATATCTTACTAATAAATTTACTGCAAAAGCAATGGTGCTAAGGTATGGGTATTCAGAACCCAAAACTTCTTCTCCTTGGCATGGCCGAAATGGATCTGTGTCCCTTTCTAAGCCTCTTACTACCATAGGAGTTTTAGATGGATATGCTTTGTTCATATTGAATTTCTCCAATACTTTTTGAACATAAGCTGATTGGTGTACGAGAATGCCCGTATGAAGGTGCTCGAGTTGTAAATCCAAGCAAAATTTAGTTTAACCTAAATCCTTCATCTCAAACTCCATTTTAAGATGATTTTGTGCCTCTTTAATGTCATTCTCAGTGCCAATGATATTTAAATTATCAACATATACCGATATGATACAAAAACCATTTGAGGATCTTCGAATGAAGACACAAGGGCAATCATCATTATTAGAGTAGCCTTTGGTTAAAAGGAACTCCTTCAGTCGGTTATACCACATCCTTCTAGACTGTTTCAAGCCATATAATGACTTGTTGAGTTTAGCACAAAACATGTTGCGATCTACTTTTCCATTCGATATGGGTATCCCATCGTGAACCTTCATATAAATATCCGAATCTAGTGACCCATATAAATATGCAGTCACGACATCCATCAACTGCAAAGATAGATGTTTTTGTGTTGCCAGAGATATGAAGTACCAGAAAGTTATTCCATTCATAATAGGAGAATATGTTTCATTAAAATCAATGTAGGGTCTCTGCGTGAACTCTTGTGCAACTAGCCTTGCCTTGTATCTCACAACCTCATTGTTTTAATTTCGCTTTCGAACGAAAACCCATTTGAACCCAACATGATAGGTTCGAGGAGGAGTAGGTATTACATTTCCGAATACCTCTCTTTTTTTAAGTGAGTCAAGTTTTGCCTTGATTGCTTCTTTCCATTTGATCCAGTCCGAGCGTTGTTTACACTATGCCATGGTCTTAGGATCAGGATCTTGGAGAAGATCAGCAATCATGGTTGAAAAGCATGAGTTGACAACCGTTGTATTACGGTCAAATAATTCTCCAGAACTAGTATAATTGATGGAAATTTCTCTTATCCCCTGTAATTCTTATTGACTTCCCAACATAGAAGAATCAGAGTTTTTCGATTGTCCAGCCTGCTCTATAGTGTGCACTTGAGGGCTAGATAAAGGATTTAAAATATCCCTTTGATGTATGTCAATATGTTGTTGACTTGCATTTACTTTCCTCGAGGAAGGTCTAGTCTTCAGACGCTTACTTGAAGCATCTATTCCTTTACTTGCTCTCCCCCTTTTCGGAGGTTGAGTGGTTTTTAATGGTACCTCCACTCGGCAAGGTGCATTGATAGCGGGATTAAAAGACTTTTTGACATTATTATAGTCAGTAAATGCATCTGGTGGGTTACTAGCAATTTGCTGTAACTCTATAATTTTCTGAACTTGAAATTCAGTTTCCTTTGTACGTGGATCAACATTTAGGATGGACTTGTCATCCCAGTTTATTTCTCGGCAGTCATTGATAAATTTATTATGTGTAGATAATAAACACACGCGTGACCATCTTGTAGATGTGTCGATTAAAACCATAAAATATCTAAATGGACCACACATTGGTTGTATGTGTCCACAATATCACCTTGAATTCTTTCAAGGAACTTTAACGGTTCAACATGGATCTTAAGCGGAGAAGGTCACAAGATCAACTTGCCCATAGCACATGAAGTACACACAAAATCATTAGATTTTGGAAATTTGGTGTTCTTTAAATCATGGTCAGTGCAATTTCCAATAATTTTCCGCATCATCCCTATTCCGGGGTGGCCTAGGCGTGAATGCCAGGTCTTAAATGTATCAACATTCTGGAAAATCATCTTGTATGCAACATATGGTACGGGTTTTATGTACGTAAAGTACAGTCCAGATGGAGTAGAAGGAATTCCTTCTAGAACTTCTTGGCCATATTCGTAAGATTTTGAAATAAGAAGAAATTCTTCTTTATTTTCTTCATGGGTATGTATATGTAACCCATTTTTCTGAATATCTCTAAAACTTATGAGAGTACGTGTAGAATTGAGATACAATAAAGCATCTTCAATCATCACTTGTGTCCCATTAGGGAGTGTAATAGTGGCTTGTCCAGAGCCAACTATTGTCGCATTGCATCCTGCGATGGTCAAAAAATTTACCGACCTCCTAGTTAGAGTCTAAAAATATTTTGTATCCCTAAGTATAGAGTTTGTGGTGCAACTATCCACAAGGCACATTTCTTCTTCTATCAGAAGTTTCCCGTGAAATCTAATAAATAAGAATTGTAATAACATAATAAGTTACATTTAAATACAAATATGTATATAAAATATTAGAGTGCTGAATAACCCTAATACAATATACTTAATATTACATTACAACACACTTATATAAACATATACTTAAACATATGTAAATTTCTATGGTGGAAGATCTATAAAAGATCATCGAATATATCATTCGAATTATATTCCACCATAGCATTATCTAAGTCCATGATGTCATCATCTTTCTATGTTGAATCGTTGTTGCTAGGATCTTCAATATCCTTGCTTGAACAACCGACTTCAAATGTTGGCTTTGTTTGAATACTTAAATGAGTTTCATACTCATTTTGAGAACCTTGAACTTTCTTGTCGTTTCCCAGTGATTTCTGGTATAAAGCCACAAGGTGTTTAGGCGTGCGACATTTATTAGCTGTATGCTTATAAGTTCCACATGCCCTACACCACACATTTTTCCCTTTGAAGGGAACACCATCCTTTCTCATTTTGTTTGAGAATTTCTTATTCTTTTGCCTATTACGGCGGCGTCTAGCAGATCTACCATTTTTCTTAGAATATAAATTCTTAGAAGCATTTTCTTTCTTCTCATTATGATGAATTTCAGATAGAGGAGCAGCCCCAACACGACGTTGGTGATGATTCTTAATAGTAAGTTCATCATGCTTCTCTGCCTGAAGTAAATTTCTAATGAGGTCAGCATAATGTTGGTAGTTGTGGCCTGGTATTGATGTTGTAGGACCCTATCAGAAGGGAGCATAGTTTTAAGAGTCTTTTCTATTTTGTCCTCTTCTGATGGTTTTTTCTCACAAAACCTTAATTTAGCACATACCTTATGAACAACATGATTATAGTCTTCTATAGACTTAAAATCTTGAAGACGAAGTTGAGTCCATTCATGATTGGCCTCAGACAATAATATTGTCTTTTACTGTTCATAACGCCTTTTTAATGTCGTCCAAAGAGTATGTGGTTCTTCTTCTATCACATATTCTGATTTCAAATCAGGATGGAGGTGATTACGGATGATGTATAGTGTGTGGTACTTAAATGTATCCAGAAATGTTGTAGGTCTTTCTTCAAGAGGAGTAAGAGCAGCCATGAGTCCTCTGAAAGCCAAACTTATCTTGATGTCAAGAGCCCATGTGGGGTAATTATGACTATCAAGTGCAAGTTCTTCAAACTCGCAAGACATTGATTCCTACATGTAGGAAACCAGAGATTTTGTTAATAAAATCATCATGGTGGTGTTGTAATATGTGTTAATCATAATGAAAACACATTAAATTTATTCTCTCTTATCTAGCAAAATTTAGAAAATTGGTTTGACAAGAAGAACAAATGTATGTATATTTCATGTTAAAGATGGCCAATTAAAGAAATAGGCAAATAAAAATGAATTATACACCTTGTTGTATTAATGTATTATTCATAATGTATTAAGCCAAATTATAAAAAAATGGCTTAATCAAAATGATGTAATTTACTTTATATTTTATGTGTAGTGTTATTTCTATCGTAAGCCAAAATTTGAAAATTAGCTTTAAATGATGAAAATTTGTAAAATTTGTGAATGTAATAAACAAAGATCAAGGCCAAATTCTGAAATTGGCCTAAAATTTGAATTTTGGACAATGTAAGTTTTAATTTTATCCATATGTCCAGAATTTTATTTTTAGCAAAATATTGAATTTATTGCAAATAAATAATATTTAAATGCAATATATACATTGTCATAATAAATATTTACATTACACAAATATTTACAATATATATACACATACACACTTGCTGGAATTTAAATTCTAAATTGTAATTGAAATTTGAAACTAAAACTGAATTTTAAATGTAATATTTACAGTCGGGCCAGTACTGGGATTTTGACCTTGTAGCGCGGTCCAGCGGGCGAGGCAGTGCGGCTCGGCTCAAGCTTAGCCGGCAGTCGAAACCGCACGGCCCATTGGCCGATGCCGTCGCGGCCCGACTGTCGCCTTACGTGCGGGGATAAGGGGAGGTCGATGGGTGGGCGTTAGGGTTACCCCCATCGCCGCAGCCTTCCCGTTCTTCACCTCGTATCCGACGCTGTTGTTCCAGTCGCCGGCTCGCCGCACCATGTCGCCGCTATTCCGATAGTCCTCCTCCCTCCATCCTCTTCCGGCGCCGCACCCCCATCGTACCCCCTTACCGGCGCTGTTCCCAAATCGATTAAGGATTTGGATCGGCGGCCGAGGCCCATGGTCGGGGATCTCGGGCTCTACCGGTGAGGTGGGCAAACCGACGGAGAAGTCAGTTCCCACTCGGACTCGTAAGAGTCGGTGAGGAACCGGATCCTGAAGGGCCGACCTCAACTTCGGTAGTCGCCGACGAGTTCACCGGTGTGGTTGTGGTTGGAGGCGGCAACGGTGGTAGATGCGAAGTCCTCGGTGCTAGAGGTCCACGAGGTCGACCTCTCGATCCGATGCGTATCCTTGCCGTCCGATGGACCGGCGGCATTTCCATGGCATCGGTGGTTGCTATGGTGTCGCGGACGCCATCGTCCACAATCCTCCTTCCTTCCTCCCCCTCTCCCTGTCCTCCCGGTGATGAGGGAACGGGTTCCGCTGCAAACTGGATCGGGGTCCCCCCTCCGTGGATGGCACCAGGACCACCTTGAGGACCCGTAAGATGGGCCTCTTGGTCTGAGGGACAGACAGGAAATGGGGTCGGCTGTCGGTCTTGAACTCGGCGTCGCAAGATGCTTCTTAGCGGTTGTGCGGAAGGAAGAAGCACCCTTCAGTGGTGGCCCCGTCGCTCACGGCGACATTCGCGACAACGACGGTAGGGCCGTCCACCACGACGTGCACGGTGGCATCGTCAGCCGCCACGGTATGCGCGGCGGCAAAGGTAACTTATTTGGTTCATTATTGCAGGGTTGCGACGATGAAGGCCGGTGTACAAGCAGCGGTGACCACAACGGTTGCCACGGCAATGGCGTTGAACACCATGATCACCATGGCGGCGTAGATGGATTGATGATTCTTCGTTTTCAACAAAGAACAGAAAAATGGTGGAATCGGTAAGACTTGGATTTGTCATCTTACCAGTATTTTCCTCTATTAGTCGTAGAGCAAAGTGCTGATGACGTATTGTGATCGAAATTGAGAGAGAGACAATGACAAGAACACAATGATTCCAACTATGTTTTATTCTTTCACTTGTCTTCTATTTATACATGTGATGGTGGCCATTGGAGAGAAGACATGACTCTTAGATGGAGGAAGTTACAACTGCATATGATCCTTCAAGTGATCACATGTCAAAATTGTATTGCAACACTTCCTATGGTACCATCTTGATTCTAGATTGAAAACCATTATTGTATGAGAGATTCACCAACAGTAAATGATCATTCTAATTTTTATTGTGGTGTATGGCATAAGCTCACAGCACGTCTTCCAGAACTTGCTTCATCCTCTCAGCTTGATCATTGATCTGTGGGTGATACACGAAGCTTCCAATCAGTTTGGTTTTCAATGAGGCGTGCAACTGCTCTCAGAAATGAGCAATAAACAACATGCCTCAATTGGATATGATGGTGCAGGAAACTCCGTGTAAGCACAATATATGTGCAATATACAAATCCGCATACTTCTTTGCATGATAGTTGGTATGAACAAGAATAAAGTGAGCTGATTTGGTTAATCGGTCGATAATTATCTAAATGGAATCATACTTATAGAATATTGTAAGCAATCGAACAGTGAAGTCCATACTAACATTCTTCCATTTTTATGTAGGGATACTTAACAATCTGCGAGTGGGGCGGGCTGTGGGCAGCCCACCATTTGCCGCTATGCCCACTTCATTTTTTAGCAGGCCTAGCAAGACTTGTTGGTCACATTAGTGATGTCTACTTTATCCTTGTAGACCTTGCGGGCACTCGCTAGCGGGCTTTGCGGAACACATTTGCAAGATTTTTGTTTATTTTGTTTATCTTGTACAGAAGACATAAACCATTTTTACACACGTCTGTAACTGTGGGGATAGCTAATATTTGAAGAACCACAGGAATATCGAGTCCAAGAGTACATATGCAATTTTTAAAAGGCAAATGACTAACTCAACCCAAATAGTTCTACCAAGCCAATATTTTGGTCGGTGCAACACAAGACAGACTAACAAAATGATTGACAAGTTTCAGAAATGTATTGAGTGGTGTAAAGACCAATTTTCAGGAAGTTTTGAAACATCAAATTTATTGCATAATGCTGCTTGCTGCAGGTTATCAGTGCACTTGCCACCTTTCTTCTTCTTTCATTTCTTGCATATACGCATTGGGGCATCTCAAAATGCAATGAGCCTCTATTTACCTGTTGAAAAAGGTTCAATAGTAAAGTAGAGACAAGCCGATGCTAAGATAGACAGAAGCTGATTCTTAAGAAAAACTACTGCTCAAGGAATATAATTTATTATCTAACGAGATACAATTTTAAGATTAATTGAGTTAAGCATATTGTCAATGTTGTCTGATGGCAACTAATAATCAAATGGGACAAAAATAATGTGCAAAATTTTGAAGAAACAGTGGATAATCCAAAACTTATTGAAAATTTTTGCTGAAGAAAGAAACATTATCCATAAGTAAACTAGGGTAGATAGACGATGCAATGTCCTTAACATATGTCACAACGATTCTGACAATATGAATATCCTACATATACTGAAAGGGTATCAAACAAAATGCCTGAAGAGTGGCGGAAAAGTATTTTAGTACCCATCTTCAAAAATAAAGGAGATGTTCAAAGTTGTACTAATTATCGAGGAATTAAGCTCATGAGTCATACTATGAAGCTATGGGAGAGAGTGATTGAACACCGCTTGAGGAAAGTGACCAATGTCACTAAAAACCAGTTTGGTTTTATGCCTGGGAGGTCCACTATGGAGGCGATTTTCTTACTCCGTCAGCTTATGGAGAGGTATAGGGAGCAAAAGAAGGAGCTACATTTAGTGTTCATTGACTTGTAGAAGGCATACGATAAGGTACCAAGACCGGTCATGTGGTGGGCACTAGAGAAACACAAAGTCCCAACAAAGTACATTAACCTTATCAAGGATATGTATGATAATGTGGTGACAAGTGTGCGCGTAAGAGATAGTGAGACCGACACTTTTGCTATCACAATAGGGTTACACCAAGGATCAGCCTTAAGTCCTTACATCTTTTCTTTAGTGATGGATGAGGTGTCGAAGGATATACAAGGGGATATCCCTTGGTGTATGCTCTTTGCTGATGATGTAGTGTTGGTAGATGAAACTAGGGATGGTGTTGATAGAAAATTGGAGCTATGGAGGCAGACCTTAGAGTCTAAGGGGTTTAGACTTAGTAAAACCAAGACCGAGTATATGAGATGCGACTTTAGTGATGTCGGGTGCGAGGATGGTAATGTTAGTTTACAAGGACAAGTAGTACCTAGGAGGGACACATTTCGATATTTAGGATCAATGTTACAAAGCAATGGTGATATTGATGAAGATGTTTGCCACAGGATCAAGATCGGGTGGATGAAGTGGCGACAAGCATCTGAAATCTTATGTGATAAGAAAGTTCCACAAAAATTGAAAGGAAAATTCTATAGGACGGTGATCAGACCTGCGATGTTGTATGGAGCAGAATGTTGGCCAACTAAAAGGCAACATGTCCAACAAATGAGTGTTGCGGAGATGCGCATGCTATGGTGGATGTGCGGTCACACAAGAAGAGACAAAATTAGGAACGAAGTAATACGTGATAGGGTAGGAGTGGCACCGATTGAGGAGAAGCTAGTCCAACATCGCCTATGGTGGTTTGGGCATATCCAGCGGAGACCTCCAGACGCACCGGTTAACAGTGGGATTATAAAGATTGGAGAAAATTTTAGGAGGGGTAGAGGTCGACCAAGGTTGACATGGCAGGAGGCGGTGAAACGAGATTTAAAGGAGTGAGACATACCTAGAGATTTGACTCATGATAGGACTGCATGGAAATTAGCAATTCATGTGCCAGAATCTTAGTTTATTCGTAATTTGTTACTCTTATCTTCTTTCTTATTAACCCATTTCTAAAATAAATAAAATGTAGATTTTTTTTACTTTCATCTTATTTTCTATTACTTTTCTTCAAAATTGTTGGGTTTCATTTCTAGCCGACCCCAACTTGTTTGGGACAAAGCCTTGGTTGTTGTTGTTGTTGTACTGAAAGGGTATCATTATCATGGAAGCTACAGAAAATAATGCAAGCTACTACAACATAGGTTATTTGATTCATATGCGAACTACCACAAAGTGATTTAATCCATGTTGCCAGGTTGTTGATATAGTTGTTGCACACTAAAAAAGAGTATAACATCAAACAAAAGGTCACAAAAATCACCTGAAATAAGATTTTCAATCGCTCAAGTGGAGCAACAGCAGTAAGTGACCTGTGTGAAACATAATAATAAACTGATTCAAAACAACAATCAGATGGCAGAGATTGACTCAAACAAATGTTTTTTAGTATGTTTCGTCCAATGGTGATCCAGACAACAAAATTAGTTAATTATTAGGCTCCAACTTAAGCTAACTACAAGAAGATTTTTCAGCTAGTTGTCCAGTTTAACAAACGAACAAAAGATTGAGTCGCATCAGCTTCTTCTTGGAAACAAAGAAAAGATGCATCAGCTTGCATGCAAACAAACACACACACGAATCAAAACCCAACTTGTGTTTACCAGCAGAAGACACTTCCAAAATGTGATGCTTGAACGGCAGTACAAGGAAAAATTGCGTAGAAAGCTAAACAAAACAGCACGGGCTTAGAAATCTGGAATGCACTTCATGTTTCTGAACAATCGAACTCGCACGGGTGGGAGTTAACCATTCACGCCCCTAAATCCGTCCCCGCCGAGCGCAGCCAAGATTCAGCCCCAGGCCTACTTCATCGACCCCACGCGCTAGAACCACACCACAGAGCAAGATCGAGCAGCAGCAGGGGACGCAGAACTTTACGAGAGAGGGAGAGGGATCTCAGGCGTCACCTGCGGAGTCTTGAGAAACAGCAGAACCCATCTCCGCGCGCGGAGGAGCAGCGGAACCCAGTGCCGGCGCGCACGGGAAGCAGCGGTGCTAGGGTTCCGCAGGTGTATGTGAGCGTTGCAGGCATGTGTGGGTGTTGTGGGCTCTCGCAACATGACCGCAGTGCCCAGCAGGCCGATCGACGAAGCCCACTTCGCCTCGCAAATAAATGTATGGGCTGTCACAATGCCCACTGGCACATTTTTTGTGGAGTGAGTTCAGTGAGATAGTGGGTAGGCCCGCATCACTTACGGTTCTAGATACTTAATAGTTGCAGGAGCTCTGATTTTCTCGTATGATTGACTTTTACTCTCCGACATGTCTTACATTCATATATATATTTTGCAACCTCACGCTTCTCCGTGTCCATCAAAATTTATTCTTCAAATCTTGGTACATCTTGTTTCTGCCCGGATGAATGGACAATTTGGATAAGTGAGCTTCATCCAATATTTTCTTCTGTATTTCCATATCATTGGGTACTACAATACGACCTTTGAACCATAATGTACCGTTATCAACTCTTCGGAAACATTTCATTTCACCACTATCCATTCTTTCCCATATGTGCGACATGTCATTGTCTTTCTTTTGAGCCTCAATAATTTCTTCTTGGATTGTAAAAATGAGAGCACGATTATATAAAGTTCCATATGGAACCAAGTATAAACTGGGTTCTTCCTCTTCCATTGGAGTAATGGTGAGGTTATAGACATGTGACTTGCTACTAAGCGTATCAGCAACCATATTAGCTTTGCTCGGATGGTAATGAATCTCAATCTTATAATCTTTGATCAGCTCTAACCATCTTCGCTATCGCATATTCAATTTCTTCTATATGAATATGTATTTCAAACTTTTATGATCGGTGTAGAGATGTGCTAGATTACCCAATAAATAGTGTCTCCATATTTTCAACGCAAGCACCACGACAGCAGGCTCCAGATTGTGAGTTGGATAGTGCATTGCGGATCTGTCGTGATCCATACACAATCACGTATCTTTCTTGCATTAGAACGCAACTGTTGAAGTGTGCGATCGACACTTCTCCCAGTACTACTAGATCGTAGCCCGCAGAGGTTCTTGATTGATTGGGGCACGTGTTGAGATTACAAACAAGCTGATGACACGAAGGATTTTACGTGATTCGGGCAGCCTGAGCGTAACACCCTACTCCACGGGTTGTGTGTTGTATGTATAAATTTGGGTGGCACTTGTGAGCATGTGAGCTTGCCTGTCAATGTACCGTGCGGTGCAACCCTTTTATAGTTTAAGGACTGGCCGCTACAACACTTGCGTGGCTCGACCTGTGGCTCTGGCGTAGTTAATTGCCTAATACACGATCTACAAGTATTAAGTGTGATTAACAGTGTGATAATGCACCTTAATGATGGTGTTACACCTATTAAAATCCCACTGATCGTGTGTCATTAATATACCATTAATGACACGTAATCAGGTCTTGAAACTGTTACTTTAACTGTCCCTTGAAAGTCTGAGTCGTCGGAGATTTGTTAGTCTTCCCTTGAGGTCCTAGATCCAAAAGCTCGACACATGGCGGCTCTGGAGCTTCCCATCTTGGGGAGGCAGGTCCAGAGCCACTATACATGTGGCAGTACCAGAGCTTCTCTCTATTGGGGGTTAGGTCCGAAGTCACTGGACACGTGGCAAGACTGGAGCTTCCCTATAAAGGGAGTTAGGTCCGGCCTTGTGTTACACGTGGCAATGCTGGAGCTACCCAAACGAGAGAGGCAGGTCCAGTATTGTGTAACACGTGCGGCCTTCAGAGGTCTTCAACTTGGACTGGAGGAACTCCTTAGCGTTTCTTGCAGTATCATAGGGTAACTGGTACGCAGGGTAATGACAGTGGCCCCCGGGCCCACCTTTGGGAGAAACCCTTTGAGTTAAGTTACTTTACCAGAGGTGAGGCCATCTTCGATTCCCACACAGCGGCTTCAAATGTCTTATGATGTGTCGTTGGGGTGATGGTCCGTTGTTAAACCATCGCCGCATGGTTTCTTTTGAATGTGGCAGGTGTCGCCGGTTCCCAATGCAAAAACCGTATTGGTTTCGCGTGCCTTGTCAGGTCGCCGCCCTCGGGCTTCCATCTTCCCATCATGACAACGATTCACTTGGGGTAATAACTTTGGCCTTTCCACTGGAGTGGACCCAGGCCCATTCATCATTGACAGGGTAGATTTTTGATAATGTGATCTTGATCCAATTGCGGTTTCCATCCAAGCGTTGGGAGGCTTACTTAAGAAGGAAAGCTAACACGGTTTGAGAACTCTTTACACTTTCGATCGAACTTACGCTCAGAGCCTCCCAACCTTCACATAGCCTTCCAACTTTCGCTCCACTTTGCCACGATGGAGTTGGGTCTTCTCCGCAACAAGGTCAAGACCAACGAGGAGATGGCGAGCGTCCGGACCTACATGGGCTGGTCCAGCGATTCCTTCAACCGCGACATCCACTTCAGCAAGCTCCCCTTCAAGAAGGAACGCACCAGAGATATGGTGTACTTCTCGCCGTACGCCATAGTTGGTCTGATTCCGCCTTTCTCAAGCTTCCTTTTGATGTTGCTGGATTTCTACGACCTCCAACTTTATCATCTCGACCCCCACTCCCTCTTGCTAGTGGCAACTTTCGTCCACTTCTGTGAGATGTGGGTGGGTGTTCCTCCCTGCATCGAGCTATTCTGGACCTTCTTCACGGTCCACACCACCGGCAAGGGGATAGAGCTCATCGGCTTCTACTACTTCGTGAAGCAGAAGAATTGCCCCTTCAAGTACTTGAAGACCTTCCCCTCCGACAAGTGGGACGATTGGAAGAAGTATTGGGTGATCATCACTATGGAGGAGCATGAGAGGCTGGAGCTGCCCAAGGGTCTTCCCAATGTCAACACCGATGCCTGGAACATAGTTCCGGAGCTGTCGGATGCGTACAAGCCCATCTTGGAAAGGATCAAAGAATGCATAGAGGGAGGAGTGACCCCCCAAATGGTCTTCAACAATTTCTTGGTGAATAGATGGTGTAAGTGCATCTAGGATATCCCTTGTGGGTTTTGGCTAATTGATGCCGAACATATGAGATCCTAATGAAACTATTGAGATGATTGCAGGACAAACAAAGTGAAACAGCTCGGTGCACACAGAAAGGTGAAAAATGGAGTGGTGTCCGAAGAGGAATACTTTGATGGAATTTAGAAGAATAAATTAGATTTTAAATGTATAAGGTGTGTATGAAAGACACACTCCAAGAGCTCATGACCTTGCGCAGGGGTAAGGGTTTTAAAATTAACCTAACATCTCACAGTGCAACCGGACAAGTCCGATCATGGACCAGACTAGTCCGCCAGACTTTCTGGAGTCTGCTTTCACATTGGGCCAGACTAGTCTGTTTTCCAACCGGACTAGTCTGCCAGACTTTCTGGAGTCTGCTTTCACATAGGGCCGGACTAGTCCGTTTTCCAACCGGACTAGTCTGCCAGACTTTCTGGAGTCCATCTTCACACAGGGTCGGACAAGTCCGTTTTCCAACCGGACTAGTCCGCCAGACTTTCTGGACTTTGAATTACACTGTGACCGGACAAGTCCGGACTTGCACCGGACTGGTCCGGTAGGATTTTACAACGGTAACTTTTTGGAAACCCTATAAAAGAGAATACACGGCCTTCCTCAGAATTTACACGTCAAATACTGCTGAAAATACAAACCCTAGCGCCGCCACCTTGTCCCAAGAGCCCAAAACACATCTCCCCACACATCTAAAGTGCAAAAGGGGTAAAATCAATTGAACACTTGGATTCGGGATTGGGAGATCGTCGTTCCTTCGTTGCGAGCTCTTGGGGTTTGATCTTTCTACACTCATACTTTGCATTGTAATATTTTCAAGTGTATTTGATCACTTATTTCGTTGTAATTCTCGTGGGAGCCCTCAACGTGTGAGGTTGCCCCACAAACTCGATGATTACCCATGCTAGTGGAATCAAGTCGGCCTTTGTGGTGACTTGAAGAGGGAAAGGGTTGGAGACCCGACTTTGTGTGAGCTTCCTCAACGAGGACGTAGATCTCGTGATGAGATCGAACCTCGGTAAAAATTCGTGTCTCTTGTGCCTTATTTCTTTTACTTTTTGTTCATTAGATCACTTGATTGCTAAACATCAATTTAAGTTGCTTATAAGTTCTCACGTGCATTCTTACAATAATCTTAAATCAAAGTATCTGTTATTCTCATTTCCGCTGCCAAGAGAATCTAGTTTCCCAAATAACATTTAATCAATTCACTTATTTTAGCACACCGGACTAGTTCGCCCACACAACCGGACTAGTTCGGTCAAACAAGTTTTTGACAACTCTACTTAGTGTGCAGGAAATTTTAAAGGCCTATTCACCCATCTCTAGGCCACATTCAATTGGTATCAGAGCAAGGTTCTCCGTCAACGAGACTCACATCTTGGAGAGATCAATGGCCTCTGAAAAGAACAACGATATCCCGAAGATGAACATCAATGAGGAGGAACAAGAAGCTAAAGCCTTCGATGTGCTGAAAGAAAGCCCACATGATAATGAAGAAGTGCAATAGCTAAAGGCACTCCTGAGAAAGAAACTGCTGGCACAAAAAGGAAAAGAAGAAGAGAAGACGACTGGGAGTGGTCATCACGACTACTCCCGATATCCTTATAACTACAACCGTCTCAATTCAAACAATCACTATCTCTCTATTCCTATGGGAAAGCCTCCACAGTTTGACAGAAGTGACTACACCATGTGGAAGTACAACATGAAAATGCATCTAATATCTCTGAATCCTAGTATGTGGCACATTGTTTGCACAGGCATAGATATCCCGGACACGGATGAGGAACTCACTCCAGAACAAGAACAAGAGATTCACAGAAATGCACAAGCCGTCGCGGTGATCACATCATCACTAAGCAGAGAGGAATTCACCAAGATCGATGGTTTAGAAAGTGCAAAAGAAATCTGGGATACACTTAAGACAGCTCACGAAGGAAATAGGTCGGTTCGTGAAGATAAAATTGAGATGCTTGAAGGAGAGTTGGGGAGATTTGCTATTGAAGAAGGCGAATCACCTCAAGACATGTACAACCGGATGAAGGAACTCATCAACAAAATTCGTGCCTATGGAGGTAAGAAATGGACGGATCACGAGGTGGTCGAAAGAATGATTAGAGCCTTCATGCCAAGAAATGTCACACTTTGCTCAATGATTAGAGAAAACCCCAGATTTCACAAAATGACTCCCGATGAGTTATTGGGGAAGATCATAAATCATGAAATGATGGAGAAAGAGGCTCAATACGTCAAAGACTTAGCCGAACTCACCTCTTCCAAAAGGAAAGAAGTTGCTCTCAAAGTAACGTGCAGACCCAAACTCAAAGAAACTCGTGAAGACCAAGACAACGAAGATACAAGCAACGAGAGCACCGATCTTGATGATGAAGAAATGGTACTCTTTATCAAGAAGTTCAAGCGCATGATGAAAAGAAGACACAGCAACAATTCAAATGAAGGCAAAAGCAAGGATAAAGGGAAATCCAAGGCTCGACGCACTTGCTATAACTACGGAGAGTATGGTCACTTCATGGTGGAATGCCTTTATGAAGAAAACAAAAAGAAGAAGGAAACAAGACCTCAAGAAAAGAAAAATTTTAGAAAAATAAGACAAGCCCACCAAGCTCACATTGCAAGGAGTGGGACTCAAACGACGAGTCCTCCTCCGATGAAGAAGAAGAGATGGCCACTATCGCAGTCAAGAAACCCACTATGAGAGCCACACTCTTCCCAAACATGGGAGGGCGGGATATGAACAACCACACTTGCCTTATGGCTAAGGAAGGCAAGAAAAAGGTTCGACTTACTCCTCCTATGCTAAATTCCTCTATTGATGACTTTGATAGCTCTAGTGATAATGAAGAAATGTTTAGAGGATTAAGTAAAATTGCTTTAGAAAATGGAAATGTTGTCGAACAAAATCTTTGAAAAGGAGGAACTTGTTAACCGACAAGAAGATATGCTCATCCGTGAAAGGAAGAGATATCAAGAAGTTGAAAAGCTTCTTGAGCTTGAAAGAGAGAAGAACGAGTCACTTGAGTTCGAGCTAGCCTTGAGTAAGGAAACTTACTCAAAGCTAGAGGACTCGCATATTGCAATCAAGGAAGAACTTGCTAACTTGTCAAAACTTAACAAGATCCTTGAGGTGGAAATTGAGTCGCTCAAGCAAAGTGACTCCTCTTCCTCCAAGAGCTCTTCCTCCAAAGATATGAGTTCGACAACAATCGGAACCTGCACTTGCTCTAGTAAGAAGAATGTTTTTTCTAATACTCCAACTTCTCACAATATGCATCCTTCCACAAGCGGCATCTTTGATAAGGAGAAGATCAAATATGCACGCAGTGCATATATGGTCACTAGACCTCCTAATGTCAAAGATGGTCTAGGTTTTGACAGGAACAAACACACGTCTACTCCTAATCATGCTAAGAATAGAATCGCTTTTGTTAAGGAAAATCCCATGAATCTGATTTACAAATATTGTTTCGTACATTTGATGCTTCATATGTTCTCATGAAAAACAAATATGGAAAAGTCATTGCTAAATATATAGGGCCACACCACAAGAACTTGAAAACTTGTTTGTGGGTGCCCAAGACTCTTGTGACTAACCTGAGAGGACCCAAGCAAGCATGGGTACCTAAAACCAAGGAATAGTTCCATTTTGCAGGCTTACTCCTCTGGTGGATCTAAATGGGTGCTAGATAGCGGATGCACAAATCACATGACCGGAGAGAGAGGTATGTTTGTGGAGTACGAGTACAACAAGGATCCAAGTGAAGGCATATATTTTAGAGACAACAACCAAGGAAAGGTCCTTGGTAGCAGTAACATTGAAATATCCTCTCAACACACCTTATATAATGTTTTACATGTATACTCTCTAGATTATAATCTTTTGTCAATATCTCAACTATGCAACAAAGGTTACAACTATTTATTTACTAATGAGGGTGTGACCGTTTTTAGAAGAAGCGATGGCTCGATTGCATTCAAGGGAATGTTGAAGGGAAAGCTTTATCTTGTTGACTTCAACAAAGATAAAGCCGAACTCAACACTTGCTTGGTTTCTAAGACCAACATGGGATGGCTGTGGCATAGACGGCTAGCCCATGTTGGGATGAGAAATCTGCAGAAACTTCTAAAAGGTGGTCACATCCGTGGTCTTAAGGATGTGGTTTTTGAAAAAGACAGGTCGTGCAGCGCCTGTCAAGCAGGAAAACAAGTCGGAGCACCACACCCCACCAAGAATGTGATGACTACCACAAGACCGCTGGAACTTCTCCACATGGATCTCTTTGGTCCAATTGCGTACATCAGCATCGGCGGTAACAAATACGGTTTAGTAATTGTTGATGATTTTTCAAGATTTATCTGGGTATTTTTCTTGTATGAGAAATCAGAAACTCAGGGAATCCTCAAGAAGTTCTTGAAAAGAGCTCAGAATGAATTCTCATCAACCATAAAAAATATCAGAAGTGACAACGGGACAAAATTCAAGAACACCCAAGTTGAAGAGTATCTCGATGAAGAAGGGATAAAGCATGAGTTCTCGGCACCCTACTCTCCTCAACAAAACGGAGTGGCCGAAAGAAAGAACAGAACATTGATCGAAATGGCAAGAACTATGTTGGATGAATACAAGACATCGGATCGATTTTGGGCAGAAGCGGTGAACACCGCTTGCCATGCCACAAATCGGTTGTACCTTTACCAACTACTGAAGAAAACTCCATATGAGCTTCTTACCGGTAAAAAGCCTAATGTTTCCTATTTCAAAGTCTTTGGTTGTAAATGTTTTATTCTGAACAAAAAACCAAGGGCCTCGAAGTTCGCTTCGAAGTCCGATGAAGGGTTCTTGCTCGATTATGAATCGAATGCCTACGCCTATTGTGTCTTCAACAAGGTGTCTGGCCTTGTTGAAGTAGCACGTGACGTAGTGTTCGATGAATCTAACGGCTCACAAGTGGAGCAAGTCGATAAGTGTATGCTAGATAAAGAGGAAGCTCCATATGAAGCACTGAAGAAAATGGCACTTGGTGATATCTTACCACAAGAGCAAACATTAGACTCAAATGCACAAGATGAACTTCAAAACGGAGGCAATGATCAAGGGGGAGCTCTTGCACAAGATCAAGATGAGGAAGATCAAGAAGATCAAGATAATCATGGAAGCAATGATCTAGGGGGAGACAATGCACATGAAGATAATGAAGAACAAACATACACAAGTTCCACACCCAAGAGTACATCAGTGCGTGCAAAGAGACCATCCTATCAACAATATCATTGGAGATATTGCTAAGGGAGTAACTACTAGATATTGAGTTGCAAATTTCTGTGAATACTATTCTTTTGTGTCTTTTTTGGAACCATATAGGGTAGAAGAAGCCTTAAGGGATCCAGACTGGGTGATTCCAACGCAAGAGGAGTTGAACAACTTCAAAAGAAATGAAGTGTGGGAGCTGGTGGAGAGACCAAGGGCGAACATCGTTGGAACCAAATGGGTCTTCTAAAACAAGCAAGATGAACATGGAGTAGTAACAAGAATTAAAGCGAGATTGGTGGCCAAAGGTTATTCTCAGGTTGAAGGTTTGGACTTTGATGAAACTTTCGCTCCTGTAGCTAGACTTGAGTCCATTCGTATTTTATTGGCATATGCTACTCACCACAATTTTAAGCTGTATCAAATGGACGTAAAAAACACCTTCCTAAATGGTCCGATAAAGGAGGAAGTTTTACGTGGAGCAACCACCAGGATTCGAAAACCAAAGGTATCCCAACCATGTCTACAGACTGTGTAAGGCTCTCTATGGCCTCAAACAAGCTCCTCGAGCTTGGTATGAGTGCCTTAGAGATTTTCTGACTCAAAATGGATTCAAAATTGGTAAAGCTGACTATACACTCTTCACTAAACATTGTGATAATCATCTATTCGTATGTCAAATTTATGTTGATGACATTATCTTTGGATCCACTAGCAAGTCTTTTTGCGAAGAATTTAACAAAATTATGACAGATAGGTTCGAGATGTCAATGATGGGCGAATTGAAGTTCTTCTTGGGATTCCAAGTGAAGCAACTGAGAGAAGATACATTTATAAGCCAAAACAAATATACACAAGACATTCTCAAGAAATTCAATATGGACAAAGCCAAGCCCATCAAGACACCCATGGCCATCAACGGACATCTCGACCTCAATGAAGACAATCCAAATGTTGACCAAAAGGTATATCGGTCCATGATCGGCTCCTTACTTTATTTATGTGCATCTAGGCCAGATATTATGCTTAGTGTTTGCTTGTGTGCAAGGTTTCAAGCCGCACCTAAAGAGTGTCACTTAATTGCTGTAAAAAGAATCCAAAGGTACCTTGTGCACACACCCAACTTGGGGCTTTGGTATCCCAAAGGATCCAAGTTTAACTTGATAGGCTATTCCGACACCAACTATGCAGGATGCAAAGTCGATAGAAAGAGCACGTCAGGGACTTGTCAATTTCTTGGTAGGTCCCTAGTTTCTTGGTCATCTAAAAAGCCAAACTCCATTGCCCTTTTCACAGCGGAAGCAGAGTATGTTGCAACCGGTAGTTGTTGCGCACAACTACTTTTGATGCAACAGACTCTTAGGGACTACGGCTACAATCTAAGCCATATCCCGCTTCTATGTGATAATGAAAGTGCTATAAAAATTGCACACAACCCTGTAGAGCACTCAAGAACTAAGCACATAGATATCCGTCATCACTTTCTTAGAGATCATTCGTTAAAAGGTGACATTGCTATTTCACATGTTAGGACTGATAAACAACTTGCGGATATTTTTACCAAACCATTAGATGAAAAAAGGTTTTGTGAGCTTAGGAATGAGCTTAACATTCTTGACTCTTGAAATGTGGCTTGAAACGTTGCATACCTGGTTGAAACTTCAAATGTTACATTTTATTGTTAAAACTCCTCCTCATCCCTATTTCTTCTAAGAAAACTATTTTAATGAAGAAATCTTGCAGTTTATGACCACTTTCATTGTTACTTACCTTCTGGTCGTAATTACCATGATTATTTCCAAAATTATTGTCCTTGGATCACTATTAATCATCTCTATATTTATCAAGTCTGTTAAAACGGGACTTGTTCGGTTCTCTACCGGACTAGTCTGGACAGACGAAACAGTTAGGTTTTCTAGGGGCATCGGACTAGTCCGCCTCCTTGACCGGACAAGTCCGGTCCGCGGCGTATATAAGCGGTTGGCCAGCCCAAAATTTTAATCCCAACCTCTCCCTCCACTTGGTCTCCCTCTCCTCTCCTAAACTCTAGTCCCCAAAGTGATTTTCGGGTTGAGCCCTCAAAATCAAAGCTTTCTCCGTGTGAAATCCTCTCCTCGACGAGTGGACTCTCCTCTCCGGACTCATCCGGACAGATTCTTGCTCCTTCAACGCGGATCTTCAAATCTCGGTAAAATTCAACCCAAAACCAAATTCTCAACTTTTCTCGTTCTAGCTAATTTCCTTTGATTCCAAGGTTGTACATTGGCCTCATAGATGTATTCCTACCACTTTTCTGCCCTTTTGTATCTTTAGATAGAAGTTTTGAATTCAAAGGAAATCGTTAGGGTTCTTATGCCAGACCGGACTAGTCCGTCGCTCAGATGCGGACAAGTCCGGTCCACCGGACAAGTCCGGTCCACCGGACAAGTCCGCACTCTGAACCCGGACAAGTCCGGTCTCTGACATCTAAATTCCTAAATTGTCTTCAATCCTTGGTTCATTCTTATCTAATCCATGAACTCCTTATTAGGCACGATGTCTTCAGGCTCAGATGACAGCTCTTTCCACATTGATGAAGAAGTTCAACGCGAAAGAGTGAGGAGAGCCAAGGAGAGAGTTATGAAGAAAAGACATGATGTCAATGTCCACTCTCCACCCTCCGACGACAATGCCTAAGAAGAGGAAGGTCATTGTCAAAAAGGCTCAAGGAAAAGCTGCTGCTGAGAGCTCATCAGGGCCAAAGAGGGTTCTCAATAAAGGGAAGAGACTTGCTAGTGGTCCCATTGGGCCCTTGAAGATGAAAAACCCCAGTCACCGCAACAGGCAACCTTCGAGTGAGGATTTCACTAGGAAAGGGGGTGAGCTAGCTGATACCTTCAGGAAGATTGAAGTGTATAATCAATCTAAACAGTGCTCTGACCCAAGATTCTGGAGCAACTTCCATGCCGACTACTATGAGCGCGTGTACATGAAGATGAAAAGTCCTATAGTGGAGAGTCAATGGCTGAATGTTGGATACCTGCAGTTGAGGAGGTATCCTGCTTTTTGTGAGGTGGTTGAGGCTTTGGAGAGGCACGGACTGAAGGAACTGCTTTCCTTTGAGTATACCTAGAACAATGAAGTTATTACCCAATTTACTCCACCCTCTACTTTGTCCATGGTGATGGAGATAGTCTTACTTTGATGACTCATGGTTCCAAGTATAGTGTCACTTATGATGAATTTGCAAGGATTCTTCACCTTGAACACACTCTGGATCATGAGCTTGTCATCCACAATCTGCAACCTTTGCAGAAGGATGAGCTTAAGTTCCTCTACGACACAAGGATGCCCTATGTTCCTCCCACCATCAAATATCTGAAGCCCTTCTCTGCGGTCCTCAACAGAGTGTTGAGGAAGACATAGCCCCGAAGGATGGAGACGCGGGGACTATCCAAGGAACCTTGAGGACCCTAATGAATGTCATTAGTGGAAGGAGACCGTTCAATGTTTTTGAGTACATCTACAACAACATTGTGAACATCTCAATCACTCCCAATAGGTCTTGCGGGTATGCACCGTACATCATGTTCATGATTGAGAAAATGACCGGACTCGAGTTTGTCAAGGATGTTTCTCATACGGGGTTGAAGCCACAAAAGCCCACCGAGTACACCCTTCCCTCAGCACCACCTGCTTCTCCCTCCCCCGCAACAGAGAGGAGGTCTAAACAATCTCATGATGCAGTTGCTCCTCCTGGTTCTCCTCCTATCCATGAACCCACCGGTGGCATCTTCAAAATGCTCTCCTCCATCTTTGCCTGCTGCCGCAAGATCAAAGATAGGCAGCGTAAACATCAACAATATGTGAATGCCAATATCAAGTCTATCTGTGAAAATCTTGAGATTGAGCTGGTTGGATCACCGCCCGCCTACGAGGACTCAGAGGAAGATCCTGCTCCGGTGAATGACGATGATGGTGAAGATGAAGATCGGACTGAAACTGAAGAAGGGAGCAGCGATGCATGATTCCCCTCGATTTTTCCCTTTTTGGTGCCTTGATGCCAAAGGGGGAGAGATTGAGACTAGATTGAGAATCGAACTATCTCTAGTATTAGTTATTAAGCTTTTGTGATCGAGGACATGTACCTATTTTTAAAACTTTGTAACACAATATTTCCTTTTCTATGTGTGATGCTTATTGTTGCTATAATGCTTACTTCTATGTTCATTATTGTTTATCTTTGGTTCATCACATTTTGTTGATCACACACCTGTTAGGCACCCCACCATAAGGTGTGTGCATATGTGAGAAGCTTTTTGTGAATTGATCGTTATTCTCATATGTGCACACCTTATGAAAAATAAAAGTTTTATTCTCAATTGTGATATCTCAAATGGTTGTCATCAATCACCACAAAGGGGGAGATTGTATGTGCATCTAGGATATCCCTTGTGGGTTTTGGCTAATTGATGACGAACATAGGAGATCCTAATGAAACTATTGAGATGATTGCAGGACAAACAAAGTGAAACAACTCGGTGCACACAAAAAGGTGAAAAATGGATTGGTGCCCGAAGAGGAATACTTTGATGGAGTTTAGAAGAACAAATTAAATTTTAAATGTATAGGGTGTGTATGAAAGACACACTCCAAGAGCTCACGACCTTGCGCAGGGGTAAGGGTTTTAAAATTAACCTAACATCTCACAGTGCAACCGGACTAGTCCGCCAGAATTTTGGAGTCTGCTTTCACATAGGGCCGGACCAGTCCATTTTCAAACCGGACTAGTCCGCGAGACTTCCTGGAGTCTGCTTTCACATAGGGCCAGACTAGTCCATTTTCCAACCGTACTAGTCTGCTAGACTTTCTGGAGTCCATCTTCACACAGGGCCAGACAAGTCCGTTTTCCAACCGGACTAGTCCGCCAGACTTTCTGTACTTCGAATTACACTGTGATCGGACAAGTCCGTACTTGCACCGGACTAGTCTGGTATTAGGTTTTTACAACGGTAACTTTTAGGAAACCCTATAAAAATAGAATCCACGACCTTCCTCAGAATATACAAGTCAAATACTATTGAAAATACAAACCCTAACGCCGCCACCTTGTCCCAAGAGCCTAAAACACATCTCCCCACACATCTAAAGTGCAAAAAGGGTAAAATCAATTGAACACTTGGATTCTGGATTGGGAGATCGTCGTTCCTTCGTTGCGAGCTCTTGGGGTTTGATCTTTCTACATTCATAATTTGCATTGTAATAGTTTCAAGTGTATTTGATCACTTCTTTTGTTGTAATTCTCATGGGAGCCCTCAACGTGTGAGGTTGCCCCACAAACTCGGTGATTACCCATGCTAGTGGAATCAAGTCGGCCTTTGTGGTGACTTGAAGAGGGAAAGGGTTGGAGACCCGGCTCTGTGTGAGCTTCCTCAACGAGGACGTAGATCTCGTGGTGAGATCGAACCTCGGTAAAAATTCGTGTCTCTTGTGCCTTATTTCTTTTACTTTTTGTTCATTAGATCACTTGATTGCTAAACATCAATTTAAGTTGCTTATAAGTTCTCACGTGCATTCTTACAATAATCTTAAATCAAAGTATCTGTTGTTCTCATTTCTGCTGCCAAAAGAATCTAGTTTACCAAATAACATTTAATCAATTCACTTATTTCAGCACACCGGACTAGTCCATCCACACAACCAGACTAGACCGGTCAAACAAGTTTTTGACAACCCTATTTAGTGTGCAGGAAATTTTAAAGGCCTATTCACCCCCCTCTAGACCACATTCAGGTGGGCCCCACTAAAGACTAGGGAATGGCCCACATGGGCGTTCAATAGTGAGATGGATCATAACCGAATTGAAGTCGGTTTGAAAACCAACTTAGATGATGAAGCTTTGAAGATCCATCTCAAGAAGATTCAAAATGGAGGTATCTCCCGCGATGCCCTGACTCCGTCGGCTGCCTTCCTGCCTGAACATGGTTCCAGAGGTTAGCAGGGAGATTCGGAGAAGAATGCCAACTTTGGATGACTTGGGCGTGGTCAAGAGGTGCCATATCTCCGGGGTTGCAATCTCTGGAGCTTGAGAGAGGGTGGCTACCCCTGCCACGAGCAAAAAAAGTCGATGACGTCGGCAAGGGCAAGGTCAAAGGCAAGGAGCCGGCTGAATCCTCCAGCCGGAAGAGGAAGTTGAGGCACGCTGACGGGAGCCACGTCAGGTCAGCTCCAACTACAACTGCCCCTTCTCCCCGATAAGGTAGATCTTTAGCGGCCACGCCTCCTCCGATGCAGGTGTCCTCAAGGGGCGCTTGCTCTGGCAGATCAACTCCGGTCCCAGCACCAGGCATGGGCTCCAGGTCTGGAGGTCTTTCCCAACTGAGGGAGGTCTCGGTTGAGGCGACACCGAAGACGGCGACAAGTTTCGAGCAGCAATCTGGAGCTCTGGCCACACCGCCCATGGTGGGCTCTAGCTCCGATCGCCCGGTGAAGAAGTTCCGCGCCAGTTGGAGCGGTAATATCCAAAGGTAAACATTACATCCACTCCTTGAGTTTCTTGTTTCATTTTTTTCATTTATTGAATCTTTCAATTCTTTGTTTACAGGGCGACGAAGAAAGGCACGAAGCTCCGACACTCACCACGGTGATTGAGGCTGTGCAGGCGGAAGTTCCAGCTCCGACCTCTACGTCTCCACAAGTGGTGGCTGAGGTCACGACAGCTCTGGTGTCGGCTGTCATGGATCTGGATCCAAAAGCGACACCAGAGGCTCCCATGGTAGCGCCGGACCACGGGGGAGACATTTGTGAAGATGCGCCAGTAGCAGCAGAGCTGGTGGCTAAAACTCTGGCGCAAGACACCGAGATGGTGGAAGCTCCGACATTTGAGCCGGAAGCAACCGAAGCTTCGATGCTTGTGTTGGAAGTTGTTGAAGAGTCGGCGGGTAAGCCGATGGTGCCCGAAGCTCCGGCCTCAGTGCCGAAGATGGTTAAAGCTCTGACCTCCGTGTCGGAGATAGTTGATGTATCGATGCCTAAGCCAAAGGTGGTGGGGGCTCCGAACGAAGTTCCAACGTCCTCCATGGAGGTGATTGCTCCGGAGGCGCCCATGTCTGGGCCAGTGCACCCTGAAGAGTTAGTAGCAGGCCCTCCACCTGCTAAGCCGAGGGTGGAAATTCTGGCGGGGGAACCTCCAACATCAGATCCGAAGGTTGAAGTTCCCTCGGCGGAGCCTTCCTCGGCGACAGTGGAGGCTGAGGAGCTTCCTGAGAGCAGCCCTAGTGCCGTAGGACCACAGGGGACCACACTTGTGGCCTGGGACCCAATTTTTGTTCTTGAAGACCCCCTGGAGCCGGCGGAGACGACCCTGGCAGGTACGGAGCCTATTCCTTTGGCGTTGTCTATTGACAATGCCTACTCGAGCCCCCGTGAAGTCTTGATCGCCTTCGACCACGATAGCAAGGTCCTCGAAGAAGAGCGCCACACCTTGAGGCGTTGGCGCAACAGGCTTCCTTTGAGACCAAGATTGCGCAGACGAGGCTTGTTGATCAAAAGGAGTGGGTCAAGAAGGAGAAAGCCCGGATGGAATATTGGGGTCAGTTGCTAGAAGAGAGGGAGGCCTCCATCAGGGCCCTCGACGCTAAGTCTCGGGAGATTCTCAAGCACGCCAGGAAAAGCAGTGAGGCTACTGACGATCGTCACGACAACCTCAACATGCTGAATGAGATTCTCTAGAAGCGCTGAGCGGACCTCGATGAGAGGGAAGAGAAACTTCTAGAGATACAAGAGGATATTTTGAAGAGAGAAGGGGAGCTCGCCCAGAAAATGGCTCTAGGAGAGTAGAACTTGGAAGACTGCACCAAAAAATTTAAACGGTGGTGCAAGCAGGAGGAAGAAAAGCAATGGAAGTTGGGGCAGGAGCTCTCTAAAAGAGAAGCAGATGTTGCCACCAGATAGGGGAAAGTGAGAGGCGGGGAGAAGGACCTGGGCGAACGGCGGAACCGCATCCACCTCCGAGATACGGAACTCGCTGACCATGAAAAGCAAGTGGCTGGAAGCATTCAACAACATGCCAAAGTGGTCGAGCGCATCGCCTGGGAGAGTTCGGAGCTTGCGGCGGCCAAAAGGTCACTGGAGGAGCTGCGAAGCTCGAGGGCAACTGAGTCCCAGCAGGTGTGGGATTTTCTGGGGCATGCGGACAGAGCTTTGGTGCCACTTGGCTTCAACCCAGTACATCCAGAGATCCGAGTGCTGGAGCTGGACCAGAAACTAGTGGCACTTGGCTCTGCTGGTAGCAAACTCGACGCAATAGGTGATGTCATCGCCGACCAGCTAGAGACAGATGGGAAATCTCTGGCCAAGAATGTCGATGAATATATCCAAGCGTGTTCCAAGAGCCGAGACCCCCAACTTTCTCTAGATCCGATCTTCGAAGTACCCATTGCTGAAGAGGAGGATGCCGCCAGTGCTAGCGTCCAAAAAGCTGCTGAGAAGGTTGCACCGTTTTTCCGCATGACTTAGAACCTCTTGTAGCTAGGACCTTTTCCTTTTGCCTTTTGCTGTAATCCTCATTTTGTGTTCCATAACTTCAGATGAGTGAAATCTACTCTTTGCATGAATGAATTCCATTTTATGTTTATCTTCAATGCATTACCCTTTATCTTATTGGCCCCCTGGTAGATGTACACAATTTAATTGTGAACATGTACCAAAAGGTTTGACAATGTTTTGATGACTTGAACACTTTGAGACATTGATGGCGGGCCCCCTAGGAGGTGTCGGAGCTTGATAGGTCCAACGGCGCTCACTATCAATGCATAAGACGTCAATGGCAGGCCTCCTAGGGTTGTCGGAGCTTGGTAGGTCCGACAATACCTACTGTCAACGCGTAAAATGTTGACGGCGGGCCCCTGGGGTTATCGGAACTTGGTAGGTCCGACGGCACCCACTGTCAACGTGTAAAAAGTTGATAGCAGGCCCCCTGGGCTTGTCGGAGTTTGGTAGGCCCGACAGCACCCACTGTCAACGCGTAAAACGTCGACTGCGGGCCCCCTGCGGTTGTCGGAGCTTCCTGGCTTCGACGATATCCACCATCAATCGTAGAATACGTCGATGATGAATCCCCTCGGGTGGTTTCACCATGTTCACTTGAATTGCAGTTATGCTTCACGTCGACAGCGGACCCCCATGAGAGTTGTCGGAGCTTGTTAGCTCTGACGGCGCCCACTTTCAACGTCTAAAACGTCGACGGCGGCCCCCCTTGGGGGATGTCAGAGCTTAGTAGCTCCGGCATTGTCCATCGTCATGAGTTTTCATTTTTCCTGCGCATCAAAGACAAGAAAAACCGTAAAATTCATCCTCTCGTCTATAACTCTTTTGTGACTTATTATTCTTATTTGAATTTTAGATCCGAAGAAACTCGATGTGATAACAAGTACATTGATGTAATTTTTCCAGATCCAAATGCCTTTAGGACTCGCCCTACTTATGCATGCCGAAATGTAGGTAGAGTGGAATACTTAGGGTGCTGGACCAGACTAAGTCGATAGCACACTTCGGACCTGTGTTGGCTTGGCGCTCAGGCGAGTTGACCGTCCAGCAATACTAAAATCTGAAAAAAAACCCACAATATAACTTGTACAACATATGATTAAATTGTACTAAAATTCAAAAAGAATTGCAAAACTTCGTTATAGACAATGAGGAAAAGGATAATAAAAAGAAATTGAGCCTGTACAAAATTAATGCACGTAGAGTCTGCTTTCACACAACAATGTCTTTCATTATAGGTCCGGATTACAGGGGAGACAAGAACACACTTAGTCTACAGAACCAGGCTAAGTGTGCTATACATCTTGTACTAACCCAGGACAGGTAGCTACTCTTTTAGTGCTGTAACTGTGTCAAGTGTTGCTTGAACTTCCCGGACCCTCCCGGAGGGATCTGGATGTTCTCCCAGAGGACCAACCCGACTTTGTGTATAGACTCTATAATTTACATTGCATGTAATTACACACTCACCTCCGTGATACTAAGCGTAAAACTTATGAAGGTGCTCGATGTTCCATGGATTAGGAAGCGGGGTCCCATCCTCATTTGCCAAGCGAACGCATCCGAGACGGGATACTTTGATCACTCGAAAGGGACCTTCCCAGCTGGGGGAAAGTTTGTTCATCCTTTCACGAGTTAGTATTCTTCGCAACACCAGATCACCTTCCTCGAGCTGTCGGTTCCGCACATGCCTTTGATGATAGCACCGGAGCTCTTGGCGATAACGTGCATTCCGAACAGCTGCTTGGCACCTTCCCTCATCGACGAGGTCAAAGTCTTCACGCCGGAGCTGGTCCTGCACGGCTTCGTTGAAGGTTTGGACTCGAAGTGACCCCATGGTGATCTCCGGAGGAAGGACTGCTTCAGCTCCGTACACCAGGAAGAATGGTGTCTCTCCACTAGACTAGTTAGGTGCCCATAGTGCGGACGGAAGTTCCTCGGTCTAGTTGGCTCTGTGTTTTTTCAGGCGCTCATAAGTGCACGTCTTGGGTCCTTTTAGTATTTTTGCATTTGCTCTCTCGGCTTGGCCATTACTTGTCGGGTGAGCTACTGATGCGTAGCTGACTTGAATGTCGAGGTCTTCGCAATACTCTTGGAATGATGCACTTGTAAATTGGGTTCTGTTGTCATTGATGACTCTGTTCGGAACTCCAAATATGCAGACTATGGACTTCAAGAACTTGATAGCTGACTGCTTATTGATAGTCACAACTGGAGTTGCTTCTGACCACTTGGTGGACTTGTCGATGGCGATGTACAGGAACCTGTAACCTCCGACAACTTTTGGGAAAGGTCCCAAAATGTCCATGCCCCACATAGTAATGGCCATGTAGGAGGTATTATCTGCAGTGACTGAGCTAGAGTGTGAATTTGTTTTGCGTGGAGCTGGCATGCTTCACACTTTTTTACCAACTCAACTGCATCCTTGAGTGCTGTAGGCCAGTAGAAGCCATGCCGAAAGGCTTTACCGACCAGCGTGCGAGAAGACGTGTGGTTCCCACACTCGCCTCCATGGATCTCCGCGAGGAGCTCGCGACCTTCTTCCCTTGCAATGCACCGCATTAAGGTGTCGTTGGCACTGTGTCGGTAGAGATCCCCTTCTACCAGTTTGTATCTTTTAGCCAATATGATGATCCAGTCAGTGGATACACCGTCTTCAGGAAGGTGGTTGTCTTTCAAGTAGATCCGGATCTCCAAGATCCATGCATTGGAGCTCACTTGAGCTTCTAAGTCTTGCGTGCTGGGTTGCTCGGAGCTTCCTGCAACACCTACGACCCTTGGTGGATGCCATGGTAACAGGGACACTGGGACCGCCATCTTTGAGGTGCTGGTCTCGCCCCCTTCACTCAGTTTGGCGGGTTGAGCGGTTGGTCTTGACAACCTCCTGACAAAGACTCCTCGGGAGCCGAAGCTCCGGTTGAAGCCTTCATCGAGAGTTTGTCAGCTTCTGCGTTGTTTAGACATTGTACATGGCAGAGGTCCAGGACGTGGAAGTCCTTCTGGAGCTTCTGGACTTCAAGGAGATAAGCAGCAAGTTGAGGCTTGTTGCAGCTGCATTCGCCTTTGACTTACTTGATGATGAGCTGCGAGTCACCCTTCACTAGCATCTGCTTGACACCATAAGATAGCACCACCTTGAGCCCATGGATGAGAGATTCATACTCCTCCATGTTATTGGTCACCTTGAAATCAAGGTGCACCATGTATTTGACCTTCTCCCCAACCGGAGCGAGGAGAAGTATTCCAACTTCAGCCCCCTGCTTCTGCACGGAGCCATCGAAGTAGAGGGTCTAATGAGGCTCGGTGAAGACTGGGACCTTGAGCTCCAACTTCTGCTCACTAGGGCCCCCATGATTTGATGGAGAAGGTGTCTAGTCCGCCACGAAGTCAGCCAAGGCTTGACTCTTGATAGCTTGTCGCGACAGGAATTCGAGATTGAATTCTGCCAACTCCGCTGCCCACTTGGCAATGTTTCAGTAGAGTTGGGATTGTGCAGTATGGCACACAGTGGATATGAGTTTACCACCGATATCTTGTGGGATTGGAAGTAGTTATGGAGCTTCTTTGAGGCAATAAGAACTGCGTAAAGCAACTTATTCACCTCAATGTATCGAGTCTTAGTGTCGTGGAGTACTTCATTGATGAAGTACACTGGGCGCTGGATAGTCCGGACCCTCTCGGAGGGGCCCGACGCTTCTTCTCCATCAACCCAGACCTTCCCGAAGGGGTCAGGACCTTTCTGCTGATCTTCTCGGACCTTCCCGGAGGGGTCTGAAACTTCTTCTTGTTCAGTCTGAACCCTACCGGAGGGGTCCGAATCTTCTTGAACAGTTGTTTGAACTCCCTCAGATAAAAGAGGTTGATCTTCTAGCATTTCGCCTTGAAGATCCGTGCCTGGGGACTGGGACCCAGACTCGCCATCAGGTAGCTCCGGACCCTCCCGGGGAGGTCTGGGCTCCTGAACTGGAAGTGGCTCCGGTCTTTCCGCGACCAGGACCATGCTGACAATCTCTACAGTTGCAGAAATGTAAAGTAATAGAGGCTCACCAGGGTTCAGAGCTACCAAGATTGGTAGTGTGGTGAGGAGCTGCTTGAGCTCTTGGAACACATTTTCTGCTTCTTTGGACCAATGGAAAGGCCCGGTCTTCCTCAATAGCTGGAAGAAGGGAAGTGCCCGCTCTGCCAGTCTTGAGATGAACCGGCTGAGCGCAGCTAGACATCCAGTTAGTTTCTGGACATCCTTGATGCGGGCTGGGGTTCACATATCTTCTATAGCCTTGATTTTCACTGGGTTTGCTTCAATTCCTCGGTGGGTCACCAAGAATCCGAGGAGCTTCCTGTTGCTAACCTTGAAGACACATTCGTTCGGGTTCAGCTTAGTGCGCGTCATGTGCAGCTTGTCGAAGACGGCTTGTAGGTTATCAAGGAGTGACTCCTTGTTCTTGACCTTCATGACGATGTCGTTGATGTACACCTCCACCAAGTCCCTGATTAGCTCTACAAATGTTTTGTGCATAGCTCGCACAAAAGTTGAAGCAACATTTTTGAGACCAAAAGTCATGGCAGTATAACAATACAATCCATCTACTGTTATGAAGGCAATATGTTCTTCATCTTCTCTAGACATTTAGGTATGATGGTATCCAGAATATGCATTTAGGAAACATAGTAGTTCACACCCGGAGGTGGAGTCCACCATCTGATCTATTCTAGGCAGTGGAAATGGATCTTTTGGACATGCCTTATTCAAGGTGGTATAGTCGATACACATCCGAAGTTTCCCGCCGTCCTTGGTTACAACGAGTGGGTTTGTCAGCCATTTTGGATGATGAACCTCCCGGATGAAACCAGCTTCGAGCATCTTTTTGATTTCTTGACGGATGAAGTTTTGTCGCTCTACTGATTGTTTCCGAGGCTTCTGGTGTACTGGCCGTGCGTCGGGATAAATCTTCAAGCTGTACTCAATCACCTCCCTAGGGATCCCAGGCATTTGTGACGGTTGCCAGGCAAACACGTCAAGATTCGCCCGGAGGAAAGTGATGAGCACGAGTTCCTATTTTTTGTCCAAACCTCCCGATATATGGGTGGTCTGGGCAGCATCAAACCCGATTTGGATGACTTTGATGGGAACGTCAGTGTCGCCGCTTGGCTGCACGCGTGGTGCAGATGTTGAGACTCGATGATGAGTGCTCAGAGGTTGAGCAGCTAGCTCTTTGCCGAAGGTTCCCTCCTGCGCCGTTGCAAGTGCGTGGAGTTCTTCCAGCACGGTGATTCCTGCAGTGCAATGTCCGAGGATCCGGAGAATGCCCGAAGGTGTTAGCATCGTCAACATCAGGTAGCCATAGTGAGCTGCGGCCATGAACCTATACAGGGCAGGACTGCCTAGGATGGCGTTGAAGGGCAAGCTAATGTGAGCAACATCGAAGACTAGCTTCTCGGTCCTGTATTTCTCCTGAGTTCCGAAGGTCACTGGGAGTGTAATGGATCCGAGAGGATTGATGGCCCCCGGACCTAACCCAGAGAATGGGCGTGAGGGGCGAAGGTCCGAGAGTTGGAGTTGGATCTTCATGAACCTTTCAAAGCTCAAGAGATTGAGCATTGTGCCTCCGTCTACCAAGACATGGTAGAGCTGGACGTTGTTGATGGTTGGAGACACCATCAGTGGCAGTTGGCCAGCTCCGACCATGTTCCTGAGGCAGTCTGTTGCATCAAAGGTGACGGGAGTGTCCGTCCACTTCCGATGTGGTTCTTCCTTGACGGTAGGAGCTACAAAAGCCATTTCCCACCGCATAGTCTTAAGGACGCGATGAGAGGTGATATCCCAAGATCCCCCATATATGGTGTTGAGGGCCTTGCAACGCTCGTTGTCAGAGGCATCAGAGTCATCGTTGACTGTGTTGTAGACAGCCTTCAAGACCTTCTTGGGGTCCTTAAAGCCTAACTCTGTATCAGCCAGAGCTTCGTCAACTTTTTGTTTTCCTTCCTGCTGGCTGAAAGGAGCCTCTTCTCGGCGCTTGTTGAAGCGCTCGACAAGATTTTGGACCTCCCAGCAGTCTTCTAGGCTGCGTTTGCCCGTTTTGTGGATCGGACACCACACCTTTAGACCACTGCCATCTTCTGATGAAGGTCGAGGTCGCTTTTTGGGGCGTGGCCCCCGCCCACCCGAAGTTGCAGCTGCCACAACCGTAGGTGTGCTGGCCGACAGCTTCTTCTTGCCGTTGAACTTTTTCTTCTTCTTTTCACCACCGGAGGTAGTGGCTTCAGCTTTGGGGGACTTTTTATTAGCCTCCGGAGCTGGCTTGGAGTGCATTTCCCGGCCCTCAGCAGCTCGAGCGCACTTGTCAACCAGGCTGAATAGCTCCGTGACGCTGGTGACCTCCTTGGTCGCCAGCTTCTCCAACATCTTCTTGTCTCTGACACCCTGTCTGAATGCCATGATGACTGAAGCGTTGGAGATAGAGGGAATGGTATTGCATACCTGAGAAAACCGCTGAATGAAGGATTGCAATGATTGTCCCAACTTTTGCTGCACTACAAAAAGGTTCAGTTCGATACCAGGCCGTGTGTAGGAACTCTCGAAGTTGGCAGTGAACTGTTGGCATAGCTCCGCCCAACTGTTGATGGAGTCAGATGGTAAACTCATGAACCAGGACCCAGAGGTGCCAGTCAGAGCTACCAAAAAGTAGTTGGCCATCACAGCCTCATTGCCACCCACCGCTAGAATGGCGGTGGAATATATCGGGAGGAACTCAGTGAGATTGACAGTCCCATCAAATTTCTCCGGCAGATGAGGATAGAACTTCTGAGGCCAGTGGACCATGCGCAAGTGCATGGCCAGGGCTCAGCAGCTGCCCCCACTCCTGAAGGAGAAGGGTTTTCCCGAGCCTCTCGCCTTTCGCGGGCGCGCTCGATATGGATGAGGTCGTCCTGTAGCGGCGGTCAAGTTCTGACCGCAGATCATGCGTCGAGAGTTACCATCCCGACGTAGTGTTAGTGCGACGCGCCCCGGAGGGCAGCGACGTCACCTGATGAGACACAGCACGTCTCTAGTGCTGTGATGCATGAGGACCAAGTCTTCTAGAGAAGGTCCTACACTCAGAAGGTGCCTGACTAAAAGGGGGAGGACCTTGGTTGCTGATGGCATCGGTTGCGGTTGCAACAGATGTTGCACATCACCGCACCACTGCTCCATCACACCCTGAGGTGGTCAGGTCGTTGGTGGGCGCTCTAGAAGAGCACACGCAACGATCAGCGCGTTCTCAGGGTTGTTTTGTGTCGATGCAGTGACCGACACCAGGACCCCATCCTACTATCCAGTTTTGTTAGCTTGAGCAGGTGGAGGTGGTGCGACGCCCATCGGGACAACAACACCTGCTGACTGTTGCACATTGGAGGGATCCCCCCAGCAGGTTGCGCAAGTTGGATGATCCTGCGGTGGATTTACCATCTTGACATCTCAAAGGCCCCTTTCCGATGCGCCAAATATCGAAGTGTGCGATCGACACTTCCCCTAGTACTACTAGATTGTAGCCCGCGGAGGTTCTTGATTGGTTGGGGCGTGTGTTGAGATTACACACAAGATGATGATACGAATGATTTTACGTGGTTCGGGCCGCCTGAGCGTAACACCCTACTCCACGACTTCTGTGTTTTATGTATGAGTTTGAGTGGCGCTTGTGAGCGTGTGAGCTTGCCTGTCCATGTACCGTGTGGCGCAACCCTTTTATAGTCTAAGGACTGGCCATTACAACACTTGCCTGGCCCGACATGTGGCCCTAGCGTAGTTAATAGCCTAATACACGACCTACGAGTATTAAGTGTGACTAACAGTGTGATAACGCGCCTTAATGATGGTGTTACCCCTATTAACATCCCACTGATCGTGTGTCATTAATATACCATTAATGACACGTAACAAGGTCTTGAAACTGTTGTTTTAACTGTCCCTTGAATGTCTGAGCCATTGGAGATCTGTCAGTCTTCTGTTGAGGTCCTAGGTCTGGAAGCTCAACACGTGGCGGCTCCGGAGCTTCCCATCATGGGGAGGTAGGTTCGGAGCCACTATACATATGGCAGTACCAGAGCTTCCCTCTACTGGGGGTCAGGTCCGGGGTCACTGTACACATGGCAAGACCGGAGCTTCCCTATGAAGGGAGTTAGGTCCGGCGTTGTGTTACACGTGGCAATGCCGGAGCTACCCAAACGAGGGAGGCGGCTCTAGTAGTTTGTAACACGTACGTCCTTCAGAGGTCTTCAACTTGGACTGGAGGAACTCCTTAGTGTTTCTTACGGTATCATGGGGTACTTGGTATACAAGGTACCGACAGTAGTCAAGACCGATGTCGGACGCATCACAATAAATATTGAAAGATTTGTTTGTATCCGGCTGAGCTAAGACCGGAGCCGTCATGAGGTGTTTTACCAATGTTTGGAAAGCTTCCTCACATGTTTCACTCCAAATATATTTAGTTCCCTTCTTCGGCAGCCAGTGAACTCCGCCTAGCACGGAGGTCGCCTTGGCGGCACCTAGACGTTTCACAAAAGGCAGAGCTAAATTTAAAATATATTATATATATGTACATTTTTGAAGCAGTAGAAGACACACCAGGCTAAAGTCCCGCGCCAGTACAAAACTAATAGATCAACTAATAAAACAGTTCTAAACAAATCAGAGCAACTGCAGTATTGCACTGACTATCCACACTCATTTCCTCTAAAGCATAATCTATACACTATTTTTCTTCTAATTTTATAGTATCTCATCTAAATTTATACATACCTAGTATGCTTTACAATATGCCACTACGGACAGCTTAATAGCTGTGCAACTCAGTACTGAACACAGAGCCTAGCTATTATCCATTCCAGAACTCGGAGCCGCGTACTTGTAAACCTAGAAAACGCTTGCCACATTTGCAAATCATAAAGATGCCCCATACCTGTAAAAAGTAAAATTTCAACAGCAGATCGCTAGAATGACATCCATTATTCAACTTAGAAGAACTCAGAGCAGTATATTACCTGGAGCAAATCAATCTATCTCACAGGCAGAGGATGGCAGTGGATGGAAGGCGACGAACGACAGCCGGCAAGATCGATCCGCCAGGATGTGTCTGGGATTTGGAAAAGCAGCAAGGTCTGCAAGGATGCGACAAGGAAGATCTGCTGCCGGGATGCAGCGAGGAACGAGAGCTTGACTGTTTGGCGAGGGTCGTGTGCGGGAACTGGCGGCCAGCAGGGGAGAAGAAACTGGTTTTGCTGTTCGCCTGTTGTTTTTACGTGGGGCAGAAAAGTGGCCCAGCTCAATTAAGCAGTGCCTAGCTTATTAAGGATGCGTTTGGTTTAGAGACATAGTGGGATGGGTTGAGTTCATCCCCGTTTTCAAGGATGGGACGGTCTCTATTTTTTGTTTGTTTGCAAGGATGAAACGATCCTTGTTTTTTGTTTGTTTTGTAGAATAATAAGGGACAGAATGGTCCTAGCTCTTGTTTGATTGGTGGGATGAGACAAACATATGTGGTTAGAGTTACCTCCTTATAAAGGTGGTGAGGTTACCAATATCATACATACATACAGAGACTTGCAAGACACTAGCGAGACTTCTCAGTCTCAGCCACATGCGACACAGTTCTATCTCAGTCTCAACTAGCGAACAGTTGCAAGTTAGCACCTGTAAATCTGAACCTGATGCATGTGTACTCGTTGAGCATGTCTGAACCTGGTCAACATATTTATATACAGAAGACCCAAAACTGATTTTTACCAACATCGATACAACATAAATAGATATAACTTTTAACAAATATATTTCAAACTTCCACAATAGAAACATAAAACCATATACACAGGATACGAACTTCCATTCAATACAAATAAACATGTCCATAGTACATAGTCCATACATATAACATAAACAACAAGTCCATAGCCACAACATCAACTAATACTTAAGTCTTACTTATTACATAATACTAATATTTAGGTCTGCAGTAACAAACATGAGCACATAAACTTCAAACTGAAAACTTTTTGGAAATCCACTTCGCAATAAAATTCAGCTTGTGTTGAAACAGTACATTGTAAAAAGCTCTACCAATATGAGGATTTTCAACTAAATGAGCATAATAGAAAGACTTATGTGTATCGTCGAAACCTGGAAGATCTCTGATCTGATCAAACAAATCTAATGGTAAATCCATATTTCCCACTGAAGACTTCTCTATAGCTGCAGCAAGTCTGTCACTGCTGTATTTGAATGCTTCGATCAGGCCTGTGTCTTCACTATCAGCACTCTTTGTTCTTTTGTTGGGTCTGTTAGCTGATGATGATGTTCCATTGTCTTCATGAGTTGTAACCTCCATATTGGCATTCCCATCATCAAAGTGTTCAGGTTGATCACTACCAAGAGGACAACTTGAATCTTTAGCATATCTTCCTGTGGCCATGCTATTTCCAAAAAGTATAGCCATTTCAACATAATTTTCAAGAGGTCTATTAAAAAATTCAGCATCACTTTTGTGATCCTCAAACAAAAAATAATCACAATGTAAAATGGTCACTCCAACTGAACTTACTATTAACTGTAGTAGTTATAAAAAATAGGACTAGTACACTACATCTAAGCTGAAATATAAACAAATAATACTGTAGTAGTACCAAAATACTGCCATGACACAGCTGTCAAATTGCACCAAGAGTAGTTATATATACATATGAACAGAACTGCATGCAGTCCCTGAATGAATCAAACAAAATGCAATAGGAGCTACATCAACAAACTACAGATAGCATAAGGAAAGCCCACGAAAGGGCGCTGGAATTATCCTCTGACTAACATTCTGATAACAATTACTGTATGTGAGAACAAGAGTCCTAAAACTCTGTTCATACAACATAATAGCTCAGAGATTCCCCCGGACGCAACTACCAGGTAGCAGTTGAAACTAATAACAGCACTTGCTTGCAGAAAATGATATTGATTCTACCAATAATATAAAACAAGAAGATGTAAAAATATTCACCATGAATGTGCTTGCAGAAACATGAAGATATAACCTGCAGGTATCGAGTACATATAGTGCAATTTTGCTTGGAGTGTCCAGTGAAGTGGGCCTAATTAGTTCACCTCATAGCTCACCAACAGCATGAAGTACTTCGTTAAAATACTGACTAACTATTTCCCCGGATCTGTCATAATTAGTGCCAACTAATCTGTTTCTAAGATTGTGCCCAACTGTGTTTAGGAACATGGCTACTTGTTGCTCAACACACATATGAGTTGTATCTTGAAGCAAACCACGATCCTTAACAAACTTACAAAACTGAAAGAAATGTGCTTTATTAATTCTAAGCATGTTGATACAGGTCGTGTCATTCCTCCAAATCCTAGTGTTAAGGTAATCTATTCTCATTCTATCCCTTTCATCCATCAACCCATATCTAATAGTTGGTCTGCTCCTTTTCCTTTTTCGTTTCCTAGACTCGATAATCAAAGCCATCATTGACAATAACATATGTGGAGCAGCAGCATAAATAAATATCTTGGTCCTGTTTTCCATCTACAAGTGCATGTATATTGTTTACATTAATGACACTATAACAGGTTAAGTTTGCAAAATATAGGATAAGGCAAAAGGAGAAATATGTAGCATATGGGCACTCGTAGATAAATATAGGAGAAGGCAAAAGGAGAAATATTTGTCATATGTAGATAATAAACAATGATCCAATAGAGTGAAGTGTCATGCTGAAATGGCAAGTTGTACAGTAGAAAGGAGCAATGGGCACTCACAGCCACTAATATACATATGACAGATTATGATTGTAATTCACAGGCCACCTTATGTTTCTATAAAATAGCAGATTATGATTGTAATTCCATACACTGTATCAATCAGAATAAAACAATGCATCAACCATGTGACTTGATTGAAATATTTTGGCATTTTACATATGCACATTTAGAAAAGAAATTCACTGAACATTTCTAGTTTTAACCGACTCTAACCAGTCAGTGGTATGCCTATCATCCCTGTTGCATTTCAGATACTTCTATTTAAAAAAGTAGCCGATCTCAGAACTCAGCCAAAATATTCTATTCAACACAATTCCAGTTCACAAAGACATAACTACAACAATTCATAAATCAACAACTACAACATAAATGAAAAACGCTAATAGAGGAAGCATACAAATAGGTCTGGACAAGATTAAACAAACAGCTGCAAACAAGCACAAGCATATTTCATTTCAACAATGTTATTATAATGCTTTATTAGTGTCTAGTTTTTTTAAAAGGCACTACTGATAAGAACCAATAACAAAGCTAGTTTGTATGCTTTAATGCTCTATCCATATTATTGCTGTCCTATGCAGATCCAACTTACCCTCTGACTCCTACCAACTCTACACAATTGCACTGTGACTTATGGATTCCTCATAAAACATGTACAAATGTTCTTATATGTCCTACACATTGACAACCTATCATAATAATTTTGACAGATCTAAAGCTTACAAAAGTAACAAATCTACAGAACCAATACTTAAGTCATTTTGATTTTTGAAAGCTAAACTCTGACCTTTTTATGGCTTCTCTGTGATTCCTAACCCAAGAATGTCTTGGGAATACTGATGTCAATCTGGAACAACTAACCATAAGCAAAATACTAGAGACGTGACTGTAGGATGAGCAAGCACAAACATGCAGGCAAGCTAAAGAATCGCAAATCCTAGAGGCCATGCGTCTGAAGAACAACAGGACAAAAGGCAACATATGCACAAGAACTACAGACCAGTCAACAAAGTAGCCGGATCTGAAGAGCCAAACGGAACTGAAGAACAGGTAGAGAGGTGAAGTACCTTGCAGAGGTCCTTTGCACGCAGATCTGAGGAACTAGAGGTGGAGGTTGGTCGAACAATCGCAGGTTGAGGCAGCCGAACGACCAGAAGTGGAGGCGGGCCAAAGGTCCGAAAGGAATACTGCACACAAGGGCGGATGTTGAGCAAACTGGTGCAGAAATTTTGAGAAACATCCGGAGGAAAGAAGAACTTGGAAGAAGCATCAGGAGGGATGGGATCTTGAGGAATACCTGCTCGATCCGCGCCCGTGAATGCTCTACTGTCCGATGTGTGGTACCAAAGGAGTTGGATGTGGAGCCGACGACCAAATATCCTCAAAGAACACCTGCGTACAGTGCTGGATCGAGAAAACAAGTGTGGATCTGTGAAGAACAGCTGTATAAAAGGGACAGCCTTGGAAGAAACGACCGGAGGATGAGATCTGAGGATTACCTGCATGAGAGGATTCGACCGAGGCGGTCGCTGCCGTCTTGAGAAAGGGTCGCCGTCAACTGGAGAGGAGAGCCGCCTCCTTGGCGCGGTCATCGCCGCCTTAGCGCGGCAGGTGCCAGGAGCGGTACTCCTATCGCGCTGGAGTGAGGAGCGCTTGTTTTTTCTTCAGCGGTATTTCTAGGGTTACAGAGGGAGCGGTGATCAGACGGCTCCCCTGTGGGCCGTGTGGTGCCAGCCCGAGGTGGGACGAGCTCGTCCGATCATTTTTCACGGGATCAGTTCGTCCCAAATATTTGAGGAATATTACTCAGTGGGATCGTCCCATCCCAACATGTCTCCCAAACAAACACTGTTGTAATAGGGATCGCCCCATCCTATCCCGGGATATCCTTCAAACCAAACGCGTCCTAAGTGACGCCAGCCTTATTAAACGACGCTTAGCCGGATTAAGCGGTGTCTCCGCTTATACTCCATAGCTCAGCATAAAGCCAGGTGGGCATGTACCACGCAGCGCCTAGACGGTGCTTAAGCGGCCGCCTAGGACGCGTTTTTAAACACTGTCAGCAGCGGCTCTGTCATTGCTTTAGCAATTTTCGAAATGCTCAAAATGAATCTTAGATAATATCCCTCTGTAAAAGCCCAAATGATAATGTGTAATTCAGTTCTGGAAAAATAATTAGAGAAAGAAAGAAAATAGAAATTAGTACATGTGATGGTTAAAGTATTTCAAATGCATGGAACTGAAAATTCAAACTCAATTAACTTTCAAGTTAACTCAGAAAAATGTAAGGTCCAAAACCACCAACGGGTTATTTAGTGTTACTGCTAATTTTAGGAAAATGTGGAGAAAGTATAGAACAAAGGCTTAAAGTGTGAATTCAAATTCAAATTTCAATTTCCACATTCAACTTGTCAAAATCCAGATTTTAGCATACAGCATCTCCCTCATATTCCAATTTGTACCCCTGTCAATTTTCATCAACTTTGAAGCTGGTTAGCTAGAGTTATCTGAATTCGGAAGAAAAGGATAAGGATGGCAAGATGTGGGCCCGACATGTCAGCCAGTAAAAAACACAGCAGGGCATGCTCTGTTTTCCCCTATTATCTGCTCTCCCTGTGTGCCACAGTCCACATACATGTTGCCAGCTCTTGCTCCTATCCAAAAGGTGAAACCAGTGATGCTTGCTCCTTATCACTCCACAAAATAGGTTACATTCTTCCCTTGTATAGTTCCACAAAATAGGTTACATTCTTCCCTTGTATAGTTTGGCTCCTCCTATGGTTACAGCACACCCCATACTCTATTTTCTTGCCGCCATTAGAGGTGGGACTCGGGCCGTGCTCAGGGCGACCCGACATGGCCCGTTCGTGCTTCGGGCCGAAATGGCCTGGGCCCGAAAGCACGTCGGGCCGGCGGTCGAAAATTCAGTCCCAAGCACGGCCCAGGGCCCGACAGACCGCCTTCGGGCCGGGCCAGGCACGAGCACAACCCAATTCACTGATTTAAGCCTATAAATAATTAAAATTTTAATAAAATCAAGCTTTTTATGAAATAAATGGACAAAAAAGGCAAAAAAATATGTAAAAATACTGAAGTGATAGAGAATATTTTTTAAATAATTTAGGAAAAATCATCGAATTTGGACCCAATTTAAAGAAATTATACAAGTTTGAGCTTTCAAATTTGAATAAAAATGAAAAAACAACCTCAGCCCAGCAACAGCCCAGTACCATTGGGCTGGCCCAACAACATTTAAAAATTGATTTGAGGACAAATATTTTGAATACATAGCCAAAAAAGCCTTCAAAAAATATGAAAAAATTGTAAAGATTGAGTGAGTTGAATTATATGTTCTAAAAATTTTTTACATTCAAAATAATAATATATTTCAGAGAATAAAAAAATGAAATTTGAGTTTTTTATGCAATACATGGACAAAAAAATTTGAAAAAATATGAAACAATACTGCAGTCTAAGGATGTTGTATTTCATGTGTCCTCTGAACTTGAGTTTGAGAAACATAATGAATTGATATGAACAAAAAAACAAATAAAAAAGGGATATGGGTAGTTTTTGTCATTTTTATATCTTTAATAATACATCGATTTAGCAAGTGAAATTTTTTTGTGTGGCTTTTTAATGATGACACCAACCTCCATAATTTTTTTTAAAAAAATCTTGAACTTTGTTTGAATGAAAGTGTGTTTGAATTTGAAGATTGTCTCATATGCTTATTAGCTTTTGAGTGAGAAGAGAGGAAATGTGAATCATCACATGTTGAAGTACCTCAAAAAAATTATAAAAAATGCATACATGTAGAAATATAGAACATACACATACAAAACAAAATTTGATACAACATCTTTATTTTTTAGAGATTTACAAAATAGTGAAGAATATTTACATATGATTTGTTTTGGTTGTTTATTAAAAAGTACAAAAAGACCTATATAAGTTTGAAAATAATTGTTCCAAGTGGTAGAGAGTATTTTTTTAAGAATATAGAAAAAGAATCATCAAATTTGGTCTTAATTTGCAGAATCTATACAAGTTTAAATATTTAAATAGGAATCAAAATAAAAAAGACATGCAAACTCAAGAACAGCCGTGTCGGGCCACCGGGCCGTCAGGCCACTTTGGGCCGTTGGGCCATTTCGGGTCGTGTAGGGCCATGTCGCCCGCCGTGCCCAAAACCCAGGCCCGACATGACCCGGTGTTTCGTGTCGGGCCGACATGGCCCGAACGGCCTTCGTGCCGGGCCGGGTCGGGCCTCAGGCCGCGACGTCGTGCTTTGGGCTGCTCGATTTTGGCCCGACCCAATTCCCACCTCGAGCCGCCATTGAACATCATCGAGTTCATCGTCGCCCGGCTCGTGTGCTGCGTTTCAACCCCGAAAGAGGCCACTGAGCAAGGCGTGGGCTTTTATGCTGCCGCTGTCGCTTGTCGCGCACCATGTTCCAGCTGGCGCCAAGCCCTTTCGACCCTACCACCGTGTTCTTCGCACCAAAGTACCCCCTAACGGCCAATATCAAGTATATTGGAGCAACGTAGCCTACTCCGACGAGGTGCACCGCCACACTCCTACAGCCGAGCGCCGCTGTCCGGAGGAAGAAGACCCCCTAGGAGATCTTCTGTGGCCTAAGGATCAACTGTGGCTACGCAAATTCTTTCTGTGGCCCTGTGTTGCTTTAACGCGATTAGAGGGTTTCGATCCGGTCGGCCTAGGTGTCTAAGCTAACAATTTTCAATAGAATAGAAATTCCCAAATATAGCAGATCTCTGGAAAATCATATCTCATTATAGATAACTCATAAAATTCTCAAATAAATTTTGTTAGAACCCTCTTGCTCGGTACTTTGCAGTGGCACTATTTATTTGGTATAAAATTTGGTGGAATTTTCTCATAATTCCCTAAATTTAAACCTTTGGGAATTTATTCCAGGAGATATACTTAATTGAAAATTCTCAAATTTGTCCAAAGTTTTCCTTTTGATACCTTTGACCTCCAGTAAAAATTTTAGATTCACTGGATCAGTGTAAGTAGGCTAAATTTTGTAATTTGCCCTATGTCCATGAAAAATCTAAACAAACAACAGAAACTTTTTTCAAAAGATCATATAAACTTGTAAAATCCATATCTACCTGTAGAAAACTTATAAATTGTGAAACCAATTCTGTTGGACTGCTAGAGCAACACTGTCTACATAACATACTTTGGTGTATGACAAAGCCCCATTTTTGCCCAATTAATTCAGAGAAGTAGAAAGCTTTAAGAAATTATGGGGACCACAATATTTTGTTGATATAGCTGAAACTTTTCCAGCTGATCATCCATGACTGCAAGAACCCTCTGTAAAATTTACAGCCCCATTGGATTTTCTGAACCTAAATATTTGATGGTTGCTTCCATATGTCCAATATAAAGCATACTTGACTTATACCAGAAACCTACCGTGTATAACTTTGGTTTTCCTCTATTTTCTGTATACAATAGATGCAAGCACTTACATACTAGTTAGTTTTCATCATTCTTGAGTTATAAACAACTTCAATTATTAAGTTACTAAGTAATCATGTCGATAGTGAATGTGATGAAGGCGATCAACAACTCGGAGGAGGAGAAATCTTTATTTGATCTTCTATGATGAGGTCCATCTGAGGAGAATATTAACTGAAGCTTAACTGACTTAAAACCCGACCGAAGGCAAGCCCTAGTTGCCATTTAAGAAATGTCTACAACGTTTTCACCTTCATACATGTATATAATATGGAATGACAATGAGCATTAGGTCTATATATGATGAAGCCCAATTGCATGACCAAAGATACCAGAGAGGGTATGGCTAGATTAATGCCCTATGATTTTGTTATGCTATGCTTAATATCAATGTGGAATAATCGGTAGAAGTTAGGTAGTTGGAATCTACTCACAAGAATAACACTTGGTTTCATATTCAGAAATGTGAATGTGAGCTGAATTATGAGAAGAATTCACTACAATGAAATGGAGACTGAGCAGGAGCATAGGGTGCAGTAGGACGTGGTCCTATGTGTGTAGTCCTGTCGGTGTCAATTAATGATCGTATCGTGCCAAACTTTGGTGGACAAGTTTGAATTGTACCGAGTACATACAGGCTATATGGGACCAAATAAACCAATGTACCTTGAGAAACCTATGCTGGAAAATTTTCAATCGTCTTAGGCTGCTGGTCGTTATTACAGTAGGAGTTAACTCGCTCATGAACATCATCACAGTGAAGGTGCACCATGAGGGAGCTTACGATTTGGGTTGATTGAACCGGTTCGATATGGGTGGATCTTGAGAAAGGTGGCCACGTGAGACATCCGTGAAGTGTGCCATTGAAACTTCGAGTATGGGTGTACGTGTCATAGAGTCCGGGTGTCTACTAATTTGAATCACCGTATGTCACGGTTGTCCGATGAGTATGGGCGTACGTATTATAGCTCATTTTATATGCTTTGCAGATAATATTATTTTTGCTTATGTTGACGGTTGTCCGCTGAGACCTCGAACCTTTTGAGATTTATAGCTCATTGAAAACCATGCCGCTTCCATATTTTTTTTGTGTTACTAGTGGGAAGTGTCTGCGGGCTAGACGACTTCTCTTTTGCATAGCTAGATTTGAGAGTGTGAGCTACGTATCATTCTGTTGCGTATGTACCGCTGTTGTATTGTGAAATAATGTTATATTGTGAAATAAAGATTTGTGTATGTATTTGAGTTGCTTTTCATGTGTGCTATTGGGTGTCACATTGCACGATACCATCCAATGCGATTTCTTGATTGTTGCGACATCGGTCTCCATAGACTGGTACCAGAGCCGCATTGGTAACATACATCAATATTTGGTGCACTGGGCGGGGCATCCGTTTTCTCCATATCGGTTTTGGGCTCTACATTTCTTTTAACATCATTGCTTTCACGGATGGGAGGTGCATCTTGCTCCTCACCATGAGTGAGGACAACCAGTGCCGGATGGATCCATTCCTTTCTGCTGGTCCATCAAACGGCGGATCCCCACCTATTTTCAAAGAAAGTGGGGAAGCGGAAGGCATGCCTCCACCGGCATCACCGGAGGTCTGCCTCGACAACACAGTTGAGTGGCATCCCCACGCTGACTGCCTTCTCGAGCACCTCGTTGCGCACCAGGGAGATGTTGGACCGCCAGTTGGCACAAGTACCAGGTGAAGACACCCACATCGGCATCAAGCACATTCGCAAGCACCAACGCACCCACACACATAGGGGCTTGGTAGCAACAATGGAGTTTTGAATTAGACCATCGAGCTCATCCGAGTTTGAAAGGCATCACTATTCGTACGAACACGCCTATGCTAGCGGAAACGTTGCGTTCTCCACCCACCTTTAGACGGTGATTTCAATGCGTTGGTTTTGTCAAAACTTTCCAGAGCACTTCGATGGCACCTTGTTGCTAGCCGACTTCCTCCGGTGTTACACAACGATGGTATGTTCAGTCAAAGACTGCCCAGATGTGATGGAAACCTACTTCCCTGTTGTTGCTCTAAGGGGCTCAACACACTTCTAATTTTCAAACCTTCACCCTGAATATGTCTGGTCATGGAAGGAGTTGCACCGAATATTCCTGGATCATTTCCAGGGAACCATTGAGCACCATGAAGGGTTGGGTGGCCTTGCAAAGGTCATCCAGTGAAGGGGTAAGCCCCTGTACCAGTTCGTTCAACGCTTTAGCTAGGGTTGTGAAACCCTCTCTCAAGTCGACCCAGCTCGGGTCATCTGCGCATTCAGTCAGGGCTTACGGCGAGGATATGTGGGATGAACTCCGCATCCACTAGTCGTGAACAGTCACATAACTCTTCGTGCTGGCAGGCCAGCTCTCCCCAGAACGGAAGAGTCAGCCCCTACACAGCATGCCTATCCCTTGTCATGAGGATGGGGGGGGGGGCAAACTTGCCGCGATGAAGAAGAAAAAGAAGAAGGGTGCACATCATCCTGTAGAGGTCCTAACCTCACCCAACACACACCATGAGCTCCACCATGCTCGGATTGGGGTCCATACCCAATTCGAAGCAGATTCGTCGTGTTGGTGCGAGCTCCACAAGACTAGTAGTCACAACCAATGTGACTGTCGTTTACTCAAGACATGGGTGGAACATTGCTAGCAGAATCAGGCGGAGCAACTTCGGAGGACCAAAGATACGTCAACCTCGCCAATCGGAGATGATTCTTTCCTTTAGGCGGACCCTGACATCATCCGCTAGCTCAGGGGCTCCAACCACGATCTCACTATCAAGGTCGGGGGCCTCGATCCCAACCTCAACCACAAACACAGGAGTTCCAACACTAGTGTCTTCAGCAGGCCAGACCCCACTCCTTTGTTTTAACATCTGTTTGAAGGCTCTGTGCCTCAGCTGCATACCCTATGTATGAATGTTTTGATTTACTAAACTTTGAGCTGTGATCAACTGTTACTTTGTTTTTACAGCAAAACAGATCACCTCGAATGCGGTCATACTTGAACCAACTCAATGCAGGTGTGAACTGGATCATCCGCGGAAGCCTTCGGTCTACTGAAAGATAAGATTCTCGAATGACCTCTTGTTACTTATACGGGAGTCCTGTGTTTGCATCATTCCACTTTACACCATATCTATAAACCTGCTCATTTACTTTTGTACGAGCCCCCACATCGTTTTAGGGCTTCATCATTTTAATAATGTTTATGAGTGTATGCATATTTACCATATGCAGAAAGCCCACTCTGGTGTCACCATATGTATGCATCTTCATCATATGCACAAAGCCTAATTCAGTGGCACCATATTTATGCATCTTCATCATATGCACAAAACCCACTCAGGTGGCACTACATCATTTGCATCTTCATTTTTGCGCGTTTTGCATCAACATTTGCATTATCATTTGCATAACCATCGCCTGCATAAAGCCTATTCCGGTGGCACCCCGTGTACCCTAAATATGCGTTAAAGCCCGCCACGACAGCACAACCTGCATAAAAAAGCCCATCATAGTGGCACCCTCGTGTATCTTGCATATGTGTCTAAAGCCTGCTACCGCTGGCATCATTTGCATCATCCGCATAAAGTCCACTTTGGTGGCTTGGGGGCGTGAAAAACAATGATCATGACGGAACAATAACCTCCCAAAGCATGTTATCTAACCAAGCCTGTGCCAAATCTTACTTCGGTCACGTTTTTAAGCCCCCTTCAGGTGGCAAATAAAACAAAAGCTCTTTTATTCAACTTTGGTTGCCTTTTTAAGCCCACTTCCAATGGCAAACAAAATAAAAACTCTTGCTCAGCTTTGGTCGCTGCTCTACATCGAGCTCGTCATAGGGCTCCGACCGCTGTGCTACATCGAGGTCATCATACGGCTTGGACCGCTGCGCTACGTCGAGGTCATCATTTGGCTTCGGCCGCTGGACTACGTCGAGGTCACCATAGAACTTCACCTGCTGCACTACATCGAGGTTATCATGGTTTCGGTCGCTATGCTACATCGAGGTCATGACGGCTTTGGCCGCTGTGTTACATTGGAGTTTTGTTGGCTTCGGGCATTCTATTTGCAGGTTGTCCTAGAGTCCATTCTCATGGGACATCTATGGATGTTCTAAAGTCCATCCTCATGGAGAACTATGGATTTTCTAAAGTCCATTCTCATGGCAAATCTAAGGATTTTATAAGATCCATTGTCATGGCAAGTGTTCACCTACTAGCTACACTAATAAAGTATCACTGGCAATGGTGCAAGAAATACTTTAATAATATACTCCAGTGTCAATACAAGGTAAATCCGCAAGTGCACGGATAGTACCGTTGTCACATTTCACTCAGAAGTATCCAGTGTATCATATTTGTTTATCCTAAAGGACGGCGGTGAAGCAAAGAAGAACTATTCTTATGATCAAGCTATAAAGTACTAGATAGATGTCACAACAAGGAAGATAAATGTTATGTTGTGTATGTGACACACATGAGCATCTACTGTAATAAGATAAACTTGAGCCTAGTATGACTTAGACTAGAAAGAGAGCATGTTCCTATTGTGGTTTTCATCTACAAGTGTATAGGCTACTAATGTACATACAAGCATGTAAGTGGGGAATCCTAGTGTTTAGTGTTCTGAGATACCGGGCACGGGCTTACCCCGGGTCTGCCAGGCAACTCCCACCAAGAGATCTATGTCATAGAGAACGTGAAGGATTACAAAGGACAAATAGAGTTATCACCACCTGCAACCTACCTCTACAACCCGCGGGCGTACAAATATTCAATGCTAATAGTATATCCACACATCATGTTTGCATAACTAACTAGTGTACCCTTGATTCCCGGAATAAACCTAAGGTAATCCTAAATCCTAATGACGATTGAACCAAAGCCAGAACTAAACCCTAATGCTTCCACATTAACATGTCCACATTATACATAAATAAACTATAGTGGATGTTTATGGTGTTTATGATAGCATAACAATAACACTATTACACTAGCATACTAACACATATTCCTACCACACATGGAATACACAATCAAATAAGAAATGTGTATTCCAAACATAAGTATCTGAAAAGACTAAACCTATTAATAAAGTATAAGTCATCAAAAGAGAAAACACTACAAGAGCCATACCACAGTCTGCTAGTTAACTTGGGAACTTAAGAAGCTCATCTCTAAGCCTAAACTCCACTAAATCTTGGATAATACTAATACAAGAGAGTGATTGCTCAATGAGTGTGTGTGTGTGAGTGAGGGAGCGTGAGACATTATTCATAGCCTAAGAACATCGTTTTGGCACCACTTCTTAAGGAAGAATCAGTTGTTACCTCCATAAAGGAGCCACAGGGAGTCGACACGTGGAAGAACATGTTCCTTTGGGGGGGGCAAGTCGTCCTACTAGGGAGGTCGGATGACCCCTTGGTTTCATCAGCCTCCAACTTACTCTGTGTCACTGATCTGTGGGCCCTCAACAAGCTTCTAGATGAACCCGATGAAAGCGTGTCGGTACACAACTTAAAGTGGGTCATTCGATCCTTGAGCATCCACATGGCAATGTCTGATTGGTCGACAATGTGTTTCTTCGTCACGTGGATGTGTGTTCCTCTCATTTTGATATAAAATCACCTGTGTTGGTGCTATGATGCACCAACTGATGTGGTTGGTATTAGAAACGAAAACTACAAGAACTAAAGCTAACAGATCTAGAAAAAAACAAAGCAAACTAAAGTTTTATCAAAAGAGATCTCGCTCTGGTCCCTGCGGTATCCAGAGCTTTTTATAGCCACTGGGTCCGAATTACAACTGATTTGATACCCTAAATAAAACCGAAACTAACTCTATTATCCCTTCCTAACTTATCTCTAATCTCCTACTTTTATTCAGTTTGGACTCCTCCTGAAAATCCCTCCAGAAACTTTCCATCAACAGCACATCTCATATCTATTTATGTTGAAATCTTCTAAAACTGGCTATCCCTTTCTTGTCTTGGAATATCTTCATTACTTTCCAGAATTGGATTATCACTGCCACGACACATAAAAACCACTTTTCTATGCTCTTATTTCTTTGATCCTTCCAGGAAATTGGCTTCCTCCATTATGCTTCTTTCTCCAAAACAAGCCTGCCAATTTTGATGCCCAACACATGGCCCTCCTGTTTTTAGGCAAACAACGTGTGCCGAAAAACATCTTCAAGATCTATTACTGACGCATAAACGTATTCCTTTTACGCCGAAGCTAAAACTGTCATCCCTGTCATGCACTAGGGTAATATTTCTTCAAATACTTCCCATTGATAGCCTTCTCCAAACCTTCTCCCTGCAGATTCTATATAAAATACAAATTACCTGGAACTACACCAGTAACTTTGTATGGCCCTTCTCAATTCGGCGACCACTTTCCAAATTTCTTATCTCTTGTTCCCATAGGCAAAATTGTTTTCCATACTAATTCACCCGACTGGAACAATTTTGTTTTAACCCACCTGTTATACATTTTAGCTACCTTTATCTTTTCTCTCTCAATCTCTTCCAAAGCTTTCAACCGACTCTCTGGTATTTCATCTATTGCATCCATCATCATCTCTTGATACTCTTTAGCCAATAGATTATCTTGTTGTCCACTCTACAAGCTTGCAACTTGACTCGACAGGAATTACAGCCTCTTGTCCATATACTAGCTCAAAAGGGGTTACCTTGGTAGCACCATGCTTAGAAATTCTGTAAGCCCATAGTGCTTCATTCAACGTTTTGTGCCACCTCTTCGGACTTTCCTGTATTTTCTTCTTGATCAGCTTAATCAATATATTGTTGCTTGCTTCAGCTTGTCCATTCGCTTGAGCATAGTAGGGAGAAGAATTCAACAATCTAATTTTGAATGATTCGGCGAACTCTCTAAACTGATGTGACATGAAAGCCTTCCCTTGATCTGTAGTCAGAGTTTGAGGAATACTGAATCTATAAATAATATGCTCCAACACAAAGCTAATTACCTCCTTGTGAGTACAATTTATCAATGGCACAGCTTCTGTCCACTTGGTGAAATAATCGGTACCAACTATCACAAAACGATGTTGTTTAGACGATGAATGATGTATCTCTCCAATGATGTCCAAACCCCATCCTCTAAAAGGCCAAGGTTTTATAATAGGATATAACACACTGGTTGGGGCTAATTGAATATTGCCAAACCGTTGACAAGCCTCAAACCCTTTGTAATATTTGGAACAATCGACTTGCATGCTCGGCCAATAAAATCATTCCCTTTTCAGTATCCACTTCATCTTATGAGCTAATTGATGTGTACTGCAAAGACCTTCATGCACTTCCTTCATGGCTTCTATGGCCTGCTCCTGAGCCAAACATTTTAATAAGACACCATCTATAGTTCAGCGATAAAGCTCATCATTAACCAAGGTATATTTCAAAGCCTGATGCCAAACCTTTCTATTCTTGCTCCTGTTGGGGTTCTTTATACACTCTATCAATTATAACCTCCAATCACTCATCACCATATTAATCATATCTGACTCATCACGTTGTGCACTTATCTCTTCAACTTTAGATGATGTTGGCTTTTCTTTGATACCGGACCTTCCTCTTTCAACTTTATAACTTGATGCTTGCTGAGCTAATATGTTAGCTCTCCAATTTTTTTCCCTGAAAATATGCTCGATACAAAAGGTGTCTAGAGTTTTAATAATATCCAAACATTGATCTCTGTACTCATTTAACACTCCATCTAAGAATTGACTCTCCTAACTAATTTGCTGAATCACATGTTTTGAATCACCAAATACTTCCACATCTTTTATCCCCATATCAACCAAACATTCCAATCCATTCAACAATGCCTCATACTCAGCTTGATTATTTGTGCAAACATATTCTAGCCGAATACATAATTCATATATACTATTTGTAGGAGAAACTATAACACAACCAATTCGTTGCCCTTTATCACAAGCTGAGCCATCAAAATATAATTTCCATGGGCATATTTCCACCACGTTCTCTTCATCAAGCTGTATACTGTGGTCTACAATAAAATCAGCCACAACTTGCCCTTTCGTACTTCGAAGAGGTTCACATACCATATCATACTCTATCAATAATAAGCCCACTTGCCAAGTCTCCCACTTAGAATTGGCTTCTGCAACATATATTTGGTGATGTCGTGTTGACAAACCACCATGCAAGTACTAGAAAGTATGTAGTGCCGAAGCTTGGAACAAGCATAATATAAAGACAAGCACAACCTCTCAATAAAAATATACCTGGTTTTGGCATCCAACAATATTCTACTCAAATAAGCCATAGGAAACTCCTTATCTCCTTCACCTTGAACCAGTACAGCCTCTATAACCTGCTCTTGTGCAGCAATATAAAGCTTAAATTCCTTCCCAACTTTTGGAGCTCACAGGACTGGAGGATTTATCAATATGACTTGATTATCTCAAATGCTTCTCTCTGTTCTGCCCCCAAGTAAACTCGCTTCCATGCTTTAATTTCAGCAAGGGCATGAAGGACTTAACCTTGCCCTCCACATTAGATATGAACCTCCTCAAGTAATTTATTTTGCCTAATAACTTTTGTAATCTCTTTTATACGTTGGTTCCCCCACTTTCTCAAGAGCCTACACTTTCTTGGGGTCAACTTCTGTCCCATGTTCATGCATAATTAACCGCAAAAACTTACCTGCCAAAACACCAAAAGCACACTTCAATGGGTTCATTTTCAATCCATACTTCCTCATTCTCTGAAAGGTTAATCTCAAATCAGCTATATGATCATGAAACCCATCCGATTTTACTACTACATCGTCGATATACACTTCCAATATGATGCCTAATAAATCATGAAAAATAAGATTCATAGCTCTTTGATAAGTAGCTCCAGCATTCTTTAGCCCAAAGGTCATAACCACCAATTCAAATAGACCTACTAACCCTGGACAACAAAAACCAGTTTTGTGTGCGTCTTCTTGAGCCATAAAAATCTGATTATATCCGGCATTACCATCTAGGAAACTGATTATCCTTTGTCCAGAGGCATTATTAATCAACACATCAGCTATAGGCATGGAATATTCATCTTTAGGTGTGGCTCTATTCAAATCTTTGAAATCCACACATATCCTGATTTTCCCTGTACCCTTCTTTTCCACTGGTGCTATATTTGAAACCCATTCAGCATACCTACACGGTCGAATGAATTTTGCCTTCAACAAACGATTCACTTCTTCTTTAATCTTGTCATATAATTCTGGGTTGAATCTTCTAAAAGGCTGTTTGTGAGGCCTGAATCCTTGCTTAATAGGTATTTTATGCTCAACCAAATCCCTGCCCAAACCTGACATCTCTGTATATTTCCAAGCAAAACAATCGATAAATTCTTGCAAAAGATGACATACCTCTTCCCTCTGATTTTCATCAAGGTTGACGCTTACGTAAGCTGGCCTATGCACGGTTCCTTCTCCAATGTCTACTTCCTTCAATCGATCTATGGAAGAAAACCCATACCCCAACTTACCTATGTCATCGAAATCTTCCATCACTTCTCCCATATTGTTCCTGTTGGATTGATACTCTTCAGCCCTCTTTTGCAACTATGCCAAACTCCCGTTTTATCCATTATTCACATGATACATCATTCAGTCAAGTGACATCTGTTGGCTTTTCACTAATGTGCACAATCCCATCTCTTCCCACACTTACATAGTCATATTCAGTTCGGTCAAATCTCGCCCTGTAAAACACTTGATATCATCATGTTGCACCTCAAATGACTCGGCCAATGCCACACAGGCCGAGTTATCAGCTTCTATCACCTCTACTTCATCTCCAACCCACTCTACCAAACATTGATGCAATCTAGAAGGCACACACCCATTGGCATGTATCCAGTCCCGCCCAAGTAACAAATTGTACCTTCTCCGCAGATCTAGCACAAAAATGCTGTAGGAATTGTCTTATTGTCCACCGTCAACTCCACTGACATCACCCCTTTTGCTTCATTTGGGTCTCCTAAAAACCCACTCAAAGTTGTGTTGGTCTTGATTAGCTCCCCCTCCCTGTAGCCTAATTTCTCAATCATGGTCAGCGGCATGATGTTAACTCCTGCTCCTCCATCCACCAACATTCAACCTACTGGAGTCCCATTCAAAAACCCACGGATATACAACGGCTTCATATGCTGTCCAAACCTTTCTGGTTTTTCCAAATACCACATTTTTAGCTCCCAAATTCAGAGCTGCTACATCCACTTCTGGGAGACAAAACTCATCAGACAACTGAAATACCATGTTAATGTCAACTTGCTCGCCAACATCTTCTTCCTCATCATATGTCTCCTCTTTGTCCATTCGCTTTTTCTTCCTACTCTCCTTCATAACTACAGGCATTGCTTCATTAAACCAGCGATCACGCTCTTCTTCCTTTTTCTTTTCTATAATTTCTAGAGCCCATAGACGCTGCACACACCTCTTTTGTGTTCGGTTGAGCCTGCTGGACACCAGTTCTTTGAGCCACAACCTTGTCATCATTATTTTTCAAACCATTAGGCATTACGTCCTATCTGATTACCCATTTCACCCGAGTCCTGGCCTGATCGGCCAAAATCACATCGTGCGGCAACGACACAGGAGCTACTTGATCAGAACTTGTGCTCTTTGGCTCGGGCATGATCCCAGGACTGACTACCAATCTCCCCTCTGGAGAAACCAGTTTACAGTGTCTTGCAGCAAATCCTTGATCAATATCTACCTTCCCATAAGCATGTCCATTCTTGCTGGCGCCCAGCATGATGAACTCAACTGCGCAATGACTTCTTCCTCTCTGTGTTTCACACATGACAGGAGGCCCCTTCGCTCAATATTTGCCTCAGTCTTCTGCATCATACCCTTAGACCCTTGCTGCTTCGGTCTCCATACATATCTGCTATTAACTCGTTCATCGTGCTTTCTTCCATATGCTTGTGCTCCCCATGACCTCCGAACATTACGTCCACCTTGTAATCCTATCGGTGTCCTAAACACCCGGTAGCTCTTTGATCTTTTTATATGCCTTGAACCTTCACTATCATGGCCAGGTGATCTTTCCCTCTTGAAGCCGCTTAACCTGCTGGACACACTCTTCTTCTGTTGTCCCAAGTACTTATTTATTAAGAAATCCGAGGTGGGCTTAAACACTGAAAGTTTCCTTGGCTCATTAACTTTCCAAACCCCAACCTCGAGGCTTCTAGGCTTGATCATCTTCATCCTCAAATCATCGGACACAATAACATTCTTCCCCTTAGTTGATCTTGCCTGATTAGTCCTCACCAGTAACTCCTACTCAAAGTTGATTATGTTTACAGGAAAAGGATCTATTTCTAGCTTCATTTTGCTGCTGTCTCCTAAAGTCAACCATCCATCATTCAAGGCCGATTGCACCTGTCGACAAAAATAATTACACTCATTAGTGGTATGGGAAAAGGAGTTGTGCCACTTACAATATCTTCTTTTTCCCAACTGCTCAAGGGGCAGAATCACATGGCCTTCTTTCAGTTTTATCACCTTATTTTGAAGCAAAACATCAAACAACTTGTCACAATTAGATACATCAAAATTAAATTTCATCTCCTCCTTTTTTTCTAGAGCTAGGCTTCAAAATGCACATGCCAAGGGTTTGTTTTTGTATCTTCTACCCATTCAGCCAGACACACTTCCATATCATCATGTGGATGAATTGTCACTAAGAACATTAATATTCCGTCTCTCTTTATCTTTGAACCGGCCATATGCTTTGTTGTCTTTAGCACGGTTCTCACACGTGATAGCCCGCTGAAAAACTTGGTTAACATCCCCAAACTCCATCCATTCTAGTTTCTCTCTTAAGTATGGAGATAGCCCCGCAAAACATAAATCAGCCAAGTCTTTTTCTCCTAAGGTTAAGCTAAAACATTTATTCCTGACTTCCCTGAACCTTTTAATATAATCGGTAGCACTTTCATTATATTTTTGTTTAACGACAGTCAAATGATATAACCTAAGTTCGCTATCACAATATAAAAAATACTCATGAAACCTTTGTTCAATACTTGGCCATGCGACTATGGAATTTGGAGGCAATGAAGTAAACCAATTGAATGCAGTGCCTGACAGATATAAAAGAAATAATCTAATTTTATGCACATCATTTATTCCTACATCAGTCACTTGGAATAGAAACTGCCCTATATGTGCATGAGTAGTTCTATAATCCTCCCCAGTGAACTTGACAAAATCAGGAACCCTAAGACCCATGGGATAAGGTATAGAATCAAAGTAATCCAGATAGGGTTTTTGGTAAGATCTGGCATGCCCCTTCGGTGCAAATCCAAGTTCTCTAAGGGTATTAGCTACTTGATCCTTGACACTATCATGCATGTCATGAGGAGAATTAGGAAGGATATAAGGGGTGTTGTGTTATGGAACTTGAGGAAATAATGCAAATAATGCATCAGAGACTAACCCTAAAGTTGTGTCATTTCCAGTAGGATTTCCATTAGGGCTGTATGACACGGTTTGATAAAAGGGTTGTTGTATACCTCCCCCCCCCCCCCCCCCCCCCCTATGCAGCCTGGGTGGTATGACATAAGGTGGTGTAGGCACATTTGTCCAGTTAGGCAATGCATGATTCATATTGTTGTTTTCAACACGTTTTCCTCTAACTTCCTATTTAGTTTGCTGCACCACAGTTCTAATTTGCCTACACAAATTATTATCCATAGCTTGTTGAAACTCAGTCTTAAAAGAATCAAAAGATTCACGCAATCCCTTAGTTATTAGGCATGTAAGTTGTTCAAGGTCGGCACCTTATTTACTAGCAACAGGAACATCAACCATATGCACGAGATCTTCAAGGGTGAACGAGGGATTTACCTTCTTTCTTGAAGCTGCGACCATATCCGTCTCCTGAATCACGCCGCCCCTCGTCTTCTGAAAACAAGCAAGCTTGCTCTGTATTTTTGCCATCATTTCTTGCAAAATTTCTTGATCGAACTCCCTCTAGTCTTTCTCCCTGTCCTCCTATGATAAGTCTTCTAGTTGTATGCCTATAATGTTGCCAGCATCGACGGTATGACCGTCGGATTTCTTCCTTGCTGTCTCCACCATGTTTCCCCTTGCTGATGGGCTGCCAAGAACCAATCCAAAAAGTTCTAAGTCTTGATCTTGATGTTCCCAGTGGAGTCACCAATTTTGTTGGTGCTGTGATGCACCAACTGATTTGGTTGATATTAGAAACAAAACTACAAGAACTAAAGCTAACAGATCTAGAGAAAAACAAAGCAAACTAAAATTTTATCAAAAGTGAGCTTGATCTGGTCCTTGCGGTATCCCGAGCTTTTTATAGCCCCTGGGTTCGAATTACAACTGATTTGATACCCTAAATAAAACCAAAACTAACTCTACTACCCCTTCCTAACATATCTCTAATCTCCTACTTTTATTCAATTCGGACTCCTCCTGAAAATCCCTCCAGAAACTTTCCATCAACGGCGCATCTCATATATGTTTATGCATCACAAAATCTTCGAAAAACCGGCTATCCCTTTCTTGTCTTGGAATATCTTCGTTACTTTCCTAGAATTGGATTATCACTGCCACGACACATAAAAACCACCTTTCTATGCTCTTAGTTCTCTTATCCTTCCAGCAAATTGGCTTCCTCTGTGAGACTTATGTGTGCTGAATACATTGGCAATTAGAACAAAAGCGAGGGTTGACATGCAAAATTTTGAACCTTACACCTATACACCCTGATACACACTGTCCTAACTTGTCTCAGTGCATTTTGGGAGTAATGTTACATTCGACCATTTTGGACTGTCCGAACTTTTCAATGTGTTTTTGGGGAGTAACATTACCCTTGATGGTTTTGGATTGTCCGAAATTTTTCTCATGTGAATTGCACGTGTTTCACACTTCGGAGTGTCCGAGCTTTTTCTCACGTGACTTGCACATGTTTTTTTGCTTTGGATTGTCTGAACTTTCACTCACATGAGCTGCATGTGAGTCGAGAGTGTTCAATCTTTACAAACATGTTCTCGGGAGTAACATTTACTCTTTACTTGGTTAGAACAGTCTGAACTTTTGGACACGTGATTTGCATGTGAGTTTGAGAATGGAGTGTCCAATCTTTTGCCTTTGCATTGCAGCGCCGCTTTTGGTCGATTCGATATATTCTATTTGCTGAAATAATTGCGCGGCGGATCTATTTTTAACTTGCAATGTTTCAAACTTGCTTTTTGGCTCATAGAAAGTTTGTTAGTATTCTCTTACTAAGTTTTTGGTGTGTTTTGGTGGTTATGGATGATATCATTTTGCTATGGTTTGCAACATGTTTATGTGACGTGCTCACATAAGGTGTTGTGTTTTTTGGACTAACAAGAGTCAAGTCGAGGACTTGGGCTCACAAAGATTGGTTGTTTGTTCATGTGAAGGTGTTGCTTGAGGTCAATACATGGTTGGTGACGGGATCCATTGAACTATTCTTAGGGAGAAGATAAGGTTTAATAACCAAGTTCGGGAGGAATTGTAGTTGAGTTGATCGGGAGGTCGCACAACATGTTTGGGTCAAGAACAATGCGTATGAAGGTATCATGGACGTCGTTGAAAGTGTTTGTATATATGCAAGGGGTGCATGGATGTGTTTACATTGTTCCAAGATGTGGTGAGGACACGTGGATGTGAAGATGTCGCCGAAAAGGTCCAACCGACTGGATTATGGACTCAGGCTGCGGCTAAGTCGGTTATGGCTCAAATATGGAAAGATTTGAGTTGGTTTTGGTTAGAATTCATGTTGGACACGAAATAGAGCTGTTTTAGGAATGTATCATATGTTCCTAAAGTGTTTGGAAGTATTAAGATTGCTTCTATCTACGTATAGAATAATCTTTAGTAGTTACGGTAAGTTTGAGTTAGAGTCTAAATAGGATTAGAGTCCTAGTTTGGATTGGGTTGGCCTTAGGGCTGGTTATATAAGGAATGGAGGCCAGAGCTCGTAGAAAGACGACTTTGAGATGTTCCTCTTGTGTTTTTATAAATAAAATTTGTAGTTTAGAGGAGATTTTGTTCCTTGTTCGCCCGACTTGTTTTCGTCAAGTCTTTCTCGTTGAGTTTCTGGACAGCACGACGTTGCCTTGGTGTTTTGATAATAACTCGAGTTTTACTAATCCAATCGATATGATTCTTTTTGTGTTGTCTAAAAAAATCAATCGTATATCATCTGTGAAAGTTTTACGATCATTGGATTTATGGTTTTTGATCTACATAGGTTTCTTTGCAGTGTTGCAAATCTGGTTTTTACTTGGGTAGAACAGATTGACCCTTGTTTGATCTTTCGATCATAACTTGAGTTTTTCTCGAAGGTTTTTCGTGATTCTTGTTGTTGTGTCTTTGTGACTTGATTATCTATAATATATACTACTTTTGTCATGTTTTGACATGTTTAGATCAGTTGCACACATCATTTATTTATTAGATTGTTTTTCTGTCGAGGGTTTTTTGTTGCTTCCGCTAAAAAAGTTTTTAATCTACCATTCACCCCCGTCTGGTAGCTTTTCACGTGCTCTTCAATCCTACAATTGGTATCAAAGCTACGGTACTCTAATCTCATTGATTTGCATGTGTTTTGACTAATCATCATGGAGACATACTCCATGTGTGTTCAATGACATTGATTTTTAGGTTTGGAAAGCACGTATGGAGGCTTACATACAGGCGCAAGGCTTTGCCATGTGGGAAAAGGTCTTCAAGCGCTTTGTCATGCCTTCAAATGACAAAGTTACGACTGCGAACATGAGAGACGTTGACAACAACAACAAGGCACGCAACTTGATTATACAAGGATTGACTCAAAGCAACTTCGACCGTGTTGCACACCTCCAATATGCATATGATGTGTGGAAAGCACTATGCGACTACCATGAAGGACCCAATATGATCAAAGAGGTACATCAAGATATGTTCAAGAAAGAATACATGCGTTTTGAGATACAACCCGGTGAGTCGATCGATGATCTCTTTGCTTGCTTTAATAAAATTCTTAGCAATTTGCATAGCATCGATGTAAATTTTTTAGATGCTGAAAATGCTAGGCAATTGTTAGGTGCATTAGACATGTCGATTTGGAAGACGAAAGTTATGTCTATTCGTGAATCTACTATCATGAGTACACTTACTTTACATGTTCTATATTCTAAATTGAAAACTCATAAATTTGACATAATATCACATAAAAACCAAACAAGTCTCTTGCATTTGTTTCACAATGTGACATGCCTAGCTCTAGCCAATCTTCATCATGTGGTACACTTTTTGCTGTCCTATTTAACCCTTGAACAAATTGAAGAGTTTCCAGAGGAGGAGCTAGCACTTCTCTCTACTCGATTCTCAAAAGTATTGCAAAATATGAGAACAAGAATAGGGCTATCAATGAGCCAGCTCGAGCGAGCTTACTCTCTGAAGGTCGAGCTCGTTGAGAATTCGAGTTGAGCTCAAGTCGAGCCTAAAATCCGATCGATCCTGCAGTCAAGCTTGAGCTCGACTCGATAAGGCTCATTTACATAGTTAGGCTCAGTTTAAGTTCGTAAAAGCCCGAGTTCGAGTTCGGTAAGCTTGTTTAAACAATAAAACTAAATAAATTTTAAGAGAAAAATATTAACAAATAATATTTATAGAACATAATTTATATTAACGAGCCTTATCGAGCTTAACGAGCTCGAGCTTGTTAAGATCGCGGCTTGAGATGAAGCTCGAGTTCGGCTTGTTTAGCTGTCGAGCCGAGCTCGAATCGAGATTTTAACGAGCCCAACTCGAGTAGCTCACGAGCCTCGAGCTTCATTGACAACCCTAAACAAGAAGGAGAGGAAGTAGCGGCTCTCGATGCTGCTTCGAATGTGGTAAGACATGACATTTTCGTACAGATTGCCCTAGTCTTTCATGTCCTACTTCCGTATGAAAAGCAAACAAAGTTCAAGTCCTCCTCTGCAAACAACAACAAGAAGAAAAAGAAGGGTTTTGTAGGTCGCCAATTGGTAAACAATTTTGTCTCCGCACTACAAGAACTTAGCTCGAGCGATATGGACATCGCAAGTGATGAAGATGAAGAAAATCTGGCAAATACTTGTTTCATGGTGGGCAACTCAAGTTCAAGTATGGAGGAGGCCGAAGGGATCAACGACAATGATGAGCTAAATCACTCATACGAAGAACTTGTTGATGATCTTTTTTGTGTTGCTACTATTACTAAAAAAAGGACAAAATACTTAGGGATAATGCTGTTAAAATTGAATCACTGGAATTTGAAATTAATCGATTAAAATATTTGATTCCTAGTGATGATTCTTGTTCCTCATGTGAATTGATATATGAAAAATTGTCCTCCCTAAGAAGTTCACAAACCTCCACACTTGATAAACTTGAGTTAGAAATTGAAAAGAACACAAAGCTTGCTGCACTTAATGATAAAAACTTGAAAGATGCTAGCTGCTCAACAATTGATTTGCATTGTTCTAACTATGATGATCTTAATAAGAAATTGCATGATGCTATGAATGAAATTTCTATTTTGAACAATGCTTTACATTCTTCTTAAGTTAAATATTGTCCTAATTGCAAATTAGAAGGAAAAACTTCATGTGAAAACTGACTAGACTTTGTCTAATAAACTTGATGACATGCATAGGACACTAGAGCGATCTTGTAACGCAAATAAGAACCTAAACTTGCTGCTGAATTATTCCAAGTCTTGCAATGATAGAACTGGTTTAGGTTTTGATTCCCATGCTCATGCTAAGGCACATCCACCTAAAATTGTAAAGTCATTAGAAACTGGTTTGATTCTAACAGTTCCTAAACAAAAAGAAGTAGTTTTGAAATCTGTAGGAGTGTTGTCTCATTTGGATTCTAATAAACATGTTGCTTGCTCATATAGATATGAACACAAAGTTAAATTACATTGTACCTAATGTGGTAGAGATGACCATCTCATATATTTTTGTTATAGACTAGCTAAACAACAGAAAAAGGAAAGAATGCAAGCTAGATCTCATATGTCTCATGCAAAATTTGCTGCACATGCTGAACCGAATGTTAGGAACTTGCAACTTGCTTTGATGAGTCATAAACATGCAACGATTGCTCCCAAACCTACTGTTTTTCGTGCTACACATGTAACACCTCGTAGGTCAGTAGTTGGGTACAAAAATCCTCAAACTTTGGTTCATAAACCTGCTATTTTATCTTAACTTTCGCGTGTTATTCCTATTGGACGTCGTGTGACTCAGTACTGGATTCCTAAATGCCTTTTGACTAACCCCAGTATGGAGTCATCGATGTATTGTGCTTCCATGTAGGTTACAAGCCTGAGGAAGGAGAACATTTGAATTCTGGATTCAGGTTGCTCACGCCACATGACCGGTAACAAAGACTGATTCTCCTCCCTCTCTTCTGTGTCACGTGTAGAGAATGTTAATTTTGCCGATAATTCTTCAACTCCTCTAATTGCTAAGAGTTCGGCTAGGGTAAATAATCACTACACTTTGAAGGATGTGGCACTTGTTAAAAATTTGAAATACAACTTGATTTATATTTCACAATTGCTAGATGAAAATCTTGAAATTATTTTCACTAAAAATTGTTGCAAGGTTGTAATTCAAATGGCGGGCTGATTTTTAACATGTCTCGGTTTGGAAGAGTTTATAAAGCTGATTTTGATATGTCATCCTCTAAGCATAGGTTTCTAATTGCTAATGATCTAAATGACTTATATTTTTGACATCGTAGACTTGGTCACGTAGGCTTTGATCACCTCACATGTGTTAATTGTCTTGATTGCATACGTGGTCTGCCTAAGCTTAAAGGGGACAAAGAAATTGTGTGCTCTTCTTGTAGACATGCTAAGATGGTTGCAGGTTCACATCCGCCTCTCACAATTACCATGACAACTGAACTGGGACAACTTCTGCACCTTGACACCGTAGATCCTTCACTGTTCAATCTTTCGAAGGTTAATGGTATGTGCTTGTGATTGTTGATGATTATTCTAGATACTCTTGGGTTTACTTTATAGCATCTAAGAATAAAGCTTTTAGTCACTTTCGAACTTTATTTCTTAGGTTATCAATTGATCACCCATGATCTTTAAAAGCAATTAGAGGTGATAATGGAACTGAATTCAAAAATCAATCTTTTGATCAATTTTGTAATGAAAATGAAATAGATCATCAATTTTCTTCACCATATGTACCTCAACAAAACAGTGTTGTAGAGAGAAAGAACAAACTTTAGTTGAGATGGATAGGACTATGCTTGATGAATGTCAAACTCCTTGAAAATTTTCGATAGATGCAAATGCAACAGCTTGTTATGTCTCAAGTCATATTTTCATGCGTGATAAGCTAGGAAAAACTCCATATGAGCTTCGGTTTGGACATAGGCCTAGTGTCACACACTTTAACGTCTTTGGTTGTAAGTTCTTTGTTAAGAAACATGGTAATATTGATAAATTTGAAGCTAGATATGTTGATGACATGTTTCTTAGTTATCCATTTCATACTAGAGGGTACTGTGTGCTTTTACTTGACACTATCAAAATCGTGGAGACTTGTGAGTTTTCTTTTGATGAAGCTAGCCTAGGTACTAGCTCTAATATTGCAAGTCCAGATCCATATCCACAAGGAGAGGGTATTTTCATTGAAGATGAAGAAAGAGTGGAGCTGCTGCTAGAAATTTCAAAAATAAACAATGATGTTTCAACTCTTTATCCCGCTCCACAACCAGCACCAACGACTACTAATACTGGTTCAGATGTTTCTCGAGCCACAAGTTATTCGATTTGTGATGAACATGAAGAAGAAGGAGTCTGCAAAGTATCTACTCCCCTTCGCGTCCTCAAAAGTCATCCTCCACAACAAATAATTGGAAACTTGCATGAACGAGTCACATGGTCCAGGTTTTGCGATCCAAACTCTCATGCTCATTATGCTTTTGTTGCTTCTTTTGAACCCAAAGATATATCACACACAATCAGTAATGAATCTTGGATTATTGCTGTCGGTACCCTGCGTACTGGGTACCCCACGATACCGCAAGATGTGCAAGAGAGTTCCACCTGTTAAAGTTGAAGACCTCTGTAGGCCCACATGTTGCACGGAACTGGACCCGCCTCCTTCATATGGGTAGCTCCGGCACTACCACGTGTAATATAAGACCAAAGCTAAACTCCCTACTTAGGGAAGCTTCGTGCTTGAAACGTGGCCAGTGACCCCGAACCTAACCCCCAGTAGAGGGAAGCTTCGGTACCACCATGTGTGTAGTGGCTCCGGACCTTCCTCCCTGCGAGGGGAAGCTCTTGAGCTGCCACGTGAAAAGCCTCCGGACCTACGACACCAACGGGAATGCTGACGGATCTCCAACGCATAACATTCAAGGGACAATTATTGCTACAGTTACAAGGCCTGATTATGCGCTATTAATACAATATTAATGATGCATTATCAGATGACCCTTAATATTGGTAACACCACCATTAAGGCATGTTATCACTCTATTAGGGTGCTTAAACACACTTACGTGTGTTAGGCAATAATAACCGCCGGAGCCATGTGTCAGGCCAGGCAATTGATGTAACAGCCATCCCTTGGTCTATAAAAGGGACTGTGCTGCACGATACAAGACAACCAAGCTGATACGCACGTAAGAACGAGTGAATCCTCAATACAACAACATACACCCCGTGGAGTAGGGTATTACGCTCAGGCGGCCCGAACCACGTAAATCCTCTGTGTCACCATCTTGTCTTGAATCTCCGTGCGCCCACACCAATACAAGAACCTCCGCGGGCTACAATTTAGTAGTACCGGGGGAAGTTTCGTCCGTACGCTTCGACATTTGGCACACTAGGTAGGGGCACGCCTGAGATCATAAGATGGTGAACTCCACCGCAGGATCATCCAACGGCAACAATGCTGAGCGACCTGATGGAGGGAATCCTTCTAACATGCTGGAACCAGCGGGCACCGTTGTCCTGGCGGGCGTTGCACCACCACCACCGTCTGTTCTGGCAAACACTGCTAGATAGCAGGATGGGGTACTTGCATCGATCACTGCATCGACGAACAACAACCCTGGGCACGCACTTATTGCTGCGCGTACTCTACTCCAACGTCCACCACCTCCAGGAGCACCCCAGGATGCGATGGAGCAGTGGAGGGCTAATGTTGAACATCTGGTTGCAGCTGCAGCCGATGGCATCAGCAACCAAGGTCCTGCTCCTTCGGGCAGGCACATTCACAGCGCCAGATCTTGTCAGGAAGACTTGTTCTGCAAGCTTCACAACACAAGAGACGTGTTGTGTCCCAACAGGTGACTTCACTGCCCTCCGGGGCACGTCGCACCCACACTGCATCGAGGCTTTCGACGCATGACTTGCGGTCGGAGCTTGCTTGCCATTACCGACAGCATGACGATCGCGTCCACATCGAGCGTGCTCACGAGAGGCGAGAAGATCGGGACAACCCTGCTCCTTTGGGAGTAGGAGGAGGCTGTTATGCCCTTGCTATGCATCTGCACATGGTCAGGTGGCCACAGAAGTTCCGGCATCATTTGCCGGAGAAATTTGACGGGACTATCAACCCTGCTGAATTCCTTCAAATTTACTCCAGTGCTATCCTAGTGACGGGAGGTAATGAGGCTGTGATGGCCAATTATTTTCCTGTGGCTTTGGCCGGGACAACCATGTCCTAGTTCATGAGCCTGCCGCCTGACTCCATTAACAGTTGGGCGGAGCTATGCTAACAGTTCACTGCCAATTTCGGGAGCTCCTACACCCGACCAGGCACCAAACTAGACCTATTTGCTGAGAAGCAAACATCGGGAGAGTCGTTGTGGTCCTTCATCCATCGATTCTCTCAGGTACGCAATACCATCCCTTCTATCTCGAACGCTTCTGCTATTATCGCATTCAGACAGGGCGTCCGGGATAAGAAAATGTTGGAGAAGCTGGCGACAAAAGAAGTCACTAGCGTCACAAAGCACTTTAGTCTAGCTGACAAATGTGCCAAGCTGCGGAGGGTCGTGAGATGCATTCCAAACCAGCTCCGGAGGCCAACAAGAAGTCCTCCAAGAATGAAGCCACTACCTCTGGTAGTGGAAAGAAGTAGAAAAAGAAGACCAATGGCAAGAAAAAGCCATCGGCCGGTGCACCTTCTGTTGCGGCTGCTGCAGCTCCGGGTGGCCGGGGGCCACGCCCCGAAAAACGACCTCGACCTTCGTCAGAAGATGGCGGCAGGTCCAAGATGTGGTGTCCAATCCACAAGATGAACAAGCACAGTCTAGAAGACTACCGAGAGGTCCAAAACCTTGTAGAACGCTACAACAAGTGCCGAGAAGAAGCTCCTTTCTGCCAGCAAGAAGGAAAGCAAAAAGTTGATGAAGCTCCGGCTGAAACGGAGCTAGGCTTCCAGGACCCCAAAAAGGTCCTGAAGGCTGATTTATGCAATCCTTATTGCCTCGAGGAAGCTTCGTCATTATTTCCAAGCACACAGGATATCAGTGGTAACTTCTTATCCACTGTGTGCTATTCTGCATAATCCTAATTCTACTTGGAGCATCGCCATGTGGGTAGCGGAGCTGGCGAAATTCGACCTATACCTTGATAAGCTATCAAGAGTCAAGCCTTGGCTGACTTCGTGGCGGAGTGGACTCCTTCTCCATGAAATCCTGGGGGCCCTAGTGAGCAGAAGCCGGAATCTAAGGTCCTGGTCTTCACTGAGCCTCATTGGACCCTCTACTTCGATGGTTTCGTGCAGAAGCAGGGGGCCAGAGCTGGAATACTTCTCCTCACTCTGACCAAAGAGAAGGTAAAATATATGGTTCATCTTGACATCAAGGTGACCAACAATATGGCAGAGTATAAAGCTCTCATCTACGGACTCAAGGTGGCACTATCCTACGGTGTCAAGCAGCTGTTGGTGAAGGGTGATTCACAGCTCATCATAAAACAAGTCAAAGGTGAATGCTGCTGCAACAACCCCCAACTGGCCGCTTATCTCCTTGAAGTCCAGAGGCTCCAGAAGTCCTTGATCTCCACCATGTTCAGCGTCTCCACAACGCTGAAGCCGACGAACTCTCTACGAAGGCCTCAACCGGAGCTCCGGCTCCTGATGGGATCTTTGTTCGGAAGTTGTCAAGACCAACAGTTCAGTCTGCCGAACTGAGCGAAGGGGGCGATACCAGCACCTCGAAGCTGGCGGTCCCGGTGGCCCTGTTACCATGGCGTCCACCAAGGGTCGTAGCTGCTGCAGGAAGCTCCGAGCAACCTAGCACACAAGACTCGAAAGCTCAAGTTAGCTCTGATGCATGGATCTCAGAGATTCGGAGCTACTTGAAAGCAACTACCTTCCTGAAGACAGTGCATCCACTGACCGGATCGTCAGATTGGCTAAAAGATACATGTTGGTGGAAGGGGATCTCTACCGGCGCGGTGCCAACGACATCCTAATGTGGTGCATTGCAAGGGAAGAAGGTCGCGAGCTCCTCGCGGAGATCCATGGAGGAGAGTGTGGGAACCACGCGTCTTCCCGCACGCTGGTCGACAAACCTTTCGACACGGCTTCTACTGGCCTACAACACTCCATGATGCAGTAGAGTTGGTAAAAAGTGTGAAGCTTGCCAGTTCCACGCAAAACAAATACACACACGGGCTCAGTCACTGCAAATGATTCCTCCTACATGGCCATTCTCCATGTGGGGCATGAACATCTTGGGACCTTTCCCAAAAGCCGTCAGAGGTTACAAGATCCTGTATGTCGCCATCGATAAGTTCACCAAGTGGCCGGAAGCTACTCCAGTTGTGACTATAAATAAGCAATCAGCAATCAAGTTCTTGAAGTCTATAGTTTGCAGATTTGGAGTTCCGAACAAAGTCATCACTGACAAAGGAACCCAATTTACAAGTGCAACATTTCAAGAGTATTGCGAAGACCTCGACATTCAAGTCAACTACACATCAGTAGCTCACCCAGCAACTAATGGCCAAGTTGAGAGAGCGAATGCAGAAATATTGAAAGGACTCAAGACGCGCACTTATGAGCGCTTGAAGAAACATGGAGCCAACTGGATCGAGGAGCTTCCGTCCGCACTATGGGCAAGCAGGACTACACCTAACCGGTCAACTGGAGAGACACCCTTCTTCCTAGTGTACGGAGCTGAAGTAGTCCTTCCTCCGAAAATAACCATGAGGTCACCCCAGGTCCGGAACTTTGACGAATCCACGCAGGACCAGCTCCGACGTGAAGACCTTGACCTCGTCGACGAGGGAAGGTGCCAAGCAGTGGTTCGGAATGCACGTTATCACCAGACACTCCGCCGCTATAATCAAAGGCATGTGTGCAACCAATAGCTCGAGGAAGACGATCTAGTGCTGCGGAGAATACTAACTCGTGAAGGGATGAACAAAATTTCCCCCAGCTGGTAAGGTCCTTTCTGAGTGATCAAAGTATCCTGTCCCGAATGCGTTCGCTTGGCAACTGAGGATGGGACCTCGCTTCCTAATCCATGGAACATCGAGCACCTCCGTAAGTTCTATACTTATTGTCACAAAGGTGAGTATGTAATTATATACAATGTAAATTATAGAGTCTATAAACAGAGTTGTGTAGGTCCTCCGGGAGAACATCCGGACCCCTCCGGGAGTATCCGAGATGTTCAAGCAACACTTGATACATTCGTAGCACAAAAAGTGTAGCTACTTGCCTTGGGTTAGTACAAGATGTATAGCATGCTTAGCTTGGTTCCGTACCCTAAGTGTGTCCTTGTCGCCCCTATAATCCGGACCTATAATGAAATACATTGTTGTATAAAAGCAGACTCTACATGCATAAATTTTGTGCAGGTTTATTCTCTTTTATTTATCCTTCTCCTTCTTGTCTATAACAAATTGCGCAATTCTTGTCGAGGTTTAATCCAAGTTATTCATATGTTGTACAAGTTATACTAGTGGTCTTTTCTGATCTTAGCATTGCTGCATGGTCTACTCGCCTGAACGCAAAGCCAATGGAGGTCCGGAGTGTGCTATTGACTTAGCCTGGTCCTGCACCCTAAGTACGCCACTCTACCTACATTTCGGCAGGCCTCAGTAGGGCGGGTCCTAAAAGCATTCGGGTTTGGAAAAATTATATCAATGTGCTTGTTACCATATTGAGTTTCTTCGGATCTAAAATTCAAATAGGAACAGTAAGTCGCAAAATAGTTATAGATGAGAGGATGAATTTTATGGTTTTTCTTGTCTTTGATACACAGAAAAAATGAAAACTCATGGCGATGGTGGATGATGCCGGAGCTATTAAGCTCTGAAAACCACCAAGGTTGCCCGTTGTCGACTTTTTAGACGCTGAAAGTGGGCGCCGCCAGAGCTAACTAGCTCCGGTAACTCCCATGGGGGCCCGCCGTCGACGTGGAGTATAATGCTAATTGAAATGAAGATGGTGTAACCACCTGAGGGGGCCCGCCATCGATGTTTTACGCGTTGACACTGGGTATCATCGGACCTACCAAGTTCTGACAACCTCAGGGGCCCCGCCGTCGACGCAAGAAAAGCTCCCTCAAGAAGTCGAAAATAAACTTCGGACCTAAGAGCTACAAGTTCGAAGTGTCCAAGTCATCAACACATCGTCAAATCCTTTTGCTACATGTTCGCAATCAAATTGTGTATATCTACCAGGGGCAAACAAGATAAAGGACAGTGTATTGAAGACAAGGACAACAAAATGGAATTCATTGCAGAAACAGTGGACCATTCATTCGAATTATTGGATTACAAAATAAGGATTACAACAAAAGGCAAAAGGAAAAGGTCCTAGCTACTGGAGGATCTAAGTCCCGCGGAAAAACGATGCAACCTTTTCAGCAGCTTCTTGGACGCTAGCCCTGGCGGCATCCTCGTCTTTGGCAATGAGTCCTTCAAATACCGGATCTAGATAAAGTTGGGGGTCTCGGTTCTTGTAACATGCCAATACATACTCGGCGACGTTCTTGGCCAGAGATTTTCCATCCGTCTCCAGCTGGTCGGCGATGACATCACCTATCGCGTCGGGTTTGCTGCCTACAGAGCCAAGTACCACCAATGTCTGATCCAGCTCTGGTGCTGGGTTCTCCGGATGTACTGGACTAAAGCCAAGCAGCACTAAAGCTCTAGCCGCACGCTCCAGAAAATCCCATATCTGCAGGGACTTAGTTGCCCTCGAGCTCCACAACTCCTCCAGTGACCTTCTGGCCACCGCAAGCTCCAAACCTTCCCGAGCGAGGCGCTCGACCACTTGGGCATGTTGCTGCTTACTTTCAGCTACTTGCTTTTCGCGGTCGGCGAGCTCCGTTTCCCAGAGGTGGATGCGGTTCTGCCGTTCAGCCATGTCCTTCTCCCTGCTTCTTACTTTCCCTTCTCTGGTGGCAACATCATCTTCTCTTTTTGAGAGTTCCTGCCCCAGTTTCCAATACTTCTCCTCGTCTTCTTTGCTTCGCATATCAAGCTTCTTACTGCGATCTGCCAAATTTTGCTCCGCTAGAGTCAGCTTCTGGGTGAGCTTCTCTTCTCTTTTCAAAACATCCTCCTGCTGTTCCAGGAGTTTCTCTTCCCTTGCATCGAGGTCCACTCGGCGCTTCAGGAGGATCTCGCTCAATGCATTGAGGTTGTCATGACATTCGTCAGCAGCATCATTTCTTTCCTTGGATTGTTCGAGAATCCCCAGAGAATTAGCGTTGAGGGCCTTTATGGCGGCCTCCTTTTCCTCCAGCAACTTGCCCCAGTATTCCAACTGGGCCTTTTCCTTCTCAACCCACTCCTTCTGTTCAGCAAGCCTCGTCTGTGCAAGCTTGGTCTCAAAGTGGAGCCTATTGCACCAACACTCAAAGTGTGGTGCTCTTCTTCGTGGACCTTGTTGTCATGGTTGAAGGCGAGCTGAACCTGTTGGAGGCTCGAGCAAACATTTTCAATAGACAACGCCAAAGGAATAGGCTTCGAACCAGCCGGGGTCATCTCCGCCGGCTCCAGAGGGTCTTCAAGAACAAAAATAGGGTCCCACGCCACAAGCGTGGTTCCCTGAGCTCCTACGTCACTAGGGCTATCCTTTGGGAGCTCCTCGACCGCTGTTGAGGAAGATCCCACTGAAGCCGAAGGTCTTGCCGCAGGGTCTTCAGTTGCTGGCTCCGCGGGTGGAGAGCCTACTGCTGCTTCTTCAGGATGTTCCGGCTCGGGTATGGACACCTCCAGAGCAATTACCTCTGGAGCAGTCGTTGTAGCTTCGTTCGAAGGCACTTCCACTTCCAGCTCAGGCATCGGTAGATCAACTACCTCCAACTCAACTGCCGGAGCTTTAGGCACTTCCGGCTCAACAGTCGGAGCTTCAACTATCTCCGGTACAGAAGCTGGAGCTTCAGACACCTCCAGCTCAATCGACGGATCTTCAGTCACTTTTGGCAAGGGCGCTATGTAGCATCGAAGAGAACGTGAAAAGCTACCAGAGGGGGGGGTTAATGGTAGATTTAAAAATCTTATGCAGTGGAAACAATTAAATCCAAACCCCTTCGGCAGAAAAAAAATCTGTTAAAGAATTCATGTGTGACACTAATCTAAACGTGTTTTATCGTGACAAAAGTGATAAATATCAGAGATAATAAAGCCACGAAGAGAACACAAGAATAATCACTCAAATCCGTCGAGAGAAACTCAAGTTATGATCGAAAGATCGAACAAAGGTCAAATTGTCCTACCCGAGGAAAACAGTTCTGGAACGGTGCAAAGAAACTCGTGTAGATCGGAAACCACAAATCCAATGACCATGAAATTTTGACAGATGATAGATAATCAATTTGTGAAGACAACCCAAAAAGAATCACGTCGATTGGATCTATAAAACAAGTTATGATAAAACCACCAATTAAAGGTAGTGCTGTCCAGAAACTCGACTTGACTCAAGTCAGTTCCGAACACAACACCTTACGTGAGCACCTCACATAAGCATGTTGCAAAACCATAGTAAAACGATCCATCCATATCAACCAAAACGCACCAAAAACTTAGCAAATGAATACTAAGAAATCTTTCCAACAATGTAAAAGTTTGAAAATTTGCAAATGAAAAGCAGAAACACTGCGGTCAAGCTCTGGTTCTTGCTAAAGCTAACAGGATCTTGAGCCGGAGCTTACCAAAGCTAGTAGAACCTAGCGTTGGAGCTTACCAAAGCTAGTGGAACCAAGCACCCGCCGGAGCTTACAAAAACTAGCAGGGCTAGTCAACCCAAAAACCGGAGCTAGAAAAAGCAACTCGGAGCTTAGCAAAAACATGTCGGAGCTATCAAAAACATTCTGGAGCTAAAGACAAAACTCACCGGAGCTAACCAAAAGCTAGTTGGACTTTGCCAGCAAATCAGACCTAGCATCGTACGTACCCGGAGCTACCCAAAACAAGCCGGACCTACCATCGGACCTTGTTGTAGCTCGGAGCTAGAGTCGGACCTTGCTAAAAAGGTGTTTTAGCAGAATTCAAAACTTTTATCGCCATAGCCAATGTATTCAACACACATATGTCTCACAATCTCCCCCTTGATGAATACATTGGCAACACCATTTAAAAACCGAACATTTGCTTATTCTCATTAAAAGTTTTGAAGACAATTTCTCTCTTTTTGAAAATCTTGAAAAACAAATCTCCCCCTATAAATATTTCTCCCCCTTTCATAATTCACCATATTACCTCTCCCTGCACATTATCTCTCCCCCTTTGACAATGTATTCAGCAAGGTTCAAAAGAGAAATTTTAATTGTTATGAGCATATTATAACATATACATATAAAACAAAGCTAATCCAAGTCATAATATCAAGTAACTTACACTATCACATCAATGAAATACATAAAGTAGTGTAAGCCATGCTAGAGATCAAATGTAATTTTCAATTTAAGCAAGTCATGATCTCACAAACTTAACTATTTCAATACCTGAATGCATGACACCTTTTGCTGCATTTTATTATTTTTCAAGGCACAAATTTAGGTCATATGATATTTGCAAGAGATTATATGCGCATCTGCCTTATTCTAACCAACCAAGCCAAGCCTATGTCATTTGACAATCAGAAGCTTAAGGACATGGTTTTAGTCATACACAACTTCTTCAAAGTTCATATCTAAGTGCAATGATAAGCCATCTCAAAAGAAGAAGTGCGATGCATGCATATTCTCTTGATCTTTTCTCAACTTATATTTGTTCACAAAATCTTAACATGTGAGTTGATTACTTGATTAATTCTTTATGATTAAAAGCACTTGTGAGCATGCAACAAGTTCAAAACAGCAAGAAAGTTCGACCATGACCAGATTTAGTGTAAGTAATTATTCCAATTACTAGACATGGCAAAAACTACAAAATGTATAACACGAGTAATGTAGTAAGAACTTTCAGCATGTAAAAGGAATCACAAAGTCATATATGTATGAAATACTATGCTCATATTATTTTAAGTTCAGATTCACACATAGACTTTCCAAGTTTGAAAACTCCCCCCCCCCCAATTTAAGCCATGAGGATGCATAACCCCTATTTCACTACGAATGAAACAAAAACGAGTGAAATCCAAAGGTTTTATAAAAATGTCAGCCAATTGTTGTTTGGTATCTACATGGTGAAGCACAATGTTTCCTTTTTCAACATTATCACGGAGAAAGTGATACCTAATATCAATGTGCTTAGTTCTAGAATGTTGCACGGGGTTTTTAGCAATGCAAATGGCACTAGTGTTATCACAAAACAGTGGAACACTACCTAGATCAACCCCATAGTCCTTAAGTGTTTGAACAATCCAAAGAATTTGTGAACAAGCGATAGCAGCAGCTACATATTCAGATTCGGCGGTGGATTGTGCAACTGAACTTTGTTTTCTGGATGACCATGCAACAAGTGAATTACCAAGAAAATGGCAAGCACCGGAAGTACTTTTCCTATTAATCCTACAACCTCCAAAATCAGCATCGGAAAAAGCTTTCAAAGTAACGGTTGAGGAAGAAGGAAGAAAAATGCCAAATTCTTGAGTTCCATGTAAGTACCTGAGAATCCTTTTGACGGCTTGACGATGTGAAGCCCGTGGGGAGGATTGAAACCGTGCACAAAGACATACGCTGAATTTTATGTCCGGTCTTGATGCCGTGAGGTACAAAAGTGATCCGATCATGCTTCTATATTCTTTTTGATCCACGGGTTCACCATCTTCATCAAGTTCAAGTGTTGTTGTTGTTCCCATTGGTGTCTGAAGAGGCTTGCTTTTGTCCATGTTGAATCGCTTTAGGAGGTCTTTTGTATACTTCGTCTGATGCACGAAGGTACCCTCCTTGGTTTGCTTGATTTGCAGCCCCAAAAAGTACGTGAGTTCTCCCATCATACTCATCTCAAATTCTGAACTCATTATAGCTGAAAACTTGGACACAAGATCATGAGAAGCACAACCAAATATAATATCATCCACATACACTTGAACCAATAATGAGTCATTGTCATGCTTAAGCACAAAAAGAGTTTTATCAACCTTGCCCATGGTAAACCCCTTTTCAAGTAAGAATGTTTTTAACCTATCAAACCATGCTCTAGGGGCTTGTTTGAGACCGTACAAGGCTTTGGACAGTTTGAAAACATGATTAGGAAAATCTGAATTTTCAAAACCTGGTGGTTGTTTGACATAAACCTCCTCATCTATATAGCCATTAAGAAAAGCACTTTTAACATCCATTTGATATAGCTTAAAACCTTTAGATGCAGTGAAAGCTAACAAAATTCTTATGGCTTCTAATCTAGCAACAGGAGCAAAAGTTTCATCAAAATCTAGACCTTCAACTTGAGTGAAACCTTGAGCAACCAACCTAGCCTTATTCCTAACCACAACCCCATCCTCGCTTTGTTTATTTTTAAACACCCATTTAGTTCCAATTAAAGTGTGACCTTGAGGTGGAGGTACAAGTTTCCAAACATTATTTCTTTCAAAATTTTATAACTCTTCTTGCATGGCAATAATCCAAGATTCATTAGTGAGTGCGTGTGATATATCTTTGGGTTCAAAAGAAGCAACAAAAGCAGAATGAGCATGCGAGTTTGGATCATAAAACCTAGACCGTGTGACTCGTTCGTGCAAGCTTCCAATTATCTGTTGCATGGGATGATCTTTGTAAAAACGTAGGGGAACAGATGTCTCACAAGCTTCTTCTTCATTAGGTTCATTGTAGATTGATGAGCTTGTGACTTGTGGATGATCAGGAGCAGCATAGATGATAGCCGGAGCTTGTTCAATGTCTGGAGCTGGACATGCGTCAAGTTCGGAACTATCAGGCAGTATCACCGGCTCTTCTTCATCTTCGAAAATACCCTCCCTCTGAGGATATGGATCTGGTCCTGCAATACCGGAGCTAGTACCTGGGCTAGCTTCGTCAAAAGAAACTTCACAAGTCTCCACAATTTTGTTAGTGTCAAGTAAAAGCACACGGTAGCCTCTAGTATGAGATGGATAACCTAGAAACATGCCATCAATGTATCTAGGTTCAAATTTATCAAGATTACCATGTTTCTTAACAAAGCATTTGCAACCAAAGACCCGAAAGTGTGTGACACTAGGCCTATGTCCAAACTGGAGCTCATATGGTGTTTTACCTAGCTTAGCGCGCAAGAAAACACGATTTGAGACATAACAAGCGGTTGCAATCGCATCAGCCTAAAATTTCCTAGGAGTTTGATATTCATCAAGCATAGTCCTAGCCATCTCAACTAATATTATTTCTACAACACCATTTTGTTGAGGTACATATGGTGAAGAAAATTGATGATCTATTCCATTTTCAGCACAAAAGTGATCAAAAGATTGATTTTTAAATTTAGTTCCGTTATCACTTCTAATTGCTTTTAAAGATCCTGGGTGATCAATTGATAATCTAAGAAATAAAGTTCTAAAGTGACTAATAGCTTCATTCTTAGATGCCATAAAGTAAACCCAAGAGTATCTAGAATAATCATCAACAATAACAAGAACATACCATTTACCTCCGAAGGATTGAACACGTGAAGGTCCTACAGTGTCAAGGTGCAAAAGTTGACCCAGTTCAGTTGTCTGATCATTGTGAGAGGAGTATGTGAACATGCAACCATCTTACCATGTCTACAAGAAGAGCACATAATTTCTTTGTCCCCTTTAAGCTTAGGCAGCCCACGTATGCGATCAAGAGCACTAACACGCGTTAGGTGATCAAAGCCTACGTGACCAAGTCTACGATGCCAAAAATATAAGTCTTTGGAATCATTAGCAACTAGACACCCATGCTTAGAGAAAGACATGTCAAAATCAGCTTTAAAAACTCTTCCAAAATGAGACATGTTAAACAAAAGCTCACTATTTGAATCTACAACTTTGCAGCAATTTTTAGTGAAAGTTATTTCCAAATTCTCATCAAGCAATTGAGAAACAGAAAGCAAGTTGTACTTCAAATTTTTAACAAGTGCCACATCTTTTAGAGTGTAGTGATCATTTACTCTAACCGAACCTTTAGAAATAATAGGAGTTGAAGAATTATCGGCAAAAGTAACATTCTCTACACGTGACACAAAAGAGAGGGAGGAGAACTATTCTCTGTTACCGGTCATGTGGCGTGAGCATCCAGAATCCACAATCCATATGTTCTCCTTCCTCAAGCATGAAGCCTACATAGAAGCACAATACGTCAATGACTCAATACTGGGGTTAGTCAAAAGGCATTTAGGTATCTAGTACCGAGTCACACGACGTGCAGCAGGAAAAACACGCGAAAGCTGAGATAAAACAGCAGGTTTATGAGTCAAAGGTTGAGGTTTTCTATTCTTAACAATTGATTTAGAAGTTGTTACTTGTTTAGAGTGAAAACCAGTAGCTCCGAAGGTTAAAGTAGAAGGTCCAGAGGCAAAAACTGAAGCTCTGGAGGGAACAACAGAAGGTCTGGGAGCTCTCGGAGCTATCGGAACTACCGGAGCTGCCTTTGTAGATGTCTTGCCAAAAGGTCTGGAAGCTATCTTTTCAAATTTCTGTCTCATTAAAGCAGGTTGCATGTTTCCAAATTTAGGTTTAGCATGAAAGTTATGAGATCTAGCAGACATTTTATCCTTTTTAATTTGTTTAGCTAGTCTATAACAAAAATCTATGACATGACCATCTTTATCACAATAAGTACAATGAAACTTAATTTTATAATCATGTCTAGATGAGCACCCAACATTAGAAACAGAATTAGAAAGCATTCCTGCAGATTTGAAAATCACTTCTTTTTGTTTAGGAACTGTTTGAATCAAACCACTTCCTAATGACTTTACAATTTTAGGTGGATGTGTCTTAGCATGAGTATGAGAATCAAAACCTAAACCAGATTTATCATTGCAAGACTTGGAAGAATTCAGCAGCAAGTTTAGGTTCTTATTCCCATTACAAAACCGATCTAATGTCCTATGCATGTTATCAAGTTTATTGGACAGATCAAGGCAATTTTCACATGAAGATTTTCCTTTTAGTTTGCAATTGGAACAATATTTAACTTCATGAGAACGTAAAACATTATTCAATATTGAAATTTCATTCATAGCTGAATGTGGCCTAGAGGGGGTGAATAGGCCTTTTTCAAAATTGTCGGAACCTGCAACACTTACCAACCAATTCAAAACCGAGATATCGGACTAGTCCGGTAAAGTGCGGACTAGTCCGATGTATGCGGACTAGAAGATTAGGTTTGATCGATTAACTTTATTCTTCAATATATGCAGCGGAAATATATGATTAAACAAGGTGTTACAAGGTTGTGAATCAGGTTATATCACAATTCAATCTTATACTTGATATTTCAACATAAAGTAATCAAGATCAATTGTAACCCTAGATTGATATAATGTAAAGGATAATGAACACAAAAGAAGAACACAAGAGATTTATCCTGTGGTTCAGTTCCCACAGAGGCAACCTACATCCACGTTGAGGGGTCCACAAAAGGACCGGGTATTCTCTAACCCTACCCTCTTCGGATCGCCACGAAGGCCAATCCTCTTCCACTTATCTCAAAGGGGTGAATAACCGAATTTAAGGGGCCTTCTCACACGTTGAGAGCTCCCTTGGATTACAACACAAAATACCACCAAGAAGGCACTCAAAAGATTGCAATTAAATCGCAGGAGTGGTTAGAGAATCAAACCAAGAGCTCAATGTGGTGTTGAACGTGTCTCTCCAATGAACTAGAGTGAATCCTCAAAGGATTGATCTTTGTTGCACTTAATTTTGTGGAGAGATGTGGTTTTTGAGGATCTTGGGAGGTGTGACGGCACTAGGGTTCAAGAGAGAGAGAGTAAAATATGGCCGTGCAACTCTATTTATATGGGTTTCTAAAAGTTACCGTTAGGGTTCAGAAAGATCGGACTAGTTCGAGGTGGTCACCGGACTAGTCCGGTGTGCTGTGTGAAGCAAACCCTAAATGTCCCGAAATATCGGACTAGTCCGATAGTCATCGGACTTGTCCGGACATGTGAAACCCTAAGTGTATAGGATGACAAGTCCGCACTTGGAGGACTTGTCTGATTTAGTTCAGAGGGTATTTCGTACTAGTCCGTGCAAATATCAAACTTGTCCGATTTGGACCAAAGAGGATATCGGACTAGTCCGGTTGTGATCGGACTTGTCCGATTTTGTGTGACTTGTGAAGTGTTTTGAGGACTAGTCCGCACTGGGGAGGACTAGTCCGATTCTAGTCAGAGAGATATCGGACTAGTCCGATGGATATCGAACTTGTCCAATTTTGTGCAGAGAGGATATCGGACTAGTCTGGTGTTAGTCGGACTAGTCTGGTCCTGTGTAACTTTGTGCAATATGTGTGTTTAATTGTGACTGAGCTCTTGGTATGTGTTTTCTTAACACACTCCATACACAATGATCTACTATTCTTCTTCCTTGAGCTCATTTCCACTTTGCTCCTCATTCTTCCTTCTTTTTGGCACTTTGGTCATTTTTCTATTAAAAACCTGCACTCATCTCAACAAAGAGGTTAGGATCCCAATTTCTTGTCATAAATCATCCAAAACCCACAAGGGAGTCCTAGATGCACTTTCAATCTCCCCCTTTTTGGTGATTGATGACAACCAATTGAGATATCACAAAATATGATAAAAATTGAGATTTTCATAAAGTATGCACATATGAGTCCAAAATACATCAAGTAGTGAAAGCATAGTCCATATGTGCATTCTTTATGGTGGGATGCATAACTAAGTGCATTGAAACATTTAGAATGACATAATTGACATTAATTACCCAATAGCAAGCATAAATGTCATTCTAGAGCAAAATCACAGTTTTCACAAATACTACTCAAAGGATCAAATAATTGCATCACAGAACCATAATTAACTTAAGATCATTGTTAAAACTTTACAAGCCACAAAAGAGTTAAAAGAAATATAGCATAGGGCTCTCTCCTCTCAAAGTACAACTAAGACTAAGACCCCCCCTCAATCTCTCCCCCTTTGGCATCAAGACACCAAAAAGAAGGAGATGGGGGTCCTAAGGTCTTCACTCTTTGATGTCGGTCCTCTCGTCATCATCTTCATCATCTTCATCTTCAGCTTGATGGGGAGGAGGAGGAGTAGGTGCGGAGCTACTCGAGCCCCCAACGCCAAAGTAGGCAAGCTCGGAGGGGGTCAAGGGCCCGAGCTCGGAGAAATCAGAATCTGAGTCTTCGGAGATTATTGGAGACCCAATTGGCTCAATCTCCAGTTTCTGGCAAATTTGCTTCACATTTGCCTTGATATACTTCATGTCCTCCTTTCTTTTCTTTTTGAGCTTATGGGCCTTCACTTCTGCCTTTTTGCAGGAGGCAAAGATTGCAGTCAGATATTTGAGAATTCCGCTGGCTGAACCTTTTTGAGGGGCTGCACTAGAAGCGGGGGCAGCCCTTATATCTTCTCTTCTCCTTGCCGGTGCCTCGGGACTGGAGGCCGGCGAGGGAGCAACCTGCGCACTTGGCTTTTGAGGCATTTGAGGCCTCAAGGGGAGATGCTCCACATCTTTCACAAACTCAATCCCGGTGACTTTTTCAGTCACAAACATTAGATAAGGAGCATATCCACAGGACCTGTTAGGAGTGCAGGATATGTTCACAATATCATTCCAAATGTATTCCGCCACATCAAATGGGCGGTCCTTGCTTATGACCCTCATCAGAGTCCTGAGGTGTCCTTGCACACTCCCAGTATGTCCATCCTTGGGAGCGATAGTCTTCCTCAACACCCTGTTCAGCACCACAAAGAATGGCTTCATGTTTTTGGTGGAGGGAGGGTTGAACTTTGAGTTTGGCTCATATAGGAACTTCATCATATCCTTCTCAATGACACCAATGTTGTGAATGACCAGGCATTCAGATCTTGTGGTGTCAAGGTGAAGCAGGTTAGCAAAATCTTCTTGAGTAATGCTGTACTTGGATCCATGGGTCATCCAAGTGACACTCTCCTCATCTTCACTAGAGAAGTGACAGGTTGCAAAGAACTGTGCAATCACTTCATCATTCCAGTTATTCCTGAAGGCGAAAAGATCTCTCAGTCCATGCCTCTCAATGGCTCTCACTACCTCAGTGAATGGTGAGCAGCCCTTCTTCTCAAAATGTGCCCAGTCAATCTACTGACTGCGCACAACTGGTGTATTCATTTGGAGATACACCGATCTGTAGAAATCAGCATGGAAGTTGCACCAGAATCTTCCATCAACAGCTTTCTTCGGTCGGCCATACCAATCGATGCTTCTGAATTTGGCCGCCGAGTCACTGCCCTTCCCGTTGAACTTCTCTTCATTGGGGTCCCGGACTCCTTCCCTTGGAGCATGAAGTTTCAACGGGCCAACCGGACCTGTAGCAATTCCTTTGCCCTTGCCCTTTGCTAGGCGTGCACTTGCCGTGCTAGGGCCACCACAGGTGGTAGCCCTAGAAGCAGGCACCTTGGAGGATGGCTTCTTAGCTAACACTTTCCTCCAAGCCTGTGGAGGAGACTGAGCTGGCTCGGACGGTCTTTCTTGGCGCTTCTTGCCAAGACCCGTCGATGTCCGAGGTGCCACCTCGTGGTCCATCTCGGCCTCAAAGTCGGAGACATCATTGCCCGAGCTCGACATGACCCGAGAATGAGTGGCATGAATGATAACGAATGATAAAAGACATAGGTGTGAAAGGATAGCAAGGAATTGCATTGAGGAATTGAAGAATTAGGTTTTGAGTTCAGAAACATCGAACTTGTCTGGTGCACAGGCACGAACTAGTCCGGGGGACCGGACTTGTCCATGCATGGACCGGACTAGTCCGGTGTTCATCCTCAAACACCTAAGAGACTGGACAAAAGTTTATTCCTAATGCACAACAAGTGTAGCATACACGTAATACATCAAGGAGGCATGTATATAGTGAAATATGCTAGGCTATATGGTCAACAATGAAGAAATTTGGAATTTCTAGGGTTTGAGCGAAAATTACCGGAAAAAATGCTTGAAGCTTGGAGATGAGGGTGTTGAAGGCCGGACAAATCCGCTAGCTTCAATCCTCAAGTGGACAAGCTTGATTTCCACCCAAATGTGAAGCTTTTTGGTGGAGGGAGCAAGAAATCGCCTTGGGAGCTCGAGCACGAAGAGAGAGCACGCGTGAGGCAAGAGTGGAGGTGAAGAAATTAGGGTTTGGCGGCGGCTAGGGTTATGGACACGAAAAATCGGACAAATCCGGAGATGACCGGACAAGTCCGAACTTTTCCAGAGGACAATATCGGACTAGTCCATTGTTTACCGGAGTAGTCCGGCCTAACCGGCACTCTACGGACTAGTCTGCATGGGCGGACTAGTCTGGGCAACCACGGACTAGTCCGTGGTCACCAGGAGAGAATTGCTTAGCCCATTCATATATATTTTAAGGTACATATTTAGAGAAAAGAGAGGCAAAACAACTCAAATAATCTTGATGAATACGATCAGTGAGCATACAACAATCAACCAATGATCATAATTCACTAAGATCTAGTAATTGACATAGTTTTTTAGAGAAAATTGAGAGAGATGATTTTCACAATCCAATCAACATATTTGAAGAATTCATACAGGTAAGCAACATTTCAAGCCACACTCCGAGCATCAAGGATATTTAGTTCATTTCGGAGTTCACAAAAACGCTTTTCATCAAGTGGCTTGGTGAATATGTCGGCCAATTATTTTTGGGTATTGACTTGGGAAATGGCTATGTCTCCTTTCATGACATGATCTTTCAAAAAGTGGTGTCTTATATCTATGTGTTTAGTTCTGGAGTGCTCAACTGGGTTGTGGGCAATTTTGATAGCAGTTTCATTGTCACAAAGGAGTGGAATATGGTTCATATTGTAACCATAGTCCCTTAGAGTTTGTCGCATCCAAAGGAGTTGTGCACAACAACTCCTGGCTGCAACATACTCCGCTTCGGCTGTGGATAAGGCAATGGAATTTTGTTTCTTGGAGGACCAAGAAACTAAGGATCTCCCTAGGAATTGGCATGTACCGGAAGTGCTTTTTCTATCTACTTTGCACCCGGCATAATCTGCATCGGAGAGATTGAGTTTTGAGCCTTTTGGGTACCAAAGACCAAGGTTGGGTGTATGAACCAAATATCTCAAGATCCTTTTTACGGTTGTCATGTGACATTCCTTACGATTGGCTTGAAATCTTGCACACAAATGTACACTCAACATAATATCTGGCCTAGATGCACATAAATAGAGTAGAGAACCAATCATGGAGCGATATACCTTTTGGTCGATGCTAGGTCCATATTCATTGAGATCTAGGTGGCCATTCGTTGCCATGGGAGTTTTTATGGGCTTCGCCTTGTCCATGCCAAACTTCTTAAGTATGTCCTGCGTGTACTTGGTTTGGCTTAGGAACGTCCCTTCCTTCTATTGCCGCACTTGGAATCCCAAGAAGTACTTTAATTCTCCCATCATTGACATTTCAAACCTGTCTGTCATGATTTTACTAAATTCTTCACAAAAAGATTGGTTAGTTGACCCAAAGATTGTATCGTCAACATAAATTTGACAAATAAAAAGATCATTATCAAAATTTTTCGTAAATAGTGTATAATCTACTTTGCCAATCTTAAAGCCATTTTCAATTAACAAATCTCTAAGACACTCATACCAAGATGTAGGAGCTTGTTTGAGGCCGTAGAGAGCCTTACGCAATTTAAATACGTGGTAGGGGAACTCTTCGTCTTCAAACCCGGGTGGTTTCTCCACGTACACCTTTTCCTTGATTGGTCCGTTGAGGAAGGCGCTTTTCACATCCATTTGATACAACTTGAAATCATGGTGAGTAGCATATGCAAGTAATATTCTAATAGATTCAAGCCTAGCTACTCGAACAAAGGTCTCATCGAAATCCAAACCTTCAACTTGTGAATACCCTTTGGCCACAAGTCATGCCTTGTTCCTTGTCACCACCCCGTGTTTGTCTTGTTTGTTGTGGAAGACCCACTTGGTGCCGACGATGTTTACATTGGGTCTTGCCACAAGTTCCCACACCTTGTTTCGCTTGAAGTTGTTCAATTCTTCTTGCATGGCCACCACCCAGTCCGGATCTTTTAATGCATCTTCAACCCTGCGTGGTTCCAAAAAGGATACAAACAATAGTGCTCACAAAAGTTAGCTATGCGAGATCTAGTGGTCCTTTTGGATGTCACCGATGATATTGTCGATTGGGTGATCACTTTGGACGCATTGGTGTACTCTTGGGTGTGGCATTTGAGGAGTTGTATCTTCATGATCATCTGCTTCTCCCCCTAAGTGATTGCCTTCGTTGACTTGTTGATTATCTTTGTATTCTTGTGGTTGGTCTTGTGTTGATGCTCCCCCTTGATCGTTGGTCTCCTCTTGTGGTTCATCTTCCTCATGTACGTGTGGAGGTGGCTCTTGTGGTCGAACCTCACCTAGAGCCATCCTTTTCAATGCTTGACAAGGAGCTTCTTCTTTACCTAGTTCACATGGATCAACTTGCTCCTTTTGGGAGCCATTAGTCTCATCGAACACTACGTCACGTGCTACTTCAACAAGTCCGAAGGTCTTGTTGAAAACACGATAGGCGTAAGTGTTCGAATCATAGCCAAGCATAAAACCTTCATCGGACTTCGAAGCGAACTTTGAAGTCCTAGGCTTCTTGTTCAAGATATAACATGGAGAACCAAAAACTCGAAAATATGAAATATTTGGTTTGTTACCGGTGAGTAGCTCATAGGATGTCTTCTTGAGTAGTCGATGAAGATAAAGTCGATTTACGGCGTGGCAAGCTATGTTAATCGCTTCCGCCCAAAATTGATTCGATGTCTTGTACTCATTGAGCATTGTTCTTGCCATCTCTATGAGTGTTCGATTCTTTCTTTCGGCAGCTCCGTTTTGTTGTGAGGAGTACGGTGCTGAAAATTCGTGCTTTATGCCTTCTTCATCAAGGTACTCCTCCACTTGCGTGTTCTTGAACTTCGTGATGTTGTCGCTTCGAATATTCTTGATTGACTTCGTTTTGAGCTCGCTTGAAGAACTTCTTGAGTATTCCTTGTGTCTCTGACTTATCATGCAAAAAGAAAACCCAAGTGAAGCGATAAAAATCATCAACGACAACTAAACCATATTTGTTACCCCCGATGCTTATGTAGGCTATTGGACCAAATAAGTCCATGTGTAGTAGCTTGAGTGGTCTTGTTGTAGTCAGGAAGTTTTTGGCGAGGTGAGGTGCTCCCACTTGCTTCCTGGCTTGGCACGCGCTACAGGGCCTGTCTTTCTCAAATACAACATCCTTTAAACCTCGGATGTGATTGCCTTTGAGGAGTTTTTGAAGGTTCCTCATACCAACATGCGCTAGCCATCTATGCCACAGCCAACCCATGTTGGTCTTTGCAATCAAGCATGTGTCAAGTTCAGCTTTATCCTTGTTGAAGTCAACAAGATAGAGCTTTCCCTTTAACATACCCTTGAATGCAACGGAACCATCACTCCTCCTAGAAACGGTCACACCCTCATTAGTGAACAAGCAATTATAACCTTTGTTGCATAATTGAGATATGGATAGCAGGTTATAATCTAGGGATTCAATATGTAAAACATGAGAAAGTGTGTGTTTAGAGGATATTGCAATTTTACCGGTACCGAGCACTCTTCTTTGACTATTATCTCCAAAGTAGATGCCCTCGTTTGGGTCCTTATTCTCTTCATATTCCATGAACATTCTTCTTTCCCTAGTCATATGATTGGTGCAGCCACTGTCTAGCACCCATTCAGATCCACGGAGGAATAGGCCTGCAAAAAACAGATCATGCTTTGGTTTTAGGTACCCAAGATTGCTTGGGTCCTTGGAGGTTAGTTACAATACATTTGGGCACCCACACATGAGACTTGGTGTTCCCATGGCGTGGCCCAACATAATGAGCATAAACCTTGCCAAAATTATTTCTCATTAACACATAGGAGGCATCAAAAGTTTTAAACAATAGCTGTTGTTGTTTAAGTACAGGACTAGTCTGGGGGGCCAGACTTGTACGTAGGACCGGACTTGTCCGGACACCGACCGGACTAGTCCGGTGTTCATGTGTAGTTGTTGTCTTAATCTGTGACTTTCCAATTTGAGAGGGCCTTCCTTTTACAAAGGTAATCCTCTCCTTGTTATTCTTATGGCTTCTAGCATGTTGCTTTTCACCATAAGAATAACCAATGCCATATTTGACATTTGGAGGTCTTTTGACCAAGTATGCACTACGTGCATATTTGATCTTCTCCTTGTCAAATATGCCACTTTGGGCAGGATGTTTATCCTTTGTAGAGGTTGGCTTATCCCACAAACTGGTGTCACCTTTCTTACATGTGCAAGCATGAGCAAAATCAGTTTTAGTGGGTTGAGAAGGTGAATTTGAAGAGGAGGAAGGTTCACTCATCTTGAGTGACTCAATCTGCACTTCAAGGATCTTGTTAACCTTGATCAGGTTAGCAAGTTGGTCCTTGATTGTGGCATTTGAGTCAGTTAACTCCAGGCAAGTTTCCTTGCTCGAAGCTAACTCAAGCTCGAGTGATTTGCTTCATTCCTTTTCAAGTTCTAGAAGTTTGTCAAGTTCGACATATTCCTCCTTTTGGGAGATGATCATGTCCTCTTGACGATGTATTAACCTCTCCTTCTCAACAAGTTGATCAAGCAAAAATTTCATTTTAGTAGCTGTTTTCCTATCTAGTCCAATAAGCATGTCCTCATTATCACTATTGAGTTCATCATCGCTAGAATAGGAATGCACGGAAGGGGGTTTAATGGTTTCCTTGCGTTTACCTTCCTTTGCCATAAGGCAAGTGCCATCTCCCTTCCATGCGCCAAGTGTAGGGAAAAGGGTAGACTTCTTGGATGTCTTCTCGATGGCTATGCTAGCCATCTCTTCTTCAGACGATGAGGACTCATCATTTGAGTCCCACTCTTTCCCAATGTGCGCTTGTTTGGCTTGTTTCTTCTTCTTGAAGAATTTCTTGGGTTGAGGCTTGGCTTCTTTGGTCTATAAAGTGGTTATACTCACCACAGTTATAGCATGCCCGCCTCAACTTTGGCTTCGTTCTTTCCTTGTACTTTCCTTCGCTTGACTTTGTACCTTGTCTCTTTTTCATTATTCTCTTGAATTTCTTCATGAACAATATCATGTCTTCTTCATCCAATTCACTGCTTTCGTCGTCACTATTTTCCTCTAGTTGTGCTTCTCTAGCTTCTTTGGATAGGGGCTTGAGAGTGGTCTTCAAAGCAACCCCTTTCTTCTTTGCCGAAGTGAGGTCGGCGATCTCCTTGACATGTTTTGCTTGTTTTTCCATCATCTCGAAGTTGATGATCTTTCCAAGCAGTTCATCCAGAGTCAATCTTTTGTATCCGGGGCTTTCTCTGATCATGGAGCATAGTGTGACGTTGCGAGGCATAAAAGCTCTAAGGATGAGCTTTACCACCTCGTGGTCATTCCACTTCTTACTTCCGTATGATCTGACCTTGTTGACGAGTGTCTTTAATCGATTGTACATGTCTTGGGGTGACTCGTCTTCTTCAATTGCAAATCTTCCTAGCTCGCCTTCAATCATTTCGATTTTTGCTTCACGCACATGTCGGTCACCTTCATGTGCAGTTTGTAGTGTGTCCCATATCTCCTTAGCAATTTCGAGTCCATCCACCTTGGTGAACTCGTCCCGACCGAGTGAAGAGGTTATTACGGCCGCCGCTTGAGCATTTCGGTAAATTGCCTGCTCTTGGCTGGGGGTGAGCTCTTCGTCATCGTTCGGGATATCTATCCCTGTGCACACAATATGCCACAAACTTGGATTGAGGGAAATTAGATGCATTTTCATATTTTGCCTCCACATTGAGTAATCACTTCCATCGAAGTGTGGGGCTTTTCCAAGTGGGATAGATAAAAAATGATTGTTATTGGAATTGAGACGATCATAGTTAAAAGGATATCGGGAGTAGTCGGTGTGACTACTCCCCTTCTTCTTCTCTTCAACTTTTACTTTCCCTTTGGAAAGTGTCTTCTTTCTTAGGAGCGCCTTTAGCTCCAGTGTCTCCTCATCGTCGTCCTCGAAGTCTTGAATGGCTTCGAGGAGCTTCTCCACCTTGAGGTTCTTTTCATCATCAACCTTCTCTTGGTTGTTGCTCTTGTGGGTGTCCTTCATGTCCGATATGATCTCCTTCGAGCGATTAGTCTCTTTCTTGAAGAACTTGGCTCTGATACCAATTGAATGTGGCATAGAGGGGGGTGAATAGGCCTTTTTGAAAATTGTCGGAACCTGCAACACTTAACAACCAGTTCAAAACTAGAGATATCAGACTAGTCCGGTAAAGTGCGGACTAGTCCGGTGTATGCGGGCTAGATTGATTAGGTTTGATTGATTAACTTTATTCTTCAATATATGCAGCGGAAATATACGATTAAACAAAGTGTTACAAGTTTGTGAATCAGGTTATATCACAATTCAATCTTATACTTGATATTTCAACGTAAAGTAATCAAGATCAATTGTAACCCTAGATTGATATAATGTAAAGGACAATGAACACAAAAGAAGAACACAAGAGATTTATCCCGTGGTTCGGTTCCCACAGAGGCAACCTACATCCATGTTGAGGAGTCCACAAAAGGATCGGGTCTTCTCTAACCCTACCCTCTTCGGATCGCCACGAAGGTCAATCCTCTTCCACTTATATCAAAGGGGTGAATAACCAAATTCAAGGGGTCTTCTCACACGTTGAGAGCTCCCTTGGATTACAACACGAAATACCAGCAAGAACGCACTCAAAAGATTACAATTAAATCGCAGGAGTGTGTTAGAAAATCAAACCAAGATCTCAATGTTGTGTTGAACGTGTCTCTCCAATGAACTAGAGTGAATCCTCAAAGGATTGATCTTTGTTGCACTTTATTTCGTAGAGAGATGTGGTTTAGAGGCTCTTGGGAGGTGTGACGGCGCTAGGGTTCGAGAGAGAGTAAAATATGGCTGTGCAACTCTATTTATATGTGTTTCTAAAAGTGACCGTTAGGGTTCAGAAAGATCGGACTAGTCCGTGGTGGTCACCGGACTAGTTCGGTGTGCTGTGTGAAGCAAACCCTAAGTGTCCCGAAATATCGGACTAGTCCGATAGTCATCGGACTTGTCCGGACATGTGAAACCCTAAGTGTATAGGATGACAAGTCCGCACTTGGAGGACTTGTCCGATTTAGTTCAGAGGGTATTTCGTACTAGTCCGTACAAATATCGGACTTGTCCGATTTGGACCAGAGAGAATATCGGACTAGTCCGGTTGTGATCAGACTTGTTCGATTTTGTGTGACTTGTGAAGTGTTTTGAGGACTAGTCCGCACCAGGGAGGACTAGTCCGATTCTAGTGAGAGAGATATCGGACTAGTCCGATGGATATCGGACTTGTCCGATTTTGTGTAGAGAGGATATCGGACTAGTCCGATGTTAGTCGGACTAGTCCGGTCCTGTGTAACTTTGTGCAATGTGTGTGTTTAATTGTGATTGAGCTCTTGGGATGTGTTTTCTTAAAACACTCCATACACAATGATCTACTATTCTTCTTCCTTGAGCTCATTTCCACTTTGCTCCTCATTCTTCCTTCTTTTTGGCACTTTGGTCATTTTTCTATTAAAAACCTGCACTCATCCCAACAAAGAGGTTAGGATCCCAACTGCTTGTCATAAATCATCCAAAACCCACAAGGGAGTCCTAGATGCACTTTCAATAGCATCTTTTAGTTTCTTATCAAGATTGTCACATGCAGAACAATGCAAATCATTTGTTGAACAGGAAGCATCTTTTAAGTTTTTATCATTATGTGCAGCAAGCTCTCTGTTCTTTTTAATTTCTTCATCAAGTCTATCTAGAATGGAGGAGTGTGCACTTCTTAATGTGGACAATTGTTCATAGATTAAGTCACATGAGGGACATGCATCATCACTAGAAATCAGAGATTTTAACCAATTGATTTCAGATTCTAGTGATTTAATTTTAGCAGCATTATCCCTAAGTTTTTTGTCCTTTTTCTTGACAATAACAGTGGCACGAGAAATAGCATCACACATTTCATTATAGGTAGAACATACCTCATCATCGTCACTGTTGTGTTCTGCATCCTCCTGAATTGATCTTGATTTTGTTTTGCCCGCCATATAACATATGTTGGCCAAATCGTCATTATCTTCATCACGTTCAAAGTCTACGTCACTTGAACTGAGCTCTTGAAGCGTGGTGATGAAGCTATTAATCATCTTGCGTCCTATGGTACCCTTCTTCTTCTTGTTGGGATTTCCAGAGGTGGTCCGAACCTTGTTCTGTTTTTCTTCACGAGTAGTCCGACCTGAAAGGTTAAGGCATTCTATACGAAAGTGTCCTGTCTTATCGCATTCAAAACAGCGTTGAGCTCCGGAGCTTCCTCTCCTTCTAGTTCTCACATTTTGTAATACTTTTGAGAATCTAGTAGAGATGAGCGCTAGCTCCTCTTCTGGAAATTCCTCGATCTGCTCCAGGGTTAGTGAGGACAACAAAACAAGAGTATTGCAAGATGATGATTGACCGAAGCTAGACATATCACGTTGCGAGACAAATGCAATAGACTTATTTGGGTTCTTACGTGATAAGATGTCAATTTCATGAGTTTTTAGTTTAGAATAAATTACATCTAATGTAAGAGAACTCATGACAGTTGATTCACGAATAGATGTTACTTTCATCTCCCACATTGACATGTCTAATGCACTAAGAAGTTGCCTAGCATTCTTAGCATCAGAAAAGTTAACATTGACACTACGTAAGTTGCTAAGAATTTTATTGAAGCGAGCAAAGAGGTCATCGATGGACTCACCGGGTTGCATCTCGAAACGCATATATTCCTATTTGAACATATATTGTTTTACCTCCTTGATTGTGTTGGAGCCTTCATGATAATCACAGAGAGCTCTCCAAACATCGTATGCTGATCGGAGGTGCGCGACATGATCAAAGTCACTTTGAGTGAGTCCTTGGATGATCAAGTTTCGGGCTTTGTTGTTGTTGTCGACGTCCCATAGGTTTGTTACCATAACTTGATCGTTAGGTGGCACTTCGTAAGGCTTGTAAACCTTTTCCCATATTGCGAAGCCTTGCGCCTGGATGAAAGCCTCCATGCGTGCCTTCCAAACCTGAAAATCAATACCAGCAAACACACAAGGTTTGGTGGAGTATTTCTCCATGATGATTAGTAAAAAAACGCGTGCAAATCACAATGATTAGAGCAACCTGGCTCTGATACCAATTGTAGGATTGAAGAGCACGTGAAAAGCTACCAGAGGGAGGGTGAATGGTAGATTTAAAAATCTTACGCAGCGGAAACAATTAAATCCAAACCCCTTCGGCAGAAAAACGATATGTTCAAGAATTCGTGTGTGAAACTAATCTAAACACGTTTTATCGTGACAAAAGTGATATATATAAAATATAATAAAGTCACGAATATAACACAAGAAGAATCACTCAAATCCGTCAAGAGAAACTCAAGTTATGATCGAAAGATTGAACAAAGGTCAATCTGTCCTACCCGAGGAAAACAGTTCTGGAACACTGCAAAGAAACTCGTGTAGATCAGAAACCACAAATCCAATGACCGTGAGATTTTGACAGATGATAGATAATCAAGTTTTAAAGACAACCCAAAAAAGAATCACATCAATTGGATCTGTAAAACTCGAGTTATGATAAAACCACCAACGAAAGGTAGTGCTGTCCAGAAACTCGACCAGTAAAACTTGTCTGGAACAAGTTGGACGAACAAGGCACAAAAGTTCCTTTAAACTACGAATTTTATTCAACAGAACACAAGAGGAACAGCCCCAAAGTTGTTCACCACGAGCTCTGGGCTTCCTTGCTTATATAACCAACCCTTAGGCCAACTCAACTCAGATCCGGATTCTGATCCTACCCTGATCACGAATCCCATCTAACCATAAGTGTTCAAGATCTTCCTATACGCAGATATGAACAATCTCGAGACTTCCTAACAGACTCGGAACACATCCCATATTCCCAAACACAACTCAACTTTCGTGCAACACATGAAATCTACCATAACCAACTCGATATTTCCATACCGAGCCATAACCAACTCAGCCAGCAGCCGAAGTCATCATCCAGTACGATCCGATCCTTCCAATCAGATGTCCCTTCCTTAATCCGTCTCCAGAACCATGTTGCCACGTCATGCACCGCATGCATACGTGCGAACACATTCCTTCGACCTTCATATGCACTGCCCTTGATTCAATCATCCTGCGCGACCTCCTGACCCGCTCAACCACAATTCCTCCTGAACTTGGTTGTTGGAACCTCATCTCCTCCCTGAGATTAGTCCAAGGGATCCTGTCACCAGCCATGACTTGAACTCAAGCAACACCTGCACATGAACAAACAACCAATATGTACGAGCCCAAGTCCACGACTTGACTCAAGTCAGTTCCGAACACAACACCTTACGTGAGCACCTCACATAAGCATGTTGCAAACCACAGTAAAATGATTCATCCATATCAACCAAAACGCACCAAAAACTTAGCAAATGAATACTAAGCAATCTTTCCAACAATGTAAAGCAAGTTTGAAACTTTGCAAATGAAAAGCAGAAACACTGCGATCAAGCTCCGGTTCTTGCCAAAGCTAACCGGACCTTGAGTCGGAGCTTACCAAAGCTAGTAGAACTAAGCGCCGGAGCTTACCAAAGCTAGTAGAACCAAGCACCCGCCGGAGCTTACAAAAACTAGCAGGGCTAGTCAACCCAAAAACCGGAGCTAGAAAAATCAACTCGGAGCTTAGCAAAAACATGTCGGAGCTATCAAAAACATTCCGGAGCTAAAGACAAAACTCACTGGAGCTAACCAAAAGCTAGTCGGACTTTGCCAGCAAATCGGACCTAGCATCGGACGTAGCCGGAGCTACCCAAAACAAGCCGGACATATCGGACCTTGTTGTAGCTCGGAGCTAGAGTTAGACCTTGCTAAAAAGGTGTTTTAGAAGAATTCAAAACTTTTATTGCCATAGCCAATGTATTCAGCACATATATGTCTCACACGCTGGAGCTTCAGGTACCTCCGGCTCAAGTGCCTGAGCTTTCAACACCTCCGGTTCCTGCATCGGAGCTTCAGCCTCTGGTGCTATTGCTGGTAGTGCTGCTGGTGCATCTCCAACAACTTCTCCCCCATGGTCCAGCACTACCACGGGAGCTTCTGGTGTCTCTTTTGGATCCAAGTCCACAACAGCTGGCACCGGAGCTGCGTTCCTTCTGCCACCACCTGGGGAGGCTCAATGGTTGAAGCCGGAGCTTCAACATGCACAGTTCCAGTCGCTGTAGCAGATGCCAAAGCCTCAAACTTTTTTCTTGACACCCTGGAAACAAAAAGTCAAGAAGATTAAAAACATAATAAAAACAAGATTAGCATTTCAAGGTAAATTGATGATGCTTACCTGGGAATGCTACCACCCCAGTCCCCGCGAAATCTTTTCTTCTAAGGCCCGGAGACAGAGCCCACCAAATCTGGTGAGGTAATAACTTCGGACCTTGGTCGGTGGCCGTCTGCAGCAGCTGGAGACTTCTCAGCCGAAACCTCCCTCGATTAGGAAGGACCTCTGGACCCGGAGCTCACAGTCGACATCAGAGCTGGAGTTGACATGCTGGAGCTTGAGTCCCTCGAGGGCGCTAGCACCAAAGCAGGTGTGGTCACCGAAGGTCTCCTTCGCCGGGGAGAAGGGGCTATTGGAGTTCGAGTAGACCCGACAGGGCTCCCGTCAACATGCCTCAACTTACTCTTGCGGCTGGAAGATTCAGCCGGTTCCTTAGCTTTACCCTTGCCCCTGCCAACATCATCAACTCTCCGGCTCGCGGCAGGGGCAGTAACTCTTCGAGAAGCTCCAGGGATCGTAACCCCAGAGACAGGGCGCTTCTCTACCACGCCCAGGTCATCCAATACCGGCATTTTCCTCCAGATCTCCCTACTGACCTCCAAAACCATGTTCAGTGACAGGAAGGCTGCTGGCGGAGTCACGGTGTCACGGGAGACACCTCCATTTCAAAATTTCTTGAGATGGATCCTCAAATCTTCATCATCCAAGTTGGTGTTCAAACCGACTTCAATTCGGTCATGATCCATCTCACTATTGAATGCCCATGCAGGCCTTTCCCTAGTCTTCAGCGGGGCCCACCTGTTCACCAAGAAATTGTCGAAGACCATTTGGGGGGTCACTCCTCCCTATATGCATTATTCGATCCTTTCCAGGATGGGCTTGTACGCATTCGACAGCTTCGGAACTATGTTCCAGGTGTCGGTGTCGACATTGGGAAGACCCTCGGGCAGCTCCAGCTTCTCATGCTCCTCCACCGTGATGATCACCCAATACTTCTTCCAATCATCCCACTTGCCGGAGGGGAAGGACTTCAAGTACTTGAAGAAGGTCTGGAACAGCTCGATGCAGGGAGGCACGCCCACCCACATCTCGCATAAGTGGACGAAAGTTGCCACTAGCAAGAGGGAGTGGGGGCCAATGAAGCTGTAGGCCATAGAAGTCCAACACCATCAGGAGAAAGCTTGAGAAGGGCGGGATCAAACCCACCATGGCGTATGCCGAGAAGTACACCATATCTCTGACGCGCTCCTTCTTGAAGGGGATCTTGCTGAAGCGGATGTCCTTGTTGCAGGAGTTGCTGGACCAACCCATGTAGGTCTGAACACTCGCCATCTCCTCTTTGGTCTTGACCTTGCTGCGGGGAAGACCGAACTCCATCACGGCAAAGTGGAGCAAAAGTTGGAAGGATATGCGAGGAGTGGGAGGCTCTGAGCGCGAGTTTGATTGAAAGCGTGAAAAGTCCCCAAACCGTGCAGGCTTTCCTTCTTAAGTAAGCCTCTACAACACTTGGATGGAAGCCGCAAGGGGACCGAGGATATGCTCTCAAAAATCTACCTCGCCAATGATGAATGGGCCCGGGTCCACTTTGGCAAAAGAGCCGAAGTTTTTGCCCCAGGTGAACCGTTGTCATGATGGGTGGCAGGAAGCCCGAGGGCGGCAGCCTGACAAGGCGCTCGAAACCAATACGATGTTTATATCGGAAACCGACGACCTTCAATTTCATGAGATCTGTCGCGCGGATATCATCTGCCTCATTCAAGGAAATCCACGCGGCGATGGTTTAGCAGCGAACCATCACCCCAACTGCACCTTTGAAGCCTCAGTGCGAGAATCGAAGCTGGCCCCACCTCCGGTAGAATAACTTAACCCAAAGGGTTTCTCCCGAAGGTAGGCCTGGGGGCCACTGTCAGTACCTTGGATACTGGGTACCCCACGATACCGCAAGAAGTGCAAGGGAGTTCCACCTGTTAAAGTTGAAGACCTCTGTAGGCCCCACATGTTGCACGGCACTGGACCCGCCTCCTTCATATTGGTAGCTCCGGCACTACCACGTGTAATATAAGACCGGAGCTAAACTCCCTACTTAGGGAAGCTCTGTGCTTGACACGTGGCCAGTGACCACGGACCTAACCCCCACTAGAGGGAAGCTCCGGTGCCGCCATGTGTGTAGTGGATTCAGACCTTCCTCCCCACGAGGGGAAGCTCCAGAGCTGCCACGTGGAAAGCCCTTGGACCTATGACACCAAGGGAATACTGACGGATCTCCAACGGCACAAACATTCAAGGGACAATTATTTCTAGAGTTACAAGGCCTAATTACGCACCATTAGTACAATATTAATGACGCACTATCAGACGACCCTTAATACCGGTAATGCCACCATTAAGGCGCATTATCACGCTATTAGGGTGCTTAAACACACTTAAATCATGTGTTAGGCAATAATAACCGCTGGAGCCACATGTCGGGCTAGACAATTGATGTAACAATCATCCCTTGGTCAATAAAAGGGACTGTGTTGCACGATACAAGAGAACCAAGCTGATACAAACGCAAGCACGAGTGAATCCTCAATACAACAACACACACCCCATGGAGTAGGGTATTACGCTCAGGCGGGCCGAACCATGTAAATCCTCTGTGTCACCATCTTGTCTTGAATCTCCGCGCGCCCAAACCAATACAAGAACCTCTGCGGGCTACAATTTAGTAGTACCGGGGGAAGTGTCGTTCGTACGCTTTGACAATTGCCATGCAAGAAGAGTTAGAAAATTTTGAAAGAAATAATGTTTGGAAACTTGTACCTCCACCTCAGGTCATACTTTAATTGAAACTAAATGGGTGTTTAAAAATAAACAAAGTGAGGATGGGGTTGTCATTAGGAATAAGGCTAGGTTGGTTGCTCAAGGTTTCACACAAGTTGAAGGTCTATATTTTGATGACACTTTTGCTCATATTGCTAGATGAGAAGCCATAAGAATTTTGTTAGCTTTTGCTGCATCTAAAGGTTTCAAGTTATATCGAATGGATGTTAAAAGTACTTTTCTTAATGGCTACATAGATGAGGAGGTTTATATCAAGCAACCACCAGGTTTTGAAAATCCAAATATTCCTAATCATGTTTACAAACTGTCCAAAGCCTCGTACAGTATCAAACAAGCCCCTAGAGCATGGTATGATAGGTTAAAAACATTCTTACTTGAAAGGGGTTTACCATGGGCAAGGTTAATAAAACTTTTTTTGTGCTTAAGCATGGCAGTGACTCATAATTCGTTCAAGTGCATGTGGATAATATTATCTTTGGTTGTGCTTCCCATGATCTTGTGTCCAAGTTTTTAGCTATGATGAGTTCAGAATTTGAGATGAGTATGATGGGAGAACTCACATACTTTTGGGTCCGCAAATCAAGCAAACCAAGGAAGGAACTTTTGTGCATCAAACGAAGTATACAAGAGACCTTCTTAAGCGCTTTAACATGGACAAAACAATCCTCTTCGGACACCAATGGGAACAACAACAACACTTGAACTTGATGAAAATCGTGAACCCGTGGATCAAAAAGAATATCAAAGCATGATCGGGTCACTTTTGTACCTCACGGCATCAAGACCGGATATACAATTCAGCGTATGTCTTTGTGCACGATTTCAAGCTTCCCCATGTGCTTCACATCTTGAAGCCGTCAAAATAATTCTAAGGTACTTACATGGAACTCAAGAATTTGACATTTTTATTTCTTCTTCCTTAACTCTTACTTTGAAAGCTTTTTCGAATGCTGATTTTGGGGTTGTAAGATTGATAAAAAAAGTACTTCGGGTGCTTGTCATTTTATTGATAATTCACTTGTTGCTTGGTCCTCTAGAAAACAAAGTTCAGTTGCACAATCCACGACCAAATCAGAATATATAGCTGCTGCTAGCGGTTGCTCACAAATTCTTTGGATTGTTCAAACACTTAAGGACTATATGGTTGATCTAAATAATGTTCCACTGTTTTTTGATAACACTAGTGTCATTTCCATTGCTAAAACCCTGAGCAACATTCTATAACAAAGCACATTGACATAAGGTATCATTTTCTCCGTGATAATGTTGAAAAAGAAAACATTGTGCTTCACTATGTAGATACCGAACAACAATTGGATGATATTTTTACAAAAACTTTGGATTCCACTCGTTTTTGTTTCATTCGTAGTGAAGTAGGGGTTATGCAACCTCATGGCTTAAATTGATGGGGAGTTTTGAAATTTGGGAAGTCTATGTGTGAATCTAAATTTAAAATAATATAAGAATAGTATTTCAATTATATATGATTTGTGATTCTTTTTACATGCTGAAAGTTTTATTACATTACTCGTGTTATATATTATGTAGTTTTTGCCATGACTAGTAATTGAAATAATTACTTACACTAAATCTAGTCACGATCGAGCTTTCTTGTTGTTTTGAACTTATTGCATGCTCACAAGTGCTTTTAATCATGAAGAATAAATCAAACAATAGCCCACATGTTGAGCTTTTTATGATCAAATAAAAATCTAAAAAGATCAAGAGAATATGCATACATCGCACTTCTTCTTTTGAGACTACTTATCATTGCACTTTGATATGAATTTGGAAGGAGATGTGTATGACTAAAACCATGTCCTTAAGCTTCTAATTATCAAATGACATAGGTTTTGCTTGGTTGGTTAGAATAAGGCTAATGCGGCATATAATCTCTTGCAAATGTCGTATGATCAAAATTTGTGCTTTAAATGAAAATGAAAAATGAGTAATGTAGTAGCAAGTGTCCTGCCTTCAGGTTTTAAATTGTTTTTGTGAGATCATGACTTGCTTAAATTGAAAAATTACACTTGATCTCTAGCATGGATTACACTACTTTATACATGTCATTGATGTGATAGTGTAAGTTACTTGATAGTATGACTTGGATGAGCTTTGTTTTATATGTATATGTTGTAATATGCTCATAACAATTGAAAATTCTCTTTTGAACCTTGCTAAATACATTGTCAAAGGGGGAGAAATAAATATATCACACATTGCACATTCACGAGTTTTTACACGTTCTTCTTAGGGTGAGAATTTCTTTTTGAGATTTCTTTCTCATTTGATTTTTGATTTTCAAAAGGGAAGAAATTTGCTCTCAAAACTTTTCATGTGAATGAGTCAATGTTCGGATTTTAAGTGGTGTTGCCGATGCATTCATCAAGGGGGAGATTGTGAGACCTGCGTGTGCTGAATACATTGGCAATTAGGATAAAAGTGAGGGTTGGGATGCAAAGTTTTGAACCTTACACCGATACACCATGATACACCCGATACACACTGTCTGAACTTGTCTCAGTGCATTTTGGGAGTAACGTTACCTTCGACAGTTTTGGACTGTCCAAACTTTTCAAGGTGTTTTTGGAGAGTAACATTACCCTCGATGGTTTCGGATTGTCTGAACTTTTTCTCATGTGAATTGCACGTGTTTCACGCTTCGGAGTGTCCGAACTTTTTCTCACGTGACTCGCACATGTTTTTCGCTTCGGATTGTCCGAACTTTCACTCACATGAGATGCACGTGAGTCGAGAGTGTTCAATCTTTACAAACGTGTTTTTGGGAGTAAAATTTACTCTTTACTTGGTTAGGACTGTTCGAACTTTCGGACACGTGATTTGCACATGAGTTTGAGAATAGAGTGTCTGATCTTTTATCTTTACATTGTAGCATCGCTTTTGGTTGATTCGATATATTCTATTTGCTGAAATAATTGTACGGCGGTTCTGTTTTTAACTTGCAATGTTTCAAACATGCCTTTTTGTCTTATGAAAAGTTTGCTTAGTATTCTCTTACTAAGTTTTTGGTGTGTTTTTGTGGTTATGACTGATATCGTTTTGCTATGGTTTGCAACATGCTTATGTGACATGCTCACGTAAGGTGTTATGTTTTTAGGACTAATGAGAGTCAATTCGATGACTTGGGCTCGCAAAGATTGGTTGTTTGTTCATGTGCAGGTGTTGCTTGAGGTCAATACATGGCTGATGACGGGATACATTGAACTAGTCTTAAGGAGAAGATGAGGTTCAACAACCAAGTTCGGGAGGAGTTGTGGTTGAGTTGATCGGGAGGTCGCACAACATGTTTGGGTTAAGAACAATGCATATGAAGGTATCAAGGATGTCATTGGAAAGTGTTTGCACGTATGCAAGGGGTGCTTGGACATGGCTACATTGTTCCAAGACGTGATGAAGAGAAGTGTACGTGAATATGTGGTCAGAAAGGTCCAACCGATTGGATTGTGGACTCAGGCTGCGGCTGAGTCGGTTATGGCTCAAATACGGAAATATTTGAGTTGGTTTTGGTTAGAATTCGTGTTGGACACGAAGTAGAGTTGTAATAGGAATGTGGGATAAGTTACTAAAGTGTTTGAAAGTCTTAAGATTGCTTCTATCTGCCTATAGAAGAGTCTTGAGTAGTTATGGTAAGTTTGAGTTAGAGTTCAAGTAGGATTAGAGTCCTAGTTTGGATTGGGTTGGCCTTAGGGCTAGTTATATAAGAAAGAGAGACCAGATCTCATGGTAAGATGACTTTGGACTGTTACTCTTATGTTTTGATCAATAAAATTTGTAGTTTAGAGGATCTTTTGTGTCTTGTTCGTCCGACTTGTTTTTGTCAAGTCTTTCTCGTCGAGTTTCTGGACAGCACGACGTTGCCTCAGTGTTTTCATCATAACTCGAGTTTTAATGATCCAATTGACGTGATTCTTTTTGTGTTGTCTTTAAAAATAAATTATCTATCATCTGTGAAAGTTTCACGGTCATTAGATTTGTGGTTTCTGATCTACAAGAGTTTCTTTGCAGTGTTGCAGATCTAATTTTTACTCGGGTAAAATAGATTGACCCATGTTCGATCTTTTGATCATAACTTGAGTCTTCCTCAATGGTTTTTCATGATTCTTATTGTCGTGTCTTCGTGATTTGATTCTATATAATATCTACTACTTTTGTCACAGTTGAACACGTTTAGATCAGTTGCACACACGGTTTGTTTATTAGATTGTTTTTTTGTCAAGGAGTTTTTGTTGCTTCTACCGAAAAAGTTGTTAATCTACCATTGACCCCCTATGGTACTTTTTCACGTGCTCTTCAATCTTACATCCTCCATTATGCTTCTTTCTCCAAAACAATCCTGCCAATTTTGATGCCCAACAACCTGCATGCATGAATTCTCCAAGGACATGTGGAATACATTATTTATAAGTGATATGTGTGTAAGAAATGTGCAATCCTCCTTGAATATGAGTTATATTGAGGGTCAAAATAGTAGTTAACAACCATCAATAGCAAGCACATATTTCTAAAGTCAATTCTAGTGGCACATTTATGGATGTTCTAAAGTCGATACGCATGGCAAATTTATGGATTTTCTAAAGTTCTTCGTCATGGCAAATCTAAGGATTTTCTAAAGTCCATTCTCATGGCAGATCTACAAATTTTCTGAAGTCCTTCCTCGTGGCAAATCTACATAATACATGAAGTCTGTTCTCATGGCATATCTAATGATGTTCTAAAGTCGATCCTCATGGTAAATTTACAGATTTTCTCAAGTACATCCTTATGGAAGATCCATGGATTTTCCAAAGTCCATTCTCATGAAAAATCTGCATATTTTCTAAAGTCATTCCCATGGAAAATTTATGGATTTTCTAAAAATTCATTCTCATGGTCGACTCCTATGTTGTATGCAAATTCACATTTGAAATATACATAAGCAAATAAACGGGCACTCAGTATCCCGAACGGGGTTTCTCCATCATCAGAAAGTACAGAGATCTGGCTCTTAGGAAAACACATGAAGAGAACACATGAGACAAGACCCCCGCACACACACACTCTTCATATAAAAGTTTGTGGCAGAAGGCATCTCGGGGAGCTACTGACTTTTTTATCTTCACACGAACATCACCATCGGGAGAGCCGACGACCTGGAGGCTACAAAAATAACTCTGAGCTCTTGGGGACTTATTCAGTCACCAAATCTGGACCTACAGTTTCAACCCTAGATTGGATGCTGAAATGGATGTTGTATTACTCTTCATCATTTTCGTACTTCTATAGGAAAGCAACAACCATAGCATTAGAGGACATCTAAATCCTCAGATAAGGTGACTCTTCACCAGCAAACATCTCGCAGAGGTGGATGAAGACCACAACAAAATTCATCAACTCCTTGTTCCAAGGAGTTGGTACAGGAATAGGCGAATTACCCTGCCACTACCACAGGTGTAAGGACAGGGTCAGGTTATGAGGGCCCACCATAGGACTCCACTCAATTTCAACTACCTTTGAACGGAAGCCACGACATCTATATGTATGCCTAACGATCCACGTAAGTCTGACGAAGCACTAGGAGTCATCTTGCCTGGCACGTGACTCTCTAGCAGCTCATAACTTGATGGCTATGACTAAACCACTGAAGGCGGTTCAACCTCAATAAGACGTGCAACCACTGTAGTTACTTCATCCCTATCTTCCCTTCCACTTGTAAAAGGTTCCTTTTGCACTATGAAAGGGGGCCTTGGGGCTTGGGCCATAGTAGAAGGGGCTAGAACTCAGACGCTCTCAGAGAACGAAACTCTAAGAGAAGGAGAGCAACCTTGTAACCCATAAGCCTCTCAATACACACAAAGCAGGACGTAAAGCTCTGCTATGGACAGCTCAAACCTAGATAAATTGTTGTGCGTCTTTCCTACTTCCTAGAGTGACAATCATACCCTTTCCTTAAGGCGAGACCGATCTGATATGCCCCCGACCGAACTCTCAAGCGGCGATCCAACATATCACACATATATCTGTAACATACATCGACAAATAAGAATGATGATGAGAAAGAAACTGGGTAAAAGGGTAATGATGCAATGCATGTAAAAATATTGTCTACAGATAGGTCTTTATATTATAGTTGCTGAGATATTTTGAATTCTCAATACTCTTTTTCATTTTTTTAATGGTTTCATGTTTTTGCCACTAATGCTATAGTATTATAATGTTAATGTCTATTTTTAGGTCAATACTAGGGAATGAGGATATACATTAATGATTGGACTACAAATGATAAATGTCATGTAATTTTATATTACCCAAAACTGCATGTGTCCTGTAATTTTATATTGTCCAAAGGTGCAGTCATCTAATTCTCTTGTTGTAACTAGCTGTCTCTAAATGAATATCCAATTAATGGTCATATTTGGATTCATATTACAAGTTTAGTTACTTTGATTTTCCAGTATCTAATTGTAACTGTTGGTGTAAAGCATGCGATACTTTTACTACAATGATGCTCTATTGTTATAGATGTGTTATTTCAAACACTCATAACAACACACGAGTACTTACGTAATATGTTTGTTATAAAACCACAGTTAAACTGTCATAATACGAATTTAATCTATCATTTGGCAGTTAACTGCGTATAACCCAGGTGGAATATAACAGTAGGCAAAAAGAAAGGGCATCATGCAGCACTTCTTGCACACATGCTCCTGGTGAGTTGCTGGTTGCTGCCGGTCAAGTGATGATAGGTTAAATTCGTATGGCTACGATTGCTTTCCAAGACGGCACTGAACTTCCACAATCTTAAAATTGCGATTCTCTTCACCTTAGTACACATTGCTCTGGCAAGGTGTACACAGCAGACAACTTCAATGCAATAAAACTTTAGTGGAACTGCATTACACTCATAATTACGATAGGATGCCATACGTCACCATGCACTGTATCTATTTTTGCACTTAAGCTTGCAATCAGTAGTCAATAAAAAGAGATACAAATATTTCATTGTGGACATAATCGCCTAAGCAACTTCCTATGCTTAATGGTCGTAGAAAGTACTCCCTCAACTACCTCTTCATACGTTTAGAGGGCTTCAACATCGATGACAATAATTCTTCGGGCATTTTAGCTTCAGCATACTGCTCCTGTTGAATCAACATCACATAAGACACTCAGCGAAACAAAATATTGTAAGGATTACTAACCAAAAGTCATCCATACATTAAAAATCTACTATAGAACAATTCATATAACTCCAGGAAGGTTAGTTAGAGCAATCTCTGCATTAGGTTGTTGTTAATATTGTTTGATTCAGGGCGTAGCCCTTTCTGGTACTGCTCTGAATAGTATTAATTTTCCCTCTCAAAATAAAAAAAAAGATTAAAACGAGGTCTAATACTTGCTTAACTCAAATGATGATCATGCCTGGCATTATAGAGCTTGCTCCTAACAATTTAATCTAACAAAACCAATACTCACTGAGCATTTATCTCTAACCAAAAGCAAACAAACCAACTAAAAGATAATCTTGCAGCTTTATTTCTGAACCGCATTACTTGTGGATGCTTTGACTAATTATGATCCTTTTGCGCTTATATGTCTGGCCGACGAATGCATGAACAACTCAAGGCCCAATAGCATTCAGCAATATTATCTAGGTGCCAAAAGAGGACTTCTAATGAAAAAATTAGGCAACCTGGATATGACTTCAATGTAATTGCACATCAAAAGCAATTAAGTAATGCCCTTTGAAGGATGCACACCTTCTCCCACATTCTCTGAAGCTGCAGAAGTTCTTTACAACTTGCCACACACTCAGCATGGTAAGCAGCAGCTAATTCTTTAATCAGGGCCCTCCTTTTGATGATTCCAATCACTTCAAAAGAATAAACAGAGTTCAGAACGCTACACCGTAAACAGACTGTAAAAAGACATATTCTTCAGAAACATAAACATTGAGCAAAATATAAACACTTTGGTGGCTTTCGAATTGAGATAATGCATAACAAAGGCGGTGAGGCGGCCTGTGCCGATTGGGGAGTGTGCACCTTGCTGCCTAGGCGACGCCTAGGCGGTAAGGTGAGCCGTGGTAGTGAGGGAGCACCTTACTGCCTAGATGCATCTTAAAAACTACGCTAACAAAATTGAACATTCAGTATAGGTACCAGCCGGAATCGTACAGTACCATTAACTCTCTGAATCCGAAACTGATTACAGAAATAAATGAAGTCATAAACGAGTGTATCCATATATTTCTCGAAAATTCCTAATCGAATGAGCTAGGGACCTTGTGTTTTCCTACAGACCAACCACGAACAAGTCTACAGCACCACAAATACGGAAACGAAGTACAGGCACATAAAGACGAGAGCCCCTTACTCCGGCTGGGATCGAACTGCTGCTCCTCGGGCTTTGCCCCGTTGGCCACCGGCTCCACGCTTCCGCCAGCAGTGGCGCCGCCGTCCATCGGAAGCAACTGCGCAAAGAGATGACGCGAGAGTTAGCGCTTTGTCAGGAACCCTAGATCCAACCAGAAACACCGCACGAGCATTCGAAACGAACAGAAAAATTAACAGCAACCGAGCCGGATTTTGGGACCTCCACTTCGTGAGGGGATTGGGTGTCCGACCTCACACCGCGCCTGCCGAAGTTTTATTTCTTTATTAATCTGTGGATCCGGAGCAGCCAGGGTTTGTGCATGTCGGCGCAACTAGAATGCAATTTGAAATATAGTGTAATAATACAATCAATCACTCTTGTTTAGTGAATCTGTGTTTTATATTGTTGTATGTTTTTACTTAACTCCTTCATCTAGGTATCTAGGGGTTAAGTAAAAATATGTAACAACTGTAATGATGCAGATCCAACGACTGAGAGTGGTTGATTGTACGATTGTACTATATAACATATTGTATTTTGGTCACTCCTGCCGGAGTCGAACCCTAAGTGTGGCAACGCGACGTGTCCCCAGTTAGTGGTGGAGTGGAAGGACTCGAGCTTTGGAGGTCGTTAGGCACAACTAACTCTGCCCATCAAGGCCCACCTGCAGAGACTTCTGGCTATGGGTGTTCGGGTCGGGTAACTCGGTTTTTAAATTCAAAATTTATAATTCATATCCAAAATTGTAATCAAAATTTTTAGAAAATTTAGGTTCAGATCATCCGAACTAACTCAAAATTCAAAGGGGCCGCACCCGGCTGGCGGAGATGAAACTCGCCCAGGCATCAGATCCATGCCCTAGAGGCGGTGAAATGGCAAAGGGAGAGCCACACAGACTGCCACAGGATGGGGGGAGGAGGGGCAAGGACTGACGGAGATGATGCTCACCCACACACCGGAACCGCGTGATAGGAAAAAGGATGATGAGGCCCGATCTTCCGAAAGGTAATGGATATGTCGATTGATGTGGAGATCTCGACGTTGATGATCCGAGGCTCTCGAGTAAAACACGAACAACCCCCGCAATCACTACACCACCGCTCCGTTGGTTATCAACCGTGCTTCACACGATTGACCTCGCCAAGAAGGCTAATCCCTGCAAGTGCAACCGAGAACACAAGCAAGAACATAGAAGACACGATCTGAAATCGTGAAGTTGGGGTTTCACAAACTGTAAAACAGCGATATTATTAATCTATGCAAAACCCAATTATTTATGGCGGCTACTATGGAGTATATATAGGTGGGAGGACGTCCAAGGGGGTGTTGGGGTCGTGACATAACCCTAACACACGAAAATAATGGACTTAGACTTGATACAAAGCCCAATGGCCCAATACGGTGGCGCAGCATCCTGACAGATTCTGTACTTGATTTTGTTTCGACGATTCCCGTCGACTCCAACGTATTTTGACATGGGACCGGCGCCATTGGAAAGGTTATCCTCTCCCCTTTACGTGCATATGTAGAACGTCCAAAACGGAGTTCGTATGCACCCTGGGCACCAGTTTTAGTACGTACTGCTCCTAGACTCTGAGTTGGATACGATTTGGAGTTTGGTTCGGTTTTCATCTTCTTTGAACGAATTATCAGGTCTTCCACGTCCCTAATACTTTCTCCAAGTACTCCTTGAACCTCTCCATGGATCCTAATCACAATTAAATCATTAAGTAGCAATCTATGCTCAAAAACATAAAAGGAAATATATAAGAACGAGTTCACCTCTGAAATTAATTGTTGTGTATGAACTCTATTGATTGCATCTTGTATGTTCAATGGAGTGTTGTTTGTATCCATAGAAGTGATGTCCTTATTATCCTCCCCTTCTTGAATTGGAGTCGTCCTCGACTCAAGTTCATCTTCTCTCATGTGTTAGTCCAAATGTGCAACGCCATCAAATCTTCTTGTATGCATGAATGGAGGAGGCCAAGGTGGTGGCCGACATAGTGCGCCATCTTGATCTTGCCCATCAAATAAGAGTGCATATTCACTTGAGCCAGGATCCCAAACAAATAAACATTGTCATGTTTGTAGGTGCAATAATAATGTGCATGATCTCATCATTCTCCCCTTCTTTATGACAAGCCGTCATCGGCTTGCTCGTATGTCCAGCAAAAAGTATTGCTTTGGGGGTAGAATGAGTGTTGTCCATAATGCACAACCGCAGTGAATAATGCTTTTGTTGCCTCTGCTGCAAGGAAAAAATACTAGAAAAACTTGACAAGACATTATTAGCGTTAGTACATCCATTCATTTCACCATATTGTTGCAGCACAAAAGGAGCTTGCACATTTGAACATATGTAAACTTTATGCACTATAAATTCACCACTATCTTCATAGTCGCCTATAGCATGAAAAATATTTCTACTTAATAAAGGCAATTCAGATTGAGAAAATATTATCTTCTCTACGATATCTAGATCACAAAGAGTGTCAAATTCAATATAGCCCAAAGTATTTAGAGAAGATAACAATTTCAGCTCATCCCTTTCACATGTAGTTGGGACCAAATGCTTAATTTCAGCACAAGTGAGTGATGAAGTATCAAATTCATTTGGTTTTTCTAGCATAGGTACAATATAATTATCAGCACACAACTCATTTTTGTTGTAAGAATCAGTAGGAAAATCAACTAATGGTAAAGGTGTATTATGAAAAGGTTCATCTTGTTGCTGCTCATCGATAGTATGATTGGTAGCAAAATTCAGCACATCTGTAAATGTCATACCTTGGTTAACTGTATAGCATTGTCCATTAACACTACTCTCATTTTCAGCAAGAAATTCAAATGCATTATGAGTTGATTCATCAAAAAATTCAGAAGAGTTGTTCAACACTTCACTCTCATTTGCATCTACATTTATTTGTTCATGTTCCTGCAAAAGGTTAGGCAAATGAGGTGGTACAACAAGAAAATTCTTCTCAAGTTCATGTATTTCATCTTTGCAATTAGATACATTAGCAAAAGTTTCTCGCATAAGAATTTTCATATCTTTCCATGTTCGAGGTTTTTCTATATCGCTTAAGTTGTCCCACCAAGTTAATGCAAGATCAACTAAAGCACTAGAAATATTTCTAATCTTTCTCCTCTCACACATATGCAATTTTCCAAAAATTTTATCCAACTCTATTTCCCAAGCAATATATTCATCGTAACCAAAACCATCATAAGAAGGAAGAGATGGGAGAATGTAATTACTTCTTGTGGAAGGTGTTGTAAAGGTGGTCTGAATGTCATGTGAATCCTTGGTTGATGTTTGATTTTTAGTGAGAAACTCCATCGTCGTCTTCATCATGTCCATCATCTCAGCATATAATGCATGATTCTTGCTTGTACCTGACATTGTTAGTAGCAAAGAGAAGATAACACAAAAAATATGTTATCCCTATCAACAACAAAGGATAATGGCAAAGTGAAAGTGGAATCACACACTCTCAAGCGTCTTACCACGCTCTTACAAGTGTTCTTACCGACACTGCAGGTGGCAAACGGTGGCCGGTATGAAGAAACCAATGAAGCGTGGAATGATTGCAAAGGTGTATCGATTCTGCTCAAGAGTAAAGTGTAGCTTGGATGGCACTTTCTATGTAGCAAGGATTAGCAACAATAAAATCAGATAGTAAAGTTGAATAAGTGTCCAAAGTATTTGTCAAAGTTGCTGGTCTAAATGTGTTCCTAGTAGTTCAAGCTAGCAAGACATGAGACAAAACTAGATGACACAAAGAATGCAAGCACTTCTGTTTTTTTTGTTGTTTTTTTCCTCTTTTTTTGTGCGGCTTTTGTTTCTTTTTTTGCACTTGCCTTTTTCTTTTTTGTTCCTTTTTTTTTTCAGAATGTGCTGCAAGGGAAGAACACAATGAAAATCAACCCAAGATATCACGTGTGTCTGTCGCAGATTTTCTGCTCAATCTTCCAAGGACAAATAGACACACTTATAGGCTCTAAATTGGAAAACTTAGAACAGCAAGACTGTAGATATATCTCTCCTCTTTAATTTGAATATATGGAAGACCTATTTTGGAAAAGAACAATAGGAGATACTGACCCCGAAATACAGAGTGTTCAAAATTTTTAGGTCAATAACAGATTCGGATCTAATGCAATTTAGACATCAATAACTATACTTTCTGGGAGAATGATGAATATGAAAGTTATAGAGCACTTCTTAAGCTTTCCAGAAAGTACAAGAACACCAAAATCCGAGTTCGTATGAGCGAGATATGATGAAAATATCGAACTGGACAGAGGTGAATCTAATCTGGACGTGATGACGTGATTCAAAAGGATGAATCACACATTGCAAAACTCAAACTAAGACCAAAAACACTTTCTAAACCAGCAATGTGACTCAACCACGGACACAAACTCAACAAAACCAAACTGAATAACAATGTTGCAAAGGCTCAATGTGGTTTGGACAAAGTAATGAACAGATCTACTAAACTGCAAGTTTTTTTGTGGCTTTTTTGTGGATTCTAGATATGAAAAACAAAACTAATGTAATGGATAGATGAATTACCTAACGGGCAACCTGAAAATCTGATACCAATTGATAGGAAAAAGGATGATGAGGCCCGATCTTCCGAAAGGTAATGGATAGGTCGATTGATGTGGAGATCTCGACGTTGATGATCCGAGGCTCTCGAGTAGAACACGAACAACCCCCGCAATCACCACACCACCGCTCCGTTGGTTATCAACCGTGCTTCACACGATTGACCTCGCCAAGAAGGCTAATCTCTGCAAGTGCAACCGAGAACACAAGCAAGAACGTAGAAGACACGATCTGAAATAGTGAAGTTGGGGTTTCACAAACTGTAGAACAGCGATATTATTAATCTATGCAAAACCCAATTATTCATGGCGGCTACTATGGAGTATATATAGGTGGGAGAACGTCCAAGGGGGTGTTGGGGTCGTGACCTAACCCTAACACACGAAAATAATGGACTTAGACTTGATACAAAGCCCAATGGCCCAATACGGTGGCGCAGCACCCTGACAGATTCTGTACTTGATTTTGTTTCTACGATTCCCGTCGACTCCGAACGTATTTTGACATGGGACCGGCGCCATTGTAAAGTTTATCCTCTACCCTTTCCGTGCATATGTAGAATGTCCAAAACAGAGTTCGTATGCACCCTGGGCATCAGTTTTAGTACGTACTGCTCCTAGACTCCGAGTTGGATACGATTTGGAGTTTGGTTCGGTTTTCATCTTCTTTGAACGAATTATCAGGTCTTCCACGTCCCTAATACTTTCTCCAAGTACTCCTTGAACCTCTCCATGGATCCTAATCATAATTAAATCATTAAGTAGCAATCTATGCTCAAAAACATAAAAGGAAATATATAAGAACGAGTTCACCTCTGAAATTAATTGTTGTGTATGAACTCTATTGATTGCATCTTGTATGTTCAATGGAGTGTTGTTTGTATCCATAGAAGTGATGTCCTTATCACCGCGCCCCAGAGGCAATGAGACGACAGCTGGGTGCCGCACGAACCGCCACGACGATGGGTGGGGGTGGGGGGACCAACGATCGATGGAGATGGGCACTAACCCAAGCGCCGAATCTGTGCCCCAAGGATGGGAGCGAGGCACTCGCGAGGCGGCGAGCGTTACAGAGACCGACGTTGTGGGTCAGATATTTCAGATCTTTTGGGTACAGGACACGACAAGCCGAAAATACCCGAAATAAAACTGAGTTTTGCTAGTTTATACCTGAAAATAACTTTGGATATCGATCTACGGGGTTTTTGAATTTGAGTATGGGTTTTAGGGTTTTTGAATTTGAGTATGGATTTTTGGGTTTGTACTTCGGGTTCAGGTTTTATGCCCACCACTACAAACGGGAAAATTTTGTCGTGATTATCACAAAAGTAAAATGTACTACGAGTACATAAACTTGTCAAGAGTGTATCATATAGATCCACGAAATCCTAAAATGTATTGACAGGTCTCTAAACTAATTAAATGGCTCACTACCTATCTAAACCACACATGACCTGCCAGCATGGTGGACATGTCATACAAAGTGAGGATACGTTGGACCTGATTATTTTGCAAAGAACCCCTCATTTCCTCTAATTCAAGCATGCTGCAAATGCGTTCCAATTGTTTGGAAGGCAAACCGTTGGCCAGAACTGCTGGGGGCGGTGATCAACGACAACTCCCCGACGATCTTCCATGGAAAGAGCGACAAAATTGGCAGAAAAGAAACACGTTTATTTCTGTCGCAAGTCCAAGAGGGTTTGTTCCTAGAATAATAACAGACACATCTGAATTAGAGGAAATGAGGTTCTTTGCAAAATAACAATGATGCATCCGCCACAATGGCACACCATGTGTGGTTCAGACGTGTAGTGAGTCACTTAATTAGTAAGTTTAGTAACATGTAAATATGAGGATGTGACAGCAATGTAGTATCCCCCTCCGCTTGCAGAAAGTGGAGACAGTCCAACATCTGTGTATAAAGTGTCATTTCTCCATACAAACAATAAGACAAATTGTGAACTGGTATAACCTCGAAGAGAATCTCAGCAACATACACTCCTCCAGTTCAAAGATATCAGACTGGTTACATTACCTTGCAACAGAGATTTGACGGGGACCCTGACGAAAAATAACTTCTATTGTCCTGTAAGCATGGTGGAACATTTGGACGGAGAGGAATCAGAGAATCTTCTAGGGAAAGGAGAAGGAACCGAATGAAGTCGCGACACTAATAAAAGAAGAGTATCAATGGTTCTGGCTAGCGAAAGGATATTTCCGTTGGGAACATACCCTCCTCCTGCATGGTTGATCTCATTCAGTGATCTATCATTGTTTTTATAGGGCTGCAACATAAGTTGCAAAACCTTTCCCTCTCGGTTTTCTCTTCCTTTTGCCTGTCCCCTTTGTAATTTCCTGAATTTTTTCTCCTACTTTAATGGATAGGCAGCACTACTGCCACTTTTCGTCAAAAAAAAATGTTTAGGAGTTCATAAACCTATGTGACACACCTTAACAAATATCTGTACTGTTAATATATTTTACTCTTTTCAAAACTAGGTATTGTTTCAAACAATTTCAAAAATATTTACATGTCACCCTCTTGTAGGAAGACTCATCCATTTTAACGATGAGTCGCCGACTCATCCACTGTAACTATGGAAAAAAAAGAAATAGTTTTTTTATTTATTGCAATATGCTCGTTGATTCGTACCAATTAATCTTAATTTATTGTATCTTTCCGGAGTTCTCTCTCAGGGGATTAGGTTTTAATTCTTCTTATATATTACTTTTTTATCCCTTTAATTGATAGTCGCCCCGTGAGGGTGACTCATCTCTCCAGAGGGAGAATTGAAAGATTTTCCTTCCATAAAGTTTGCATTGAGACCCCTAGCCAAAAAGTCATCCTTTAAGGGGCAGCTTTTGAGCTTTAGTGAATGAATCACCCTGACAGAGGGAGATTTTTTATGTACAGCCTCCCAGATAGGCTGTATAAGTCTTCCATGTCTCAAATATTTCGTAAAAATCACCTAAAAATCAGGAAAAATGAAAAGAGCGGAGGAATGGAGGGAGGAAGGAAAAGTATCGAACATCTAGTGGTTTGAAGATCGGCTTGCAGATAATTAAGTATTTCTGATTCAGATTAGACTTTTACGGTTAAATAATTATATTAAGTTTGCAGTAACTCTGTTCATCGATCTACCACAGATATATCACAGGAGATAGGGTAAATTATTTTTATAGAGGAAGCTCGATGAACCTACGACAAATCAAACTAAACATCACTCTCAAAGGCCCATGTTGATGCGGACCTCCCATCCATACATACAATCCAACCAAAGAACCAAGTGCAAGATACTTCAAGTAATACAAATCATGGACATTTGACAAGAAGTCATGCCAAAAAGTTACAACCACAGGCAACTTCACTCCTAGCCGAAATTGAGAATTTATACTACCTAGAAGTTCTATTTTGGTGATGATTAGGTTCAGGAGACAAGAACACGGAGAAAACCAAGACGGTTCGCACTGTCCGAACTAAAAAGTGTTACACTATAGAAACTCCAACTTCACATGCAATTTTGTACCAACTTGACACGTCTTCTAGTGCATATTACACATAGTGTTAAAGCATATCAAGTCTAGTTTCCAATGCAATAAATAGTGCATCATTTGGACTTCCCAATCAAAAACTGCAAGGGGGTCAGAAGCTGAAATATAGTGTGAGGTACCTCGAGAATGCATTTCCTGGTGACTTTGAGTCATCTAAACCCATAACCTGAACGGTATTTTCACACCTAAACAATACAATATGTTCCCAGTGTAAATATGTAGTATTTCTCTGTATTCTACAAACTTGGATAATGAGAAATTAGCCCGTCTGTTTAGCTATTTGCTAACAACTTCAGAAAATGATCTCTACCCTTTGCTCTTGTGATTTCCTTGCAGGATTACAGAAGCGGCCGCTTCATCAGCTCCCAACTGGTGTTTCTGGTCTATTGATTTCAGGTTGTGTTGGCTGGTTCTTTGAGAGTGTGGTTGGGTGAATCCTCGATTCAGGTTGCCGGTTAAAGACGGTGGTTGACTTCGAGTTTTATTCATTAGGTTGTACTAGTTATCTTGACTTCTTTGAAGTTAGTTATTGTATTTGTAATCCTACTTCGTGAAGATCGGATCTCAATCAATATCATTTGGTAACAAGAGCCAGGTAGACACGACAATATCCTTTAACCCTAGCTATATATATTCATATTTGTCGACCCACTAAAAAGCCAGAGTTATATTTTTCCATAGCCCTTTGTTTCAATATGTTTTTTCTAGTGAGTTTTGTTATGTTTCAGTATGTAAGAGTCCTTGTTTAGCTGCTGATTATATCACCTTTCTTGTGTGGTACTTTTGTTCCAAAAAAAAGAAGAAGAGAAAGCAGAAAAGGTTAAAGTTAAAAAAAAAAAGCATCTAAAGTTTGATGAGCTCTTGCAACAAGTTGTGCAATCAGTTTGATACCTTTGCACATGTGATGATCTAATTATACCTTTCCTATTGTGATCAGCACTAGGCATCGATCTTCTAGTTTGATTGCTACTTAGCTTTACAATAAATAGAATTCAGATTGTTTTTCCTTGTGGATCACTCCTTACCAAGATGCACTAATAATCCACCTTTTTTACTAAACACACCTTTCTTGTATTTGCTTAACCATATTTTCTCTTTTGCCACCACACACAATACTTTTGTAATCTGCAGGGAAGTCGTAAGAGTTAAAGTTGGTAAGAGAGGTGAGCTTGTGAGAAAATTATCCAAATTTCCTATTCCACATATCCTTGTTATTCTTGCTTCACTAATGTTATAGGAGAATGGATGAAGATACCGAAGTAGATGATGGTGTCATAATGTTACAGTTTAATGAGTTGAAGCAAAGTATGGAGGAAAATCAAGATCGATTGTCACAAGACCTTCAGGCACTTATGACTTAGCTAATAAATCTTAACAACATTCTTGAAGTTGCAAGTAATCAATATGAAATGGATGAAGAAATTGCTGCCCAACTTGCAAGGCAGCAACGATAACTACAATGGAAGGCTGCTGCTCATGCTAGGAGACCTGTGGCGCAAGGTCGTGAGAATGGAGACAATGGTGCTGGCCATGGATAGAAAGAGATTATGGAGATAGAAGAATTGAACATACTGATTTTGATGATAGGTACAAAGGAGATGATATTGAACAACACCTAGATGATGGCAATTGGCATCGAGGTCATCATGCACGTAATCAAGAAAATGAGGAGAGGTTTAGCAAGCTTAAATTTACAATGCCTAAATTTGATGGTGGGTCTGATCTTGAAGCTTATGTCACATGGGAGTTAAAGGTTGATAATATTTTCCATTTGCATAATTATTTTGAAGAAAAAAGATGGTAATGGCAGCCCTTGAATTTGATGACTATGCTCTAATCTGGTGGGAGCAATTGATTAATGATAGAGAAGCTGTTGGTCAAGCTGTTGTTAGATCATGGGCTGAAATGAAGAGAGAAATGAGGGCTAGATTTGTATCCAAACGTTATCGTCGAGAACTTTTTGATAGGCTGCAGAGTTTGAAGCAAGAATATCTTCTGTAGATGAGTACTACAAAGACATGGAGAAGACAATGATAGGGGCCAATGTAAATGAAGATAAAGAGCAATCAATAGCACATTCCATGCCCGGTTTAACCGCAATATTCAGTGCATTGTGGAGTTTTAGCCATACCACAATTTTATTGATTTAGCGCATCAAGCAAACACATCTGAAAGACAATTGCAGCAAGACATTAAGATTAGTATAGTTACATCATTCAGTGCAAAGGGAACATCAAGTGCAATCAAATATACAACAAGGGGTAGTGTTGGCTGAGGCACTATCAACAACTCAAGTGGAGGCTCATATTTGATTGCTCGTGACACTTCTAGTGGGAAAGTTTATGCTGCTCGAAGTTAAAATAATAAACCCTCAAATCCATCATCTATCTCAGTAGGATCTACTGCTAAGAGTAGTGGAATCCAATTCATTAACTGTGGAGGCTGTGGACATGTTAAAAGAGAGTGTCCGAATAATCGCACCATCATTGTTAATGACCGAGGAGAGTATGAATCTGCTAGTGAGGAAGAAAAGGAAGTAGGAAGTTGATGATGAAGGAAAATTTCAGGATGCTGAGGAAGAATCCCACACCTATTGTGAATTCGAAGAAGATGTTGCACTTGTTGTGACTCAAATTTTGAGTGTGCAAGTGAAAGAAGCTAAGAATGGACAGCAACACAATCTTTTCCAAAGAAAAGCCAATGTTGAAGGAAAGGTTTGCAAAGTAATCATATATGGTGGGAGCTGTTATAATCTTGCAAGTAAGGATATGGTTGAAATGATTGGACTAAAATTGCTGCAACATCCCCATCCTTATCATGTGCAATGGATAAATGATTCAGGAGATATCAATATTGGGTACAGAGTAAAAGTTCCTTTCAAGATTGGTGAATATATTGACTCTATAGAGTGTGATGTTGTTCCTATGGCAGCGTGTCATATGCTATTAGGGAGACCTTGGCAATATGATCATTCATCTCTACATTATGGTCGTTGAAATCAATACACAATCAAGTGGAAAGGAAAGGAAATGGTATAAGCCAATGACACCACACAAAATCAATGCTGAACATTTGCAAGAGATGAGAAGTGAAGGTTCAAAGTGAAAAAGAAAACGAGTGCCCTACACAAATCAGTGAGTGAGAGACACAAGCCAAATGCGAGAGAAAACAAAGACCAGGGACATAATTTAGTCATGATAGCAACAAAATCTGAAATGAGATGTGTGGGAAATCACTCAAACCAATTTTTGTTGTACTTGTGTACAAAGACACCTTGCTTTGTGCTAATGACTTGACATCTATTCATAGTGTTGTCGCTCATATTTTGCGGGAATACCATGATGTTTTCCTGATGAAACACCTGCTGGAATCCCTCCTTTGCGAAGCATTGAGCATCAAATTGATCTTATTCCAGGAGCTGCACTTCCTAACCTACCAGCATACCGCACCAATACTAAAGAAACAAAAGAAATTCAAAGGCAAGTGCAAGCACTTTCAGATAAAGTATAGGTGTGTGAAAGTTTATCCTTGTGTCGTTCCTGTAATTTTGGTACCAAATTAAGATGGATCTTGGAGGATGTGTGTAGATTGTAGAGATATAAATAACATCATTATTCACTATCGTCATCTTATTTCTAGATTAGTTGATATGCTTGATGAATTGAGTGATTCAATGGTTTTTACTAAAATTGATTTGCCAAGTGGTTACCATTAAATAAGAATGAAAGTTGGCGATGAATGGAAAACTGATTTCAAAACAAAATTTGGATTGTATGAATGGTTAGTTATGCCTTTCGGTTTGACTAATGTTCTAGTACTTTCATGAGATTGATGAACCATGTACTGAAATCATTTATTAAAAAAATTTGTTGTTGTTTACTTTGATGATATTTTGATTTTTAGTAAGACAATTGAGGAATATATTGATCACATTCAATAGGTTTTGGATATTCTTAGAGAAGAAAAATTGTATGCTAACATTGAGACGTGCACATTTTGTGCAGATCAAGTTGTTTTTCTTGGATTTGTTGTTTCAGGACAAGGAATTCAGGTTGATGAATCAAAGGTAAAAGCAATCAAGGAGTGACTAATTCTAGGGAATGGAAGCCAAGTAAGAAGCTTCCATGAGCTTGCTTGTTTTTATCTGAGATTTGTCAAGAATTTTTAGCAGCATAGTTGCTCCACTCAATGAGTTGACAAAGAAAGGAGTTATGTTCAAACGGAGTGAATCACAAGAGAAAGCTTTTCAAGAAATAAAGAAATGTTTAACTGAAGCCCCTTTACTTGCATTGTGGACTTCACAAAAACCTTTGAGGTTGAATGTGATGCAAGTGGGCTTAGAATTGGAGGAGTACTCATGCAAGAAGGAAAACTGTTGTATATTTTAGGAAAAACTGCAAGGAGCACAACTGAACTATTCCGTGTATCATAAGTAGATATATGCTTTAGTAAGAGTACTTGACATGGAGGCATTATTTATGGCCAAAAGAGTTTGTTATTCACTCAGATCACGAAGCTTTGAAGTATTTGAAAGGTTAAGCTAAACTAAATTGTCGCCATGCAAAATGGGTTGAATTTATTTAAACTTTTCCATTGTTATTAAGTACAAGAAAGGAAGCACATGCCAGTGGATTGATGGGTCATTTAGGAAGAGATAAAACTTATGAGATGATGTCCGACCACTTCTATTGGCCAAAGATGAGAAGGAAAGTGGAGAAACTAGTTCAAAAATGCATCACATGCCACAAAGCTAAGTCAAAACTCAAACCCTATGGTTTATACACCCCTTTGCCTATTGCTAGCAACCCTTGGAAATACATTAGCATGAACTTTGTTTTAGGTTTACCTCAAACAAAAAAAGAGAGGGATTCAATTTTTGTTGTTGTGGATCGATTCTCAAAAGTGGAACAGTTTATACCATGTCATAAATGTGATAATGCTTCCCACATAGCCTCTTTGTTTTCAGAGAAGTTGTGGGATTACATGGGATGCCTAAGAAGATTGTTCCAGACCTTGATACTAAATCATTGAGCTACTTCTGGAAGACATTGTGGGCAAACTCGGAACAAAGCTGCTATTTTGTATGACATGCCACCCTGAACAGATGGGCAGACCGACGAGGTGAATAGAACACTTTCAACGTTGTTGCAATCCCTTATCAAGAAGAATTTAAGGTAGTGGGAAGAATGTTTACCACACATCGAGTTTGCATATAATAGGGCAGTACACTCCACCACTAATAAGTATCCATTTGAAGTAGTATATGGATTCAAACCCCTTGCTCCAATCAAATTGTTGACATTACCTTTGCAGGAAAAAAACTAACATGGATGCTTCCAAGCGTGTTGAATATGTCAAGAAGATACATGAGAAGACGAAAGAAGAGCTAGAGAAGAAGGCCATTATTTTCCTGCGAAGGCCAGCAAACATCGCAAAAAGATGACATTTGAACCAGGTAATATGGTTTCGGTTTATCTACGAAGGAGAATTTTCCTGAAAAGAGGATGTCTAAGTTGATGCCAAGAGCAGATGGACCGTTCAAAGTTTTGGCCAAAATTAGTGACAACGCTTACAAGGTTGAAATTCCAGGAGACCATGGTGTCAACCCAACTTTCAATATCACAGATTTATCTCCATTCTTGGATGATGAGGAAATAAGTCAAGGATGACTCCTTTTCAAGAGGGGGAAGATGATGCGAGCGTCCCACTCATACATACAATCCAAACAATGAACCAAGTGCAAGATATTTCAAGTAAAGGACCTTTGACAAGAAGCCATGCCAAAAAGTTACAACCACATGTGACTTCACTCCTAGCTGAATTTGATAATAATATAACTGAGAATTTTATACTATCTAAAATTTCTATTTTGATGATGGTTAGGTTCACACGACAAGAACACAGAGAAAACCAAGATGATTCGCACTGTCCGAACAAGTTTGGGCTGTCTGAACTAAGAAGTGTTACACTGCAGAAACTCCAACTTCACGTGCATTCTGTACCAATCTGAAACGTCCCTTGATGCATAGTACATATGGTGTGAAAACATATCAAGTCTAGTTTTCAAGACAACAAACGGTGCATCATTTGGAATTTCCAATCAAAAGTAATAACTGTTTTACTGCAAGAGGGTCAAAAGCTGAAAGACTCTGCAAGGTACCTCGGGAATGCATTTCGCGGTGACTCTTTGAGTCATATAAATCCATCAACTCAAGGGTATTTTCACACCTAAAATAGGAGGGATGTTCCTAGTATAAATATATAGTATTTCTTTGGCTTCTACAGACTTGGATAATGAAAAATTAGCCTTTTGTTTGGCTGTTTGCTAACAACTTCAAAGAGTGATCTCTACCCCTTTGCTCTTGTGATTTCCTCGTGGGATTACGGAAGTGGCCGCTTCATCAACTCTCAACCGGTGCTCCTGATCTATTGATTCTATTTTGTGTTGGTTGGTTCTTTGAGAGTGTGGTTGAGCAAATCCTCGATTCAGGTTGCCGGCTAAAGACGGTGTTTGGCTCGAGTTTTATTCGTCAGGTTGCACTTGTTATCTTGGCTTCTTTGAAGTTAGTTATCGTATTTGTGATCCTACATCATGAAGATCGAGACCCCAATCCGTATCACAAGTACAGAAGATGAAGGTACACAAACTCTTGATCCTCCACCGACAAATAGTGCACGTACGAGATGGAAGTGTGCTTCAGCAGCAATAACTTTCTCTTATTGGATCGAAAATGAGCCGAAGGGAAAATGGTCATGAATTTATAAAACCAATGAACGTCATTATAGAACTTTGACTCAGGGAGTGGAGTGTATCTTGTATGGGACTGTCAGATACTTCAGGAAGTGTTTCAATGTAGCTCCAGCACCCGTGAATGATACTATTGGGATTTGGCCTGCGTACAACTCACTCGTGGGATTATTTATTTGGGCCAACTCCCTTGGTGTAAAGCTATGGGTGGTGTGGAGAGGTGGCTGGGGATGTTTAGTCCCACACTGCCCACTTAGATCGGTGTTCCCCAATATATATAGTGGCCTTTGGAGTGGTTCACAATATGAGAATAATGAGGGAGATGAAGGTTGCTGCTATGGACACAAACACACGCTCGCACTCCCGTGTTTCACGATTTTACGCATATTTATCACGTGACTTGTGACTTGCGACGTTGCGCGTTTGCGTCGTGACGAGTGGTGTTATATCAAGCCTTTATTTATCTGCCATGCATATAAAAAGGAATACTTCATCACACCTAGACTGCCATGTCAACAGGTGGAGTAACTTCAGGCATAACTGCAGGCGCACGTTTAATGTGCAGAAATGCCCCATAACTGCTCCATTAGATGCACGTTGAGGGATTCCAGGGGGGCAGTTATTGGAATTATAGCAGATCAAATCTTAGAAAATAGCTGATCCTCGAGTATAAGGAGATGTCCTGTATACTGAAGACGACAGACACAGAAACTCGCCTCTCGCAAACTGCTCTACATCATCGTTTTTCATCTAGTCGTCCCTCCGTCCGCTGTGCAGCTGATCGAGAGAGAGCGGTGTCTCTGAACCGACGCTGGTGATCAGAAGACCTGCACGGGTGCCGGCGATAAGATTTCTAGAAAGTGCGCTCACACGGCTGCTCGTAGCTCTTTCTTTGTCCTCAACTTCTCCATCGAGTTCATCATCTGATCATCTACTTCCTAGCGGGATTCTTTGCAAGTAATTACTCAATCCATTACTAATTCGATGTTTTTTATGAGCGATCTCTTTGCATATATTTCAATTTATTTTTGTGTAATACTAGTATTTTTTGTGTTGACTGCTAGTATATTTGTTCTTGCTATTTCTCTGTGTTGTGGTTTGTCAAATTAATTGTATGTCATGTGTATTTTCCAACAATCCAGAAACTTGATAAAATTTACATGGCTGGACTTACTGATGCGTTGAAACCCGAGCGATTTTCCAGGGGTGACAATTTTAAGAGATGGACGACATGGGTCAGGTTCTGGCTCACGTCGATGAAGATCTGGTGGGTGATTTTCCCAGTTCTTCCTCTCTTTGAGGAGCAGAACCGTGACTATGAACTGGACAATTCAACTTGTCTTGGCTGCTTGTTGTCAATTCTGTCAGATCAGCTCTATGATATTTACATGAACCACACCTCAGCTAAGGAATTATGGGAGGCCCTAGACCACAAATATGCAAAGTCAGATGCTGGACGTGAACTGTATGTTAACGACCAGTACCACGAATACAAGACGGTCGATGATCGATCTATCGTGGAACAGGATCATGAGATATAGCTTCTAGTGGGAGAAATTGCACATTTTGATACTATCTTGCCAGATAAGTTCGTGGTTGGTGGAATTATTTCCAAATTGCCTCCATCTTGGAGGAGTTTTTCCACGAGCCTTAAACACTAGAAAGAGGTTATGGCTGTTGAAAGTCTGATCTCAACTCTTGATGTTGAGGAGAAGGCAAGATCAAAATACGTGCCTCATTCTGTTTCGTTGAAAGTGAATGTGGCCTAGAGGGGGGGTGGGTAATTAGGCTTTGAAAATTTTCCTGCACACTTAATCAAATTGTTAAATTCCTGGTGGACTAGACTTGTCCAGTGTAACTGCGGACTAGTCCAGTGTGCTTGTGTGGTGTGAACTAATCAAGTGTTAGAACATAAATTGTTTGTGTTATAGCAGCAAAATTTAAACAACTATTCAAACAAACTTGATTGAACAATTAGTATTGCAAACTTGCATGTGGAATACAATGTTTATTCATCTTACAATCTTGATCAATTTAATGCCCTAAATAATGATAATTGCAAAAGTAAAGAGATGAACACAAGGGACACAGATTTTTACCGAGCTTCAATCTCACCAAAGAGATTTACGTCCTTGTTGAGGAGGACCACACAAAGCCGGGTCTCTTCAAACCATTTTCCCTCATCAAGTCACCACACGAGGCCGACTTGATTCTACTATCACGGGTAATCACCGAGTTGGTGGGGAAACCTCACACGTTGATGGCTCCCACAAAGATTACAACATAAAAAGTGATGTAATACACTCAAAAAGATTACAAGTAATGCAAGAGTGTAAAGAGATCAAACCTCAAGAGCTCAATGACGCCTAGACAATGATCTCTCAATCCCAAATCTAAATACTCAAAGATTTTCACTTTTGATGACCTTAGATGTGTGGGGAGATGTGTTTTTGTGCTATTTGGACAAGTGGCAGTGCTAGGGTTTCAGTTCTTGATAGTAGGATGCCAGAGTTGTGTTTGTGGGGTCGCGAATCTCCTTTTTATAGTGTTTCCAAAATTATTACCATTAGGCATCCCGACGGCCAGACTAGTCCGCTCTAGGAATCAGACTAGTCCGGTGTGGTGTGTAAAATTCGCGTGGAATCTGCAACACACTAAAAACCCTAATATGTGTGAGGTATATCAGACTAGTCCGGTAGTTATCCGGACATGTCTGGTGCCTTGTGTATTGGAACATCAGAAAGTTTCTCGGACTAGTCCGGTCCATGAACGGACTTGTCTGGTGCATAGTGTTATGAAACATCAGAGAGTTTAACGGACAGGTCCGGTCCATGAACAGACTTGTTCGGTGCACAGTGTTATGAAACATCAGAAAGTTTTACGGACTAGTCCGGTCCATTAACGGACTTCTCCGGTCCACAATGTTATAAAACATCAGAAAGTTTAACGGACTAGTCCGGTGCACTGTGAAGTGAGACTTCAAAAAGTTGAACAGACTAGTCTGGTTTGTGAACGGACTAGTCTGGTGCTCAGTGAATTATTAAGGTTGATTTTAAGCCCTTCCACCTACGCAAAGACTTGAGCTCTTGGGATGTGTCTCTCACACACATCATATACAATTAAGTCTACTGTGCACTTTATTCATCAACTGGGCCTTTTCTTTTTTATTCATCACTTCATTTTTCACCTTTTTGGCTGCACCAACTATCTAATCTTAGTTAACCTGCATTCATCTCAACAAATTCATTAGGATCTCATTTGTTTGTCATCAATCGTCCAAAACCCACAAGGGAATGCCTAGATGCACTTTCAGGAAGGGACTCCCTCTATTGCCAATGTGGTTGAAGGTAAATTTGGTGGTGGCAGTAAGAACAACAAGAAATGAAAAGGAAAAGTCAAACAAAATACTAGCTTTAAGAAGAATAAGAAGAAATACGACCTGACTTGCTTTGTGTGCGGTGAGCTTGGCCACTGTTGACAGCTACTAAGAGACACCAACAAATCATCCTCGACAATGACACCAAAAATGCTTGTTAACGTTTCTTACGTCATAGATAAAAATCTGCAAGCGCACGAAAACTGTTGTGTAGCATTTCACCCAAGAGTATTCCCAAGGGTATCATATTTATCCCAAAGGAAGGCAATGGAATAAACTAGACACTACTCTTATTATCAAGCTATGGTATACTAATCAATTATCAAGACAGGGGTAAGTTGAAAATATGGGTAGTGTGACACACACCTAAATAATCTATTCTAAAGGGTATATGGGTTCTAATGGAGATTAGACTAAGATTTGGGGAGTTACTCCTACAATGCTTCTAATATACATATACATAGCCTAGGTTAGATACTAATGAGCATGTTAATGGTGAAAACTTATGCTAAGTTGTTCAACACATCGAGCACGACTTTACCCCTAGCAATACTAGGACGACTCCCCCCAAGAGCCTGTGGCATAGCCAAACATGGAGGATTACAAAGGACGGATAGGGATGTCACCACCTACTGCATACCTCTTCAATCCGTGGGTCTATGAGACATCCAACGTTACTTAACTACACTAGCACCATGCTAGCTTGTTGACGGCTGGTACGTCACAGATGAAAATTCGCAAAAGCACGGAGAAACCGCTGTAGCACTTCCTTTTAAAGAGTATTCCTAAGAGTATCGAATCCAAAAAACGTGTGTGCTAATCTTCTAACTGGTTCACCCAAGGACACAAAGCTTGGTGGTAGGCAAGGGGTAGAGTGGATTTCCTAAGAGAAGGGTTTATAATTCAAAATAAGTCGATCAATAGCAGCTTGTATTGGGCACGGGCTTACCCTGGTCTGCCAGGTAACTCCCGCCAAGAGCCTACGTCGTAGTCGAACGTGGAGGATTACAATGGACGGATATGGCTGTCACCACCTACCGCCTACCTCTACAACCCGTGGACTATGAGATAATCAAAGGTAACATCAAGCCTAGACACCACACCTATGCTATCGATTACTTCCCTAACCTCTCGCGCAAAGACTAAGGCCTCTATATGAATAGAGCAATGAACGAACAAGCAACTAAGCAATTAACTTGCTTGAATTAAATAATTTAACTCAACTGGAAATCATGTACCTTACTTGAGATAGGAAGAACTGTCGAGGTACAAAGGTGGAGAGGGTTCGACAAGCCCCAACCCTATCCTTAAGTGGAAGAAGCCCGACAAGCCGGAGCCTCCTCCTCCTCCTCTCTCTCACTCTCTCCCTATTTTCTCAGTACTTAGGTGGCGCTACGCCTTTGGAGTGGAGTACTAGACTCAAGCTTTTGGTGTGTGGAGTGAGGGAGCCCCCTACCCCCTATTTATACCCTCCAAAGGTCGGTTTGGTGCCAGAAAAAGCGAGGGACTCTGTGGCCATCATGATCTCCAAGCCGTGAGGAGCCAACACATGGCGGCTGACCGAATTCAGCGTGTTTACCTAGTTGGCTGACCTGGCACTTCGACCGACTTGCAAACGGCTCCAGTCGCGCCGAAACTTCTCTATAACACTGTTATGTGGGACCCCATGATGGGTATGGGTGATTCCCCTCATTTTTAGTTGGTTTTCTCCTCTGAGAGGGCCCTATAATCCTCGTGATTGCGCTTGATTGGTTGGAAGGTATGTTTTCTGGTTTGGTCCCTATAAATACCTCTAAATATGGGCATAATTCACCTGCATACACAATTGGACCAGCACTTGTGGAGATAGTTAGTAAATAACTCCTACCACTATGTTGGTTGTCCAATCCATAGCTTTTATGTAGGGAATTGACAATCGGATTTGGCAATTAAGGACCGCCAACAAACTCCCCCACACTTAGTCCTTTACTCATCCTCGAGTGAAGGCAAGAAGAACTATGTGATATCATAATTCAACTACAAGTATGAAATATGTATATAAAACGTTTCAACACATACCTTTGTTCAAGAACCTTTGATATGTGGCTACCACATCATCTTGGGTGCTTGAGAGATGGAACGGCTTGAATGTAGTTCACCTGGACTCCTCCTACTGAAATAAACTTGGGAATTTCTATATTTTCTCAAGTCAAAAAAGATATTGCCATGCTCCTCAAAAGTGCTCTCGTCTCTCAATGTATTTAGTCCTCACCTTGGCATGAGTTGCCATTTCTTTTCCTACAACTAAATAGGTTTTTTGTGGAGCTTGGTAAGGATAGAAAGTGGCTCACTTGCAATTCATATGTTACTAAGTCAAAAACGAGATCCTCATGAGAAGACCATGCAACAAAAACCATTGACTAATGAAATTCTTGTGCACTTATTATGGATGAAGAATGGTGATGATGACTCCCAGTTGATCACTCTCTTTTTTTCTTTGTGCAAGGATGAAGCATGGCTACTTATGGCTCTCTCTTTTTTGAATTCTCTCCTTTTTTAAAGCTCTTTAGCCATGCTTTCTACTCCTTTTTGTGCACTTTTTTTTTTCAAAGAGGATTTTGAAGAATTTGCATGGAGCATATTTTGATGGTGGATGTGTGAGAATCATGAAATATGGTAGAGTGCACAAGAAATTTCTAATCAAAGATTTCGTGCAAGTCACTCGAAAGGGTCAAGAGTTTGACAAAGTTCAATGAAAATGCAAAGTGGCATATGCATGTGGTTTTCATTATCTCTATCATATGGCCCTGGTGGGTATTTAAATTCTAACGAGAGAGGATGGCAAAAATATGATGACTTTAAAAATTGCAATACCAAATTCAATTCCAGCATGGAGAGTTTCCAAGTTTCACTCATTTACCATATCACATCAATCAAATACTTAGATTACATGTTTTTCCTAAATTGATATATGGTTCAAGAGCATGGTAATGAAATTGAAATGAGAAGTAGACATATTCCATTCTGTAGCAAAATACGATATATGAAATTGCGTAATTTTAATTTCCAATGAGTTGACTTTTAGTGATGTTATCATGCAAAATCAATTTCAACTCAAAAATCAGGTATAGAGGGATAAGAGGTGAGAGAGTGCAAACCAGCACCTTAATGAAGAAGGGTGGGCCAAGCCATCATGGTTTGGTCAAATCTTTTTGTGGTCCTTCATGCGATGTCCTGAATTGTTATTTCATGATAGTTCGGGCATGTTGCACTTTGGGAGGCCTGTGGGACCTCCCCCACACTTGTTCTTGTACATGTCTTTATTTGATACGAAAACATGGAAAAGTGAAAGACTCTACCGGCCTTACCTACACTGGTGAGTTGCAATTTATTTGACAAAGGCACTTTGTATGATAGAATCAAAATAAGTGCCTAAGTCCTAAGTAGGAAAGTATTTATGATGTTCTACATTTTACTTCTCTCCTACTTAGCCAAATGGAGATAGTGGGACGATTGGAAAGGAGGGGTGAGGGTTGGAGCTTGCTTTATTGGACATGGAAAATTTAACCAAACTTCAAGGATAGGCGTTAAAGTCAATCAAATTGACTACGTCTTCCTCTTTGTCCAAATTTTCTTCGGCTTCTAAAAAGATCTTGAGACGGTACCCATTTACTTTGAATAGATGGCCTTCATCATTTTGGAGTGTAATTGCCCCATGATATGAAGTATCTACCACATTATAGGGACCTTCCCATTTACTTTTTAGCTTCTCATGTCCAAAAAGTTTGACTCTAGATTTCAAAAGTAGGACTCTATCTCCAGGCTTGAACTCCTTAGGCGTAATTCTTTTATCGTGCCACCTCTTGGTTTTCTCTTTATAGATCTTTGCACTATGGTATGCCTTATCCCTCCATTCTTCCAGTTCAGAAGTTTGCATCTTGCGCAACTTTCCAGCTTCGTGGAGATCCATGTTCCACTTCTTGATAGCCCAATACGCCCCATGTTCCAATTCTATGGGTAAATAACAAGTTTTCCCGTAGACAATTTGGAAAGGTGACATTCCAATGGGTGTCTTAAAGGCGGTACGGTATGCCCAAAGTGCATGGTGTAGTTTGTTCTTCCATCCATTCCCCATCTCCAAGACGGTCTTTTGCAGAATATTCTTGATTTCTTTGTTTGAAGTTTCTGCTTGACCGCTTGTTTGAGGATGGTACGGAGTAGCAATGTTATGCCTAACCCCAAGCTCCCTCAGAAAGCTCCAGAAGGTCTTACGATGAAATGAGACCCTCCATCACTTATGACCATTCGGTGAGTTCCAAATCATGGGAAAATGATTTCATGAAACATTTTTTGTGCGGTCTTGGCATTGACATGTTTGCATGGTTATGCTTCTACCCATTTGGACACATAATCTATGACCACCAGAATATACTCGCAATCATAGGACTTTGGAAAAGGTCCCATGAAGTCGATCCCCCACACATCAAATAATTCTACTTGGAGATTGTATGTGAGAGGCATCGCATTGCAAGCAGCGATTCCTCCATGCTTTTGGCATTCCTGACATCTTCGAACGAATTCCTTTGTGTTCTCATACATTGAGGGCCAAAAGAATCCGCTTTGCCAGATCTTTGTCTGAGTATGGTGAACACCGTAGTGCCTGCCATAGGGGGCCGCATGGCATCTTTCGATGCTTTTGGTGCCTTTGTTTGTTGGGATGCACCTTCTAAGTAACCCATCGGAACATACCCTATAGAGGTATGGATCATCCCACAGGTGACATCGACTCTCAAAAATGAGCTTTTTATTATCCTGCCCTGGTGGTACGTACCCCATAACCATGAAGTTTACGATGTCCACATACCAAGGGTTAGATTCGGTCACCTTGAGCAACATATCATCACGTAGAAAATCATTGATAGGTATGTCCAAAGTATTTGGGATTTTCGTACGTGAGAGATGATCAACGACGAAATTCTCTACTCCCTTTTTATCTCTTATCTCCAGGTCAAACGCTTGGAGTAGGAGAATCCATCGGATTAGCCTAGGTTTAGCATTTTTCTTGGTGAGCAAATATTTCAAAGCAGCATGGTCTGTGTAGACTATGATTTTTGCTCCAAGCAAGTATGATCTAAACTTATCGATAGCAAAGACAACTGCTAGAAGATCCTTTTCAGTTGTGGCATAGTTAAGTTGAGCTCCTGTTAGAGTCTTGCTAGCGTAGGCTATTGCATGATGCTTCTTATCCTTGGTTTGGCCAAGGACCGCTCCAACGACATAATCACTAGCATCACACAGGATTTTGAATGGCAACATCCAATAAGGGGGTTCAATGATTGGAGCTGTGATGAGTGCCTTCTTGAGGATTGAAAGTGCATCTAGGACTCCCTTGTGGGTTTTGGATGATTTAAGACAAGCAATTGGGATCCTAATCCTTTTGTTGAGATGAATGCAGGAAAATGATGAAAAATGAGCAAAGTGCCAAAAAGAGGGAAATTGAGAAGGAAAATGAATTTGAGCTCAAGGAGAAGAAATTAGTAGTTTAGTATGTATGGAGTGTGTTAAGGAAACACACCCAAGAGCTCAATCTCACTTAATCACACACACACAATGCACAAAGCTATACAGGACCGGACTAGTCCGATATCAGCCGGACTAGTCCGATATCACATTCTGCACCAGATCGGACAAGTCCGGTCACCACCGGACTAGTCCGATATTCTTTCTGTTCCACTTCGGACTAGTCCTCCCCAATGCGGACTAGTCCTTATCAATGCACAAGTCACACAAAATCGGACCAGTCCGTTGTGACCCGGACTAGTCCGATATTCATTCTGATCCACTTCGGACAAGTCCGGTGTCCACACGGACTAGTCCGATATACACCCTGATCTAAATCGGACAAGTCCTCCAAGTGCGGACTTGTCATCCTAAACACTTAGGGTTTCATGTGTCCGGACAAGTCCGATGACAATCGGACTAGTCCGAAGCTTTCCAGTAGCAAAATCGGACAAGTCCGTTTTGAACCGGACTAGTCCGAGATTCCTGGACACTTAGGGTTTGCTTCACACAGCACACCGGACTAGTCCGGTCACCACAACGTACTAGTCCGATCTTTCTGAACCCTAACGGTAACTTCTAGAAACCCCATATAAATAGAGGTGCACGTCCCACTTTCACCCGCTCTCGAACCCTAGCGCCGTCACACCTCCCAAGAGACTCAAAAACCATCTCTCTCCACGAAATTAAGTGCAAAATCAATCAATCCATTGAAGATCACTTGTAGATCATTGGAGAGGCACTTGGCACACGATTGAGCTCTTGGTTTGAATCTCTAACACACTTTTGCATCTCAATTTGTATATTTCGAAGTGTGTTATTGGTGGTCTTGAAACTTGTAATCAAGGGAGCTCTCAACTTGTGAGATCGCCCCTTCAACTTGGTGATTTACCCCTGTGTGTTTAGTGGAAGAGGATTGGCCTTCGTGGCGATCCGACGAGGGAAGGGTTGGTGAAGACCCGGTCCTTTTGTGGGCTCCTCAACGTGGACGTAGGTTGCCTTCGTGGTAACCGAACCACGGGATAAATCTTGTGTCTTGTTCGTTTGTGTTCATCATTCTAGTTGATCAACATTATCTAGGGTTTGATTCATCTTGTTGAATTTAAGTTAAATAGTTGAACAAGAATCATACTTGCAATAGAACTTGACATACAATCATTGAACTGTTATTGAAGTTTATATTTCCGCTGCAAACGTCAACGAAACAATCAAATTGACCTAACTTGATCAACCTAGACCGTGAAATCCGGACTAGTCCGCACTTTACCGGAATAGTCCGATATATCTGGTTTTGACCTTGTTGTTGAAGTGCTACAGGAACCGAGAAAATTTAAGGAGGCCTATTCACCCCCCCTCTAGGCCTACATTCAATTGGTATCAGAGCCGGTTCTTCAAGAAATAGTGCAACCACTCGAAGAGATCATGTCGGACATGAAGGAAGTCCAGAAAATCAACAACCAGGAAGAAATGAACAATGACAAGCACCAAAAGCTTGAAAAGTATCTCGAAGCCATTCAAGACTTCGATGATGATGATGAGGAGACATTGGAGCTGAAAGCACTGCTCCGAAAGAAAGCACTTTCCAAAGGGAAAGCTAAAGTTGAAGAAAAGAAGAAGGGGAGTAGTCACACCGACTACTCCCGATATCCTTTTAGTTATGACCGTTTAAATTCTAACAGCAGTCATTATCTATCTATTTCCTCTCGGAAAAGCCCCACACTTCGATGGGAGTGATTACTCCATGTGGAGGCAAAATATGAAGATGCACTTGATTTCCCTTAACCCAAGTTTATGGCATATTGTGTGCACAGGAATAAACATCCCTGATGACGATGAAGAACTCACACCAAGTCAAGAGCAAGCCATCCACAGGAATGCCCAAGCCGCAGCCGTTATCACCTCATCTCTAAGTAGAGATGAATTCACAAAGGTGGACGGATTGGAGATTGCCAAAGAAATCTGGGACACACTACAGACAGCACATGAAGGTGACAGGCATGTGCGGGAGGCAAAGATTGAGATGATTGAAGGCGAACTGGGAAGGTTCGCGATTGAGGAAGATGAGTCTCCCCGAGACATGTACAACAAACTGAAGACTCTTGTGAACAAGGTTCGATCATATGGGAGCAAAAAGTGGAATGACCACGAGGTTGTAAAGCTCATCCTTAGAGCCTTTATGCCTCGCAACGTCACACTTTGTTCTATGATCCGAGAAAGTCCCGAGTACAAGAAAATGACTCCGGATGAACTGCTTGGCAAAATTATCAACTTTGAGATGATGGAGAAGCAAGCCAAGCACGTAAAAGAAATAGACGATCTCACATCAGCTAAGAAGAAGGGAGTTGCCCTAAAGTCCTCACTCAAGCCTCTATCCAAAGAAGCAAGAGAAGCACAGCTTGAGGAGGACAGCGATGATGAAAGCAGCGAGCTGGACGAAGAAGATATGATTTTGTTCATGAAGAAGTTCAAGAGAATTATGAAGAAAAGACAAGGAGCAAAATCGAGTGAAGGAAAATACAAGGAGAAGACAAAGCCGAAGATGAGGCGGGCATGCTATAATTGTGGTGAATACAATCACTTTATAGTCGATTGCCCGTATGAGGACAACAAGAAGAAGAGTAAAGAGTCCAAGCCTCAACCGAAGAAATTCTTCAAGAAGAAGAAGCAAGTTGAACAAGCACACATCGGAAAGGAATGGGACTCAAACGATGAGTCCTCATCGTCCGATGAAGAAGAAATGGCTAGCATAGCCATTGAAAGCATGTCCAAGAAACCCGCACTCTTCCCCACGCTCGGTGCAAAGAAGGCAAATGGAACTTGCCTCATGGCTAAGGAAGGTAAACGCAAGGTAAACATCAAAACTCCTTCCTTGCATTCTTACTCAAGTGATGATGATCTAGATAGTGATGATGAAGATATGCTAATTGGCTTAGATAGAAAAACTGCTGCTAAAATGAAATTCTTGCTTAACCAACTTGTTGAGAAGGAAGAGCTAATTGATCGTCAAGAAGACATGATTATTTCCCAAAAGGAGAAGCATGCCGAACTTGACAATCTTCTAGTTCTTGAAAAGGAGAGAAACCACTCACTAGAGCTTGAGCTAGCTTCAAGTAGGAAAACTTGCTTGGAGTTAACCAACTCAAACGTTGCAATCAAGGATCAACTTGATGACCTAATCAAGGTCAACAAGATCCTTGAAGTGCAGGTTGAGTCACTCAAGCTTAGTGAACCTTCCTCCTCTTCAAGCCTACCTTCTCAACCCACTTCAACTAATATCGCTCATATTTGCAAATGTGATAAAATTAACACCAGTTTGAAGGAAAATTCTACCTCCACAAAGGACAAAAATCCTACCCAATGTGTAATATTTGACAAGGAGAGGATCAACTATGCGCGCAGTGCATATTTGGTCCAAAGACCTCCAAATGTCAAGTACGGCGTTGGTTACTCTCATGATGGAAAGCAAAGAGCTAGAAATCATAAAAATAACAAGGGAAGGATTACCTTTGTGAAGGGAGGACCCTCACAACCTGGTAACTCGAAAACTAAAAATCTGAACTCTCATGAAAATCGGACTAGTCCGGTCGTGGTCCGGACAAGTCCGGTAATCCGGACAAGTCCGGTCACATAGACTAGTCCGACCCATAATCAACAGCAACTCTTTTTTAAAACCTTTGATGCTTCTTATGTATTAATGAAAAATAATGTTGGTAAAGTGTATGCTTATTATGCTGGGCCACGCCATGGGAACACAAAATCCCATGTGTGGGTGCCCAAATGTATTGTTACTAACCTCCAAGGACCCAAGCAAGCTTGGGTACCTAAAACCAAGGCGTAATTTGGTTTTGCAGGCCTACTCCTCCGGTGGATCCAAATGGGTGCTAGACAGTGGATGCACCAACCACATGACTGTAGAAAGGAGGATGTTTGTGGAGTATGAAGTGAACCAGGACCCAAACGAAGGCATCTACTTTGGGGATAACAATCAAGGAAGGGTCCTCGGTACCGGTAAAATAGCAATATCTTCTGAACATACTCTTTCGCATGTTTTACACGTTGAATCTTTAGATTATAACCTGCTGTCCATATCTCAGTTATGTGACAAAGGTTATAATTGCCTGTTTACTAACGAGGGTGTGACCGTCTCAAGGAGAAGTGATGGTTCCGTTGCATTCAAGGGTATGTTAAAGGGAAAGCTTTACCTTGTTGAATTCAACAAGGATAAAGCCGAACTCGACACATGCTTGATTGCAAAAACCAACATGTGTTGGCTATGGCATAGACGGCTAGCACATGTTGGTATGAGGAACCTTCAAAAACTCCTCAAGGGCGATCACATCCGAGGTTTGAAAGATGTTGTGTTTGAGAAAGACAGGCCTTGTAGCGCGTGCCAAGCAGGAAAGCAAGTTGGAGCACAACATCCTACGAAGAACATCATGACCACGACAAGACCGCTCGAACTACTTCATATGGACTTGTTTGGTCCAATTGCTTACATAAGCATCGGCGGTAACAAATACGGTTTAGTTATTATTGATGATTTTTCCCGGTTCACTTGGGTGTTCTTTTTGCATGACAAGTCAGAAACACAAGGAACACTCAAGAAATTCTTCAAGCGAGCGCAAAACGAGTTCTCACTATCAATCAAGAGTATTCGGAGCAACAACGGCACGGAGTTCAAGAACATACAAGTGGAGGAATACCTTGATGAGGAAGGAATCAAGCACGATTTCTCAGCACCATACTCTCCACAACAAAACGGAGTTGCCGAAAGGAAGAACCGAACGCTCATAGAGATGGCAAGAACAATGCTCGATGAATACAAGACTTCGGATCGATTTTGGGCGGAAGCAATCAACACCGCTTTCCATGCCACAAATCGACTCTACCTTCATCGACTACTAAAGAAGACCCCCTATGAGCTACTCACCGGTAACAAACCGAACGTTTCATATTTTTGAGTTTTCGGTTCTCCTTGCTACATTTTGAACAAGAAGCCCAGGACTTCAAAGTTCGCTTCGAAGTCCGATGAAGGTTTCTTGCTTGGTTATGATTCGAACACTTACGCCTATCGTGTTTTCAACAAGGCCTCCGGACTTGTTGAAGTGGCACGTGACGTAGTGTTCGATGAAACTAATGGCTCCCAAAAGGAGCAAGTTGATCAATGTGAATTAGGTAAAGAGGAAGCTCCCTATCAAGCATTGAAGAGGATGGCTCTAGGCGAAGTACGACCACAAGAGTCATCATCACAAATACAAGAGGAAAGTGAACCACAAGAGGAGATCAACAATTCAGGGGGAGCCTCGATACAAGACAAATCACAGGAATATGAACATGATCAACAAATCAACGAGGACAACAACTCAGGGGGAGAAGAAGATGATCACCAACATACGACCCCCCAAGTGCCACACCCAAGAGTACACCAATGCATTCAAAGGGATCATCCAATCGACAACATCATCGGCGACATCCAAAAGGGAGTAACCACTAGATCTCGTATAGCAAATTTCTGTGAACATTACTCGTTTGTCTCCTTTTTGGAACCCCGCAGGACTGAGGATGCATTGAAGGATCCGGACTGGGTGGTGGCAATGCAAGAAGAGTTGAACAACTTCAAGAGAAACGAGGTTTGGGAACTTGTGGAAAGACCCAATGCAAACATAGTGGGCACCAAGTGGGTCTTCCGCAACAAGCAAGACGAACACGGAGTGGTGACAAGAAACAAGGCACGACTTGTGGCCAAAGGTTACTCACGAGTCGAAGGTTTGGATTTCGATGAGACTTTTGCTCCAGTAGCTAGGCTTGAATCAATTAGAATATTACTTGCATATGCTACTCACCATGATTTCAAGCTGTACCAAATGGACGTAAAAAGCGCCTTCCTCAACGGACCGATCAAGGAAGAAGTGTACGTGGAGCAACCACCCGGATTTGAAGACGAAGAGTTCCCCGACCACGTGTATAAACTGCGTAAGGCTCTCTATGGCCTCAAACAAGCTCCTAGAGCTTGGTATGAGTGTCTTAGAGATTTTTTAATTGATAATGGCTTTCAAATTGGCAAAGTAGATTATACACTATTCACAAAAAATCTGGATAATGATCTTTTTATTTGCCAAATCTATGTTGATGATATAATTTTTGGATCAACTAACCAATCTTTCTGTGAAGAGTTTAGTAAAATTATGACAGACAGATTTGAAATGTTAATGATGGGAGAATTGAAGTACTTCTTGGGATTCCAAGTGCGGTAACAAAGGGAAGGAACATTCATAAGCCAAACCAAGTACACACAGGACATCCTCAAGAAGTTTGGCATGGACAAGGCAAAGCCCATAAAGACTCCCATGGCAATGAATGGTCACTTGGATCTCAATGAAGATGGACCGAGCGTCGACCAAAAGGTATATCGCTCCATGATTGGATCTTTACTTTACTTATGTGCATCTAGGCCAGATATTATGTTGAGTGTATGTTTGTGTGCAAGATTTCAAGCCAACCCTAAGGAATGTCATTTGACAGCCGTAAAGAGAATCCTAAGATATTTAGTTCATACACCCAATCTTGGTCTTTGGTACCCAAAAGGCTCAAAATTCAATCTCATTGGGTATTCCGATGCAGACTATGCCGGGTGCAAAGTTGATAGAAAAAGCACTTCCGGCACCTGCCAATTCCTAGGAAGATCCTTAGTTTCTTGGTCATCCAAGAAACAGAATTCCATTGCATTATCCACTGCCGAAGCAGAGTATGTTGCAGCCGGGAGTTGTTGTGCACAACTCCTTTGGATGCGACAAACTCTAAGGGATTACGGTTACAATATGAACCATATTCCTCTCCTTTGTGATAATGAGAGTGCCATTAAAATAGCCCACAATCCAGTTGAACACTCTAGGACTAAACACATTGACATAAGACACCATTTCTTGAGAGACCATTCCATGAAAGGAGACATATCCATCTCTCATGTCCATACCCAAAAACAATTGGCCGACATATTCACCAAGCCACTTGATGAAAAACGTTTTTGCGAACTCCGAAATGAGCTAAACATTCTTGATTCTCGGAGTGTGGCTTGAAAATTTGCATACCTGTATGATTGCTTCAAAATATTGATTGAATTGTGAAAATCATCCCTCTTTTTTTTCTTTCTTGAAAAACTATGTCAATTATTAGATCTTGATGAATTTTTGATCATAGTATGATTGTTGTTTGCTTACTGGTCAAATTCATCAAGATTATTTGAATTGTTTTGCCTCTCTCTACTCTCAATTATTGGACCTTCAAATATATATGAATGGGCTATGCAATTCTCTCCTGGTGACCACGGACAAGTCCGTGGTTACCCGGACTAGTCCGCCATTGCAGACTAGTCCGCAGTGTGCCGGTTAGGCCGGACTAGTCCGACAGACCACGGACTAGTCCGACTTAGGTCTCTGGAGGACTTCGGACTAGTCCGGTCATGTCCGGACTTGTCCGATTTTTCGTGTCCATAACCCTAGCCGCCACTAAACCCTAATTCCCTCACCCCACACTCGCCCCCAAGCTTTCTCTCTCTTGCGCTCGAGCTCCCAAGGCGAATCCTTGATTCCTCCGTCGAAAAGCCTCAATCTTGGGCGGAGATCAAGCTTGAAGACTCGGGGATTGAAGTTAGCGGACAAGTCCGGCCTCCAACCCCAACATCTCAAGCTTCCTTTGATTTCTTGGTAAATTTTCTTCAAAACCCTAAGAAATCACAAATTTCTCTATTGCTTATCGTTTGGCCTAGCATTCTTCACTAGTTACATGTCTAGTTGATGTACTATGTGTATGCTAGACTAGTTTTACCTTAGGGATCAATTTTTGTCCAGACTGTTAGGTTTTTGCGGATGAACACCGGACTAGTCCGGTCCAGGTACGGACAAGTCCGGTCCCCCGGACTAGTCCGTGCCTGTGCACCGGACAAGTCAGTTGTTTCTGAACCAAAACCTAATTCTTTAATTTCCTAATGCCTTCCATTGCCATCTTACCTCACCAATAGCTTGTATAACTTGTCCTTTCTCTTGATCACTCATTCTCAGATCATGTCGAGCTCCGACAACGAAATCTCCGATTTCGAGGCCGAGTTGGACCACGAGGTGGCACCTCGGTCCTCGGCGGGTCTTGGCAAGAAACGCCAAGAGAGACCCTCCAAGCCTGCTCCCTCACCTCCCCAGGTTCGGAGGAAGGTGTGTGCCAAGAAGCCCGCCTCGAAGGCTGCTACTCCATCAAGTGGCCTTCGCCAAGCTAAAGGGAAGGGCAAGGGGGTTGCCACAGGGCCTGTTGGGCCCCTAAAGCTGCATACTCCCAGAGAAGGGGTCCGGGACCCCAATGAGGAAAGATTCAATGGCAAGGGCAGCGATGTGGCTATGAAGTTGAGAAGTGTTGATTGCTATGCAAGGCCCAAGCAAGCAGCTGATGGCAGGTTTTGGTCAAATTTCCATGCTGATTTCTACAAGCTGGTCTATTTTCCGATGAAGACCCCGGTGGTACGCAGTCAATGGATTGACTGGGCCCACCTTGAGAAGAGGAAATGTGCAGCTTTTGATGAAGTGATAGCAGCTGCAGAGAGACATGGGCTGAAGGATCTGTTTGCCTTCAGATATAATTAGAATGATGAAGTGATTGCACAATTCTATGCAACGTGCCACTTCTCAAGCGAAGACGAAGAAAGTGTGACTTGGATGACTCATGGATCCAAGTATTCTATTACTCAGGAAGAGTTTGGCCTCCTGCTGCACCTTGACTCTGAAGGACATGACCACCTCATTATCCACAACATTGGGGTCATTGAGAGGGATGGAATGAAGTTCATGTATGAGCCCACCTCCAAGTATGTCCCTCCCTCCACAAAGAATATGAAGCCTTTCTTTGTGGTCCTCAACAGAGTCCTCAGGAAGACAATTTCCCCCAAGGATGGGGATGCAGGGAGTGTGCAAGGCTACCTCCGGACCCTGATGAGGGTCATTAGCAAGAAAAGGCAATTCGATGTTGCAGACTATATTTGGAATGATATGGTCAATATCTCAAGTACCCCCAACCGATCCTGTGGCTATGCCCCTTACTTGATGTTCATGATTGAGAAGGTCACAGAAATCGAGTTTGTGAAGGATGTGGAGCACACTCCACTGAGGCCTCAGAAGCCTCAGTCAGTGAGTGTCCAAGCTGCTCCATCGCCGGCCTCAAGCCCCGAGGCACCGGCAAGGCAAGAAGAAGCTGCTAGGGCTACTCCTCCCTCCAGGGAAGCCCCTCAGAAAGGATCCGCCAGTGGGATCCTCAAGTACTTGGCTGCAATTTTCTCCTCATGCAAGAAAACTGAAGTGAAGCTTCACAAGCTGAATCAGAAGAGGAAGGAGAACATGAGATACATAAAAGCCAATGTGAAGCAGCTGAGTGAGAAGCTGGAGATCAACCCAATTGGATCTCCAGTACTTTCTGAAGATTCTGATCCGGACATCACCGAGCTCAGCCCCTTGACTCCCTCCGAGCTTGCCTATTTTGGCATTGGGGGCTCGAGCAGCTCCGCTCCTCCTCCTACCTCTCAACCTCGTCAAGCGGAAAGCGAGGAAGACGATGAAGACGACGAGAGGACTGACAGCGAAGAGTGAAGCCCTAGGACCTTCCTCTCTCTCTTTTTTGGTGTCTTGATGCCAAAGGGGGAGAGATTGAGGGGGAGTCTCTAGTATTAGCTTTAGCTGCATAGAATGCGAGGAGAGAGCTCTCTATTTTTTTTAATTGTAATTGCATTTGCTTAACTCTATTTTAATATCATGTTTGGTCCTGTTATGAATTGCTCTATTAATTTGCAACTGTGTGATGAAATATGAGTTTTTGCTCTTGAAGTGCCATATTCTCTTGATATTAGTTGATAAATGCAAATTCGATCATTCTTAATGCACTCATGCTCTTAGTATGCATCCCACCATAAAGAATGCACATATGAATAATTATCTTGTTGCTTGATGTATTTTTGAGTCATGTGTGCATACTTTATGAAAATCTCATTTTATACCTCATTTTGTGAAATCTCAATTGGTTGTCATCAATCACCCAAAAGGGGGAGATTGAAAGTGCATCTAGGACTCCCTTGTGGGTTTTGGATGATTTATGACAAGCAATTGGGATCCTAATCCTTTTGTTGAGAAGAATGCAGGAAAATGATGAAAAATGAGCAAAGTGCCAAAAAGAGGGAAATTGAGAAGGAAAATGAATTTGAGCTCAAGGAGAAGAAATTAGTAGTTTAGTATGTATGGAGTGTGTTAAGGAAACACACCCAAGAGCTCAATCTCACTTAATCACACACACACAATGCACAAAGCTATGCAGGACCGGACTAGTCCGATATCAGCCGGACTAGTCCGATATCACATTCTGCACCAGATCGGACAAGTCCGGTCACCACCGGACTAGTCCGATATTCTTTCTGTTCCACTTCGGACTAGTCCTCCCCAATGCGGACTAGTCCTTATCAATGCACAGGTCACACAAAATCGGACCAGTCCGTTGTGACCCGGACTAGTCCGATATTCATTCTGATCCACTTCGGACAAGTCCGGTGTCCACACGGACTAGTCCGATATACACCCTGATCTAAATCGGACAAGTCCTCCAAGTGCGGACTTGTCATCCTAAACACTTAGGGTTTCATGTGTCCGGACAAGTCCGATGACAATCGGACTAGTCCGAAGCTTTCCAGTAGCGAAATCGGACAAGTCCGTTTTGAACCGGACTAGTCCGAGATTCCTGGACACTTAGGGTTTCCTTCACACAGCACACCGAACTAGTCCGGTCACCACCACGGACTAGTCCGATCTTTCTGAACCCTAACGGTAACTTCTAGAAACCCCATATAAATAGAGGTGCACGTCCCACTTTCACCCGCTCTCGAACCCTAGCGCCGTCACACCTCCCAAGAGACTCAAAAACCATCTCTCTCCACGAAATTAAGTGCAAAATCAATCAATCCATTGAAGATCACTTGTAGATCATTGGAGAGGCACTTGGCACACGATTGAGCTCTTGGTTTGAATCTCTAACACACTTTTGCATCTCAATTTGTATATTTCGAAGTGTGTTATTGGTGGTCTTGAAACTTGTAATCAAGGGAGCTCTCAACTTGTGAGATCGCCCCTTCAACTTGGTGATTTACCCCTGTGTGTTTAGTGGAAGAGGATTGTCCTTCGTGGCGATCCGACGAGGGAAGGGTTGGTGAAGACCCGGTCCTTTTGTGGGCTCCTCAACGTGGACGTAGGTTGCCTTCGTGGTAACCGAACCACGGGATAAATCTTGTGTCTTGTTCTTTTGTGTTCATCATTCTAGTTGATCAACATTATCTAGGGTTTGATTCATCTTGTTGAATTTAAGTTAAATAGTTGAACAAGAATCATACTTGCAATAGAACTTGACATACAATCATTGAACTGTTATTGAAGTTTATATTTCCGCTGCAAACGTCAACGAAACAATCAAATTGACCTAACTTGATCAACCTAGACCGTGAAATCCGGACTAGTCCGCACTTTACCGGACTAGTCCGATATATCTGGTTTTGACCTTGTTGTTGAAGTGCTACAGGAACCGAGAAAATTTAAGAAGGCCTATTCACCCCCCCTCTAGGCCTACATTCAAGGATGTCAAAAGATTGGTGACACTCATCATCAAAATCAAAGGGCACATCCTTAGCTAATAGGCTAGTGAGGGGTCTAGCGATTTTGGAAAAATCCTTGATAAATCATCGGTAGAACCCCGCATGGCCTAAAAAGCTACGAATGCCCTTAATGTTGGTGGGAGGTGGAATCTTTTCAATGACTTCAATTTTGGGTTTGTCCACCTCAATCCCCCTTTCGGACACCAAGTGTCCTAAGACGATGCCTTCACAGACCATAAAATGACACTTTTCCCAATTTAGCACTAGGTCCTTCTCTTGGCATCTTTGTAAGACCCTGTCTAGGTTCTTAAGACAATGATCAAAAGTTTTTCCATAGACGGAAATGTCCTTCCATGATTTCCTCGATCATGTCTGAGAAAATAGACATCATGCACCTTTGGAATGAAGCGGGTGCATTACACAACCCAAACAACATTCGCCGATAGGCGTAGGTTCTGTAAAGGCATGTGAAGTTGGTCTTTCTTTGATCATCAAGGTGGATGGGAATTTGATGGTAACCAGAATACCCATCAAGGAAACAAAAGAAGGAATGTTTCGCTAGGCGCTCAAGCATTTCATCAATGAAAGGCAGCAGGAAATGATCCTTCATTGTTGCCTTGTTGAGTTTTCTGTAGTCAATACACATCCTACACCCTATGATGGTTCGTTGAGGAATGAGTTCATTTCTCTCATTTCGAATGACCGTCATTAATCCTTTCTTGGGCACTATTTGGACAGGGCTAACACACTCACTATGAAGAACATGATAAATTATCCTGGCATGCAAGAGTTTCAAGACCTCCTTCTTGAAAACCTCCCGCATAACATTGTTCAACCTCCTTTGAGTTTCCCTAGACGGTGTGCTAAGAGGGCCAGTGGGAATGTGATGGGTGGAAAGAGCAGGGCTGATTCCCTTAAGAACTTGGAGTGGGTAGCCTAGGACAGATCTATGCTTTTCTAAGGCGGTCATGAGTTTGGCAATTTTGTCTTGTGAAAGCTTGTCACATATGATGATAGGAGCTTCCGCATCACCGTGTAGGAAAGCATAGTGTAGGCCTGGAGGTAGGGTTTCCAACTCAATCGAGGGCTTTTGTGATGGCTCTTCTTTAGGCAAATCAAATGTCTCTTGCAATTCATCCTCTTCTTGGATGAATTGTTATTCTTCTTGAATTTCAAGAGGGTCTAAGAATTGAAGGGCCATGGCTTCCTCGATTGGCTCACTCTCAGGGGGAGGTTCTGCTAATGTGTTCTTGGATCGTAGAATGGGAATGAAAAACTTTCTCCCTCCAAGTTTAACATCTAGGCTGCCTTTTGAGGGTGCATCCATGAGTAATTTCTCAATGGGTAACCCTATCATTACATCAAAGTCTTGGACTTCGAAGACATGAAAATCAAGGCAGAACTCGATGTTCTCGTGCCTTATAGACATGTTTTGCAAAATCCCATATCCTTCCTTGATGTTTCCATAGGAGTCTCTGAAGGATTTTCTTGTTGGAGCCCAGGGTAGATCACCCAAAATGGCTAAAGCACAATTTTCAGAAATGATATTGGCTCCAACAGTGGGATTACAAAGGGCATTCACCATTACCCCTCAAATAAGACATCAAATGATTCTTGAGGGTGAGTTTACCCGAATAATTTCAGGTGAAAGCTCAACCTCTGCTGTCAATTCCGTACTCATGATTGAGGTCAACTTCTTGATATTTTCTTGAAGGAATTTTCTTTTGGGCGAATCAAGGAGTGAGGGATGTAATGATGGTTTCCTTCCATAACAATACTTTGAGGCATTTCCAAAATCTTCAAAAAGATCTTCCTCGAAGCATAATGGAAATTGCGAAGGCTGAATTTCTTCTTCCTTCGATGTCTTTGGTTCGGGTGGGGATTTCATAGTCACAACATGAGATGAACATGGTATGGATTCTGGGGTGACTATGGGGGGATCCTCATGTCTTGACACGGCTTACTCTTGAGGAGGTTTATTAAGACCGACGATGAAGGATGTATTTTCTAGAATACATTCTAGAATTTCCCTTCCTTCATTCGGTGTCTTATGGAGGAAAGAGCCTCCAGCCGTTATGTCAAGGTATAGGGCAGAATCCTTGTCTTCCCCGAAGCAAAAATGTTGTAATAACACATGTTCAGGAATTGACAAGTCTGGGCCCGATTTGGTTAGCAATGAGAATCTAGCCCAGGCTGCACCTATAGATTCCTTCTCAAATTGCTGAAAGTTGAGAATTTCCCTTCGTAGAGAGGCAACTTGGGAGAGTGGAAAGAATGCAAGACAAAAATGGTCTCGAAGTTCCTTCCATTATCCATTTGCACTCCCAACGGTATGAGTGTACCACTGCTTTACTCTTTCCTTGAGGGAAAAGGGAAACAATTTCCACTTTAGGGTTTCTTGTGTCATACCCTTGATTAGAAGGCATGAACACAATTTCTCAAACTCCCACAGGTGATGGTAGAGATTCTCACAATCCGTCCCTGAGAAGTATTGCTCTCGAACCATGGCTATAAAGCTAGGGTGGAGTTCATAGCTAGTTGAGCAAATGGGATCCGCCAATGGTGGAGGCTCACAGAACTCACCCTTAGGAGCTGATAGAGAAAGAATGGTGGGTTTCTCCATAGTTTAGATGGTGGAAAGGTAAGGATAAAGATAAAAAATAGTACGAGGGTGAACAAGGTTTGAAGATCAACAACAACCATTCCCCGACAACGGCGCTAGAAATGCTTGTTGACAGCTGGTATGTCACAGATGAAAATCCGCAAGCGCACGAAGAAACCGCTGTAGCACTTCCCCTGGAAGAGTATTCCTATTTTCTCACTCTCTCCCCATTTTCTCTTTCTCACTCTCTCCCTATTTTCTCAACACTTAAGCAGCGCTACGCCTTTAGAGTGGAGTACTAGACTCAAGCTTTTGGTGGGTGGAGTGAGGGAGCCCCCTACCCCCTATTTATACCCTCCAAAGGTCGGTTTGGTGCCAGAAAAAGCGAAGGACTCAGTCTCCATCATGATCTCCAAGCCGCGAGGAGACAACACAGGGCGGCTGATCGAATTTGGTGCATTTACCTAGTCGGACTACCTGGCACTTCGGCTGACTTGCAAACGTCTCCAATCGCCCTGAAACTTCTCTGTAACACTGTTACATGGGCCCCATCAAAGTATGGGTGATTCCCCTCATTTTTAGTTGGGTTTCTCCTCCGAGTGGGCCCTAGAATCCTCGTGATTGCGCCTGATTGGTCGGAAGGTTTGTTTTCTGGATTGGTCCCTATAAATACCTCTAATTATGGGCATAATTCACCTGCATACAAAATTGGACCAACACTTGTGGAGATAGTTAGTAAATAACTCCTACCACTATGTTGGTTGTCCAATCCATAGCTTTTATGCAGGGAATTGACGGTCGGATTTGGCAATTAAGGACCGTCAACACTAGCATATTAAGTAAATACCTTAAGAGCCATGACACAAGCCATCTTAAGGCAATGACTAATCTAAACATCGTTGAACCAATGTTGAGACATAACATAAGTTATTCATGTCAACATGATCATATCATAACTAGTTAGGCTATAGTGGGGGTTTGTAATGTAAGAAAAGATACATGAGCCATATCTTTCCCCATTCCAACTTGGGACTAGAGGCTCTCCTCCCTATAGCCTAACTCTACTAAGGACTAAGAGAACTACTGTATCCAATAGAATGATGCTCAAGTGGTGTGTGTTGCAGTGAGGGATGAGGGGTCCTATTTATAGATGGAGAAAGGGCCGGTTCCCGCCACCAAAAGTGCGCAAATCAGTCTTCATCGTTATCAGGGCACCACAAGGAGTCGACACGTGAAAGTTGACCACATTTGGCGCCAAGACCTAGTCGGCCGAACCACCAGGTCGACCGACCTGGTCTTGGCTCCAAACAGCCTGTGCTTTCTCCAAGTAGCTTCCAGGTGGGTCCCCTTAACTGATATAGGGTGTACACCATTGGATGGCCTCGAATACTTCTCTTTGTGGGCCATTTGATCCTTGTGGTGCCACATGTCGATGCTTGATTGGCCCGGATGATATTTTATAGGATCTATCCCCTTGTTTCACTTCAATTTTGTATAAAATACCTGCATGCACCAATTTCTCCAAGGACAAGTGGAGATTGGTTAAACAGAAAGGTGATATGTGCAAAAAATGATATTTCCTTCACATAATTGAGTTATATTGACGGGTGAAATTGGTATATAACAGCCATCAACAAACTCTCCCAAGCTTATCCTTTGCTCGTCCCGAGCAAAGTCAAGACTTTAGGTTGATGATAGAATGTTCTACTTTTCAAAAGTACCATGTGCACAACAAAATACTCTACCTAGTATTGCAAAAATTGGCATGGTATTTCACCCATGTTAAGTCATTATGGGGCTTATGCCATCTCCTATTCATGGGTAGTTGAAAGATAGAACAGCAAATGGAGCACACATACCCTAGAGATCCAGTTCCACTTGAATTCCGGAGAGCTCAATTTAGATTTTAAGTACCTCAAATTGATTCTCTCTATCACTCCTTTATGTGTAGTGGAAATATTTCTTCATCAAGACAATTTGCCTATACTCATCCTACCACTAAATAAGGCTTGTATGTGGAGCTTGGTAGGGAATATAGTAGGCATATTTGCAACACATAATATTGCTAAGTCAAAAAAGCAAGCCTTAGGAGAAATCAATTCAAAACTATTTGATTCAAGACTTGGGCATGTGTGATGGAGTGGAAGTGGATGTGGATATTTAAGATGACTCATATTGACTCTCTTATTTTGCAGGGATGAAACATGGCTACTTTTTTTTTCTTTTCTTTTTTCTCATGCTTATGATATAAGCATGCATTTTCTTTTTCTTGTATCCATGTCTTCTACTCCCTTTTTATGCAATAAACTTGGACAGATTACTAAACATGAAAGGTATGGAGTTTCTCTTTTTATTGTGGAATGATGGTATGATGGAATTTTTGCTTACTTCTAGTGTAGAAGTATAGCATGTGCAAGTGAAGTCTTTAATTCAAAAAGTAATGAATGAAATCTCACATAGGTCTATACTAGTTTGACAAAGCTCAATGCGAAGACAAATAGCATATGCATAAGGTCTATCAATGTAACGTATGATATGGCTTTGGTAGGTATTTCCAATAAAATGAGAGTAACTTAAATCTTTTTAGAATTTCTTCAGAAATCTAAGTTTCACTTTTAAACTAGGAATAACAGCCCTATCACTATATCATATCTCACAACAACTTGGAATTGGATTAAGCTTTTGCTACCCACAATTTCTAAATCAAGGTAAAAGTAATTCTAGCTAATAAAAGCAATATTTTGGAGAGTAGTAAGTTGTAAACTAGGGACTTAGGAAAATTAAAACAGAGCAACTATTCATCATTTCATCTACATGAATTCCAAACCATTCTTACCGCACATCTTTTATGTGCATCCTATAGATTTTTAGTGATTAAATCCGAGATTCCTGATGTGCACGTTAACACCATGACTGAATCTCGTGATGCCACATTTTTTGAGGATATTTTTCCAATGAAGGATAGTCATAGCAAAGCATCTCCTAGTTTTACTCCTGATCTTTTTTCCAATATTCGTACCTTATTCTAACACTAAAGAAAAACCCATTGAGGATGACAATACAAATATTGCTCTTCCAAGGAGCAAGAGACAAAGGATTGAGAAATCCTTTGATGATGATTTTACTGTCTACCTTATTGATGATACACCAAAAACACTTTCTGAGGCATATGCATCGCCAGATGCAGAGAGCTAGAAGGAGGCAGTACATAATGAAATGGGGTCCGTTTTAACAAATGGATCTAGAGAAATATGTGTCTGTCCAGTTGAGTGTAAACCTGTTGGGTGTAAGTGGATATTCAAAAATAAGCTCAAACCAGATGGTACGATCGATAAATATAAGGCTAGACTTGTAGCGAAGGGATTTACCCAAAAGAAAGGCAAGGATTTTTTCGATACTTATTCACTTGTTGCTAGGCTAACCACAATTCGTGTGCTCGTGGCACTTGTTGCGTGTCACGATGTGCTCATCCATCAAATGGACGTGAAGACGGCTTTCCTAAATGGTGAGCTTGATGAGGAGATCTATATGAAGCATTTTGATGGTTTTGTGGTGCCTGGGCATGAGAACAAAGTGTGTAAGCTACGAAAATCCTTGTATGGCCTCAAGCAAGCACCAAAGCAGTGACATGAGAAGTTTGATAGAACTATGACCTTAGCAGACTTTGTGGTAAATGACGCCGACACATGTGTGTACTATCGGTTTGGTGGGGGTAAATGAGTAATACTGTGCTTACATGTTGATGACATAATAATTTTTGGGACTAGTATCAATGTGGTAAATGATGTAAAATCATTTTTGTCCCAAAATTTTGATATCAAGGATTTGGGAGAGGCTTTATTTTAAACATCAAACTGATTAAGGGCAATAATGAGATCACTTTAAAACAATCTTATTATGTGGAGAATATTCTGAGTCGCTTTGGGTACTCAGACTATAATACTTCTCCAAAGCTGTATGCTCCTAGTCTAAAGCTTTGCAAGAAGAGAGAACAAGGGACTAATCAGTTGAGATATTACCAAATTATTGGTTCTCTCATGTATGTTGCTGGTGAAAGAGGACTGACATCTCATTTGCAGTAAGCAAATTGAGCAGATTTACTTCTAATCCTGGAAGGAATCACTGGTGTGCATTAGAACATGTGATGAGATACTTGAGAGGTACATCAACATATGGACTTCATTATACCGGGTACCCAGCTGTACTAGAAGGGTATGGTGACTCAAATTGGAACTCAGATGCTCATAAGATCAAGGCCACTAGTGGATACATATTCACTATTGATGGTGCTGCAGTTTCATGGAGGTCTCATAAGTAGACTGTATTGACAAAGTCTACTATGGAGATGAAACTTGTTGCACTTGAGATAGCCACAACTGAGACGGAGTGGCTGAAACTGCTCTTGATGGACTTGCCATTGGTTGATAAACCGGTGCCGACCATTCTTTTGCATTGTGATAATCGAAGTGTGATCACAACTGTTGGCAATGCAAAAGAAAATTTGGTCTCCAAGACATGTGAAACGCCGAATCAAATCCATGAAACATTTGAGAAATACGAGAGAGATTGCCGTTGAGTATATTAATACTAAAATAAATTTGGCGGACCCTTTTACAAAGGGATTAGCACGTGCTGTAATTGATGAAGCATCAAGGGAAATGGGTTTGAAACCCACGTGATGTTATCATACAATGGTAACCCAAACTATTTGATTGCAAATCCCGTGAAGTAGATCTTGGGAAAAACAAGTTGTATGGATTACTGGAGAGTACTTGTTTATTACTCATTTTCGCTAGTAGATGCGTACTCTCAGTACTGTATGGAAGGTTGACTTTAATGACATAATGTGTTTTGAGGCCTATATATGCATGGTACCGTCCTGTAGGGTATACTTGTAAGAACACACCTATGTGAGTTTGACTGAGAGGTTGCAGTCTATGAGATATGGGTAATCTCAAATAAGCTCATGAACAGACACGAGAGCAAGATCGTAATGCTCCAACCATAGGGATAGCTTTAGGCGGCCTAGTATCAGCGAGGCTTTCATGTGAAACTTGCTCACACAAAACTAGCAATTCAAGGTTGTGTCTATTGCAAAGTTGTGAGTATGTGAATCATGAAATGCAAGATGCAGCTCAACCCGAAACGGGTATGCACTGCAAAGCTTCTATATTAATGCACAGAAATGTTACTTGTAGACCTTGGCTTTTGGTGGGGATTGTTGGGATTTGGCCTGCGTATAGCCCACTCGTGGGCTTAGTTGTTTGGGCCAATTCCCCTAGTGTAAAGCAAAGAGTGGTGTGGAGAGGTTGCTGAGATGTTTAGTCCCACATTGCCCACTTAGATGGGTGTTCTCCAATATCTATAGTGGCCATTGGAGTGGTTCTAAGCATGAGAATAATAACGGAGATGAAGGTTGCTACTATGGACACAAACATAAACGCACGCGCACGCACATTTCACGATTTTATGCATATTTATCGCATGACTTGTGACTTGCGATGTTGCGCGTTCGCGACTTGACGAGGGGTATTCTATCAATCCTTTATTTTTCTGCCATGCATATAAAAGGGAACACTTCATCACACCTAGACCGCAACGTCAATGGGTGGAGTAACTTGAGGCATGTTGACGGTTCCTACGCACTACTAACAATTCATCTCTAGCAGTGGCGCTAGAAATGTTTGTTAATATATTTTAGATTATACATATAAATCCGCAAGCGTATGGAAACTATCGATGTAGCATTTCCCTTCTAAGAGTATTCCCAAAGGGTGTTATTTATATTCTCCCAAAGGAAGGCTAGATAGAAGTAAAACAATCATCAAGTGGAGAGGCTAGGTTGGCCTAGGTAGGGTTATAGAAAGGATGGATGAAGGGTAATTGAGGTAGTGTGACACACAAAAGAGCATTCTATCTTAAGGGGATAATATGGGGTAAAGAGGGACCAGGCTAAGAACTAGGTAGAGACTCCTACAATGCTACTAATGCACATATACATATCCTAGGTTAGTTACTAATGATCATGTCAATTATGAATTCTCATGCTAAGTGGATTAACACATCGAGCACGGGTTTACTCCTAGCAATACTAGGACGACTCCCGCCAAGAGCGCGTGACATAGCCGAACATGGAGGATTACAAAGGACAGATATGGCTGTCACCACCTACAGCCTACCTCTTCAATCCGTGGGCATACGAGACATTCAACGCTACTCTCTATCCTAGCACGATGCTAGCATATTAAGTAATTACCTTAAGAGCCTAGGCACAAGCCATCCTATGGCAATGAACTAAATCATCGTTGAACCAATGTTAATTCATAGCATAAGTGATTCATGTTAACATGATCATGTCATAGCTAATTCGACTATAGTGGAGGTTTATAGTGTTTATGATGATATAGTGAGAATAGTATAGCATAATCATAAATACTACTCCTACCACATACATGGAATCCATAATCAAACAAGAAACACTTCATCCAAGTATATGAACAATGGAAGACTAAAGATAACATCTTTATTAAGAACAAAGTCCCAAATACCAATAGGAATATAAGAGCCATACCTTTCCCAATTAGAAATTCGGAAGAGAATCCTTCTACTGTTCTCCTACTTGGACTATGGACTAGAGACTCTCCTGTTTACAACCTATACTCCTCTAAACCTATTAGGAGTAGTGGATATAATGAATGAATACTCAAGTGGTGTGTGTTGAAGTGATGGGTGAGGGGTCTTATTTATAGCTTAGAGAACGGTCGGTTCACGCCACCAAAAGCGCGAGAATCAGTCACCCACGACCTCTTCAAGGCGGGAGGAGCCAACACGTGGCATTGACCGCGTTTGGCGCCAGGAACTAGTCGGCCGACTAGGGGGGTTGACCGACCTGGTCTTGGCTCCTTTTGCAATGTGCTTCCTCCACATCTATGCCAGGTGGATCCCATTGACTGATACTTGTGCTACACCATGGGATGGCCTCGAATACTTCTATTTGTGGGCCATTTGATCCATGTGGTGCCACGTGGCATTGCCTGATTGGATGGAATGATATTTAATAGGATCCATCCCCTTGTTTCACTTCAACTCTGCATAAAATCTCTGCATGCACGACTTTCTCGAAGGACAAGTGGAAATAGGTTAAATAGAAATGTGATGTGCGCAATAAATGATATTTCCTTCATATAATTGATTTATATTGACGGGTGAAATTGGTATATAACAGCCATCAATAAACTCCCCCAAGTTTATCCTTCGCTCGTCCTGAGCAAAGTCAAGACTTTAGGTTGATGATCATGAATTGCTACTATGTTCTATTTTTCAAAAGTACCATGTGCACAACAAAATACTCTACCTAGTATTGCAGAAATTGGCATGGTACTTCACCCATCTTAAGTCATTATAGGGATTATGCCATCTCCTATTCATGGGTGGTTGAAAGATAGAACAGCAAATGGAGAACAAATACCCTAGAAGTCAAGTTCCACTCAAATTCCGGAGAGTTCAATTTAGATTTTAAGTATCTCAATTTGATTCTCGCAAGTCTCTCTTTTGTGTCTATTGGAAATATATCCTCACCAAGGCATTTTGCCTAAATTCATCCTACCTCTACATAAGGCTTGTATGTGGAGCTTGGTAGGGAATATAGTAGGCATATTTGCAACACATAATATTGCTAAGTCAAATGAGTAAGCCTTAGGAGAAATCAATTCAAAACAATTTGATTCAAGACTTGTGCATGTGTGATGGAATGCAGGGGATGTGGATCTTGAGATGACTCCTTTTTGAATGGACTCTCTTATTTTGCAGGGATGAAACATGGCTACTATTTTTTTCTCATGCTTATAATGTAAGCATGAATTTTTATTTTTATTTTTCTTGTAGCCATGTCATCTACACCCTTTTATGCAATAAATTGTTGAGAGAGTACTAAGCATGAATGATATGGAGTTTCTCTTTTTATTGTGGAATGGTGGTATGGTGGAATTTTGCTTACTTCTAGTGTAGAAGTATAGCATGTGCAAGGGAAGTATTGAATTCAAAAAGTAACGAGTGAAATCTCACATAGGTCTATACTAGTTTGACAAAGCTCAATGTTAAGACAAATAGCATAAGCATAAGGTCTATTAATGAGATGTATCATATGGCTTTGGTAGGTATTTCCAATCAAATGAGAGTAACTTAAATCTTTTTAGAATTTCTCCAGAAATCTAAGTTTCACTTTCAAACTAGGAATAGCAGCCCTATCACTACATCATATCTCACAAAAACTGAGAATGTATTAAGCTTTTGCTACCCACAATTTCAAAATCAAGGCAAAAGCAACTTTAGCCAATGAGAGCAATATTTTGGAGAGTAGTAAGTTGTAAACTACAGACTTAGGAAAATTTTAAACAAAGCAAGTATTCATCATTTCATCTATGTGAATTCCAAACTATTCTTACCGCACATCATTTATTTTATTTGAAAGCAAATCTATCCTAAAATTTATTATTTTTTTATATGCAAGGTTAATGATGGTCTAATGGAAAATAAATAGGTAAAGGGGTTGATACAATTTACCTCAAGTGGGGGTCCTCCCCCAAGCTTGTTCTTCACTCACCTCCGTGTCGAGGGTTGAAACCTTGATGACGGAAGTATGCCGCAAGACCGGCTTGTTGTTGTTGTAGCGTGGAGTTGAGGTTGATGAATTGAGCGTCCATGTGTTGTTGCCAGTCTTAGGTACCTTGGACATGGCCTTGGAGAGAGTTGTAGATGTCACCCATTCTCACTTCAAGCTCATCCATACGTCTAGTGAGATCTGTCATTCCTTGGCTATAGTCATGATGACTTGTAGCTGAAGAGAAACGACATCTTCTCATGGACGATGGAGGCAAGCTGCTAGAGCTTGAAGTGGATAGGGGTGGCTCCCATGTGGCATCTGATCATCCATGCCAAGACGGACTTTCGGTCTCATAAGATGGAGGTTGAGTCCATCCGGGTGTATCACCCGTTGGGTTCTCTTCCTCTTCGTACTCATGGACCGTGAAGGTTGTCGGAGGCATAAACGCTCTCCTTGTACAACTTCTAGTTACCCTACCAGAAACATTACTTCTTTCGGCTTCCTCGACGGGAAGAAGGTCAATGGTTAGCCTCCGACATTTGTACAAATGATAATCCAGGTTAGATAACCGAGTTTCATTGACAAAGCCCGGATAATAAAATAACAAAGAGCCATCTTGATCATTCTTAAGGCTATGTCCTTGCACTAAATAATCTTCATCAATTAATTCTCTCTCATTTTCAATATAATCAAATGAATAATATTCTAGTGCTCCTACCCTAGTAGCAATGCATGTAATTAATGAAGTACATTCAATTGGTCTTACCCTTGGAATGTAATCTAATCATTGTGTCATCATGGCAATAACTGGAGCAACTTTTATCTTTTTAATCATGGCAAATAAAATTTTCAGCTCATCATCACGTATTATACTTACATCTCCTCTAGGGTACATAGTCATAGCCACCCATCTATGCATGAAGCGTAAAGTAGGGTTATGCAAGTGGCTATTCCTAGGTACACTACATCTGACCTCACCAGTTAAATCTTGCTAAAAACTTTGTTTGTTAAACTCAGGCAAAGTGTCAATCTATCAATCAACATTTATGGAAGCCTAGGATTTCACTTAGTTCTTTCCATAGGATATTGTATTCTTTTTGAAATAATCTAAAAGTAATACCATCAAATCCTATCTTGAGTGTGCAAATAAATTGTATGGAGAGAAGGAGTGAACCCTTTTCCTCTATGTGAGCAAAGTTTTCCCATCCTAGTGCACGCCAATTGGAAAAGAATTTGGAATCCATACCTATTTTGGAGATCAAATCTGGATCATAAGCTTTCATATGAGAGAACTCACGATCTTAGAGGAGCTTGCGTGCTTGATCTTCAACTTCACTTTGTATGTCGAGGTCATCGTCGTGAAGAAGTTGGTGTGGGTTGCTCCTCTCACCCATGGGAGTGTCCTCTCCTACACTCCTCCTCCATGAACTTGGTGTAGCAATGGAAGAGGGGCGTGCACTTGAGTCTCCACCATGGCTTGAGCTTGTAGCCTCCTTTCTCTTTTCAAACAACCTCTTCATTCCTTTCATGACCAGAACAAGCAAGAACACAACAAGGCAAAACCTCAAAAAGAGGTGATGTTAGCAAAAGCAAAACCCCCGACGAATTTTCCCTTGAAGATCTTGAGAGCAAATTGCAAATGCAAATGAAAGGAAATCTTTTTGAGTTGGGAATCGATCATGAGTATTTCAATGAAGAGCAAGAAAACAAAGTGAGCAAAAGTGACTTTGGAGAGGTATGAAATGAGGTGAAGTGTGAGAAGAAGAGCTCCTCACGGCCATCATTTATAGTGTGCGCTCCCCAACGGTCACTAGGGTATCAAATGTAGCCGTTGGAGGAGAGAGAGCACAAATGGCTCTTTCCCCTAGTCGGCCGAACAGGGGGGTCGGCCGACCTGACAGGTGGGCCCCTCTATTCCCCCTTTTAGTAGGTGACTCCCCAACGGGTATGAAATTAGCACGTTGGTGAAATAGCACTTTTGCAGCTCACAAAGATTGTTTTCCAAATAAAAACTCCTTTTTCAAAACCCAACAATTTTCTTTTTGTGAAAAATAAAGAAATAAAAATGATAGTTGAAAATATAAGATTCTCAACTTACTAGAAAAATCAAATATGCATTGGGGAAAATCAAACTAAATGGGGGAAAACCAAATAAAAGAGAAAAGAAAAAACAAAGAAAAGGATAACTACCAATTTAACCTATTGGCTAGGTCTCACCACCTTCCGATGAGATGGACATTCCTCCTTCTTCATTTCTTGACATCCAGGTCCGGAGGGATGGGCTCGAACGAATTGTCTTGCTTCTTCCGCCATACATTCTTTGGCGGCTTGCTGGACTTGATCCTTTGTGGAGGCCCGGGCTTCTCCATCTTCTTGTGGTGTCGGCGTGGACGATAAGACAAGTTTTCCACATAGATCAAAATACTCATGAATGCAATGAGCGGGTCCACCATTGGAGGTGTGATTTCGACCTCTTGAATGTGTTTAACATTTGGCCCATACTTCATACGGATCATGGAGCATTGCTCCAACTTTGGGCAGAAGTTAAACTTCTCCTCCTTGCTATTGATATGGAAGTTGATTTCTCCATCTCCCACATCGAGCCTTCACGGTACTTAGGAGCAGACACCTAAGAATGAGCGGCGTATCCTTCTCGACCTCCATGTCAAGCACCACGAAATCCACGGGTATGAAGCAGTTCCATATTTTCACTGGGACATCTTCAGCGATACCCGCCCGATAACGGAGTGAGGAATCGGCTAGTTGGAGCTGCATTGGTGTTGGAGTAAGTTCCGTAAAGTTCAGTTGGTCGAAAACCACCTTGGGCATCACACTCACACTTGCTCCATGGTCACAAAGGGCCTTGTCAAAGTGGTGTGCCCCAATTGAGCATGAGATTATTAGGACATACAGAGTACTTCAGCTAGTTGCCTCCTTGTAGAGAAATCATGTCGACATTTTATACAGGGGTTCGGGCTGTCCTAGCATTTTACCATTCTCAACTGAAGGAATAACAACTGCCAGTTGAGCCAACTGAGTTTCCAACATCTTGTTAAAACTCAATTGATCGTTGAAGGCCGAGGATAGTCCTTCAATGTTGGCATCAATGCTCTCTAGGGTCTTGTCATTGGCGGACAACTTCTTGGACATAACCTCATTGATCTTTAGCTGGCCAATGGCAAGTTCTCTCAAGTTGGGTTGATTTCCATTATTGCCATTATTGTTGTACCCTCCTTGAAAGAATGGTCATGTTTGGCCCACCCTTGACCTCCTGGACGATAGCCATTGTTGGTGGGGACAGGCTAGGATGTACTCCTAAAGCCTTTCCCATGTCTCGGAAATAGATTCCTTGGCATCTTGCTAGAAGTTGGAAATTCATTCACGTAGGGCATTGGTCTTGCAAAACAGGAAAAACTTGGCGAGGAATGCCGTATAATACTTCTCCCAAGTATCTGTAACACTTCAGTTCGCATAGAACCATTGTTTCGCTCTGCTAAGAAGAGAGAACGGAAACAGCCTAATATGGACAACATCGGGACATACATCCTTTATCTTAAAAGTGCTGCAGATCTCAAGGAACTGTTGCAGGTGAGCACTTGCATCCCCGTTAGCCTTCCCAAAAAATGGGTTGGCGTGCACCATAGTGATAAGGCCAGTCTTGATTTCAAAGTTTACGTCTCCCGTGTTAACAGTGGGCTCAACAGACACATTGTTAGCAGAGGGAGCCGAAAACTTACGAAGGGTCATTTGGGCCATTGGTGTTTCAGTTGTTGGTGCAGTTGTGATGGCTTGCTTTCACGCTCGAAGCTTCTGAGGAGTAACGACATGAGGTCGATCTCTCAGAAGGGATTCGAAATCTTCAACAAAGTTTTCTGGCAAGCGGAAACCAGACATAAACTACCCTGTTTTCACATAAAATGCGAAAACAAAGAAGGTTCATCCTACCAACACCTACCAGGGTCCTATCCTATTCACTCAATCATGTAATACTTCGACCTCCTTTCTCGGCAACAGCGACAGAGATGCTTGTTGACGGTTCCTACAAACTACTAACAATTCATCTCTAGCAGTGATGCCAGAAATGTTTGTCAATAGATTTTAGATTATACATGTAAATCTGCAAGCGCACCAAAACTATAGATGTTGCATTTCCCCTCTAAGAGTACTCCCAAAAGGTGTCATTTATATTCTCCCAAAGGAAGGCTAGATGGAAGTAAAACCATCATCAAGTGGAGAGGCTAGGTTGGCCTAGGTAGGGTTATAGAGGACGGATGAAGGGTAATTGAGGTAGCGTGACACACACGAGAGCATTCTATCTTAAGGGGATAATATGGATTAAGAGGGACCAGACTTAGAACTAGGTAGAGACTCCTACAATGCTTCTAATGTACATATACATAGCCTAGTTTAGTTACTAATGATCATGTCAATTATAAATTCTCATGCTAAGTGGATTAACACATCGGGCACAGGTTTACCCCTAGCAATACTAGGACGACTTCCAAGAGCCCGTGGCATAGCCGAACATGGAGGATTACAAGGGACAGATAGATTGTCACCACCTACTGCCTACCTCTTCAATCCGTGGGCATACGAGACATTCAACGCTACTCTCTGTCCTAGCACCATGCTAGCATATTAAGTAATTATCTTAATTACCTTAAGAGCCTAGGCACAAGCCATCCTAAGGCAATGAACTAAATCATCATTGAACCAATGTTAATTCATAGCATAAGTGATTCATGTTAACATAATCATGTCATAGCTAATTAGACAATAATGCATGTTTATAGTGTTTATGATGATATATTGAGAATGGTATATCATAATCATAAATACTAATCCTACTACATACATGGAATCCACAATCAAACAAGAAATGCTTCATCCAAGTATATGAACAATGGAAGACTAAAGATAACATCTTTATTAAGAACAAAGTCACAAATACAAATAGGAATATAAGAGCCACACATTTCTCAATTAGGAATTGGGAAGAGACTCCTTCTACTCCTCTCCTACTTGGACTATGGACTAGAGACTCTCCTCTCTACAGCCTATACTCCTCTAAACCTATTGAGAGTAGTGGATACAATAGATGAATATTCAAGTGGTGTGTGTTGAAGTGAGGGATGAGGGGTCCTATTTATAGCTTGGAGAAGGGTCAGTTTCCGCCACCAGAAGCACGCGAATCAGTCACCCATGACCTCTTCAAGCCGGGAGGAGCCAACACGTGGAGTTTGACCACGTTCGGCGCCAGGACCTAGTCGGTCGACCTGGTCTTGGCTCCTTTTGCGATGTGCTTCCTCCAGGTCTCTGCCAGGTGGGTCCCATTGACTGATATTGGTGCTACACCGTTGGATGGCCTCAGATACTTCTGTTTGTGGGCTATTTGATCCATGTGGTGCCACATGGCGTCACCTGATTGGCTGGAATGATATTTTATAGGATCCATCCCCTTGTTTCACTTCAATTCCGCATAGAATCCCTGCATGCACTACTTTCTCCAAGGACAAGTGGAAATAGGTTAAATAGAAAGGTGATGTGTGAAAGAAATGATATTTTCTTTACATAATCGAGTTATATTGACGGGTGAAATTGGTATATAACAACCGTCAACAAGGTATAACTACGGACGCATATTTAATGTGCACAAATGCCCCATAACTGTTACATTAGTTGCACGTTGAGGGATTCTAGGGGGACGTTCTTGGAATTATGGCAGATCGAATCTGAGGCAGTTGCTGATCCTTGAGTATAAGGAGACGTCCTGTAGACTGGAGATGACAAACACAGAAACTCGCCTCTCCCAAACTGCTCAGCACCGTCGTTTTTTTTTTCTAGCCGTCCTTTCGTCCGCCGCGCAGTAGATCGAGGGAGAGCGGTGTCTCCAAACCGACGTTGGTGATCTGAAGACCTACACGGGTGTTGGCAATTAGGTTTCTAGGAAGTGTACTTGCACGGCCGCTTGCAGCACTTTCTTCGTCCTCAACTTCTCCGTCGAGTTCGTCATCTGATCATCTACTTCCGAGCGGGATTCTTTGTAAGTAATTACTTGATCCATGACTAATTTGATGTTTCTGATGAGCGATCTGTTCACATATATTTCAATTCCTTTTTGTGTAATACTAGTACTGTTACTGCTAGTATATTTGTTCTTGCTATTTCCCTGTTCTGGTTTGTCAAATTAATTGTATGCCATGCATATTTTCCAACAGATACTTAGTTGGTATTTGGCTACATGCTCATAAAATATATGCAAGAGAAGTCACAGAAGGAGAAACTGCATTGGGCAGTCTCGTGTGCGGACCATTTTGCAGTTCGGAGCTCGAGCAAAGCACAACTGCGCGGGTCGAGCGACGGAGAGCAGAGCAATGCGACGGCGGCGGAACAGAGCATGGTTGGAGAGGAAAGTCGAAGATACACCATGGGGGTCAAATGGAGCACAACGTGTGATGTTTGAGTCGACGTAAATGCTCCTTTCCAAGCTGCCTGCTTGCCGCTGAGCAGCTGTCGGCCGGTGCACACGGCGTGGAAGCGTGGGAGAGAAAAATAGAGCAGGGGCTGACTGTGGGTCTGCTAACAAGTGGGACCCACCTCCCCCTATCACCCTGCCCAAATTTCTACTAATTATAGTAAGACAGCTCTAAAATAGTGAAAACTGGCAAGGCTATTAATTCAACTATGAGGAACACAAAGGTGCACTCAAATCTGAGTTTTGACTAAGTTAAGTGTGGGATTTAAATTTAAATTTGAATCTTCCCTCTTATGACTTGATTTGAATTACCTCTGTTTGTGTGATTTAATTATACTTTCTTCTTTATCTAATTAATTCAATAGCTGATTTGAACACCCTTGTTTGGTATTTTTACAGAGACCTTCTTTGAATAAGTGAGGTGGTGCAGCAGGGCGAGATATGACTCTAACACCACCATCTACACCTGAAAGTTATCTTTTTCGCTACACACTGCTATTACCGGGGCTGTTCCACAAAAGCATGCATACCAAAATATGGTCTTAGTTATATGTTGGTGATTGGAGCAGGCGGTTAGTGATTTTTCCCACACACTTAGGTGATGATCTAGTCTCCGGATTGATTAAGACTAGGGTGTTTGGAATTCTGTTTTTGTCCTTTTTCTTTATTTAGGCCTTGTGCGTCTTATGATGCAGAAGCTGGAAATATATTTTCATGAAAGTTGTATCACTTTTATGTAACTGATGTGAAAATAATTAAATTCTCTTACCGATAAAACATTGTGCTAACTTTTTTGACCTGTTGTAGTACTGGACCAGATGCTCCCTATCTATTTTCTGAAGAATGATTCGACAAGACCTATCCATTATGTGAAGATATTACTAAAAAAAGCATTTTCACATGCGTCTCGATTTTTCAAATATAGGCAGTCCGTAAAAAAATGCGACTGTGATGATGAATGATACAATAATCGTCTGTGATGACTGAACATCAAAGGTGGATTTTAAAAAACAACCGCCTGGTTAAATATATTGTTTCTCAGGCGGCTATTACTTAAGAACCACTTGTACTGTAACAAACTTCACAGGCGGTTTTTAATTTACCACCGCCTGCGCAAATACATGATTTTCATATGTGGTCGTTGTTTAAGAACCGCATGTACTGGTTCAAACATCACAAGCGGTTTTTATTGAAGAACCGTCTGGCCAAAGTCATTGTTTTCATATGCTGCTTATTAATTAAGAACTACCTATGATGCTGATAAGATCATGTCAAGCTAATGCCTTCACAGCAAGCTCTAGTAGATGCAAGTAACACCCGTGACTCATCATTTGGATTGTTGAAATCCTCAATTGGAGCCTGACCATACCTTGGAAGGATTTTCCCATCCATTTGAAGGATTTCTTTCCCTCCCATCCATTTGAAAAACCTAAGAAGATGCTCCTTTATCAGTTTTAATGCCTGAATATATTGACTAAAAATTAGTACTTCTCTCTTAGTGCTTCACACAAGCGATGAAGCGAATAACTTCAATCACAAATCTTGTTTTTACCCTTTAGGGATGTGACCTTAATCTTTCAAGCGTAGTGTGAGACCTATGTGTGTTGAATACATTGGCTTTGACAATAAAAGTTTTGAATGCTGCCATAACATCTTTTTAGCCAGGTCCGACTCTAGCTCCGAGCTTCTGCAAGGTCCGACAATAGGTTCGACTTGCTTTGTCTAGGTCCGGCATGTTTTTGGGTAGCTCCGGTGAGCTTTGTCTTTAGCTCCGACATGTCTTTGATAGCTCTGGCATGTCGTTGTTAAGCTCTGATATGTTTTGATAGGTCCTACTTATGTTGGTTAGCTCCGACATGTTTTTCTAGCTCCGGCTTTTGGGTTGACTAGTTCCGACTAGATTTGGCAAGCTCCAACGCTAGGTTGTACTAGCTTTGGTAAGCTCTGGCGCTAGGTTGTACTAGCTTTGGTATGCTCCAGCGCTAGGTTTTACTAGCTTTGGTAAGCTCTGGCTCAAGCTCCGGTTAGCTTTGGCAAGGTCCGGTGCTTGATCGCAGTGTTTCTGCTTTTATCTTGCAATGTTTCGAACTTGCTTTACACTTATGGAAAGGTTGCTTACTATTATTTTACTAAGTTTTTAGTGTGTTTTGGTGGTTAAGATTGATATCATTTTGCTATAGTTTGCAATATTCTTATGTGAGGTGCTCACGTAAGATGTTGTAGTTTCATAACTAACAAGAGTCAAGTCAAGAACTTGTGCTCGGAAGTATTAGTTGTTTATTCATGTGCAGATGTTGCTTGAGTTCAAGGCATGGCTGGTGACGGGATCCATTGAACTAGTCTTAGGGAGAAGATGAGGTTCAACAACCAAGTTCGGGAGGAATTGTGGTTGAGTTGATCGGGAGGTTGCACAACATGTTTGAATCAAGAACAATGCATATGAAGGTATTGTGGACGTCATTGGAAGATGTTTGCACATATACAAGGAGTGCATGGACGTGGCTACATGGTTCCGAGGCGTGATGAAGAGATGTGGACGTAAAGAATTGGTCGGAAAGGTCAAACCGACTAGGTTATGGACTCAGGCTGCAGCTGAGTCGTGTTTGACTCAAATATGGAAAGAGTTGAGTTGGTTATGATAGGATTTTGTGTGGGTCACAAATTTGAGTTGTTTTAGGAATGTGGGATATGTTTCTAAGGTGTTTGGAAGTCTTAAGATCGCTTCTATCTACGTATAGAAGAGTCCTAAGCAGTTATAGAAAGTTTCGATTCGTGATTTGAGTAGGATTAGAGTCCTAGTTGAGATTGGATTGGCCTAAGGGCTAGTTATATAAGCAAGGGAGGCCAAAGCTCGTGGTAGACGACTTTGGATCTGTCCTCTTGTGTTATATTGAATATAATTCGTAGTTGAAAGGAACTTTTGTGCCTTGTTCGTCCGGCTTGTTCCAGACAAGTTTTTCTCGTCGAGTTCTCTGCACAGCACTACCTTTCTTCGGTGGTTTTATCACAACTCAAGTTTTGCAGATCCAATTTACGTGATTCTTTTCGGGTTGTCTTCACAACTTGATTATCTATATCTGTCAAAATTTGACGGTCATTGGATTTGTGGTTTCTGATCTACATGAGTTTCTTTGCAGCGTTCCAGAACTGTTTTTCTCGGATAAGACAGATTGACCTTTGTTTGATCTTTCAATCGTAACTTGAGTTTCTATTGATGGATTTGAGTCATTCTTGTTGTGTCGTCTTCGTGACTTGATTCTCTCTGATATCTATCACTTTTGTCATGGTGAAACACGTTTATATTAGTCTCACACACGATTTCTTTAACAGATATTTTTTCTACCGAAGGGGTTGGGATTTAATTGTTTCTGCTGCGTAAGATTTTTTAATCTACCATTCACCCCCCTCTGGTAGATTTTCATGTGCTCTTCGATCCTACAATTGGTATCAGAGCCACAGTTCTCTAATCTTTATGATTTGCACGTTTTTTGATTAATCATCATGGAGAAATACTCCGCAAAACCTTGTGTCCTTAGTGGTATTGATTTTCAGGTTTGGAAGGCACGTATGGAAGCCTTCATCCAGGCTCAAGGATTCGCAATATGGGAGAAGGTATACAAGCCTTATGAAGTGCCATCAAACAATCAAGTTACAGTTACAAATATGAGAGATGTCGACAACAACAAGGCTCGGAACTTGATCATACAAGGTTTAACTCAAAGCGACTTCGACCGTGTCGCACACCTCTGATCTGCATACGATGTGTGGAAAACACTTTGTGACTACCACAAAGGATCCAACACGTCAAGGAGGTAAGGCAAGACATGTTCAAGAAAGAATACATGCGCTTCGAGATGCAACCCGGTGAGTCTATTAATAACTTTTTGCTCGCTTTAATAAAATTCTCAGCAACTTGCGTAGTGTCAATGTTAATTTTTCAGATGCTAAAAATTCTAGGCAATTGTTAAGTGCATTAGATATGTCAATTTGGGAGATGAAAGTCACATCTATTTGTGAATCTACTGTCAAGAGTGCAATTACTTTAGATGTGCTATATTCCAAGTTAAAAACTCATGAAGTTGACATAATATCATGAAAGAACCCCAATAAGTCTATTGCTTTTGTTTCTCAACGTGACATGCCTAGCTCCGGTCAATCTTCATCTTGTGGTACACTTGCTTTGTTGTTATCTCTAACCCTTGAACAGGTTGAGGTGTTTCTAGAGGAGGAGCTAGTACTTCTCTCTACTAGGTTCTCAAAAGCATTGCAAAATTTGAGAACTAGAAGGAGAGGAAGCTTCAGACCTCAACGATGTTTCGAATGTGATAAGACGGGACATTTTTGTTTAGATTGCCCTAACCTTTCAGGTACTAGTTCATAGGATGAAAAGCAAACAAGGACGAAGCACTCCTCTGCAAATGATAAGAAGAAAAAGAAGAATTTTACAGGACGTCAATTGGTGAGCAGTTTTATCTCCGCACTTCAAGAACTTGGCTCAAGTGATGTGGAGATTGGAAGTGACGAAGATGAAGATGATTTGGCAAACTTGTGCTTCATGACGGGCAAATCAAGATCAAGTATGGAGGATGCAGAACACAACAGCGACAATGAAGAGGTATGTTCTACTTGCGAAGAAATGAGTGATCTATTTCTCGTGCCACTGTTATAGTTAAGAAAAAGGACAAAAACTTTAGGGACAATGCTGTTAAAATTGAGTCACTAGAATCTGAAATTAATCGTTTTAAATCTTTGATTCCTAGTGATGATTCTTGTTCCTCATGTGAATTAATATATGAACAATTGTCCTCATTAAGAAGTGTGCTCACCTCCACACTTGATAGACTTGAGTTAGAAATTGAAAAGAACAAAGAGCTTGCTGCACTTAATGATAAAAACTTGAAAGATACTAGCTGTTCTACAATTGATTTGCATTGTTCTACTTGTGATGATCTTGATAAGAAACTACAATATGCTATGAATGAAATTTCTATACTGAACAATGCTTTACGTTCTCATGAAGTTAAATTTTGTTCCAATTGCAAATTAAAAGGAAAAACTTCATGTGAAAATTGCCTTGATCTGTCCAATAAACTTAATAACATGCATATGACATTAGATTGGTTTTATAATGGGAATAAGAACCTAAACTTGCTGCTGAATTCTTCCAAGTCTTGCAATGATAAAACTAGTTTAGGTTTTGATTCTCATGCTCATGCTAAGGCACATCCACCTAAAATTGTAAAGTCATTAGGAAGTGGTTTGATTCAAACAGTTCCTAAACAAAAAGAAGTGGTTTTCAAATCTACAGGAGTGTTGTCTCATTTGGTTTCAAATAAAAATGTTGCTTGCTCATCTAGACATGAACACAAAGTTAAATTTCATTGTACCTACTGTGGTAGAGATAGTCATGTCATAGATTTTTGTTATAGACTAGCTAAACAACAGAAAAAGGAAAGAATGATTGCTAGATATCATAACTTCTATGCAAAATTTGCTGCACTTGCTAAACCGAATGATAGGAACATGCAATCTGCTGTAATGAGACGAAAACATGCAAAGTTTGCTCCCAAACCTACTGTTTTTCGTGCTACACATGTAACACCTCGTAGGTCATGTAACACCCTCATTTTCATGCACCATGCCCTACATACATTCATATACATGTTTAACATTAATCCACATAAAGAGGAATATGTTTAAAATTGATTTGGAACAAAACCGCACTTAAAATGCTGAAAAGTGCGGACTAGTCCGATTTTGGTGAGGACTAGTCCGATTTCTCTCTGACTTCAAACGGACTTGTCCGTTTTTGCTGCGGACTAGTCCGTTTTTGCTGCGGACTAGTCCGATTTTGCCTCTAGACACTTTCGGACTTGTCCGATTTTGTGCGGACTAGTCCGGTGCTCCAATAATCCTTGAAATTTTGCTAAGTCCCTGGACTTGTTCGGGCTAGTCTGGTGTTCTAGCGGACTTGTACGATTTCCTCTCTGACTAAGGTCGGACTTGTCCGATTTTTTTTGTCCAGACTTGTCCGATTTCCTTCTGACTAACTTCGGACTAGTCCGGTCCTGTTCGGACTTGTCCGATATTTCGCGACTCTGAATTTATCCTTCGTTTTATGTCTTGTTTCTTGGGTTTCATGTTAAGTGGGCCTAGGGACGTCGTGCCTAACTCTTTTAGAGCCGATGTGAGACTCTAAACCAGCCTCTACTCATCTCAAACTCGAAATCCGTCTAACCCTAGACTCCAACTCTATATAAACAACCCCACCCCTTGGCTTGACATCTATTTGCCACTTTTCCACCCCACCCAAACCCTAGTTCGTGGAGAGCCACCATCAAGGAGGGAGGAGGAGATCTCAAGGAAGAAGAAGAGGAGGAGAAAATGAAAGAGGATCAAGATCTCCGTCAACTTCGAGTTCTTCATCAACAATCCACCATCAAGTTCATCACCAACCCAAGATCATCAAGATCCAAGTGTTGTCTCCAAGTTTCTCGATTCATTGGAGTTCTAAACACCTGGTATACCTTTTATTCTTTTTTTCTTACATGAATCCAACCCCATTTTCCCAAATTTACGTCGATCTAGAAAACCCTAGTTTGCTAGTTCTGCGAAGTACGGACTAGTTCGGCCTTCTGCAGACTAGTCCGATTTTGTTGACTAAATTGTGTTGAGTTAACTCTAAAAGTAGATCTAATCAAATCCAAACTTGTATAAACTTGTTAAAATCTATTAGAACTAGTTAGTGATCATTGAAAGCAATCTATTAACAAGTTCTACCTTACATTTGCATTAATCATGCATGTCATGTCATATTGAGTAATATATGTGCACTCTTTGATTGTGTCTCTTGTCTTGTATGTTTATTGTGTGGATTAGACAGATTTGCGCTAGAGAGTGTCACGGAGGATCTTCAGCACCAAGAGTTTGAAGAAGTTGACCCGAACCAACTGCAAGGGCAAGGCAAGTGTCCTTGAAGCATATTGATCCTGTTTTTGAAATAAATGTTTTGTTTGCAAAACTGCATGCTTGTGTCAGTTTGATGGGAAATCCTATGATAGGAAGTTTACTAGATTTGCCTAACCACCCTTGTCACCTAGAATTTATGGTAGAGAGTCGGGATGGGTTTTTACCTTTTTGCTTCGCTTAATTAATTGGGATGGAAGAACAACTACACTACTCAGTTTAATTATGCATTAATGAGATTATGGTTGACATGAACTGGTTAAATATGATATGGTAATGGGTGATCTAAGAAAGCCTGGTATGTTGATGGGTTGGATGTATGGTGGTTTTGCTTGCTTTAGATCTAAGGACTGGTTCGTGGAGTGAAGATCCAGGATTTATAGTGCCACCATGAGGCCAAGTATGGGTGTGGCATAGCTGATAAATTAGGGCTTTTCCAGTGCTATTTGGACCATTAAAGATGCTTGGGGAAGGGGTAGTCAGATTGGGTTTTTTGATGATTGGTACGACTACCCTGGGATCCGAATGGCTCAAGAGGGGGCCCTTGGTTGAACATGTGCTTAATTGGAGGCATCGCCACCGGTGAAACCTCAGTGGGGTCTAAATAGGCTAGTAATCCCAATGTAAAGGCTATTTTGTGATCTCTTGGCCACACACCCAAGGAAGTGTGAGACAACATAATTGAGATTCTATAGTCATCGAAAGATGATGAAATCACAAACACGTGGGTAAAGCGGTACAACCTCTGCAGAGTGTGTCTAAAACTATCATGATAGTCGTGCTCCCGGTTATGAGCAACCTGGACCCTCACATGATTAGAGGAAGATTGAGACTTGGGATGGTTATGGTTGGTATTATGGTCATGGATGGTTACGAATTGAATTCTAGTATTGTATATGGATATTGGTATATGATGATTGATATGGAACTATGGACTTGTATTATGATGATTACATGGTTTATGATGTGTTTACTTCACATACATATGATATATTGCTTTTCAAATGTTTTAATGTACTTTTCATAACTCAACCATTATTATATTCGTCATTTGAATCAGCCACATGTCATACTTTCCACACTTGCTGAGTATGACATGTACTCACTCTTGCAATCCCCCAACAGTTGCTGGTCAGGATTGGGAGTTTAATAATGATAATGCGAAGTTCTAGTCCGTGTCTACCGTCAGCTTTGCCAGTGGTGTTGATTGGAGCTGCGCTACCCTATTGCTTATGCTGCCTAGCTGTTTAGTTTGCTTATTTAGTTTATTTCCACTGCATTAGTTGAACTTATCATTAAAAATCATTAGAGTTTGTATTGGAGAATATTCTAAATTTTTAATAAAAGTGGTTAATCAATCTTTTTCTGTGGTAATTTTCCGTATACTCTTTTGTGAATGCACTCGTGTATGTGTGTTGAACGTCCTGGGCACACATATGCGTTCACTTGGTTCATTTTCGAAACCGGGTGTCACAGATTGGTATCAGAGCCACAAGTTGACCGTATGATGCAACCTAGATAGAATGGACACTTTAGAGCACATAGGAGCACTCAGGAATTGATGTGTTTTTGTTGGGTCTGTTGTTTGCTATATTTTGGTTGCTTGTGTGCTTAATAGAAGATTTTGGGATGCTTTAGCATTGCCATGTCCATGTAGGCTAGTTAGTTGTCTAGTTTCATATCCCTTGATGCATATAGTTGGGGACGTTTTCTAATTATTACCTGTTGCTTTTCTTCAGATGGTGAGGACTCGCAACCAGAGGGATGACAATGATGAGGAGGAGAACCATGGAGTGCCTCAAAACAACAATGGACAAGGACCTGCTCATGGAGATATGAGTATCGAGCAACTTTTGGACGTGCAAAACTAGCTCATGCAGACCATGATACAAACTATGGGACAGCTGCAGGCTGGCAATAACAACAATCAGCCCCACATGCCTCCACCGCCACCCCCACCTCCTCATAACCGGTTGGGAGAGTTTATGAGGACTAGGCCGCCAACCTTTGATCAAGCCGCTGACCCTATGGATGCGGATGATTGGCTCAAGTCCATGGAGAAGAAACTTGATATTGTCCAATGTAGTGACCGGGAGAAGGTGCTATTTGCTTCTCGTCAACTAGTTGGAGCAGCTGCGGATTGGTGGGATGCCTATTGCAACGCCCATGAGAATCAGGAGAGAATTACTTGGGCTGAATTCAAGGAGAGCTTCCGTTCTCATTATGTGCCGGAAGGAGTTATGATTTTGAAGAGGCAAGAATTTGAGAACCTGAGGCAAGGAAGGTCAAGTGTGGGTGAATACCTTAATAAATTCACTCAACTCTCAAGGTATGCGCCTGAGGATGTGAGCCGTGACAGCCGGAAACAATACTTGTTCATGAGGGGCTTGAACAATGAAATCCAAGTGCAATTGCTCAATTGTGACTATGCCAACTTCCAGAAGCTTGTAGACAAAGCAATTGTCGTTGAGAAAAAGGTCCATGAGATGGAGGAAGACAACAAGAGGAAGGCGCCATATCAAGGACAACAACAAGGAAGTAGTGGGTGCCCTCGCTTTGCTCTACCCAATGCGCCCTACTTCGGCTCATCTGCTCCTTTGCAACGCCCTGGATTTGCACCGCGCCCAACTCAGTTCGTGCAGCAGTGCCCTGTCATGCAAGCACCTAGGCCTCCAATGCCTTATGTACCTCGCGCTAATTTTCCTGGTACAAATGTTTAGAATCAAGCTCATCCAATAATTCTGGGGGAGTTAAGAAGTGCTATACTTGTGGAGAAGCTGGACACTTTGCACATCAATGTCCTAAGTCAGGCCTTGGTCAAGGAAGCAATGCGTCGAGGCAAAACCCAAGACCTAATGGAGGAGTGCCACAAGGGAACCGTGGACAGCAGAATTTTGCTCGTGGCAACGTGAACCATGTCTCTACGGAGGATGCTCAACAAGCGGATGACGTGGTCACTGGTATGTTTCTGACGAACTCCAACCCCACGACTATGTTATTTGATTCTGGAGCACCACATTAATTCATTGCATCGAAATATGTTGCCAAGTACAGTTTGCCTATCTCTCATATGAAGTTTACTCTATTGGTTAAGTCTCCTGGAGGAGAGATGAGGATAAATATAGTATGTCCAAAAGTAAGCCTTAGAATAAGGGGGGTAGACTTCTCCGCCAACCTCATGGTTTTGGATTCTCAAGGATTGGACATTATACTTGGTATGGACTGGTTAAGGAAGCACAATGCAGTTATTGAGTGTGCCATGAAGATGGTGAAGTTGAACAATGAAGAAGGGATCACTGTAGAATTTGAAGCATCTCAAACCGCACCGAAGCGATTGGAGCTTAATCATATGGATGGTGCCGCAATTGAGGAGATTCCGGTGGTGTGTGAATTTTTGGATGTTTTTCTGGACAAGTTGCCAGGTATGCCACCTGATCGAGACATTGAGTTTGTTATTGATTTAATACCTAGAACTGCACCTATAGCTAAGAGGCCGTATAGGATGCCTCCTATGGAATTAGCAGAGCTCAAGAAGCAAATTCAAGAGCAACTAGAGAAGGGTTTCATTCGACCAAGCTCTTCACCTTGGGGAGCGCCCGTTCTATTTGTGGACAAGAAGGATGGATCCCAAAGGATGTGCATAGATTACCGAGCTCTCAACGAGGTAACAATCAAGAACATATACACCTTGCCACGCATAGAAGACTTGTTTGATCAGATGAAGGGTGCTTGTGTCTTCTCTAAGATTGATTTGAGGTCGGGATACTTTCAAATGAAGATTAGACCATCGGACATATCCAAGACAACTTTTAGAACATGGTATGGATCTTATGAGTACACCGTGATGTCTTTTGGATTGACAAATGTGTCTGCCTACTTTATGTATCTTATGAATAAGGTTTTCATGGAGTACATGGATAGGTTTGTAGTGGTGTTCATAGACTACATTATGATCTACTCGAAGGATGAGAAGGAACATGAGGAACAATTGAGGCTTACATTGCAAAAATTGAGGGAGCACCGATTGTACGCCAAGTTCAACAAATGTCAGTTTTGTTTAAGAGAAGTATCGTTTTTGGGTCATATCATTTCAGGGTGAGGGGTTTTGGTTGATCCAGGAAAGGTGAGGGATGTGTTAAAATGGGATCCCCCACAGAATGTAAAGGAGATCAGGAGTTTTCTTGGAATGGCTGGATATTACCGTTGATTCATCAAGGACTTTTCCAAGATATCCAAACCAATGACGGAATTGCTAATGAAGGGGAAGGATTTCCAATGGACTCAATCTTGTCAAAACAGTTTTGAGGAGTTGAAGAAGAGGTTGACAACAGCCTCAGTTTTGGTAGGATGTGAGCAATGGTTTTGATATTTATTGTGACACATTGAGGCAAGGACTTGGATGTGTGCTCATGCAAGAAGGTCAAGTGGTCGCCTATGCGTCAAGACAATTGAAGAAACATGAGCAGAAGTACCCAACACATGATTTAGAACTTGCAGCCGTGGTACATGCACTGAAGATTTGGAGACACTATATTCTTGGACATAGGTGTGAAATTTATACAGATCACAAGAGTTTGAAGTATATTTTCAACGGATCAAAACTTGAGGCAACAGAGATGGTTGGAGCTCATCAAAGATTATGATTTGGGGATCAATTATCACTCGAGAAAAGCCAATGTAGTGGCTGATGCCTTGAGTAGGAAGGGAGTAAGTCATCAACTCACAGTTCGAGAGTTACCATCTGAGTTGTGTAAGGAATTTGAACGGTTGAACCTTGGATTTTTAAATGAGATGGGGATGATGGTGTTAAATCCGACTTTGGAGCAAGAAATTCGGGAAGCTCAAACAAAGGTTGTGGAGATTCAGGAAATCAAGGAAAGGACCCAAGAGGGAAGAGATTTCAGATTTGATGAGGATGAACATGGTACTCTATGGCTTGGAAAGAGGATTGTTGTGCCTAATGTGAAGCATATTCGGGAGACAATAATAAAAGAGGCACATGACTCACCATACTCAATTCATCCTGGTTGTACCAAGATGTACAAAGACTTGAAGACTTGCTATTGGTGGGATAGCATGAAAAAGGACATAACTGAATATGTAGCGTTGTGCGATGTGTGCCAACGAGTCAAGGCGGAACATCAAAGGCCAGCTGGATTATTGCAACCATTGAAGATCCCAGAATTGAAGTGGGAAGAGATCGGTATGGACTTCATAGTTGGTTTACCACGTACTCAGTCCGGTTACGAATCAATTTGGGTAATTGTGGATCGCTTAACTAAGTCAGCCCACTTTATTCCCATCAAGACCATCTATAATGGGGAGAAATTGGTGGAACTGTATATGGGAATAATAGTGTGTTTGCATGGAGTTCCGAAAAAGATAGTCTCGGATAGAGGTTCACAATTCACTTCCAGGTTTTGGCAAAAATTGCATGAAGCTTTAGGAACGAGGTTGAATTTTAGTTCAACATATCACCCTCAAACGGATGTACAAACTGAGAGGACCAATCAGATTTTAGAGGACATGTTAAGAGATTGTTCTTTAAAGCATGGGAAAAGTTGGGACAAGAGCTTGCCCTATGCAGAATTTTCATACAACAATAGTTACCAAGCAAGCTTGTAAAATGTCACCATATGAAGCGCTTTATGGAAGTGTAAAATCCCACTTTTTCCTTTTATGAGAAGTTCAACCACAAGTGGTTTATCAAACATAATGGAGGGCAACAAAATTTTGCACATAAGCTTGAACTCACCAAAAAGTTTTCTTTCTACAAAGTTGGGAAGTTATTGATTGCAATGGCTAGGGCAAATTATATGGCAGCAATATAAAAATCAAAACCGATGCTATTTGATTATGTTGCTATGCATATTAGGCCCTGCCAAAAAGATTCAAATCCAAGGCTCCAAATTTTTCCTTGGACTCTTAAATATCTAAATAGCTTCTCAGAAAACTTTCAAGATTTTTGAAGTACATCTTCCATTGGTTTGGACACGTACAAATGATGCAATTCGCGTCGACATCAAATTTAGCTTTACACTAAACTTTGCTTAAATCAACCCCTAAATTTTTCTAAGGCCTTTTATGGTTCAGGAAACTTGATTTCAAAGTTTGGAGATTTTTGGACCTCAGATACTATTTATTTCAACAAGGTTTACACCCATATTGGAATTCAAATTTGAATTTGAATTTGATGCAAACTATGTCCAAATTGAATTCTGATTGCAGAATTGAATTCCCCATATTTTTCTTAGTCTACTTGTAAATTTTGGGAATTTTTGGACAATGTTTAAGCTAGAATTTAGAGAAACGGATAAGAGAGAGAGGTGGGGCCCACAGGTCAGGCAGTGAAACCGATTCACCGCCTCTGTTTCTCACCCCCGGTTGACACCGCGACGCTTGCATGCGCCAGCTCGCCATCGGTGTCGGCCGCCTCCAGCTGCCCCCCTGACGTCCTTATCTACCGCAGTGGCACCTATAAAAGCCCCCCCCCGGAGTCCTCACCCATTCACCGCACCACGCCATTTTTCATCGCCGTCGCGATCACCCCGTGCCACTCGACGCCGCGCAGCCTCGCCGTCGATACAAGCACCCTCATTCTCTTCGGTCAATAACAAAAAGGTGCGCAACGACCTCGTGTAGCTTCTGGTTAAGCCATTTATGAATTTCATAGTGATAGAAATCCATGTCCTACCGAGACAGAATTTCGAACTTGCTATCCTCTTGCCTAATAGGCAAAGATTGACCTCTGTAGAAAGACTGATTCATTCGAATCGATATGAGGACCCAACTCCGTTGCATTGCCAGAATCCATGTTCCATATTTGAAGCGGGTTGAATCCCTATCATGCATCCTAGCTCTAGTATTCTTTAAAATCCCGAAGCACTTTTATCACGTTGAGGCTAGATCGTCGGTTTAATTCCGATTGTATGTACAAAATCTCTTCGATCCAGTTAGAGGACATGATGCATGTAGTCTAACGCACCTTCCCTCCAAAAATCAGAAAGAACCATCGGCTAATTAGCAAGATCTTCAAGTTTTCCCCTTCCGCCGTTGTTAACGCTCGGTTCACCGTTGACTTCGGTATTGCCGGCTATGACACGAGCTCTAAACCCTCCTGAGACCTTCCCCATGCATCCACGATGCTTCCCGAGCTTTCAGAAGAGAAGTTTAGCTAGGGTATCGAAGGTCTCCACTTCACCGAAACCCTAACCCCCGCCGCCGCCGTCGGGATTAGTTTTTTCGGTCACCCCTCGCCGTCGGGAGCTAGTCCATCGTGTTCCCCTAGCGAAAATATGTGGGAGCAGCGAGTCCCGAGGCCTCCCGTAGGCCGGAGGCTATCGCAGGTGAAAGCGCCGCCGCGCGCCGGTGAGAACGCCGCCGTCCTTGCAATGACTCGAGGTGGAAGAAGACCGGGTTCACGGGTCCCACCTGCCAGTGAACGCAACGCGCCCGGATCAGTCTGTGGCTAAGGATCCAGTGTGGCCGCGTGGAAAAGTTTATAACCCCCGGTGTGGCTTGCCCCTGATTGGATGATTTTAAATCCAGTGGGCCCTGGCGCCAAATTCAAAAGATGAATTTTCCCTTTTGGTGCAGAACCATTTCCAAAGTTTGAAAATCAATATCTTTCTGTAGGATGCTCCAAAAATATTCAAACAAATTTTGTTTAAAATCCCTTGAGCTCTAGTTTCTATCAGTACCAATTAGGTTCTGTGAAACTCAGAGTTAAATTCTGTAGAAAACAATCTTTCCAAATACAAATACAATTTTCCCATATAAGATAGCCACTGGAAAAGTCCCCAAAATTCACATAGAAATCGCTTTCTAGTTCTTGACCACCAGAAAAAGTTAGGGAGCCATTGCACCTTTTTAACCCTCTGTATAGTTCAATTACCTTTTTTAGTTATTGAATTTTTGCATATGTTCAGTGGCTTTATTATGTCCAAAGTTTGGACTGATCCTTCCTTTAGTCATACACTAGTTCCTGTAAAAATCTTGGATTTAATTGACCTACGATCCTAGTCCTAATTCAGTTGCAAACTGAATATTGATTAAATGGCTAACAATTCAATTATAAGATAATTCCAGAAATTCTTGCCAACTTAGAAATACAAAACTCCTTCACCAAAGCTTAGAAGCTTATGGAACAAATTTTGTTAGAACAAAGACAATTTCCTCTATCTTGATTATCAACTGTTAGCTATGTTCAAGCTACAGTTTCCTCTCTAGAATTTTTGGAAGTTAATTGCTTGCCATAATTTTGGAGACCACAATCTACTTTGATCATCTCTTGTTCTTTGCAAGAGTTTCTATCATATTCCCTAGTATCCACCTTCAAAGTTCCAAAGCCAATTAGGTCATTATCACATAATGATCACCATAAATTAAATCATGGTCTTGGTAATAATTATTTTTCAAAGTCATTCATATACGTATTCTATGCATATCGTATAGTGACCGAAGTCGAGGAGGAGCCAGAAACCTTGGAAGAGCACCTTCCAAATATTAACTCAGACTCTAACCTGCAACAAGGCAAGCCCCGGTTTGCATTTAAGTCGTTTATAAAATTTTACTTAATCACTATGATGAGTAGTATATGAATTGTGCATTACATTTAGGATGATTGATACTCCACATGCATGACCAAAAATCCCAGGGATTGGTTGAAACGAGTTACAGTTTGACCTGTAGTAACTGCTTTGCTAATGCATAGGAAATCCGGTAGAAGTCGAGTAGTTGGAATCTACTCGCGAGAGATGTAGGACATATCTCACAGGATTGGTTAGATAGAAAATGGCATAATATAATGAAACTGAGACCGGGCAGGGAATGGATAGGAAGCGGCGATAATTGAGTCCCGGTCGCATAGCCCTGCCTGTGTCGATTAAGGCCCGTCTGTATGCGGCCCCTTCGGACAAGATTGAATTGTACTGGCGACATAATGGACATATGGAATCCAGTAAACTGATGTAACTCGATAACTGGGGTGTCGAGGCCCATTAACTCACCATCGATAGGGGTGGGTTGAGGACAGTAAGGTGTAAATCGGTCGGTGGACACATGAGGTGTTCCGTGCGGAGACCTTCTGTTTGCGGAGGTGAGACGGGCTCGGCGTTCGGGTTTCTTGTGAAAGGTGGCCATATACGCCTAGTACTGAAGTGTTATGTAGGTACAGGTGTGCTCGTTGACACTTCCGAACGACGTATGTGTCGTGTTGTCTGGGTGTGTCCTGATTGCAATCACTGTCCCTCGCAGTAATAGAGTACCACTTGTTAACTACGCCGTGACGTAGTAAATACTAAAGAAACCAGAAAATTATATTGTATTGAATTATAATTGCTTTGCAACCTTGTATGATTTAGAGATAGTGCAATTAAAAGTTTATAGTTTCCCCATACTTTAGCTGTAATAGCATTATGTGCTCTGGGCATGTCATATCATCGGTAAAGCGTTTCTTGTTTGATTGTGGAGCCCATGATGTGCCGTGCCTGGAGAATGTCATTTTATACATAAAACCTGATTATAAGGATCCACTTATAGGTGAGTCATTTATGCTTCACCTTACCTATGTTTAGTGTCCCCTTTGCATATGTCTAGTGACACGGGTTAGTCTTGTTGAGCCTTATGCTCACGTTTGTAGTTAACGAGTTTTTGCAGGTTATACCATTGATGAAGGGTTTGATGATGAGGCTGCACCCCCTCCAGGGTGTACAGCCGAATGGGAACCCTGCACGCCGCCGTGATTGAGTGTTGCTAGTGCAAAGTATCCAAGGCATGGATAACTTTGCTTTTGCATAGCTAGTGCTGAGAGCGTAGCTATCATATATATATTTCTTTACTTCCACTAGTATTGTAAAACTTCCACTGTATTATAAACAAAAGACTTCATCTTGTATTTTATTCGGTTTCTGTTCCTGTATACTGTTGGGTGTCGCATCGCACGACACCACCCAATGAGATTCTCAGATACCGGGATTCCGGTCCCCACAGGAAGGAAGTGTAGGACACCTTTATTCTGGAGTGAGGCAGGAGAAACTCAAGTATTTGGTCCGGATGTGTTGCAAGAAGCCGAAAAGCAAGTCCAAATAATTCGTGAAAACTTGAGGGTTGCCCAATCAAGGCAAAAAGGCTATGCGGGCAACAGAAGAAGGAAACTAGCCTTTGAAGTGGGAGACTTCGTTTACCTCAACGTGTCACCAGTGAGAGGTCATAAGAGGTTTAACATAAGAGGCAAGCTAGCACCTCGTTATATTGGACCATTCAAGATTTTGGACAAAAGAGGAGAAGTAGCGTATAAGTTGGAGATGCCAACTCATCATTCAAATTTCCATGATGTGTTTCATGTTTCCCAGCTCAAGAAGTGCTTGAGAGTACCAGAAGAACAAGTGCCAATGGAAGGATTGGAATTAGAGGCAGGTTTGACTTATGCCGAACGATGGGTCAAAATCTTGGAAACCAAGGAGAGGGTCACAAGGAACAAGGTTATTAGATGGTTTAAAGTTCAATGGAAGCACCCCATAGAAAAAGAAGCAACGTGGGAATTGGAGGATGATCTCAAGAAGGAATTTCCCTATCTCTTCTCTTCCGCGTCGAATCTCGAGGGCGAGATTCATTTTAAGGGGGGTAGGTTTGTAACACCCTCATTTTCATGCATCATACCCTACATACATTCATATACATGTTTAAAATTAATCCACATAAAGAGGAATAAGTTTAAAATTGATTTGGAACAAAACCACACTTAAAATGTTGAAAAGTGTGGACTAGTCAGATTTTGGTGAGGACTAGTCCGATTTTTCTCTGACTTTAAATTGACTTGTCCGTTTTTGCTGCGGACTAGTCCGATTTTGCCTCTGGACACTTTCGGACTTGTCCGATTTTGGGCGGACTAGTCCGGTGTTCTAAGAATCCTTGAAAATTTGCTAAGTCCCTGGACTTGTGCGGACTAGTCCGATGTTCCAGAGGACTTGTCCAACTTCCTCTCTGACTAAAGTCAGACTTGTCCCATTTTTTTGGCCAGACTTGTCTGGTTTCTCTTTGACTAACTTCGGACTAGTCCGGTCCTATTCGCACTTGTCCGATATTTTGCGACTCCGAATTTATCCTTTGTTTATGACTTGTTTCTTGGGTTTCACGTTAAGTGGGCCTAGGGACTTCGTGCCTAACTCTTTTAGATCCCATGTGGAACTCTAAACCGGCCTCTACTCATCTCAAACTCGAAATCCATCTAACTCTAGCCTCCACCTCTATATAAACAACCCCACCCCTTGGCTTGACATCTATTTGCCACTTTTCCACCCCACCCAAACCCTAGTTCGTGGAGAGCCACCATCAAGGAGGGAGGAGGAGATCCCAAGCAAGAAGAAGAGGAGGAGAAAACAAAAGAGGATCAAGATCTCCATCAACTTTGATTTCTTCATCAACAATCCACCATCAAGTTCATCACCAACCCAAGATCATCAAGATCCAAGTGTTGTCTCCAAGTTTCTCGATTCATTGGAGTTCTAAACACCTGGTATACCTTTTATTATCTTTTTCTTACTTGAATCCAACCCTGTTTTCCAAAATTTATGTCGTTTTAGAAAACCCTAGTTTGCTAGTTCTGTGAAGTGCGGACTAGTCCGACCTTCTGCAAACTAGTCTGATTTTGCTGACTAAATTGTGTTGAATTAATTCTAAAAGTAGATCTAATCAAATCCAAACCTGTATAAACTTGTTAAAATCTATTAGAACTAGTTAGTGATCATTGAAAGCAATCTATTAACAAGTTCTACCTTACATTTGCATCAATCATGCATGTCATGTCATATTGAGTAATATATGTGCACTCTTTGATTGTGTCTCTTCTCTTGCATGTTATTGTGTGGATTAGACGGATTTGCGCTAGACAGTGTCATGAAGGATCTTCAACACCAAGAGTTTGAACAAGTTGACCCGAACCAACTGCAAGGGCAATGCAAGTGTCCTTGAAGCATATTGATCCTGTTTTTGAAATAAATGTTTTGTTTGCAAAACTGCATGCTTGTGTCAATTTGATGGGAAATCCTATGATAGGAAGTTTACTAGATTTGCCTAACCACCCTTGTCACTTGGAATTTGTGGTAGAGAGTCAGGATGGGTTTTTACCTTTTTGCTTCGCTTAATTAATTATGATGGAAGAACAACTACACTACTCAGTTTAATTATGAATTAATGAGATTATGGTTGACATGAACTGGTTAAATATGATATGGTAATGGGTGATCTAAGCAAGCCTGGGATGTGGATGGGTTGGATGTATGGTGGTGTTCCTTGCTTTAGATATAAGGATCGGTTCGTGGAGCGACCATCCAGGATTTACAGTGCCACCACGAGGCCAAGTATGGGTGCGACATAGATGATTAATTAGGGCTTTGCTAGTGCTATTTGGACCATTAAGGATGCTCGGGGAAGGGGTAGTCGGATTGGGTTCGTTGATGATTGGTGGGACTACCCTGGGATCCGAATGGCTCAAGAGGGGGCCCTTGGTTGAAGATGTGCTCAGTTGGAGGCATCGCCACCGGTGAAACCTCGGTGGGGTCTAAATAGGCTAGTAATCCCTTTTTAAAGGCTATTTTGTGATCTCTTGGCTACACACCTATGGAAGTGTGAGACGGCATAATTGAGATTCCATAGTCATCGAAAGGTGATGAAATCACAAACACGTGGGTAAAGCGGTACAACCTCTGCAGAGTGTGTCTAAAACTATCATGATAGCGGTGCTCCCAGTTATGAGCAACCTGGACCCTCACATGATTAGAGGAAGATTGGGATTTGGGATGTTTATGGTTGGTATTATGGTCATGGATGGTTATGAATTGAATTCTGGTATTGAATATGGATATTGGTATATGATGACGGATATAGAATTATGGACTGGTATTATGATGATTACATGGTTTATGATGGGTTTACATCACATACATATGATATGTTGCTTTTCAAATGTTTTAATGTACTTTTCAGCACTCAACCATTATTATATTCGTCATTTGAATCAGCCACATGTCATACTTTCCACACTTGCTGAGTACGACATGTACTCACTCTTGGAACACCCCCCCCAACAGTTGCAGGTCAGGATTGGAAGTTTAATAATGATAATGCAGAGTTCTAGGCCGTGTCTACCGTCAGCTTTGCCTATGGTATTGATTGGAGCTGCGCTACCCTATTGCTTATGCTGCCTAGCTGTTTAGTTTTCTTATTTAGTTTTTTTTTGCTGCATTATTTGAACTTGCCATTAACAATCATTAGGTTTTGTATTCGAGAATATTCTGAATTTGTATTAAAAGTGGTTAATTAATCTTGTTCTGTGGTAATTTTCTGTATACTCTTTTTTGAATGCACTCGTGTATGTTTGTTGAACGTCCTGGGCACACATATGCGTTCACTTGGTTCATTTTCGGAACCGGGTGTCACAGGTCAGTAGTTGGGTACAAAAATCCTCAAGCTTTGGCTCATAAACCTGCTGTTTTATCTCAGCTTTCGCGTGTTATTCCTGCTGGACGTCGTGTGACTCAGTACTGGATTCCTAAATGCCTTTTGACTAACCCCAGTATTGAGTCATCGATGTATTGTGCTTCTATGTAGGTTACACACTTGAGGAAGGAGAACATTTTGATTGTGGATTCAGGTTGCTCACACCACATGACCGGTAACAAAGAATGGTTCTCCTCCCTCTCTTTTGTGTCACGTGTAGAGAATGTTACTTTTGTCGATAATTCTTCAACTCCTATAATTGCTAAGGGTTCGGTTAGAGTAAATAATCACTACACTTTGAAGGATGTGGCACTTGTAAAAAATTTGAAATACAACTTGGTTTTTTTTTTCTAAAAATTGCTGCAAAGTTGTAAATTCAAACAGTGAGCTTATTTTTAACATGTCATGGTTTGGAAGAGTTTTTAAAGCTGATTTTGATATGTCTTCCACTAAGCATAGTTGTCTAGTTGCTAATGATTCTAGGGACTTATATTTTGGGCATCGTAGACTTGGTCATGTAGGCTTTGATCATCTCACACGTGTTAGTGCTCTTGATCGCATACGTGGGCTGCCTAAGCTTAAAGGGGACAAGGAAATTGTGTGCTCTTCTTGTAGAGATGCTAAGACGGTTGCAAGTTCACATACTCCTCTCACAATGATCATGACAACTGAACCGGGTCAACTTTTGCACCTTGACACCGTAGGACCTTCACGTGTTCAATCCTTCAGAGGTAAATGGTATGGTCTTGTTATTGTTGATGATTATTCTAGATACTCTGGGGTTTACTTTATGGCATCTAAGAATGAAGCTTTTAGTCACTTTAGAACTTTATTTCTTAGATTATCAATTGATCCACCAGGATCTTTAAAAGCAATTAGAAGTGATAACGGAACCGAATTTAAAAATCAATCTTTTGATCACTTTTGTGCTGAAAATGGAATAGATCATCAATTTTATTCACCATATGTACCTCAACAAAACAGTGTTGTAGAAAGAAAGAATAGAACCTTAGTTGAGATGGCTAGGACTATGCTTGATGAATATCAAACTCCTAGGAAATTTTGGGCTGATGCGATTGCAATTGCTTGTTATGTCTCAAATCGTATTTTCTTGCGCGCTAAGCTAGGTAAAACACCATATGATCTCCATTTTGGACATAGGCCTAGTGTTACACACTTTCGTGTCTTTGGTTGCAAATGCTTTGTTAAGAAACATGGTAATCTTGATAAATTTGAACCTTGATCTGTTGATGGCATGTTTCTTGGTTATCCATATCATACTAGAGGCTACCGTGTGCTTCTATTTGACACTAACAAAATTGAGGAGACTTGTGAGGTGTCTTTTGATGAAGCTAGCCCAGGTTCTAGCTCAAACATTGCAGGTCCAAATCCATATCCGCAGGAGGAGAGCATTTTCGTTGAAGATGAGGAAGAGGTGGAGCTGTTGCCCGAAAATTCAGCAGCTAATGACATTGTCCCAGCTCCTGATTTTGATTCACAACCAGCACCGACGACCACCATTGCTGCTCCAGATCCTCCTCAAGTCACAAGCTCATCGATTTGTGATGAACATGAATAAGAAGCTTGTGAAGTGTCCACTCCCCTCTGGGTTCTCAAAAGTCATCCTCCACAACAAATTATTGGAAGCTTGCATGAACGAGTCACACGGTTCAGGTTTTGCGATCCAAACTCTCATGCTCATTATGCTTTTGTTGCTTCTTTTGAACCCAAAGATATATCACACACACTCACTAATGAATCTTGAATTATTGCCATGCAAGAAGAGTTAGAAAATTTTGAAAGAAGTAATGTTTGGAAACTTGTACCTCCACCTCAAGGTCACACTTTAATTGGAACTAAATGGGTGTTTAAAAATAAACAAAGTGAGGATGGGGTTGTGGTTAGGAATAAGGCTAGGTTGGTTGCTCAAGGTTTCACTCAGGTTGAAGGTCTAGATTTTGATGAAACTTTGGCTCTTGTTGCTAGATTAGAAGCCATAAGAATTTTGTTAGCTTTTGCTGCATCTAAAGGTTTTAAGATTTATCAAATGGATGTTACAAGTGCTTTTCTTAATGGCTACATAGATGAGGAGGTTTATGTCAAACAACCACCGGGTTTTGAAAATCCAGATTTTCCTAATCATGTTTACAAACTGTCCAAAGCCTTGTACGGTCTCAAACAAGCCTCTAGAGCATGGTATGACATGTTAAAAACATTCTTACTCGAAAAGGGGTTTACCATGGGCAAGGTTGATAAAACTCTTTTTGTGCTTAAGCATGGCAATGACTCATTATTCGTTCAAGTTTATGTGGATGATATTATCTTTGGTTATGCTTCTCATGATCTTGGGTCCAAGTTTTCAGCTATGATGAGTTCAGAATTTGAGATGAGTATGATGGGAGAACTCACGTACTGTTTGGGGCTTCAAATCAAACAAACCAAGGAGGGTACCTTTGCGCATCAAACGAAGTATACAAAAGACCTCCTAAGGCGCTTTAACATGGACAAAAGCAAGACTCTTCGAACACCAATGGGAACAACAACAACACTTGAACTTGATGAAGATGGTGAACCCATGGATCAGAAAGAATATAGAAGCATGATCGGATCACTTTTGTACCTCACGACATAAAGATCGGACTTACAATTCAGCGTATGTCTTTGTGCATGGTTTCAAGCCTCTCCACGTGCTTCACATCGTCAAGCCCTCGAAAAGATTATCAGGTACTTACGTGGAACTCAAGAATTTGGCATTTTTCTTCCTTCTTCCTCAACTTTTACTTTGAAAGCTTTTTCCGATGAAGATTTTGGAGGTTGTAGGATTGATAGGAAAAGTACTTCCGGTGCTTGTCATTTTCTTGGTAATTCACTAGTTGCTTGGTCCTCTAGAAAACAAAACTCAGTTGCACAATCCACAGCCGAATCTGAATATGTAGCTGCTGCTAGTGCTTCCTCACAAATTCTTTGGATTGTTCAAACACTTAAGGACTATGAGGTTGATCTAGATAGTGTTCCACTATTTTATGACAACACTAGTGCCATTTGTATTGCTAAAACCCCCGTGCAACATTCTAGAACTAAGCACATTGACATTAGGTATCACTTTCGCTGTGATAATGTTGAAAAAGGAAACATTGTGCTTCACCATGTAGATACCGAACAACAATTGGCTGACATTTTTACAAAACCTTTGGATTTCACTCGTTTTTGTTTCATTCGTAGTGAAATAGGGGTTATGCATCCTCATGGCTTACATTGAGGGGGAGTTTTGAAACTTGAGAAGTCTATTTGTGAATCTGAACATAAAATAATATGAGCATAGTATTTCATACATATATGACTTTGTGATTCCTTTTTCATGCTGAAAGTTCTTACTACATTACTCGTGTTATACATTTTGTAGTTTTTGCCATGTCTAGTAATTGGAATAATTACTTACACTAAATCTGGTCATGGTCGAACTTTCTTGCAGTTTTGAACTTGTTGCATCCTCACAAGTGCTTTTGATCATAAAGAATTAATCAAGTAATCAACTCACATGTTGAGTTTTTATGAACAAATATAAATTGAGAAAAGATCAAGAGAATATGCATGCATCACACTTCTTCTTTTGATATTGCTTATCATTGCACTTAGATATGAACTTGGAAGAAGTTGTGTATGACTAAAACCATGTCCTTAAGCTTCTGATTGTCAAATGACATAGGCTTGGCTTGGTTGGTTAGAATAAGGCAGATGCACATATAATCTCTTGCAAATATCATATTATCTAAATTTGTGCTTCGAAAAAAAATAAAATACAACAACAAGTGTCATGCTTTTAGGTATTGAAATAGTTAAGTTTGTGAGATCATGACTTTCTTAAATTGAAAATTACATTTGATCTCTAGCATGGCTTACACTACTTTATGTATCTCATTAATGTGATAGTGTAAGTTACTTGATAGTATGACTTGGATGAGCTTTTTTTATATGTATATGTTATAATATGCTCATAACAATTAAAATTTATCTTTTGTACCTTGTTGAATACATTGTCAAAGGGAGAGAAACAATATGTGATTTTTTTTTTAAAAAAGATAAGTATGCAAAGGGGAGAAATTGATTACACATCACATATTCATCACATATTCACAATTATTTTGGCACGATTCTTCTCAGGAGGAGAATTCATTTTTCTTCTCATTTTATTTCTGTTTTACAAAGGGGGAGAAATTGTTTTCAAAACTTTTAATGTGAATAATCCAATGTTCAGATTTTAAATGGTGTTGCCAATGCATTCATCAAGGGGGAGATTGTGAGACCTATGTGTGCTGAATACATTGGCTTTGACAATAAAAGTTTTGAATGCTGCCATAACATCTTTTTAGCAAGGTCCGACTCTAGCTTCGAGCTTCTGCAAGGTCCGACAATAGGTCCGACTTGCTTTGTCTAGGTCCGACATGTTTTTGGGTAGCTCTGGTTAGCTTTGTCTTTAGCTCCGACATGTCTTTGATAGCTCCGGCATGTCGTTGTTAAGCTCCGATATGTTTTGATAGGTCCGACTTATGTTGGTTAGCTCCGACATGTTTTTCTAGCTCTGGCTTTTGGGTTGACTAGTTCCGACTAGCTTTGGCAAGCTCCGGTGCTAGGTTGTACTAGATTTGGTAAGCTCTAGCGCTAGGTTGTACTAGATTTGGTAAGCTCCGGCGCTACTAGCTTTGGTAAGCTCCGGCTCAAGCTCTCGTTAGCTTTGGCAAGGTCTGGTGCTTGATCGGAGTGTTTCTGCTTTTATCTTGCAATGTTTCAAACTTGCTTTACACTTATGGAAAGGTTGCTTAGTATTCTTTTACTAAGTTTTTGGTGTGTTTTGGTGGTTAAGACTGATATCATTTTGCTATGGTTTGCAACATGCTTATGTGAGGTGCTCACATAAGATGTTGTAGTTTCAGAACTAATGAGTGTCAAATTGAGGACTTGTACTCGGAAGTATTGATTGTTTATTCATGTGAAGGTGTTGCTTGAGTTCAAGACATGGCTGGTGACGGGATCCATTGAACTAGTCTTAGGAAGAAGATGAGGTTCAACAACCAAGTTCGGGAGGAATTGTGGTTGAGTTGATTGGGAGGTTGCGCAACATGTTTGAATCAAGAACAATGCATATGAAGGTATTGTGGACATCGTTGGAAGATGCTTGCACGTATGCAAAGAGTGCATTGACATGGCTACATGGTTCGGAGGCGTGATGAAGAGATGTGGACATAACGAATTGGTCGGAAAGGTCCAACCGACTAGGTTATGGACTCAGACATGTTTGACTTAAATATGAAAAGATTTGAGTTGGTTATGATAGGATTTCGTGTGGGTCACGAATTTGAGTTGTTTTAGGAATGTGGGATACGTTCCTAAGGTGTTTGGAAGTCTTAAGATTGCTTCTATCTGCGTATAGAAGAGTCCTAAGCAGTTATGGAAAGTTTCGATTCGTGATTTGAGTAGGATTAGAGTCCTAGTTAAGATTGGGTTGGCCTAAGGGCTAGTTATATAAGCAAGGGAGGCTAGAGCTCGTGGTAGACGATTTTGGGGCTGTTCCCTTGTGTTCTATTGAATAAAATTCGTAGTTGAAAGGAACTTTTGTGCCTTGTTCGTCCGACTTGTTCCAGACAAGTTTTTCTCGTCGAGTTTTCTGCACAGCACTACCTTTCTTTGGTGGTTTTATCATAACTCAAGTTTTACAGATCCAATTGATGTACTTCTTTTTGGGTTGTCTTCACAACTTGATTATCTATCATCTGTCAAAATTTCCTGATCATTGGATTTGTGGTTTCTGATATACACGAGTTTCTTTGCAGCATTCCAGAACTGTTTTTCTCGGGTAGGACAGATTGACCTTTGTTGGATCTTTCAATCGTAACTTGAGTTTCTATCGACGGATTTGAGTGATTCTTGTTGTGTCGTCTTCGTGAATTGATTCTCTTTGATATATATCACTTTTGTTACGGTGAAACACATTTATATTAGTGTCACACACGATTTCTTTAACATATCATTTTTCTGCCGAAGGAGTTGGGATTTAATTGTTTCCGCTGCGTAAGATTTTTTAATCTACCATTCACCCCCCTTTGGTAGCTTTTCACGTGCTCTTCGATCCTACACGTAGATTTATCAATAAGTGAAGCTTCCTTATCAGACATTTAATGGCAGTTATAAGCAAAGGGTGTACCAAAGCTAACGAAATCTGAATTAAACTGAACATAAAGAGATCCTGCATATGACTGGCAATGTCTAGGTTAGACAGCGTGAAGCTAAGATGGCAGCCTTCAACAACATGAAAAGTGATGCTAAGGTTATGCTTGTACCAACCAAGTCATGTTGTGAGGGCATAACACTTGTTGGGGCAAGCATAACCATGATGCCCCAACAAGTGTTATGCCCTCAAAACATGCCTTGGTTGATGAAATTATAACCTTGGAATCAATTTTCATGTTGTTGAATGCTGCCATCATAGCTTCACGCTGTCTAACCTGGACATTGCCACTCATATGCAGGATCTCTTTGTCTTTAGTCCTGTTGAGATTTCGTTAGCTTCGACATACCCTTCGCTTGTAACTGCCATTAACATGTCTGATGAAGAAGCTTCACTTATTGATAAATCTATGCTTGAAAGATTAAGGTAAAATTCCTATGAAAAGGATAGAAACAAGATTTGTGATTGAAGTTGTTCGCTTTGTCGCTTGTGCGAAGTACTAAGAGAGATGGTACTGATTTTTAGTTAATATATTCAGCCATTTGAAATGATAAAGTAACATCTTCGTAAGTTTTTGTAATGGAGAAAAGAGAAACAAATCCTTCGGGGCTTGTTTGGGTGTACTCAATCTAATTGGATTGAAGTAGACTGAAGTGGAAAATGAACTAATTTTCTTCTCAATCCACCTCAATCCACTTAGATTGAAGTGGATCCACTCCTATCCAAACAAGCCTTCCAATGGATGGAAAAATCCTTCCAAGATATTGTCATATTTCAATTGAAGCTTTTAACAATCCAAATGATGAGTCATGGGTGTCACTTGCATCTACAATAGCTTGCCGTGGAGGGATTAGATTGATAGGAGCTTCAAGAGTTGTGCTTCTAGATGTTGTTTGGAACCCAACTGTTGGAAGGCAAGTAATCAGCATCATAGGTCAAAGAAATTTATATACACATACAATTTGATAACCTATGGAATAGGTGAAGGTGATAAATATGATAGTCAAGCCAAAAGGATCACTTGTCCAAATTAGTCTTCTCTACAGAAGATGAATTTAATAATGTTCGAAACATGCTATCTAAAGATGAAATGGAGCATTGTTCTAAGTTGATTTCAGAGGATACAAATATATACAATATATATCATACATTTTTTCCAGCATTGACATCTTCTCGCATATAGTGTTTCAAATCCTTTAAATGCTTCTCTCTACATGCTTGATGTGTTCTGGTTTGGTGAAAAGGTACATCTCTTCATACTGATTATATTCCTCTTTATTATCTCCCACATTCTCAACCCCATCAATATTTTGCTTTCCAGAAACAACTACGTGCATCTTCTCAGTTTCTCGATCTCGTACATAAAAAACTTGTGCAACACGATCGCACGAGAACCCACGGGTCATATTTATAACCCACTTTGTTCAAGTCTACCAGTGTCAACCCGTAGTTGTCCACTTTCACACAATCAGAATGTTTGACCCATTGGCACTTCAATACGGGCATTACCATTCTTTCTCCATAATCGAGTTCCCATATTTCCTCTATGAACCATCGAGTATATGGTCTTCTTCCCTTGTGGATCATAAGCCTCTATACGAACATCACTATTTTGTGCAGCACTCTTACCGTCTTTTTCCTTATGTAAAATGTGTAACCATTCATGTCATATGCTTGCCATGATGTCACCAAAGCACATGGGCCAGAAGCTAACTTCTTCATTGTTGCCTCTTCTATAGAGTTTCCGTATGGTATATTTTTGTCCATTAACCATTAAGTGAAACATCTTCTGTGCTCTTTCATGATCCAGTCCTCTGTGCGGTCTTGGTTTTTTTCACGAAGCTCAATTTGGTGTTCCTCGATGTACAACTCAGCTATTGTGAGCTGTTATAGTACACCAAAATGTGCACGGTGTACATTATTGTAATCTTGAACAATAAAAGTTTTCTTACCCACTTTGCCTCTCCCATGTAGTATACCCTCATGTACTGGTATAGGCACACCTATCGGTTTTCCATCTTTGATATAATCAGTGCAACCCTCAATCACTTCTTCAGTGGAGTATCCTTCCATAATTGAACCCTCTGGGTGTGCACGACTCCGCATATAACCTTTTAATACTCCTAAATATCTCTCAAACAGAAACATATGATGTAAATATATTGGACCCAATGCTTTTATCTGATCAATAAGATGTATGATTAGGTGTACTTGCATATCAAAAAAGGATGGTGGGAAACACATCTCAAGCTTGCACATAGTCTTGACAATGTACGTTTTCAAATAGTCTAAATCTTCACGTGCTATCACCATTTGCGTTACTGCATTGAAGAAGTAACACAAATATGTGATGAAAACTTTTATATGCTTAGGTTTGATGACCCTTATTGCAATGGCAAGGAACACTGTCATCATCATGTGACGGTCTTGAGAATTATAGCCAAATAAAGATAATTCTTTCGTCGAGACTAGTTTGCGGATATTGGACTAGAAACTCGTGGGCACTTTGATCCACGCAAGCATTCGCAAATTGCCTTTTTCTCTTGTTGTGTCAAGTTATAGCTGGCTGGGGAAAGTAATGCTTCCCGTTTGACTTTTATACCGGGTGAAGCTCTAGTCTCATATCACGATTTACTAGGTCCATACATGATTTTAACCCATCCTTGGTTTTCCTCGGCATGTCCAGCAAGGTCCCAATGATGCTGTCAAATACATTCTTCGTAACGTGCATCAAATCAATACTATGGCAAAGTTCTAGGTTCTTCCAATACGAAGATACTTGAAAAAAATTGATTGTTACTTGAAAGCCATGTCCGCTGTATCACCCGAAGATGTACTTTTGCAATGTGCCTATGTGATGTGTTTGCATAAGGTGGTGTGGTTTTCCGACTAATGAGAGTCAAGTCGCATATTTGAGCTTGGAAAAAGTTGCTTGTTTGTTCCTGTGCAGGTGTTGCTTGATGTCAAAACATGGGTACTTATGGTGATCAATTGAACTAGTCTTATAGAGAAGATGAGGTTCAACAACCAAATTCGAAAGAAATTGTAATGGAGTCGATCGGGAAGGTCACACAACATGTTTGGGTCAAGAATAATGTTTGTGTAGGTATCGTGGACATTTTGGAAAATGTTTGCACATGTACAAGGTATGCATAGACATGACAACATTATTCCAAGGCGTGATGAAGAGTTATGGATGAGAAGATGTGGTCGGAACGGTCCAACCGACTGGATTACACTCTCAGGCTGAAGCTGAGCTGGTTATAGTTCATTTATATAATGTTTTGAGTTGGTTATGCATATTTTTCTCGTGAGTCACAATTTGAGTTGTTTTAGGGATGTGTGGGACATTCCCAAGGTGTTTGGAAGTCTTAGGATTACTTCTATCTGTGTATGCAAGAGTCTTAAGCAGTTACATAAAGTTTCAGTTGAATCCAAGTAAGAGTAGGAAGTCCTAGTTGGATTAGAGTTGCCTCAGAATTGTTATATCATCAAGGAGGTCGTTGCTTATGGATAGCATGACTTGCATCTGCCTCTCTTTTATTTTGGTCAATAAAATTCATAGTTTCTGGGGAGCTGTTGTGCCTTGGTCGTTTGCCTTGTTTGCTTCAATCTTTTCTCAACGAGTCTCTGCGCAGCCTGATGTTGCTTTAATATTTCTGTGATTCTTTTTGTTTGTCTTCACAACTCAAATATCTATCATTTATGAAAATTTTACAGTCATTGGTTTGCGGTTTATGAGATACACGAGTTTTGTTGCAGCATAGCAGATCTGTGTCTGCCAGGATAGAACAGATTGACCTTTGCTTAGTCTTTCGGTCATAACTTGAGTTTTACTCGATGGTTTCATGTGATTCTTGTTGTGGTATCTTCGTGACTTAATTGTCTACAATAGCTATTACATGTGAGGTTGAACATGTCTAGAATAGTTGCATGCACAGTTTTTTCCATCAGGTTGATTTTCTGTAGAGGGGTTTTGAAGCTTTTCCGCATAAAAGTTTTAAATTTACCTTTCACCCCCTCTGGTAGCATTTCACGTGCTCTTCGATCCTACAGGAGCCCATATCATTCATAGCAAACTCGGGAAAGTGAGTTAATGGTCCAACATAGTAAAGCGGAGAGGAGGCCATAAGAAGAATGTCATCGACATAAAGAAGGGGATAGACAATGTCACAAACTTTTACATATATGAACTGTGTGAGACTTAGACCCAGAAATTCCATGTGAGAGTAAATAGGATACAAAGTGACTATCTCAACCAAAGAACCATTAAGAGGGGCATTTTTGACATCAAGTTGATGCATGGGCCAATCACTGGAGAGAGCCAAAGTAAGAACAGTGTGTATGGTAGCTGATTTAAACACGGGACTGAAGGTCTCAGAAACATTAATGCCTTCCCGCTGAGTAAAGCAACGAAGGACCCATCTGGCCTTGTATATGCCTAATGATCCATCCAGATTAATTTCGTGTTGGTATATTCACTTATCAGAGACAACATTAGCACGAGGAAGATTAGGGATGAGATCCCAGGTGTGGGCAGCTTTGAGAGTGTCATACTCGACATGCATGGCAGATAGCCAGTTTGGATCACAGAGGGAAAAATGATACATTTTTGGGATGGGAGAAAATGGAGCTTCCATTATATTCATGCTTCTTTAGGATGGTGAAACCCGCTTTTGCCTCATGCGCACATAGTATGCGGGTTTTGAACTAGATCAATTTGCACTGCGCCGAGCGGGTGCAAAACAGGAGCAGACACGAGATTGTCGCAGTCCAGCACGTAATGGCACATGGCGTGAGTCTGGCTTGATGGCTTGAAGCCCAGGGGTGGTAGGACCAGCGGGCGAGCTAGGATGAGAAGGTGGCCCTAAAGATGGTGGCAGGGGCGCTGGGAGTGGCTGGGTTTCAGACTCAGGTGCAGGTGCCTGATGAGAATTAGGTGCGGGTTCGGGCCATTCAGCATGGATTCGGGCTGTCCGAAAACCAAGTTCAGCAACAGGAGGGGTTGGGAAGCGAGATACGGAAGGAAAAAATTGTCTCGCCAAAGACAACATGTCGGGACACAATAAGTCATTTTGTAGACAAATCACGTCATCTGTATCCATTGTGGTGGTCTGGGTAGCCAAGGAACACAGGCCATCGAACAAGGAGCCAACTTGTGAGGAACGATGGAAAAAAGGTTGGGATAACACAAACATCCAAAGAGACAAAGGTACTCATATGTTGCATTGTGAGACCAAGATGCTGAACACATTGACAAATGGACTTAAATAAGGGCTTTTATGTAAAGTTTTGAGTATATCCTTGACGTGCTAATTCTAGATACAGAATGTGTTTTTTCAAAGGACGTGTTAAAGTTTTGGTTCAGAATGTTCGAACACAACAAACTGTATATCAGCGCAGTAGATTGGAATGTCCGATCTGACCACTTTTGGTGAGACGTGTTAATTACAAGTGATAGACATGCTAATCTTGCGAGTTGATTTTAGCAGCTCTGTTTTTTCACTTGAGCGGGTATTTTTGACTTATGGAAAAGTTTTCCTAGTATTTTTATACTAAATTATGATGTTCTTTGGTGGTTATGGTGGATAATATTTTATTAAGTTGCCCAATATGCTTGTGTGAGGTGCTCACATAAGGTGTTGTGGTTGTCGGACTAATTTGAGTCAAGCTGTGGACTTATGCTAGGAAAGATTAGTTGTTTGTTCATGTGCAAGTGCTGCTTGAGGTCAAGAAATGGCTGGTGATGGTGATACTTGAACAAATATTAATGAGAAGATATGATTCAACAACCATGTTTGGGTGGTTGTGGCGATCCAGGAGGTCACACAACATGTTTCAGTCAAGAACAGTGCATATGATGGTATCATGGATGTTTTGGAAAGTGTTTGTACATGTGCAAGGGGTGCATGCACATGGCAACATTTTTTCAAGACGTGGTGAAGATTTATAGAAGTAAAAATATAGCCAAAAAGGTCCAACCGGCTGGTTTGTGCGCTGAGGGTAAAGCTGAGGTGGTTGTGTATGTTTATTAAAAGATTCAAGTTGGTTATGGTTTGATTTCGTGTGAGGTACAAAATAAAATGATTTTAGGAACATGTTTGATGTTCTAAGGTGTTTGGAAGTCTTAGGATTGCTTCTATCTATGTATGGAAGAGACGTAAGCAGTATGGAAAGTTTTGATTGAATTCAAGTAGGAGTAGGAGTCCTAGTTGGATTGGAGTTGCCTGATGGCTGGCTATATAAGCAAGAGGACCTGACTTCATGGCGAGCACGACAAGCAGCTACCTCTTGTGTGTTTGATGAATTAAACTCATGGTTTGTGAGAAGCTTTTGAGTCTTGTTCGTCTAGCTAGTTTGTCTTAAGTTTTTTTTCATCGAATATCTGTGCAGCCTAACATCGCTTCTGTGTTTTGACCATAACTCATGATTCATCGATCCAGTGGACATGATTCTTTATGTGTTAGTTTCGATACTCAATTTTCTATCGTATGTGAAAGTGTCACAGCAATCGGAGTCACGGTTCTAAACATACATGAGTTTATTTGCAACATAACAGATCTGTTTTTTGGTCGGGTAGAACATTTTGACATTGCTCAGCCTTTTAGTTATAACTCGAGTTCTACTCAATGTTTTCATGTGATTCTTATTGTATTGGCTTCATGGTTTGTTTCTATAGAATCAATGTAAGTTTTTCCACGGCTGATCACATTTAAAAAGTCGCACACACAGTTTTCTCTATGAGATTGATTTTCTGTCGAGGGATTTTTGAAGCTTCCGCATAAAAGTTTGTAAATCTACCATTCAAACCTCTCTAGTAGCTTTACACAAGCTCTCCGAGTGTACATGGTTGCAAACCATAGAGGGCAGAATAGGGTGTGGATAGGTTGAGGGTTTTAGTAGGCTAGCGGTTGATGAGATATGTTGAAATGTGGAGTGCCTCGACAAAATAAGGAGGGGGCATGGAAGCCTGAACAAGGAGAGAGCAAACAACACTGGTGATTGTGCAGATGATGCGCTAAGGTTTTCCATTTTGCTGGGACATATAAGGACACAAAATGTGACGGACAACACCAAGTGGGACAAAAATGTCCATGAAGCGGAGTTATCAAACTTGCGACCATTATCATATTCGATGCTCTTCACAAAAGTGGTGTGTTGAGTTTTAGCAATGAAAATAAGTTTGTGAGCATGGCAAAAACATCAGACTTTAGATGCAATGTAAAAATCCAAACATAGTGTGTAAACTCATCAAGAATAAGAAGATAACATTTAAAACTAGACACACTAGCAATCGGTGATGTCCACAAGTCACAATGAATTAAATCAAACACATGTGAAATTTTTGACAATGAGCTAGAAATGGGAGACATATGTGAAGTCCTAGTTGACAAGCATGACATAGAGTTTTATCGTGCATTAATTTATTACATGGCAAAAGTTAAGACAATGCTAAGTGAGGTAAAATTGGATGACCATGATGACCAAGTCGGTGATGCCACAATGTTGCCAATGTGGATGTACGGGCACAAAAGGGATTCGGCAACCACATAGGGTAGAGATAATCCGACTATTGCACCTGATGATCTCAGCCTTGTTTTGAAGGTCCTAAACAAAGAGGCCAAAGGGATCAAATTCCATGGAAATTCTATTGTCAGTAGTGAATATACAAACTGAAATGAGATTCTTAATGATTTGGGGTGCAACAAGAACATGTTGAAGATAGAGTGGACGCATAGTAGGGAGGATTGTATGTCCAGTGGAAGTGACAGGTAGCATTAACCCATCACCGACAATGACACTACTAGGAGTGAAATAAGAGGGTGGGTGAGAAGAAGTGAAAGAACCCGCATTAGATGTCATGTGTGCAATTGATCCAAAATCCACGTACCACTTATTGTTCGATGGTGGCGCTAAGAACATGGTGTTAAGACATTGACTAGTGAATGCTAGTCCTAGGATGGTATTGAAGAAGCTGGTGAGAGCTGTGGCATGCCATGTCGAACAGAGAACGACTGTTGATGTGGGAGTGGGTGAGATCCGAGCATACCGGATTGACCGCTAGAGGACTCGAACCAAAGTTGGAAGGACCCCATTAGCATGTGTACATCGTCGACCAATCGTAGTGGCCATGATCGCTCTCATCATGATGTCCACTAGAAAAAGCACGATGTTGTCCACTGTCATTGCAATGGTTGCTGTCCTAAGGTTTCTTGTCGAAGGTGTTCATTTGACCACCAAGTGTCGGCACACACTATGGGGTTGGAGTAGAGCCATGCACAACAGATGTGGGCTCAGAGTAGGGTGTGGTGCCCTTGGAACCCAAATCACCAGAGAAGAGTGTTGTTGCACGAGTCATACCAGAGTTCTTTAGGATCTCATTGAGAAGAAGTGTCATGCGCACTTCGTGGAACTTGGAGAAGGGATGCTGCATGCCAATGGAGCCATGTATATTATCAAAGTTCTCATTCAACCCGCGAAGAAGATTGGGGCCAAGGCTCTTAACAGTGATGGGTTGCTCATCATCGGCAAGGGCATCAACCATTAGCTTCTTGCAGTAGTATTCAGTGATTGTTAGATCACCTTGCATGAAGTTCTTGAATTCAACCTCAAGGTAGAGTGCTCGACTCTCCATGTTGGTGTGGAGGAGAGCATCAATGGCAGCCCATAGCTAAGCCGTAGTGGGTTCTCCCTTGCGCCCTTGACACTGGCCACCTCCCGCGTCTTGAGTGAGATCAAGTTGTAGAGCCATTGGAAAACAACAGTGTCTGAGTGATTCCATGTTGTGTCAGGATGCGACAGAATAGTCATGATGTTTTTTTCCAACATGTACTTGTAGAGAGCAACACATAAGAGATGACACCACTAGGAGATGTTGGAGGACTGAACGTCTAGGGTGATTGACTACTGCTTGCGCTTAGAGGATTATGTAGACATGATGAAAGATAGAATAACAGTGGCACCATAAGGAAGGTGGCAATCAACTAGAGATTCTGGTGATTGGTTGCAAAGAGTGGGTGCGAAAGCAACAGGAAAGAGCCTAGGCTTCGATACCATGAATGAACATAATGACCGGCAAAATCATTAGATAATTTATTCATTACTAATCATGGCATATATATATAGGCATTACATGAGTGCATTGAATCAAAATATTACATAGATACTTCAGCTCAATATGTATAGTAATCTTGAATCAATTGTTGTCATATATTGCCACCTTGTAGAATGGGAAGTGTCGAAGGGTCAATGTGACACTTCCCCGGATATGCTAAGAAGCAGCCCACGGAGGTTCTTGTTCGGCGGGGCTTAGGCCTCAAACTAGTGTTCTAGCGGAAGAGTATGAGACAGTTGTTTTTACGTGGTTCGGGCCGCAAGGAGCATAACACCCTACTCCACGGTGGATTGTATTGCTTGGTGAGTGTGTATTCGTATGTGTGTGTATCGGGGATTTTGAGTCCGGTCCTCAGTACCAGAGGCGGTCCGAGCCTTTTATAACGAAGACTGGACGCCTTACAAGTGCGATCCCGGGGCCCGACAGGTGGCCCCGGGGCGATCTTATCCTAAAGGTCTAAGGCTTCTTCTCTAAGCTTGCTCTGACCGCGGACGTGAAGACTCGCCCCCTTGCCGCCCGGGTCGTCAGTAGCTCACGCGCCGTTGCTGACATTGGCAGGGAATGTCCCATCCAACTGTCTCTGGCGCCGTAAGCTACCCAGTTTGTGGTGTTGGATAGGCGTGCGGCACCTTCACTGTGATGCAATTAGTATCAGTGGTATCTGACATTAGGCGTGCGCTGCGCCATGCGTCTGGGGAAGTCACGTATCTTCAAGGCTTGATGGAGATAAGGCGCAACACCCTCTTAACTTTCCTACTATCTGCTCAGGGCAAGTGGACTGACCATGCGGCCACCGGGGAGCTCTCCGCCATGGTGGAGACCACGCCCGTCATGTGGGCCACGTGGTAGCTTGGGAGCTCACCTCCGTGGGGTAGGCTAGGTCTTGACTTCATGGGCCACGTGGTAGCTTGGGAGCTCACCCCTGCGGAGGAGGTCAGGTCCTGTCCTGCTGGTCACGTGGCTTCCTGGGAGCTTGTTGTCAAGGTGGAGCTGAGCTCCCCCCTTTTGGATGTGTTGTGGGCACCCCAGACTTCCCATGTGAGGCTGGTGGGTCCAGGTTTCTTTGAACATGTGGTGCCCTCGGACCCCGTCCCTGTTGGTAGGTGAGGCACCTAGGTGGCTCTAGCTTGTGTGCGAGGGTACCCAATATGCTGGGTATCGACAGTGGCCTGTGGGTCCACCTTGGGGTGAGGCGACGAGCCCGAGGATGGGGCCTTATGCTGTTTTCCCGCGCGGTCTTTTAATTTTGTCTTAGTCAGTCAAAGCGGTGCACTCTTCTGCTATTGTGACCACGCGTCTCTCTCTGGTTGAGGGGTCATGGCAACGGGATCTTTGCTCGCTGCGACGTTATCGCAACGGTTCCCAAGGCGCGTGCTGCACTTCTGCAGCTTTCACTTATGTCTTTATGGGAACCGCCAGGTTGCCTTATCTGGCGGGGAACTGCTTGGGCCTGCTTTTCTAACAGGGGACCTGGGCCCGCTCATCATGGACGCCGTGTTACGAGCCGTTGATTTGGAGCCCGCTCAAATTTGCACGGTGCGCCCAAATGCCACTAGGGTGCTTTCTAAAAAGGTACCGTTGTGGCAATGGAATTTCCTTCCTTCCGCACGCCCCGAGCATTCGAGCCTTCGACTCCGTCCTTGTGTGTTTGCCCATTCTTGAGGTTCTCAATTCCCTGCTCCAATGGACTCAACTCTGCCTCCTTCCCTGATGGAGGATGTCTCACCTATGATGTGGCTTTTCGGTTGGGAGGACAAGGAACGACAGGATCTGATCCGTCCTGGCTCCTTGCCACTGGAGTTGGGGGAGAAGGAGATCGTCTTGTTCCAGGCGTACGCATACTCTGGGTTTGTCCCTCCTGTTTCCTGCTTTCTGGTGACACTCCTGGAAGTCCTTGGGCTCCAGCTCCATCATCTGTCGCCGAACTCTCTGGTGGCGGCAGCGGTGTTCTCGCATTTCTGCGAGATGTTCGTCGGGGTGTGCCCATGCATGCTGGTGTTCTGGCAGTTCTTCGTGGGGAGGTTCGGTCTATCAAGCGGCGGCTCCACCGTCATCGGCGGTCAGTATGACATCCAGAATCCCCGTCGTCTGCGTGGTCCAGGGTGCCATAGGGGACTCCGACAGCATCACACCTACGGAGCCTCAGGCGAAGATGCCTCGAGCCAACATTGTCGGCATCTCGCGAGGTGGCTCTGTCGGGGTTGGTGGAAGCACACCGGCACAGTGCGGCGACACTGCTGGTGGTTTTGGCAGAGGCCCTGCTGGGATGGCATCGCCTGTTATGCCATCGCCAGGGCCCGCGACCTCAGGGTCGCCCAAAGTGGAGGCTCGCTGGAGCTTCCGGAGACATCGGTAAGGCATTCTTGACAACACTTGCTCTACTGCCTTTCCTGCCTATGTTGATTGGTCAGGGCTTAATCTTGATTTACAGGGTTACGTTAGCTGTTGTGAGGCCCCTACCATCAGGGGAGTGCTACTCTGGCGACTGTGCCCAGCGTGAGTAGTGAAGCATCTCCGGCTGTTGCGCTAGAGGAACCTCTGGCCGTCGCGGCAAAGGCCATGTCGAAGCCGACTCTGGGGGCTGAGGGTCTGACCTCCATGGCCGCTAATTCGGCTGTCGGCTCTCTGAGCGGTGGTGGCCCTGCTATGTCAGGTGGCACCACAACTCCTGCTCAGACTCCAAGGGCATGATCTCCGGTGCTAGTGGCCTCACCTACAGTGCTACGGGAGGAAGGGGTCCCCGAGATGATCATTGGACGGCCTTCCCTGACTTTGGTGCAGCCAGAGCGACTTTCCACATCATGGACTTGACGCAATCCTGCATCCTTCAGGTGCAATTCAACCTCCACCAGGCACAAGAGGCTCTTGCCGTGGAGTGGGAGAAGTTGCGTGTTGAGGGTGAGCGCCTCCGAGGCTGGGAGGGTCTCCTAAGCTCCACGATCGCCGAGGCAAAGGCGAAGTACCAAAAGGAGAGCAAGGAACTATTGGTGAGGCACCGCTTGGTGAGGGCCTCAGACGTCTTGACCCAGAAGATTCTGGCCGATACCAAGGCAGCCAACGACGCTGGTGACGCCTACCTGCATGCTCTTGTTGCCAGTCAAGAGGCCCTGAGTCATCAGGAAGCCGACGTTGCCAAGAGGGAGGCTGCTGTCACCGAACAAGAGGTGGCAGCGCAGGCGATGATGGCCCGGGCTGAGGCCGATCGGGATAGACTGTAGTCCCGCCTCGAAGACCTTGAGCTTCGTGAGAGTAATTTGGCGCGGGGACCAGGCACAAAACCTAGATGAGCGTCAGGAACTCCTCCTGCACGATCTTGATGTTCAATCCCGGAAGCAGGCATCAGAGCACCGCGGTCGGGAGCTTGATCGACGGGGGCGTCAGCTGGCTCAGCGTCTGGAAGCCGAGGGTAGGTCAGCGGTGGAGACGGTAGCATCCCATGTTCTGGTGTGCTACCAGAGCTGGTACCCTGATCTGCCACTGGAGCCAGTTTTTGAAGGCCCTATTGAGGAACGCGAGGCGACAACAGCAGCAAAGGTTAAGGAAGCCGCCCAACATGTCGTAGCGCACTTCAGTCGGGGCTGAGACTGGTAGCTTGTTTTTTGTATTCGAGGTTCACTCTCCCTTGTAAAGAATTTCGTTAATGAATTCGATCTTGTGTTTGTCTTCTTGCATTGTCTCTATGCTTTTTAGCTGTTGCTCTGAGTCCTTAGCTACATAGGAATTTGAAGAACCTTTGTTGAGCTCGTTGGCTTCTCAGGACCAGAATTTGCACAATTGACATGGCCGAAGTGTTGTATGTAGATTTTTGCATGTGGATCCCCTTAGAGGCCCCTTGGTAGATGTGGTTAGTTGGCTAAGCACATCTACCACTTGATCTGAGAATTTCTTGAACTGGTCCCTTGGGAGATGCTCTAGCATCATCCACCATCGTCGTAGAGACATCGACAGCAGGCCCCTTGGGAGGTGCCAGAGCTGGAGGCTCCAACGTCATCCACCATCATCATAGAGACGTCGACGGCAGGCCCCTTGGGTGGTGCCAGAGCTGGATGCTCCGGCATCGTCCACCATCTTCATATGACGTCGACGATAGGACCCTTGGAAGGTGCCGGAGCTGGATGCTTAGGCGTCGTCGACCATCTCCATGTAGACGTCGACGGCAGGCCTCTTGGGAGGTGCCGGAGCTGGATGCTCCAACGTCATCCACCATTGTCGTAGAGACGTCGAAAACAGGCCCCTTGGGAGGTGCCGGAGCTGGATGCTCCAGCGTCGTCCGCCATCGTCGTAGAGACATCGACGACAGGACCCTTGGAACGTGCCGGAGCTGGATGCTCCCGCGTCGTCCACCATCGTCGTAGAGATGTTGACGGCAGGCCCCTTGGGAGGTGCCAGAGATGGATGCTCCGACGTCGTCCACCATCATCATAGAGACGTCGACGGCAGGCCCCTAGTTTACAGGTCATCACAAGGGAACCTTGTTAGCAACAAGAGCGGGGTAGGAGAGTTTACTCACTTATCCGCGCTTGGTGCTGTCATTGATGTTCTGTGACATTGACGGCAGACCCCTTATGAGGTGCCAGAGCTAGATGCTTCGGTGTTGTCAACCATCTTCATATAGACGTCGATGGCAGGCCCCTTTGCAGGTGCCAGAGCCGGATGCTCCGGCGTCCTCCACCATCTTGGTGTGGACATCGACGGTAGGCACCCTTGTTTACAGGCCATTGCAAGGGAACCTTGTTAGCAACAAGAGTGGGGCAGGAGAGTTTACTCACTTATCCGTGCTTGGTGTTGTCGTTGACATTCTGGGATGTCGACGGCAGGCCCCTTGCAAGGTGCCAGAGCTAGTTGCTCTGGCGTCGACCACCTTCTCCGTATAGACATCGACGGCAGACCCCTTGGGAGGTGCCGGAGCTGGATGCTTTGGTGTCGTCCACCATCTTCGTGTAGACATCGACAGCAGACCCCTTGGGAGGTGCTAGAGCTGGATGCTCCAGGGTCGTCCACCATCATCGTAGAGACGTCGACGGTAGGCTCCTTGGGAGGTGTCGGAGTTAAATGCTATGGCGTCGCCCCCTATCGTCGTAGAGACGTCGACGGCAGGCCCCTTGGAAGGTGCTGGAGCTGGATGCTCCGGCATCTTCCACCATCATCGTAGAGACATCGACGGCAAGCCCCTTGGGAGGTGCCAGAGCTTGATGCTCCAGCGTCGTCCACCATCATCGTAGAGACGTCGATGGCAGGCCCCTGGTTTACAGGCCATCACAAGGGAACCTTGTTAGCAACAAGAGCAGGGCAGGAGAGTTTACTCACTTATACGCGCTTGGTGCTATCGTTGACATTCTGTGACGTCGACGGTAGGCCCCTTGTGAGGTGCCAGAGCTAGATGCGTTGGCATCGTCCGCTATCTTCGTATAGACGTCAACGACAGGCCCCTTGGGAGGTGCCAGAGCTGGATGCTCCGGCGTCGTCCACCATTTCCGTGTAGACATCGACGGCAGGCCCCCTGGTTTACAGGCCATCGAAAGGGAACCTTGGTAGCAACAAGAGTGGGGTAGAAGAGTTTACTCACTTATCCGCGCTTGGTGCTGTTGTTGACATTCTTGGACATCGACGGCGGCCCCTTGTGAGGTGCCGGAGCTAGATGCTCAGGCGTCGTCCACCTTCTTTGTATAGACATCAATGGCAGGCCCCTTGGGAGGTGTCGGAGCTGGATGCTCCGGCGTCATCCACCATCTTCGTGTAGATGTCGAGGGCAGACCCTTTGGGAGGTACCAGAGCTGGATGCTCCAGCGTCGTCCACCTTCGTCGTAGAGACATCGACGGCAAGCCCTTATCTTCGCTTGGTGCTGTCGTTGACGTTCTGGGACGTCGACGGCAGGCCCCTTGTGAGGTGCCAGAGCTAGATGCTCCAACGTCATCCACCATCTTCGTGTAGACGTCGATGGCAGGCCCCTTGTGAGGTGCTTGATCTAGATGGTCCGACATCGTCCACCATCTTTGTGTAGACGTCGACGGCAGACCCCTTGGGAGGTTCTAGAGCTGGATGCTCCAGCTTCGTCCACCATCTTCGTGTAGATGTCGATGGCAGGCCGACTGGTTTACAGGCCATCGCAAGGGAACCTTGTTAGCAACAAGAGCAGGGCAGGAGAGCTTACTCACTTATCCACTCTTGGTGCCGTCCTTGACGTTCTGGGGCGTCGACGGCAGGCCCCTTGTGAGGTGCCGGGGCTAGATGCTCTAGCATTGTCCAACATCTTTGTATAGACGTCGACGGCAGACCCCTTGGGAGGTGTCGGAGCTGGATGCTCTGGCGTTGTCCACCATCTTCGTGTAGTCATCGACGGCAGACCCCTTGGGAGGTGCCAGAGCTGGATGCTCTGGCGTCGTCCACCATCTTCGTGTAGACGTCGACGGCAGGCCCCTTGGGAGGTGCCTGAGCTGGATGCTCCAACATCGTCCACCATCATCGTAGAGACGTCGACGGCAGGCCCCTTGGGAGGTGCCAGAGCTGGATGCTCTGGCATCGTGCACCATCGTCGTAGAGATGTCGACGGCAGGCCCCTGGTTTACTGGCCATTGCAAGGGAACCTTGTTAGCAACAAGAGCGGGGCAGGAGAGTTTACTCACTTTTCCGCACTTGGTGTTGTTGTTGACTTTCTGGGATGTCGACGATAGGCTCCTTGTGAGGTGCCAGAGCTAGATGCTCCGGCGTCGTCCACCATCTTTGTGTAGACGTCGATGGTAGGCCCCTTGTGGGGTGCCGGAGCTAGATGCTTGTTGATGGCTCCTAATATATAGTAACAAATCACCCCAATTATCAACTTACCTAAACATCCAACGCTACTTAAATACCCTAGCTACTTAAAGGCAATGGAGTAAAGTATATACTATTCTTATGATCAAGCTATGGGATACTAATCCATTATCATGAGAGTGAAATGATAAAGACAATACCTTCCACATACATGGACTCCACAATCAAACAAGAAATGCTTTGTCCAAGTATACATATAAAATAAGACTAAAGATAATATCTTTATTGAGCACAAAGTCACAAATACAAGAAGGAATACATAAGCCATACCTTTCCCAATGTGGAATTGGGAAGAGAGACTCCTTTTACTCCTTTCCCAATTTGGACTTGGGACTAGAGGCTCTCCTCTCTACATCCTAACTCCTCTAAGGACTATGGAAGATAGTGTATACAATAGAATGATGCCCAAGTGGTGTGTGTTGAAGTGAGGGGTAGGGGGTCCTATTTATACTAGTGTTGAGGTTGGTTCTCGCCCCCAAAAGCGCGCGAATCAGTAACCATTGACTCCAGGGTGCCGGGAGGAGCCAACACATGGAGGCTGACCGAGTTTGGTGCAAAGACGAGGTCGGCCGACCCCCTGGTTCGGCCAACCTGGTCATTGCACCGTTTCTCGTGTGCTTTCTCTAGGTGGCTTCCAGGTGGGTCCCATTGATGTATATGGGTGATACACCATTGTATATCCTTTGATACTTCTGTTTGTTGGCCATTTGATCCATGGGATGCCACATGTCGTCGCTTGATTGGCTGGGATGATATTTTATAGGATTGGTTCCTCTACATTTCCTCATTTCCTGCATAAAATGCTGCATACACATATTTCTCCAAGTCCAAGTGGAATTGGGTTAGATAGAAAGGTGATGTGTGCAAGAAATGACAAATCCTTCACATAATTGAGTTTAATTGATGGATGAAATTGGTATATAACAGCCATCAACAAACTCCCCCAAGCTTATCCTTTGGTCGTCCCGAGCAAAGTCAAGACTTTAGGTTGATCATCAGGAGTTGCTACAATATCTTATTTTCAAAAGTATCTAATGCACAACAAGATACTCTACCTAGTATTGCAGAAATTGGTTATGATAACCTACCTTTCTTAAGTTATCATGGGGCTTATGCTTTTTCATATTCATGAGTAGTTGAAAGGCAGAATAGCAAATGAAGCAAACATAGCCTAGAAATCAAGTTCCACTTAAATCCCGCAGAATTCAATTTAGATATTAAGTACCTCAATTTGATTCTCTCAGTCACTCCTTTGTGGATAGTGGAAATATTTCCTCACCAAAGCATTGTGCCTCTACTATTCCTACTCATTGAATATGGCTTGTATGTGGAGCTTGGTAAGGAAAGTAAGTAGGAATATTTTCATCACATATATTGCTAAGTCAAAAGAGTAAGCCTTAGGAGAATCAATTCAAAACTTTTTGATTCAAGACTAGTGCATGTGTGACGGAGTGGAAGTGGATGTGGATACTTGAGATAACTCCTTTTTGGTGTGGACTCTCTTTATTGCAAGGATGAAACATGGCTACCTTTTTTATTGATACTTATGGAGTGAGCATATTATTTCTTCCTTTTTTTCTCATGCTTATGATATAAGCATGCATTTTCTTTTTCTTTTTCTTGTAGCCATGTATTCTACTCCTTTTTATGCAATAACTTGAAGTGAGTGCTAACTATGAATAGATGGAGTTTCTCTTTTTATTGTGGAATGGTGGATATGATGGAATTTTGCTTCCTTCTAGTGTAGAAGTATAGCATGTGCAAGTGAAGTCTTGAATTCAGAAAGAATTGAATGATTTCTCACATAGGTCTATACTAGTTTGACTAGGCTCAATGTGAAAGCAAATAGCATATGCATAAGGTGTTGTCCATGTATGAATATCATATGGCTTTCGTAGGTATTTCCAATCAATTGAGGGAAACTTAAATCTTTTCAGAATTTCTCCGGAAATCTAAGTTTTACTTTCAAACTAGGACTAGCAGCCCTATTACCAATTCTAGTCTTGCAACAACCTAGAATTAGATTAAGCTTTTGCTACCCACAACTTCCAAATTAAGGTAGAAGTATTTCAAACCAATGAAAGCAATATTCGGAGAGTAGCAAGATGTAAACTAGAGACTTAGGAAAATAAAACAGAGCAACTATCCATCATTTCATCTATGTGAATTCTAAATCATTCTTACCGCACATCTTTATTTGATGAAAGCAAATCTAACCTATTTTTATATTTTTTAAAGCAAAATGGATGATGGAATGATGGAAAATAAATATGCAATGGATGATTTGAAATAAAAATGTAGTGGGTGTGATACAAGTTACCTCAAGTGGGGGTCCTCCCCCAAACATATTCTTGATCATGGTCCGTGATAGGGGTTGAAACCCTAACGACGGAGGTAGGCCATGAGTTGGCCTATCCTTGTTGCAGCGTGGCTTTGACAATGGAAGGTTGATTGTTGTCATGAACACCATGAGTGTGGTTGAATAGAGTGTTTTCGATGTCGATCGCCTGCACATCAGGGTCTCCATGTGTTGGGTGTGATTTGTCATTCCTTGGCTAGGATAATGATAACTTTTAGATCCAAAGGAATGACGTGCACTCAACATACATTGAGTATGTTTCGTCATTCTTTGTCTAAGGTGTATCATATCTTTTTGCCATAAGGGAGTGACATGTGCCCAACATGCATTGGGTACGATCAGTTGTTCCATGGGTAAGGTACAACAGACCTAGAACCACAAAGGAATGACATGCACTCAACATGGGTTGAGTGTGATATGTCGTTCCTTGGCTAAGGAATGACATACCTTCTAGCCACATAGGAAGAACTTGCACCCAATATAAAATGGGTGTGATCTTGTCATTCCTTGGTTATGGTACATCATAACTCTTAGCCACATAGGAATAACTTTGACCCAATGATGGTGGGAAATCTATTGAGCTTGAATGAGTGATTAAAATAGTTGAGAGCATAATGCTTTCACCCATTTGTAGCAGCTCATTGGTTGCTCATGGAGGGTTCCCATTTCAAATCTCTAGCCTCGTATAGTCATAATTGACCTTCGGGCATAATTTCTGATAGGTAGCAACCATCCTCATTTACTCCTTGGCCAAGAGATGTTGAAATGGGATCCTCTAGGGATCCCAATAATCAGCTTCTTGAATGTCTGCATAGTAATATTACTCCTGCAAACTTCCCTTCTTGAATAGAGAGGGATGGTTAGCTCCCGATACTTGTACAAATGAACGTTCGGATTAGGTAACCGAACTTTCATTTGTACATATGGGGAAGAACAAAATCAAAGATGCATTGGTTCCAATGTCAAGTGTATCCATGATCAATGTGTTATTTTTTGATAAGAGTGGAGCTTTATGGATAATTCATGTTGCATATTTTCTAAAGCTCCTACTCATAGCAATGCATGTGATAGAAATATACTATATGGATACCTACATCTTTTAAAGTTTCTAATCATCTTAGCTTTCAAGAGCAAATTTTACCATTTAGACCATGACAAACAAGATTCTCAATTTTATCCTCCTGAACCTCACTAGGAATATGAAATTTAGTGACTCCTCCTAAAAATGCAATTCAATTTCAGAGTAAGGATATCACTTATTCCTAGGAGTTTGAAATCTAGTGACGCCATCTATGCATGAAGCTCAATTCAAAATTATGGTTGTCACTATGCCCAAGTTTTTATATGCCAATTCACCAATTAAGTCATGCCCAAAAGTTTTGTTTTCTGAACCTCGACAAAAATGACTAAGTTTACAAAACAATACTTAAAAGATTCTAGGTACTTGTTTGAGATTTTTTCCAAGTAAGGTGGGATTTCCTTTTGGAGATCCAAAAGTCATACCCATGCTTACTCTTGTGAGGATGCTTGAGAATTTAATGATGAGGAAGTGTCAACCTTCTTCACAAATGCATGCAAATACATTCAATTCTATGGCAAACCAAACAATGGAAAATTCTAAACTCATACCTCATTTGAAGAACAGTTGCTGACGAAGGTCTTTGTGTGAGAAACTCACAACCTTGATTTTCGGCAGGCTTGATGGTTGATGTCAAATGCCAAGTTGAGATTGGATTTGTCAATGGAGTTGTTTTGGCTCCTCCATTGGGTCATCATCTTGAACATTACTCTTCCTCAAACTCAAAATGAGTTTGAAGGAGAGAACTGTTCTCAAATCCTCCCAATGGTGACTTGAGCTTGATGAAACCTTCCACTTTCTTGCCATACCACCTCTTCACAATTTTGACCTAGCGGTACTTTAATCAAGAACACACAAAACAACTCAAAAACGGGTTACGTTAGCCAAAAGCAAATTGAACCCAATTTTCAAGTTGTCTTGCTCAGCTTGAAATAACTTGTAAATGCAACGAGTGTCAAAGCAAATCTTTTTGGTTTGAACTAGGAAGATAAATTCAAGTGGTCATGCACGTAGTTCATATCCAATTAAATTTCTCCCCTAATTCAAATTTTTAGTTTTATGATGGTTGGAATTTTACTTTCCAACATGCAAGTGTGGAGTCAAACATGCAAATGCAAGGGTTGATGCAATTTGGAAAACAAATATGAGATAACTACCAATTAACCTATTGGCAATGACTCAACGAATTTTTGAAGTCCGATGAGTAGGACTTACCTCCGTTCTGTTCAACGCGATGATTTGTTGTCCAATCCCGTTGTTGAATATGCGGACGATTTCTTCTGTTTTGACATGCCAAACTCATTTGGCTGTCATTTGGGCATGTGGGCCACAAGGTGGCCCTAGCCTCTCCCCGTTGTATTGATATAGACATGTTGTTGTAGCGATGGGTTCTCCCTCTTGAATGTATTCCTTTGTGAGCATGGTGAGGCTTTGTCCTACTTAGGGGTGCCACTCTGACCATATTGATATTTTATTGAATCGACCCATACCTTGATCATGGATAAAAGGCTTCCTTGGGCATGATGACATGTGGACTCCACAATCAAACAAGAAACGCTTCATCCACGAGGTCACTTGCCCTAGGTTGAATGGGTTTGATCAAAGTGTGGGAATCCCAACAAGTGATGTGGGGTATCTTGGACGTTGAATGCTCCTTAAGTTCTTGTCCTTGGCCAAGATCTTCATGTGAATGTTGTCTTTATTTCTGCTTGGCCAAGATACTTCAAGGTAGGCTAGTTGAACTTAAATCCCTTGGAAAGCCATAGCCTCCTTGAATACAAGGGTGATGTTAATTCCACCCTTGACCTCCTTGTGAATGGTAGCCATTAAAGTTGTTGTTTGAAAAAAGGTCCTCATGGGTCTTAGGGAAATAATTCCCATGCGTCCCATGATGACATGGATTTTCACAAATCATGTGAATATCCACAACTTGGATTATCCAAAAAAATCTCCAACGACTTGGATATTCATGACACTTCAATAGGAGGTGTAGTTCCATAACTAGCATATCCACCTTGTGAAGTGGTGTGCATGACAAGCTATGGGAACTCGATTATTCTTCAATCCACCCCTTGAGTGGAGACCTTCTTCTCATCCATGATGAATGAGAATCGGACTCCTTCATCCCCAGCATGAATATGGTCATGGATTGGTGGAGCCAACCCATGACACGAGTGCTGGATGAAGAGCCAGCAATCCTCCCCATGGTGGAGGCAAACCAAGAAGAACATCTTGGAGCCTTCCCCAAGCTTGGGTCTGGATGAATTTGGCTCCTACTGAAAGCTGAAATTCTCCCACAAAAAGGCAATGGTGTTGCCAAGCGGACATTTGTTGAGGTACACCTTAAATCATCTTGCAGTTTAGCACTGCGTCCTCGTTGGCCATCCCATACAATGGGTTGGCCAACAGTACCTTGTTTTCACACAAAGGAGAAAACAAACAACGGTAATCCTGTCTAATAACTATTAGTACCTATAGCTTAATCACAAGTGATAGCTATCCTTCACTTCCTTCGCCTTCCCCGGCAACGGCGCCAGAAATGCTTGTTGACGGCTCCTAAGATATACTAACAAATCATCCCCGACAATGATGCCAGGAATGCTTGTTGATGGCTCCTAATATATACTAACAAATCATCCCCGACAACAGCGCCAGAAATGATTGTTGGTATTTCTTAACACCACAAATCATCTCTAGTAAAGAGATGAGATCCACAAGCGCACGGAAGATACCGTTGTAGCATTTCACCCATGAGTATACCCAAGGGTATCGTATTTATCCCAAAGGAAGGCAATGGAGTAAAGTATATACTATTCTTATGGTCAAGCTATGGGATACTAATCAATTATCTGGACAGGGGTAAGTTGATAATAGTGGTAGTGTGACACACACCTAGGCAATCCATTCTAAAGGGTAAAATGGGTCCTAGAGGGAGATTGGATTGAGAGTTAGAGAGTTTCTCCTACAATGCTCCTAATACATATACATAGCCTAAGGTAGATACTAATGGTCATGTCAATGATGAATTCCTATGCAATGCTATTCAACACATCAGGCACGGGCTTACCCCTAGCAATACTAGGGCGACTCCCGCCAAGAGCCTGTGGCAAAGCCGAACGTGGAGGATTACAAAGGACAGATAGGGCTGTCACCACCTACTGCCTAGCTCTTCAATCCGTGGGTCTACGAGACATCGAACGCTACTTAAATACCCTAGCGCCATGCTAGCATACTAAGCAAATACCTTCGGAGCCATGGCAAAAGCCATCCTAATGAAATGACTAACCTAAACATCGTTGAACCAATGTTGAAGCATAGCATAAGTCATTAACATAATCATATCATAACTACATAGACTATAGTGGGGTCTATAGTGTTTATGACCATAAGATGTGATCATGAGAGTGAAATCATAAAGACTATACCTTCCACATACATGGACTCCACAATCAAACAGGAAATGCTTTGTCCATGTATATATATAAAAGAAGACTAAAGATAATATCTTTATTGAGCACAAAGTCACAAATACAAGAAGGAATACATAAGCCATACCTTTCCCAATGTGGAATTGGGAAGAGAGACTCCTTTTACTCCTTTTCCAATTTGGACATGGGACTAGAGGCTCTCCTCTCTACATCCTAACTCCTCTAAGGACTATGGAAGATAGTGTATACAATAGAATGATGCCCAAGTGGTGTGTCTTGAAGTGAGGGACAGAGGTCCTCTTTATACTAGTGTTGAGGTCGGTTCCCACCACCAAAAGCGCACGAATCAGTCACCATTGACTCCAGGGAGCCGAGAGGAGCCAACATGTGGAGGCTAACCATGTTTGGTGCAAAGACCAGGTCGGCCGACCCCCTGGTTCGGCTCACCTGGCCACTGCATCGTTTCTCTTGTGCTTTCTCCAGGTGGCTGCCAGGTGGGTCCCATTGATGTATATGGGTGATACACCGTTGGATCTCCTTGGATACTTCTGTTTGTGGGCCATTTGATCCATGGGATGCCACGTGTCGTTGCCTGATTGGCTGGGATGATATTTTATAGGATTGGTCTGTCTAAATTTCCTTATTTCCTACATAAAATGCTGCATACACATATTTCTCCAAGTCCAAGTGGAATTGGGTTAGATAGAAAGGTGACGTGTGCAAGAAATGACAAATCCTTCACATAACTGAGTTAAATTGATAGATGAAATTGGTATATAACAGCTGTCAACAAACTCCCCCAAGCTTATCCTTTGCTCGTCCCGAGCAAAGTCAAGACTTTAGGTTGATGATCAGGAGTTGCTACAATATCTTATTTTCAAAAGTATCTAATGCACAACAAGATACTCTACCTAGTATTGCAGAAATTGCTTATGATACCCTACCTTTCTTAAGTTATCATGGGGCTTATGCTTTTTCATATTCATGAGTAGTTGAAAGGTAAAATAGCAAATGGAGCAAACATAGCCTAGAAATCAAGTTCCACTTAAATTCCGGAGAATTCAATTTAGATATTAAGTACCTCAATTTGATTCTCTCAGTCACTCCTTTGTGGATAGTGGATATATTTCCGCACCAAAGCATTGTGCCTCTACTATTCCTACTCATTGAATATGGCTTGTATGTGGAGCTTGGTAAGGAAAGTAAGTAGGCATATTTGCATCACATATATTGCTAAGTAAAAAGAGTAAGCCTTAGGAGAATTCAATTCAAAACTTTTTTATTCAAGACTAGTGCATGTGTGATGGAGTGGAAGTGGATGTGGATACTTGAGATAACTCCTTTTTGGTGTGGACTCTCTTTATTGCAAGGATGAAACATGGCTACCTTTTTTTGATGCTTATGGACTAAGCATATTATTTCTTCTATTTTTCTCATGCTTATGATATAAGCATGCATTTTCTTTTTCTTTTTCTTGTAGCCATGTCTTCTACTCCTTTTTATGCAATAACTTGAAGAGGGTGCTAACTATGAATAGCATGGAGTTTCTCTTCTTATTGTGGAATGGTGGATATGATGGAATTTTGCTTCCTTCTAGTGTAGAAGTATAGCATGTGCAAGTGAAGTCTTGAATTCAAAAAGAATTGAATGATTTCTCACATAGGTCTATACAAGTTTAACTAGGCTCAATGTGAAAGAAACTAGCATATGCATAAGGTTTGGTCAATGTATGAATATCATATGGCTTTGGTAGGTATTTCCAATCAATTGAGGGAAAATTAAATATTTTTAGAATTTCTCTAGAAATCTAAGTTTTACTTTCAAACTAGGACTAGCAGTCCAATTACCAATTCTAGTTTTGCAGCAACCTAGAATTAGATTAAGCTTTTGCTACCCACAACTTCCAAATTATGGTAAAAGTATTTCAAACCAATGAAAGCAATATTCGTAGAGTAGCAAGTTGTAAACTAGAGACTTAGGAAAATAAAATAGAGCAAATATTCATCATTTCATCTATGTGAATTCTAAATCATTCTTACCGCACATCTTTATTTGATGAAAGAAAATTTAACCTATTTTTATATTTTTTTAAATGCAAGGTGGATGATGGATGGATGGAAAATAAATATGCAATGGATGATTTGAAATAAAAATGTAGTGGGTGTGATATAAGTTACCTCAAGTGGGGGTCCTCCCACAAGCTTATTCTTGATCATGGTCCGTGATAGGGGTTGAAACCCTAACGACGGAGGTAGGCCATGAGTTGACCTATCCTTGTTGCAGCGTGGCTTTGACAATGGAGGGTTGAGTGTTGATTGTTGTCATGGACACCATGAGTGTGGTTGAATAGAGTGTTTTCGATGTCGATCGTCCGCACATCAGGGTCTCCATGTGTTGGGTGTGATTTGTCATTCCTTGGCTAGGATAATGATAACCTTTAGATCCAAAGGAATGATGTGCACTCAACATACATTGAGTATGTTTCGTCATTCTTTGGCTAAGGTGTATCATATCTTTTTGCCACAAGGGAGTGACATGTGTCCAACATGCATTGTATATGATAAGTTGTTCCTTGGGTAAGGTACAACATACCTTCTAGCCACATAGGAACAACTTGCACCTAATATAAATTGCTGCATACACATATTTCTCCAAGTCCAAGTGAAATTGGGTAAGATAGAAAGATCATGTGTGCAAGAAATGACAAATCCTTCACATAATTGAGTTAAATTTACGGATGAAATTTGTATATAATAGCCGTTCACAATGCTCCGGCATCGTCCACCATCTTCGTGTAGACGTCAAAGGCAGGCCCCTTGGGAGGTGCCGGAGCTGGATGCTCTGGTGTCGTCCACCATCTTCGTGTAGACGTTGACAGTAGGCCCTGAGGTTTATAGGCCATCGCAAGGGAACCTTGTTAGCAACAAGAGTGGGGTAGGAGATCTTACTCACTTATCCGTGCTTGGTGCCGTCATTGACGTTCTAGGACGTTGATGGTAGGCCCCTTGTGAGGTGCCAGATCTAGATTATCTGTTGTCGTGCACCATCTACGTACAGATGTCTACTGCATGCCCCTTGGGAGGGGCCGGAGCTGGATGCTCCGGCGTCGTCCACCATGTTCGTGTAGACGTCGACGACAGGCCCCTTGGGAGGTGCCAGAGCTGGATGCTCTGGAATCGTCCACCATCTTCGTGTAGACATCGACAGCACACACCTTGGGAGGTGTCGGAGCTGGATGCTCTGACGTCGTCCACCATCATCGTAGAGACGTCGACAGCAGGCCCCTTGGGAGGTGCTGGAGCTGGATGCCTCCATCATCCACCATCATCGTAGAGACGTTGACGGCAGGCCCCTGGTTTACAGGCCATCGCAAGGGAACCTTGTTAGCAACAAGAGTGGGGCAAGAGAGTTTACTCACTTATCCGCACTTGGTGCTGTCGTTGACGTTCTGGAACGTTGACGGCAGGCCCCTTGTGAGGTGCCGGAGCTAGATGCTCCAGCGTCGTCCACCATCTTTGATAGACATCGACGGCAGGCCCCTTGGGAGGTGCCGGAGCTGGATGCTCTAGCGTCGTCCACCATCGTCATAGAGAGGTCGACGACAGGCCCCTTGGGAGGTGTTGGAGCTGGATGCTCTGGCGTCGTCCACCATCATCGTAGAGACGTCGACGTTAGGCCCCTGGTTTATAGGCCATCACAAGGAACCTTGTTAGTGCAAGAGCAGGGCAGGAGAGTTTACTCACTTATCCGTGCTTGGTGCTGTCGTTGACGTTCTGGGACATTGACGGTAGGTCCCTTGTGAGGTGTTGGAGCTAGATGCTCCGGCGTCGTCCACCATCTTCGTGTAGACATTGATGGCAGGCCCCTTGGGAGGGTGACAAGGCTGGAGGCTCTGTTCGTTTGTCCTACATGTAGAACAAGGGGGATAGCCTTGTTTGTCGGTTATACCTATTCCTCTCCTTAGCTCTGACATGTCTTACAGTCCTAGACTGACGTACGGGGCTTGGGTAATTCGATGCATCTGTGCTCCAGGGTCTAGCTCCTGTCGTCTTTAGGGTGTGAGCTCTATGGTTCCAGTACTCAGCTGTAGCGCTGGGAGGCAGTGTGTGTTTGCTTAGGGTGCAGGACCAAGCTAAGAAATTTGCACCCGCTTGACCTCCTGCTCGGCACAGACCTTTCTCAGGGACCTTTTGGCGCCACGGGTCCTTAATGATGAGAGGAGTCGGGAGAACCTTTCACACGCTGCAGGTACCTCAAGTTGGCCCGCTTGTAGCTGGATTGTATGACTTTAGCTAGGACGAGTTACAGAGTATGCGACTGTGAATATGAAGGTATCACATGGTAAACGAGGTTATCATGGCATGATCACAAAATTAATGCGTAATTTAAATGAACAAAGTTTTTAACAAGCCTTTAAGTAAAACAATGATTTTTTTATAGGAGTTTGTAGGAGGAGACAGGCTTTTACAAAAGAGGGCAACGGCTTGCCTCCGGATGACGAGGGAGGCAGGGTGCATAGGCTTAGGGTTTGGAACCAAGCTAAGCTGACTGCGCACTCTGGGCCTGACCCTCCCGACGCTCAGTTGTCCTTAGTGCTCTCGTGAGCCCTACAAATTTTTTTAAAGTATTCTACTAAGCCTAGTATTTACAATAGGGGCGCTCAAAGCTCCATGGGTAGTTGCGATGGTTGGTGGGCAACCTTGATGTCAATAGCTACTAAGAGGGGTGATGAGCGAGTTATCCCTATTTCCCGTCATGCCGCTCGTCTTGCGAGTGGTCCGAGCAGAGGCGGCACTGGGCCTGGCAGCTTTGACGGAGGTGTCGGTGCTGCCGGGAGGCTGCAGCTAAGGCATGGCGGGTGCTCTGCACTAAAGTGAGCTTGGTGGAGGTCGACTCGATCCAGCGTCGCCCGGGACAGGTGTTGGGTCTGCTGTGAGTGCTTGGAGCTGCTCCAAGGCTAACACTACAGCGGCGCAATCTCCGCGGATCCTGAGGATGCTGGAGGGGGTTGGCATCTTCAGGACGAGGTAGCCGTAGTGGGCTACAGCCATGAACTGGTAGAGAGCAGGCCTACTGATGATGGCGTAGAATGGTAGGCTGACATCGGCGATGTTGAAGAGGATGCTCTCCGTCCTGTAGTTGTCAGGTGTCCTAAAGTTCACCCGTAGGTGGATGTTGCCGTACGGATGATGCTCGCAGGTCCCACCCCTGAGAATAAGCTCGAGGGGGAAAGTTTGGACACCAGGATCTGCAGTTGCTCGAATGCTGCCCGACTTAGGAGGTTGAGGCCAGCCCCACCATCTATCAAGACATAGTGGAGCTTGACATTGGCTATGGTGGGGCCGACTAGGAGAGGTAGTACCCCTGCCTCAGCCATAGTCTTGGGGCAGTCAGATGCATCGAAGCTAATCGGCGTCTCCTTTCAGCGGTGGTGCTCCACCGGAGTGGGTACGGAGGCTATCAAAGCCACCGCACGACGAAGGGTCTTGACCGCATTCTGGGATGCGGGATCCCAAGACCCTCCGAAGATGACGTGGAGGGTCTTGGGACGCTTGTTGTCGCTGCTGGCATTGGAGTCCTCATCTTGGTGGACCACTTTGACGGCCCGCTCTTGCTTCTGGCACTCCAGCTCCTCGTCATTGTCGACCTTGGGTTCGACCTTCTGCTTGCCCTCCCGTTGGCAGAAGGGGGCGCCGTCCGGGCGCTGCCGCGTCAGTTCTTGATAGCGTTCGATGCACCTTTTTATCTCCTGGCACTCACTCGTGGTGTGTTCACGAGTCTTGTGCACCGGGCAGGGCTCGAAGTCTTCGTCAGCGACCTATGGCTGACGAGGACGTTTCTTTGAGTGTGGCGGCTTGCCTCCTCCAATTGCAGCTGCTTCCGCAACGGGGGATCCATGCAGTGGTAGGGGACACAGACAAGCAAGCTCAGACACTCGCTACACACTCATACAATCAACAACCACCCCTGTGGAGTAGGATATTACGCTTAGGCGGCTCGAACCACGTAAAAACCCTCAGTGTTCACTTCTTGTTCTTGATCTTACACGCGCCCCAACCGAATACGAGCCTCCGCGGACTATGCTTTAGTAGTACCGGGGGGGAGTGTCGTTACTACACTTCGACATTCCCCTACCACTATCGGCCCAAGTGAAAAGCTGACGCCATTAACTGGAATGTAGCCATCGGCTTGTAGGGAAACTGATGGTTTTATAAGTCATATACCCATTGGCTACTCGGAAACTGACAGCTAAATGGGATCTTTTCTTATACAGCACCGTATTTTTCTCCCTCCTCGGTTGGGGAGCCTCCAGTCAGCTCCAACATCTCTAGAATTCTTCACAATATCAGCAATTCATTCACAAGCAATGCACATTTACAAGCACTCAATGCAATTCATTCACAAGCCATTTTAGACAAACTTGAAAGTAAAACACAAAGTTCACATGCCAATATAAGTTCACATGTCTATATAAGTTCACAAGTCCAAATAAAAAACAAATTTCACATGCCCACGTTTGAGTCTCCGCCACTCGCACCTACGTTGTTCAAATTGAGAAAATCATCGCATGGTTCAGGCGTTCCATGTCCTTCCTTGCGAGAAACGAATATATGTTAAATTTGCATTGATTCTTATAATTCACATGTTTCAAACTCTCAAAAATGCTCTAATCGACTTACGTGTTACAAAACTCACATATAACTAGACTATATGTACAATTGTCATGATCATATGTATATATATATATATAGCCTAAAACCTAAGCCTAAAATTATTAAAAACTATGAATTTAACTAAAAGTTGCTAAGTATTTTCAAATTAAAAGTCGTACCGTCGCGGCTAGAGGTGGTAGTCGTTGATTCTGCCCCGGACCGAAAGACATCTGTGGGAGAACACCCGGATAAGGTGGCTGTCGAAGGGTTAATGCGACACTTCCCCTGTATCTGCTAAGGAGCAGCCCATGGAGGTTCTTTTTCGGCGGGGCTTAGGCCTCAAACTAGTGTTCTAGCAGAAGAGTATGAGACAATTGTTTTTACATGGTTTGGGCTGCAAGGAGCATAACACCGTACTCCATAGTGGATTGTATTGCTTGGTGAGTGTGTATGCGTATGTGTGTGTAGCGGGGATTCTAAGTCCGGTCCTCAGTATCAGAGGCAGTCCGAGCCTTTTATAACCAAGACTGGACGCCTTACAAGTAGGGTCTCGGGGCCCGACAGGTGGCCCCGGTGCAATCTTATCCTAAAATATCTATGGCTTCCGGCATAATCTTCTATGAGCATGGTAGTGGAGACTCGCCGTCTTGCCGCCTTCCTTATTAGTAGCCCACGCGCCGTTGCTGATGGTGGCCGATGGTGTCGCATCAGCCTATCTTTTTGCCGCAAGCTACCCACTTGGCCGAGTGGATAGGCTTGCAGTGCCTTCACTGTGATGTGATTGGTCATAGCGGTCTCTGACCATTGGTGTGCTCCGCGTAGTGTGTCGAAGGTGGGTGCGGACCTTCAGTGCCCGTCCTGAGTGGAGCGCTCCAGCTTTGAACTCTCGCACCTTACCGTCTGGGTGGTGCTGCGAGACACGTGGCAGCGCCGGTGCAGGTCCACGCCGGGGAGGCTAGACCCGGTCCTTCATGGCATGTGGTACCTCTGGGGATCCCCAGGGCACGTGGAAGCTCCACTCTCTCGTTAGAGGGAGGGCGCTTGGTCCGGCGCTCCAGGCTTCATTGCAGCTTTGGAGCTTCTCCGCCACGGTTGTGCGGGGTCTCACCTCAACACGTGGCACCTTGGGACATCGTCTCCCCTGAGAGTCTTTATCCAATCCTTCATGCCCCACATGGTGGCACTGGGCTGGATCTTGCAGGAGGCTGAGCTCTCAACAACTTCTAGACACGTGGCGCTGCTGGACATACCCTATTGTCTTCATCCTGTGTGCAAGGGTACCCGGTCTACAGGGTACCGACAGTGGCCCCTTGGTCCACCTTGGGGCAAGATGGGGAGTCCAAAGGTGGAGCCCTTTCACCGTTTTCCTGCACTACGCTTTGAATTCTGTCTTGGGTAGTTGAAGTGGTGGGCACTTCTACGAATCATCGCCACGCGTCCTCTTCCGGTTTGAGTGGCTACGGCGAAGGGATCTTTGCTTGCTGTAATATCTCTGTCCTTCGCAGTGCCTTTAATTGTGGCGGTCCCCGATGCAGCTTATAGCACTTTTGCTCGCTTTGTGATTCTGGGAGATGCCTTAGCGGATTCCCCAAGCGGCTGACCGACTGGGCCAGTGCGTCTAAGCGGGGACATAGGACCTGTTTTCATGGATGCAGTGTGCTGAGTGGTGCGGTTTGATCCTTCACTCGGCGTACTCATGCATCATTGGGATGATAAAAGTGGAAAACCTCCGTTTAGAGGGAACGGTTCCTTCCTTACCCAAACCCTACAACCAGAGTTTTCACCTTCTTCCTCGAGCGCCCGAACCTCCTTCACCCCTTTTGCCAAGGCTCTCACCTTAGCCTGCCCCAATGGCTTCTCTACTACCTCCTCCCCACTTCCGATTGGTCAAAGAGGAGGTGCCGATGAGGCGGCTCCTTGGCTGGGCAGCTCCAGAGTGCGGGTGGATGATCCGCTGCAGGTCTCATGATCTTCGAGATCTACATGAAGACGACACTATTCTCTTCGTTACCTACACCACTGCCGGGCTCGCACTCCCGTTGTCAAGGTTCTTTCTTGTAGTGCTGGCGGAGTACGGGCTGCAACTTCATCATCTGTCACCGAACTCCATTGCCTTGGTGGTTGTGTTTGTCCACCTATGCGATGCATTCGTGGGCTGTCCGCCCATGGTGGAGTTGTTTTGGCATTTCTTCGTCATGAAGATGAACGGAAGGAGCACGACAACTCAAGTCGGGGCCTATTACTTCCGCCACCAGGACAATAACTCCCGGGGTTACATCGCCTCATTCAAAGGAGGTAAATGGAGCGCCTGGAGGGAAGACTGGGCGATTGTGAGGACATACCCTCATCCATTGCTGAAGATGCCTTCCGACGGTCCAAGCTCTAACCCTACCACCTGGGAGGTATCCCACGGATTGCCAGATGAATACAAGCCCGCACTGAGGAGGATCTGGTTCTTGGCTAGCAAGGGCTTGACCTCGATGATGGTGTTGGCAGACTTCTTGCTCGGCCGTACTGCCCCTCTCCAGCGGCGTCTGTATTTTGCCTGGGTCTACAACGGCGAGTATGACGAATGTCGGCTGGACCTAGACACCCCAACTCTCAAGGTGCTAGAGGAGATGTTGAAAACCGTGACCTCCGACGTTGTTGATGACGAGCATGTATCCATTCCGAATGACTGCCAGTCGCTCCACATGACCACCGACGTGAGGGCCGAACTACGGAGCTCAATGTCGAAGGTCAACGTGTTCGCTCTCGTGGTCCTGCATTCTAAAGACACAACCGACGCCTCTACAGTCCTAAGGCAGTGCCGTGAAGTTGCGCATCCAGGGTTGGGGTCTTCCTCACGTCCTTCGACAAGGGAGGAGGCAAAGCACTACACTACTTCCAGCAGGGCAGTGGTCAGCCAGTCAGCACCAGCTCCGGAGCCAAGAAAGTGCTCCCGCACGCTGGTCGCGGGTTCTGCTACTTCTATGCCAAAGAAGAGGAAGCTATTTTGGGGGCACGGTGGGGCCGAAGCTTCTGTCGTAATAAGGGAACCGATGGGGCTGAAGCTTCTGCCGTAGATTTAGCCTCCGACTCCATCAGTTGACCTGGTTCCAGAGGGGGTGCTGTGCAGCCTGAGCTGACGTCAGTACATGTTGACTGGGAGTCGGTACCAGCGACGTCGGCACCGGCCCTGTCATCAGGTCCCAACGACCTTGATCTATCGCGCGGGGCAATAGGTCAGGGTCGTTGGAGTGGCCTGAGTCATCGGTAAGTCGTACCTTCTTCCCTCTGCTATTTCTATCCTTTCCTTTTTTGTCTTTACAATGCTTTCTCTCGGTTTCTCAGGGCTTCATCAGCCAACTTGGTGCCTCTGGCGCTTCCAAGGGTAGGCCTGATAGCCCCCGCCATTTCTGGTACTAGAGCGAGGTCTGTCGCGTCGCCTCCTACGCCCAAAGGCGCATCAGCCTCGGGTTCTGTTGATGGCCCTGCACCCCCGTCCATTGAGGCAGGTGAGGCAGAAGTGGTGCCAAGCCTGTCCGTGCCATACGAGGTGGTGCCCCGCGAGGGAGTGCCAGGCGAGGAGGTGCCATGCGCGGAGGTGCCGTGCGAGGAGATGTCCGGCGCGGAGGTGCTGGGCGAGGAGGTGCTCATCGCGGAGGTTCTAGGCGAGGAGGTGCACGAAGTGGAGGTGCCGGGCGAGGAGGTGCCCGGCGTGGAGGTGCCCGACGCGGAGGGGGCCACCTTGGTCGTGGCTGCCTCCCTTGGTGGGGCTGACTCACTAGTCGTTCAAGCATCATCGATGCCCGACATCACTGACGCGCAGCGCGGCGACCCGCCATCGGCTGTCGGTGATACCCCTGTAGTACAGGGGGGACTTCAGGGCGGGCTGTGGCACAGCGGTCCTCGGACCTCGCGAAGCTTCTGGTCCCTGAGAGCTGGCGTCTGCTACGGTGTCGGTAGGAGGGACGGGGGGACAACCATTGGTGGGGACGATCGAGCCAATCCCTCTTGCTGACGCTATTGCCGCGACTCAGTTCATATTGCACCATACGCGAGCTGCTTTCGCTCGAGAGTGGGATCGGCTTGCGGAGGAGCGGCGCTTAGTGAAGCTGGTTGATGCCAAGAACAAAGAGCTTGAGGTGAAGGCTTTGAAGGCCCATGCTGCTACCGACGCCCACCTGAAACTGTGCAAGGATCAGCGTCTGGAGTTGGTCTGTCATGAGGTTGCCGTTGCCGATGCACAACAGGGCTTGGCAGAGATGGAGCAGGAGGTCTCCCGAAACCTGTAGGAGAAATGTCGGGCATTGCAGGACTTGGAGCTGGCCATTCAGTGCCGAGAGGGTGACTTGGAGCGTCGTGCTCGGGAACTTGCTGACCGGGAGGTGACTGCACAAAGAGAGGCAGAGAGTCTCCAGGTATCCCGTATGGCCGAGGCCCAAGGGGTCCGAGATTTCCTGGCCCGTGCTGGGGCGGTGATGGAACCCCTCGGCCTTGGTCCCGTGCCACGTGGGGAGCCATCTCAGGGAGTGTCCCAGCTGCTTCCTGCCCTGGAGTCCCTCTGCTCGTCATTGGAGTCGGTGAACACCGTCCTTGCAAGGCGGCTGGAGGCTGAAGGAAAGAAGTTGGCTGAGCTGGTGGCCTGCCACATTCTGGTGTGCTTTCGAAGCTGTTACCTGCAGATCCCGCTGGAGCCGATGGAGAAAAGTCCCGTTGATGAGCGGGAGGCTGAGGCTAGGACCGAAGTCCAGGGCCTTGCCAAGGAGGTGGCTTCTTTGTTCCAGCGTAGCTGAGGCTGGTGGCACCTAGGCGCCATGTTTTTGTATCCGGGGATGACCCCTTTGTGTAAATAAATGGTCATGAATTTGGGATTGTTTTGCTTTGCTTGTTGGCTTTGTTGTGTGCTTCAAAAAGTTACCCCAATTCCTTCTCTTGTGTAAGGTCTTGAAGAGCCTTTGTTGATGCCGTTAGCCCTTTAGGGACCAACGCTTGCACAATTGACATGGCCGATTTGTCTCTAGGTGACGTACTGCCTACGAAACCCCCTGAGAGGCCCCTTGGTAGGCGTGGATAGATTTTTGGGTACGCCTGCCAGTTGAACACAGGGTGTCTTTGACAGCTCCCCAACAGACTGGGGGAGCGTGAGTGACTGGTCTCAGCATGCCCCTTTTGGGAACGCCAGGTTTTTCCTGAGTGTTGTCATTGATGGCAGGCCCCGTGGGAGGTGTCGGAGCTGTATGCTCCGGCGTCGTCCACCATCTTCGTAGAAACGTCAACAGTCGACCCCTTGGGAGGTGCCAGAGCTGGCCGCTCTGGCGTTGCCCACCATCTGTGTGAAATCATCGTCGGCAGCCCCCTGGTGTACGATCTATCACAAGAGAAACCTTTTAGCAACAAGTGCGGGGCAGGAGAGTTTACTCACTTATTCGCACTTGGTTTTGTCGCTGACGTTCTGGGACGTCGATGGTAGGCCCTTGGGAGGTGCTGGAGCTGGATGCTTTGCCGTCGCCCACCATCTTCGTAGGTACGTCGAAGGCGAGCCCCCTGGGAGGTGCTGGAGTTGGATGCTCCAGCGTCGCCCACCATCTTCATAGAAACGTTGATGGCAGGCCCCTAGGGAGGTGCCGGAGCTGGATGATCTGGCGTCGCCCACCATCTGCGTAGAAACATTGACGGCGGGCCCCCTGGGAGGTGCCAGAGCTGGATGTTCTAGCATTGTCCACCATCGTCGTGAAGTCGTCGACAGCAGGCCCCTGGTGTACAAGCTATCTCAAGAGAAACCTGTTAGCAACAAGTGAGGGGCAGGAGAGTTTACTCACTTATTCGTGCTTGGTGCAGTCGCAGACGTTCTGGGACATCGACGACAGGCCCCTTGGGAGGTGCCGGAGCTGGATGCTCCGATGTTGCCCACCATATTTGTAGGTATGTTGACAGTGGTCCTCCTGGGAGTTGCTGGAGCTGGATGCTCCAGTTTTGCCCACCATCTTCGTATGGACGTCAACGGCAGGCCCGCTTGGAGGTGCCAGAGATGGATGCTCCAGCATCGCCCACCATCTTCGTAGAAACGTCGACAGCCGGCCCCCTGGGAGGTGCCGAAGCTGGATGCTCTGGTGTCACCCACCACTCGCGTAGAAACGTTGATGGCCAACCAGAGGGAGGTGCCAGAGCTGGATGCTCCAGCGTCACCCACCGTCTGCGTAAAAATGTTGACGACGGGCCTCCTGGGAGTTGCCGGAGCTAGATGTTCCGGCATCGTCCATGATCATCTTGAAGTCGTCGACGGTAGGCACCTGGTGTACAGGCTATCACAAAAGAAACCTTTTAGCAACAAGTGCGGGGACGGAGAGTTTACTCACTTATTCGCGCTTGGCGTTGTCGCTGATGTTCTGGGACATCGACAGTAGGCCCCTTGGGAGGTGCCAGAGCTGGATGCTTCGTTGCACCCTACTTCATATGTCCTGCACACATAACGGAGGTGCATATTGTTTTGCTCACTGGTTATCTTTTCCTATCCTTAAGTATAATCATGTCTTATAGTCCTGGGCTGGTACACGAGATTTTGGTATCTGTGCATTGGCGCTCAGGGTCCGGCTTCCTTCTTATTCAGGGTGTGAGCGTACTGGCCCCTGGTACTTATCCGCGACACTGGGAGGCAAAGCGCATGTGCTTAGGGTAACGAACCAAGCTAAGCATGCTGCAGGCTCTGGACCTCCAGCTCGGCGTTGGCCTTTCGCGGGGAACCATTTGGCACCACAGGTCCCCAAGTAAGAGGGGAGCCACGAGGTTCGCAGACACCTTGCTGGTACCTCAAATACATCCACCTTTCAGCAAGGTTGCATGACTCTACTAGGGGCGATACAGAAAAGATCTCACCAAGTACAGGAAGACAATGTAAGGAAGATGAGTCTAGTTTGATTGTTCACAAAATTAACAGGTAATGTATGTGAGCATAAGAGAAAGCATATGGTAAGACAGTGAATTTCTTAGCATTGGTGTTTCCAGGAGTGAACTGGCTTTACAATAAGGCAACGACCCACTCCAGTTGGCAAGGGAGATAGAGTGTTCATGCTTAGGGTACAACACCAAGCTAAACTCTACCTGTCCCTCCCAGAGCTTGGTTGTCCTATATGTCGTTCCTTGGCACCATGACACCCTACACTGTCCTACTTTTAAGCTTAGGGATAGAACTTACGGAGGTGCTCTATGTTCCATGGGTTTGGGAGGGGCTCTTCTTCTTCCGTGGCGAGGCGGACACACCCGAGGCGGGTACTTGTATCACTCAGAAGGGGCCCTCCCAGCTGGGGAAAGTTTGTGCGACCCTTCTTGAGAGAGTATGCGCCACAACACCATGTCACCTGTCTTGAGCAATCTACTCCACACGAACTGCTCATGGTAGAGCCTCAGCGCCTGTCGGTAACGTTCGTTTCGGATGGTGGCATGCCACCTTGCTTCATCGACGAGGTCGACATCTTTTTGTCGGAGCTGTTCCTATGAGGCTTCGTCGAACGCTCGGACTCTGAACAAGCCCACTGCCATTTCTGGGGTGGGGGGGGGGCAGCCTCGGCACCAAACACCAGAAAGAAAGGTGTTTCTTCTATGACACGACTAGGTGACGTCCTTCTTGCCCACAATGCACAGGGGTGTTCATCGACCCATTTGGCACCATGCTTATCCAAGCTGTCATATGTGCGTGTCTTGAGGCCCCTAAGGATCTCAGCGTTGGCCCTTTTGACTTGTCTGTTGCTCTCTAGATGAGCCACAAATGCATAACAAACTTCGATGCCAAGGTATTCGCAGTAGTCGTAGAAAGCTGCACTGGTGAACTAGGTCCCGTTGTCGGTGATGATCCTGTTCGAAACCCTGAACCTACAGTCAATTGATTTGATGAACTTGACTGCTGACTCCTTATTGATGTTGATCACTGGGGCTGATTCCGGTGACTTGGTGCATATATATATGGCGACATAGAGGAACCAGTACCCTCCGACTGCCCTAGGAAAGGGTCCCAGGATATCTAGCCCCCGGACCGCGAAAGGCCAGGAGGGCGGGATCATCTGCAGTGGTTGCGATGGGGTGTGGATTTGCTTGGCGTGGAACTGGCACGCCTTGCATGTCTTTACCAGTTTGACTACCTCTTGTAGTGCTGTTGGCCAGTAGAAACCATGCTGAAAGGCTTTGCCAACCAGCGTGCGGGAGGCCGCGTGATTCCCACACTCTCCTTCGTGGATTTCCTCGAGCAAGTCGTAACCTTCCTGCTGAGTTATGCACCGTAACAGTACGCCGCTGGCACCACAACGGCAGAGATCACCTTCTGCCAGCATGTAGCGTTTCACCATACTCACGATCCTCTTAGCGGATGCTGGGTCCTTCGGGAGGAGGTTGTCCTTTAGGTAGTCCCAGACCTCCGTGATTCACGCATCGGGACTGTCCTGGACTTCCATATTTTGGGCGCCAGGTGATTGGGGATCCCAGGTGATGCTCAAGAACATTGGTGGCCCCCTGGTCACAGGGCTGCCGTGGTTGCCAGCTATGTGGGGCTGGGCTTACCTTCTTCATTAGGCCTTGCTGGCCTAGCGGCCGGCCGAACCAACCTCCCGCTGAAGACCCCTTCTGGAATGGGTGCTCCTATGGATGCTATGGTTGACAGGGCATCGGCGACAGAGTTGTCGGTGCGCGGCACATGGCAGAGATCCAAGGCCTCGAACCTAGCTTCTAGCTTCTTGACATGTATCACAAATGCCGCAAGATGCGGGTCGTTGCAGCAGCACTCACCCCGAACTTGCTTGATGATCAGCTAGGAGTCTCCCTTGCCCATCATCTACTAGACACCAAGACCTCACGCAACTGTGAGCCTGAAGATGAGGGCTTCGTACTCCACCATGTTGTTGGTGGCCTTGAAGTCAAGGTGCACTGCATACCTGGACTGCTCCCCTGTTGGCGAGGTGAGCAATACCCCAGATCCAGCCCCTTGCTTCCTTGAGGACCCCTCGACGAAGAGTGTCCAGTGAGGTCAGGTAAGTACCGAAGCCCTGGGCTCTGGTTCACTGATCTCCCAGCACCTTGGGTTGCTCGGTGAGGGGGTCCATTCGGCAACGAAGTCCGCCAGAGCATGACTCTTGATTGCATGTCGTGGCAAGTAATCAAGCTCGAACTCCGCTAATTCAGCCGCCCACTTGATGATGTTGTCAGTTGCGTTCGGGCTGTGCAGCACTGCTCTCAGTGGGAACGAAGTCACCACTAATACTTGGTGTGCCTGAAAATAATGGTGGAGCTTTCTCAATGCGATTAGCACCGCATAGAGCAGCTTGTGCACTTCGAGGTATCTTGTCTTTGCCTCATGCAGGATGTCCTTGTTGAAGTAGTTCGGGCGTTGGATGGTCCAGGACTTAATTCGGCTCATCTTCTTCCCTCTGCTCCAGGTCCAACGATTCCATGTCTCCTGGGTCTTGAGCTTCCTTAGGGGGTAGGGACCCAAAGGAATCGGGGCCCCCTAGGGGGACCCGGTCATCCACTGGGGGCTGGGACCCAGAGGCTCCTGGGTCTGAAGGGCCTCCTTGGGGGACCCGAACGTCCTCTAGGGGCTGGGACCCAAAGGCTCCTCGGGCTCCGGGGCCCCCTAGGGGGACCCGAACGTCCTCTGGGGGCTGGGACTCACAGGCTCCTCGGTCTCTGGGCCCCCCTAGAGGGACCCGAATGTCCTCTGGGGGCTGGGACCCAGAGGCTCCTCGGTCTCTGGGGCCCCCTACGGGGACTCGAATGTTCTCTGGGCGTTGGGACCCAGAGGCTCCTTGGACTTTGAGGCCCCCTCGGGGGACCCGAATGTCCTCTGGAGGCTTGGACCCACAGGCTCCTCTATCGTTGGGGCCCCCTGCGAGCTCCAAGCCCTGTGGCTCAGAATCAGCTGTAGGGGCCCCTTCCTTTTGTAGGTGCTGCTGGTAACTGGCCCGCTCTGCAACCAAAACCATGCTTACCACTTCTGTTGTGGCAGCGATGTAGAGATAAAAGGGCTCCCTGGGCTCCGGTGCCACCATTATTGGCAGTGTCGTCAGCTGTTGCTTTAGCTCGCGGGATGCCTTCTTCGCTTCTTCAGTCTATACGAACGGTTCGGACTGGCATATGAGCTTGAAGAATGGAAGGGCCCGCTCAACCAGCCTAGAGATAAGCTGCCAGAGCGCTGCCAAACACCCTGCAAGCTTCTGTACATCCTTGATGCGGGCTGGGGGCCGCATCAGCTCCACCACCTTGATCTTTTCTGGGTTGGCCTCAATCCCTCGGTGTGAGGCCAAGAAACAAAGGAACTTCCTAGCTTTGACTCCGAACACACATTTGTCGGGATTGAGCTTCATGCATGTGGTTCACAATCAATCAAAGACTAGGGCGGGGTTCTCTAGTAGTGATGTATGTGACTGGATCTTTACTACAATATCAACGACAAATACCTCTACTAGGTCCCGAATGAGGTCTCCGAATGTTTTATGCATAGCTCGTACAAAGGTGGGGAGGGCATTCTTAAGACCGTAAGGCATGGAGACATAGCAGTAAAGGCCATCTATGGTTATAAATGCGGTATGTTCTTCGTCCTCTCTAGACATTGGGATTTGGTGGAACCCTTAATATGCATCTAGAAAGCATAGCATATCGCACCCCAAAGTTTAATCTATGATTTGATCAATTCTTGGGAGAGGGAAGGGATCTTTAGGACATGCCTTGTTGAGGTTGGTCTAGTCAATGCACATCCGAAGCTTACCACCAGCTTTGGGGATGACAACTGGGTTGGCCATCCATCTGGGATGGTGGACCTCCCGTATGAAGCCAGCATCGAGGAGCTTCTTGATCCCCTTGCGAATGAAGCTATGCCACTCGATGGACTGCTTACAGGGCCTCTGTTGTTGCAGCGGTGTGTCGGGGTAGATCTTCAGACGATGCTCAGTCACTTTCCTGGGGATGCCCGGCATCTGTGATGGTTGCCAGGCAAAGACGTCGATGTTGGCTTGCAGGAAGGTAGTGAGTGCCGATTCCTGCTCGCTGTCCAAACTCCCCGCGATATGGGTGGTCTGAGCCGCATCAGAGCCAATCTTGATTGTCTTGATGGGTACATCGTCGTCGTCGGAGGGCTGCACTCATGGTGCAGGGCTGCGGCTGCGAGCGCGTGGGTCTGACGAAGGCTTACTCGGAGTTGGGACGGTTGCCAACGAATCGTTGCCAACGCTCGAAGCTTTTCCAAGACCGTCACCGCAGCAGCACAATCTCCGCAGATCTTGAGGACGCTGGAAGGTGTTGGCATCTTGAGGACGAGGTAGCTGTAATGGGCTTCTGCCATGAACCAGTACAGGGCTGGCCTGCCAATAATGGTGTGGTAGGGCAGGCTAACCTCCGCGACGTCGAATAGGATATTCTCTGTCCTGAAGTTCTCGAGTGTCCCTAGGGTCACCTGGAGGTGGATGCAGCCGTACTTGGTAACAATCTCCGGTCCTACCCCTGAGAACGATCTTGTCGAGGCGAGCTCAACCATGGGGATCTTCAGCTTGTCGAAGGCCGCAAGGCTGATGACGTTGAGGCCGGCTCCACAATCTACCAGGACGTGGTAAAACTTTACGTTGGCGATGGTTGAGGTGACGAGGAGGGGCAGCTGCCCGACTCCTGCCATGTTCTCGGGACAGCCAGAGGCGGCAAAGCTGATCGTCTTCTCCACCCATTTGTGATGCCGCCGGGGCATGCAAAGAGTCTGACGAAGTCATTGCCCGGTGCAGGGTCTTGACTGCATTCCTAGAAGCGGTTCCCAAGATCCTCCACATATGACGTGGAGTGCTTTGCGATGCTCGTGGTCGCTATTGAGGTCGAGGTTCACAGCCTGGTGTGCCGTTTCCACGACACATTCTTGCCTTTGGAACTCCTTCTCCATGTGTTCGTCGACATGATAGTCGACCCATTGCGGCTTTATTTCGCCGCAGCTTTCAGGCTTGATGAACACCATGGTTGGTGAAAGCGCTACCACTTTTTTTGAGGGAAAAGCCCCCTTCCTCGTGCACCAAATGTCGAAGGGTCAATGTGACATTTTCCCTGGATCTACTAAGGAGTAGCCCGCGTAGGTTCTTGTTCGGCGGGGCTTAGGACTCAAACTAATGTTCTAGCGGAAGAGTATGAGACAATTGTTTTTACGTTGTTCAGGATGCAAGGAGCGTAACACCTTACTCCACGGTGGATTGTATTGCTTGGTGAGTGTGTATGCGTACGTGCGTGTATCAGGGATTCTGAGTCCGGTCCTCAGTAGCAGAGGCGGTTTTGAGCCTTTTGTAACCAAGACTGGACGCCTTACAAGTGGGGTCCTGGGGCCTGATAGGTGGCCCAAAGGCGATCTTATCCTAAAATATCTATGGCTTCACACGTAAGCTTCTCTAAGCATGGCACTGGAGACTCGTCGTCTTGCCACCTTCCTTGTCAGTAGCGCATGCGCCGTTGCTGACGATGGCAGATGGTGTCTCGTCAGCCTGTCTTGTTGCCGCAAGCTACCCACTTGGCCATGTGGGATAGGCCTCCAGCGCCTTCACGTGATTGGTCATAGCGGTCTATGACCGTTGGCGTGCTCCGCGTAGTGTGTTGGAGGTGGGTGCGGACCTTCAATACCCGTCCTGAGTGGAGCACTCTAGATTTTAAATCCCGTACCTTACCGTCTGGAAGGTGCTACGAGACACGTGGCAGCACCGGTGCAGGTCCTCGTCGGGGAGGCTAGCCCCGATCCTTCATGGCACGTGGCAGCTCCGAGGCTCCCCAGAGCATGTGGCAGCTCCGCTCCCTCATCAGAGGTAGGGTGCTTGGTCCAGCGCTCCAGGCTTCGTGGCAGCTCTGGAGCTTCTCCGCCGAGGTTGTGCGGAGTCTCGCCTCAACACGTGGCACCTTGGGAGATCGTCTCCCCTAAGGGTCTTTATCCCATCCTTCGTGCCCCACGTGGCGGCACTGGGGCTGGATCTTGCGTGAGGCTGAGCTCTCAACAACTTCTAGACATGTTGTAGGATCGAAGAGCACGTGAAAAGCTACCAGAGGGGGGTTCAATGGTAGATTTAAAAAATCTTACGCAGCGGAAACAATTAAATCCCAACCCCTTCGGCAGAAAAACGATCTGTGAAAGAAATCATGTGTAAGACTAATATAAACGTGTTTCACCGTGACAAAAGTGATATATATCATAGATAATAAATTCATGAAGACGACACAACAAGAATCACTCAAATCTATCGAGAGAAACTCAAGATCGAAAGATCGAACAAGGGTCAATCTGTCCTACCCAAGAAAAACAGTTGTGGAACACTACAAAGAAACTCGTGTAGATCAGAAACCACAAATCCAATAGCCGTGAAATTTTGATAGATAATACATAATTAAGTTTTGAAGACAACCCAAAAAGAATCTCGTCAATTGGATCTGTAAAACTCGAGTTATGATAAAACCACCAATGAAAGGTAGTGCTGTCCAGAAACTCGGCGAGTAAAACTTGTCTGGAGCAAGTCGGACGAACAAGGCACAAAAGTTCCTTCAAACTACGAATTTTATTCAATAGAACACAAGAGGAACAGTCCCAAAGTCTTCTACCACGAGCTTTGTCCTCCCTTGCTTATATAACCAGCCCTTAGGCCAACCCAATCTCAACTAGGACTCCAATCCTACTCCGATCACATATCAGAACTTTCCATAGCTGCTTAGGACTCTTCTATACGCAGTAGAAGCAATCTTAAGACTTCCAAACACCTTAGGAACGTATCCCACATTCCTAAAACAACTCAATTTCGAGACCCACACGAAATCCTATCATAACAACCTCGATACTCCGACTCCACCGCAGCCGAAGTCATCAACCGATACGTTCCGATCCTTCCAACCAGATCTTTCCTTCCTTAAACCATCTTTGGAACCATGTTGCCACGTCATGCACCGCATGCATACCTGCGAACACCTTCCTTCAATGTCTAGCAACCTTCATATGCACTGCCCTTGATTCAATCATCCTGCGCGACCTCCTGACCTGCTCAACCACAATTCCTCCTGAATTTGTTTGTTGGAACCTCATCTCCTCCCTGAGACTAGTCCAAAGGATCTTGTCACTAGCCATGACTTGAACTCAAGCAACACCTGCACATGAACAAACAACCAATCCATACGAGCCCAAGTCCGCGACTTGACTCAAGTCATTTCCGAACACAACACATTACGTGAGCACCTCACATAAGCATGTTGCAAAACCATAGTAAAACGATATCATCCATATGAACCAAAACGCACCAAAAACTTAGCAAATGAATACTAAGCAATCTTTCCAACAATGTAAAGCAAGTTTGAAACTTTGCAAATGAAAAGCAGAAACATTGCGGTTAAGCTCCAGTTCTTGCCAAAGCTAACCGGACCTTGAGCCGGAGCTTACTAAAGCTAGTGGAACCAAGCACCCGCCGGAGCTTACAAAAACTAGCAGGGCTAGTCAACCCAAAAACCAGAGCTAGAAAAAGTAACTCGGAGCTTAGCAAAAACATGTCGGAGCTATCAAAAACATGCAGGAGCTAAAGACAAAACTCACCGGAGCTAACCAAAAGCTAGTCGGACTTTGCCAGCAAATCGGACCTAGCATCGGACGTACCCGGAGCTACCCAAAACAAGCCGGACCTACCATCGTACCTTGTTGTAGCTCGGAGCTAGAGTCGGACCCAAAGAGCTAGGTGTTTTAGCATAATTCAAAACTTTTATCGCCATAGCCAATGTATTCAGCATACATAGGTCTCACAATCTCCCCCTCGATGAATGCATTGGCAACACCATTTGAAATCCAAACATTGGCTTATTCACATGAAAAGTTTTGAGAACAACTTATCCCTTTTTGAAAATCAAATATCTCCCCATGCACTCTCCCCATGCACATATTATCTCTCCCTGCACATTATCTCTCCCCCTTTGCAATCTATTCAGCAAGGTTAAAAAGATAAATTTTAATTGTTATGAGCATATTATAACATATACATATAAAACAAGGCTCATCCAAATCATACTATCAAGTAACTTACACTATCACATCAATGAGATACATAAAGTAGTGTAAGCCATGCGAGAGATCAAATGTAATTTTCAATTTAAGCAAGTCATGATCTCACAAACTTAACTATTTCAATATCTAAAAGCATGACACTTGTTTCTGCATTTTATTATTTTTCAAAGCACAAATTTAGATCATATGATATTTGCAAGAGATTATATGAGCATCTGCCTTATTCTAACCAACCAAGCCAAACCTATGTCATTTGACAATCAGAAGCTTAAGGACATGGTTTTAGTCATACACAACTTCTTCCAAGTTCATATCTAAGTGCATTGATAAGCCATCTCAAAAGAAGAAGTGCGATGTATGCATATTCTCTTGATCTTTTCTCAACTTATATTTGTTCACAAAATCTCAACATGTGAGTTGATTGCTTCATAAATTCTTTATGATTAAAAGCACTTGTGAGCATGCAACAAGTTCAAAACAGCAAGAAAGTTAGACCATGACCAGATTTAGTGTAAGTAATTATTCAAATTACTAGACATGGCAAAAACTACAAAATGTATAACACGAGTAATGTAGTAAGAACTTTCAGCATGTAAAAGGAATCACAAAGTCATATATGTATGAAATACTATGGTCATATTATTTTAAGTTCAGATTCACACATAGACTTTCTAAGTTTGAAAATTCCCCCTCAATTTAAGCCATGAGGATGCATAACCCCTCTTTCACTACGAATGAAACAAAAATGAGTGAAATCCAAAGGTTTTGTAAAAATGTCAACCAATTGTTGTTCGGTATCTACATGGTGAAGCACAATGTTTCCTTTTTCAACATTATCACGGAGAAAGTGATACCTAATATCAATGTTCTTAGTTCTAGAATGTTGCACGGGGTTTTTAGCAATGCAAATGGCACTAGTGTTACCACAAAACAGTGGAACACTATCCAGATCAACCCCATAGTCCTTAAGTGTTTGAACAATCCAAAGAATTTGTGAGCAAGCACTAGCAGCAGCTACATATTCAGATTCCGCTGTGGATTGTGCAACTGAATTTTGTTTTCTAGTGGACCAAGCAACAAGTGAATTACCAAGAAAATGACAAGCACCGGAAGTACTTTTCCTATCAATCCTACAACCTCCAAAATCAGCATCGGAAAATGCTTTCAAAGTAACGGTTGAGGAAGAAGGAAGAAAAATGCCAAATTCTTGAGTTCCATATAAGTCTCTGAGAATCCTTTTGATAGCTTGACGATGTGAAGCACGTGGGGAGGCTTGAAACCGTGCACAAATACATACACTAAATTGTATGTCCGCTCTTGATGTTGTGAGGTACAAAAGTGATCCGATCATGCTTCTATATTCTTTTTGATCCACGGGTTCACCATCTTCATCAAGTTCAAGTGTTGTTGCTGTTCCCATTGGTGTCCTGAGAGGCTTTCTTTTGTCCATGTTGAAGCGCCTTAGGAGGTCTTTTGTATACTTCGTTTGATGCACAAATGTACCCTCCTTGGTTTGCTTGATTTGCAGCCCCAAAAAGTATGTGAGTTCTCCATGATACTCATCTCAAATTCTGAACTCATCATAGCTGAAAACTTGGACACAAGATCATGAGAAGCACAACCAAAGATAATATCATCCACATACACTTGAAGGATAATGAGTCATTGCCATGCTTAAGCACAAAAGAGTTTTATCAACCTTGCCCATGGTAAACCCCTTTTTAAGTAAGAATGTTTTTAACCTATCATACCATGCTCTAGGGGCTTGTTTGAGACCGTACAAGGCTTTGGACAGTTTGTAAACATGATTAGGAAAATCTGAACTTTCAAAACCCGGTGGTTGCTTGACATAAACCTCCTCATCTATGTAGCCATTGAGAAAAGAACTTTTAACATCCATTTGATAAAGCTTAAAACCTTTAGATGCAGCAAAAGCTAACAAAATTCTTATGGCTTCTAATCTAGCAACGGGAGCAAAAGTTTCATCAAAATCTAGACCTTCAACTTGAGTGAAATCTTGAGCAACCGACCTAGCCTTATTCGTAACCACAACCCTATCCACACTTTGTTTATTTTTAAACACCCATTTAGATCCAATTAAAGTGTGACCTTGAGGTGGAGGTACAAGTTTCCAAACATTATTTCTTTCAAAATTTTCTAACTCTTTTGCATGGCAATAATCCAAGGTTCATAAGTGAGTGCGTGTGATATATCTTTGGGTTTAAAAGAAGCAACAAAAGCAGAATGAGCATGAGAGTTTGTATCGCAAAACCTGGACCGTGTAACTCATTCGTGCAAGCCTCCAATAATCTGCTGTGGGGGACGATCTTTGTAAATCCATGGGGAAACAGATGCATCACAAGTTTCTTCTTCATTAGGTTCATCGTAGATTGATGAGCTTGTGAATTGTGTAATATCAGGACCAGCAAAGGTGATAGTCGGAGCTTGTTTAATGTCCGGAGCTGGACACGTGTCAACTTCGGAACTACCAGGCAGTATCACCGGCTCTTCTTCATCTTCGAAAATACCCTCCCTCCGAGGATATGGATCTGGTCCTGAAATACCGGAGCTAGTACCTGGGCTAGCTTCATCAAAACAAACTTCACAAGTCTCCACAATTTTATTAGTTCCAAGCCAAAGCACACGGTATCCTCTAGTGTGAGATGGGTAACCAAGAAACATGCCATCAATGGATCTAGATTCAAATTTATCAAGATTACCATGTTTCTTAACAAAGCATTTGCAACCAAAGACATGAAAGTGTGTGACACTAGGGCTATGTCCAAACCGGAGCTCATATGGTGTTTTACCTAGCTTAGCGCGCAAGAAAACACGATTTGAGACATAACAAGCGGTTGCAATCACATCAGCCCAAAATTTCCTAGGAGTTTGATATTGATCAAGCATAGTCCTAGCCATCTCAACTAGGATTCTGTTCTTTCTTTCTACAACACCATTTTGTTGAGGTACATAAGGTGAAGAGAATTGATGATCTATTCCATTTTCAGCACAAAAGTGATCAAAAGATTGGTTTTTAAATTCAGTTCCGTTATCACTTCTAATTGCTTTTAAAGATCATGGGTGATCAGAATCTAAGAAATAAAGTTCTAAAGTGACTAAAAGCTTCATTCTTAGACGCCATAAAGTAAACCCAAGAGTATCTAGAATAATCATCAATAACAAGAACATACCATTTAGCATCGAAGGATTGAACACGTGAAGGTCCTACGGTGTCAAGGTGCAAAAGTTGACCCGGTTCAGTTGTCATGATCATTGTGAGAGGAGTATGTGAACCTGCAACAATATTAGCGTGTCTACAAGAGGGGCACACAATTTCTTTGTCCCCTTTAAGCCTAGGCAGCCCACATATGCGATCAAGAGCACTAACACGCGTTAGATGATCAAAGCCTACGTGACCAAGTCTACGATGCCAAAAACATAAGTCCTTTGAATCATTAGCAACTAGACACTTATGCTTAGAGGAAGACATATCAAAATCAGCTTTAAAAACTTTTCCAAACCGAGACATGTTAAAAATAAGCTCACTATTTGAATTTACAACTTTGCAGCAAGTTTTAGTGAAGGTTATTTCCAAATTCTCATCAAGCAATTGAGAAACAGAAAGCAAGTTGTACTTCAAATTTTTAACAAGTGCCACATCTTTAAAAGTGTAGTGATCGTTTACTCTAACCAAACCCTTACCAATTATAGGAGTTGAAGAATTATCAGCAAAGGCAACATTTTCTACACGTGACACAAAGGAGAGGGAGGAGAACCATTCTCTGTTACCGGTCATGTGGCGTCAGCATCTTGAATCCACAATCCATATGTTCTCCTTCCTCAAGCATGAAACCTACATAGAAGCACAGTATGTCGATGACTCAATACTGGGGTTAGTCAAAAGGCATTTAGGTATCCAGTACTGAGTCACATGACATGAAACAGGAAAAACATGCGAAAGTTGAGATAAAACAGCGGGTTTATGAGTCAAAGTTTGAGGTTTTCTGTTCTTGAACATTGATTTAAGAGTTGTTACGTGTTTAGCACGAAAACCAGTAGCTCTAGAGGTGAACGCAAAAGTTCCTAGAGAAAGCGTTGAAGCTACGAGTGCAAAAACTGAAGTTCCAGAGGGAACAACTGAAGGTATTGGAGCTCTCGGAGCTATCGGAACTACCGGAGCTGCCATTGTAGATTTCTTACCAAAAGCTCCAGAAGATACCTTTGCAAATTTCTGACTCATTAAAGCAGGCTGCATGTTCCTGGCATTCGGTTTAATATGTGCAGCAAATTTTGCACAAAAGTTATGAGATCTATAAATCATTCTTTCCCTTTTCTTTTGTTTAGCTAGTCTATAACAAAAATCTATGACATGACCATCTCTACCACAGTAGGTACAATGAAAATTAACTTTATGTTCATGTCTAGATGAGCAAACAACATTTTTATTTGAAATCGAATGAGACAACATCCCTGCAGATTTGAAAACCACTTCTTTTTGTTTAGGAACTGTTTGAATCAAACCACTTCCTAATGACTTTACAATTTTAGGTGGATGTGCCTTAGCATGAGCATGAGAATCAAAACCCAAACCAGTTTTATCATTACAAGATTTAGATGAACTCAGTAGCAAGTTTAGATTTTTGTTCCCAACACAAAACTGCTCTAGCGTCCTATTCATGTCATCAAGCTTTTTAAACAATTCTAGACAGTTTTCACATGAAGTTTTTCCTTTTAATTCGCAACTAGAACAATATTTACTTCATGAGAACCTAAAGCATTATTCAACATTGAAATTTCATTCATAGCATCTTTAAGTTTCTTTTCAAGATCATCACAATTAGAACAATGCAAATCAATTGTAGAACAAGAAGAATCTTTTATGTTTCCAATGTCAAGTGCAGCAAGCTTTTTGTTCTTTTCAATTTCATGTTCAAGTGTATCTAGAGTGGAGGAGTGTCCAGTTCTTAGTGTGGACAATTGTTCATAGATTAAACCACATGAGGGAAATCATCACTAGGAATTAAGGTTTTCAAACGGTTGATTTTATATTCTAGTGATTCAATTTTAGCAGCATTATCCCTAAGCTTTTTGTCCTTTTTCTTAACAATAACAGTTGCACAAGAAATTGCGTCACACATTTCATTACAGGTAGAACATACCTCATCGTCGTCACTATTGTGTTCTGCATCCTCCTGACTGGATCTTGATCTTGTTTTGCCCGCCATGAAGCATAAGTTGGCCAGATCGTCATCATCTTCATCACTTTCAAAGTCTACATCGCTTGAACCGAGCTCTTGAAGTGCATTGATGAAGCTGTTAATCATCTTGCGTCCTATGGTACCCTTCTTTTTCTTGTTGGGGATTTCGGAGGTGGTCTTGACCTTGTTCTGTTTTTCTTCACAGGTAGTAGGACCTGAAAGGTTAGGGCATTCTGTACGAATGTGTCCTGTCTTACCACATTCAAAACAACGTTGAGGTCTGGAGCTTCCTCTCCTTCTAGTTCTCACATTTTGCAATGCTTTTGAGAACCTAGTAGAGATTAGTGCTAACTCCTCTTCTGGAAATTCCTCGATTTGCCCCAGGGTTAGTGAAGACAACAAAGCAAGAGTATTGCAAGATGATGATTGGCCGGAGCTAGGCATACACGTTGTGAGACAAATGCAATAGACTTATTTGGGTTCTTACGTGATAAGATGTCAATTTCACGAGTTTTTATTTTAGAATAAAGCACATCTAATGTAAGATAACTCATGACAGTTGATTCACGAATAGATGTTACTTTCATCTCACAATTTGACATGTCTAATGCACTAAGAAGTTGCCTAGCATTCTCAGCATCAGAAAAGTTAACATTGACACTACGTAAGTTGCTGAGAATTTTATTGAAGCGAGCAAAGAGGTCATCGGTAGACTCACTGGGTTGCATCTCGAAACGCATATATTCCTTTTTGAACATATCTTGTTTTACCTCCTTGATCGTGTTGGATCCTTCGTGATAGTCACAAAGTGCTCTCCGCACATCATATGCCAATTGAAGGTGTGCAATGCGGTCGAAGTCGCTTTGAGTGAGTCGTTGGATGATCAAGTTTCGGGCCTTGTTATTGTTGTCGACGTCCCGTAGGTTCGTAGCCATAACTTGATCATTTGATGGCACATCATAAGGCTTGTACACCTTTTCCCATATGGTGAAGTCTTGGGTCTGGATGAAAGCCTCCATGTGTGCCTTCCAAACCTGAAAATCAATACCAGCAAACACACATGGTTTGGCGCAGTATTTCTCCATGATGATTAGTCAAAAACACATGCAAATCACAAATATTAGAGCACCGTGAAAAGATACCAGAGGGGGGTGAATGGTAGATTTAAAAAAATCTTACGCAGCGGAAACAATTAAATCCCAACCCCTTCGGCAGAAAAATGATCTGTTAAAGAAATTGTGGGTGAGACTAATCTAAATGTGTTTCACGGTGAAAAAAGTGATATACATATATATAAGATATAATCAAGTCACGAAGACGAGACAACAAGAATCACTCAAATCCGTCAAGAGAAACTCAAGTTACGGTTGAAAGATCGAACAAAGGTCAATCTGTCCTACCCAAGAAAAACAGTTCTGGAACACTGCAAAGAAACTCGTGTAGATCAGAAACCACAAATCCAATAGCCGTGAAATTTTGACAGATAATACATAATCAAGTTTTGAAGACAACCAAAAATAATCACATCAATTGGATCTGTAAAACTCGAGTTATGATAAAACTACCAACAAAAGGTAGTGCTGTCCAGAAACTCGACGAGTAAAACTTGTCTGGAACAAGTCGGACGAAAAAGGCACAAAAGTTCCTTCAAACTAAAAATTTTACTCAATAGAACACAAGAGGAACAGCCCCATAGTCTTCTACCACGAGCTTTGGCCTCCCTTGCTTATATAACCAGCCCTTAGGCCAACCACATCTCAACTAGGACTCCAATCCTACTCCGATCACAAATCGAAACTTTCCATAACTGCTTAGGACTCTTCTATACGCAGATAGAAGCAATCATAAGACTTTCAAACACCTTAGGAACGTATCCTATATTCCTAAAACAACTAAAATTCGTGACCCACACGAAATCCTATCATAACCAACTCGATACTTTCCATACCGATCCATAACCGACTCCGCCGCAGCCGAAGTCATCAACCGATACGATCCGATCCTTCCAACCAGATCTTTCCTTCCTTAAACCATCTTCGAAACCATGTTGCCATGTCATGCACCGCATGCATACGTGCGAACACCTTCCTTCGACGTCTAGCAAACTTCATATGCATTGCCCTTGATTCAATCATCCTGCGCGACCTCCTGACCCACTCAACCACAATTCCTCCTAAATTTGGTTGTTGGAACCTCATCTCCTCCCAGGGACTAGTCCAAAGGATCCTGTCACCAGCCATGACTTGAACTCAAGCAACACCTGCATATGAACAAACAACCAATCCGTACGAGCCCAAGTTCGCGACTTGACTCAAGTTAGTTCCGAACACAACACCTTACGTGAGCACATCACATAAGCATGTTGCAAAACCACAGTTAAACGATATCATCCATATAAACCAAAACACACCAAAAACTTAGAAAATGAATACTAAGCAATCTTTCCAAAAATGTAAACCAAGTTTGAAACTTTGCAAATGAAAAGTAGAAACACTGCGGTCAAGCTCCGGTTCTTGCCAAAACTAACCGGACCTTGAGCCGGAACTTACCAAAGCTAGTGGAACCAAGCACCCGGCGGAGCTTACAAAAACTAGTAGGGCTAGTCAACCCAAAAACCGGAGCTAGAAAAAGCAACTCGGAGCTTAGAAAAAACATGTCGGAGCTATCAAAAACATGCTGGAGCTAAAGACAAAACTCACCAGAGCTAACCAAAAGCTAGTCGGACTTCGCCAGCAAATCGGACCTAGCATCAGACGTACCCGGAGCTACCCAAAACAAGTCGGACCTACCATCGGATCTTGTTGTATCTCGGAGCTAGAGTCGGACCTTGCTAAAAAGGTGTTTTAGCTTAATTCAAAACTTTTATCGCCATAGCCAATGTATTCAGCATACATAGGTCTCACACACGTGGCGCTGCCGGACATGCCCTGGTGTCTTCATCCTGTGTGCGAGTGTACCTGGTCTGCAGAGTACCGACAGTGGCCATTGAGGATGAGTTGCGGTCAACATCAACATGAATCCCTGAGGTTGTGGAATATATGTCTGCTCACTCTCGGAACCATGTAACACATATTGCTACGATTTTGTGTTATAACTTGAATTAGTTAGATATGCAGTTATACATGTGACGATGGACTAACAGGTTGTCCTGGCAACATGGAACAAGGCACACCGAACTGCGATCCAATGCCACATTGAGGAAAGAACTGTATCAAGTAGAGAAATTGAGTACCTGCAACATGTAAAGTACTATTCTAACTCGAATAAATATACAAGAGTGCCCGCGACATTTGGTCAAACTGAGATTGTTGTGGCATGGCGAACTGAGATCTGTTGTTGCCTCGAGACAATATATGCATCAAGTAAATTTTTAATAAGATCTTAAGTATGACCACTTTGAAATCGAGTAAATTGTGCACTTCTTAAGATTGCATATTACATGCGCTATATACAAATATTACAACTATTGTTGCATCTATTGCATCTTCATCTGTTGTTGTTGCATCTGCTCTCGGCTGCGTCTCAATTCTTCTCTTAATTCCTCCATCTTCGCAATCAACAGGGACCAACTAGAACTGGCACTGAAGGACCGTCATTTAGGATAAGACTCACGCTCCACATACCCATTGCCCAACCTAAGTCTAAAAAAAAAACAAGTGTAATGAACCGATATTCATTAGCCTATAAACCATCAATATCGTTACACATACCTCCCATATTGTAGACCTCCACCGGCTTTGTATGCCGCACCCGCATCCAACAGCGCTCTTACAAAATCCGCATCATCTCCATGAGTTTTCTTGAAACACTCAACATATTTTTCCTACGATAATACATTGAGTTCGTGAATAGATGTAATGAATGATACATTGACTTCATAAATATAGCAAACAATGATCATACTTACTACTTTCTACATTGCTGACTTGTCACAAACCTGTTCTGGGCGATTTGGGTCTGGACCTCTATGCCCCTTAAGGTAAATCTTGAAGAAAGTAGGAGTCACACTAGTTTTAGCTTTCTACAATAGAAAAATGCAAAAGATTAATCAATACAATTATTTGAAGCACTTTAAATATGATTGTAAGAATTCATAGCATTCTTTGTTCCATCCGCGCAGGTCCATCCCGGTGCATAGTATTGCTTTTCCAAGCTTGCTCTTTCGGTTCTTTTTTGGTTTCAATCCAAATATTGTTTGAACTCATACAACGCCCAGAACTCACATAACCATTCCAAAGCTTCCTTATCCGCACAGGTACAATCCACACTGATATCCAAGTACTCCATAGTTAGATGCATTTTGGCTGCTTCTGTTATGGGCATGAGCAACTTCGTCTTGTAGTACACGGTCACAACTTTAATACGTGCATCAGAGAAGGAGTCCTTTGTACGTCTTCTTGCTGAGTCCTGGAAAACCATCCTTGCATATGCTTCATTGGTACCCTCCTCCAAATGAAACAAATCCTACATAGAAACAACAATTTAGGTCAATCAAAACAATATGAAATATAATTAAAACAATAAAAACAAACTTACCCAAAACATCTCTGAAACTCTGTCCTGACAAGTACCCAAATTGACATACTCTTTTAGCGCATAGTGATCCCACCTATGCGCCACAATTCTTTGGTAGCTCTCTAGAACCATCCCGAGCAAGCAAGACCAAATGGTGTTTCCCAACTCCATGTTAACTACTCATCGATGCTCCTTGCCACTCCAACCGGCTCAATCCAGCACCTAGTACCCTTCGGCCTTATATCCGTCTGCTCGTTCATGCTTTTACTTGAGTTACATAAAAGGTTCCTTCGTAACCTGTACAAATAATAATAGTTAGTTAGTTGACAATAAAACCAATATAAAACATAGTTTATCAATTAATCCGAAACAGTACTTGAAGGGGTATCGATCAGGCTGCCCCTATCTTGACTTAGCTAGCTTTGCCAGTCTTGCTAACCTCACATCTTGCATGGTATCATCGCCCTCATCGTCATCGCCGCCCTCATTGTCCCCCTCATCACCACCCTCAGAGGTGGACCACTCAAAGACGTCCGCTATCGCACGGTCTCTTGTGTATGCTCCTGAGTCTCCTCCTTGCTCTGATAGCTGCTGTCTCCTCCACCTGTGTCGGACTCAACTCTCGTGCAGGCTAGCTCGATGCCTACTCTGCCACACACCGCATAGCTGCCTCTGCCTCTCCACATTCCCACTGGTACCATATGAATGCAAATAAATATGTAACAAATATTAGATAGTTAATTATAATATTGAAATGAATTTTAAAATACACAAGTAACTGAAAAAAGTCTGTGTGGTGTGAACTACTACTAGGGTGAGATGTGGAAGATGAAGTACCACTGCGCTTTTTCCTACCAACTTTGAAATGCTTCAACGTCTGCATAAATTTCAAGTAATGATTAGTATAACAAAACAAATTATAAGACCAAAGTTATTCAAAATCTCACAAAATGCATACAATAAGAATCAAAATCTCACAGAACGCATACAATAAGAATAAATGATCATTAGCATGCAAATCTGCTTCTACCACACGTGCATCAAGATGTTCACGTGTCTCTTGTTCTTCCAACTCTTCTTCAAAATCTTCTCCTTCACTGTCTTTCTCAAATATCTCTTGATCTTGAATAATCCTTTTCTGCTTTTCAATAATCCTTTGTGTCTACTGAATACTTTCCTCGAACGGTCGGTGTCAGTACCCGACATACCGGGTACCCCTGCGCACAGGCTAAAGCCACCTAGGTGTCCTGCCTTCCTGCCAAGGCAGGGTCCAAGGGCGCCACGTGTCCAGAAGGCCCAGACCCCTCTACCTCAGATATGAGGTCCGGAGTATCCACATGGACCTCAAGGAAGGGACTAGCTCCCCTTGGAGATAAGCTCCAAAGCGGCCACGTGTCCAGCAAGACGGGATCCCGCTCCCCCATGGGAGAGGGCTTCGGTGCTACAACGTGGTCCGAGGCACCAGGAAGGCCCCCTCATGTAGAGGCGGGCTCTGGCTCTTCCACGTGTCCCGCGGCCCTGGATCCCCCGCTCTACTCAGGAACGGGCCCAAGGGATGCAAAGTGGATCACGGATCAGGACACGACCTCCCCCGCAAAGGCTGGCTCCCGAGCTTCCACGTACCCTGCAACTTGCCATGGACGATGGGTTGCGGGTGTTAAGAGCGCGGTGCACCTTGTCTAAATCGGGCGCTAAACACTCGCGTCTTCCCCAGGCGCATGACACGGTGCACGCTTATTGTCAGGTACCGCTGCGCCCAATCACATCATAGTGAAGATGCTGCAGGCGTACCCCACTCCGCCAAGTGGGTAGCTTACGGCGACAGGGACAGTTGGACATGACATTCACTGACATCATCAACGACTACGCATGGGTCACTGGCATCTGAGACGGCAAGACGGCAGGTCTTCAAGCCACGGTCAGAGAGTCTTATGCGGGAATCCATAGATCTTCATTATAAGATCGCCCTGAGGCCACCTGTTGGGCCCCGTACCCCACTTGTGAGGCGTTCGACCTTGTCTATAAAAGGACCAGACCGCCACCGTTACAAAGGATCCCCAATCTACGCATTCACACACTACACACTCGTACACATTAGCAATACAACCTCACCATGGAGTAGGGTTTTACGCTCCGGCAGCCTGAACCACGTAAAACCAATGTCTCACCAATCTCATATGCGCATCCCTCCATAGAGGACTAAGCCCTGCCGATCAAGAACCTCCGCGGGCTGCTCGCTTAGCAGGTCTGGGGAAAGTGTCGCTAGAACACTTCGACATTTGGCACGCCAAGTAGGGGCTTTTTCCCCTAAAAAGTGGTTGCGCTTTCACTGTAATGGTGTTCATCAAGCCTGTGGATGGCAGTTTCCGAGGCTATCATCTGGTGACCAGATCCATTGCACGGGTGGCACATTCTTGTCTATCACGCCTCCACACAGATGCAGTTGGCCAGGGCGGTGCATTCGGCCACATCCCGGCCCAGACGGCGCCCCTGGAGCCGCCGGCTGCAAGTCTAGAGAGCGCTCTGGTGGTAGCCAGGGCCCTTCTCCACCACCCACTGTCCTTGGACGCTTCACAGGGAGTTGCTGAGCAGTGGATCTAAGACATCGACCACTTTGTTGTTGCGGCCATCAACTCCCCCAACAGAGGGTGGCGTCACGTGTCACTATCATGAATGCCACCCATCAACTGTCACACCATCGACTCCCGTTCCACCAATCTTAATAGCACTAGTCAAATCCCCACGAAGGATCTGAGGGCCGAGCTTGACCGTCGGCAAGCTCGGATAGATGGCCGCATCATCATCGAGTGGTAGTAGGAGAGACAGCGCAATCTTGACGTCGAATATGGCCCACAAGGGCCTAAGCAGTAGGCGTCATCCGTACTAGGTGCACCACAAGTAAACCCTCCACCGCCTCCTCACCAGGATTATGTCGAGTTGACTGCCCTGCCTGACCAGGACTGCCAGTACCACAGCAGCAGGCTCCGCAACAGCCGCATGCTGTGCAGCAAACCCCTATGGGGTATGCTATTCTGTATGCCTCTCCAGCAAAGCCCATCGGAGGGTGCATGACCTTGGCTCCATACCTCTGCCTGACGATGTGGTCGCGCAAGTTTCAGCCACACCTGCTGGAGAAGTTTGACAGAAGCGTCAACCCAACCGAGTTCCTGTAGATCTACACCACGACACTCCTTGTTGCAGGAGCGAATGTGTCCATCCATGCAAACTACCTCCCCATTGCCCTAACCGGCTCAACCCGATCATGGCTGATGAACCTGCTCGAGGGGTCCAAAACCTCTTGGGATAAGCTCTGTCGGTAGTTCACGGCGAACTTTGACAGCTCCTACACGCGCCCCGGCACCAAGCTCAATCTCCATATCGTGCGCCAGCAACCTAAGGAGACGCTGCAATCATTCATCGAACATTTCTCCCAAATACGCAACTCCATCCCCAACATCCCAAATGCTACTATCATAGTGGCATTCTGGTAGGGAGTGCGTGACCGAAAGATGCTCGAGAAGTTAGCCATGCACAATGTGCAAGATGTCTCTAAGCTCTTCTCCACCGCCGACCGGTGCGCCAGGGCGGTAGAAGGCCGTGACTGGCACACCCAACCCACACTCGAAGTGGGCGGAGCCGAACAGACCAGCGAAGGTGTCATTACCCCGGGTAGTGGCAAAAAGAAGAGCAAGAACCAGGGCGGTGGCCAGAACAACCCACTGCATGGGGCACCCGTCGTTGCAGTTGCTGCGACCAGTGGTGGCAAACCCCCATGTCTCAAGAAACGCCCACGTCAGCCACCTGCTACTAACGACGGTGTTGAGCCCTGCCCAGTGCACAAGACTCGCGACCACACCATGAGCGAGTGTCAAGAGATCAAGAGATGCGCTGAGCGATACCAAGAGTGGGCGCATCAGCGTCCTGACAGCTCCTCCTTCCGCCAATGGGTGGGTAAGCAGAAGGTTGACCCCAAGGTCGACGACGATGAGGAGTTGGAGTACCAGAAGCAAGAACGGGATGTCAAGGTGGTCCACCAAGATGAGGACTCCGATGCCAGTAACGACCACGAGCATGGCAAGACACTCCATGTCATCTTTGGAGGGTGTTGGGATCCCGCGTCCCGGAACGCGATCAAGACCCTGCGCCGAGCAGTGGCTTTGATAGCCTCTACTCCCGCTCCGACGCTACACCACAATTTGAAGGAGACGCCCATCAGCTTCGACACCTCTGACTGCCCTAAGAACATGGCAGGAGCTGGGATCCCTCCTCTCGTGGTCACTCCCTTCATTGGCAACGTCAAGCTCCACTATGTCTTGATAGATGGCGGGGCTGGCCTCAACCTCATCAGCTGTGTGGCCTTTGACCAGCTGCAAATCCCGGTGTCCGAGCTCACCACCTCGAGCTCGTTCTCGGGGGTGGGACCAAGGAACATCATCCCGTACGGCAACATTGACCTCTAGGTGACCATCGGAACACCCGACAACTACAACATGGGGAGCATCCTGTTCAACATCGCGGATGTCAGCCTCCCCTTCAACGTCAACATAGGTAGGCCCGCATTGTATCAATTCATGGACGTAGCCCACTACGGCTACCTTGTCCTGAAGATGTTGACCCCCTCCAGCGTCCTCAGGATCTAGGAAGACCGCACTGCTGCATTGTTGTAAAAGTCCTAATTTCCATAATTCAAAGTTCCGTTAGGACACTAATTTCCATAATTCAAAGTTCAGTTAAGACAAAATTTTTGAATGATAAAAGCAATAAAAAGGAAATGAGAAAAACAACTAAATTCAAACTCCAAATGAGGGAATTCAAAAACATAAACTAAGGTACTGTTTAAATGAAGTTAACATGAAGATTTGAGTGGACCAATGGATTCCAAATATTACAAATAGCATCCCTTCAAACTTTCATAATTTTTGAATCAAGTTTGCTATTTAATTCAATAGCTACATTGAATTCAACTCAAATTCAAATTCAAGTTTGAATTTAAATGAAACTTTGTCAAATCAACTATGGGAATTCAAAATCAAACTCTATATGATTAATCCAGCCATTCCACAAATATCTAGCAAATTTTGGAATGAATTAGGTGGTAGAATTGATGGGGAAAGGATGAGGAGGAGGTGGGACCCACTTGTCATCCAAAGCAAAGTGCTGTTTTGTCTCTCCAAGTGACACCACATGCCATGCAGTGTCCAAGCCGCTGCTTGCACTGTTGTGGTCGACTCCAGCTGCCCCCAGCACAACCTGGCCTCCTCCTTATCTCCCCTCCATGGCCTTGAGCTGACCACTTCTTCACCTTCAAGTTTCCAGCACCATATTTGCTTCTCTCCCGTTTCCTCCTCTGTCCAGCTGAATTGCAGCAATGGTACTCCGTGTTGAGCACTTTTCATTGCCTCTATTCACTCCCCAAGCTCTTGCGCAGCTTTGTGATCAAGTTCTTGCACACCTAGTCCATCTCCGAAGCTGTTAACTTCGAAACCAAGGCCGCTGGAAATCTCTCCTGTTTTGCCGCGCCTCTGCTCATCGTCGACCCGACGATACGGCCATCATCTCACCTTGGTCCTAGAAGGAAAAAGGTTCGCCTACTCATGTTCTAGCTGCTCGTAAAGTTTCAGCCCATGCCATGCCTCCTAGCCCCTGTATTTGCTTTTCTTCCGACCAACATCGCACTACAGGAATATCGATCACTTACGTCGGCCAGATCAACTTACGTCGGCTGGCCGACGTAAGTAAGTAACTTACGTCGGTCCCTGGTAGCCGACGTAAGTTAAATAAATTACGTCGGCAGACCGACGTAAGTACATGGACCGACAGTAATAAAAATTACCCACGTCGGCCTCGACCCATAGCCGACGTAAGTTAACTGGCCGACGTAAGTTAAGCCTAACTTACGTCGGCTCTGACGTTGGCCGACGTAAGTAAGTCGGGCCGACGTAAGTAGTTGTTTAACCTAACCGCGCGAGCGGTGCGCGCTCTCATTTCACGCGCGCTCTCCTTCTCCCAACTGACGCCGCCGCCGCCCCGCCGCCGCCGCCCCGTCGCTGCCCCGCCGTCGCCGCCCGGCCGCCCGACGCCGCCCGGCCGCCCCGCCGTCGCCGTCGCCGCCCGGCCGCCAGGTAATCCCTCCTCTCCCCTCCCGCCTCTCCTCCCCGACCCCCCCACCCCACGGGCCGCCGCCGCCCTGCCGCCGCCGTCCACCTCCCCATCCCGACGCCGCCCTCCCCGTCGACCTCCCCTCCACGGCCGAGCGCCCCCCTTCCCCTCCCCTCCCATCCCGAGCCCCTTCTCTCCCCCTCCTCCTCCCCAATTTAATTGATTAATTGTTTAAATTCTTAATTGTTTGATTGATTAATTGTTTGATTGCTTAATTGTTTAATTGCTTAATTGTTTGCTGAAATTGTTTAATTGCTTAATTTAAATTTGCTGAAATTCCTTAATTGTTTATTAAATTATGCTGAAATTATTTAATTGCTTAATTGTTTGATTGATTATTTGCTTAAATATGCACGGCCGTCTTGCCGGCCGACGCGACCGCCGGCTCCCCTCCACGGCGAGCGCCGCCCCGCCCCGGCCCCTTCCCCTCCTCCCCTCCCCTCCTCCCCTCCTCCCCTCCCTAACCGCCGGCTGCCCGGCCCCGAGCGCCACCGCCGCCGATTCCCGGCCGACGCCACCGCCGCCTTCCCGGCCGACGCCACTGCCGGCTCCCCTCCACGGCGAGCGCCGCCCCGCCCCGGCCCCTTCCCCTCCTCCCCTCCCCTCCTCCCCTCCTCCCCTCCCTAACCGCCGGCGGCCCGACCCCGAGCGCCACCGCCGCCGCTTCCCGGCCGACGCCACCGCCGCCTTCCCGGCCGACGCCACCGCCGGCTCCCCTCCACGGCGAGCGCCGCCCCGCCCCGGCCCCTTCCCCTCCCCTACTCCCCGACCGTCCCCTCCTCCCCTAGCTCCCCGACCCGGCCTCCCCTCCTCCCCGACCCCCTCCCCCTAGCTCCCCCGGCCCTCACCGCCGGCGGCCCGACCCCGAGGAGCGCCGCCACGGCTTCCCGGCCGACGGCACCGCCGCCTCCCCCTCCCCCTCCCCCTCCCCTCCACGGCGAGCGCCGCCCCGGCCCCTTCCCCTCCCCTCCGCGACCCCCTCCCCTGGCCCTCACCCTTCCTGACCGCCGGCCCGGCGCCGATCGTCTCCCTCAGCAACGTAGACGACTAGATGACATGACATAGATATCTTGCAGCCCTTCCCGGCCGACGCCACCACCGCACCGCTGCCTCCCCCTCCCCCTCCCCTCCACGGCGAGCGCCGCCCCCCTTCCCCTCCCCTCCCCAACCCTCCCCGACCCCCTCCCCCTCACCCTCCCTGACCGCCGGCCCGGACCCGGAGCGCCGCCCCGCCATTCCCGGCCGGCCCCAGAGCTTAATTTGCTTATTTTTGCTTAATTTACTTAAATATGCATGAGTGGTTTATTTTATTATGATTAATTTGCTTCATTATGCTTAATTTCCTTATTTTTCCTTAATTTGCTTAAATATGCATTAGTGGTTTATTTTATTATGATTAATTTGCTTAGTTATGCATAATTATGCTTAATTTCCTTATTTTTGCTTAATTTGCTTAAATATGCTTAAGTGGTTTATTTTATTATGATTAATTTGCTTAATTATGCATAATTATGCTTAATTTCCTTATTTTTGCTTAATTTGCTTAATTACGCTTAGGTGGTGTATTTAATTATGTTTAATTATGCTTAAATTGCTTAAATTATGGTTACAATTTTAATTTTGATTGCTTGAGTGTTCTAGTACTATATATACATAAATGGGCTTCGGACAGGCTTGACAAGGCCCGACAAGGCCCATTTAGTGGTAAGGTAAAGTATGCGAACGACGACGGTGAGGATGGCAAGCACCTGGAGGACCGTCGCTGGAGTAGGGGTATCGAGGAGAGAAGGGGATCGTCGCGGCTGCCGTATCTGGACTCTGGAGCGATGGAATCGTGGAGAAGAGAAAGGAAAATGAGTAGGGTTAGGTCGGGGAGGACTTTTATGTGGCCGATCTGAAGTGTGGACTGTCGGATATTATCTGACGGCTCACTCGCCTCAGTCCTCCGCCTCCCCCAATGGCTTAGTCCTCTGCCTCTTTCTCTAAGACCAACTTTCCTCTCAGTCTTTCTCTAGTTCTTTCCTCTCTCTTAAATGACCTCAAAATGAAAATGAGCAACGTAACCTATAGCAATGTGTTACCCATTTCGGATCGGCACGTCTCACATGCCATTGGCATGTGAGACGTGCAGGTTCGGAATTGTCCCTTTTTGGACAGCCTCGGAGTGACCGAGGGGGCGTGGCTTGTGACGAGACGCGGGTCCGGATTTGGACGAGATTTCGGTGGCGTAACCCTGTTGTTCTCTGCTGCACCATTTTTGGGCGTGCAGTGGAGAACAGCGGGGTTATGCTGCCGAAATTTCGTTCGAATCCGGATCACGCGTCTCGTCATGAGCACGCTCCGCTCGGTCACTCTTGGGTGGGTTTAGGATCTATCTGCCTAGGTTGTAGGGCCGTGACACATAACATAACAATACATTAACGACAATTTCTTTCGCGTTAAACTGCAGAGTCAAACATGGGCGAAGACCGTAGTTGGATGTACACTGGTTGGAAGAGCAGAACTGGTGGTCACTCAGATGAGTGGTACGCCAAGACAGAAGCTTTTGTGGAACGAGCTTTTTCGTTGTCAAATAGCGATAAGGCGCGGTGCCCATGTACGAAATGCCGAAAAGGAACGTTTTTGGACAAAGTGGAACTTATGTTGCACTTGTGTCGAAACGGTTACGTGTCACATTATGAGTTGTGGAACTTCCACGGCGAGACAGCTTCTCAAGCTGTACAAGAAGTGGAAGCTGACAATGATGATGCTCAAGAGGTTGATATGATGGATGAGATGCTGGAAGCTATACGACCAGAGCTTACAGAAGATACTCAAACAGCAGAGGTTAAAGAGTTCTTCAAACATCTCAAAGATACTGCATGAACACACTAAAATGTCAATCCTCAATTTTGTGACTAGACTTATGGCAATTAAGTCTAAGTTCTTCTTTTCTAACAATTGTTACAACATGCTCATCGATTTGTTCAAAGATGCTCTTCCACAACCCAACAAAGTGCCTAAGGATATGTACAACTCGAAGAAAATTCTTTCTGGTCTCGGGATGAAGCACGAAAAGATTGATGTGTGTCCGGACAACTGCATGCTTTTCTGGAGAGAGCATGCCAATGAGAACAAATGTTTGAAATGTGGTCAACCGAGGTTTGTCGAAGTTGTTAATAACGATGGTAATACAGTGACGACGGAAGTCGCACGTAAGCAGCTTCGTTACTTACCTGTGACACCGAGGTTGAAGCGGCTGTTCCTTTCAAAAAAAACGGCCAGACACATGAGATGGCACAAAGAAGGTGAGCGTGAGAACAATGGAGTCATGACGCACCCGTCCGATGGTGAGGCATGGAAGGCTCTGGACCGGTTCGACCCAGAATTTGCTCGTGAAGCGAGAAATGTTCGCATCGGGTTGGCGACAGATGGGTTCACGCCGTTCAGCACAAACGCCGCACCATACTCCTGTTGGCCCGTCTTTGTCATTCCGTACAATCTTCCGCCGACCTTTTGCATGAAGAATGAGTTTATGTTTCTTAGCCTCATTGTACCTGGGCCAGATCATCCTGGGTCACGTCTCAACGTGATGTTGAAACCGTTGATCGAAGAGTTGAAAATGTTGTGGACAGGAGTCGAAGCGTACGACTGTTACAAGAAACAGAAATTCAACCTCCGAGTTGCTTATTTGTGGTCCGTTCATGATTTTCCGGCATACGGCATGTTTTCTGGATGGAGCACTCATGGTCGGTTGACGTGTCCGATATGTGCCTCGGACACCGATTGCTTTCGACTTACCCATGGAGGCAAGATATCTTACTTCGATTGTCATAGACGTTGGCTACCTCCGAATCACTTGTTTAGACAACAGAGGAATGTCTTCAGAAAGAACACCGTTGTCACTAAAGGACCACCGAAACGTCTTGACGGGTCAGAAATATCTGATATGTTGGACAAATTGGTGCCAGATGAAGGTCGTCCTGGATATTTCGAAGGTTACGGAGACAAACACAATTGGACTCACATATGTGGACTTTGGGAGTTACCGTATGTGAAGTCGTTGATTCTAAGGCACAACATTGATGTTATGCATCAAGAGCGTAACATGGCCGAATGTATCATAAGCACATGCATGGACATGACGGGCAAAACAAAAGACAATTTAAAGGCTCGAAAGGATCTTGCCGAGCTTTGTAACCGTCAAACTCTTGAGCTCTCCGAAAATGGTGGTAAACCACGCGCTCCTTTCTGTCTTCGACCTAAAGAGAAAAAAGAAGTTCTCGAATGGTTGCAAAGGTTGAAATTCCCAGATGGTTACGCAGCTAGTCTGAGACGAGCCGTGAATGTGAAAACGGGAAAGCTCATTGGGTTGAAGAGTCATGATTATCACATAATCATGGAAAGACTTCTGCCTGTTATGTTTCGAGGCTATTTTGACGATGCAGTGTGGAAGGTGTTAGCCGAGCTTAGCCACTTCTATAGGCAACTCTATGCTAAAGAAATCACGCCAGAGATGATGACTAAATTGGAAAAGGAGGTTCCGGTACTTTTGTGTAAGATGGAAAAAAATTTTCCTCCGGGATTTTTCAATCCAATGCAACATCTCTTAATTCATCTTCCATTTGAAGCGAAAGTGGGCGGTCCCGTGCAATATAGGTGGATGTATCATATTGAAAGATCACTTAGATATCTGAAACCAATGGTTGGTAACAGGGCAAGGGTTGAAGGTTGCATCGCCGAAGCTTTTACTCTTAAGGAAGTAGGATACTTCTCAAGTGTTTACTTTGCAGAGGAAAACAATGTTAATACTTCGGTAATGCGATACAATATAGATGAGCAACCTCCTTGTAGCGATCTCTCCATTTTTGCAACAAGAGGCACTACTGTTGGTAGTTACACTTCGTATGATGTTAGCGAAAAAGAAAGGCGTGCTGCATTCTTCTACATGTACGCTAATATGGAAGAAATGAATGAATATTTCAAGTAAGTGTTTCTCCTACACTTATGCTTTTCACCATCTTTTCCGACACATGTATTCTAATAGGTTCTCTTTGTCGTGTAGTATGTTCGACAAGCAAAATTGGAGACATAGACATCAACCCACGAGCAAGCAAATAGAACATATTCGACGGGAAGGAATAAACGGGGGATCTAATTTTCTCTCCTGGTTTCGAGATCATGTAACGTTTTCTCGATAACTAATCAATGTTAACAATGTTTTCTTATAACTTAAGAATGCTTACGTTTTCTAATAATTCCATATCTTGGACAGTGCCAAAAAGATGCCAACGTCCATGAAGATTTGCGACAACTATCCCGTGGAGTGGTTAATGTTAGAAGCTATGGTCGATATGACGTCAACGGCTATCGATTCCGTACAACTCAATTTGAATCTCTTCGTCCTCTCGCGGCAACATGTAATACCGGAGTTGTGATGAGGGCAATCGATTCGCAAGATCATGAAACGCAGTACTACGGGATTATTAAAAAAATCCTTGAATTCACTTTTGTCGCAAACAAGCCAATTCGAGCGGTATTCTTTGACTGCGAATGGTTTGATTCCATTCGTGGAATTCGAGTAAACGAATTTGGCATGGTCGAAGTAAAACACAAGGAACGGTTGAAAGGATTCGATTCATTAGTTCTTGCACACCAAGTAGAGCAAGTGTACTATCTACCTTATCCATGCAATAAATTCAAAGCTTGGTGGGTGGTACATAAGGTGAATCCTCGTGAGCGGTTATACGCTCCAGGAGATGATGATTATCACGACGAAGCTGAGGTTGATTGTGTCTACCAAGAGGAAGAGTTGCCAGACTCCTTCTCAGTCGAGCCCGGTGTAGGACTCGATAACTTAGTTGGAGACGCTCAAGATATCGAGGCTGGCACGGAAGCGGAAACGGAATCAGAATCAGAATCTGAAGATATCGATGACATAGTCGAACCTGCTGATTTGCGCAAACGAAAACGATATGCGCAACAAGAAGATCGATGGGCTGGTTTAAGGAGTAGGGTGCATGATCGTGATGTTGATGAATTTTGAAGTAACGTTTTATTCACTAATCTAACATTAATTTTGTATATTATCTTTGTATATTAATCATTTATTCCTTGCAATAGGATGTCGTCAAAGGGGAAGGGGAAGGGGAAGCCAGTGAGAGGGTTTGAGCCGCCAGCAGACCCTTGCTCAGGGAGCTCGTTCCGTTCTAGTCGACGTGAGCTCTTTCTGGCACACGCTCCACCCTCAGCTGTCGTGTGCTTTCAGCGGAGAGAGGTAAACTTTAGTTACTATAAAGTTATTTTTGAAATTGCAATTGTTATTAATTATTAATAAAGTCATTCCTTTTGTGCAGTCTGGCTCAGAGACTTCTGAGTCTGAGTCAGAGTCTGAGGCTAGGGGGCCGCTACAGGAGCCTGACTCAGAGGCTAGGGGGCCCTCTAGCGCTAGCCTCCCTTCGGAGCCGGCTAGCGCTAGCCTCCCTGGGCAGCCCTCTACCACTAGCCTTCCTGGAGGCTCCGGGGGGTCTGCAGAGCCTTCAGGGTCACAGGACGCGGCAGCGTCGCAGCAGAGGCGACGGACGAGGAGGACCCACTTTGTGGCTCCTCCTCCGGTTACTACTCAGCGGACCACGATCCGTCCCGTTGGAGACAGGTATAAAAACTGTAAATAGTATACTAAATATTAGATGTTGTTTTTCTTTACTTAATGATTTAATATATTTTGTAGATGTTGGTACGACTTCTCGTTCACGGGGGCCGAGAAGCACCACAGGCAGGTTAACAGTGTCCTCGGTGCTATCGTCAAGTTGCAATACCCCGATGTAATTGACGGTTTTCCTGCCCTGTCGTGGGATGACTACGCTCGGGTCTCTCACCCGGTGCACGGCACGGTTCAGGGAGCCGTGTGGCATGATTTTATGGTAAGTTTAACTGTTTCGTTTTTTCAACTCCTTTGAATTCTTAATTGCATATCACTTAAATATTTGTTTGCTTAAAGTTGAGGTACCAAGTAGAGGAGCCGGGCATGGAGGACCACGCGAGACGCGTGTTCCATTACAACGCTCGGAAGCTCACGACGGCGGCGTTGTCATACGCCGGGATTCAGGCCGTCAACGCTTACTACAAGCGGCACCCCCGGGAGCAGGAGCAGGAGCAGCAAAGGGGTGTCTTTAGGAAGGACTCGGACTCCTACTTGACAGAGGAGCAGTACGCGGAGGTAAGTTTTTAATATTGTTAAATATTTACAATATCTACGTATGTTAACCGCGTTGATGAAAATGAAATATGTGCAGGTTAGTATTTCCTGGTTACAGGGTAACATCGAGGCGTACTTAGCTCTCTGTCGGTACTGGGCCAGCGACGCTTTTATCAACAAGTCCACGAAGGCTAGACAGTGCCGCATGGGGTCCGAGGGCAAGCACAACTATGGCGGTGACGGCTACTTGCGTTTGGCTAAACGCATGGTAAGTACCTTTTTATTTTATTTATGTGTTCTTAATATATTATTTATCTCACTAACACGGATGTACAGGAGCGAGAGCTGGGTCATGAGCCGACCCCGACCCAGGTTTGGAAGAGAGGTCACAAGGGAAGTGACCCTTCTCAGCCAGGGCAGTGTAGTCAGGTCGCAGCCGACCGACTGGTAAGTTTTCGAAATTCATCAATTTCATTATAACTAATACTATTATTGACATACTTACAAGATTTATTTGTTTTGTAGACAAAGTACGCGCAGGAGGTCGCGAAGATACACGGTGCGGATTATGATTGGGAAAGCGTGCCGATCGACCCCCAAGCCGCGTACGCAAGCGGAGGCGGGAAGGCCCACGGACGGTGTGTTCTTCGTGTGTTTCATTTCTTTTTCAATTAATCTTCTTCTACTTAGTGTTTTCATTCTTTTGCAGGTTTGCCATTTTCGATGGAGTTGTCGACTCGAGGTCGACGCGACCTTTGAGAGGCGCTTCATCGTCGCAGGCTTCGACCGCTGGGACTAGTGGTCGTCTCTCGCAGACGCAGCTGGAGCTCCAGGCCATGAGGGAGTCGCTGACGCAAACTCAGGCAGAGCTGGAGAGGACGAGGGAGGAGCAGCAGAGGACGGCCTTAATGATGGCCCAGATGCAAGCAACGATGGCGGTAAGTAATTTAAAGTACCGTAGTTAAATTTCACAGCACTTAATAACATATATCTGCTAATATCTTGCAATGGCAGGCTCTTGCTCGACAAAGCGGTCAGGACATCCAGATTCCTACGCTTCCGCCACAGCAGACACCGGAGCAGGTAATATTGTCTATACCTAGGAGTTTGATTCCCTTTTCATTATGTTAAAAAGTTATTTGCATCACATTTAATCCTAATTATGATTCTTTTGCAGGGTTCCGGAACGCGTCGAGATCCCGGAGGCAGTGGAGGGGGTAGCGTGTAGACACTGGAGCAGGTGAGAAACTCTCTTTAAGTGTATCTAATCAAGCTTTAGTAGTTTTTGGCCATGGTAGAAATGATTAGTATATAGTGAATAAGTTGTCAGTGCTTCCATTTAACAAAAGGGCTAGTGATTATCGCTGATGTTTCCTTCTTATGTCGAAACTGATGTTCACTGAGTTAACAAAGGGCTAGTGCTTCCATTTAACTAGTGATATAGTACATTACTTCATTTGAAACTACATCATGCTTCCTTCTTTTGTCACTGATGTTCTTGGCCTCTTATGTTATCACTGAGTTGACATTGATGCTTACTAGTGATTATGTTTCTTTTGCAGGGATCCGGAACGTGCCGAGAAGATCCCGGAGGTAATGGAGGGGCTAGCGTGTAGCCCGGTGGTTGTTGATGTTGATTGTTGCAAATTGTGTTGTTGTTGATGTTTTGAACTATATATTGAAACTGTTATGTTGTGTATGATATTATTTGTTTGTTCTGTGTTCTCACCATCGAGCGAGGTAGTCAGTTTCTGTTTTTAAAAAAAAATCGAAAACTTAACTTACGTCGGCTACGGGCAGGCCGACGTAAGTTAGCCCAGGTTAACTTACGTCGGTCAGGCCATACCGACGTAAGTTAAACCACTAAACTTATGTCGGTTTGCCCTGGCCGACGTAAGTTACAGCACTTTACTTACGTCGGCCTGCCCAAGCCGACGTAAGTCCTCAGGCCCAGCCCAAGGCCCATCTCGACACTTAACTTACGTCGGCTTCCGCAGACCGACGTAATTAAGTTAACTTACGTCGGTGGCCGACGTAAGTCACCTTAATTACGTCCAAATGCCTACGTCGGCTGAAAGCCGACGTAATTAAGGGAAAACCGACGTAATTAAGTTACTTACGTCGGTTTAAGCCTTACTTACGTCGGCTTTGGCCGACGTAAGTGACCGTTATTCCTGTAGTGTCGGTTATGAGTAGAGTTGCTTCGCGCATGAAATTCCTTTTATACAGTTAATTATTCCTTGTGCACTTGTGCTACGTTGCTCTATATGGCCAGGTGCATCACCTCGAAGCAGATCCATCGAGTTTCATCGAGTATTCACGCCAGAATACAATTTTTCCCCAACCGCCGGTCCTTCCCTCCTCGGTCCATCGGCTCTACCATTCTCCAAGCCATTTCTCTCCTTCCTATGGTCAGATTCTTGTTCCCCATGCTTCCATGAATCTTTCCGAGGTCTTCCCGATCAGTTTCACCAACCGGAGGGCTCGGCCGACATGGCCGAAACCCTAATCGCCGCCGTCGCCGTCGCGCTGCCATTTCCGGCCACCTATCGCCGTCAAGCACTGTACCACCATGTTCCTCGTCTGATTTTAGGTGGGGGCGGCAAGATTGGAGTGCCGCAGTGCCCTGGATTGGGCTGCGGCAAGGGGCCGCCGTCAGGCGCCACCGCGCGCCGTCGAAACCGACGGTGTTGCGAGGTAGAAGACGAACCCCGCGGGCCCCGGCTGTCAGTCAAAGAAGTGGCGCGCCCGGATCAGCTGTGGCTTGGGGTTCATTCGTGACCATGTGGTTAACCCAGTAACCTTCCGTGTTGCCGCCCAGCGATTGGTCCATTTTAAATCCGTGGGCCCCCCTTGATTATTCAAACATTTCCCATTTGAAATTTATTCCAGATTTAGCCCCAACTCGGAAAATGTATAACTTCTAGGATACTTTTCCAAAAATTCCCAAAATTTTTTGGTTAGAACCAGCATGAAGAGTACTTTCTAGTGCTGAACTTGGATTTGTATGAAAGCCCATATGAATTTCTCCATAATTCAAATAAAAAATTCTTATAGAATTAATTCCTATAGTTCTGCTGTTTGGAAAAATACCAAATTTTTCCATAACCTTCATTTGAATATCCTTGAACTCCAGTAAGAATTTCAGTGTCATTAGACTTCATTTACATGGTCTGATCACCTGTGTATTCTCTATGCACACAAAAATAGTCAAATTCATTTATAGTTTGTACAGAAACTTGTACAAACTTCTAAATTGAATATCTCTCAGTATAAAGCTTCAAAATTTGTCAAACCAACTTTTTTGGTTTTCTATTTATCCAAACTAACCAGAACAACAACCCAATCCTCATGAAAATCCCTAGATTTTCCTGTATAGTTCTTTAGAGCAAATTCATGTTTGATTTTTATCTGATGATTAAATTCATAGAAAACTATGAAATTTTTTCAAAGTGTTCTTTATTAAGTTTCAGAATTGGTGTAAAAGTTTCAGCTTCATTGGACTTTATCAACCTAGTTCAATCTGAAGATTTTCCTAACTGGTCATAGAATAACCCAAAAACAATAGAAACATTTCAGTAAATTATCCCAACTTGTAAATTCAATATCTCATAGTATAATACTTAGAAAATTATGAAACAAATTTTACTATAACCAGTGAGACCCTCTCTATAATGTAAAACCACTGGTAGCCATGATAGACCTCCAGAATTACAACCAAAATTCAGAGAATTCTTTTATTTGTTGGAATTTTAGAGACAACAAGCTTTCTGGAGCATCTCCCATTTTAGGTACAGATCTTCCACATAGTACCTAGTGTCCCCTGTAAAATTTCCAGAACCATTAGGCTTAAGTTCATACACTTAACTATCTTTCCTTTGAACTATAGTATAATACCGGTATTGATTAACTTGCATAATTCTTTGCATATCGATTAGTTTCCGAGCTTAAGAGGACCCCGGAGCTACTTCAAGTCTTCCCTCTGGAGATTAACTTTGATACTGTCTCACAACTAGGCAAGCCCCGGTTTGCATTTAAGCGCTATTACAAAATTTTGATTTGTATCACCTATGTCTAGGGTGAGTATTGTGCATTAGGGCTAAGGTGATTGAAAACCCACTTGCATGACCAGATCAACCTATGGAGTATTTTGTTAGTTGTCAAGTCATCGTGTAGACTATGCTATGCTAAATGTCGTATAGGATTCGGTAGAAGTCGGGTAGTTGGAATCTACTCGCATGGCTAGGACTTTTTTTCCACGGGATTGGTTCAAAGAAAATGGAGTAGTAATCAGAAAATGAGATCGGGCAGGGGCGTAGGATGCAGCAAGACGTGGTCTTGTGTGCATATCCTTGCATGTGTCGGTTAAGGACCGGCCCGTATGCCGCCCTGCTGAGAAAGTTTGAACTATACCGGAGTCATACCGGATATATGGGGTCTAGGAAACCGATGTACCTTGGGTAGCTTTTGTTGTGACTTTTTCGATCGCCTCAGGCTTTCGGCCGCAGCACAGTAGACGGAAACTTGCTCACGACATCTTCACAGCGGAAGGGTGCACCGTTAGTGGGGATACTGTCCTAGACAATTGAATCGATTCAACTTGGGCGGAACTTGAGAAAGGTGGCTGCGTACGACGTCCGTGGAGTGCACCGATGTGACTTCCCGAGTATCATTGATATGAATCACCTTCCTCGCGGATATGAGTACCACTTGTTCACTGAGTTGTGACGTAGTTAAATACTTGCACTTGAGATGAGAATTAATTGCTGCTGTTATAAACATTATATTATCGTGGTATTGCTATGTTGTATGTATTAGTATAGTGCTCACTAAATTTATTTTCCACCTTGGGCATGCAGCATCGTGACGAAGTGTTTCTTGTTTGATCGTGGATTTACGATGTTGCCCCGCACCATGGTTTAAGCTGCTGCTATAAATCTGAAAATAAGGACTCACATTTAGGCGAGTCCATTATACAAATCTGCCATCCTATGTTTATGTATTACCCTCATATAGAGTTTCATGTTTAGGTGAGACGGTTAAGTCTTGTTGAGCCTTCATGCTCACGGTTACTATATAAGTTGTTTTGCACGTACTAACCTCTATTCTTATGATTATGGTTGTCCGATGAGACTCGGGACTCCCCGAGTAATATACTCATGTGGGAACCATGCCACTGCTGTTTGGTTTTCGTGGCTAGTGAGGAGCGTCCGTGGGTCGGACGGCTTCTCTTTTGCTTATTAGATTGGAGTACGAGAGTTGTAATCTTATCTTCCACTATAGTTTATTTTTATAAACTATTTGTAAACTGAATATCTTTGTAAATTTCAGCAAATGATTCATGTAATACGCATTCCTTTACATGTGTGCTATTGGGTGTCTCATCGCACGGCACCACCCAATGCGATTCCTGGAAAGTGTGCACTCCGGTCCTCAAGACGTGGTATCAGAGCTGCATTGGGAATAGCATGCTTATAAAGGATTGTATTACAAGTAAAGCATAGGATACGGTGAGGATACGATACTAGGCCCACATAAGGACTATATTAGCATAAGTTATTAAGGTGGCAAAACTAACTTATGTGTTATTATATTCTGTAACGATGCTCCGATGTCAGGTAAGAGGTAAGGTACGCCACCGCAAGCGGATCAATTGCGGTAAGCTCACCATGCGAGAGGAAGCATGGAAATCTTTCCGTGGCTTTGCACGGAAGAGTCAATATGAGTCTCTGAAACTTTCCATGTTTCTGAGAACATATGACACGCGGTACCCCAGCGTGCTTCAAAGTTAGTGGGAGCCCCCGTTAGGTGGGACATAACCCGATGTGCCTCCTACTGGTGCAGCACTATGCAAAGACATGGGACCCCGACGGGTGGTAGAAAACCCGGTCATGTACCTCGAGACGTGGCTTAACTCGGGGCGGCCCGTATGGAATGATACGAGACGAATGTTTTTACTTTCATATATATTATTGTAAACTGTTCGCCCGTGCGGGCTGTGTCGTACGACACCATATGATTGATCAGTAGTTTGTGTGTAGTGACAGGTACACTAACCACGTGATCGTATTGCGTTTAGAAATCGTTTGCTAGTGAACGTCATTAAGGCCACCATTGAGACATATGCCGGAATATTGGCTTAGAATTTTTTCTTTGAGAGGCACGTAGTACCGACATATACTCCATTGATGCATTAACCACTTTTTTGTAAATGGAAATGAGAACATGTAAAAATACTTATATTAGCTATCAAGCTCTGAGTTTGAACTAAGTTTTCAAATTTGGAGTAGGTTTTGAAGCCACCAATTCAAAAACAGGGTGTTCTGTTTTCTACCGTAAAAAGACCCGACTTTGAGAAAACATATGTCCCAGTAGAAAAGTCCAATGAATGTGTAACATACATGGATGGAAAGTGTAGGAAGTCCTTTAAAACTGTGTTCAACTCCAGAACTGAATTTCCCTCTAACCTGTTCAAAATTTCAAAGTTCCAAACTCTGCCAAAACTGGACAGAAACTGGAACCCTTTCTGGACTCCTGATTGTTTTCACCATATCTCACTCTAGAAAATTCGAACCAGATCGTGCAAGACATTTCTTGAATCTTTTTAATATTTATTACAAATTTTTAGTTTGTGGTTTTTGTAAATTCTGCTGTTTTATATCTGGAAATTGTGGCCCAAATTCAGCATAAACAAAGGAGATGCTGTCAAAATTTTCCAGAAAAAACTGTCAGGTTTACAATACCATATCATGTCAACCAGAAATGATCTGAAGGCAAACCAATAATTTTTGTGAAGGCCTCGAAGTGTACGTCAACTTTGTAGTTCACCTCAAGATCTGATTCTGCCATTTACTGGGTTAAATTTATGTTTGAGTACAAACTGGTCCGGTTTCAACAGAAACTTTATCGGTTTGACATTTTGGTCTTGTTATGAATCTGGTCCTCGAATTCACTTCGAGAAATGTCGTAACGGACCAGTTGCCGATACTCAACTATTTACCAGTGGAATTTATGGTTTGACTCACTCGAACCACTTTTCTTTTATGGCCATGTTTATGTCATATTAAAGATAAAAGTGTGTTTTCGCACGATAACGCGCATAACGTCCCGTCGCGACCAACAATAGTTGAAATGAACTTCGATCCATGGAGTTCATTATTTTGGAACTCGCTATTGTAACATTCGTCCAGGGATGATGTATTATGTATAAAGTTTATACTTTATCAAGATATGACCGTTATGCAAATTTGGTTATCAATACACACACTATTGTTTTCATCCTAGTGTGATCTTGCAATATCACGTCTCATGTTTGATTAATGACTGTAACTGCATAATGGTGCGCACTCGCACAACATACTAGGTTGGTGGTTCAATTCAGGAAAGGGATGACACCCGAGAGCCGGAACAGCTGGCGCAACAGCCACCTCCATCTCCGCTTACATTGGCGGATGATATTGCAGCCATGCTGGGTTCGCACGATGAGCGGACCGAACTGCTGCAAACCCTCAGGCAGATTACGTCCAATCAAGGGGGGCGTCAAGCCGAAGGCAATCCTCAACCTCAATAAGCAACCTATCAAGAATTCTTGGTGACTGCGCCCCCCCCCCCCCCCCCCCCCCCCCCGTGTTCAGTGGTGATGGTGAACCTCTAGATGCGGTCCATTGGCTCCGCACCATTGAAGCTAAGTTCGGACTGCTGCAGTGCAGTGACCCTATGAAGGTTTTATACGCGGCACAACAACTACATGGTATCGCTGGTGCTTGGTGGGCGAACCACATTGCCACCTTGGCCGCCGGACAGCAAGTCACTTGGACAGAGTTCCGTAAGGCATTCCATGCCTATCATGTTCCTCCTGCCATTGTGAGAAGGAAGCTTCAGGAATTTCTTGATTTGAAGCAAGGAGAAAGGAGTGCTCAAGAATAGTCCAAAGTCTTTGTTAATCTGGCGCAATATGCGTCGGAGTATGTGAGTACGGAGGATCAGAAGCGAGAGTATTTCTACCGGGGTCTAAGCCCCATGTTGAAACACAAGCTTGCGTTGTTAAATCACGGCTCGTTCAACTCTATGCTTAATGCCGCGATTACGCAAGAGGATGCCACACGTGAGCGGATCGCAGAAGAGTCAAAGAAGAGACTTGCTGTGCAGGACAGCACACATAATGTTCCTCAAAAATACCGTGTGGTGTACCGATCACCGTCCGGTCAGATATGGCAGCCGGCTGCACAACCGAGTTCGTATCGGAGTCGGCTGTTCGAAGTATCATATTTTCAACCACCATTACATCAGCAGCAAGAACAGTCCCAAATTGTTGCTGGGGCATCTATCTCACAGAGAGACGCAGGACAATTCAGGCCTCAAGTCAGCGGGCCGTTGAATCAGTATGGGTGCTTCACATGTGATCGTGTTGGGCACTATACCAAGGATTGCCCAGAGAAGATCTTGAGCAGCAGGCAAGTACCAGTACAACGGTGCATTCAGTCCCGTATTCAACCAGAGAAGACAGCACGGCAAACCGGAAGTGTTCAACACATAGCAACCGAGTGTGTTCCAGAGGGAGCACCGGTGTTAGCGGGCATGTTTGCTATCAAAGACATACCCGTCCTCATACTCTTTGATTCTGGTGCTACCCAAAATTTTGTCAGTAAATCATGTGTGGATCAGCACCAATTGTCCACCAATACTTCCAAGAAAAGTTATCTTTTAAGCTCACCGGGTGGAAGTATCTCAGCTTGTCAGATTGTTCCCCGAGCAGCTTTATGTTTGGGGGAAAATATATACAACGTCGCTGATTATATTGGATGGACAGAAGATCGATGCAATTTTGGGGATGTCATGGTTGAACCATCACGGTGCCGTTCTTAATATCGGTACCCGGACTATCCATACTTACTCTCCGATGCACGGACAACACGAGCTGTTTTTGGACAGTTTGTAGCAGGACAGTACAACTGCATATAACAGGGAAGCAACTAAACTTGAACATATTCCGGTGGTCCGTGAGTATCCTGATGTGTTTCCCAATGATTTACTGGGCATGCCGCCCGAACGTGACGTTGAGTTCAAGATTGAACTTGTACCGGGAACCGCACCAATTTCTCGAAGATTGTATCGAATGGCGCCTAATGACCTAGCTGAATTAAAGGAGCATTTGAAAGACCTTCTGGACAAGGGTTTTATTCGCCCAAGCTCGTCACCATGGGGCTGCTCGGCGCTGTTTGTCAAGAAGAAGGATGAAACATTGCGGTTATGCGTGGATTATCAACTGCTCAATGCCGTGACTATAAAGAACAAGTACACGCTGCCCCGCATTGACATTTTATTCGATCGACTTGGTTGTGCGAGGTTGTTCTCAAAGATGGATCTTCGGTCCAGATATCATCAAATGAAAATCCGGCCGGAGGATATACCGAAGACGGCATTCTCGACGAGATACGGATTATACGAGTATCTTGTCATGTCTTTTGGCTCACCAATGCTCCAGCTCACTTTATGTATCTCATGAATTCGGTATTCATGCCGGAGTTGTAAAAATTCATCGTGGTCTTTATCGACGACATATTGATTTATTCCAACTCAGAGAAAGAGCATGCTGAACATTTGCATATTGTGTTGCAGCGGTTGAGAGATCACAAGTTATACGCAAAATTCAGCAAGTGTGAATTTTGGATCAGCCAAGTGCCATTCTTGTTACACATTATTTCAGCTGAGGGCATCGCTGTGGACCCAAGTAAAATTGTTCTAGTACTCAAATGGCAATCTCTGAAGTCAGTACATGAAATCCAAAGTTTCCTCAGTTTAGCGGGATATTATCGGTGGTTCATCCCAAGCTTTTTAAAAATCGCTAAGCCGATGACGGAGCTGCTGAAAAAGGAAACCAAATATATTTGGAGTTCAGCTTGTGAAGAAGCATTCAAGACATTAGTACATCACCTTACAACAGCCCCGGTTCTTGCTCAGCCGGACATGACAAAACCGTTTGACATTTATTGCGATGCATCTGGCATCAGACTTGGCTGTGTTCTTATGCAAGAAGGACAGGTAGTCGCGTATGGATCTCACCAACTCCGAAACCACGAGCAGCACTACCCGACTCATGACCTTGAGCTCGCTGCTGTGGTATTGGCATTAAAAATTTGGAGGCATTACATTCTTGGAAATCTTGTACACCTCTACACCGACCACAAAAGTTTGAAGTATATCTTCACTCAGAAGGAACTGAACATGAGGCAACAAAGGTGGCTTGAGTTGATCAAGGATTATGAGATCGAGATTCATTATCATCCCGACAAAGCTAATGTGGTTGCCGATGCGCTTAGTCACAAATCTCATGTCAATAACTTAACCCACACGCCTATGGAAGAGGATGAACCGAGTCTATACATGGTTCCATATGGATTTTTATACAATCTTGCTCTCATTCCGACAATCTGAGATGATATTATTGAAGCTCAAAAGAAGGACAAGGGCATGTCACACATACGAGGAAGAGTGGAAAGCGGGGAGGTAAAAGTTTCCGGAAAGATGATCAGGGTACAATATGGTTCAAGGACCGAATAGTTGTACCCCAAGATGTTAAGCTTCGAAAGAAAATATTGGATGAAGCTCACATGTCAAAACTTTCTATTCATCCGGGCAGCAATAAAATGTATCAAGATTTAAAGACCAAGTTTTGGTGGACACGGATGAAGCGGGAAATAGCGAAAGACGTATCCGAGTGTGATACGTGTCGGCGAGTGAAGGCCGACCATATGAAGAAAGCGGGACAGCTGACACCGCTGAATATTCTGGCATGGAAATGGGAGGATGTGATTATGGATTTCATCGTTGGATTGCCACTCACATTCCGGAAGCATGATTCGATTTGGGCGATAGTCGATCGACTAACCAAATCAGCACATTTCATTCTGGTAAATGTCGGATTCAATGACAGGAAATATGCGGAGTTGTACATATAAAGAATCGTGTGTCTACACGGCATTCCTCGCACGATTATTTCAGATCGAGGCTCGCTGTTTCCCGCTCGTTTCTGGGAGCAGATGCACGCCTCGTTGGGTACTAAACTGATTAGAAGCTCCGCATATCACCCCCAGACCGATGGACAAATCGAGAGTGTGAACCAAGTCCTTGAAGACATGTTGCATGCATGTGCCATCCACCACGGTTAAAATTGGGACGATCATTTTCCGTTGGCGGAATTCTCGTACAACAACGGTTATCAAGTGAGTATCAAGATAGCACCATATGAAGCTCTCTATGGCTGAAAATGTTGCACCCCACTGAATTGGTGCGAGTCCGGCGAAAGAGTGACATCCGGATTGATCTAGTCAACAAAGCCGAGGAACATGTTAGGATCATTCAAGCAAATCTAGGAGCGGCTCAATCTCGACAGAAAAATTATGCGTACAAGCGGCGTTGCCCACTGCAATTTGATGTCGGGAATCATGTGTACTGCCGCGTGTCACCGATGAAAGGAATTCACCGGTTCAGAGTAAAAGGAAAGCTAGCTCCCCGATTTATTGGCCCGTTTGCTATCACAGAGAAGTGCAGTTCTGTGGCTTATCGATTGGAATTACCGGCATCTCTCACTGGTATACACGACATTTTCCACGTATCTCAACTCTGGAAATGTCTCAAGTTCACAGCTGCAGTCCACACCGACGACATCGGCAAATTGCAACCGGATTTGACGTACTCCGAACATCCGGTTCAGATTCTCGACGAGAAGACTCGAACAACGCAGAACCGCACGCTTTGGTTCTATAAAGTGTTATGGAGAAACCATACTGTTGAAGAAGCGACTTGGGAATCCGAACAATATCTCTGCTCCAACTATCCGGATTTCTTATAGTCTCACATTCGGTAATTTCTCTCCTACTTTCGTCTCTTCATTGTAATCTCGGGACGAGATTCTTTTAAGGGGGGGGGGTGTAAAAGTCCTAATTTTCATAATTCAAAGTTCAGTTAGGACACTAATTTCCATAATTCAAAGTTCAGTTAGGACAAAAATTTTGAATGATAAAAAGCAATAAAAAGGAAATGAGAAAAACAACTAAATTCAAACTCCAAATGACGGAATTCAAAAAAATAAACTTAGCTACTGTTTAAATGAAGTTAACATGAAGATTTGTTTTGAACAATGGATTCCAGATATTCCAAATAGCATCCCTGCAAACTTTCATAATTTTTGAAGCAAGTTTGCTATTTAATTCAATAGCTACATTGAATTCAACTCAAATTCAAATTCAAGTTTGAATTTAAATGAAACTTTGTCAAATCAAATATGGGAATTAAAAATCCAATTCTATATGATTAATCCAGCCATACCACAAATATCTAGCAAATTTTGGAATGAATTAGGTGGTAGAATTGATGGGGAAAGGATGAGGAGGAGGTGGAACCCACTTGTCATCCAAAGCAAAGTGCTGTTTTGGCTCTCCAAGTGACACCACATGCCATGCAGTGTCCAGGCAGCTGCTTGCACTGTTGTGGTCGACTCCAGCTGCCCCCAGCACGACCTTGCCTCCTCCTTATCTCCCCTCCATGGCCCTGAGCTGACCACTTCTTCACCTTCAAGTTTCCAGCGCCATATTTGCTTCTCTCCCGTTTCCTCCTCTGTCCAGCCGATTTGCAGCAAAGGTACTCCGTGTTGAGCACTTTGCTTTGCCTCTATTCACTCCCCAAGCTCTTGCTCAGCTTTGTGATCAAGTTCTTGCACAGCTAGGCCATCCCCGAAGCTGTTAACATCGAAACCAAGGCCGCTGGAAATCTCCCCTGTTTTGCCGCGCCTCTGCTCATCGTCGACACGACGATACGGCCATCATCTTGCCTCGGTCCTAGAAGGAAAAAGGTTCGCCTACTCATGCTCTAGCCGCTCGTAAAGTTTCATCCCATGCCATGCCTCCTAGCCCCCGTATTTGCTTTTCTTCCGACAAACTTCGGTTATGAGTAGAGTTGCTTCGCGCATGAAATTCCTTTTATACAGTTAATTATTCCTTGTGCACTTGTGCTACGTTGTTCTATATGGCCAGACGCATCACCTCGAAGAAGATCCATCGAGTTTTATCGAGTATTCACGCCAGAATACAATTTTTCCCCAACCACCGGTCCTTCCTTCCTCGGTCCATCGGCGCTACCATTCTCCAAGCCATTTCTCTCCTTCCTGTGGTCAGATTCTTGTTCTCCATGCTTCCATGAATCTTTCCGAAGTCTTCCCGATCAGTTTCACCCACCGGAGGGCTCGACCGACATGGCCGAAACCCTAATCGTGGCCGCAGCCGTCGTGCTGCCATTTTCGGCCACCTATCGCCGTCAAGGACTGCACCACCGTGTTCCTCGTCTGATTTTAAGTGGGGGCGGCAAGATTGGAGTGCCGCCGTGCCCTGGATCGGGCTGCGGCGAGGGGCCGCCATCGGGCGCCGCCGCGCACCATCGAAACTGAGTGTGTCGCGAGGTAGAAGACGAACACCGCGGCCCCGGCTGTCAGTCAAAGAAGCGGCGCGCCCGGATCAGCTGCGGCTTGGGGATCGCTTATGACCACGCGGTTAACACATTAACCCTCCGTGTTTCCGCCCAACGCTTGGTCCATTTTAAACCCGTGGGCCGCCCTTGATTATTCAAACATTTCACATTTGAAATTTATTCCAGATTTTGCCCCAACTTGGAAAATCTATAACTCCTAGGATACTTGTCCAAAAATTCCCAAATAAATTTTGTTAAAACCAGCATGGAGAGTACTTTCCAGTGGTGCACTTGGATTTGTATGAAAGCCCATATGAATTTCTCCATAATTCAAATAAAAAAATTATTATAGAATTAATTCCTATAGTTCTGATCTTTGGAAAAATACCAAAATTTTCCATAACCTTCATTTGAATATCCTTGAACTCTAGTAAGAATTTTATTGTCATTAGACTTCATTTACATGGTCTGATCACCTGTGTATTCTCAATGCACATAAAAATAGTCAAATTCATTTAGAATTTGTACATAAACTTGTACAAACTTCTAAATTGAATATCTCTCAGTATAAAGCTTCAAAATTTTTCATTCTGGTTTGCTATTTATCAACACTAACCAGAAATACAACCCAATCCTCATGAAAATCCCTAGATTTTCCTGTAGAGCACTTTAAAGCAAATTCTTGTTTGATTTTTATCTGATGATTAACTTCATAGATGTAACACCCTCATTTTCATGCATGATTCCCTACATACATTCATATACATGTTTAAAATTGACCCACATCAAGAGGAATGAGTTTAAAATTGATTTGGAACAAAACCGCACTTAAGATGCTAAAAAGTGCGGACTAGTCCGATTTTAGTGAGGACTACTACGATTTCTCTTTGACTAAAATCAAACTTGTCCGTTTTTCCTGCAGACTAGTCCGATTTTTCCTCTGGACATTTTTGGACTTGTCCGATTTTGTGCGGACTAGTATGATATTCCAAGAATCCTTGAAAATTTGCTAAGTTCCTGGACTTGTCTGGACTAGTCCAGTGTCCCAGCGGACTTGTCTGATTTCTCTCTGACAAAAGTTGGACTTGTCCGATTTTTGGCCAGACTTGTCCGATTTCTTTCTGACTAACTTCGGACTAGTCCGATCCTTTCCGGACTTGTCTGATATTTTGCGACTCTGAGTTGATCTTTTGTTTTACGACTTGTTTCTTGGGTTTCACATTAAGTGGGCCTAGGGACGTCGTGCCTAACTCTTTTAGAGCCCATGTGAGACTCTAAACCGGCCCCTACTCCTCTCAAACTCGAAATCCATCTAACCCTAGCCTCCACCTCTATATAAACAACCCCACCCCTTGACTTGACATCTATTTGCCACTTTTCCACCTCACCCAAACCCTAGTTTGTGGAGAGCCACCACCAAGGAGGGAGGAGGAGATCCCAAGCAAGAAGAAGAAGAGGAGGAAACGAAAGAGGATCAAGATCTCCATCAAGTTTCGTTCTTCATCACCAATTCATCTCCAAGTTCATCATCAACCCTATATCATCAAGATCCAAGTGCTACCTCCAAGTTTCTTGATTCATTGGAGTCCTAAACACCTGGTATACCTTCTATTCTCTTTTCCTCACATGAATTCGACCCCTAATCTCCAAATTCACGTCGATCTAGAAAACCCTAGTTTGCTAGTTCTGCGAAGTGCGGACTAGTCCGGCCTTCTGCAGACTAGTCCGATTTTGCTGACTAAATTGTGTTGAATTAATTCTAAAAGTAGATCTAATCAACTCCAAACCTGTATAAACTTGTTAAAAGCTATTAGAACTAGTTATTGATCATTAAAAGCAATCTATTAACAAGATCCACCTTGCATTTGCATTAATCATGCATGTCATGTCATATTGAGTAATATATGTGCTCTCTTTGATTATGTTTCTTGTCTTGTATGTTTATTGTGCGGATTAGACGGATTTGTGCTAGAGAGTGCCGCGGAGGATCTCCAGCACCAGGAGTTTGAAGCCTTTGATCCTAATCAATCCCAAGAGCAAGGCAAGTGTCCTTGAAGCATATTGATCCTGTTTTGAAATAAATGTTTTGTTTTCAAAACTGCATGCTTGTGTCAATTTGATGGGAATCCTATGATAGGAAGTTTACTAGCTTTGTTTAATCACCCTTGTCACCTGGGATATATGGTATAGTGTCGGGATTGGATTTTTACCTTTTTGCTTCCCTTAAGTGATTGGGATGGAAGAACAACTACACTACTTAATTTAATTATGCATTAATGAGATTGTGGTTGGCATAAACTGGTTAATATGATATGGTAATGGGTGATCTAAGCAAGCCTGGTATGTGGATGGGTTGGATGTATGGTGGTTTTGCTTGCTTTAGATCTAAGGACCAGTTCAAGGAGTGACCATCCAGGATTTACAGTGCCACCACGAGGCCAAGTATGGATGCGGCGTAGCTGATTAATTAGGGCTTTGCCAGTTCTATTTTGACCATTAAGGATGCTCGGGGAAGGGGTAGTCAGATTCAGTTTGTTGATGATTAGTGGGACTACCCTGGGATCCGAATGGCTCAAGAGGGGGCCCTTGGTTGAAGATGTGCTCAGTTGGAGGTATCGCCACCGATGAAACCTCAGTGGGGTCTAAATAGGCTAGTAATCCCTTTGTAAAGGCTATTTTATGATCTCTTAGCCACACACCTAAGGAAGTGTGAGGCGGCATAATTGAGATTCTATAGTCATCGAAACGTGATGAAATCACAAACACGTTGTTAAAGCGGTACAACCTCTGCAGAGTGTGTCTAAAACTATCATGATAGCCGTGCTCCTAGTTATGAGCAACCTGGACCCTCACAAGATTAGAGCAGAATTAGGATTTTGGATGGGTATGGTTGGTATTATGGCTATGGATGGTTATGACTTAAATTCTGATATTGAATATGGTTATTGGAATATGATGATGGATATGGAATATGGACTGGTATTGTGATGACTATATGGTTTATGATGGGTTTACTTCACATACATATAATATATTGCTTTTCAAATGTTTTAATGTACTTTTCAGCACTTAGCCATTATTATATTCGTCATTTAAATAAGCTACATGTCATACTTTTCACACTTGTTGAGTACGACATGTACTCACTCTTGCAACCCCCCCACCCAACAGTTGCAGGTCAGGATTGGGAGTTTAATGGTGATAATGTGGAGTTCTAGGCCGTGTCTACCGTCAGATTTGTCTGTGGTGTTGCATGGAGCTGCGCTATACCCTATTGCTCATGCTGCCTAGCTATTTAGTTTGCTTATTTAGTTCATTTCTGCTGCATTAGTTGAACTTGCTATTAATATTCATTAGAGCTTGTATTCAATGATATAATGAATTGTGTAATAAAAGTACTTATTTATTAACTTGTGTTGTGGTAATTATCTGTATATTGTTTGTGATGCACTCGTGTATGTGTGTTGAACGTTCTGGGCACACATATGCGTTCACTTGGTTCATTTTCAGAATCGGGTGTCATGGATTGGTATCAGAGCCACGGGTTGACCGTAGGACGCAACCTAGATAGAATGTACACTTTAGAGCACATAGGAGCACTCAGGAATCGATGTGATTTTGGTTGGTGTGCTGGTTGCTATATATTGTTTGCTTGTGTGCTTAATAGAGGATTTTGGGATGCTTTAGCATTGCCATGTCCACCTAGGGTAGTTAGTTGTTTAGTTTCATATCCCTTGATGCATATAGTTGGGGACGTTTCTAAATTTTTATCTCTTGCTTTTCTCCAGATGATGAGGACTCGCAACCAGAGTGATGACAATGATGAAGAGGAGAACCATGGAGCACCTCAGAACAACAATGGACATGGACCTGCTCATGGAACTATGAGTATCAAGCAGCTTTTGGCTATGCAGAACCAGCTCATGGAAACAATGATACAGACTATGGGACAGCTGCAGGCTGGCTATATCAACAATCAGCCCCACATGCCTCCACTGCCACCCCCATCTCCTCATAACCGGTTGGGAGAGTTTATGAGGACTAGGCCGCCGACCTTTGCTCAAGCCGCTGACCCTATGGATGCGGACGATTGGCTCAAGTCCGTGGAGAAGAAGCTGGCTACTGTACAATGCAGTGACCGGGGAGAAAGTGCTATTTGCATCTCATCAACTAGTTGGAGTAGCTGCGGATTGGTGGGATGCTTATTGCAATGCTCATGAGAATCAAGAGAGAATCACTTGGGCGGAATTCTGAAAGTGCATCTAGTAATCCCTTGTGAGTTTTGGATGATTTATGACAAGCAAATGAGATCCTAACCTATTTGTTGAGATGAGCAGGTTTTAATAGCAAAACAAGCAAAGTGCCAAAAAGAAGGGAGAATGAGGAGCAGAGTGGAAATAAGCTCAAGGAAGAAGAATAGTAGATAATTGTGTATGGAGTGTGTTATAGAAACACACCCCAAGAGCTCAATCACAATTAAACACACACATTGCACAAAGTTACATAGGACCGGACTAGTCCGACTGACTCCGGACTAGTCCGATATCCTCTCTGCACAAAATCGGACAAGTCCGATATCCATCGGACTAGTTCGATATCTCTCTGACTAGAATTGGACTAGTCCTCTCCAGTGCGGACTAGTCCTCAAAACACTTCACAAGTCACACAAATCGAACAAGTCCGATATTAGCACGGACTAGTCCAAAAAACCCTCTAACGTAAATCGGACAAGTCCTCTAAGTGCGAACTTGTCACCCAATTCACTTAGGGTTTCACATGTCCGGAAAAGTCCGATAACTATCGGACTATTCCGAAGATTTCCAGAAGAGAAATCGGACAAGTCCGCCCCTGGCCGGACTAGTCCGATATTTCGGGACACTTAGGGTTTGCTACACAGCACACCGGACTAGTCCGATGTCCACCACGGACTAGTACGATCTTTCTAAACCCTAGCAGTAACTTTTAGAAACCCCATATAAATAGAGGTGCACGACCCAACTTTAAAATCTCTCGAACCCTAGCACCATCAGGCCTCCCAAGAGCCTCAAAAACCACATTTCTCCACGAAATTAAGTGCAAAAAAAGATCAATCCTTTGAGGATTCACTCTAGATTATTGGAGAGACACGTTCAACACTCATTGAGCTCTTGGATTGATTCTCTAACACACTCCTGTGATTTCATTGTAATCTTTTGAGTGTGTTCTTGGTGGTATTTCGTGTTGTAATCCAAGGGAGCTCTCAACGTGTGAGAAGGCCCCTTTGAATTCGGTTATTCACCCCTTTGTGATAAGTGGAAGAGGATTGGCCTTCGTGGCGATCCGACGAGGGTAGGGTTGGAGAAGATCTGGTCCTTTTGTGGACTCCTCAACGTGGATGTAGGTTGCCTCTGTGGGAGCCGAACCACGGGATAAATCCGTGTCTTGTTTTGTGTTCATCATTCTTATTCTTCACAATAATCTAGGGTTTCAATCATTATTGCTTACTTCATGTTGAATCATTAAATATAAGATTGAATTGTGATACAACATGATTCATAACCTTGTAACACTTCATTCGATTGTATATTTCCGCTGCATACATTGAAGAATCAAATTAATCGATCAAACTTAATCAACCTAGTCCGTATACAGCGGACTAGTCCGCACTTTAGCGGACTAGTCTAATACCACTGGTTCTGAACTGGTTGTTAAGTGTTGTAGGTTCCGAAAAAATTCAAAAAGGCCTATTCACCCCCCTGTAGGCCACATTCAATTGGCATCAGAGCAGGTTCTTCAAGAAAGAGACTAATCACTCGAAGAAGATCATGTCGGACATGAAGGACACCCACAAGAGCAACAACCAAGAAAAGGTTGATGATGAAAAGAACCTCAAGGTGGAGAAGCTCCTCAAAGCCATTCAAGACTTCGAGGACAACGATGAGGAGACGCTAGAACTAAAGGCGCTCCTAAGAAAGAAGACACTTTCCGAAGGAAAAGTGAAAATCGAAGAAAAGAAGAAGGGGAGTAGTCACACCAGATATCCTTTTAACTATGATCGTCTCAATTCCAATTATAATCATTATCTGTCTATCCCACTTGGAAAAGCCCCACATTTCAATTGATGTGATTACTCAGTGTGGAGGCAAAATATGAAAATGCATCTAATTTCCCTCAATCCAAGTTTATGGCATATTGGGTGCACAGGGATAGATATCCCAGACGACGACGAAGAGCTCACACGAAGCCAAGAGCAGGCTATTCATCGAAATGCTCAAGCCGCGGCAGTAATTACCTCTTTGTTCAGTCGGGACGAGTTCACCAAGGTGGATGGACTCGAGATTGCGAAGGAGATTTGGGACACACTACAAACTGCACATGAAGGTGACCGTCATGTGCATGAAGCAAAGATCGAAATGATCAAAGTCGAATTGGGAAGATTCATAATTGAAGAAGACGAGTCACCCCAGGACATGTACAACCGATTGAAGACACTCGTCAACAAGGTCAGATCATACGGAAGTAAGAAGTGGAATGACCACGAGGTGGTAAAGCTCATCCTTAGAGCTTTCATGCCTCGCAACGTCACCCTATGCTCCATGATCAGAGAAAGCCTCAGATATAAAAGGATGACTCCATGAATTGCTTCGAAAGATCATCAACTTCAAGATGATGGAAAAACAAGCAAAGCATGTCAAGGAGATTGCCGACCTCACCTCGGCAAAGAAGAAAGGGGTTGCTTTGAAGTCCACCCTCAAGCACCTACCTAAAGAAGCTATAGAAGCACAACTAGAAGAAGACAGTGACGACGAGAGCAGTGAATTAGATGAAGAAGACATGATATTGTTCATGAAGAAATTCAAGAGAATAATGAAGAAAAGACAAGGAGCCAAATCAAGAGATGGAAAGTACAAGGAAAGAACAAAGCCAAAGATGAGGCGGGCATGCTATAACTGTGGTGAGTATAGCCACTTTATAGTTGATTGCCCATATGAAGAGAGAAAGAAAAAGACTAAATAAGCCAAGCCTCAACCCAAGAAATTCTTCAAGAAGAAGAAACAAGCTGAACAAGCGCACATTGGGAAAGAGTGGTACTCAAATGATGAGTCCTCATCATCCGAGGAAGAAGATATGGCTAGCATAGCCATCGAGAAGAGATCCAATAAGTCTACTCTCTTCTCTAAACTCGGCGCAAGGAAGGGAGATGGCACTTGCCTTATGGCAAAGGAAGGTAAACGCAAGGTAACCATTAAACCCCCTTCCGTGCATTCCTATTCTAGTGATGATGAAATAAATTGTGATAATGATGATATGCTTATTGGACTAGATAGGAAAACAGCCACAAAAATGAAATTTTTGCTTGATCAACTTGTTGAGAAGGAGAGGTTGATACATCCTCAAGAGGACATGATCATCTCCCAAAAGGAGGAATATGTCGAACTTGACAAGCTTCTAGAACTTGAAAAGGAACGAAGCAATTCACTAGAGCTTGAGTTAGCTTCAAGCAAGGAAACATGCTTGGAATTAACCAACTCAAATGCTACAATCAAGGACCAACTTGCTGACCTGATCAAGGATAACAAGATCCTTGAAGTGCAAGTTGAGTCACTCAAGCAAGGTGAACCTTCTTCCTCTTCAAGTTCACCTTCTCAACCCTCTAAAACTGAGTTTGCTCATGCTTGTACATGCAATAAAGTTGACACCAATTTGAAGGACAAGCCAACCTCTACAAAGGATAAACATCCTGCCCAAAGTGGCATATTTGACAAGGAGAAGATCAAATAAGCACGTAGTGCATACTTGGTCCAAAGACCTCCAAATGTCAAATATGCAATTGGTTATTCTTATGGTGAAAAGCAATATGCTAAAAGCCATAAGAATGACAAGGAGAGGATCACCTTTGTAAAGGGAAGACCCTCTCAAACTGAAAAAGTTCGGACTAGTCCGGTCGTGGTATGGACAAGTCCGGTCCTCCGGACAAGTCCGGCCTCCCAGACTAGTCCTGTATATAAACAACAACAGTTATTGTTTAGGACTTTCGATGCCTCGTATGTCTTAATGAGAAATAATTTTGGCAAGGTTTAAGCTCATTATGTTGGGCCACGCCATTAGAACACCAAGTCTCATGTGTGGGTGCCCAAATGTCTTGTAACTAACCTCCAAGGACCCAAGCAAGATTGGGTACCTAAAACCAAAGCATAATTTGTTTTTGCAGGCCTATCCCTCCGGTGGATCTAAATGGGTGCTAGACAGTGGCTGCACCAAACATATGATCGGAGAAAAAAGAATGTTCGTTGAATATGAAGAGAATGAGGATCCAAATGAGGGCATCTATTTTGGAGATAATAGTCAAGGAAAGGTGCTCAGTACCGGTAAAATTGCAATATCTTCCAAACACTCACTTTCTCATGTCTTACATGTTGAATTCTTAGATTATAACCTGCTGTCCATATCTCAATTATGTGACAAAGGTTATAATTGCTTGTTCACTAACAAGATTGTGACCGTTTCTAGGAGGAGTGATGGTTCCGTTGCATTCAATGGTATCTTAAAAGGAAAACTCTATATTGTTGAATTCAACAAGGATAAAACTGAACTTGACACATGCTTGATTGCAAAGACTAACATGGGTTGGCCGTGGCATAGACGGCTAGCGCATGTTGGTATGAGGAACCTGCAAAAACTCCTCAAAGGCGATCACATCCGAGGTTTAAAGGATGTTGTATTTGAGAAAGACAGGCCTTGTAGCGCGTGCCAAGCTGGGAAGCAAGTTGGAGCACCTCACCCCGCCAAAAACGTCATGACTACAACAAGACCGCTCGAGCTACTACACATGGACTTGTTTGGTCCAATTGCCTACATAAGCATCTGCGGTAACAAATATGGTTTAGTAGTTGATGATGATTTTTCTCGCTTCACTTGGGTTTTCTTTTTGCATGATAAGTCCAAAACACAAGGAATACTCAAGAAGTTCTTCAAGCGAGCTCAAAACAAATTCTCATTGACAATCAAGAACATTCGAAGCGACAATGGCACGAAGTTCAAGAACACACAAGTGGAGGAGTACCTTGATGAAGAAGGCATAAAGCACGAATTCTCAGTTCCATAATCCCCACAACAAAACGGAGTTGCCGAAAGAAAGAACCGAACTCTCATAGAGATGGCAAGAACAATGCTCGATGAGTACAAGACCTCGGATCGATTTTGGGCGGAAGCGATTAACACCGCTTGCCACGCCGTAAATCGACTTTATCTTCATTGACTACTCAAGAAGACATCCTATGATCTACTCACCGGTAACAAACCCAATATTTCATACTTTTGAGTTTTTGGTTCTCATTGTTATATTTGAAACAAGAAGCCCAGGACTTCAAAGTTCGCTTCGAAGTCCGATGAAGGTTTCTTGCTTGGTTATGATTCAAACACTTACGCCTATCGTGTTTTCAACAAGACCTCCGGACTTGTTGAAGTAGAACGTGACGTAGTGAGACTAACGGCTCCCAAAAGGAGCAAGTTGATCCGTGTGTACTAGGTAAAGAAGAAGCTCCCTGTCAAGCATTGAAAAGAATGGACCTAGGTGAAGTTCGACCACAAGAGTCACCTCTACACGTGCATGTGGAAGATGAACCACAAGAGGAGTTCAACGATCAAGGGGGAGCTCCCACACAAGATCAACCACAAGAATACGACGATAATCAACAAGTCAATAAAGGCAACCATTTAGGGGGAGAAGAAGATGATCATGAAGATACCACGCCTCAAGTGCCACACCCAAGAGTACACCAATGCATCCAAAGGGATCACCCAATCGACAATATCATCAGTGACATCCAAAAGGGAGTAACCACTAGAGCTCGTATAGCTAACTTTTGTGAACACTATTTGTTTGTATCCTTTTTGGAACCGCGCAGGGTTGAGGATGCATTGAAAGATCCGGATTGGGTGGTGGCAATGCAAGAAGAATTGAACAACTTCAAGCGGAACGAGGTGTGAGAACTCGTGGCAAGACCCAATGCGAACATTGTCTTCACCAAGTGGGTCTTCCACAACAAAAAAGACGAACATGGGGTAGTGACAAGGAACAAGGCACGACTTGTTGCCAAAGGGTATTCACAAGTCGAAGGTTTGGATTTCTATGAGACCTTTGCTCCAGTAGCTAGACTTGAATCTATTAGAATATTACTTGCATATGCTACTCACCATGATTTCAAGTTGTATCAAATGGATGTGAAAAGCTCCTTCCTCAATGGACCAATCAAGGAGGAGGTGTATGTGGAGCAACCCCTCGGGTTTGAAGACGAAGAGTTCCCCGACCATGTATTTAAATTGCGTAAGTTCTCTACGGCCTCAAACAAGCTCCTAGAGCTTGGTATGAGTGTCTTAAAGATTTCTTGATTGAAAATGGCTTCAAGATTGGCAAAGCAGATTATACACTACTTACAAAAATTTTTGACAATGATCTTTTTATTTGTCAAATTTATGTTGATGATATAATATTTGGGTCAACTAATCAATCTTTTTGTGAGGAATTTAGTAAAATCATGACACATAGGTTTGAAATGTCAATGATGGGAGAACTAAAGTACTTCTTGGGATTCCAAGTGCGGCAACAAAATGTAACACCCTCATTTTCATGCGGCCTTGCATGCACTCATATACATGTTTAACATTAACCCACATAAAGAGGAACGAGTTTAAAATTGATTTGGAGCATTTAAAATTGATTTGGAACAAAATTGCACATAAAATGCAGGAAAGTGTGGACTAGTCTTATTTTACTGAGGACTAGTCCAATTTCTTTCTGACTAAAAATGGACTTGTCCGTTTTTGCTGCGGACTAGTCCGATTTTGCCTCTGAAAACTTTCGGACTTGTCCGATTTTGTGCGGACTAGTCCAATATTCCAAGAATCCTTAAAAATTTGCTAAGTCCCTGGACTTTTCTGGACTAGTCCGGTGTTCCAGCGGACTTGTCCATTTTTCTCTCTGACTAAAGTCAGACTTGTCCGATTTTAGGCCAGACTTGTCCGATTTTCTCTCTGGACATTTTCGGACTAGTCCGGTCCTTTTTGGACTTGTCCGATATTTCGTGACTCCAAGTTGATCTTTTGTTTTACGACTTGTTTCTTGGGTTTCACATTAAGTGGGCCTAGGGACGTCGTTCCTAACTCTTTTAGAGCCCATGAGGGACTCTAAACCTGCCTCTACTCATCCCAAACTAGAAATCCATCTAACCCTAGCCTCCACCTCTATATAAACAACCCCACCCCTTGGCTTGACATCTATTTGCCACTTCTCCACGCCACCCAAACCCTAGTTCGTGGAGAGCCACCATTAAGGAGGGAGGACAAGATCCCAATCAAGAAGAAGAATAGGAGGACACGAAAGAGGATCAAGATCTCCATCAAGCTTTCGTTCTTCATCACCAATTCATCTCCAAGTTCATCACCAACCCTAGATCACCAAGATCCAAATGTCACCTCCAAGTTTCTTGATTCATTGGAGTCCTAAACACCTGTTATACCTTCTATTATCTTTTCCTTACGTGAATTCAGCACCTAATCTCCAAATTTATGTCGTTCTACAAAACCCTAATCTGCTGATCTCGCAAAGTGCGGACTTGTCTGGTCCCTAGCGGATTAGTCCGGTCTTCCTGGCTAAATTGTGTTGAATTGATTCTAAAGTTTGATCTAATCACATCCAAACCTGTATAAACTTGTTATAAACTATTAGAACTAGTTAGTGATCATTAAAAGCAACCAATTAACAAGTTCTACCTTGCATTTGCATTAATCATGCATGTCATGTCATATTGAGTAATATTTGTGCACTCTTTGATTGTGTTTCTTGTCATGTATGTTTATTGTGCAGATTAGACGGATTTGCGCTAGAGAGTGCCGAGGAGGATCTACAGCACCAAGAATTTGAAGGCTTTGACCCTAATCAACCACAAGAGCAAGCCAAGTGTCCTTGAAGCATATTGATCTTGTTTTTAAAGTAATTGTTTTGTTTGCAAAATTGCATGCTTGTGTCAATTTGATGGGAATCTTCTGTAGGAAGTTTACTAGCGTTGTTTGACCACCCTTGTCACCTGGAATATATTGTAGAGAGTCGGGAAGGGCTTTTTACCTTTTGCTTTGCTTAATCAACTGGGATGGGAAACAACTATAACACTCAATTTAATTATGCATGGATGAGATTATGGTTAACATGAACTGGTTAATATGACATGGTAATGGGTGATCTAAGCAAGCCTGGTATGTGGATGGGTTGGATGTATGGTGGTTTGCTTGCTTTAGATCTAAGGACTGGTTCATGCGAGAATAAGCCAGGACTACAGTGCCACCACGAGGCCAAGTATTGGTGCGGCGTAGCTGATTAATTAGGGTTTTGTCAGTGCTATTTGGACCATTATGGATGCTCGAGGAAGGGGTAGTCGGATTGGGTTTGTTGATGATTGGTGGGACTACCCTGGGATCCGAATGGCTCAAGAGGGGGCCCTTGGTTGAAGATGTGCTCAGTTGGAGGCATCGCCACCGGTGAAACCTCAGTGGGGTATAAATAGGCTAGTAATCCCTTTGTAAAGGCTATTTTGTGATCTCTTGGCCATACACCAAAGGAAGTGTAATTGGCATAAGGGAGGTTCTTTAGTCGCCGACGGGTGATGAAATCACAAACACGTGGGTAAAGTGGTACAAACTCTGCAGAGTCAAATAAAACTATCATGACAGCCATGCTCCCGGTTATGAGCACCTGGACAACTTCCATGATTAGAGGGAACTTAGTATTGGGATGGTATTTGGGATGGCTATAGTTGGTATTATGGTTATGGTTGGTTATGGATTTATTTCTGGTATTGAATATGGTTATTGGCAATGGTGAAATCTGGAATTATTGATGATGGTAGTGGATTCAGACTGGTATTATGATATTACTTATGATTATGATGGGTTTACTTCACATACATATAATATATTGCTTTTCAAATGTTTTAATGTACTTTTCAGCACTTAGCCATTATTATTGTCGTCATTTAAATCAGCCACATGTCATACTTTCCACACTTGCTGAGTACAACATGTACTCACTCTTGCAATCCCCCCCAACAGTTGTAGGTCAGGATTGGGAGTTTAACGATGATAATACGGAGTTCTAGGCTGTGTCTACCGTCAGCTTGCCTGTGGTGTTGATTGGACCTGCGATATACCCTATTGCTTATGCTGCCTAGCTGTTTAGTTTGCTTAATTAGAGTATTTCCGCTGCATTAGTTGAACTTGTCATTAATATTCATTAGAGTTTGTATTCGATGATAATATGGTTTGTGCAATAAATTTGGTTAATAAATCTTGTTCTGTGGTAATTTTCTATATACTCTTTTGTGAATGCACTCGTGTATGTGTGATGAACATCCTGGGCACACATATGCGTTAGCTTGGTTCATTTTTCGGAACTGGGCGTCACAGATTGGTATGAAAGCCACAGGTTGACCGTAGGATGCAGCCTAGATAGAATGGACACTTTAGAGCACATAGGAGCATTCAGGAATCGATGTGTTTTTGCTTGGTGTGTTGTTGCTATATATATTATTTGCTTGTGTGCTTAATAGAGGATTTTGGGATGCTTTAGCATTGCCATGTCGACGTGGGCTAGTTAGTTTCCTAGTTTCATATCCCTTGATGCATATAGTTGGGGACATTTTCTAATTCTCACCTATTGCTTTTCTTCAGATGGTGAGGACTCGCAACTAGAGGGATGTCAATGATGAGGAGGAGAACCATGGAGTACCTCAGAACAACAATGGGCAAGGACCTGCTCATGGAGCTATCAACATTGAGCAGCATTTGGCCATGCAAAACCAGCTCATGCAGACCATGATACAGACTATGGGACAGCTGCAGGCTAGCAACATCAACAATCAGCCCAACATGCCTCCACTGCCACCCCCACACCCTCATAACCGGTTGGGAGAGTCTATGAGGAATAGGCCGCCAACCTTTGCTCAAGCCGCTGACCCTATGGATGCGGACGATTGGCTCAAGTCCGTGGAGAAGAAGTTAGCTATTATCCAACGCAGTGACCGGGAGAAGGTGCTTTTCGCTTCTCATCAACTAGTTGGAGCAGCTGCAGGTTGGTGGGATTCACTATGCAATGCTCATGAGAACCAAGAGAGAATTACCTGGGCGGAATTCAAGAAGAGTTTCCGTTCCCATTATGTGCCGGAAGGTGTTATGATTTTGAAGAGGCAAGAATTTGAGAATTTAAGGCAAGGAAGATCAAGCGTGAGTGAATATCTCAACATGTTCACTCAACTCTCAAGGTATGCGCCTGAGGATGTGAGTCGGGACAGCCGGAAGCAGTATTGGTTCATGAGGGGCTTGAACAATGAGATCCAAGTGCAACTACTCAATTGTGATTATGCAAATTTTCAGAAGCTTGTGGACAAAGCAATTGTGGTTGAGAACAAGATTCGTGAGATGGAGCAAGACAATAAGAGAAAGGCACCATATCAAGGACAGCAATAAGGAAGTAATGTATGCCCTTGCTTTACGCCGCCCAATGTGCCTTATTACTGCTCTTCTATTCTTGCTCAACGCCCTGGTTATGCACCACGCCCAACTCAGTTTGTGCAGCAGCGCCCTGTTATGCAAGCACCTAGGCCTCCAATGCCTTATGCGCCACGTGCTAATTTTCTTGCTGCAAGTGTTCAAAACCAAGCTCGTCCCAATAACTCTGGTGGAGTTAAGAAGTTTTATGCTTGTGGAGAAACTGGACACTTTGCGCATCAATGTCCTAAGTCAGGCCTTGGTCAAGGAAGCAATGCACCGAGGCAAAACCCAAGACCCAATTAAAGACAACCACAAGGGAACCGTGGACAGCAGAATTTTGCTCGTGGCAATGTGAACCATGCCTCTACGGAGGATGCTCAACAAGCGGATGACGTGGTCATTGGTATGTTTCTCGCGAACTCCAACCCCGCGACTATGTTGTTTGATTCTGGAGCATCACATTCATTCATTGCATCAAAGTATGTTGCCAAGTATAGTTTGCCTATCTCTTATATGAAGTTTACTCTATTGTTTAAGTCTCTTGGAGGAGAGATGAGGACAAATATAGTATGTCCAAAGGTAAGCCTTAGAATAAGGGGGGTAGACTTCTCTGCCAACCTCATTGTTTTGGATTCTCAAGGATTGGACATTATACTTGGTATGGACTGGTTGAGGAAGCACAATGGAGTTATTGAGTGTGCCACGAAGTGGTGAAGTTGACCAATGAGGAAGGGATCACCATAGAATTTGAAGCATCTCAAACCACACTGAAGCAATTGGAGTCGAATCATATGGACGGTGCCGCAATTGAGGAGATTCCGGTGGTGTGTGAATTTTTGGAAGTTTTTCTGGAAGAGTTACCAGATATGCCACCTGATGGAGACATTGAGTTTGTTATTGATGTAATACATGGAACTGGACCTATAACTAAGAGGCCGTATAGGATGCCTCCTTTGGAATTAGAGGAGCACAAGAAACAAATTCAATAGCAACTAGAGAAAGGTTTTATTCGCCCTAGTTCTTCACCTTGGGGAGCGCCCGTGCTGTTTGTGTACAAGAAAGATGGAACCCAAAGGATGTGTGTGGATTACCGAGCTCTCAATGAGGTAACAATCAAGAAGAAGTACACCTTGCCACGCATAGAAGACTTGTTTGATCAGATGAAGGGTTCTTGTGTCTTCTCTAAGATTGATTTGAGGTTGGGATGTTTTCAAATGAATATTAGACCATCGGACATACCCAAAATAGCTTTTAGAACACGGTATGGATCTTATGAGTACACCGTGATGTCTTTTGGATTGACAAATGCGCCTGCCTACTTTATGTACCTCATGAATAAAGTCTTCATGGAGTACTTGGACAAGTTCGTCATGGTGTTCATTGATGATATTATGATCTACTCGAAGGATGAGAAGGAACATGAGGAACACTTGAGGATTAAGCTATAGAAATTGAGGGAGCATCAATTATATGCCAAGTTCAACAAGTGTCAGTTTTGGTTGGGAGAGGTGTCGTTTTTGGGCCATATCATCTCCGGAGGAGGAGTATCGGTTGACCCTGGAAAAGTGAGAGACGTGTTGAAATGGGAACCGCCGCAAAATGTCAAGGAAATAAGGAGTTTTCTTGGGATGGCTGGATATTACCATAGATTCATCAAGGACTTTTCCAAGATATCCAAGCCAATGACGGAGTTGCTAATGAAGGGAAAGGCTTTCCAATGGACTCAAGCTTGTCAAGACAGTTTTGAGGTGTTGAAGAAGAGGTTGACAACAGCCCTAGTTTTGGTACTGCCGGATGTGAGCAAGAGTTTTGATATTTATTGCGACACATCGAGACAAGGACTTGGATGTGTATTGATGCAAGATAGGCTAGTGGTCACCTATGCATCAATAAAATTGAAGAAACATGAGCAGAATTACCCCACGCATGATTTGGAACTCGCGGCCATGGTACATGCATTGAAGATTTGGAGGCACTATATTCTTGGACATAGGAGTGAAATTTATACGGATCATAAGAGTTTGAAGTATATTTTCACACAAACGGATCTGAACTTGAGGCAACGGAGATGGTTGGAGGTCATCAAAGATTATGACTTGGGGATCAACTATCATCCGGGAAAAGCCAATGTAGTGGTCGATGCTTTGAGTAGAAAGGGAGTAAGTCATGAACTCATAGTTCGAGAGTTACCGTCCGAGTTATGTAAGGAGTTTGAAAGGTTGAACCTCGTATTTGTAAATGAGATGGAGATGATGGAGTTAAACCCAACCTTGGAGCAAGAAATTCGAGAGGCACAAACCACAGATGAAGAGATCAAGGAAATCAAGGACATGACAGAAGAAGGGAGAGAATTCAGATTTGACGAAGATGAACATGGTACCTTATGGCTTGGAAAGAGAATCGTTGTGCCTAATGTGAAGCATATTCGGGAGACGATATTAAAAGAGGCACATGACTCACCTTACTTAATTCACCCTGGTTGTACAAAGATGTACAAAGACTTGATGACTAGCTATTGGTGGGATAGCATGAAGAAGGACATAACTGAATATGTGGCATGGTGTGATGTGTGTCAACGAGTCAAGGCGGAACATCAAAAGCCAGCGGGACTATTGCAACCATTGAAGATCCCGGAATTCAAGTGGGAAGAAATCAGTATGGACTTCATAGTTGGGTTACCATGTACTCAGTCCGGGTATGACTCAATTTGGGTAATTGTGGATCGCTTAACCAAGTCGGCTCATTTTGTCCCTATGAAGACCAAATATGCAGCTGCACGATTGGCCGAAATATACATGGAGCATATTGTGTGTCGACATGGGGTCCCTAAGAAGATAGTCTCGTATAGAGGTTCTCAATTTACCTCCAGATTTTGGCAAAAATTGCATGAAGCTTTGGGAATGAGGTTGAATTTTACTTCAGTATATCATCCTCAAACGGATGGACAAACCGAGAGGACCAATCTGATTTTGGAGGACATGTTAACAGCTTGTGCTTTGAAGCATGGGAAAAGTTGGGACAAAAGCTTGCCATACGCAGAATTTTCATACAACAATAGTTACCAAGCAAGCTTGAAAATGTCACCGTATGAAGCACTTTATAGGAGGAAGTGTAGGACACCTTTATTCTGGATGAGGCAGGAGAAACTCAAGTATTTGGTCCGGATGTGTTGCAAGAAGCCAAAAAGCAAGTCCAAATAATTTGTGAAAACTTGAGGGCTGCCCAATCAAGGCAAAAAGGCTATGCGGACAATAGGAGAAGAAAATGACCCTTTGAAATAGGAGATTTTGTTTACCTCAAGGTGTCACCAATGAGAGGTCATAAGAGGTTTAACATAAGGGGCAAGCTCGCACCTCGTTATATTGGACCATTCAAGATTTTGGACAAAAGAGGAGAAGTAGCGTATAAGTTGGAGATGCCAGCTCATCTTTCGGATGTCCATGATGTCTTTCATGTTTCCCAGCTCAAGAAGTGTTTGAGAGTACCGGAAGAACAAGTGCCAATTGAAGAATTGGAACTAGAGGAAGATTTGACTTATGCCGAACAACCGGTCAAAATCTTGGAAACTAAGGAGAGGGTCACAAGGAACAAGGTTATTAGATGGTGTAAAGTTCAATGGAAGCACCACATAGAAAAAGAAGCGACGTGGGAATTGGAGGATGATCTCAAGAAGGAATTTCCCTATCTCTTCTCCTCCGCGTCGAATCTCGAGGGCGAGATTCATTTTAAGGGGGGTAGGTTTGTAACACCCTCATTTTCATGCATCATGCCTTGCATGCACTCATATACATGTTTAACATTAACCCACATAAAGAGGAACGAGTTTAAAATTGATTTGGAGCATTTAAAAATGATTTGGAACAAAACCGTACTTAAAATGCAGGAATGTGCGGACTAGTCCGATTTTACTGAGGACTAGTCTGATTTCTCTCTGACTAAAAACGGACTTGTCCGTTTTTGCTGCAGAGTAGTCCGATTTGGCCTCTGGAAACTTTCGGACTTGTCCGATTTTGTGCAGACTAGTCTGATATTCCAAGAATCCTTGAAAATTTGCTAAGTCTCTGGACTTTTCTGGACTAGTCGCGGACTTGTCCATTTTCCTCTCTGACTAAAGTCAGACTTGTCTGATTTTAGGCCAGACTTTTCCGATTTTCTCACTAGACATTTTCGGACTAGTCCGACCCTTTTTGGACTTGTCCGATATTTCGAGACTCCGAGTTGATCTTTTGTTTTACAACTTGTTTCTTGGGTTTCCTGTTAAGTGGGCCTAGGGACGTCGTGCCTAACTATTTTAGAGCCCATGAGGGATTCTAAACCGGCCTCTACTCATCCCAAACTCGAAATCCATCTAACGCTAGCCTCCACCTCTATATAAACAACCCCACCCCTTGGCTTGACATATATTTGTCACTTTTCCACCCCACCCAAACCCTAGTTCGTGGAGAGCCACCATCAAGGAGGGAGGAGAAGATCCCAAGCAAGAAGAAGAAGAGGAGGAAACAAAAGAGGATCAAGATCTCCATCAAGCTTTCGTTCTTCATCACCAATTCATCTCCAAGTTCATCACCAACCCTAGATCACCAAGATCCAAGTGTTACCTCCATGTTTCTTGATTCATTGGAGTCCTAAACACCTGTTATACCTTCTATTATCTTTTCCTTACATGAATTGAACACCTAATCTCCAAATTTACATCGACATAGAAAACACTAATCTGCTGATCTCGCAAAGTGCGGACTTGTCCAGTCCCTAGCGGACTAATCCGGTCTTCCTGGCTAAATTGTGTTGAATTGATTCTAAAGTTTGATCTAATCACATACAAACCTGTATAAACTTGTTAAAAACTATTAGAACTAGTTAGTGATCATTAAAAGCAACCAATTAACAAGTTCTACCTTGCATTTGCATTAATCATGCATGTCATGTCATATTGAGTAATATTTGTGCACTCTTTGATTGTGTTTCTTGTCCTGTATGTTTATTGTGCGAATTAGACGGATTTGCGCTAGATAGTGCCGCGGAGGATCTATAGCACCAAGAGTTTGAAGGCTTTGACCCTAGTCAACCGCAAGAGCAAGGCAAGTGTCCTTAGAAGCATATTGATCCTGTTTTTAAAGTAATTGTTTTGTTTGCAAAATTGCATGCTTGTGTCAATTTGATGGGAATCCTATGTAGGAAGTTTACTAGCATTGTTTGACCACCCTTGTCACCTAGAATATATGGTTGAGAGTCGGGAAGGGCTTTTTACCTTTTGCTTCGCTTAATCAACTGGGATGGGAAACAACTATACCACTCAATTTAATTATGCATGGATGAGATTATGGTTAACATGAACTGGTTAATATGATATGGTAATGGGTGATCTAAGCAAGCCTGGTATGTGGATGGGTTGGATGTATGGTGGTTTGCTTGCTTTAGATCTAAGGACCAGTTCATCCGAGAATAAGCCAGGACTACAGTGCCACCACGAGGCCAAGTATGGGTGCGGTGTAGCTGATTAATTAGGGCTTTGTCAGTGCTATTTGGACCATTATGGATGCTTGGGGAAGGGGTAGTCGGATCGAGTTTGTTGATGATTGGTGGGACTACCCTAGGATCCGAATGGTTCAAGAGGGGGCCCTTGGTTGAAGATGTGCTGAGTTGGAGGCATCGCCACCGGTGAAACCTCAGTGGGGTCTAAATAGGCTAGTAATCCCTTTGTAAAGGCTATTTTGTGATCTCTTGGCCATACACCAAAGGAAGTGTAATTGGCATAAGGGAGGTTCTTTAGTCACTGACGGGTGATGAAATCACAAACACGTGGGTAAAGTGGTACAAACTCTACAGAGTCAAATAAAACTATCATGATAGTCGTGCTCCCAGTTATGGGCACCTGGACAACTTCCATGATAAGAGGGAACTTAGTATTGGGATGGTTATGGATGGTATTATGGTTATGGTTGGCTATGGATTTATTTCTGGTATTGAATATGGTATTGGCAATGGTGAAATCTGGAATTATTGATGATGGTAGTGGATTTAGACTGGTATTATGATATTACTTATGATTATGATGGGTTTACTTCACATACATATAATATATTGCTTTTCAAATGTTTTAATGTACTTTTCAGCACTTAGCCATTATTATTGTCGTCATTTGAGTCAGCCACATGTCATACTTTCCACACTTGCTGAGTACGACATGTACTCACTCTTGCAATCCCCCACAGCTTGCCTGTGGTGTTGATTGGAGTTGCGCTATACCCTATTGCTTATGTTGCCTAGCTGTTTAGTTTGCTTAATTAGAGTATTTCTGCTGCATTAGTTGAACTTGTCATTAATATTCATTAGAGTTTGTATTCGATGATAATATGGTTTGTGCAATAAAATTTGGTTAATAAATCTTGTTCCGTGGTAATTTTCTGTATACTCTTTTATGAATGCACTCGTGTATGTGTGATGAACATCCTGGGCACACATATGCATTAGCTTGGTTCATTTTTCGGAACCGGGCGTCACACAAAAAGAAGGAACGTTCATAAGCCAAAGCAAGTACACGCAAGATATACTCAAGAAGTTTGGTATGGACAAGGCGAAGCCTATAAAGACTCCCATGGCAACAAATGGTCACTTGGATCTCAATGAAGATGGACCTAGTGTCGACCAAAAGGTATATCGCTCCATGATTGGATCTCTACTCTATTTATGTGCATCTAGGCCAGACATTATGTTGAGTGTATGTTTGTGTGCAAGATTTCAAGCCAATCCTATGGAGTGTCACTTGACAGCCGTAAAAAGGATCTTGAGATATTTAGTTCATACACCCAACCTGGGTCTTTGGTACCCAAAAGGCTCAAAATTCAATCTCATTGGTTACTTCGATGCAGATTATGCCGGGTGCAAAGTAGATAGAAAAAGCACCTCTGGTACATGACAATTCCTAGGGAGATCCTTCATTTCTTGGTCCTCCAAGAAACAAAATTCCATTGCCCTATCCACAGCCGAAGCGGAGTATGTTGCAGCTGGGAGTTGTTGTGCACAACTCCTTTGGATGCGACAAACTCTAAGGGATTACGGACAATATGAATCGTATTCCACTTCTTTGTGACAATGAGAGTGCCATCAAAATTGCCCACAACCCCGCTGAACACTCTAGAACTAAAAACATAGATATAAGACATCACTTTTTGAGAGATCATTCCATGAAAGGAGATATAGCCATTTCCCATGTTAACACCCAAAAGAAACTGGCTGACATATTCACCAAGCCACTTGATGAAAAGCACTTTTGTGAACTCCGAAATGAGCTAAACATCCTTGATGCTCGGAGTGTGGCTTGAAATGTTGCATACCTGTATGAACTCTTCAAAATATGTTGATTGGACTGTGAAAATCATCTCTTCCAATTTCCTTCTGAAAACTATGTTAATTATTAGATCTTGGTGAATTATGATAATTGCTTGATTGTTGTATGCTTACTGATCATATTAATCAAGATTATTTGATTTGATTTTTCTCCCTATTTTCTAAGTATGTACCTTCAAATATATATGAATGGGCTAAGTTCTCGCCTGGTGACCACAGGCTAGTCCGTGGTTACCCGGACTAGTCCGCCCGTGCAGACTAGTCCGCAAAGTGCCGGTTAGGCCGGACTAGTCCGACAGACCACGGACTAGTCCGATATAGTCCTCTGGAAAAGATCGGACTAGTCCGGTCATCTCCGGACTTGTCCGATTTTTCGTGTCCTTAACCCTAGCCGCCTCCAAACCCTAATCACTCCACCTCCACTCTTGCCTCACGCGTTCTCTCTCTTCCACTCGAGGTCCCAAGGCGATTTTGCATCCCCTCCACCAAAAAGCTCTGCATTTGGGTGGAGATCAAGCATCCTTGCTCGAAGATAGAAGTTCACAGACAAGTCAGGACTTCCACACCTTCCTCTTCTAGCATCATTCAATTTCTTCGGTAATTTTCACTCAAACCTTAGAAATTCCAAATTTCTTCATTGTTGATCGAATAGCCTAGCATATCTCACAATATACATGCCTCCTTGATGTATTACGTTTATGCTACGCTTGTTGTGCATTAGGAATCACCATTTGACTGGTAGCTTAGGTTTTTGAGGATGAATACCAGACTAGTCCGGTCCATGCACGGACAAGTCCGGTCCCCCGGACAAGTCTGTGCCTGTACACCGGACAAGTCCAATTTTTCTAAACTCAAAACCTAAATTTTCAATTCCTCAATGCAATTCCTTGCTATCCTTTCACACCTATGCCTTGTACCATTCATTCTCAATCATGCCACTCATTCTCAGGTCATGTCGAGCTCCAACAATGAAGTCTCTAACTTTGAGGCCGAGATGGACCACGAGGTGGCACCTCGGACCTCGACGAGTCTTGGCAAGAAGCGCCAAGAGAGACCTTCCGAGCCAGCTCCGTCTCCTCCTCAGGCTAGGAGGAAAGTACTAGTGAAGAAGCCGGCCTCCAAGGTGCCAGCTTCTAGGGCTACCACCGGTGGTGGCCCTAGCTCGGCAAGTGCCCGCCTAGCTAAAGGCAAGGGCAAAGGGATAGCGACGGATCCAGTTGGCCTGTTGAAGCTCCATGCTCCGAGGTAAGGGGTCCGAGACCCCACTGAAAAGAAGTTCAACGGGAAGGGTAGTGATTCGGCAGCAAAGTTCAGAAGCATTGATTGGTATGGCCGACCGAAGCAAGCTACTGACAGAAGATTTTGGTGCAACTTCCAAGCAGATTTCTACAGATCTGTGTATCTCCCTATGAAGACACCGGTTGTGCGCACTCAATGGATTGATTTGGCACACATTGAGAAGAAGGGTTGCTCCCCGTTCACTGAAGTGGTGGAAGCCATTGAGAGGCATGGCCTGAAGGATCTCTTTTCCTTTCGGAACAACTGGAATGATGAGGTCATTGCGCAATTCCTTGCGACATGCCACTTCTCGGGTGAAGATGAGGAAAGTGTTACTTGGATGACTCATGGATCCAAGTACAGTATAACTCAAGAAGATTTTGCAAGCTTGCTTCACCTTGACACCTCAAGATCTGGATGCTTGATCATCCACAACATAGGTGTCATTGAGAAGGATAACATGAAGTTTCTATATGAACTAAACTCCAAGTTCAACCCTCCCTCCACAAAGAACATGAAGCCGTTCTTTGTGGTGCTTAATAGAGTCTTGAGGAAGACCATCGCTCCCAAGGATGGAGATGCCGGCAGTGTGCAGGGTTATCTCCAGACATTGATGAGAGTGATAAGCAAGGGCCGCCAGTTTGATGTGGCGGACTACATATGGAATGATATGGTCAACATATCCTGCACACCCAACAGATCTTGTGGGTATGCCCCATATCTGATGTTCGTGATCGAGAAGGTCACCAGAATTGAATTCGTCAAGGATGTGGAGCACCTACCCTTGAGGCGTCAGATGCCTCAGAAGCCAATTATCCAAGCTGCTCCCTCGCCGGCCTTCAGTCCTGAGGCACTGACAAGAAGATCTGAAAATGCAAGAGATGCCCCTGCTAGTAGGGCAGCCCCTCAAAGGGGATTAGCCAGTGGGATCTTCAAATACCTGGCTACCATCTTCGCTTCTTGCAAGAAGGCCGAAGTGAGGGCCCACAAGCTGAACAAGAAAAGAAAGGAAGACATGAAGTATGTGAAGGCCAATGTGAAATAGATTTGCTAGAAGCTGGAGATTGACCCCATTGGATCTCTAGTAATTTCTAAGGACTCCGACCCTGACATCACTGAGCTCGGGCCCTTGACCCCCTCCGAGCTTGCCTACTTTGGCATTGGGGGCTCGAGTGGCACCGCACCTCCTCCTCCTCCTCATCTGGCTGAAGATGAAGATGACGAAGATGACAATGAGAGGAATGATAGCGAAGTGTGATGACCTTAGGACCCTCCTCTCCTTTTTGGTGTCTTGATGCCAAAGGGGGAGAGATTGAGGGGGAGTCTTAGCCTTAGCTACCTTAGCTGTAGGATGCAAGGAGAGAGCTCTCTTGTATGCTTTTTTACCTTTTTTGTGAGTTATAAAGCTTTAACTATGTTCTTATGTTAATTATGGTTCTGTGATGCAATGTTATGATCTTTTGAGAAGTAAATTTTGAGTTATGTGATTTTGCTCCTAGAATGACATATATGCTTGCTTTTGATTGATTAATGTCATTTATGTCATTCTCATTATTTCAACATACTTAGTTATGCATCCCACCATAAATAATGCACATATGGATTATGCTTTCACTACTTGATGTATTTTAGACCCATATGTGCATGCTTTATGAAAATCTCATTTTTTATCGCATTGTGTGAAATCTCAATTGGTTGTCATTAATCACCAAAAAGGGGGAGATTGAAAGTGCATCTAGGAATCCCTTGTGGGTTTTGGATGATTTATGACAAGCAAATGAGATCCTAACCTATTTTTTGAGATGAGCACAGGTTTTAATAGCAAAACAAGCAAAGTGCCAAAAAGAAGGGAGAGTGAGGAGCAGAGTGGAAATAAGCTCAAGGAAGAACAATAGTAGATAATTGTGTATGGATTGTGTTAAGGAAACACACCCCAAGAGCTCAATCACAATTAAACACACACATTGCACAAAGTTACACAAGACCGGACTAGTCCGACTGACACCGGACTAGTCCGATATCCTCTCTACACAAAATCGGACAAGTCCGATATCCATCGGACTAGTCTGATATCTCTCTGACTAGAATCGGACTAGTCCTCTCCAGTGCGGACTAGTCTTCAAAACACTTCACAAGTCACACAAAATCAGACAAGTCCGAACACCACTGGACTAGTCCGATATCATTCTGATCCAAATCAGACAAGTCCGATGTTAGCACGGACTAGTCCGACATACCCTATGACATAAATCGGACAAGTCCTCCAAGTGCGGACTTGTCACCCAATTCACTTAGGGATTCACATGTCCGGACAAGTACGATAACTATCAGACTAGTCCAAAGATTTCCAAAAGAGAGATCGGACAAGTCCGCCCCGAGCCGGACTAGTCTGATATTTCGGGACACTTAGGGTTTGCAAGTCCGGTGTCCACCACGGACTAGTCCGATCTTTCTAAACCCTAACGGTAACTTTTAGAAACCCCATATAAATAGAGGTGCACGGCCCACCTTTAAACTCTCTCGAACCCTAGCACCGTCACACCTCCCAAGAGCCTCAAAAACCACATCTCTCCACGAAATTAAGTGCAAAAAAGATCAATCCTTCGAGGATTCACTCTAGATTATTGCAGAGACACGTTCAACACTCATTGAGCTCTTGGTTTGATTCTCTAACACACTCATGTGATTTCATTGTAATCTTTTGAGTGTGTTCTTGGTGGTATTTCATGTCGTAATCCAAGGGCGCTCTCAACGTGTGAGAAGGACCCTTTGAATTCGGTTATTCACCCCTTTGTGATAAGTGGAAGAGGATTGGCCTTCGCGGCGATCCGACGAGGGTAGGGTTGGAGAAGATTCGGTCCTTTTGTGGACTCCTCAACGTGGACGTAGGTTGCCTCTGTGGGAGCCGAACCACGGGATAAATCCTTGTGTCTTGTTTTGTGTTCATCGTTCTTATTCTTCACAATAATCTAGGGTTTCAATTATTATTGCTTAATTCAAGTTGAATCATTAAATATAAGGCTGAATTGTGATACAACCTGATTCATAACCTTGTAACACTTCATTTGATTGTATATTTCCGCTGCATACATTGAAGAATCAAATTAATCGATCAAACTTAATCAACATAGTCCGTACACACTGGACTAGTCCAAGACCTCTGGTTCTGAACTGGTTGTTAAGTGTTGCAGGTTCCGACAAAATTCAAAAAGGCCTATTCACCCCCCCCTCTAGGCCACATTCATATTCAAGGAGAACTTTCATTCTCATTATGTGCCCGAGGGAGTTATGATCTTGAAGAGGCAAGAATTTGAGAACTTGAGGCAAGGAAGATCGAGTGTGGGTGAATATCTCAACAAATTCACTCAACTCTCAAGATATGGGCCTGAGGATGTTAGTCGGGACAGCCAGAAGCAATATTTGTTCATGAGAGGCCTCAATAATGAAATCCAATTTCAATTGCTCAATTGTGACTACGCAAATTTTCAGAAGCTTGTGGACAAACCAATTGTGGTGCAAAACAAGGTCTGTGAGATGGAGCAAGACAACAAGAGGAAGGCGCCATATCAAGGACAACAACAAGGAAGTAATGTGTGCCCTCGCTTTGCATTACCCAATGCGCCTTACTTCAGCTCTTCGGCACCCTTTCATCGCCTTGGACATGCACCGCGCCCAACTCAATTTGTGCAACAGTGCCCTATTATGCAAGCACCTAGGCCTCCGATGCCATATGCACCTCGTGCTAATTTTCCTGGTGCAAATGTTCAGAACCAAGCTCACCCCAATAATCCCGTTGGAGTTAAGAAGTGCTATACTTGTGGAGAAGCTGGACACTTTGCATATCAATGTCCTAAGTCAGGCCTTGGTCAAAGAAGCAATGCGTCGAGGCAAAACCCAAGACCGAATGGAGGAGCGCCACAAGGGAGCTGTGGACAACAGAATTTTGCTCGTGGCAACGTGAACCATGTCTCCGCGGAGGATGCTCAAAAAGCGGATGACGTGATCATTGGTATGTTTCTCTCCAACTTCAACCCCGTGACTATGTTATTTGATTCTGGAGCATCGCATTCATTCATTGCATCAAAGTATGTTGCCAAGTATAGTTTACCTATCACTCATATGAAGTTTACTCTGTTGGTTAAGTCTCATGGAGAAGAGATGAGGACAAATATAGTATGTCCAAAAGTAAGCCTTAGAATAAGGGGAGTAGACTTCTTCGCCAACCTATTTGTTTTGGATTCCCAAGGATTGAACATTATACTTGGTATGGACTGGTTGAGGAAGCACAATGGAGTTATCGAATGTGCCACAAAGACGGTGAAGTTGACCAACGAGGAGGGGATCACCGTAGAATTTGTAGCATCTCAAACCGCACCAAAGCAATTGGAGCTGAATTATATGGACGGTGCCGCAATTGAGGAGATTCCGGTGGTGTGTGAATTTTTTGATGTTTTTTCGGACGAGTTGCCAGGTATGCCACCTGATCGAGACATTGAGTTTGTTATCGATTTAATACATGGAACTGCACCTATAGCTAAGAGGCCGTATAGGATGCCTCCTATGGAACTAGCGGAGCTCAAGAGGAAAATTCAAGAGCAACTAGAGAATGGTTTTATTCGCCCTAGTTCTTCACCTTGGGGAGCACCCGTGCTGTTTGTGGACAAGAAGGATGGAACCCAAAGGATGTGCGTAGATTACCGAGCTCTCAACAAGGTGACCATCAAGAACAAGTACACATTGCCATGCATAGAAGACTTGTTTGATCAGATGAAGGGTGCTTGTGTCTTCTCTAAGATTGATTTGAGGTTGGGATACTTTCAAATGAAGATTAGACCATCGGACATACCCAAGACAGCTTTTAGGACACAATATGGTTCTTATGAGTACACTGTGATGTCTTTTAGATTGACATATGCTCCTGCCTACTTTATGTACCTCATGAATAAGGTCTTCATGGAGTACTTAGATAAGTTCGTTTTCGTGTTTATTGATAACATTATGATCTCGAAGATGAGAAGGAACATGAGGAACACTTGAGGCTTATGTTGCAGAAATTGAGGAAGCATCAATTGTATGCCAGGTTCAACAAGTGTTAGTTTGGGTTGAGAGAAGTATCATTTTTGGTTCATATAATTTCAGGAGGAGGAGTATCGGTTGACCCCGGAAAAGTGAGAGACATGTTGAAGTGGGAACCACCACAAAATGTAATGGAAATAAGGAGTTTTCTTGGGATGGCTGGATATTACCGTAGATTCATCAAGGACTTTTCCAAGATAGCCAAGCCTATGACAGAGTTGCTAATGAAGGGGGAAGGCTTTTCAATGGACTCAAGCTTGTCAAGAAAGTTTTGAGGATTTGAAGAAGAGGTTGACAACAACCCAGTTTTGGTACTGCCGGATGTGAGAAAGAGTTTTGATATTTATTGCGACGCCTGGAGAGAAGGACTTGGATGTGTGCTCATGCAAGAAGGTCAAGTGTTCGCCTATGCATCGAGGCAATTGAAGAAACATGAGCAGAATTACCTAACACATGATTTGGAACTCGCAGCTGTGGTACACGCATTGATGATTTGGAGACACTATATCCTTGGACATAGGTGTGAAATTTATATGGATCACAAGAGTCTTAAGTATATTTTCACACAAACAGATCTAAACTTGAGGCAACTAAGATGGTTGGAGCTCATCAAGGGTTATGACTTGGGAATCAATTATCATCTAGGGAAGGCTAATGTTGTGGCCAATGCATTGAGTAGGAAAGAAGTAAGTCATCAACTCACGGTTCGAGAGTTGCCATCCGAGTTATGTAAGGAGTTTGAACGGTTGAACCTCGGATTTGTAAATGAGATGGGGACAATGGAATTAAATCGGACCTCGTAGCAAGAAATTCGGAAAGGTCAAACGAAGGATGAGGAAATCCAAGAAATGAAGGAAAGGACCCAAGAAGGGAGAGAATTCAGATTTGATGAGGATGAACATGGTACCCTATGGCTTGGTACGAGGATTGTTGTGCCTAACTTGAAGCATATTCGGGAGACAATAATAAAAGAGTCACACAATTCACCATACTCAATTCATCCTGGTTGTACCAAGATGTACAAAGACTTGAAGACTTTCTATTGGTGGGATAGCATGAAAAAGGACATAGCTGAATATGAGGCATTGTGTGATGTGTGCCAACGGGTCAAGGCGGAACATCAAAGGCCAGCTGGACTATTGCAACCATTAAAGATTCAAGAGTGGAAGTGGGAAGAGATCGGTATGGACTTCATGGTTGGTTTACCGTGTACTCAGAATGGTTAAGACTCAATTTGGGTAATTGTGGATCGGTTAACTAAGTCAGCCGACTTTATTCCCATCAAGACCACCTATAATGGAGAGAAATTGGTGGAATTGTATATGGGAAGAATAATATGTTTGCATGGAGTTCCAAAGAAGATAGTGTCGGATAGAGGTTCTTGATTCACTTCCAGGTTTTGGCAAAAGTTGCATGAAGAATTGGGAACAAGGATAAATTTTAGTTCGCTTATCACCCTCAAACAGATGGACAAACTGAGAGGACCAATCAGATTTTGGAGGACATGTTAAGAGCTTGTGCTTTAAAGCATGGGAAAGGTTGGGACAAGAGCTTGCCATATGCAGAATTTTCATACAACAATAGTTACCAAGCAAGCTTGAAAATGTCACCATATGAAGCACTTTATGGAAGGAAGTGTAGGACACCCTTATTATGGAATGAGGCAGGAGAATCTCAAGTATTTGATCCGTATTTATTGCAAGAAGCTGAAAAGCAAGTCAAAATAATTCGTGAAAACTTGAGGGCTGCCCAATCAAGGCAAAAAGGCTATGCGGATAATAGGAGAAGGAAACTAGTATTTGAAGTGGGAGACTTCATTTACCTCAAGGTGTCACCAATGAGAGGTCATAAGAGGTTTAACATAAGAGGCAATCTAGCACCTCGCTACATTGGACCGTTCAAAATTGTGGACAAACGGGGAGAAGTAGCATATAAGTTGGAGATGCCAACTCATCTTTCAGACGTTCATGATGTGTTTCATGTTTCCCAGCTCAAGAAGTGTTTGAGAGTACCAGAAGAACAAGTGCCAATGGAAGTATTGGAACTAGATGAAAATTTGACTTATGCCGAGCAACCGGTCAAAATCTGGGAAACCAAGGAGAGAGTCACAAGGAACAAGGTGATTCGATGGTGTAAAGTTCAATGGAAGCATCACATAGAAAAAGAAGCAACATGGGAATTGGAGGATGATCTCAAGAAGGAATTACCCAATCTCTTCTCTTCCGCATCGAATCTGGAGGGCGAGGTTCATTTTAAGGGTGGTAGGTTTGTAACACCCTCATTTTGATGCATCATGCCCTACATATATTCATATACATGTTTAACATTGACCCACATCAAGAGGAACGAGTTTAAAATTGATTTGGAACAAAACCGCACTTAAAATGTTGAAAAGTGCGGACTAGTCCGATTTTAGTGAGGACTACTCCGATTTCTCTCTTACTAAAATCAAACTTGTCTGTTTTTGCTGCGGACTAGTCCGATTTTTCCTCTGGATACTTTTGGACTTGTCAGATTTTGTGCAGACTAGTCCAATATTCCAAGAATCCTTGAAAATTTGCTAAGTCCCTGGACTTGTCCGGACTAGTCCAGTGTCCCAGCGGACTTGTCCGATTTCTCTCTGACTAAAGTTGGACTTGTCCGATTTTGGGCCAGACTTGTCCGATTTCTTTCTGACTAACTTCAGACTAGTCCGATCCTTTCCGGACTTGTCTGATATTTCGCGACTCCGAGTTGATCGTTTGTTTTACGACTTGTTTCTTGGGTTTCACGTTAAGTGGGCCTAGTGATGTCATGCCTAACTCTTTTAGAGCCCATGTGAGTCTCTAAACCGGCCCCTACTCCTCTCAAACTTGAAATCCATCTAACCCTAGCCTCCACCGCTATATAAACAATCCCACCCCTTGACTTGACATCTATTTACCACTTTTCCACCTCACCCAAACCCTAGTTCGTGGAGTGCCGCCACAAAGGAGGGAGGAGGAGATCTCAAACAAGAAGAAGAAGAGGAGGAAACGAAAGAGGATCAAGATCTCCATCAAGTTTAATTCTTCATCACCAATTCATCTCCAAGTTCATCATCAACCCTAGATCATCAAGATCCAAGTGCTACCTCCAAGTTTCTTGATTCATTGGAGTCCTAAACACCTGGTATACCTTCTATTCTCTTTTCCATACATGAATTCAACCCCTAATCTCCAAATTCACGTCGATCTAGAAAACCCTAGTTTGCTAGTTCTGCGAAGTGCAGACTAGTCCGGCCTTCTGCAGACTAGTCCGATTTTGTTGACTAAATTGTGTTGAATTACTTCTAAAAGTAGATCTATCAACTTTAAACCTGTATAAACTTATTAAAAGCTATTAGAACTAGTTATTGATCATTAAAAGCAATCTATTAACAAGATCCACCTTGCATTTGCATTAATCATGCATGTCATGCCATATTGAGTAATATATCTACACTCTTTGATTGTGTTTCTTGTCTTGTATGTTTATTGTGCGGATTAGACGGATTTTCGCTAGAGAGTGCCGCGGAGGATCTCCAACACCAGGAGTTTGAAGCCTTTGATCCTAATCAATCCCAAGAGCAAGGCAAGTGTCCCTGAAGCATATTGATCCTGTCGTAATCCTCTATTGGGCACAAGAAAAAGGTAAAAAAGCCACGACTGGAGTTAAATTATAGGTAGGCTTTTTCATTGACTGATTCTAGTAGCTGGCCATTGAATAGAATAATAAGGAAATGAACCAGCATGTCGTGCAGCATAAGGTCACTTGCCTGTCCAAAGTCAATCTATGAAAAGTTTTCCTTATAGGCGCACCCAGCTGTAAGAGAGTAGAAGCTGTCCCTCTACAGAACCGTACATTCTAGGAAATGTTGGGAGTTGTGTGATAAATAGAACATTGTTGAATTGGAGGCTGACTTTTCCATACGTGCTGCGTACTGTTTCTCGAAATATGAGTGAAGGACAGTAATTCTTTACTTAACAAGGGAAAGCTCTACCGGAAAGACAATTACTCAAGCAGGAAAGCTCGGCCTATTTTGTTTGCAAAGTTGCATGCTTGTGTCAATTTGATGGGAATCCTATGATAGGAAGTTTACTAGCTTTGTTTAACCAACCTTGTCACCTGGGATATATGGTAGAGAGTCGGGATGGGATTTTTACATTTTTGCTTTGCTTAATTAATTGGGATGGAAGAACAACTACAGTACTTAATTTAATTATGCATTAATGAGATTGTGGTTGACATGAACTGGTTAATATGATATGGTAATGGGTGATCTAAGCAAGCCTAGTATGTGGATGGGTTGGATGTCTGGTGGTTTTGCTTGCTTTAATCGAAGGACCGGTTCATGGAGCGACCATCTAGGATTTATAATGCCACCACGAGGCCAAGTATGGGTGCGGCGTAGATGATTAATTAGGGCTTTTCCAGTTCTATTTGGACCATTAAGGATGCTCGGGGAAGGGGTAGTCGGATTGGGTTTGTTGATGATTGGTGGGACTACCATGGGATCTGAATGGCTCAAGAGGGGGCCCTTGGTTGAAGATGTGCTCAGTTGGAGTCATCACCACTGGTGAAACCTCAGTAGGTTCTAAATAGGCTAGTAATCCCTTTGTAAAGGCTATTTTGTGATCTCTTGGCCACACACCTAAGGAAGTGTGAGACGGCATAATTGAGATTCTATAATAATTGAATCGTGATGAAATCACAAACACGTGGGTAAAGCGGTACAACCTCTGCAGAGTGTGTCCAAAACTATCATGATAGCCGTACTCCCGGTTATGAGCAACCTGGACCCTCACATGATTAGAGCAGAATTGGGATTTGGGATGGTTATGGTTGGTATTATGGTATGGATGGTTATGACTTAACTTCTAATATTGAATATGGTTATTGGAATATGATGACGGATACGGAATATGGACTGGTATTGTGATGACTATATGGTTTATGATGGGTTTACTTCACATACATATAATATATTGCTTTTCAAATGTTTTAATGTCCATTTCAGCACTTAGCCATTATGATATTCGTCATTTGAATAAGCTACATGTCATACTTTTTACACTTGTTGAGTACGACATGTACTCACTCTTGCAATCCCCCCCCCAACAGCTGCAGGTCAGGATTGGGAGTTTAATGGTGATAATGCGGAGGTCTAGGCCATGTCTACCGTTAGGTTTGCTTGTGGTGTTACATGGAGCTGCGCTATAGCCTATTGCTTATGTTGCCTAGCTATTTAGTTTGCTTATTTAGTTTATTTCCACTGCATTAGTTGAACTTTCCATTAATATTCATTAGAGCTTGTATTCGAGGATATAATGAATTGTGTAATAAAAGTACTTATTTATTAACTTGTATTATGATAATTATCTGTATATCGTTTGTGATGCGCTGGTGTATGTGTGTTGAACGTCCTGGGCACACATATGTGTTCACTTGGTTCGTTTTCAGAATCAGGTGTCACAATAGAAAACTATGAAATTTTGTCAAAATGTTCTTTAGTAATTTTCAGAATTCTTGTAAAAATTTCAGCTTCATTGGACTTTATCAACCTATCTCAATCTGAAGATTTTCCTAACTGGTCATAGAATAACCCAAAAACAACAGAAACATTTCGGTAAATTATCCAACTTGTAAATTCAATATCTCACAGTATAATGCTTAGAAAATTATGAAACAAATTTTCCTAGAACCAGTGAGACCCTCTCTATATGGTAGAACCACTGGTAGCCATGATAGACCTCCAGAATTACAACCAAAATTCAGAGAAGGCTTTTACTTGTTGGAATTTTAGAGACAACAAGCTTTCTTGAACTTCTCCAATTTTTGGTCCAGATCTTCCCCATAGTACCTACTGTCCCTGTAAAATTTCCGGAACCATTAGGCTTAAGTTCATATACTTAACTGTCTTTCCTTTGAACTATAGTATAATACCGGTATTGATTAACTTGCACAATTCTTTGCATATCGATTAGTTTCCGAGCTCAAGAGGACCCCGGAGCTACTTCAAGTCTTCCCTCTGCAGATTAACTTTGATACCGTCTCGCAACCAGGCAAGCCCCGGTTTGCATTTAAGCACTATTACAAAATCTTGATTTGTATCACCTATGTCTAGGGTGAGTATTGTGCATTAGGGCCAAGGTGATTGAAAACCCACTTGCATGACCAGATCAACCTATGGAGTATTTGGTTAGTTGTCAAGTCATCGTGTACACTATGCTATGCTAAATGTTATATAAGATTCGATAGAAGTCGAGTAGTTGGAATCTACTCGCATTGCTAGGACTTTTTTCACACGAGATTGGTTCAAAGCAAATGGAGTAGTAATCTGAAAATGAGACCGGGCAGGGGTGTAGGATGCAGCATGACGTGGTCCTGGGTGCATAGCCCTGCTTGTGCCCGTTAAGGACCGATCCTTATGCTGCCCTGCTGAGCAAGTTTGAACTGTACCGGAGTCATACTGGATAAATGGGGTCAAGGAAACCGATTTACCTTGGGAAGCTTTTGTTGAGACTTTTTCGATCGTCTTAGGCTTTCGGCCGCAGCACAGTAGACGGAAACTTGTTCACGACATCTTCACAGTGGAAGGGTGCACCGTTAGTGGGGATACTGTCCTAGATGATTGAATCGATTCAACACTACTACAAAAAACATTTTTACAAACGGCTCTAAACATATTATCGCTGGCGGATTTAAAAACCACCTGTAACAAAGAGCCTGTGAAAATAGGCGATTATCACAGGCGGCAACAAAATCCGCCTGTAAAAATGTATTATCATAGGCGGTTTTTAATTAAAATCCGCCTGTAAAAATGCATTATCACAGGCGGTTTTTAATTACAAACCGTCTATAAAAATCATTTTCACAGGTTGTTTTTAATTACAAACCGCCTATAAAAATCATTTTCACATGCGGTTTTTAATTAAAAACCGCCTGTAAAAATAAGGAATTGAACATGCATAATATTATCAAAGGCGGTGCACTGTATTCGTGACTGGCAACATGCACTCTTGGGGGCTACAAAGAAACATTGCAACATATAAAAAAATGATTTGACCATGCAATACATTATAGACCAGACGGTTACACTGGAATCTGTAAAATTGAAACATTATTGACCATGGAATACAAAGCACAGACCATCAAACTGAATTTGGAAGCACAAGCTGAAGTTCTATTATGACTAATACAACCGCTGCCACTATCAGGGCCTTAAAGTTTGTTGAGAGCAGAGGAGCATGTTGTTCTTCAGATATCAGAGCAGATTGTTGAGGCATTCATCGACGGTGGTGTACTCAGATTTTTGAGGGCTTACGTATGGGTACAGCTTCTCCTACAGGGACAACTCCTTGTTGTGTGTCAGCGTGTTGGCCGACAGCTTGATGTCAATACCTTGTTCGCCGGTCAGGACATCTACTTGCTGATGTCGCGACCTCCATGCTCCAGCGGCCGCCGCTGTTCCTCTCCCCGAGTACCTGCGTGGGCAAACGGGTTGTGGGTCAGTGATGAGATCATGCATATTATTATTGCACCTACAAATATGACACAATGTTCATTTGTTTGGAATCCTGGCTCAAGTGAATGTGCACTCTTATTTGATGGACAAGATCAAGATGGTGCACTATGCCGTCCACCACCTTGGCCTCCTCCTTTCATGCTTACAAGAAGATTTGATGGTGTTGCACGTATGGACCCACACATGATAGAAGATGAACTTGAGTCGATGACGACTCCAATTCAAGAAGGGGAGGATGATGAGGACATCACTTCTATGGATACAAACAACACTCCATTGAACATACAAGATGCAATCAATAGAGTTCATACACAACAATTAATTTCAGAGGTGAACTCGTTCTTATATATTTCCTTATATGTTTTTGAGCATAAATTGCTACTTAATGATTTATTTGTGATTAGGATCCATGGAGAGGTTCAAGGAGTACTTGGAGGGAGTATTAGGGACGTGGAAGACCAGAGAATTCGTTCAAAGAAGATGGAAACCGAACCAAACTCCAAATCGTATCCAACTCGGAGTCTAGGACCAGTACGCACTAAAACGGATGCCCAGGACGCATACGAACTCCGTTTTGGACGTTCTACATATACACGGAAAGTGGAGAGGATAACCTTTCCAATGGCACCGGTCCCATGTCAAAATTCCTTCGGAGTCGACGGTAATCGTAGAAACAAAATCAAGTACAGAATCTGTCAGGGTGCTGCGCCACCGTATTGGGCCATTGGGCCTTGTATCAAGTCTAAGTCCATTATTTTCGTGTCTTAGGGTTAGGTCACGACCCTAACACCCCCTTGGACGTCCTCCCACCTATATATACTCCATGGTAGCCGCCATAGACAATTGGGTTTTGCATAGATTAATAATATCGCTGTTCTACAGTTTGTGAAACCCCAACTTCGCGATTTCAGATCGTGTCTTCTACGTTCTTGCTTGTGTTCTCGGTTGCAATTGCAGGGATTAGCCTTCTTGGCGAGGTAAATCGTGTGAAGCACGGTTGATAACCAACGGAGCGGTGGTGTAGTGATTGCAGGGGCTGTTCGTGTTCTACTCGAGAGCCTCGGATCATCAACGTCGAGATCTCCATCAATCGACTTATCATTACCTTTCGGAAGACCGGGACCAATTTTCTTATCAATTGGTATCAGATTTCCAGGTTTCCCGTTAGGTAATTCATCTATCCATTACATTAGTTTTGTTTTTCATACCTAGAGTCCACAAAAAAGCCACAAAAGAACTTGCAGTTTAGTAGATCTGTTCATTAATTTGTCCAAACCACGTTTGAGCCTTTGCAACTTTGTTTTCAGTTTAGTTTTGTTGAGTTTGTGTCCATTGTTGAGTCATATTGCTGGTTTAGAAAGTGTTAGTTTGAGTTTTGCATTGTGTGATTCATCCTTTTGAGTCACGTCATCACGTCCAGATTAGATTCGCCTCTGTCCAGTTAGGTATTTTCATCATATCTCTCTCATACGAACTCGGATTTTAGAGTTCTTGTACTTTCTGCAAAGCTTAAGAAGTGATCTATAACTTTAGTATTCATCATTTTCTCATAAAATATAGTTATCGATGTCTAAATTGCATTGGATCCAAATCTGTTATTGACCCAAAAATTGTGAACAGTCTGTATTTCGGGGGCAGTATATCCTATTGTTCTTTTCCAAAATAGGTCTTCCATATATTGAAATTAAAGAGGAGTTATATATATACAATCTTTCTGTTCTAAGTTTTCCAATTTAGAGCCTATAAGTGTGCCTATTTGTCCTTGGAAGATTGAGCAGAAAATCTGCGACAGACACACGAGATATCTTGGATTGTTTTTCATTGTGTTCTTCCCTTGCAGCACATTCTGAAAAAAAAGGAAGAAAAAAAAAAGGCAAGTGCAAAACAAGAAAGAAAAGCCGCACAAAAAAGAGAAAAAAACAACAAAAAAAATAGAAGTGCTTGCATTCTTTGTGTCATCTAGTTTTGTCTCATGTCTTGCTAGCTTGAACTACTAGGAACACATTTAGGCCAGCAACTTTGACAAATACTTTGGACACTTATTCAACTTTACTATTTGATTTCATTGTTGCTAATCCTTGCTACATAGAAAGTGCCATCCAAGCTACACCTTACTCTTGAGCAGAATCGATACACCTTTGCAATCATCCCATGCTTCATTGGTCTCTTCATACCGTCCACCGTTTACCACCTGCAGTGTCGGTGAGAACACTTGTAAGAGCATGGTAAGACGCTTGAGAGTGTGTGATTCCACTTCCACTTTGCCATTATCCTTTGTAGTTGATAGGGATAACATATTTTTTGTGTTGTCTTCTTTTTGCTACTAGTAATGTCAGGTAAAAGCAAGAATCATGCATTATATGCTGAGATGATGGACATGATGAAGACGACGATGGAGTTGCTCACTAAAAATCAAACATCAACCAAGGATTCACATGACATTCGGACCACCTTTACAACACCTTCCACAAGAAGTAATTACATTCTCCCATCTCTTCCTTCTTATGATGGTTTTGGTTACGATGAATATATTGCTTGGGAAATAGAGTTGGATAAAAATTTTGGAAAATGTCATATGTGTGAGAGGAGGAAGATTAGAAATGTTGTAAGTGCATTAGTAGGTTGTGCATTAACTTGGTCGAACAATTTAAATGATTTAGAAAAACCTCGAACATGGAAAGATATGAAAATTCTTATGCGAGAAACATTTACTAGTGTATCCAATTGCAAAGATGAAATACATGAGCTTGAGAAGAATTTCCTTGTTGTACCTCCTCCTATGCCTAACCTTTTGCAGGAACAAGAACTAATAATTGTAGAAAATCCAAAAGCGAATGAGGTGTTCAACAACTCCTGTGAAAATTCAGATCTATCAATTCATATTTCACCCACAATTACTGCTGAAAATGAGAATAAAGGTAACGAATATCACAACACACTTGTTGAAGGTGAGAAGTTTTTGGATGTTCTGAATTTTTTCACCAATCATGCTATTGTCGAGGAGCGACTAGTGGAATCTTTTATTGATACACCATTGCCACATGTTGATTTTCCTACTGATCCTTCTATTAAGAAAGAGTTGTGTGCTGATAACTCTATTATACCTATGCAAAAACAAGTTAATGTACAAGATGATTGTGTTTTGAATTCACCTACTTGTGCTGAAATTCATAATTTGATCACCGCTACTGCTGAAAATGATGAGCTGAAATTTTTGTCTTCTCTAAATACTTTGGGTTATATTGAATTTGACACTCTTTGTGATCTAAATATTGTAGAGAGGAGAATATTTTCACAATCTGAATTGCCTTTATTAAGTAGAAATATTTTTTATGCTATAGGCAAATATGAACATAGTGGTATGTTTATGGTGCATAAAGTTTACATATGTTCAAATGAGGGAGCTCCTTTTGTGCTGCAACAACATGGTCAAGTAAATGAATGTACTAACACTAATAATATCTTGTCAAGTTTTTCTAGTATTTTTTCCTTGCAGCAGGGACAACAAAGACATTTTTCACTGCGGTTGTGCAATATGGACAGTGCTCACTCGGGTCTAAACTCTACCCCCAAAGCAAGTCTTTTTGCTGGACATACGAGCAAGCCGAGGACGGCTTGTCATAAAGAAGGGGAGAATGATGAGATCATGCATATTATTATTGCACCTACAAATATGACACAATGTTCATTTGTTTGGGATCCTGGCTCAAGTGAATGTGCACTCTTATTTGATGGACAAGATCAAGATGGTGCACTATGCCGTCCACCACCTTGGCCTCCTCCTTTCATGCTTACAAGAAGATTTGATGGCGTTGCACGTATGGACCCACACATGATAGAAGATGAACTTGAGTCGAGGACGACTCCAATTCAAGAAGGGGAGGATGATGAGGACATCACTTCTATGGATACAAACAACACTCCATTGAACATACAAGATGCAATCAATAGAGTTCATACACAACAATTAATTTCAGAGGTGAACTCGTTCTTATATATTTCCTTATATGTTTTTGAGCATAAATTGCTACTTAATGATTTATTTGTGATTAGGATCCATGGAGAGGTTCAAGGAGTACTTGGAGGGAGTATTAGGGACGTGGAAGACCAGAGAATTCGTTCAAAGAAGATGGAAACCGAACCAAACTCCAAATCGTATCCAACTCGGAGTCTAGGAGCAGTACGCACTAAAACGGATGCCCAGGACGCATACGAACTCCGTTTTGGACGGTCTACATATGCACGGAAAGTGGAGAGGATAACCTTTCCAATGGCATCGGTCCCATGTCAAAATCCCTTCGGAGTCGACGGGAATCGTCGAAACAAAATCAAGTACAGAATCTGTCAGGGTGCTGCGCCACCGTATTGGGCCATTGGGCCTTGTATCAAGTCTAAGTCCATTATTTTCGTGTCTTAGGGTTAGGTCACGACCCTAACACCCCCTTGGACGTCCTCCCACCTATATATACTCCATGGTAGCTGCCATAGACAATTGGGTTTTGCATAGATTAATAATATCGCTGTTCTACAGTTTGTGAAAACCCAACTTCGCGATTTCAGATCGTGTCTTCTACGTTCTTGCTTGTGTTCTCGGTTGCACTTGCAGGGATTAGCCTTCTTGGCGAGGTCAATCGTGTGAAGCACGGTTGATAACCAACAGAGCGGTGGTGTAGTGATTGCAGGGGCTGTTCGTGTTCTACTCGAGAGCCTCGGATCATCAACGTCGAGATCTCCATCAATCGACTTATCATTACCTTTCGGAAGATCGGGACCAATTTTCCTATCAGTCAGATCCAGTTGCTTCAATCGGGGAGGCTGATGTTCTGGAACCTAGGCGAACGAACCTGAACGATGAGTCTCGAGTCCTTGCTGTTGTACGCATTGTAGCTATGGGCTTCCTGAAGTCGTCGACGGTTGCGTCAGTAGGCTCCCGTCCTCCCCGTCCGTCCGTCCACCAGTCTGGCTGGCCACCGAAGGAGGACGCGACTGTTGCCCCTGCCGCCGCGGCGGCGGCCTGCCTCTGACACTAGCGGGAGCAGCGATTCTTGGTAGGGTCGGGGCGAAGGTGAAGGCGCATGTAGGGAGGCGGACCTTGAAGTCGAGAGAGATTGGGGATTTTTGACTCTGCTGGTTTGGGAAGGAGACGGGTGGGTGGAGTATTATTGAGGAGGGAGAAGGACAAACAATGATGTGTGGATCCGAGTGAAGAGCGCTGATTGGCTGAGGAGCTGAATGGGCTTCGGTAGTATTTTCGCAGGCGGTTTGTGTCACCAACCGCCTGTGATATTGTGCATTATCACAGGCGGTTTGTACCACTAACCGCATGTGATATACTATTTTTTTTATAAACGGTTTTTAGTTATGAACCGCCTGTAATATGTGATTATCACAAGCGGTTTTTGAAGCATTTTATAGCACAGGCGGATTTCTTTACAGTCCGCCTGTAAAAAAATTTGTAGCGCCTGCAAAAATACATTTTTTAATAGTGCAACTTGGGCGGAACTTGAGAAAGGTGTCTGCGTACGACGTCCGTGGAGTGCACCGATGTGACTTCCAGTACAAGCGTACGTGTCGTGTTTTCCGGGTATCATTGATTTGAATCACCGTCCCTAGCGGATATGAGTACCTCTTGTTCACTGAGTTGTGACGTAGTTAAATACTTGCACTTGAGATGAGAATTAATTGCTGCCGTTATGAACATTATATTATCATGGTATTGCTATGTTGTATGTATTAGTATAGTGCTCACTAAATTTATTTTCCGCCTTGGGCATGCAGCATCGTGACAAAGCGTTTCTTGTTTGATTGTGAATTTACGATGTTGCCCCGCACCATGGTTTAAGCTGCTGCTATAAATCTGAAAATAAGGACCCATATTTAGGCGAGTCCATTATGCAAATCTTCCATCCTATGTTTATGTATTACCCTCATATAGAGTTTCATGTTTACGTGAGACGGTTAAGTCTTACTGAGCCTTCATGCTCACGGGTGCTATATAAGTTGTTTTGCAGTTACTAACATCTATGCTTATGATTATGGTTGTTCGATGAGACTCGCGACTCTCCGAGTAATATACTCATGTGGGAACCATGCCGCTGCTGTTTGGTTTTCGTGGCTAGTGAGGAGCGTCCGTGGGCTGGACGGCTTCTCTTTTGCTTATTAGGCTAGAGTACAAGAGTTGTAATCTTATCTTCCGCTGTAGTTTATTTTTATAAACTATTTGTAAACTGAATATCTTTGTAAATTTCAACAAATGATATATGTAATACGCGTTCCTTTACATGTGTGCTGTTGGGTGTCGCATCGCATGGTACCACCCAATGCGATTCCTGGAAAGTGTGGACTCCAATCGTCACAGACGTGGTATCAGAGCCACATTGGGAATAGCACGCTTATAAAGGATCGTTGTCGGAGTGTTTTTCCGGCAATTCTCCCGACACTACCGTTGGTAGCTCGCGGAGTTTATAGTTCAGTATTGGGTGCGTAGAGATTTTGAAGAATAGGGCAAATGGACACAAGGATTTACGTGGTTCGGGCCGCCTGAGCATAATACCCTACTCCACGGGGTGTGTAGCTGTTGTATTGAGTGTCTAAGAGCTTCAGCCCAGAGACTGTGTATGTGTCAGAGAGCATAAGCCTCAGAGAGTGTGAGAGAGTCTCCGAGAGTCTATGCCTGTGTATCGTCGACCAGTCCTTTTATAGTTCAAGGACTGGTTGTTACACTGTTAGCCTGGCCCGACATGTGGCCCTGGCGGTTACTAATGTTTAATACATAACTAATGAGATTAATTACCCTTAATAGCCTGGTAACGAGACCTAACAGTGTTGTTACTAGTATTAAGGGCCTACTAATCGTGTGTCATTAATATGGTATTAATGAAACTTAATCAGGTCTTGAAGTCTTTGATTGCCCTTTGGAGGTCCGAGCCGTTGGGGGTTCACCAGCTTGATTGCCAAGGTTGAAGGTCCGGCGGTTTGGACACGTGGCAGCTTCGGAGCTATCTGTCTGGGATGGGTAGGTCCGTTGTAGAAGAACACATGTCGATTCTAGAGCTTCCCTCAGTCAGAGGTTAGGTCCGGGGGTGCCGTACAAGAGTTACCCTGGAGCTATCCCATGTGCGGGGTATAGCTCCGGCTGCAGTGTACACGTGGCAGTACTGAAGCTAACCAAAGATGGGAGGCATGTCCAGTCCCGTATGACAAGTGGGGCCTTCACAGGTCTTCAACTTGGATAGGTGAAGTCTCTTTGGTCTTTTTGTAGTCCCAAGGGGTATACGGTACGCAGGGTACTGACAGTGGCCCCCTGAGCCCACCTCTGGGAGAGACTTTTTTGGAAGGAGTCGTTTTGCCACAGGTGGGTCCATCCTTCAATTTTGGTGTCGTGTCTTCCAGGATCTTCATATGTGCCGTTGGCAGTAGTTTGTAGTTAAACCACCGCTGCGTGGCATATCCTGGATGCGGCAGGTGAGATCTTAGCATGCGGATCTCACACAATTGAAGGTTGCCGGTTCCCCATACGAAAATCGTATCGGTGCCGCGCGCCTTGTCAAGCTGCCGCCTTCAGGTTTCCCGCCTTTCATGATGACAACTGTTCGCCTGGGTAAGGACCTCGACTTGATCGTCGGGGTGGCCTCGAGCCCCCTTGTCATTGGCAGGATAAAGTATTTGACCTGTAATGTCGGCTCCTCTGTGGTTTCCATCCAAGCGTTACGGGGGCTTACTTAAGAAGGAAAGCAGGCACCGTTTGGGGGTTCTTTATGCCTTCATTTGATCTTGTGATCAAACCTTCCAAACTGTCGCTGGCTTTTCGTCCCTAGCCCCACTTGTGCTGCGATAGAGTTGGGTCTCCACGAGAGCCGACTTAAGACCGACGGCAACTTGAAGAAGGTCCGGGCCCTCATGGGGTGATCCAGTGACTTCTTCAACCACCAGGCCCGTGCCAGCAAGCTTCCATTCGAGAAGGAGCACGCCGGCGACATGGTGTACTTCTCTGCGTACGCCATGGTGGGACTGATCGCACCCTTTTCGTCTTTTCTCTTGATGCTGCTAGACTTCTATGGTCTGCAGCTGTACCACCTTGGCCCCCACTCCATTCTTTTGGTGTTGATCTTTGTCCACATCTGCGAGATGTGGGTGGGTGTTCCTCCCTGCGTCGAGCTCTTCCGCACCTTCTTCACCATCCACACCATCGGCAAGAGTGACGAGTACCTTGGCTTCTATTACTTTGTGAACCGCAAGAAGTGCCCGCACAAGTACTTTTGGTCGTTCCCTTCAAGCAAGTGGGACGACTGGAAGAAGGATTGGATCGTCATCAGGGCAGAGGAGCATGAGAGGCTGGAGTTGCCCGTAGGCCTCCCAAACGTCGACACTGAAGCTTGGAGTGAAGTTCCAGTGCTGTCGAACGCTTTCAACCCTGCACTGACCAGGATACGCCAATGCGTGGAAGGAGGGGTGACCCCTCAGGTGGTATTATGCAACTTCCTGGCCAACAGGTGGGCTCCGCTGAAGAAGAGGGAGAAGCTTGCTTGGGCCCTCAACAACGTGATGGACGATGACTGGATCAAAACCGATTTGAAGTCCAACCTGGAAGGCGCAACCTTGGAGCTTCACCTCAAGAAGTTCCTGCACGGCATCGATGTTGAGGGCGACTACTTGTCTCCGCCAGCGGCTTTCCTCCCTCTCAACATGGAGGCAGAGTTCAACAGGGAGCTTCGACGGAAGATGCCAGTGCTTGATGACCTTGGTGTCGTTGAGAGGCGTCCGACCACTGGGTTGGTGATCTCCAGAGCTTTCGAGGGTGATCCCCCATACGTCCCAGAACAGAGAGTTGAAGTCGCGGGCAAGGGCAAAAAGTTGGCCGAGCCCTCGAGCCAAAAAAGGAAGCCGAAGCACTCTGATGGGAGGTTCGTCAGCCTTACTCCTTCCCCAGCGGCACCTTCTCCCCGGAGAGGGAGGTCTTCAATGGCGGCATCCACTCCAGCATCGGCATCTCCCCGGGGTGCTAGTTCCGGCCGTGTGGCTACAGTTTCAGGACCGACTGAAGGCTCTGGATCCGGAAATTCTTCCCGATCGAGGGGGACCTCCACCAAAGCACCGCCACTAGTCGTGGCGAGCTTCGGGGAACCTTCTGGAACAGATATGCCAGTGGTGTTAGGTTCCAGTCCTGAGCGTCTGGGAGAAGAGGTTCCGTGCTAACTGGTGCAAAAACCTTCTGAGGTAATTTTTTTTACCTCAGTTAGTTGTTTTGTGTTGTAATTGCGTTTTATGTGTTCTTGTCCTCCATCCGCAGGGTACCCAAGAGAGGGGCTGAAGCTCCTGTTCCTGCCACAACATCTGAAGCTGTGCAGGTAGAGGCTCCGACTCCAATCCCAGTGCCGCCCCAAGGAGTGGCTGAAGCTACGACAGCTCTGGCGCCGGCTGTCATGGTCTTGGACCTTGACTCATCCCCAGAAGCCCCCGTGGTAGCGCCGGACCATGAGAATGAAGATGTACCAGCGGCACCTGCCCCGGAGGTTGAAGCTCTAGGTTTGGACGCTGAAATGGTGGACGCTCCGGCTTCAGAATCGGAGATATCTGTGACTCCGGCCCTAGAGTCGGAGGTCGTTGAACCCCGGCGGTGGAGATTATGTTTTATGATGCCCCAGCGGTAGAGCCAGTGGTTGATGAAGCTTCAGCACCTAAGCCGGTTATCGAAGAAGTTCCGGCGGTAGAGTCGGTTGCTGCAGAAGTTCTGGCGGTAGAGCCGGTTGTTGAAGAGGTTCTAGCGCCTGAACCAATCGCTGCAGAGATGCCGGCGCCTGAGCCCATGATGGTCGAAGCGTCAACGCCTGGGCCAGTGGTGGAGGAGGTGCCAGCGTCGGAGCCGGAAGTGGCTTCAACTCTGACCGAACCTTCAACACCTACCCCGGAGGTGGTGGTCCCGAAGATGCTCGCACTCGAGCCAGGGTGCCGAGATGAAGTTGCTGGCCCCCCGCTTGAGGGTCCAGTTGCTGACGATCTGGCAGCGGGACCTTCAGAGCCAACTCCGGAGGTTGAAACTTCTGTGGCAGGACCATCCTCGACAGCGGTCAAGGCTATTCTGGAGGGCGGCCCTAGTGCCGCGGAAGCTGAGGGAACCGCTCTTGTAGAGTGGGACCCAATTTTTGTCACGGAGAACCCGCTGGAACCGGCAGAGATGACCCCGGCAGGTCCGGACCCGATCCCTCTATCGTTGTCTATTGATAACGCCTGCTCCAATCTTCGCCGGGTTCAGCTGGCTTTTTACCACGACAGCAAGGCTCTTGAGGAGCAGCGTCAAACTCTTAGGAGGTGGCGCAACTGGCTCCAATTCGATACCAAGCTGGCGCAGTCGAGGCTGGCTGACGACAAGGAGTGGGTGAGGAAGGAGAAGATCCGCCTGGAGTACTGGGGTAAGTTGCTGGATGAGAGGGAAAGCATGACGCGATCCCTTGACAACCAGTCCCGGGCAATCTAAGAACAGGCCAAGGCTGCTAGTAGTGCAGCGGATGATCACCAAGAGAGGCTCGACGCCATCCACGCCAGTCTCGTTAAGCGCCGGGAGGCTCTTGAGGAGCGGGAGAGAAAGCTCGAGGATGAAGAGCAAAAACTCCTGGAGCTGCGGGATGACGTCGTGAAGAGGGAAGAAGAGCTTACTCAGAGGCTAACTCTGGGTGACAAGAGTCTCGAGGAGCGCACCAAGAAATTGGATGAGTGCTGCGAGAAAGGGTAGAAGAAGGCCTGACAGCGAGGACATGAAATCCATAGGAGGGAAACTAACGTTTCTGCCAGGGAGAAGAAGGTGCGGGGCTGAGAGAAGGACCTGGTTAACCGCCGGAACGAGATCCACCTCTGGGTGGAAGCGCTTAGTAAACATGAAAGGCAGGATGCTAAAAAGATTCAGCAGAACGCCTAAGAGGTGGAGCGTCTTGCTCGGGAGAACTCGGAGCTTGCGGCAGCCAGAAGATCCTTGGAGGAGATGGGAAGCGGCAGGGTTGCAGAGTCCAAACAAGTTTGGGACTTCTTGGCCAACGACGCGCTAACGCCAATGGGTTTTAGTCCCGTGCGTCCGTATGATCCGGAACCGGAGCTAGACCAGGCGTTGCAGGCGCTGAGTTTGGTAGGCAACTAGCTCACCAAGATGGGCGATCTCATTGCGGACCAGCTGGAAACCGAGGGACAATCATTGGCCAAGAGCGTCGCGGAATTTATTCTGTCGTGCTACACAAGCCGGGACCCCCAATTGCCCCTGGACCCGGTGCTCCAAGGCCCCATCGATAGAGAGGGAGAAGCTGCCCAGGCCAGCGTTTCTGAGGTTGCCCAGAAGGTCGCCTGGTTCTTCCATGGGGACTAGGACCATCTCTTTGTAGCTCCCACTTGTATTTTCTTTTTCTCTTCTCCAATTTTGTAATCTCTTGTCTCCAGATGAATGAAATCCAAGTTTTTTACGAATTTCACTTTTTGTCTTCAACACCTTTGTCCAACTTGGCCCCCTGGTAGATGTACGCAATTTGATTGTGAACATGTACCAAGAGGATGTAACAGTTGTTGAAGACTCGCGTGCTTCAGACTTGTAGAGCATAGGTCCAAAGTCTTCGGTAGTGAAGGCTCCCTGAGGTTGTCCAAGCTTTCGGGCTCCTGCCTTGACCATCATCGGAGCTTGGTAGCTCCAGCAGTGGTCTCCATCAACGCGTAGAGCGTCGACAGTTAGTCCTCTGGAGTCTTCCCACCATCTTTTGACGGCTAGCAGCCTGGCTTTATCGGAGCTAAGTAGCTCCAGCGATACTAGCTATCACTGTTTAAAACATCGATTACAAGCCATCTAGGGGATGTTGAAGCTTTAATAGCTTCGGCTTAATTCACCATCATCATGAGATCCTTATTTTTCCTGCACACTGAAGTCAAGAAAAATAGTAAAATTCGTTTCCTATCTATAACTCTGTTGCAACTTACTATTCTCGTAAGAAATTTTTGGGTCGAGCACAATTCTTCATACAATCAAGTGCACTGAGTTTTTTCTCCAGGTCCAATTGTTTTCAGGACCCGCCTTACTTTGGCCTGTCGGAGTGTAGGTAGAGTGGCGTACTTAGGGTGCAGGACCAAGCTAAGTCGATAGCACACTCCGGACCTAGATTGGCTGGAGGCATTCAGGCAAGTGAGCCATTCAACAATGTGAAAACCTGAAGGAATTAACAATACGACTCGAGTTGTACATGAATTAGTCGATCTAAAAAATTCTTGAGAATCGCACAACTTTGTTATAGACAAGAAAGAGAAAAATAAAAAATATTGAGCTTGTACAAAATAAATGCACGTGGAGTCTGTTTTCACACAAAGATGTCTTTCATTATAGGTTCAGAGTACAGGGGAAACAAGTACACCCTTAGGGTACGGAACCAGGCTAAGTGTGTTTTGTTTCTTGTTTGACCCAAGGTAGCTAGCTACACTTTTAGTTCTGAGACTGTGACAAGTGTTGCCTGAACTCTACGGACCTTCCGGAGAAGGTCCGGCTGTTCTCCCAGAGGAGCTACCTGACTCTGTACAATGACTCTATAACATACATCACATGTAACTACAGACTCACCTCCGTGATATTAAGTGTAGAACTTACGAAGGTGATCAATGTTCCAAGGATTAGGGAGAGGTGTCCCATTCTCGGTTGCCAAGCGAACGCATCCGGGACGGGATACTTTAATCACTCAGAAGGGTCCTTCCCAGCTGGGGGAGAGTTTGTTTAACCCTTCTCTGGATTGTATTCTCCGTAGCACTAGATCACCTTCCTCGAGCTGTCGGCTGTGAACATGCCTTTGGTGATAGCGCCGGAGAGCTTGGCGGTATCGGGCATTCCAAACAGCTGCTCGGCACCTTCCCTCTTCAAGGAGGTCAAGGTCTTCACGCTAGAGCTAGTCCTGCGCGGCATCGTCGAAGGTCCAGACCCGGAGCGACCCCAAAATGATTTATGGAGGAAGGACTGCTTCAGCTCCATACACTAGGAAGAAGGGTGTCTCTCCAGTTGACCAGTTTGGAGTTGTCCTGTTAGCCCATAGAGTGGGCGGAAGTTCTTCGACCCAGTTGGCTCCATGTTTTTTCAGACGCTCATATGTGCGCATCTTGAGTCCTTTTAGGATTTCTTCATTTGCTCTCTCGGCTTGGCCATTGCTTGCCAGGTGAGCTACGGAAGCGTAGCTGACTTGAATGCCGAGATCTTCGCAATATCCTTGGAATGCAGAGCTTGTGAATTGGGTCCCATTATCGGTTATGATTTTGTTTGGGACTCCAAATCTGCATACGATGGACTGTAAGAAGTTGATGGTTGATTGCTTGTTTATTGTCACAACTAGAGTTGCTTACGACCATTTGGTGAATTTGTCAATGGAGACGTACAGGAACTTGTAACCTCCGACGGCTCTTGGGAAAGGTCCCAAGATATCCATCCCCCACACAGTGAAAGGCCATGTAGGAGGTATAATTTGTAGAGGCTGGGCCGATGTGTGAATTTGTTTTGCATGAAACTAGCATGCTTCACATTTCTTCACTAGCTCAGTTGCATCCTGGAGCGCTGTAGGCCAGTAAAATCCATGCTGAAAGGCTTTGTCGACCAGCGTGCAGGAAGACACGTGGTTCCCACACTCGCCTCCATGGATTTCTGCGAGGAGCTCAAAGCCTTCTTCCTTTGTGATTCACCGCATTAGGACGCCGTTAGCACCGCGCCGGTAGAGATCCCCTTCTACCAACGTGTATCTTTTAGCCAATCTGACTATCTGGTCAGCAGATACATCATCGTCAGGAAGGAAGTTGTCTTTCAAGTAGCTCCAGATCTTCGAGATCCATGCATCGGAGCTAGCTTGAGCATTTGAGTCTTGCGTGCTGGGTTGCTCGGAGCTTCCGGCAGCACCTACGACCCTTGATGGCTGCCATGGTAACAGGGCCATCGGGAATGCCAACTTTGAGGTGCTGGCCTCGCCCCCTTCGCTCAGTTCGGCAGGCTGAGCTGTCGGTTTAGACAACCTCCAGATGAATGTTCCGTCGGGAGCTGGAGCTCCGGTTGACGCTTTCGTCGAGAGTTCGTCAGCTTTAGCGTTATGGAGACGCTGTACATGGTGGAGGTCCAGGACTTCGAAGTCCTTATAAAGCCTCTGGACTTCAAGGAGATAAGCAGCCAATTGGGGATTGTTGCAGGAGCATTCACCCTTCACCTATTTAATGATCAGCTGCGAATGTCCCTTGACCAACAGCTGCTTGACACCATATGATAGTGCTACCTTTAGTCCTTAAATGAGTGCTTCATACTCCGCCAAGTTGTTGGTCGCCTTGAAGTCAAGGTGCACCATGTATTTAACCTTCTCCCCAGTCAGAGCAAGGAGAAGGACTAAAGCTCCGGCCCCCTGCTTCTGCATGGAGCCGTCGAAGTAGAGAGTCCAGTGAGGCTCAGTGAAGACCGGAGCCTTGAGTTCCGGCTTCTGCTCACTTGGACCCCTAGGGTTTGATGGAGAGGGGGTCCATTCCGCCACAAAGTATGCCAATGCTTGACTTTTGATTGCTTGTCTTGGGACAAATTCAAGGTCAAACTCGGCCAATTCCGCTGCCCACTTTGCAATGTTCCCAGTGGAGTTGGGATTATGCAAAATCGCTCGCAGTGGATATGAAGTCATCACTGAGATCTTGTGAGTTTGGAAATAGTGTCGGAGCTTCTGGGAAGCAATAAGAACTGCGTATACCAGTTTATGTACTTCCAGGTATCGAGTTTTGGCATCATGGAGCACTTCACTTATGAAGTACACTGGGCGTTGGACTGTCCGAACCCTCCCAGAGGGGACCGAAGCTTCCTCCTCATCGACCCGAACCCTCCCGAAGGGGTCCGGACCTTCTCCAGGGATCGTCGGGTCCTTGTTAGAGGAACCCGAAGCTTCTACAGGAGTGACCTGGACACTCCCAGGGTGGTTTGGCTCTTCTTGCTCAAAAAGAGTAACTCCTTGTTGGCCCAAGTCTGGCGGCTGGGACCCAAACTCGCCTTTAGAAACCTCCTAACTCTCTCGGAGGGGTTTGGATTCTTGAGCTTGTGACGGTTCTGGTCTCTCCGCAACCAGGACCATGCTAACAACCTCATCAGTTGCCGAAATGTAAAGCAGTCGAGGCTCACTAGGGGTCGGAGCTACCAAGGTTGGTAGAGTGGTGAGGAGCTGATTCAGCTTTGAAATGCTTTTCTGCTTCTTCAGACCATTGGAATGGTCCGGACTTCCTCAATAGCTTGAAGAAGGGTAGTGCCCGTTCTGCCAGTCTTGAGATGAACCGGCTGAGAGCGGCTAGACATTCAGTCAGCTTCTGGACGTCCTTGATGCGGGTTGGTGGCCGCATATCTTCAATGGCTTTAATCTTCGCCAGATTTGCCTCTATGCCTTGGTGGTTTACCAGGAAACCAAGAAGCTTTCCGGAGCTAACCTCGAAGACACATTTGTCCGGGTTCAGCTTCGTGCGAGTGACTAGCAACTTGTCGAAGACACCTTGGAAGGTGTCAAGAAGTGACTCCTTGTCCTTAATCTTGACGACGATGTCATCAACATACACTTCCACTACGTCTCTGATGAGCTCTCCAAAGATTTTGTACATAGCTCGTACAAATGTTGAGGCTGCATTCTTGAGACCAAATGCCATGGCAGTATAACAATATAATCCATCCACTGTGATGAAAGAAGTATGCTCTTCATATTCCCTAGACATTCTGATTTGATGGTACCCAGAATATGCGTCTAGGAAACATAGTAACTCACACCCGGAGGTGGAATCCACTATCTGATCTATTCTAGGTAGTGGGAATGGATCTTATGGACATGCCTTATTCAGTGTTATGTAGTTGATACACATCTGAAGCTTCCCGCCGGCCTTGGGTACAACGACTGGGTTTGCCAGACATTTTGGATGGAAGACCTCTCGGATGAATCCAGCTTCAAGCAACTTCTTCACTTCTTGTCATATGAAGTTATGTCGCTCTACTGATTGCTTCCGAGGCTTCTAATGTACAGGCCGAGCGTCAGGGTAGATCGTCAGATTATGCTCGATCACTTCCATAGAGATCCCAGGCATTTGTGACGTTGCCAAGCAAACACGTCGACATTAGCCCGGAGGAAAGTGATGAGCACGAGTTCCTATTTGTCATTCAGACCTCCCGATATACGGGTGGTCTGAGCGGCATCGGAACCGATTTGGACGATTTTGACGGGAATGTCAGTGTCATTGCTTGGTTGCACGCGAGGTGCGGAGGTTGAGCCTCGATGACGAATGCTCTTGGGTTTCGGAGCTTGCTCCTGCCTGGACTCTTCCTCTTGCGCTGTAGGAAGTGCGTGAAGTTCTTCCAGTGCAGTTACTCTAGCAGTGCGGTCTCCACGGATCCGGAGAACACCAGTTGGTGTTGGCATCTTCAACACCAAGTAGCCATAATGAGCAGCAGCCATGAACTTGTATAAGGCTAGCCTGCCCAGAATGGCGTTGAAGGGTAAGTTGATCTGGGCAACGTCAAAGACCAACTTCTCAGTGCGATAGTTCTCCCGAGTCCCGATGGTCACGGGAAGAGTAATGGCACCAAGTGGGGTTATGGCCCCCGGACCTACTCCAAAGAAAGGTCGGGAGGGGCGAAGGTCCGAAGGTTGGAGCTGAAGCTTGACGAAAGCTTCAAAGCTTATAGGGTTCAACCCCAAATCTCCATCCACCATTACATGGTGGAGTTGGATGTTATTGATGGTTGGAGATACCATCAATGGGAGTTGGTCAGCACCGGTCTTATTCCGAGGGCAGTCTGACGCGTCGAAAGTGATGGCCGTATCCACTTCTGGTGCGGCTCCGCCCTGGCGTTGGGGGCCACCGAAGCCATGTCCCGGCGCATGGTCTTGAGGACACGGCGGGAGGTGATGTCCCACGAACCACCAAAAACGGTGTTCATGGTTTTCCAACGTTCATTGTCGGAGACATCGGAGTTTTCATCAACAGAGGTGTAAACAGCCTTCAAGACCTTTTTAGGGCCCTGAAAGCCTAACTCCTCTTCAGCCGGAGCTTCGTCGACTTTCTGTTTTTCCTTCCCTTTGCCGAAAAGGAACTTCTTCTCGGCGCTTGTTGTAGCACTCGGCAAGGTTCTGGACCTCTTGGCAGTCTTCCAAATTGTGGTTGTTCGACTTATGAATAGGACACCACACTTTGGAGTTGCCCCCATCTTCTGATGATGGGTGAGGTCGTTTCTCGGGGCGTGGCCCCTGGCCACCCAGAGCTGCAGCAACTGCAGCAGTAGGTGTGCTGGCTGACAGCTTTTTCTTGCCGTTGGACTTTTTCTTCTTTTTGCCACTGCCGGAGGTAGTGGCTTTGCTCTTGGACTATTTTTTATTATCCCCCGGAGGTGGTTTGGAGTGCATTTCACAGCCCTCCGCAGCTTTGGCACACTTGTCTGCCAAGCTGAAGAGCTCCGTGACACAGGTGATCTCCTTGATCGCCAACTTCTCCAGCATCTTCTTATCTCGTACGCCCTGTCTAAATGCCACAATAACAGAGGCGCTGGAGATAGAATGAATAGTGTTTCATACCTGGGAGAACCTCTGGATGAAGGAACGCAGGGATTCTCCCCCCTTCTGCGTGACATCAAAAAGGTCCAGTTCGGTGCCTGGTCGGGTGTATGAACTCCCAAAATTGGCGGTGAACTGTTGGCACAGTTCTGCCCAACTATTGATAGAGTTGGGAGGAAGGCTCATGAACTAGGACCTGACGGTCCCAGTTAAAGCCACTGGGAAATAGTTGGCCATTACGGCCTCGTTACCCCCGACCGCGAGGATTGCAGTGGAGTAAATCTGGAGAAACTCAGCGGGATTGACAGTCCCGTCAAATTTCTTCGGCAGGTGAGGCCGGAACTTTTGTGGCCATATGACCATGCGTAGGTGCATGGCCAGGGCAGAATAGCCCCCTCCTACTCCCTCGGGAGCAGGACTATCTCGAGCTTCCCGCCTTTTGCGAGCACACTCGATATGGACGCGGCCGTCCTGCTGACAGTAATAGCGAACAAGCTCCGCCCGAAGGTCATGAGTTGAAAGCCTGGTTACTGTATGGGTGCGTCGCGCCCTGGCAGGCAGCGACGTAACATGTTGAGACGCAACACACCTCCTATTTTGGGAAGCGACAAAGTCCGATGCTGCGATGGGGCCCATCCCGAGGGTGGAGGACCTTGTTTGCTGATGTGATCGGCTGCTGCTGCAACCAATTGTTCCACATCAGCCCTCCACTACTCCAGTGCGGAGTTTATAGTTCAGTATTGGGTGCGCGGAGATTTCAAAGAATAGGGAAAATGGACACAAGGATTTATGTGGTTCGGGCCGCCTGAGCATAATACCCTACTCCACGGGGTGTGTAGCTGTTGTATTGAGTGTCTAAGAGCTTCAGCCCAGAGACTCTGTATGTGTCAGAGAGCGTAAGCCTCAGAGAGTGTGAGAGAGTCTCCGAGAGTCTCTGCCTGTGTATCGTCGACCGGTCCTTTTATAGTTCAAGGACTGGTTGTTATATTGTTAGCCTGGCCCGACATGTGGCCCTGGCGGTTACTAATGTTTAATACATAATTAATGAGATTAATTACTCTTAATAGCCTGGTAACGGGACCTGACAGTGCCGTTACTAGTATTATGGGCCTACTGATCGTGTGTCATTAATATGGTATTAATGACACTTAATCAAGTCTTGAAGTCTTTGATTGCCCCTTGGAGGTCCGAGCCGCTGGGGGTTCACCAGCTTGATTGCCAAGGTTGAAGGTCCGGCGGTTTGGACACGTGGCAGCTTCGGAGCTATCCGTCTGGGATGGGTAGGTCCGGTGTAGATGAACATGTGTCGATTCTGGAGCTTCCCTCAGTCGGAGGGTAGGTCCGGGGGTGCTGTACAAGCGTTTAGCCCGGAGCTATCCCATGTGCGGGGTATAGCTCCGGCTGCAGTGTACACTGGCAGTACCGGAGCTAACCATAGATGGGAGGCATGTCCAATCCCGTATGACAAGTGGGGCCTTCGCAGGTCCTCAACTTGGACAGGTGAAGTCTCTTTGGTCTTTTTGTAGTCCCAAGGGGTATACGGTACGCAGGGTACCGACAATTGTATTACAAGAAAAGCATAGGATATGGTGAGGATAAGATACTAGGCCCACATAAGGACTATATTAGCACAAGTTATTAAGGTGGCAAAAATAACTTATGAGTTATGATGTTTTGTAACGATGCTCCGACGACAGGTAAGAGGTAAGGTACGCCACCGCAGGCGGATCAATTGCGGTAAGCTCACCATGCGAGAGGTAGCATGGAAATCTTTCCGTTGCTTTTCACGGAAGAGTCAATATGAGTCTCTGAAACTTTCCATGTTTCTGAGAACATATGACACGCGGTATCCCAGCGTGCTTCAAAGTTAGTGGGAGCCCCCGATGGGTGGGTCATAACTCGATGTGCCTCCTACTGATGCAGCACTATGCAAAGATGCGGGACCCCGTCAGGTGGTAGAAAACCTGGTCATGTACCTCGAGACGTGGCTTAACTTGGGGCGGCCCGTATGGAATGATATGGGACGAATGTTTTTACTTTCATATATATTATTGTGAATTGTTCGCCCGTGCGTGGTGTGTCATACGACACCATATGATTGATCAGTAGTTTGTGTGTAGTGACAGGTACACTGACCACGTGATCGTATTGCATATAGAAATCGTTTGCGAGCGAACGTCATTAAGGCCACGATTGAGATGTATGCCGGAATACCGGCTTAGAATTTTAGCTTTGAGAGGCACGTAGTACCGACATATACTCCATTGATGCATTAACCACTTTTCTGTAAAATGGAACCAAGAAGATGTAAAAATACTTATATTAGCTATCGAGCTCTGAGTTTGAACTAAGTTTTCAAATTTGGAGTAGGTTTTGAAGTCACCAATTAAAAAACAGAGTGTTCTGTTTTCTACTCTAAAAAGACCTGAAATTGAGAAAACATATCTCCCAGTAGAAAACTCCAATGAATGTGTAACATACATGGATGGAAAGTGTAGGAAGTCCTTTAAAACTGTTATGTTCAACTTCAGAACTGAATTTCCTTCTATCCTGTTCAAAATTTTAATGTTCCAAACTCTGCCAAAACTGGATAGAAACTGAAAACCTTTCTGGACTTCTGATTGTTTTCACCATATCTCACTCTAGAAAATTCAAACCGGATCGTGCAAGACATTTCTGGAATCCTTGTAATATTTATTACAAATTTGTAGTTTTTGTAAATTCTGCTGTTTTATATCTGGAAATTGTGGCCCAAATTCAGCATAAACAAAGGAGATGCTGTCAAAATTTTCCAGAAAAAACTGTCAGGTTTACAATACCATATCATCTCAACCAAAACGATCTGAAGACAGACTAATACTTTTTGGAAAGTTCTCGAAGTGTACGTCAACTTTGTAGTTCACCTCAAGATCTGATTCTGCCATTTACTGGGTTAAATTTGTGTTTGAGTACAAACTGGTCAGGTTTCAACAGAAACTTTATCGGTTTGACATTTTGGTCTTGTTATGAATCTGGTCCTCGAATTCACTTCGAGAAGTGTCATAACGGACTAATTGTCGATACTCAACTATTTACCAGTGGAATTTATGGTTTGACTCACTAAAACCTCTTTTCTTTTATGGCCATGTTTGTGTCATATTAAAGATAAAAGTGTGTTTTCGCACGATAACGCGCATAACGTCCCATCGCGACCAACAATAGTCAAAATGAACTTCGATCCATGGAGTTAATTATTTTGGAACTCGCTATTGTAACATTGGTCCAGGGGTGATGTATTGTGTATAAAGTTTATACTTTATCAATATATGACCATTATGCAAATTTGGTTATCAATACACACACTATTGTTTTCATCCTAGTGTGATCTTGCAATATCACGTCTCATGTAGGATTAATGACTGTAACTGCAGAATGGTGCGCACCCGCACAACATATGAGGTTGGTGGTTCAAGTCAGGGAAGGGATGACTCCCGAGAGCCGGAACAACCGGCGCAACAGCCACCTCCATCTCCGCATACACTGGCGGATGATATCGCAGCCATGCTGGGTTCACGCGATGAGCGGACCGAACTGCTGTGAACCCTCGTGCAGAATACGTCCAATCAAGGGGGATGTCAAGCCGAAGGCAATCGTCAACCTCAGCAAGAAACCTATCAAGAATTCTTGGCGACTGCGCCCCCCGTGTTCAGTGGTGATGGTGAACCTCTTGATGCGGTCCATTGGCTCCGCATCATTGAAGCTAAGTTCGGACTGCTGCAGTGCAGTGACCCTATGAAGGTTTTATATGTGGCACAACAACTACATGGCATCACTGGTGCTTGGTGGGCGAACCACATTGCCTCCTTGGCCGCCCGATAGCAAGTCACTTGGACAGAGTTCCGGAAGGCATTCCATGCCTATCATGTTCCTCCTGCCATTGTGAGAAGGAAGCTTCAGGAATTTCTTGATCTGAACCAAGGAGAAAGGAGTGCTCAAGAATACTCCAAAGTCTTTGTTAATCTAGCGCAATATGCGTCGGAGTATGTGAGTACGAAGGATCAGAAGCGAGAGTATTTCTATCGGGGTCTAAGCCCCATGTTGAAAGACAAGCTTGCGTTGTACAATCACAGCTCGTTCTTTGCTATGCTTAATGCCGTGATTATGCAAGAGGATGCCACACGTGAGCAGATCGCAGAGGAGTCAAAGAAGAGACTTGCTGTGCAGGACAGCACACATAATGTTCCTCAGAAATACCGTGTGGTGTACCGATCACTGTCCGGTCAGATATGGCAGCCGGCGGCACAACCGAGTTCGTATCGGAGTCGGTCATTCGATGTATCAGATTTTCAACCAGCATTACATCAGCAGCAAGAACAGTCCCAAATTGTTCCAGGTGCATCTATCTCACAGAGAGATGCAGGACAATTCAAGCCTCAAGTCAGCGGGCCGTTGAATCAGTACGGGTGCTCCACATGTGATCGTGTTGGGCACTATACCAAGGATTGCCGAGAGAATATCTTGAGCAGCAGGCAAGTATTCAGTCCCGTATTCAACCAGAGAAGACAGCACGGCAAACCGGAAGTGTTCAACACATAGCAATCGAGTGTGTTCCGGAGGGAGCACCGGTGTTAGCGGTCATGTTTGCTATCAAAGACGTACCCGTCCTCATACTATTTGAGTCCGGTGCTACCCACAATTTTATCAGTAAATCATGTCTGGATCAGCACCAATTGTCCACCAATGATCCCAAGAAAAAGATATCTTATAAGCTCACCGGGTGGAAGTATCTCGGCTAGTCAGATTGTTCCCCAAGCAGCTTTATGTTTGGGGGGCAAAATATATCCAACGTTGCTGATTATATTGGATGGACAGAAGATCGACGTAATATTGGACGTGTCATGGTTGAACCATCATGGTGCCGTTCTTAATATCGGAACCCGGACTATCCAAATTTACTCTCCGATGCACAGACAACACGAGCTGTTTTTGGACAGTTTGGAGAAGGACAGTGCAACTGCATATAACACGGAAGCAACTAAACTTGAAGATACTCTGGTGGACCGTGAGTAACCCGCTGCACCTCATCTACAGCCTTCCGACGGCACCGATGCTCCTGTCAAAGCTATCAAGATCAGTTATGGCTCCTCTCAGACCACCCGGAAGGCGGGACGCCAAGGCAGAAAGTAGGGACGCTCGCTCATCACCCCACTGGTAGCTATCGACGACAAGTTGTCTGACAACCGTCACAGCTATCCTCGGAGCTTTGGGCACCCCTACATGTTAATATTAGCTTAGTAGGATAGTGTAAATGTTTTCATAGAGTCTAGGAGCAGCATTTAGGACAACGAAGTTCCGGGAGGGTCACGTCTAGAGTGTGCAGTCTGCTTAGCCTGGTCCCGAACCCTAAGCCTGTGCACCCTGCCTTCCTCGTCATCCAGAAGCGAGACATTGCCTTCTTTTGTAATAGCCTGTCTCCTCCTATGAATGCTGCTATAAAAAAATCACTGTCATACTCCATGTTTTCCTAGAGATGTTCATTCAATTACGCGTTAATTTTATGATAAACCATGCTAGACCCATTTATTGTATATTTCATTTGTATACACGATTATACACTCTATATCTCACCCTTGCTGGAGTTGTGCAATCCTATTGCAGGCGGGCTTGCTTGAGGTACCTGCAATGTGTGAGAGGTTCTCTCAACTGCCCCCATCCTTGGAGTCCCGTGACGCCGGATGGCCTCCCAAGAAAGGACTACGCCAAGCCGGAGGTCCCAGGCATGTGAACTGCTTAGCGTGGTTCTGTACCCTAAGCACGCACACCATGCCTCTCAGCTCTATGGCCGAGTACTGGGGGTCAGAAAGTTCAAACCCTGAAGACGGTGGGAGCCAGACTTCGAGGCACTAACGCTTTGAATTACCCAAGCCCCGTGTGTTAGCTGAAGACAGTGATACATGGCAAAGCTAAGGAAGAGGAACAGGTAAAACCTGCGAGCAAACTCATCCCTCCTTTACCATGTGTGCATGACAGCCAACTCCGACACCTCCCAGGGGGCCCACCGTGGATGTCTAAGCACGTCGAAGACTGTAACAAGCGCCGATTCGTGAGTACACTCTCCCATCCCACTCTTATTGCTAATAGGGTTCTCTTTTGTTAACCTATACACCAGGGGTCTGTCGACAAAGTGCTACACATCGGTGGTGGACTATGCCTAAGCATCCAGCTCCAGCACCTCCCAAGGGGCCCGCCATCAATGTCTCGACACGTCGAAGTCAGTAAACAGCGCCAATTTGTGAGTACACTCCCATACTGCTCTTGTTGCTAATAGGGTTCTCTTGGGGTAACCTGTGCACCAGGGGCCTGCCGTCGAAGTGCTACACAACGGTGGTGGACAACGCTTGAGCATTTAGCTCTGGCACCTCCTAGGGGGCCCGCCGTCAACATCTTAGCACGTCGAAGACAGTAAAGCACCGATTTGTGGGTACACTCTCCCATCCTGCTCTTGTTGCTAATAGGGTTCTCTTGTGGTAACCTGTACACTAGGGGCCTACACTCAAATTGCTACACATCGGTGGTGGACTACGCTGGAGCATCTAGCTCCGGCACCTTCCAAGGGGTCTGCCGTATACGTCTCAACACGTCGAAGATAGTAATCAGCGCCAATTCGTGAGTACACTCTCCCATCTCGCTCTCATTGCTAATAGGGTTCTCTTGTCGTAACCTGTAAACCAGGGGCCTGCCGTCGAAGTGCTACACATCGGTGGTGGATGATGCTGGAGCATCTAGCTCCGGCACCTCCCAGGGGGCTTGTCGTCGATGACTCTATGATGATGGTGGGCGACACCAGAGTAGCCAGCTCCGGCACCACCCAAGGGGCCTGTCATCGATGACTCTGCGACGATTGTGGGCGACGGCACAGCAGCAAGCTTCGACACCACCCAAGGGACCTGTCGTCGACGACTCTGTGATGATGGTGGGCGACGCCGGAGCAGCTAGCTCCAGCACCACCCAAGGGGCCTACTGTCGATGACTCTGCTACGATGATGGGCGACGCTGGAGCAGCCAGCTTCAGCACCACCCAAGGGGCCTATCATCGACATCTCTGTGACGATGGTGGGCGACGCCGGAGCAACTAGCTCTGGCACCACCCAGGGGGCCTACTGTACTCTACGAAGATGGTGGGCGATGCCGAAGCAACCAGCTTTGGCACCACCCAGGGGCGTACCGTCGACGACTCAGTGATGAAGGTGGGCGACGCGGGAGCAGCCAGCTCCGACACCACCCAGGGGGCCTATCGTTGACGACTCTGTGATGATGGTGGGTGATGCCGAAGCATCCAGCTCTGGCACCACCTAGGGGGCCTGCTGTCGATGACTCTACGATGATGGTGGGCGATGCTGGAGCAGGCATCTCTGACACCACCCAGGGGGCCTCCTGTCGACGACTCTGTGATGATGGTGGGCGGTGCCGGAGCAGTAGGCTCTGGCACCACCCAGGGGGCCTGCAGTCGACGACTCTGTGATGATTGTCGGCAATGTCGGAGCAGCTAGCTCCGGCACCACCCAAGGGGTCCGCCGTCAACGACTCTGTGATGATGGTGGGTGACGCCGGAGCAGCCAGCTCGAGCACTACCCAAGGGGCCTGCTTCCGACGACTCTACGATGGTGGTGGACAACGCCAGAGCAGCCAGCTCCAGCACCACAAAAGGGGCCTACTGTCGACGACTCTGCGATGATGGTGGGTGACACCAGAGCAGCCAACTTTGGCACCACCCAAAGGGTCTGCCGTTGACGACTTTGCGACAATGGTGGGCGATGTTGGAGCAGCCAGCTCCAGCACCACCCAAGGTGCCTGGCATCGACAACTCTGCTATGATGGTGTGCGACACCAGAGCAGCCAGCTTCAGCACCACCCAGGGGTCCCACCATCGACGTTCCAACTAAGACAAAGCTTGGAGCCCTGGAGGGACCCCACCGAGGTCACCTACTCAAACTCCCCCGCTCCGCTGGGGCCCATCGAAGACATCCTGCGATCAAGTGGTAGTTGTGCCAGGCCACATCTACCAGGGGGCCTCTAAGGGTGTTCCATCGACAGGTCGTCAACAAACGATGACAAATCGGCCATGTGAACCATGCAATCATTGGTCCCTCACAAACTAACGATCTTGGCAAAAGTCCTTCAAGCCCTTATGCAGCTAAGGACTCGGAGCAATAGTTTGAGAAGGACAAGACAAGCCAAGAAACCAAACACAAAGTCAATTTCTGTGAGACCTATGTGTGCTAAACACATTGCCTATGATGATAAGAGTTTTGAATATTGCCAAATCACCCTTTTCAACACGGTCTGACTCTAGGTCCGAGCTCCAGCAACGTCAAACAATAGGTCCGACTTGTTTTGGGTAGCTCCGGCAAGGCCCGACGAAAAATCCAACTTACTTTGTCTAGGTCCGAGTCATTTTTGTAAGGTTCAACTTACTTTGTCTAGGTCCGACTTGTTTTGGTAAAGTCCGACTTACTTTGTCTAGGTCCGACTTATTTTGGTTAGGTCCAACTTGTGTTTGCTAGGTTCGACTTGTTGTGGCTAGGTCTGACATGTTTTTGTTAGCTCTGGCACTAGGTCTGAGTAGCTTTAGTTAGCTCCGGTGCTAGGTCCTGCTAGCTTTGGTAAGCTCTGGTTCAAGGTCCGCTTAGCTTTGGCAAGGTCCGGTGCTAATCTGCAATGGTTCTGCTTTTACCTTGCAATGTTTCAAACATGCTTTACATCTATGGAAAGTTTGCTTAGTATTCTTTTCCTAGTTTTTGATGCGTTTTGGCTGATCATGGTGGTTAATGTTTTGCTATGGTTCGCAAAATGCTTATGTGAGGTGCTCACATGAGGTATTGTGGTTATCGAAACTAATGAGAGTCAAGTCGTGGACTTGTGGTCAGAAGTACTGGTTGTTTGTTCATGTGCAGGTGTTGCTTGAGTTCAAGACATGGCTGGTGATGGGATCCATTGAACTAGTCTTAGTGAGAAGATGAGGTTCCACAACCAATTTCAGGAGGAATTGTGGTTGAGTTGATCGGAAGGTCACGCAACATGTTTGGATCAAGAACATTGCATATGATGGTATCGTGGACACCGTTGGAAGGTGTTTGTACGTGTAAAAGGAGTGCATGGACATGGATACATCTTTCCGAGACGTGATGAAGAGATGTGGACGTAAAAATTGGTTGGAAAGGTCCAGCCGACTAGGTTATGGACTCGGGCTACGGCGCTTGAGTCGGGTTTGACTCATATATGGAAAGATTTGAGTTGGTTATTATAGGATTTCATGTGGGTCACGAAGTTGGGTTGTTTTAGGAATGTGGGATAAGTTTCTAAGGTTTTTGAAAGTCTCAAGATTACTTCTATTTGCGTATGGAAGAGTCTTGAGCAGTTATGGAATGTTTCGGTTAAATCTGAGTAGGATTTGAGTCCTAGTTAGGATTTGGTTGGCCTAAAGGCTGGTTATATAAGCAAGAGAGGCCAGAGCTCATAGTGCACAACTTTGGGACTGTTCATTTTGTGTTTTGATCACTAAAATTTGCAGTCTAAAGGATATTTTGTGTCTTGTTCGTCCGACTTGTTTCAGACAAATTTTCCTTGTCGAGTTTCTGCACAGGACTACCTTGCTTCGGTGGTTTTATCAGAAGTCGGGTTTTACAGATCCAATTGACGTGATTCTTTTTGGGTTGTCTTCACAACTTGATTATCTATCATCTTTGAAAACTTCATGGTCATTGGATTTGTGTTTTTGGAACTACACGAGTTTCTTTGCAATGTTGCAGGTCTAGTTTTCTCGGGTACAATAGATTGACCTTCATTCAATCTTTCGATCGTAACTTGAGTTTTTCTCGACGGTTTTCGTAATTCTCGTTGTCGTGTATTTGTGACTTCATTATCCACAATCTATACTGTTTTTGTCACAATTTATCATGTCTAGATTAGTTGCATACACAATGTCTTAACAAATTGATTTTCTACCGAGGGGTATTTGTTGATTCCGCTGAAAAGGTTTTAAATCTACCATTCACCCCCCTGGTAGCTTTTCACGTGCTCTTTGATAATAAAAATTCATTGAAGAATATTTTACAAAGGGGCAAACCTTTATTACAAAGACGGGCCGTCAACCTCAATCCCTGACGAATTGTGCGACGACATGTTTGGCAGCATCCTTAACCTCTCCTGTCTCCTCACGCTCCTCGATAGGGCCCTCGAAAACCGGGTGCAGTGTATCTCAGGGTGCTAACTCCGGTAACACACTAGAACGTGGGATTCCAAAGTCTCCGCCACCGCTCTACCCTCGGCTTCCAGACGGCTGGCCAGCTACTGCCCTTGCAAATCGAGCTCCCGAGCATGGCACTCTGAAGCCTGCTCTCGAGCCCGAGCGTCAAGCTTCAGCAAGACGTGTTCTTGGCGCTCGGCTAGGTGCTGCTCTCAATCCCGCGCCAGGTTGCTCTCCCAAAGCTCAAGGTCGTTGATGTGAGACAGCAACCTATCCCGATCCACCTCAAGCCGAGTCATCATCACCTGGGTTGCAGCCTCTTGCTCGGCAACAACGACCTCCCACTCAGCAACAGCAGCCTCGCAGTGACCCATGGCCGATCGACCCTCTTCAAGGGCACGCAGGCAGGCGTCATCCGTGTCACTGGTTGCCTTTGCATTGGCCAGTATCTTCCGGGACATTGCGTCCATGGCCTTTGCCAAGTGGCACCTCAACTCTAGCTCCTCACCCTCCTTTTGGTACTTTGCCATCGCCTCGGCGATCCTGAACCTCGGAAGGTCCCCCAGGCTCGAAGGCGCTTGCCCTCAGCACGCAGCTTCTCCCACTTTGCATCGAGGGCCCCCTGCGCCTGGCGGAGGTTGGACTGCACCAACTTGATGCTGGACTGTGCCGAGTCCTTGACGTCAGAGAGTCGCTCTGGTTCTGCCGAAGCTATGGAAGGCCACCTGACGATCGTCTTGGGAACCTCTTCCTCCAGCAGCAAGGAAGGCAAAACCACCAATGCAGGGGGCCTCATTCCTGGGATTGAGCGGAAGTTGCGGCACTACTCGAAGTGGCAGCACCACCATTGCCTGAGGAGCCACCTACTTGATCAACAGCCTCGAGGGTCAGGCCCTCAGCTCGTTGAGCCGACTCCAAAATTGCCTCCGGTACACCGGCCAGAGGTGCTTCACTACCCACGCCAGGTGCGTACGCCGGAGTCACGCTCCCCGGTACCGACTTGGCTGTCTGCGCCGCCAGTGCAGTCGTAGCCTCTTGGGCTGACTTTGGGGCAGTCCGGGTCACTACCCCTAGCAGTAAGGGTGTCACAACAGTTGACGTCGACCGGCATATCAAAATCAAAGTTTGTGCAAACAACAATAACAGAGGAGACAACGATGCAATCATTGGTAAGAATGCCTTACCAACGTCCCCGAAAGATCTAGTAGGCCTCGACCTTCGGGTGCCCTTATGCTGCATGCTATGCTGACGACGTGGTAGGCAGGGTCGATCCGACCAGACCTCAAACCGAAACACTGACAACACTACCGCCCCACATCGGCATGCCCCCGCCGACTCAAATAGTGCCACTCCTGATGCCTCCTCTCGAGCTGCTGTCGACGTCCATTGCCAAACCTTGGGTAAGATTGTCGGCGGCCCGAGGCCTCTTGGCCTGAGGATCTATGGGGGTAGCATTCCTAGAGCCCTCTTTTGTGCCTTGAACTGCACTAGTGGAGGAGATCCTGGCCAGTTTGCTGGCCGTAGTCCATTGCGGAACCACCGCATGACAGACTGGGCCTCCCCCCGAAGAACTGCCAACACTTGATTCAGAGGAGGGGCACTGCGTCGGACATTGACTTGGAGCAAGGATCACCCAAAGTGGTGCCCTCGGCGGCGATCGAGGGCATTTGTCCTTCGCAACCTCGATCACTGGCGACTTCCCATTCCTTGCATCGGGGATCTGCGCGTTCCGCTTCCTTGTGTCGGGGACTAGCGCCTTGCCTTTCCCTCCGTCGGAGGGCATGTGTCAGTACCCTGGATACATGGTACCCACCGATGCCTCACATAAAACCAAGGAGTTCCTATGTCCGAGTTGAAGACTTTTGAAGGCAACACATATCCAACATCACAGGGCCCGCATCCCTCGTTTGGGTAGCTCTGGTGCTACCATGTGTCCTGTGGGGCTGGACCTACCTTCCTTCACATGGAAACTCCAGTACCGCTATGTGTCTAGCAGCCCAGGACCTAACCCTGCGTAGAGGGAAGCTCCAGTGCCGCCACACATCAAGTGGCTTCGGACCTGCCTCCCCACAATGGGAAGCTCCGACGCTGCCATGTGTTAGACCTCTGGACCTAAGCCTGCAACGGGAAGACTACATGATCTCCAATGGCGCGGACATTCAAGAGGCTATTAAATAGCCGTTACAAGTCCTGATTAACCTATAATTAATTTAGTATTGATGACACATGAACAAAGGACTGTCAATACAGGTAACGCTGCCATTAAGGCGCGTTATCACATTGTTAATCACTCATAATACCAGTAGATCATGTATATGGTGATTAATATAGCTGGGGCCACCTGTCGAGCCAGGCAAGCTCTGTAACGGTCAGTCCTTAGCATATAAAAGGGATGCGCCGCACGGTAGAAGACATGTAAGCTCACACGCATACAAACAACCTCAGACACTCACCACTCATACAATCAACAACCACCCTGTGGAGTAGGGTATTACGATCAGGCGGCCTGAACCACGTAAAAACTCATGTGTCTTCATGTTGTTTGTGATCTTACGCGCCCCATCCAAATACGAACCTCTGCATAATAGCTTTAGTAGTACTGGGGGAAGTGTCGATTGCAACAATTCGACATTTGGTGTGCCAGGTAGGGAGTGTGCTAAGATCTCAAGATGGTGAACTCTGCTTTAGCTTCGTCCAATGATTCGGCTGAGGAGCCTACTGGAGGAAATCCCTCCAACGTGCAGCAGCTATCCAACGCTGTTATTATGGCGGGTGTCGTTCCAACACCACCTCCACCATCTCAGCAAGATGGTGTATTCGCATTGGTAATTGCATCGACAAACAATCCTGAGAACATGCTGAATGCAGCGCGAACTCTGCTTCAACGTCCTCCAGCGCCTGGAGCTCCTCCGGCCACCATGGAGTAATGGTGCACTATTGTTGAGCATTTAGTTGCAGTTGTAGTTAATGCCCTCAGCATCCAAGGTCTGCCCCATGCTGGACAGGCACCCACTCGAAACAGGACCTTGTCTGGTAGACTTGGTCCTCAGACATCGCAACACAGGAGGCGTGCACGCTCCAGGCAAGTGGCATCATTTCCCTCTGTGGCACGTCACACTCATACGACGTCGAGGATTCCGTCGCAGGACCTCTAGTCGGGGCTAGACTGCTGATATATGTGGCAAGATGGTCGCGTCCATATCGAGCGCGCTCATGAGAGGCGAGAGGCTCAGGAAAACCCTTCTCCTCTGGCAGTGGGGGGGGGGGGGGGGGCGGTTGTTAAGCCCTAGCCATGCATCTTTGCATAGTCAAATGGCCACCCAAGTTCCAACCTCATCAGCTGGAGAAGTATGATGGGACAGTCAACCCTGTCGAATTTCTTCAAATCTACTCCACCGCCGTCCTTGCTGCAGGAGGAAATGAGGTCGTGATGGCCAACTACTTTCCCGTGGCTCTAATTGGGACAACAAGGTCCTAGTTCATGAGTCTCCCTCCTGACCCCATCTACAGTTGGGGGAAACTTTGTCGCCAGTTCACTGCTAACTTCGGGAGCTCCTACACCCGACCTGGCACAGAGCTAGACCAGTTCGCCATACAACAGAAGGCGGGAGAATTGCTGCGATCATTCATCCAACGGATTTCTCAGGTACGGAACACCATTCCTTCAATCTCCAACGCCTCTATCATTGTTGCATTCCGACAGGGAGTTAGAGATAAGAAGATGCTGGAGAAGCTAGCAACTAAAGATATCAACAGTGTCACGAAGCTCTTTAGCATAGCCAACAAATGTGCTAGGAATGCAGAGGGCCGAGAGATGCACTCCAAACCAGCCACGGAGGTTGGTAAACCCTCCTTTAAGGTCGAAGCTACTGCCCCGGGCAGTGGAAAGAAGAAGAAGAAGTCCAACGACAAAAAGAAGTCGTAGGCCAACACGCCTACTGCTTCTGCTGCTGCAGCTCCTGCCACCGACCCCAAAAAACAACCCCAACCATCGACTGATGACAACGACGGTGAGAAGATGTGGTGTCCGATTCATAAATCGAAGACCCATAACCTCTGTCGTGAGGTCCAACGGCTTGTTGAACGCAACAACAAGCGCCAAGAAGAAGCCTCTTTCTGCCAACGGGAAGGGAAGCAGATAGTCGACGAAGCTCCATCTAATTAGGAGCTAGGCTTCCAAGATGCCAAGAAGTCCATCAAGGACGTCTATAACACCATCGATGATGATTGTGATATCTCCGACAACGAGCATCGTAAGACTCTCCATATGATATATGGAGGGCCCTGGGACATTACCTCCCAGCATATCCTCAAGACAATGCGTCGAGAGATGGCTGCCGCAGCTTCGATCGCCAAGGAAGAACCTCATCGGATGTGGATGGATACTACCATCACCTTAAATGCTTCGGATTGCCCAAAGAACATGACCAAAGATGATCAATTGCCTTTGATTGTTTCTCCTACCATCAAAAACATACAGCTCTATGTTGACGGCTATTATACACCAATTTCACCCGTCAATATAACTCAATTATGTGAAGGAATTGTCATTTGTTACACACATCACCTTTCTATTTAACTTATTTCCACTTGTCCTTGGAGAAAGTAGTACATGCACGGATTATATGCAGAAATGAAGTGAAACTAGGGGATGGATCCTATAAAATATCATTCCAACCAATCAAGCGACGATACGTGGCACCACATGGAACAAATGGACCACAAACAGAAGTATTCGAGGCCATCCAACGGTGTAGCACCAATATGAGTCCATGGGACCCGCCTGTCAGTCACTTGGAGAAAGCACACCGCAAAATGGGCAAGGACCAGGCTGGCCGACCCACCTAGTCGACCGACTAGTTCCTGGCGCCTTTCTTGGTCAAACTCCACGTGGTGGCTTCTCCCGGCTTGAAGTGGTCAAGGATGACTGATTCACACACTTTTAGTAGTGGGAACCGACCCTTCTTCAAGATATAAATAGGACCCCTCAATTCAACACACACCACTTGAGTATTTATCCTTGTATCCACTACTCTCCATAGGATTATAGGAGTATAGGCTGTCGAGAGAAGAGTCTCTAGTCCATAGTCCAAGTAGGAGAGGAGTAGAAATAGTCTCTTCCCAATTGGGAAAGGTATGTCTCCAATATTTCTATTTGTATTTGTGACAATATTCATAATAAAGATGTTATCTTTAGTCTTCATATGTTCATGTACTTGAATGAAGCATTTCTTGTTTGATTTTGGATTCTATGTATGTGATAGGAGTAGTATTTATGATTGTGCTATACCATGTTCATTACATTATCATAAACACTATAAACCTCCAATATTGCCTAATTAGCTATGATATGGTTTTGTTAACATGAATCACTTATGATATAAATTAACATTGGTTCAATGATGATTTAGTTCATTGCCTTAGGATGGCTTGTGCCTAGGCTCTTAAGGTAATTACTTAATATGCTAGCATGGTGCTATGATAGAGAGTAGCGTTGAATTTCTTGTAGACCCACAGATTGAAGAGGTTGGCAGTAGGTGGTGACAACCCTATCTATCCTTTGTAATCCTCCACATTCGGCTATGCCACAGGCTCTTGGCGGCAGTCGCCTAGTGTTGCTAAAGGTAAACCCGTGTCCAATGTGTTAATCCACTTAGCATGAGAATTCATAATTAACATGATCATTAGTAACTAACTTAGGCTACGTATATGTAAATTAGAAGCATAGGAGGATTCCCTACCTAACTATTAGCTAAATTCCTCTATACCTCATTTATCCCCTTAGGATAGAATGCTCTTGTGTGTGTCACACTACCTCAACTTATCATTTAACCCATCCTTGCTACAACCCTACCTAGACCATCCTAAGCCTTTTCACTTTATGATTGTTTTACTTCCATATAGCCTTCCTTTGGGAAAATATAAATGACACCCATTGGGAATACTCTTTAAAGGGGAAATGCTACATCGATAGTTTATGTGCGCTTGCGGACGTTCATTTGTGAATTAAAACCTACCAACAAGCATTTCTAGCACCACCGCTAAGGATGAATTATTAGTAGTGCGTAGGAAATATCAACAAGCATTTATGGCGCTGTTGCTGGGAAGGGTAGCCAAAGTATTGCATGATTGAGTGAATAGGATAGGACCTTGGTAGGTTTTAGTAGGATGATCCCTCTTTGTTTTCGCATTTTATGTGAAAACAAAGTAGTGTATGTCTCGTTTCCTCTTGCCGAAAAACTTTGTTGAAGATCCCAAATCTCTTCTGAGACATCGACCTCGTGTGGTAACCCCTATGAAGCTTCGAGCGGCAAAGCAAGCCAGCACAACCGCATTAACATCTGAAACACCATTGGCTCAGAGGACACTTCGTGAGTTTTTGGCTCCCTCCGCTAACAACGGTCCTGTTGGGCCCACTGTTAACACGGGAGACGTGAACTTCGAAATCAAGACTGGCCTAATCACTGTAGTACAGGACAACCCATTTTGTGGGAAGGCAAACGAGGATGCAAGTGCTCACCAGCAACAATTCCTTGAGATTTGTAGCACTTTTATGATAAAGGATGTATCTCTCGATGCTGTCAGTCTTAGGTTGTTCCCGTTCTCTCTTCTTGGGAGAGCAAAACAGTGGTTTTACGCGAACCAAAGTGCTATAGACACATGGGAGAAATGTTCTACGACATTCCTCGCCAAATTTTTCTAGTTGGGCAAGACCAATACTCTACGTGGAAAAATTTCCAGCTTCTAGCAAGATGCCAAGGAATCTATTCCCGAGCCTTGGGAAAGGCTGCAGACATATATCCTAGCTTGTCCCCATCATGGGTTGTATGACTAGCTCATTGTCTAAAAACCTTTACAACGGTCTGATCCCTTCCGCCCGTGACCATGTTGGTGCCGCTGCTGGAGGTGCCTTCTTCTCATTGACGGTGACCAAAGCCAAAGATTTGATTGAGAAGATTGTGTCAAACATGGGTTGGAGCGACGAGCATCTCCATACTTGCCAGCGAGGCATGCACACCCTGAAGGAGGTGGACATGATCGCAGCCAAAATTGGACCTCCTTATGAAGAAAATTGATGGACAAGACAATGGTGAAGTATGCGGCAATGCCTATGCCTTAGACTCTCACATCACATATGAATTTTGTGCCAACACGGGCCATTTGGGCATGACTGCCCAGAAACCCTTGAGGATGCCCTATACCTAGCCAATAATGGAAAAAACAATGGCTGTCGTCCAGGAGGTCAAGAGTGGGGCCAACCGCGCCCATTCTTTCAAGGAGGATACAACAACAATGGCAATATTGGAAATCAACCCAACTTGATAGAACTTGCCATTAGCCAGCTAAAGATCAATGATGCTCTATCCAAGAAGCTGACAGCTAATGACAAGACCCTAGAAAGCATCAATGCCAAGATTGAAGGACTATCCTCAGCCTTCAAGAATCAATTGAGTTTCAACAAGATGTTGGAGACTCAGTTGGCTCAACTGGCAACTGTTGTTCCTCCAATGGAGAATGGCAAGATGCCAAGACAGCAAGAACCTCCCATGGAAAGTGCCAATATGATTTCTCTACATGGAGGCAACTGGCTGAAGGACCTTGGATGTCCTACAATCTCATGCTCAGTTGGGGCACACCACTTTGACAAGGCCCTTTGTGACCTTGGAGCAAGCGCGAGTGTGATGCCCAAGCTGGTTTTCGACCATCGAACTTCATGGAGCTTACTCCAACACTAATGCAGCTCCAACTGGCTGATTCTTCAGTCTGTTATCCAGCAGGAATTGACGAAGATGTCCCAGTGAAAATCCGGAACTGCTTTATACCCGTGGATTTTGTAGTGCTCGACATGGAGGTCGAGAAGGATACGTTGCTCATTCTTGGTGCCCGTTCCTAAGCACCGCAAAAGCTCGCATAGATGTGGAAACTAGAGAAATCCACTTCAATATCAATGGTAAGGACGAGAAGTTCAACTTTCACCCAAAGTTGGAGCAATGCTCAATGATCAGCATTTGGGGCAAATGTTAAACACATTCAAGAGGTCGAAATCACACCTCCAAAGGTGGAGTCGCTCATTGCATTCATGAGGAATGATCTATGCTGAAAACCCATCTTATCGTCCACGCCGAAACCCCAAGAAGACGGATAAGTCCGGGCCTCACCAAAGGCCCAAGTGCACCAAGCCGCCAAAGAAAGTATGGCGCAATAAGTAAGACAAGCCGTCCGAGCCCTTCCCTTCGGGCCCGGATGTCAAGAAATGAAGAAGGAGGAATGTCCATCACATCGGACGTTGGTGAGACCTAGCCAATAGGTTAAATTGGTAGTTATCCTTTATTTGATTTTTATTTTCTTTTCTTTTTTCTTCATTTTATTTTCCCCATTTAGTTTGATTTTCCCCACTGCATATTTGATTTTCTTAGCAAGTTGAGAATCTTATATTCTCAACAATCATTTTAATTTCTTTGTTTTTCACAAAAAGAAAATTGTTGGGTTTTGAAAAAGAATTTTTATTTGGACAACAATTTTTCTGAGATGCAAAAGTGGTATTTTACCGTGCTGATTCCATAGCCGTTGGGGAGCCACCTGCCAAAAGGGAGAACAGGGGGCCCACCTGTCAAGTTGGCCGCCCCCTTGCTCGTCCGACTAGGGGAAAGGGCCATTTTGGCTCCCTCTCTCCTCCAACGGCTACATTTGGTGCCCTAGTGATCATTGGAGATTGCACACTATAAATGGTGGTCGTGAGAAGCTCTTCTCTTCACACTTCACCTCATTTCATACATCCCCAAAGTTACTCTTGCTCAAATTGTTATTCTTGCTCTTCATTGAAACACTCTTGCTCAAAATCCAACTCAAAAAGATTTGCTTTGATTGCATTGGCAATTTGCTTTCATGTTCTTCAAGTTCTTCACTAACATTACCTCTTTCGAGTTTTTTCCTTGGTCTGTTCTTGTTTGTTGTGGCCATGAAAGGAATGAAAAGGTTCTTTGGAAAGAGGAATGAGACTGCAAACTCAAGCCATAGCAGACACTCAAGTGCACGCCCCTCTTCCGTTGCTACACAAAGTTCACAGAGGAGGAGTGTAGGAGAGGACACCCCCTTGGGTGAGAGGAGCAACCCTAACCAACTTCTTCATGACGACGACCTCGACATCCATGGTGAAGTTGAAGATCAAGCACGGAAGTTCCTCCAAGATCGTCAGTTTTCTCATACGAAAGCTTATGATCCGGATTTGATCTAAAAAATAGGTATGGATTCCAAATTCTTTTCCATTCGGCGTGCACTAGGATGGGAATTTTTTTTAAAATAGAGGAGAAGGGTTCATGCCTTCTCTCCATACAATTCCTTTGCACACACAAGATATGATTTGATGGTATTGCTTTTCGATTATTTGAAAAAGAATACAACATCCTATGTAAAGAATTATGTGAAATCCTAGGCTTCCATAAACGTTGTTTGCTATAATTTGCCTAAGTTTAACAAAGAAAGTTTTTGACAAGATTTAGCTGGTGAGGTCAGATGTAGTGCACCTTGGAATAGCCACTTGCACAACCCCACTTTACGCTTCATGCATAGATGGGTGGCTATGACTATGTTCCCTAGAGGAGATGTAAGGATAGTGCGTGATGAGCTGAAAGTTTTATTTGCCATGATTAAAAAGATAAAAGTTGCTCCAGTTATTGCTATGATGACACAATAGTTAGACTACATTCCAAGGATAGGGTCAATTGAATGCACTTCATTGATTACCCGTATTGCTACTAGGGTAGGAGCACTTGAATGTTCTTCATTTGAATACATTGAAAATAAAAGAGAATTAATTGATGAAGAATATTTAGTGCAAGGATATACCCTTAAGCATGATCAAGATGGCTCTTTGATATTTTATTATCCCGACTTTGTCAATGAAATTCAGTTACCTAACTCGGATTATCATCTGTACAAATGCCGGAGGCTAACCATTGACCTACTTTCCATCGAGGAAGCCGAAAGAAGTAATGTCTCTGGCAGGGTAACTAGAAGCCATACAAGAAGAGCAGACATGCCACTGACAACCTCCACAGTCCATGAGTACGAAGAGAAAGAGAACCCAACGGGTGATGCACCCTGATGGAATCAACCTCCATCGTATGAGACTGAAGGTCCGTCTTGGCATGGATGGCCAGGTGCTACATGGGAGACACCACTATCCACTTCAAGCTCTAGCAGCTTTCCTCCAACATCTATGAGAAGACATCATTCCACTTCAGCTAGAAGTCATCGCGACTATAGCCAAGGAATGACGGACCTCTCTAGACGTATGGAGGAGCTTGAAGTAAGGACGGGTGACATCTACAACACTCTCCAAGGGTATGTCCAAGGTACCCAAGACTGGCAACAACACATGGACGCTCAATTCATAAACCTCAACTCCACACTACAACAACAACAAGCCGATCTCACAGCATACTTCTGTTATCAAGGGTTAAACCCTCTACATGGAGGTGAGTGAAGAACAAGCTTGGGGGAGGACCCCCACTTGAGGTAAATTGTATCAACCCCATGCATATTTATTTTCCACTTACCCATCATCCACCTTGCATTTAAAAAATATAGATAGGTTTAATTTTCAAATAAAATAAATGATGTGTGGTAAGAATTACTTGGAATTCACATAGATGAAATGATGAATAGTTGCTCTGTTTTATTTTTCCTAAGTCCCTATTTTAAAACTTACTACTCTCCAATATATTGCTCTCATTGGCTAAAATTGCTTTTGCCTTGATTTGGAAATTGTAGTTAGCAAAAGCTTAATCCATTCTAAGTTGTTGTGAGATATGATATAGTGATAGGGCTGCTATTCCTAGTTTGAAAGTGAAACTTAGATTTCCGGAGAAATTCTAAAAAGATTTAAGTTATCCTCATTTGATTGGAAATACCCACCAAAGCCATATGATACATTATATTGATAGACCTTAGCATATGCTATTTGCCTTCACATCGAGCTTTGTCAAACTAGTATAGACGTATGTGAGATTTCATTCATTCCTTTTTTGAATTCAAGACTTCACTTGCACATGCTATACTACTACACTAGAAGTAAGCAAAATTTCCATCATACCACCATTCCACAATAAAAAGAGAAACTCCATATCCTTCATGCTTAAGTGATGTCTCCAAAATTCATTGCATAAAAAGGGAGTAGAAGACATGGCTACAAGAAAAAGAAAAAGAAAATGCATGCTTACATCATAAGCATGAGAAAAAAAAGTAGCCATGTTTTATCTCTGCAAAATAAGAAAGTCCACTCAAAAAGGACCCACCTCAAAAATAATCACATCCACTTCATTCCATCACACATGCACAAGTCTTGAATCGAATTGTTTTGAATTGATTTCTCCTAAGGATTACTCTTTTGACATAGAAATATTATGTGTTGCAAATATGCCTACTATATTCACTACCAAGCTCCACATACATGCCTTATATAGAGGTAGGATGAATGTAGGCACAATGCCTTGGTGAGGACATATTTCTGCTACACAAAAAGGAGAGACTTGAGAGAATAAAATTGAGATACTTGAAATCTAAATTGAACTCTCCGGAATTTAAGTGGAACTTGATTTCTAGGGCATGTGTGCTCAATTTGCTATTCTATCTTTCAACCACCCATGAATAGGAGATGGCATAAGCCCCGTAATAACCTATGATGGGTAAAGTACCATTCCAATTTTTGCAATACTAGGTAGAGTATTTTGTTGTGCATGTGGTACTTTTGAAAAGTAGAACATAGTAGCAACTCCTGATCATCAACCTAAAGTCTTGACTCTGCTCAGGACGAGCAAAGGATTAGCTTGGGGGAGTTTGTTGACGGCTGCTATACACAAATATCACCCGTTAATATAACTCAAATATGTGAAGGAATTGTCATTTCTTGCACACATCACCTTTCTATTTAACATATTTCCACTTGTCCTTGTAGAAAGTAGTACATGCAGGGTTTCTATGCAGAAATGAAGTGAAACAAGGGGATGGATCCTATAAAATATCATTCCACCCGATGAAGCGATGATATGTCGCACCACATGGATCAAATGGCCCACAAACAGAAGTATCCGAGGCATCCAATGGTGTAGCACCAATATCAGTCAATGGGACACACCTGTAAGTCACCTGGAAAAAGCACACCGCAAAAGGGGCTAGGACCAGGTCGACCGACCCCCCTAGTTGGCCGACTGGTTCCTAGCGCCTTTCTCGGTCAAACTCCACGTGGTGGCTTCTCCCGACTTGAAGTGGTCATGGGTGACTGATTCACGTGCTTTTGGTGGCGGGAACCGACCCTTCTCCAAGTTATAAATGGGGCCCCTCACCCCTCACATCAGCACACACCATTTGAGTATTCATCCTTGTATCCACTACTCTCCATAGGTTTAGAGGAGTATAGGCTGTAGAGAGAAGAGTCTCTAGTCCATAGTCGAAGTAGGAGAGGAGTAGAAGGAGCCTCTTCCCAATTGGGAAAGGTATGTCTCCAATATTCCTATATGTATTTGTGACATTATTCATAATAAAGATGTTATCTTTAGTCTTCATATGTTCATGTACTTGGATGTAGCATTTCTTGTTTGATTGTGGATTCCATGTATGTGGTAGGAGTAGTATTTATGATTGGGATATACCTTGTTCATTACAATATCATAAACACTATAAACCTCCGCTATAGTCTAATTAGCTATGATATGGTTATGTTAACGTGAATCACTTATGCTATGAATTAGCATTGGTTCAATGATGATTTAGTTCATTGCCTTAGGATGGATTGTGCCTAGGCTCATAAGGTAATTACTTAATATGATAGCATAGTGCTAGGATAGAGAGTAGCATTGAATGTCTTGTAGACCCACGACCTGAAGAGGTAGGCAGTAGGTGGTGACAGCCCTATCTGTCCTTTGTAATCCTCCATGTTCAGCTATGCCACAGGCTCTTGGCGGGAGTCGCCTAGTGTTGCTAGGGGTAAACCCGTGTCCGGTGTGTTAATCCACTTAGCATGAGAATTCATAATTAACATGATCATTAGTAACTAACTTAGGCTATGTATCTATACACTAGAAGCATAGAAGGATTCTCTACCTAACTCTTAGCCAAATTCCTCTATACCTCATTTATCTCCTTAGGATAGAATGTTCTTGTGTGTGTCACACTACCTCAACTTATCATTTAACCCAACCTTGCTAGAACCCTGCCTAGACCAACCTAAGCCTTTCCACTTGATGATTGTTTTACTTCCATATAGCCTTCCTTTGCGAAAATATAAATGACACCCTTTGGCAATACTCTTTAAAGGGGAAATGCTACATCGATAGTTTTCGTGCGCTTGCAGGCATTCATTTGAGAATTGAAACCTACCAACAAGCATTTCTGGCACCACTGCTAGGGATGAATTGTTAGTAGTGCGTAGGAAATATCAACTGATTGTGCGTTGGAGGGGGGGGGGGGGGTGAATATGCCTTTTTGAATTTTGTCAGAACCTGCAACACTTAATCACCAGATCAAAACTTGAGATATCGGAGTAGTTCGGTAAAGTGCGGACTAGTCCGGTGTGTACAAACTAGGTTGATCAAGTTTTATTTATTAAGTTTGATTCTAGGGCGTAGCAGCCGAAATATACTTGTAATTTATGTGTTGCAAGATTATGTACTAGGGTATATCACAATTCAATCTTAAATTTGATATTTCAACGTAAATTGAGCGAGATTAATTGCTACCCTAGATTGATATAATGTAAAGAACGATGAACACAAAATAAGAACACAAGAGATTTATCCCGTGGTTCGGTTCCCACAGAGGCAAACTACATCCACGTTGAGGAGTCCACAAAAGGATCGGGTCTTCTCCAACCCTACCCTCGTTGGATCACCATGAAGGCCAATCCTCTTCCACTAATCACAAAGGGGTAAATAACCGAATTCAAAGGGGCCTTCTCACACTTTGAGGACTCCCCTAGATTACAACACGAAATAACACCAAGAACACACTCAAAACATTACAATGAAATCACAGGAGTGTGTTAGATAATCAAACCAAGAGCTCAATGAGTGTTGAACGTGTCCCTCCAATGATCTAGAGTGTATCCTCAAGAGATTGATCTTTGTAGCACTTAATTTTGTGGAGAGGTGTGTTTTTGAGGCTCTTGGGAGGTGTGACGACGCTAGGGTTCGAGAGATTTTTTCAAGTTGGGCCATGCACCTCTATTTATATGGGGTTTCTAAAAGTGACCGTTAGGGTTCAGAAATATCGTACTAGTCCGTGGTGGACACCGGACTAGTCCGGTGTGCTGTGTGTAGCAAACCCTAAGTGTCCCGAAATATCTTACTAGTTCGGGTGGGAGCGGACTTGTCCGATTTCGCTTCTAGAAATCTTCGGACTAGTCCGATGGACATCGGACTTGTCCGGACAGTGAAACCCTAAGTGATTATGGGGACAAGTCCGCACTTGAGGACTTGTCCGATTTAGGTTAGAGAATTTTTCGGACTAGTCCGTGCAAATATCAGACTTGTCTTATTTGGATCAGAATGAATATCGGACTAGTCCGGTGGTGATCGGACTTGTCCAATTTTGTGTGACTTGTGAAGTGTTTGGAGTACTAGTCCGCATTGGAGAGGACTAGTCCGATTCTATCAGAGAGATATCGGACTAGTCCGATGGATATCGGACTTGTCCGATTTTGTGCACAAAGGATATCGGACTAGTCCGGTGACATTCGGACTAGTCCGGTCCTGCATACCTTTGTGCAATGTGTGTGTTTAATAGTGATTGAGCTCTTGGGATGTATTTTTTTAACACACTCCATACACAATGATCTACTATTATTCTTCCTTGAGCTCATTTCCACTTTGCTCCTCATTCTCCCTTCTTTTTGGCACTTTGCTTAATTTGCTATTAAAACCTGTGCTCATCTCAACAAATAGGTTAGGATCTCATTTGCTTGTCATAAATCATCCAAAACTTAAAGGGATTCCTAGATGCACTTTCAATCTCCCCCTTTTTGGTGATTGATGACAACCAATTGATATTTCACAAAATATGATAAAAATTGAGATTTTCATAAAGTATGTACATATGAGTCTAAAATACATCAAGCAATGAAAACATAATCCATATGTGCATTCTTTATGGTGTGATGCATAACTAAGTATGTTGAAACAATGAGAATGACATAATTGACATTAATTAACCATAAGCAAGCATATATGTCATTCTAGGAGCAAAATCACAGATTTCAACAAATACTTCTCAAAAGATCATAACATTGCATCACAGAACCATAATTAACTTAAGAACAAAGTTAAAGCTTTACAACCCACAAAATAGTCAAAAAGCATAAAAGAGAGCTCTCTCCTTGCATCCTACAGCTAAGGCTAAGACTCCCCCTCAATCTCTCCCCCTTTGGCATCAAGACACCAAAAAGAAGGAGAGGAGGGTCCTATGGTCTTCACTCTTCGCTGTCAGTCCTCTCATCGTTGTCTTCGTCATCTTCATCTTCAGCCTGATGAGGAGGAGGAGGTGCGGAGCCACTCGAGCCCCCAATGCCATAGTAGGAAAGCTCGGAGGGGGTCAAGGGCCCAAGCTCGGTGATGTCAGGGTCAGAGTCCTCAGAAATCACTGGAGATCCAATGGGGTCGATCTCCAGCTTCTGGCAAATCTGTTTCACATTTGCCTTGACATACTTCATGTCTTCCTTTCTCTTCTTGTTCAGCTTGTGGGCCCTCACTTCGGCCTTTTTGCTGGAAGCAAAGATGGCAGCCAAGTATTTGAAGATCCCACTGGCGGATCCCCTTTGAGGGGCTGCCCTACTGGCTGGGGCAGCTCTGGCATCTTCAGTTCTTATTGCCGATGCCTCAGGACTGGAGGCCGGTGACGGAGCAACCTAGATTCTTGGCTTCTGAGGCATCTGAGGCCTCAAAGGTAGATGCTCCACATCCTTGACGAATTCAATCCTAGTGACCTTCTCGATCACAAACATCAGATATGGGGCATAACCACAAGACCTGTTGGGTGTGCAGGATATGTTGACCATGTCATTCCAGATGTAGTTCGCCATATCAAACTGGCAGCCCTTGCTTATCACTCTCATCAATGTCCAAAGATAACCCTGCACACTCCCAGCATCTACATCCTTGGGAGCGATGGTCTTCCTCAAGACTCTATTGAGCACCACAAAGAACGGCTTCCTGTTCTTTGTGGATGGGGGGTTGAACTTGGAGTTTAGCTCATATAGGAACTTCATCCTATCCTTCTCAACGACACCTATGTTAGGGATGATTAAGCTGTCACATCCGGAGGTGTCAAGATGAAGCAGACTCGTAAAATCTTCTTGAGTGATACTGTACTTGGATCCATGAGTCATCCAAGTAACACTTTCCTCATCTTCACTTGAGAAGTGGCATGTTGCAAAGAATTGTGTTATGACCTCATCATTCCAATTGTTCCTGAAGGCAAAGAGATCCTTCAAGCCATGCCTCTAAATAGCTTCCACCACTTTAGTGAACGGGGAGCAGCCCTTCTTCTCAAAGTGTGCCCAATCAATCCATTGTCTGCGCACAACCGATGTCTTCATTGGGAGATACACATATTTGTAGAAATCTGCATGGAAGTTGCACCAAAATCTTCCATCGGCAGCTTGCTTTGGTCGTCCATACCAATCAATGCTTCTTAACTTTGCTGCCGAATCACTGCCTTTCTCGTTGAACTTCTCGTCAGTGGGGTCCCAGACCCCTTCCCTCGGAGCATGCAGCTTCAGCGAGCCAACTGGACCCGTTTCTATTCCTTTGCCCTTGCCCTTGGCTAGGCGGGCACCTGCCGAGCTAGGGCCACCACCGGTGGTAGCCCTAGAAGCTGGGACCTTGGAGGTCGGCTTCTTTGCTAGCACTTTCCTCCGAGCCTATGGAGGAGACAGAGCTAGCTCGGAAGGTCTCTCTTGGCGCTTCTTGCCAAGACTCGTCAAGGTCCGAGGTGCCACCTCGTGGTCCATCTCGGCCTCAGAGTCGGAAAAACTTCGTTGGTTGAGCTCGACATACCATGAGAATGAGTTGAGTAAGGCATGAACGAAAATGAATGATACAAGGCATAGGTGTGAAATGGATAGCAAGGAATTGCATTGAGGAATTGAAAAGTTAGGTTTTCAGTTCAGAAAAATCGGACTTGTCTAGTGTATAGGCACGGACTAGTCCGGGGTACCGGACATGTCCGTGCATGGACCGGACTAGTCCGGCATTCATCCCCAAAAACCTAAGCGACTGGACAAATGTTGATTCCTAATGCAGAGCTAGCTTAGCATAGAAGTAATACATCAAGGAGGCATGTATATAGGGAAATATGCTAGGCTATTCGATCAGAAATGAAGAAATTTGGAATTTCTAGGGTTTGGGTGAAAATTACCAAAGAAATCGATTGGAACTTGGAGATGAGGGTGTTGAAGGCCGGACTTGTCCGAGAACTTCAATCCCGATGCGATGACGATCAAATTCTACCCAAACTTGCGAAGTTCCGATGGAGAAATCAAGGAATCGCCTTGGGAGCTCGAGTGAGAGAGGGAGAACGCGTGAGGCAAGAGTGGAGGTGAGGAAATTAGGGTTTAGCGGAGAATAGTGTTATGCACACAAAAAATCATACAAGTCCGGAGACGATCGGACTAGTGTGAACTTTTCCAGAGGCTATATCGGACTAGTCCGTGGTCTACCGGACTAGTTGGCCTAACCGGCACTCCGTGGACTAGTCTGCATGGGCGGACTAGTCCAGGTAACCACGGACTAGTCCGTGGTCACCAGGCAAGAATTTCTTAGCCCATTCATATATATTTGATGGTACATATTTAGAAAATAGGGAGGCAAATCAAATAATCTTGATGAATATGATTAGTAAGCATATAACAATCAAGAAATGATCATAATTTACCAAGATCTAATAATTCACATAGTTTTCGGAAGAAAATTGAGAGAGATGATTTTCACAATCCAACCAACAAATTTTGAAGAATTCATACAGGTATGCAAACTTTCAAGCCACACTCCGAGCATCAAGGATATTTAGTTCATTTCGGAGTTCGCAAAAGCGTTTTTTCATCAAGTGGCTTGGTGAATATGTCGGCCAATTGCTTTTGGGTGAACATGGGAAATGGCTATGTCTCCTTTCATGGAATGATCTCTCAAATTGTGATGCCTTATATCTATGTGTTTAGTTCTAGAGTGCTCAACTGGGTTGTGGGCAATTTTGATGGCACTCTCATTGTCACAAAGGAGTGGAATACGGTTCATATTGTAACCATAATCCCTTAGAGTTTGTCGCATCCAAAGGAGTTGTGCACAACAACTCCCGGAAGCAACATACTCCGCTTCGGCCGTGGATAAGGCAATTGAATTTTGTTTTTTGGAGGACCAAGAAACTAAAGATCTCCCTCGGAATTGTCATGTACCAGAGGTAATTTTTCTATCTACTTTGCATCCATCATAATCTGCATCATAGTAACCAATGAGATTAAATTTTGAGCCTTTTGGGTACCGAAGACCAAGATTGGGTGTATGAACTAAATATCTCAAGATCCTTTTTACGGCTGTCAAGTGACACTCCTTAGGATTGGCTTGAAATCTTGCACGCAAACATACACTCAACATAATATCTGGCCTAGATGCACATAAATAGAGTAGAGATCCAATCATGAGCGATATACCTTTTGGTCGACGCTAGGTCCGTCTTCATTGAGATCCAAGTGGCCATTTGTTGCCATGGGAGTCTTTATAGGCTTCGCCTTGTCCATACCAAACTTCTTGAGTATGTCTTGCATGTACTTGGTTTGGCTTATGAATGTCCCATCCTTTTGTTGCCGCACTTGGAATCCCAAGAAGTACTTTAGTTCTCCCATCATTGACATTTTAAACCTATCTGTCAAGATTTTACTAAATTCCTCACAAAAAGATTGATTAGTTGATCCAACGATTATATCATCAACATAAATTTGACAAATAAAAAGATCATTGTCAAAATTCTTTGTAGATAGTGTATAATCTACTTTGCCAATCTTAAATCCATTTTCAATTAAGAAATCTCAAAGACACTCATACGAAGCTCTAGGAGCTTGTTTGAGGCCGTAGAGAGCCTTACGCAATTTAAACACGTGGTCGGGGAACTCTTCATCTTCAAACCCGGGGGGTTGCTCCACATACACCCCCTCCTTGATTGGTCCATTGAGGAAGGCGCTTTTCACATCCATTTGATACAGCTTGAAATCATGGTGAGTCGCATATGCAAGTAATATTCTAATGGATTCAAGTCTAGCTACGGGAGCAAAGGTCTCATCGAAATCCAAACCTTTGACTTGTGAATACCCTTTAGCCACAAATCGTGCCTTGTTCCTTGTCACCACCCCGTGTTCATCTTGTTTGTTGCGGAAGACCCACTTGGTGCCGACGATGTTCGCATTGGGTCTTGCCACAAGTTCCCACACCTCGTTCCGCTTGAAGTTGTTCAAATCTTCTTGCATCGCCACCACCCAGTCCGGGTCCTTCAATGCATCCTCAACCCTGCGCGGTTCCAAAAAGGATACAAACGAATAGTGCTCACAAAAGTTAGCTATATGAGATCTAGTGGTTACTCCCTTTTGGATGTCACTGATGATATTATCGATTGGGTGATCCCTTTGGATGCACTGGTGTACTCTTGGGTGTGGCACTTGAGGCGTTGTATCTTCGTGATCATCTTCTTCTCCCCCTAAATGGTTGCCTTCATTGACTTGTTGATTATCTTCGTATTCTTGTGGTTGATCTTGTGTGGAAGCTCCCCCTTGATCGTTGACCTACTCTTGTGGTTCATCTTCCTCATGTACGTGTGGAGGTGACTCTTGTGGTCGAACTTCACCTAGAGACATTCTTTTCAATGCTTGACAAGGATCTTCTTCTTTACCTAGCACACATGGATCAACTTGCCCCTTTTGGGAGCCATTAGTTTCATCGAACACTACATCACGTGCTACTTCAACAAGTGCGGAGGTCTTGTTGAAAACACGATAGGCGTAAGTGTTCGAATCATAACCCAGCAAGAAACCTTCATCGGACTTCGAAGCAAACTTTGAAGTCCTGTGCTTCTTGTTTAAAATATAACATGGAGAACCGAAAACTCGAAAATATGAAATATTTGGCTTGTTACCGGTGAGTAGCTCATATGATGTCTTCTTGAGTAGTCGATGTAGATAAAGTCGATTTATGGCGTGGCAAGCGGTGTTAATCGCTTCCGCCCAAAATCGATCCGAGGTATTGTACTCATCGAGCATTGTTCTTGCCATCTCTATGAGTGTTCGGTTCTTTCTTTCGGCAACTCCGTTTTGTTGTGGGGAGTACGGAGCTGAAAACTCATGCTTTATGCCTTCTTCATCAAGGTACTCCTCCACTTGTGTGTTCTTGAACTCTGTGCTGTTGTCACTTCGAATGTTCTTGATTGTCAATGAGAATTCGTTTTGAGCTTGCTTGAAGAACTTCTTGAGTATTCCTTGTGTTTCTGACTTATCAGTCAAAAAGAAAACCCAAGTGAAGCGAGAAAAATCATCAACAACTACTAAACCATATTTGTTACCGTCGATGCTTATGTAGGCAATTGGACCAAATAAGTCCATGTGAATTAGCTCGAGTGGTCTTGTTGTAGTCATGACCTTCTTGGCGGGGTGAGGTGCTCCAACTTCCTTCCCTGCTTGGCACGCGCTACAAGGCCTGTCTTTCTCAAACACGACATCCTTTAAACCTCGGATGTGATCGCCCTTGAGGAGTTTTTGAAGGTTCCTCATACCAACATGCGCTAGCCGTCTATGCCACAGCCAACCCATGTTGGTCTTTGCAATCAAGCATGTGTCAAGTTCGGCTTTATCCTTGTTGAAGTCAACAAGATAGAGTTTCCCCTTTAACATACCCTTGAATGGGATGGAACTATCACTCCTCCTAGAAAATGTCACACCCTCGTTAGTGAACAAGCAATTATAACCTTTGTGACATAATTGAGATATGGACAACAGGTTATAATCTAAGGATTCAACATGTAATACATGAGAAATGTTTGTTTAGATGGTATGGCAATTTTAGCGATACCGAGCACCTTCCCTTGACTTTTATCTCCAAAATAGATTCCCTCATTTGGATCCTCATTCTCTTCATATTCAACGAACATTCTTGGTTCTCCATTCATATGGTTGGTGCAGCCACTGTCTAGCACCCATTTAGATCTGCCGGAGGAATAAGCCTGCAAAAACAAATTATGCTTTGGTTTTAGGTACCCAAGCTTGCTTGGGTCCTTGGAGGTTAGTTACAAGACATTTGGGCACCCACACATGAGACTTGGTGTTCTCATGGTGTGGCCCAACATAATGAGCATAAAGTTTGCCAAAATTATTTCTCATTAAGACATACGAGGCATCAAAAGTTCTAAACAATAACTGTTGTTGTTTATGTACACGACTAGTCTGGTAGGTCGGACTTGTCCGGCGGACCGTACTTATCCGGACCCCCACCGGACTAGTCCGGTGTTCATGTGTGATTAATATTTTAATCTTTGACTTTCCAGTTTGAGAGGGTCTTCCTTTTACAAAGGTAATCCTCTCCTTGTTATTTTTATGGCTTCTAGCATGTTGCTTTTCACCATAAGAGTAACCAATGCCATATTTGATATTTGGAGGTCTTTTGACCAAGTATGCACTACGTGCATATTTGATCTTCTCCTTGTCAAATATGCCACTTTGGGCAGGATGTTTATCCTTTGTATAGGTTGGCTTGTCTTTCAAACTGGTGTCAAGTTTATTACATGTACAAGTATAAGCAACCTCAGTTTTAGTGGGTTGAGAAGGTGAAGTTGAGGATGATGAAGGTTCACCTTGCTTGAGTGACTCAACTTGCACTACAAGGATCTTATTAACCTTGATCAGGTCAGCAAATTGGTCCTTGATTGTAGCATTTGAGTCGGTTAACTCCAAGCAAGTTTCCTTGCTTGAAGCTAACTCAAGCTCTAGTGATTTGCTTTGTTCCTTTTCAAGTTCTAGAAGCTTGTCAAGTTTGACATATTCCTCCTTTTGGGAGATGATCATGTCCTCTTGACGATGTATCAACCTCTCCTTCTCAACAAGTTGATCAAGTAAAAATTTCATTTTTGTGGCAGTTTTCCTATCTAGTCCAACAAGCATATCCTCATTATGACTATTGATTTCATCATCATTAGAATAGGAATGCACGGAAGGGGGTTTAATGGTTACCTTGCATTTACCTTCCTTTGCCATAAGGCAAGTGCCATCTCCCTTCCATGTGCCGAGTTTAAGGAAGAGAGTATACTTCTTGGATGTCTTCTCGATGGCTATGCTAGCCATCTCTTCTTCTTCGGATGATGAGGACTCATAATTTGAGTCCCACTCTTTCCCTATGTGAGCTTGTTCGGCTTGTTTCTTCTTCTTGAAGAATTTCTTGGGTTGAGGCTTGGCTTCTTTGTTCTTTTTCTTGTTCTCTTCATATGGGCAATCAACTATAAAGTGGCTATACTCACCACAATTATAGCATGCCCGCCTCAACTTTGGCTTTGTTCTTTCCTTGTACTTTCCTTCGCTTGATTTAGCACCTTGTCTCTTCTTCATTATTCTCTTGCATTTCTTCATGAACAATATCATGTCTTCTTCATCTAATTCACTGCTCTCATCATCACTATCTTCTTCTAGCTTAGCTTCTCGAGCGTCTTTAGATAGGGGCATGAGGGTGGACTTCAAAGCCACCCCTTTCTTCTTTGCCGAGGTAAGGTCGGCAATTTCTTTGACATGCTTTGCTTGTTTTTCTATCATCTCAAAATTGATGATTTTTCCAAGTAATTCATCTGGAGACATTTTCTTGTATCCGGGGCTTTCTCTAATCATTGAGCATAAGGTGACGTTGCGAGGCATGAAAGCTCTAAGGATGAGCTTCACAACCTCGTGGTCATTCCGCTTCTTTCTTCCGTATGATTGAACCTTGTTGACGAGCGTCTTTAACTGGTTATACATATCTTGAGGTGACTCGTCTTCTTCAATTGCAAATCTTCCTAATTCGCCTTCGGTCATTTCGATATTAGCTTCATGCACATGTCGGTCACCTTCATGTGCAGTTTGCAGTGTGTCCCATATTTCCTTAGCAATCTCGAGTCCATCCACCTTGGTGAACTCATCCCGACTGAGCGAAGAGGTGATTACGGCCGCCGCTTGAGCATTTCGTTGAATTGCCTACTCTTGGCTTGGTGTGAGCTCTTCGTCAATGTCCGGGATATCTATCACTGTGCACACAATATGCCATAAACATGGACTGAGGGAAATTAGATGCATTTTCATATTTAGCCTCCACATTGAGTAATCACTTCCATCGAAGTGTGGGGCTTTTCCAAGTGGGATAGACAAATAATGATTATTGTTGGAATTGAGACGATCATAGTTGAAAGGATATCGGGAGTAGTCGGTGAGACTAGTCCCCTTCTTCTTTTCTTCGATCTTCACTTTCCCTTTGGAAAGTGTCTTCTTTCTTAGGAGCGCCTTTAGTTCTAGCGTCTCCTCATCGTTGTCCTAGAAGTCTTGAATGGCTTCGAGGAGCTTCTCCACCTTTAGTTTCTTGTCATCATCAACCTTTTCTTGGTTGTTGCTCTTGTGGATGTCCTTCATGTCCGACATGATCTTCTTTGAGCGATTAGTCTCTTTCTTGAAGAACTTGCTCTGATACCAATTGAATGTGGCCTAGAGGGGGGTGAATAGGACTTTTTGAATTTTGTCAGAACCTGCAACACTTAATCACCAGATCAAAACTTGAGATATTAGACTAGTCCAGTGTGTACAGACTAGGTTGATCAAGTTTGATTTATTAAGTTTGATTCTAGGGAGTAGCAGCGGAAATATACTTGTAATTTATGTGTTGCAAGATTATGTACTAGGGTATATCACAAGTCAATCTGAAATTTGATATTTCAATGTAAAGTGAGTGAGATTAATTAAAACCCTAGATTTATATAATGTAAAGAACGATGAACACAAAACAAGAACACAAGAGATTTATCCCGTGGTTCGGTTCCCACATAGGCAACCTACATCCACGTTGAGGAGTCCACAAAAGGACCGAGTCTTCTCCAACCCAACCCTCGTCGGATCGCCACGAAGGCCAATCCTCTTCCACTTATCACAAAGGGGTGAATAACCGAATTCAAAGGGGCCTTCTCACACTTTGAGGACTCCCCTAGATTACAACACGAAATACCACCAAGAACACACTCAAAAAATTACAATGAAATCATAGGAGCGTGTTAGAGAATCATACCAAGAGCTCAATGAGTGTTGAACGTGTCTCTCCAATGATCTCGAGTGTATCCTCAAGGGATTGATCTTTGTAGCACTTAATTTCACGGAGAGGTGTGTTTTTGAGGCTCTTGGGAGGTGTGACGGTGCCAAGGTTCGAGAGAGTTTTTCAAGTTGGGTCGGGGACCTCTATTTATACGGGGTTTCTAAAAGTGACCGTTAGGGTTCAGAAAGATCGGACTAGTCCATGGTGGACACCGGACTAGTCCGGTGTGCTGTATGTAGCAAACCCTAAGTGTCCTGAAATATCGGACTAGTGTGGCTGGGAGCGGACTTGTCCGATTTCGCTTCTGGAAATCTTCGGACTAGTCCGATGGACATTGGACTTGTCCGGACAGTGAAACCCTAAGTGATTATGGGGACAAGTCCGCACTTGGAGGACTTGTCTGATTTAGGTCAGAGAGTTTTTCGGACTAGTAGGTGCAAATATCGGACTTGTCTGATTTGGATCAGAATGAATATCGGACTAGTCCAGTGGTGATCGGACTTGTCCGATTTTGTGTGACTTGTGAAGTGTTTTGAGGACTAGTCCGCATTGGGGAGGACTAGTCTGATTCTAGTCAGAGAGATATCAGACTAGTCCGATGGATATCGGACTTGTCCGATTTTGTGCAGAAAGGATATCGGACCAGTGTGACATTCGGACTAGTCCGGTCTTGTATACCTTTGTGCAATGTGTGTGTTTAATAGTGATTGAGCTCTTGGGATGTGTTTCCTTAACACACTCCATACACAATGATATACTATTCTTCTTCCTTGAGCTCATTTCCACTTTGCTCCTCATTCTCCCTTCTTTTCGGCACTTTTCTTATTTTGCTATTAAAACCTGTGCTCATCTCAACAAATAGGTTAGGATCTCTATTGCTTGTCATAAATTATCCAAAACCCACAAGGGATTCCTAGATGCACTTTCATCAACACTCTACCATGTCCTGGTGGATGGAGGTGCGGCGCTCAACCGCCTCAGCTTCCCGGGTTTTGCGAAGCTCCAACTCAGCCTATAGGACCTTAGGCCCTCACGTTCTTTCTCCAGAGTAGCTTTGGGAGCCATCACTCCTCTCGGATCAATTATACTCCCGGTGACCTACGGGACTAGGGAAAACTTTAGGTCCGAGAAGCTGGTCTTTGATGTAACACACCAGCCTTCCCTTCAACGCAATCCTAGGCAGGCCAACTCTGTATAGGTTCATGGGCGTAGTTCATTACGACTATCTGGTGTTGAAGATGCCGACTCCTTCAAGCGTCCTTCGGATCATTGGGTGAAAGCATCTAGGCCCCCATGAGGTATGGTTTCGGTGATTAATGACAACCATTCAATTTTACTAATGAATTTGTGGATGCAAGGTCTCCCATATCACTCAATCAAATGAAATCTATATAAATATGAACATCATCTACTGATCATTGGACATAATTGAAGACCCCTAAACAATCATTTGATGAGATCAATCAATGTTATGAAGATTAGAAGTAAAAGCTCATATGTCAAACTATTCAACCATAATTGACATCACTCAATGCTTGATAATCATCAGAAGAATATTTACAACAAGTGTCTAAGAGGTCAATCGAGCAAAATACAAAAGAATCACTTAGAACAACTCGAATCAAACAAAATCAACTCACTAGATCAACCGATGTTTTCAGAAAACAACACATCTGTCGAGGTGGTTCAGCAGAAGAAGAAGACCTCAGAACCAAGTACTCACCGGATCATCCGATGATAAAAGACAATGTTACATCGGTCCATCAGCACAGTAAGCTATATCCCTGGACCAAGTGTAACACCGGATCATCCGATGTACAACTTTGAACACATCGGTCAATCACTCCAGTAAGCATCAAGTTTGAACCAATTCTAGAGGAAGTGCCACCGGATCATCCGATGAGAAGACAAGTGCAACATCGGTCTAACAATGGTCATATCTGACACAATGACATCAGCTAATCTGGATTTGACCGATGATAACTGAAGGGGGAACATCGGATCATCCGGTGTTCGCAGAACAGTGATGTCAGCCTACTTTTCCAACGGCTATTTCGTGGAGGCTGGCTATTTATACCCCTTCAACCAATCTATTCGACAAGTCTTGACTACCAGACATACTCTATACATTCTCAAGCATTCAAGACATTGAGATACCACTTCTAGATCATCTACACCACTTACACACCAAGAGATAGGCTAGAACTAGCTAGAGATAGTGCTTGTGTGCCTCCATTCTTGGTGATTGGATCCTCTAGTGTAGTGAGAGTTGTAAGGGAGTGTCCCTTGGTGGTTGTAATTGAGAGAGACTTCCGAATCTTGCCTAGACGGTTGTGGAAGCCCGGAGGATCCAAGTTGTACAAGGCTTGAGCTCCACCTTGCCGAGGTTGGCAAACGGAGAAGAATAGTGAAGATCCCTAGTCTCGGTGACTTGGGTGTGGCTATACCCTTTGGTGGGTGCCACAACGTGGACGTAGGAAGATCTTTACGATCTTGCCGAACCACGGGATAAATCCTCGTGTCTCCTTGGGAGTTTGCATTCTCTTCCTCTCCCTTACACTTATACATTTCGTATATCGCAAAGTTACTATTCACTTGAATGCATAGGTTGTTTGCTTAGGGAATTGGGCTTTTAGTAATTAAGTTTTATTGCCTTAATTTTTGAAAATAAGCCCAATTCACCCCCCCTCTTGGGCATTCGATCCTTACAATTTATATTAGAGCAAGGTTGCTCATTGGATCGTTCTAGCTTCACTGCTAGAGAGCTAAAATGGCCAAGATTGGGGGTTCGGTTCCTATCTTCGAGGGCAAGAACTTTGCCTATTGGAAAGCACGCATGCGTGCTTATCTAGAGGCTATTGCTCCTGAAGTATGGAAAGCGACCCACGCGGGGTTTGGTGAGCACAATTATGTTGGTGATCAAATTAAGTGGGATGCTAAAGCTAGGAATGCAATTTATGAATGCATTAGTCAAGATGTGTTTGCTAGGATTGCTAGTAAAGAAAAGACTTGTGAAATTTGGGCTTGCTCGATGGAAATTCATGAGGGTTCTTCTCGTGTCAAAGAACTAAAATATCATATGCTTAAAGCCAAATATGATGAGTTAAAATGCTACCTCATGAAAATGTCAATGAAATGCTCTCTCGCTTGAATGTGCTTATTGAAGAAATTGATGCTCTTGACATTGCTTCTCTTGGCAAGGGACTCATCAACCACAAGATTTTCATGCTCCTTCCTAAGCCAAAGTACAACATCATCAACTCCATGCTTCAAAAAGAATCTCTTGACCATATTGAAGTTTCGGAACTTATTGGAGAGATTCACGCTCATGAGATGAGTGTACTTGGGATGATGGAGCAATCATCTTCAAAGACAATTGCCCTGAAGGCCTCCACCAAGAAAACAAGTCTCAATAAAAAGAAGGTGGTCGAGCCTAGCTCAAGTGAAGAAGAGCAAGCATCAAGTGAAGACGACGATGATGAGCTTGCGTTGATGATGAGAAAGTTCTCTCGCTTGAACTCCAAGATTGCCAAGAAGGGATACACCTTTGATCCCAAGAAGAAAGCGTTTCTACCAAGGAGAGACGACCACAAGACTTGCTACAATTGTGGTGATCAAGGCCACATCTCCTATGATTGTCCAAAACTAGACAAAAGAAGAGAGAACCACAAGAGCAAGCATCGCAAGCTTGAAGATAGTGAAGATGATGAAGAAGAGGTCAAACCCAAACCAAGATCCTTTGGGAAGAAGAAACATGACAAGGGAAAGAAGGAAAAGCTCTTCCCAAAGAAGAGAAATGGTCCACAAAAGGTGTTCATGTGTGAGGCAAATGAACGGGTCACCGACGAAGAATCAAGTGATGAAGAGAGTGAAGCGGAAGAAGAAAGTTTGGCCGGCCTTGCCATTTCCAACAATGATGACTCACCTCTTCATCCACCACCCATGTGCCTCATGGCTAAAGGTAACACCAAGGTGAACTACAAAGCCGGAGGGAAGCATTGGGTACTCGATAGCGGGTGCACTCAACATATGACCGGCAATGATGGTATGTTCACCACCATAGAAAACCACGGAAATCATGAACAAGTCACCTTTGGTGATAACTCTAAGGGTAAGGTAATTGGGTTAGGTAAGATTGCTATTTCAAATGACTTATCTATTTCTAATGTATTGTACGTTAAGTCACTTAGTTTTAATTTACTTTCTATTGCACAATTATGTGATCTTGGACTAACGTGCACCTTTAGCAAAAATGATGTTGTTGTGAGTAGTGAAACAAGCCAAGAACTAATCTTCAAAGGATTTCGGCATGGACATCTCTACCTAGTAGACTTCTCCAACAAGGATGCTAGCTTGACCACTTGTCTTCTCACCAAGACAAGTTTGGGTTGGCTATGGCATCGACACATAGCGCACATATGGATGAGCAAGATCAAGAAGTCATTCAAGCTTGGGATGGCGACCGGCGTGAAGGATGTCACATTGGAGAAGAACAAGCTTTGTAGCGCTTGTCAAGCCGGGAAGCAAGTTGCTTCACACCACCCAATGAAGACAATGGTGTCAACCTCCAAGCCACTTGAGCTACTCCACATGGACCTCTTTGGACCGTCCATATCAAAGTCTTGGCGGTAACCTCTATTTTCTTGTTATAGTTGATGACTACTCTCGCTGTGCTTGGACTTTGTTTCTAGGTGACAAGAGTGAAACTCCAGAAGTGTTCAAGACCTTCGCTAACCGCACTCAAAGGGAATTTCAACTTCCCATCATCAAGGTCCGGAGTGACAATGGCACCGAATTCAAGAACTACAACATTTGGGAGTGGTGTGACCGTGAAGGCGTGAAGCATGAGTTTTCGGCCACATACACTCCTCAACAAAATGGTGTTGTTGAAAGAAAGAACAAGACTCTCATCACTCTTGCGCGAGCAATTCTTGATGACTATGGCACGTCGGAGAAGTTTTGGGCCGAAGCAATCAACACGGCGTGCCATGCCGCAAATAGGGTCTACCTACATCGACTACTTCAAAAGACCCCGTACGAACTTCTCATTGGGAGAAAGCCCAACATCTCCTACTTTCGAGTCTTTGGGTGCAAGTGCTACATCTACTGCAAGAAAAGGCTCGGTAAGTTTGAAAGAAGATGTGATTTTGGTATATTTCTTGGTTATGGATCGAACTAAAAAGCATATCGAGTATTCAACCAAACCTCCAGTTTAGTTGAGGAAAGTTGTGATGTTGAGTTTTATGAAACTAATGGCTCCCAAGAGGAGAGTTTTGGTCATGATGAAATAGATGATGAGCCCTTACGAGAGGCTATGAAGAACATGACCATTGGAGACATCAAGCCTAAAGTTGAGGAGAGCCATGATCAAGGGGGAGCTTCAAGTTCCAACATCAACACTTCTATGGCGCCTCAAGTTGATGAAGAAGAGAAGGATGATCCATTGCCGACTCAAGACTCACAAGCCACACAACATCAAGAAGAAGAAGAAGTCCATGATCAAGTCCAACCACATGAAGAGCATCACACATCACCACCGCCAAGTGCTTCACAACCACTTATGAGGCATGGACGCATCTCCAAGGCGCATCCGATGGACCAAATCAACGGAAGTCCGTCAAAGGGAGTAAGTACACGTTCTCGTCATTTCGCTTCGTATTGTGAGCACTACTCATTTGTTTCATGTGTAGAACCCACTCACATTGAGGAAGCACTCCAAGATCCAAACTGGGTGATGGCCATGCAAGAAGAACTTAACAACTTGATCTGCAATGAAGTTTGGGTGTTGGAGGAGCGACCCAAGGACAAGAACGTCATCGGAACAAAGTGGGTGTACCGCAACAAACAAGATGAGAACGGCGTTGTGGTCTGCAACAAGGCAAGACTTGTGGCCAAGGGGTTCTCGCAAGTTGAAGGACTAGACTTTTGGGAGACATTTGCTCCGGTCGCCCGGCTAGAAGCCATCCGTATACTTCTTGCCTTTGCATCACATCATAATATTAGACTTTATCAAATGGATGTGAAAAGTGCCTTTCTTAATGTTTACATTAACGAGCTTGTTTATGTTGAACAACCTCCCGGGTTTGAAGATCCGAGGAATCCTAATCATGTGTATAGGTTGCACATGGCGCTCTACGGGCTCAAGCAAGCACCTAGGGCATGGTATGAACGACTACGGGATTTCTTGATCATGCAAGGATTCAAGATCAGGAGGGTGGACACTACACTCTTCACCAAAGACATAAATGGAGAATTATTTATTTGTCAAATTTATGTTGATGATATTATTTTTGGTTCAACTAACGAAGCTCTTAGCCATGAGTTTGGCAAAATGATGTCTAGGGAATTCGAGATGTCGATGATTGGAGAGCTCAACTTCTTCCTTGGATTTCAAATCAAGCAACTTCAAGAGGGGACCTTCGTCTATCAAGAAAAGTATACCAAGGACCTCTTGAAGAAATTTGAGATGGGAGATTTTAGCTCAAGAAGCACTGCAATGGCAACAAATTGTCATCTCGACGTGGATAAGGACAGTAAACCTATTGATCAATCTAACTATCGTTCTATGATTGGTTCATTGCTTTATCTTACTGCATCTAGGCCCGATATCATGTTTAGTGTATGCTTGTGTGCTCGCTTTCAAGCGGCAGCTAAAGAATCGCATCGGAAGGCGGTCTTTAGGATACTTAGGTATCTTAAGCATACCCCTAGTGTGGGCTTGTGGTACCCTAAAGGTGCAAAATTCCTTCTCTTGGGATACTCGGATTCGGACTTTGCCGGATGCCGCGTGGATCGCATGAGTACCTCCGGTGGGTGCCACTTGCTTCGGCGTTCCCTAGTATCTTGGTCTAGCAAGAAACAAAATTCCGTCGCCTTGTCCACGGCGGAAGCGGAATATATCGCGGCCGGTGCATGTTGTGCCCAAATTATTTATATGTAGCAAACCCTTTTGGACTTTGGTATTAAAATTGGTTGCGTGCCTCTCCTTTGTGACAATGAAAGTGCGGTTAAGATAGCTAAAAACCCCGTTCAACACTCCCGCACTAAGCACATTGATATTCGCCATCATTTCTTGAGGGACCATGAAGCTAAGGGAGACATCTCATTGCGAGGTGTTAGGTCCGAAGAACAATTGGCGGATATCTTCACTAAACCACTTGATGAGAAAACTTTTTCTAGGCTAAGAAGTGAGTTAAATGTGCTAGATGCATCGAACGTCATGGAAGTTGCCATAATCATGTAAGAATGCATCTCATATAGGTCTTGTCTAACTTTCAAAGGATAGGGGTGAGCAAGGGTCAGCTTGGGATGGAGGTTCTTTTGGGTTTTACCAAGGCTTGGAGAGTGGCTCTCCCTGAAGAAGCCTTTGAAAGGTTCAAATCTGGCAAGATAGACTTACTTTATGTCTTGCATAATGCCTGCCATATAGACTTGCACTCATATTTAAATTTCCCGCACTATAAATTGTTTGGCATTGCATACGGTAGATTGTCACAAAGGGAAACCCACCTCATGAGAAAGACACTTGTTTGAAATGCAATATCTCAACTCATATGATGTGGAAAGAACAAAATGTTAGGTGCGTTAATGCCTAAAGGAACATGCTTTAAAGAGATAGAAGTCTTCATCCTCTAGCTCACAAAGCATGGGCCTTACATTTTATTTGGATAATTTCCTCCCTATTTTCTTCAGTGTTCTATTTGCTTTAAGGCTTAGCCAAGTTATTGGCAATTAGTATTTTTTTTTTGAGGGGTAAGGGGTTGCCCAAAAAGTCCTAAGACATGTGTTTCTCATTGTTTGTTTGTTTGGTCAAAGTACATATATGGGATGTTGCTGTTTTGTAGTCATCGGATTATCCGATGCTTAGGGCAGACCATCATCGGATCAGTTGGTGTTCAAATACCAAGAGTCAGTTCAATCAGTGTGACAAATCAACCGACGAGTTCATTCTGAGAAACATCGGTACATCCGTTGTTCACATTTCTGGAACTGTGCCAAATTCCACCGATGCAAATCAGTTCAACGTCGGACCATCCGATGTCAACGGTACCTTTTCGAATACCCTTACAGTGCCATTCGACCGATGCTCCTATTATTTGACGTCGGCTCATCCGGTGTTAAATCTTGAGCTAGGGTTTGGGTCCCACTTTTTAAACGCCGCTTCGCCTCCTTCATTTCTCTCTCCCCGACCCCGACGCCAGCGCCCGACACCTCCCCTACCTCACGCTGCCGCCCTCCAGTCGCCGCCCTCCGGCCACCACCGCCTCCGACCGCCGCCGCCTCTGCCGCCGCCGCCTCCGCCCTCCGGCCTCAGCGCCTCCGCCACCGCGCCGCCACACCACCGCACCGCCGGCGTCCGTTGTCAGTGCCCCTCTTCCTGCAGTCCAGACACAGCAGGCACTGACAGCGGCTCCTACAGCTCCCTCCACTTCCACTCCAGCCTCAGTCGCAGCAGCAGGCAGCAGCTCCGACGACAGCACCCACGACGGTGACAAGTTCGTCATCGCTCCGAGCACTCAGGGTTCTTAGGCACTCGGATTCCTTTTTGGTGTCTTGATGCCAAAGGGGGAGAAGAGTTAGAGAAGAGTCAGGGTGAGGATAGCTCAGTCTCAGGGGGAGTCCTAGCTATAGGGGGAGTCTCTATCTATATCTTTTGTAATTTGGTGTTTTTGCTACTCATTTGCTATTCATTGAGTATTCATGTGCCACTTATTCTCTTGAGTTATTGATCGATTGAGCTTTCGCGTTATTAATCTCTTTTGAGTCTTCAAGTTTAATATGCCATATCTTGTACTCTTTGCATATCTTCTTGAGTATCGTACTATCAAATTCATAATTATTATGCTTCACTTGTTGTGTTGTCATCAATCACCAAAAAGGGGGAGACAGAAAGCATCTAGGCCCCCATGAGGTAAGGTTTCGGTGATTAATGACAACCATTGGATTTTACTAATGAATTTGTGGATGCAAGGTCTTCCATATCACTCAATCAAATGAAATCTATATAAATATAAACATCATCTACTGATCATTGGACATAATTGGAGACCCCTAAACAATTATTTGATGAGATCAATCAATGTTATGAAGATTAGAAGTAAAAGCTCATATGTCAAACTATTCAACCATAATCGACAACACTCAATGCTTGATAATCATCAGAAGAATATTTACAACAAATGTCTAAAAGGTCAATCAAGCAAAATACAAAAGAATCACTTAGAACAACACGAAGCAAACAAAATCAACTCATCGGATCAACCGATGTTTCCAGAGAACAACACATCTGTCGAGTTGGTTCAGCAGAAGAAGAAGACCTGAGAACCAAGTACTCACCGGATCATCCGATGATAAAAGACAATGTTACATTGGTCCATCAGTACAGTAAGCTATATCCTTGGACCAAGTGTAACACCAGATCATCCGATGTACAACTTTGAACACATCGGTCAATCACTCCAGTAAGCATCAAGTTTGAACCAATTCTGGAGGAAGTGCCACCGGATCATCCGATGAGAAGACAAGTGCAACATCGGTCTAACAACGGTCATATCTGACACAATGACATCAGCTAATTTGGATTTGACCAGTGATAACTGAAGGGAGAACATCGGATCATCCGGTGTTCGCAGAATAGTGATGTCAGCCTACTTTTTCAACGGCTATTTCGTGGAGGCTAGCTATTTATACCACTTCAACCAGTCTATTCGACAAGTCTTGACTAGCAGACATACTCTATACATTCTCAAGCATTTAAGACGTTGAGCTACCACTTCTAGATCATCTACACCACTTACACACCAAGAGATAGGCTAGAACTAGCTAGAGATAGTGCTTGTGTGCCTCCATTCTTGGTGATTGGAATCTCTAGTGTAGTGAGAGCTGTAAGGGAGTGTCCCTTGGTGGTTGTAATTGAGAGAGAATTCCGAAGCTTGCCTAGACGATTGTGGAAGCCCGGAGGATCCAAGTTATACAAGGCTTGAGCTCCACGTTGCCGAGGTTGGCAAACGGAGAAGAATAGTGAAGATCCCTAGTCTCGGTGACTTGGGTGTGGCTATACCCTTTGGTGGGTGCCACAACGTGGACGTAGGAAGATCTTGACGATCTTGCCGAACCACGGGATAAATCCTCGTGTCTCCTCGGGAGTTTGCATTCTCTTCCTCTCCCTTACACTTATGCATTTCGTATATCGCAAAGTTACTATTCACTTGAATGCATAGGTTGTTTGATTAGGGAATTGGGCTTTTAGTAATTAAGTTTTATTGCCTTAATTTTTGAAAAGAAGCCCAATTCACCCCTCCTCTTGGGCATTCGATCCTTACAGTGGGGAACGCACTGCTGGGGTCATTGTGCTAGAAGAAATTCATGCGCTCGCAACAACGCAAGAAGAAGAATCTGGCAAGGAGAGACCAGCCCACCAGCCTTCGAGCTCACGTAAATGTGGCTCAACTTCTGCACCTCGTGTGCAACCAGGCGGTGACACCGTCCAGTCAAAGTCGTCCAAATCAGTTCCAATGCTACCCATACCACTCGTATATTGGGAGGTCTAGACGACAAATAGGAACTCGCGCTCGTCACTTTCATCCGGGTGAATGTAGACGAGTTTGCATGGCAACCGTCACAGGTGACTTGGATTCCAAGGGAGGTCATCGAGCACAACCTGAAGATATACCCCGATGCATCAGAAGCCCCGAAAGCAATCTATTGAGCGGAAGAACTTCATCAGATAAGAAATCAAGAAGCTGCTTAACACTGGTTTCATCTGGGAGGTTCATCATCCTTGGAGGCTGGCAAACTCAGTCGTTGTACCAAAGGCCAGCGAGAAGCTTTGGATGTGCATTGACTACACCACCTTGAATAAGCATGCCCAAAAGACCCATTTCCACTTCCTAGAACGTATCAAATAGTGGATTCTAGCTCCAGGTGCGAGTTAGTGTGTTTCTGAGACTCATATTCTGGATATCATCAGATTCAAATGTCTAGGGAAGATGAATAGCATACTGCCTTTATTACAGTAGATGGATTATATTGTTACACTACCATGCCTTTCGGTCTCAAAAATGTTGCTTCAACTTTTGTGCGAGCCATGCAAAAAACATTTGGAGAGCTCATCAGGGACTTGGTGGAGGTCTACGTTGCTGACATCGTCATCAAGGTGAAGAACATGCAATCACTCCTTAACAATTTGTAAGCCATCTTCGATAAGCTGCGCTTGACACATACGAAGCTCAACCCGGATAATTGTGTCTTCAGGCTTAATTCTGGAAAGCTCCTTGGTTTCTTGGTGGCTCACTGAGGAATTGAGGCAAATCTGGCGAAGATCAAGGCCATTGAAGAGATGCGGTCCCCAGCCCGTGTCAAGGACGTTCAAAAGCTAACTGGATGTCTAGTTGCCCACAACCTGTTTATTTCAAGACTGGCAGAGCAGACACTACCCTTCTTCAAGCTATTGAGGAAGTCCGGGCCATTTCATTGGTCCGAAGAAGTAGAGAAGGCGTTCCAAGAGCCTAAGCAGCTCCTCACCACACTACCAGTTCTGGTAGCTCCAGATCCTAGTGAGCCACTTTTGCTTTACATTTCGAGAACTACGGAGGTTGTCAGCATGGTCCTAGTCGCGGAGAGACCAGAGCCATCTTCAGCTTAGGAGCCTAGACCCACCGGGAGGGTCTGGAGCTACCTGAAGACGAGTTTGGGTCCCAGCCCACAGGCACGAATCCTAAAGGAAATAGGCTTGAGGATCAACCTCTATCAATCAAGGGAGTTCCCGCAAAACAAGAAGAAGGTCCGAACCCCTCTGGGGAGGTCCGGGCTGATGAAGAAGAAGATCCAGACTCCTCTGGGAGGGTCCGGGTTGCTCAAGAAGAAGATCTAGACCCATGTTGACGTTTCTTACGTCACAGATCATCTTTCGAAAAAGATGAGGTATGCGAGCGCATGGAAACTATCGTGTAGCATTTCACCCAAGAGTATTCCCAAAGGTATAATATTTATCCCAGAGGAAGGCAATGGAGTAAAGTAAACACTACTCTTATGATCAAGTTGTGGGATACTAATCAATTATCAAGACAGGAGTAAGTTGATAATATAGGGGTAGTGTGACACACACCTAAGCAATCTATTCGAAAGGTAGATGAGTACTAATGGAGGTTATACTACAGATTGGGGAGTTGCTCCTACAATGCTTATAATATATATATACGTAGCCGAGGTTAGATACTAATGAGCATATCAATGGTGAATTCTTGTGCTAAGTTGTTCAACATATCAGGCATGGGTTTACCCCTAGCAACACTAGGCGACTCCCGCCAAGAGCCTGTGGCGCAGCTGAATGTGGAGGATTACAGAGGACAGATAGGGTTGTCACCACCTACTGCCTATTTCTTCAATCCGTGGGTCTACGAGAAATCCAACTCTACTTATCTATCCTAGTACCATGCTAGCATATTAAGTAAATACCCTAGGAGCTGCAGCACAAGCCATCCTAAAGCGATGACTAACCTAAAAATCATTTAACAAATGTCAAAACGTAGCATAGGGCATTCATATCAACATGATCATATCATATCTAATTAGACTATAGTGGGGGCTTATAGTGTTTATGATGATATAATAATGACATTAGGGAACGATCATAAAGACTATACCGACCACATGCATGGAATCCACAATCAAACAAGAAATGCTTCATCCATGTATATCAATAAGAGAAGACTAAAGATAATATCTTTATTATGCATAAAGTCACAAATATAAGAAAAGATTCATGAGCCATACCTTTCCCAATTTGGACTTGGGACTAGAGGCTCTCCTCCCTATAGCCTAACTCCACTATGGACCAAGAGAACTAGTGTATACAATAGAATGAAGCTCAAGTGGTGTGTGTTGAAGTGTGGGGTGAGGGTTCCTATTTATAGCTTCGAGAAGGGTTGGTTCCCGGCACCAAAAGCGTGTGAATCAGTCACCACTGACTTATTCAAGCCGGGAGGAGCCAACACATGGAAGCTGACTGAGTTTGGAGGAAAGACCAGGTCGCCCGACAAGAGGGGTCCGCCTACCAAGTAAGTACTCCAAATGGTCTGTTCTTTCTCTGGGTGACTTCCAGGTGTGTCCCATCCCTTGATATGGGTGCTACACCGTTGGATGGCCTCGAATATTTTTTTTTGTGGGCCATTTGATCCATGTGGTGCCACATGTCGATGCTGGATTGGTTTGGATGGTATTTTATTGGATCCATCCCCTAGTTTCACTTCAATTCTGTATAAAATACCTGCATGCACCATTTTCTCCTAGTAAAAGTGGAAATAGGTTAAATAGAAAACGATGTGTGCAATAAATGATATTTTCTTAACATAATTGAGTTATATTGATGGGCGAAATTTGTATATAACAGCCGTCAACAAACTCCCCCAAGCTTATCCTTTGTTTGTCTCGAGCAAAGTCAAGACTTTTGGTTGATGATCAGGAGTTTCTACAATGTTCTATTTTTCAAAAGTACCATGTGCACAACAAAATACTCTACCTAGTATTGCAAAAATTGGCATGGTACTTCACCCATCTTAAGTCATTATGGGGCTTATGCCATCTCCTATTCAGGAGTGGTTGAAAGATAGAACAGCACATGGAGCACACATAAACTAGAAATCTAGTTCCACTCAAATTCCGAAGAGTTCAATTCAGATTTTAAGTATCTCAATTTGATTCTCTAAAGTCTCTTCTTTGTGCGTAGTGGGAATATGTCCTCACCAAGGCATTTTGCCAAAATTCATCCTACCTCTACATAAGGCTTGTATGTGGAGATTAGTAGGGAATATAGTAGGCATATTTGCAACACATAATATTTCTAAGTCAAAAGAGTAAGCCCTAGGAGAAATCAATTCAAAACAATTTGATTCAAGAATTGTGCATGTGTGATGGAATGGAGTGGATGTGGATATTTTGCAGAGATGAAACATGGCTACTTTTTTTTCTCAGGCTTATGGTGTAAGCATGCATTTTCTTTTTCTTTTTCTTGTAGCCATGTATTCTACTCCCTTTTTATGCAATGGATTTTGGAGAGAGCACTTAAGCATGAAGGATATGGAGTTTCTCTTTTTATTGTGGAATGGTGGTATTATGGAAATTTTGGTTACTTCTAGTGTAGAAGTATAGCATGTGCAAGTGAAGTCTTGAATTCAAAAAAGTAATGAATGAAATCTCACATAGGTCTATACTAGTTTGACAAAGTTCAATGTGAAGGCAAATAGTATATGCATAAGTTCTATCAATATAATGTATCCTATGGCTTTGGTGGGTATTTCCAATCAAATGAGGATAACTTAAATCTTTTTAGAATTTCTCCGGAAATCTAAGTTTCACTATCAAATTAGGAATAGCTGCCCTATCACTATATTATATCTGAAAGTGCATCTACGCATCCCTTGTGGGTTTTGGTTGATTTATGACAAACAAATGAGATCCTAATCAAATCGTTGAGATGAGCGCAGGTTTTGATGAAATTATGAAGTAAGTGCAAAAAGAATGGAGAGTGATGAATCAAGTTGAAAAGAGCTCAAGAAGATGAATAGAATACTTTTTGTGTATGGAGTGTGTTGGAGAAACACATCCCAAGAGCTCGAGCAAAAGAAAACACTCTCACTGCACAAGTTTACACAGGTCCGGACTCGTCCGATATTCCACGGACTAGTCCGATAATCTCTCTGTCCAGGATCGGACAAGTTCTCCCAGAGCAGACTTACCCGCACCGGACTAGTCCGATAATCCTTCTGATCAATATCGAACAAGTCCGATATTCCACAAACTAGTCTAAAAACATCACTGACCTACTTCGGAGAAATCCTTAGCCCCTCAAAATTTCACGACACCAGACTAGTCCGATATTGTCCGGACTAGTCGAATAACCTCTCTGACTAAAACTGGACAAATCCTCCAAGTGCAGACTTGTCCTCAATACACTAGGGATTCACCACGACTGGTCTAGTCCGATATGTGCCAGACTAGTACCAACATCTCCAGAGACAAAAACTGACTAGTCCGACACTTATCGGACAAGTCGATAATTCAGGACACTTAGGGTTTCTTAAACGCCGCACAGCGGACTAGTACGGAGTCTACCACGGACTAGTCCGGACTTTGTAAACCCTATCGGTAACCTTTTGAAACCCTAGTATAAATAGAGGTGCACGGCCCCTAATCAAACTCTCTTGACCCCCTGCGCTGTCACACCCTCCAAGAGCCCAGAAAACACGTCTCTCCACACAATCCAACGCAAGAAAGATCAAATCCTTGAGGATTAACCATAGATAAAAGGAGAGACATGTTCTTCACGTCTTGAGCTCTTGGGTTTGATTCCCTCACACACTCTTGCTATTTCATTGGATACTTTTGAGTGCGTTTGGTGGTGTTTCGATTTGCAAATATTGGGGAGCCCTCAACTTGTGTGAATGGCCCTTGAACACGGTTATTTTACCCCTTTTGTGATTAGTTGAAGAGAATTGGCCTTCGTGGCAATTCGACGAGAGTAGGGTCGGTGAAGACCCGGTCCTCCGTGGGATCCTCAATGTGGATATAGATTTCCTCTGTGGAATCGAACCACGGGATAAAAATCATTGTGTCCTTGCATTTGTTCTTACTATTCATTGTAATCTAGGGTTTGCCTAATCTTGTTCAACTTACGTTGAAACTTTGAATCTAGAGTTAACTTGTGCCATATCTAGTTTTATTGAAGTAATACATTCAATTTACAACTCAATTTCCACTGCATAAAGTAACAGGTTCGAAATCATTGATCCAACTTGATCAATCTAGTCCTCACCCTACCGGACTAGTCTGAATTCTCAGTGTTTGATCAGGTTGCTAAGTGTTTAAGGTTCCGACAAAAAATTCAAAAAGCCTATTCACCCCCCCTCCTAGGCTATATTCAATTGGTATCAGAGCGAGGTTCTTCAAAAGGAGACTAATCGCTCGAAGAGAAGATGTCGAACATGAAGGATTTGCACAAGAACTTCAACCAAGAGAAAGTTAAAGATGAAAAGACTAAAAAGTTGGAGAAGCTCCTCGATGCCATCCAAGACTTGGAAGATGATGATGAGGAGACGCTTGAACTCAAGGCGCTCCTAAGGAAGAAGGCGCTCTCCAAAGGGAAGATAAAGATCGATGATGAGAAGAAGAAGAAGAAGAGGACTAGTCACACCGACTACTCTCGATATCCTTTTAATTATGATCGTTTGAATTCCAATAATAACCATTATTTATCAATTCCTTTAGGAAAAGCCCCATTCTTTGATAGCAACAATTATTCAATGTGGAGGAAAAATATGAAGATGCATTTAATATCACATAACCCGAGCTTGTGGCATATAGTGTGTACAGGGATAGATATCCCGGATGACGATGAAGAAATCACAACAAGCCAAGAACAAGCTATCCATCGGAACGCCCAAGCTGCAGCTGTCGTAACTTCATCATTGAGCCGAGACGAGTTCACCAAAGTGGATGGACTTGAAATTGCAAAAGAAATATGGGACACATTACAAACTGCACAAGAAGGCGATCATCATGTGCGAGAGGCAAAGATTGAAATGATCGAAGGTGAATTGGGAAGATTCGCCATAGAATAAGATGAGTCACCGCAAGACATGCACAATCGGTTGAAGACTCTCATTAATAAAGTTTGATCCTATGGAAGCAAAAAGTGGAACGATCACGAGGTGTTGAAGCTAATACTCCGAGCCTTCATGCCTCACAACGTGACTCTATGTTCAATGATTAGAGAAAGCCTCGTGTACAAGAAAATGACCCCGGATGAATTTCTTTGAAAGATTATCAATTTTGAGATGATGGAAAAGCAAGCAGAACATGTCAAAGAGATTGCCGACCTCACCTCAGCAAAGAAGAAAGGAGTCGCGTTGAAGTCCACTTGCAAGCCATGTCAAAAGAAGCTCGAGAAGTTCAACAAGAAGAGGATAGCGACGATGAAAGTAACGATATAGATGAAGAGGATATGATCCTCTTTATGAAGAAATTCAGAATGATGATGAAAAGAAGACAAGGTGGAAAATCAAATGAAGGATGACACAAGGACAAATCAAGACCTAAGTTGAGGCGCGCCCGCTATAACTGTGGTGAATACGACCACTTCATAGTTGATTGCCCTGATGAAGACAACAAGAAGAAGACCAAGGATACAAAGCCTCAACCCAGGAAGGTGTTCAAGAAGAAAAGGCAGATTGGACAGGCACACCTAGAAAAGGAGTGGGACTCCAATGATGAGTCCTCGTCCTAAGAGGAAGAGGAGATGGCTAGCATAGCCATCAAGAAGACAACCAAGAAATCCACCCTCTTCCCAACTATTGGCGCAAGGAAGGACAATGACACATGTCTAATGGCGAAGGAAGGTAAAAGAAAGGTAACACTAAATCTTCCTCCTCGCATTCTTACTCTAGCGATAGTGATTCTTATAGTGATAATGAAGATATGCTTGTTGGTTAGATAAGAAAAATGCTGCAAAAATAAAATTCTTGATGGATAAACTTATTGATAAGGAGGAGCTTGTTGATCGCCAAGTAGATATGATCATCCTTCAAAAGGAGGAGTATCTTAAGATCAAAAAGCTCCTTGAACTTGAAAAGGAGCAAAGCAAGTAACTGGAGCTTGAGTTAGCTTCAAGCAAGAAAGCTTTCTTGAAGAAAAGCAACTCAAATGTAATCATCAAGGATGAACTTGCTAACTTAACCAAAGTTAACAAGCCTTGAGGTACAAGTTGAGTCACTCAAACAAAGTGACCCTTCATCCTCTTCAAGCTCACCCTATCAACTTCTAAAAACTGATACTACTATTGCTTGTTCATGTGCTAAAATTGACACTAACTTGAAGGATAAGTCGAACTTGACAAAGGACAAGCATCCTTCCCGTAGTGGCATATTTGACAAGGAGAAGGTCAAGTATACACGCAGTGCATACTTGGCCACAAGACCTCCTAATGTCAAACATGGCATTGGGTATTCTTATGGTGAAAAGCAAAATGCTAGAAGCCACAAGAATAACAAGAAACGCATTGCTTTTGTCAAGGGAAACTCCTCTCAAACTAGAAAGCCTAATAATGTTGATAAGCCCAAACATGTTAACACATATGAACAACAATTATTGTTTAGAACTTTTGACGCATCATATGTTCTCATGAAAAGTAATTTTGGTAGAGTTTATGCTAAATATGTTGGGCCACGCCATGGGAACACCTAGTCTCAAGTGTGGGTGCCCAAATCACTTGTAACTAACTTCAAAAGACCCAAGCAAGCTTGGGTACCTAAAACCAAGGCGATAAAGAAGGAGCCAATCACATTTTGGAGCAAAATGGGTGCTAGGCAGTGGATGCACCAATCACATGACCGGAGAAAGAAGGATGTTCGTTGAGTATGAAGTAAATGAAGATCCAAGCAAAGGCATCTATTTTGGAGACAACAGTCAAGGAAGGGTGCTCGGTACTGGTAAAATTGCAATATTATCTCAACACACTCTTTCTCATGTTTTGCATGTCAATTCCTTAGATTATAACCTATTGTCCACATCTTGTTTATGTGACAAGGGTTATAATTGCTTGTTCACTAATGAGGGTGTGACCGTCTCTAGAAGGAGTGATGACTCGGTTGCATTCAAGGATGTGTTAAAGGGAAAACTTTATCTTGTTGACTTCAACAAAGATAAAGCCAAACTTGACACATGCTTGATTGCAAAGAACAACTTGGGTTGGCTGTTGCATGGACGGCTAGCACATGTTGGTATGAGGAATCTTCAAAAACTCCTTAAGAACGATCACATTTGAAGTTTAAAGGATGTTGTTTTTGAGAAAGACAGGCCTTGTAGCACGTGCCAAGCTGGGAAGCAAGTAGGAGCACCCCATCCCGCGAAGAACGTCATGACAATGATAAGACCGCTCGAGCTACTTCACATGGATTTATTTGGTCCAATTGCTTACATAAGCATCGGCGGTAAAAAATACGGTTTAGTGATTGTTGATGATTTTTTGCGCTTCACGTGGGTTTTCTTTTTGCATGATAAGACAGAAACTCAAGGAGCCCTCAAGAATTTTCTCAAGCGTTCCAAAAATGAATTTTCATTGAAGATCAAGAACATACAAAGTGACAATGGCACAGAGTTCAAGAACACCCAAGTTGAGGAGTACCGAGATGAAGAAGGCATAAAACATGAATTTTTAGCACCGTACTCCCCTGAACAAAACAGAGTAGCCGAAAGGAAGAATCAAACCCTCATAGAGATGGTGAGGAAAATGCTTAATGAGTACAAGACTTCGGATCAATTTTGGGCTGAAGCAGTCAACACCACTTGTCACGCCATCAATTGACTCTATCTTAATCGCGTACTCAAGAAAACATCATATGAACTACTCATCAGTAACAAGCCTAATATTTCCTATTTTTGAGTTTTTGGTTCTAAATGTTATATCTTGAACAAGAAGCCTAGGACTTCAAAGTTCACTTCAAAGTCCAATGGCGGTTTCTTTCTTGGCTATGATCCAAAATCTTACGCGTATCGTGTCTTCAACAAGGTCTCCAGACTTATTGAAGTAGCACGTGACATAGTGTTCGATGAATCTAACTCCTCTCAAGAAGAGCAAGTTGATCAATGTGTGCTAGATAGAGAAGAAGCTCCATGTCAAGCGTTGAGAAGAATGGCGTTGGGCGATGTTCGACCACAGGCGCCACCTCCAAATGCAAATGAAGAAGATGAACCACAAGTGGAGGTAATGGATCAAGGGGGGGCTACTTTTTGTGAACATTACTCGTTTGTATCCTCTTTGGAACCTCACAGGGTTGAAGATGCATTGAAAGATCCGGACTGAGTGGTGGCAATGAAAGAAGAATTGATCAACTTCAAATGGAACGAGGTGTGGGAACTTGTCGATAGGCCCAAGTTCAACGTCGTCGGCACTAAATGGGTCTTCTGCAACAAGCAAGATGAACACGGGGTGGTGACAAGAAACAAGGCACAACTTGTGGCCAAAGGGTATTCACAAGTCGAAGGTTTGGATTTTGACGAAACTTTTGCTCCCGTTGCTAGGCTTGAATCGATAAGAATATTACTTGCATAAGCTACTCACCATGATTTCAAGCTCTATCAAATAGATGTGAAAAGTGCCTTCCTCAACAAACCAATCAAGGAGGAGGTGTACGTGAAGCAACCCCCAGATTCAAAGATCAAGAGTTACTCGACCATGTGTTCAAACTGTGTATGGATCTCTACAGCCTCAAACAAGCACCTAAAGCTTGGTATGAGTGTCTTAGAGATTTTTTGATTGAAAATGGATTTAAAATTGGCAAAGCTGATTACATGTTGTTTACTAAGCACTTTGAAAATTATTTATTTATCTGTCAAATTTATGTTAATGGCATCATTTTTTGTTCAACTAACAAATCCTTTTGTGCAGAATTTAGTAAGATTATGACAGATAGATTTGAGATGTCTATGATGGGAGAACTGAGATATTTCTTGGGATTCCAAGTGAGGCAAAAAAAGGAAGGGACGTTCATAAGCCATACAAAGTATACTCAAGACATACTCAAGAAGTTTGGAATAGACAAGGCGAAGCCTATAAAGACTCCCATTGCAACAAATGGACACTTAGATCTCAATGATGACGGACCAAACGTGGATCAAAAGGTATATCGCTTCATGATTGGATCCTTACTTTACTTATGTGCATCTAGGCCTGATATTATGTTGAGTGTATGTTTGTGTGCAAGATTTCAAGCCAATCCTAAGGAGTGTCATTTGACAGCCGTAAAAAAATCTTGCAATATTTACTTCATACACCCAACCTAGGCCTTTGGTATCCTAAAGGTTCCAAGTTCAATCTCATCGGATACTCCGGTGCAGATATGCTGGATACAAAGTAGATAGAAAAAGTAACTCCAGTACATGCTAATTCCTAGGTAGATCCCTACTTTCTTGGTCCTCCAAGAATAAAAACTCCATTGCCTTATCCACGGCCGAAGCAGAGTATGTTGCAGCCGGGAGTTGTTGCGCACAACTCCTTTGGATGCAACAAACTCTAAGGGATTACGGTTACAATATGAGCCGTATTCCACTCCTTTGTGATAATGAGATTGCTATTAAAATTGCCCATAACCTTGTTGAGCACTCTAGGACAAAACACATAGACATTCGACAACATTTTTTGAGAGACCACTCAATAAAAGGAGACATAGCCATTTCCCGCGTCAACACCGAAAAACAACTAGCTGATATCTTTACCAAGCCACTTGATGAAAAATGTTTTTGCGAGCTCTGAAATGAACTAAATATCCTTGATGCTTGGAATGTGGCTTGAAAACTTGCATACCTGGATGTCATCTTCAAATTCTATTGATTGTGTTTTGAAAATCGTCTCTCTCTATTTTCTCCAAAAAACTATTTCAATTACCTGATCTAGGTGAATTATGGTCATAGCTTGATTGTTGGATGTTTACTGATCATATTCATCAAGATTATTTATGTGTTTTGCACCCTATTTTATTTGTAAGCACCTTCGAATATGCTTTTCTTTTGGTGACCACGGACTAGTCCGTGGTTGCCTGAACTAGTCCGCACACTGTAGACTAGTCCGCAAAGATCCGGTAGTCCGGACTAGTCCGGTTGATCACAGACTAGTCCAATTTTTCGACTCCATAACCCTAGGGCCGCCAAACCGTAATCTCCTTCATCCTCACAACTTCCCTCATACTCTCTCTCTTTACTTGAGCGCCCCCAAGGTCATTTGGGGATTTCTCCACCAAATCTCTTCAACTCTCCTTGGAAATTGATCTTCATTGCAAGGGGATCGAGGACCACGGACTTGTCCGCAACAACAACGCCTCCAACCTCAAGAATCGAAGGATTTTGGTAAACTTTCTCCAAAACCCTAGAACCTTCGATTTCATGTGTTGTGGACCAAATAGCTTAGTTTCACTTGTTAATACATGATTCATTCTTGTACTACATCTACCTGAGCTATTCTTGCATTGAGAACAACCATTGATTTGCTTGTTAGGGTTTGAACAGTTGAACATCGGACTAGTTCGGTCTCAGTACGGACAAGTCTAGTACTCCGGACTGGTCCACACTTGATCACTAGACAAGTCTGATTTTTAAGTGAACTCAACCCTAAATTCGAACTACTCAATGCATTTCCTTGCCATCAATCCTCATCCATGCATTGTATAATCCTCTTGTCAGGAGAATGTCGAGCTCCAATGATGAGATCTTCGACTTTGAGGCCGAGTTGGACCACGAGTCATTGGTTCGGTCCTCGACGGGCAAAAGCAAAAAGCAGCAACACCGTGCCACTGACCCGTCACCCACTCCACCTCAAGTGCGATGAAAGGTTGTGGCCAAGAAGGCTGCATGCAAAGGAAAGGATGCAGCTAGCCCCAGCCTGGCACCTCCTCGCCAAGCTAAGGGCCAAGGAAAAGGGATAGCCACCGGTCCGATTGGCCCTCTCCAAATGAGTGCTCCAGGGCAGGGGACCAGAGACCCCACTGAAGAATGTTTCAATGGCAAAGAAATTGATGTCGCTTCAAAGCTCAGGACAATTGACTGCTACAGCAGATCCAAAAAGGCAGCTGATGCAAGGTTCTGAAGCAACTTCCACGGGGACTATTATAGTTCCGTGTATCTTATGATGAAGACTCTAGTGGTCCAAAGCCAATGGATCGTCTGGAACCACTTTTAGAGGAAGAGCTGCCCAGCCATTGATGAAGTGATACAGGCTGTCGAGAGACATGGCCTCAAAGATCTGTTTGCCTTCAGATACAACTACAATGATGAAGTTACTGCTCAGTTCTATGCTACCTGTTACTTTGCCAGTGATGAAGAGGAACGGCTGACTTGGATGACTCACGGATCCAAGTACAAGGTGACTTATGATGAGTTTGCAAGATTGCTTCACTTGGAAGACACTGGCAACAATGATCTCATCATCCACAACATTGGCATCCTGGAGAAGGACAAGATGGAGTTCCTATATGACACCCGCCTAAAGTACAACCCTCCATCAACCAATAACAAGAAGCCCTTCTTCATGGTTATAAATAGGGTGCTGAGGAAGACAATAGCTCCAAAAGATGGAGATCCAGGAAGTGTTCAAGGTTACCTGGGGACACTAATGAAGGTGATAAGCAAGAACAGGAAGTTTGATGTCTTTGACTATATCTGGAACGACATGGTGAACATCTCTTGCACCCCTAACCGTTCCTGTAGCTATGCGCCCTATATCATGTTTATGATAGAAAAGGTCACATGAATCGAGTTTGTGAAGGATGTTGAGCACACTCCTCTAAGGCCCCAGAAGCCTTCCCAAGCCACTCTCCCAGTTGCTCCATCCCCTGTATCTAGTAAGGAGGCTCCCAGGAGGGCCCAAGCTGAAGCAAGACCCCCACCAAGTTCAAGAGATACTTCTTCCAAGAAGGGGTCTCCAAGTGGCATCTTGAAGTACTTGGCCGCCATCTTTGGCTCCTGCAAGAAGGCTGAGGTGAAAGTCCACAAGTTGAACAAGGCAAGGAAAGTGGATATGAGATACATAAAGCAAAATGTCAAAGCCATATGCCAGAAGCTAGAGATTGAGCCTATTGGATCTCCTGTCATCTTCGAGGACTCTCCTTCCGACTTCTCGGAGCTTCCACCTCTTTCTACCTTCAAACTCGCCTATTTTGGTGTTGGGGGCACTGCAAGTGGTTCTCATACTCCTCCTCAAGCTGACAAAAATGTAGACGACGAGAGGACCGACAGCGAGGAGTGAGTCGACGATGATTGCTAGAACCCTCCTCTCCTTCTTTTTGGTGCCTTGATGCCAAAGGGGGAGAGATTGAGGGGGAGTCACTAGGTCTAGCAGTAGTTTGAGAGATGAGAGCTCTTTTGCATCTTTTGATGATTCTGGTATTGTAAGTCTGTTATTGGGGTTGTAATACTTTCACTATGCTTTTATTATGTTTCCGGTCATGGTTATCAAGTGTGTGATTGTGCATTGATATAATCTATGTCTTTGCTCTGAAATGGACATATATGCTTGATGTTGATATGATTATGTCATTTATCTCATTCTCATCACGATTATTGCTTAAACACACTTAGTCTTGCATCCGACCATAAAGAGTGCACATATGTCTTATGTTTTTATTGCTCAATTTGTTCCAAGCTCATATGTGCACACTTTATGAAAATCTAGATTTTTAATCATATTTGTGAAATCTCAATTGGTTGTCATTAATCACCAAAGAGGGGGAGATTGAAAGTGCATCTAGGCATCCCTTGTGGGTTTTGGTTGATTCATGACAAACATATGAGATCCTAAACAAATTGTTGAGATGAGCGCAGGTTTTGATGAAATTATGAAGTAAGTGCAAAAAGAAAGGAGAGTGATGAATCAAGTTGAAAAGAGCTCAAGAAGATGAATAGAATACTTTTTGTGTATGGAGTGTGTTGGAGAAACACATCCCAAGAGCTCAAGAAAAAGAAAACACTCTCTCTGCACAAGTTTACATAGGTCGGGACTAGTCCAATATTCCCTGGACTAGTCCAATGATCTTTCTGTCCAGGATCGGACAAGTCCTCCTAGAGCGGACTTGTCCGCACTGGACTGGCCCGATAAAGTCCGGACTAGTCCGATAATTCTTCTGATCAATATCGGACAAGTCCGATATTCCACAGACTAGTCTGAAACCATCACTGACCTACTTCAGAAAAGTCCATAGCCCCTCAAAATTTCACGACACCGGACTAGTCCGATATTGTCCGGACTAGTCTGGTAACCTCTCTGACTAAAATTGGACAAGTCCTCCAAGTGCGGACTTGTCCACAATACACTAGGGATTCACCACGACCGGTCTAGTCCGATATGTGCCAGACTAGTCCCAACACCTCCAGAGACAAAAACTGACTATTTCGACACTTATCAGACAAGTCGATAATTTAGGACACTTAGGGTTTCTTAAACGCCGCACACCGAACTAGTCCGGAGTCCACCACGGACTATTCCGGACTTTGTAAACACTAACGGTAACCTTTGGAAACCCTAGTATAAATAGAGGTGCACGGCCCCTAATCAAACTCTCTCAACCCCCTTGCACCGTCACACCCTCCAAGATCCCAGAAAACACGTCTCTTCACACAATCCAATGCAAGAAAGATCAAATCCTTGAGGATTAACCATAGATAAAAGGAGAGACATGTTCTTCACGTCTTGAGCTCTTGGGTTTGATTCTCTCACACACTCTTGCTGTTTCATTGCATACTTTTTGAGTGTGTTTGGTGGTGTTTCGATTTGTATATCTTGGGGAGCCCTCAACTTGTGAGAGGGCCCCTTGAACATAGTTATTTTACCCCTTTTGTGATTAGTGGAAGAGAATCGGCTTCCGTGGCGATTCGACGAGGGTAGGGTTGGTGAAGACCCGGTCCTCCCTGGGCTCCTCAACATGGATGTAGATTTCCTCTATGGAATCGAACCACGAGATAAAAATCATTGTGTCCTTGCCTTTGTTCTTTCTATTCATTGTAATCTAGGGTTTGCCTAATCTTGTTCAACTTACGTTAAAACTTTGAATCTAAAGTTAACTTGTGCTACATCTAGTTTTATTGAAGTAACACGTCCAATTTACAACTCAATTTCTGCTGCATAAAGTAACTGGTTCGAAATCATTGATCAAACTTTATCAATCTAGTCCGCACACACCGAACTATTCCGCACCCTATCGGACTAGTCTAGTTCCTCTGTGTTTGATCTGGTTGCTAAGTGTTTCAGGTTCCAACGAAAAATTTAAAAAGCCTATTCACCCCATCTAGGCTACATTCAATATCTCACAACAACTTAGAATTGGATTAAACTTTTGCTACCCACAATTTCTAAATAAAGGCAAATAATTCTGGCCAATGAAAGCAATATCTTGGAGAGTAGTAAGTTGTAAACTAGGGACTTAGAAATATAAAAATAGAGCAACTATTCATTATTTCATCTATGTGAATTCCAAATTATTCTTACCGCATATTTTTTTTAGTAACCTAATCTATACTACATTATTATTAATCTCCTTTCTTCTCTTTTTAGATGCAAATGTTGTGGAAAGAAATAAATAATATAATGGGATGCAAATGGGATGTGATACAAGTTACCTCAAGTGAGGGTCGTCCACCAAGCTTGTTCTTGTTCACGGTCCGTACTAGGGGCTGAAACCCTAACGACTGATGTAGGCCATGAGGTTGGCATAACCTTGTTGCAGCATGACTTTGCCATTGGAGGGTTGAGTGTCAATGTTGGGTTGCCTTCCATGGGTTCCACGGGTGTGGTCGAGGAGAGTGTTGTCGATGTCGCTCATCCACACCTCAAGGTTCCCATATGTTGGATGTAACTTGTCATTTCTTGGCTAAGGTAGTGATAATCCTTCACACAAAGGCATGACGTGCACTCAACCTGCATTGAGTGTGTTCCGTCATTCTTTGGCTAAGGTGTATCATACCTTCTTGCCATAAAGGAATAACTTGTATCCCTTATGCATTGGGTGTGATCCATAATTCCTTGACTAAGGTAATTATACCCTTTAGCCACAAAGGAGTGACATGTACCCAACATGTGTTGAGTACGATCCGTTATTCCTTGGCTAAGGTACAACATACCTATAAAGACAAAGGGATGACGTGCACTCAACATAGGTTAGTTTGATCCGTTGTTCCTTGACTAAGGTATAAAATACCTTTTAGCCACGTAGGAACAACTTGCACCCAATATACATTGGATGTGATCTTGTCATTCCTTGGTTATGGTATATCATACCTTTTAGACGCAAAGGAATAACTTACACCCAATGATGGTGGCAATTCCCTTGAGCTTGAATGAGTGCTCAGAATAGTTGAGAGCATAATGCTCTCACATATTTGTAGCAGCCCATTGGTTGCTCACGGAGGGCTTCCATGTCAAATCTCTGGCCTCGTATAGTTATGGTTGACCTTCGGGCTTAACTCCCGATAGGTATCAACGATCCCCATTACTCCTTGACCAAAAGATATTGAAATGGAATCCTCTTAGGGTTTCCATTAATCGGATCTTTGAATGCCTGCATAGTAACATTACTCCTGCAAACTTCCCCTCCATGATAGAGAGGGGTGGTTAGCTCCTGATACTTGTACAAATGAATTTTTGGGTTAGATAACCGAATATTCATTTGTACATACGGGGAAGAAAAAATCAAAGATGCAGTGGGTCCAATTTCAAGTGTATTCATAATCAATATAAGAATCATTTATAAGAGTGAGGTTTTATGGATAAATCAATTTGCACATTTTTCTACTACTCATGGCAATGCAAGTGATATAAATACACTATATGGATCCCTTCATCTTGTAAATTTTCTAACCATCATAGCTTTCTACACAAGAGCAAATGTTTATCGTCTAGGTCATGGCAAACAAGATTTTCAATTTTATCCTCAAAAACATTTTTACTTTTCTTGCCTAGGAATTTGAAATTTAGTGATCCATGCATGAAAGATTTTCAAATCAAAATTATGAACATCACTATTCCTAGGTTTCTACATTCCAATTCAACCCTTAAGTAATTCCATAAGCATTACCTAGGCATAAAATGTCTAAATTAAATTTAGCAATGCTTGTGAAATTCTAGGTACTTGTTAAATTTATTCCCAAGTAAGGTGACATTCCCTTTTGAAGAATCAAAAAGAGTAATGCAATACTTATTCTTGTGAGGATGCACAAGAATTGAATGATAAAAACCTTCCTTCCCAATGTAAGCAAAAATAGTTCAATCCTAATGCAATTCAAATGATGGAAAATTTTTAACTTGTACCTCAATTGAAGAGCAGTCTTGGTTGAAGGCCGTTGTGCGAGAAATTCATGATCATGGATTTTGGTGTAGCCTTTATGTTCAATGAATCCTGCCATGTTGAGGTCGGAGTTGGATGGGCTTCATCTTGTTCCTCCATTGGACCACCGTCTTGAACATTCCTCCACCATGAACTCAAAATGAGATCAATGGAGGGATATGTGTTTGATGGGGCCTTCCAACCTCTTTGCAAATTTCGTCTTGGCTGCACTAAAATCAAGAAAAAACAAAACAACTCGAAAATGGGTTATGTTAGCTCAAAAGCATGTTGTACCCTTTGTCAAATTGTTTTGCCCAACTTGAAACAACATGCAAATGCAATGAATATTTAAGGGAAATATTTTTGGTTTGGATTAGGAAGAGGAATTCATGTGGTTACACCCAAGGTTCATATCCAAATAAATTTATTTCCTGATTCAAAATTTTAGTTTTATGATGGTTGGAAATTTTACTCTCCAACATGCAAGTGTGAAAATTCAAACATGCTAAATGCAAATGCAAGATTTGATCGGAAATTCAAATATGCAATTGTGAAAGAAGATATGAGATAACTACCAATTAACCTATTGGCAATGACTCACCTAATTTTCTAGAGTCCGATGAGTGGGACTTGACTCCGTCCTGTTTGGTTCGATGATTTTTTTTGTCCAATCCCAGAGTTGATGATGTGGACAACCTCTCTTGATTGCCATGCCAAATCTCCTTTGGCATGTTAGTTGGACATGTGGACCACATGGTGGCCAAAGCCTCTCCATCATCTTGATGAAGACTTGTTAATGTAGTGATGACTTCTCCTTCTTGAAGATATTCTCTTGTGAGCATGTTTAGGTTTGTCCTTCTTTAGGGGTATCACTTCGATCTTCTTGATATTCCTTAAGGTCAACCCATTGATCACGGATCAAAAGCTTCCTTGGGCATGATGACATGTGGACTCCACAATCAAACAAGAAACGCTTCATCCACAATGTCACTTGCCCTAGGTTGCATGGGTTTGGTATAAGGGTAGGAATCCCAACAAGTGATTGTGGGATATATTGGATCTTGAATGCTCTTTAAGTTTCTTGTCCTTGGCCAAGAACTATATGTAAATGTTTTCTTGATTTCTTGTTTGGCCATGGACAAGATACTTCAAGGTAGGCTAGGTAAACTTAAATCCCTTGAAATCCGCATAGCCTCCTTGATTACAATGGTGATGTTGATTCAACTTTGACCTCCCTGTAGGTGGTAACCATTGGAGTTGTGTTTGGAAGGAAGAATCCTCATGGGTCTTTAGCGAAATGATTCCTAAAGTGGCACAAGATGACATGGATTTTCACAAACCATGTGAATATCCATGGCTTGGATCATTCAAACACTCCTCCATTAGCTTGGTCTTCTTGATACATTAGTGGGAGGTGTAGTTCTATAGCCAGTATATCCACCTTGCTAATTGGTGTGCATGTCAAGCTAAGGGAACTAGAGCATTCTTCAATCCACGCCTTGAGTAGATACTATATTCTCATCAATGCAGAATCAGAGTAGGACTACTTTAGCTCCAGCACAAATGTAGTCATGGATTGGTGGACCAACCCATGACATGAATGTTGGATGTGGAGCCAACCATCTAACCTATGGTGGAGGCAAACCAAGAAGAACTCTTGGAGCCTCCTCCAAGCTTGGGAATGGATGTCTTTGGCTCCAATTGGAAGCTGGAATTCTTCTGCAAGAGGCAATGGTGTTGCCTAGTGGACATTTGTTGAGGTACGCCATGAATCATCTTGCAGTTGAGCACTAGCTCCTCGTTGGTCATCCCATGAAATTGGTTAGCCAACACTACCCTGTTTTCACCATAAAAGGAGGAAACAAACAAGGGTAATCTTGTATAATAACTACTAGTACCTATAGCTTAATCACAAGTGATAGCTATCCTTCACTTCCTTTGCCTTCCCCGGCAACAGCGTCAGAAATGCTTGTTGATGTTTCTTATGTCACAGATCATCTCTCGAATGAGATGAGGTCCGCAAGCACACATAAACTATCGTGTAGCATTTCACCCAAGAGTATTCCCAAGGGTATCGTATTTATCCCAAAGGAAGGCAATGCCGTAAAGTAAACAATACACTTATGATCAAGTAATGGGATACTAATCAATTATCAAAACAGGGGTAATTTGATAATATAGGGGTAGTGTGACACACACCTAAGAAATCTATTCGAAAGGGTAGATGAGTCCTAATGGAGGTTAGACTACGGATTGGGGAGTTGCTCCTACAATGCTTATAATATACATATACATAACCTAGGTTAGATACTAATAAGCATATCAATGGTGAATTCTTATGCTAAGTTGTTCAACATATCGGGCATGGGTTTACCCCTAACAACACTAGGCGACTCCCGCCAAGAGCCTATGGCATAGCCGAACATGGAGGATTACAAAGGAGAGATAGGGCTGTCACCACCTACTGCCTACCTCTTCAATCCATGGGTCTACGAGACATCCTACGCTAGTTAACTATCCTAGCACCATGCTAGCGTATTAAGTAAATACCTTAGGAGCTGCAGCACATGCCATCCTAAGGCAATGACTAACCTAAACATTGTTGAACCAATGTTGAAACATAGCATAGGGCATTCATATTAACATGATAATATCATATCTAATTAGACGATAGTGGGGGTTTATAGTGTTTATGATGATAGTATAATGACATTAGGGCATGATCATAAAGACTATACATACCACTTACATGGAATCAACAATCAAACAAGAAACACTTCATCCAAGTATATGAATAAGAGAAGACTAAAGATAATATCTTTATTATGCATAAAGTCACAAATACAAGAAAAGATACATGAGTCATACCTTTCCCTATTTGGACTTGGGACTAGAGGATCTCCTCCCTATAGCCTAACTCCACTAAGGACTAGGAGAACTAGTGTATCCAATAGAATGGTGCTCAAGTTGTGTGTGTGTGAAGTGAGGGGTGAGGGGTCCTATTTATAGCTTGGAGAAGGGTCGGTTCCCCCCACCAAAAGCGCGCGAATCAGTCACCACTAACTTCTTCAAGCCGGGAGGAGCCAACACGTGGAAGCTGACCGAGTTTGGAGGAAAGACCAGGTCGACCGACTAGGGGGGTCGGCCAACCAGGTAAGTCCTCCAAATGGTCTGTTCATTCTTTGGGTGACTTCCAGGTGGATCCCATCCCTTGATATTGGTGCTACACCATTGGATGGCCTCGGATACTTCTGTTTTTGGGCCATTTGATCCATGTGGTGCCACATGTCGATGCTGGATTGGTTGGGATGATATTCTATAGGATCCATCCCCTTGTTTCACTTCAACTCTGTAGAAAATACCTGCATGAACCAATTTCTCCAATTACAAGTGGAAATAGGTTAAATAGAAAGGCGATGTGTGCAAGACATGATATTTCCTTCACATAATTGAGTTATATTGGCGGGTGAAATTTGTGTATAACAGTCATCAACAACCCCTCTTGGAGGGTTCAGGTTAATGGAGAAGAAGCTCCTGGCCCCTTTTGGAGGGTCCGAACTGAGATCTGTTGTTGCCTCAAGACAATAACTGCATCAAGTAAAATTTTCGTAAGATCCTAGGTATGACAATTTTGAAATCAAGTAAATTGTGCACTTCTTCAGACTACATATTACATGTGCCATATACGAATATTACAACTGTTGTTGCATCTATTGCATCTGTTATTGTTGCATCTGCTCTCGGCTGCGTCTCAATTCTTCTTTTAATTCCTCCGTCTCCGCACTCGACAGGGACCGACTAGAACTGGCACTGAAGGACCGTCATTTAGGATAAGACTCACGCTCCATACCCGTCGCCCAACCCAAGTCTACAAAAAAAACAAGTGTAATGAACCATAGTCATTAGCCTATAAACCATCAATATCGTTATACATACCTCCCATATTGTAGACCTCCACTGGCTTTGTACGCCGCACCCGCATCCAACGGCGTTCTTACAAAATCTGCATCATCTCCATGAGTTTTTTTTAAACATTCAACATATTTTGCCTACGATAATACATTGAGTTCGTGAATATATGTAATGAATGATACATTAACTTCATAATTATAGCAAGCAGTGATCATACTTACTACTTTCTGCACTGCTGACTCGTCACACAACTGTTCTAGGCAATTTGGGTCTGGACCTCTATGCCCCTTAAGGTAAACCTTGAAATAAGTAGGAGTCACACAAGTTTTAGCTTTCTACAATAGAAAAATCCAAAAGCTTAACCAATACAATTATTTGAAGCAATTTAAATATGATTGTAAGAATTCATACCATTCTTTGTTCCATTCGCGCAGGTCCATCCCAATGCATAGTATTGCTTTTTCCAGGCTTGCTCTTTCGGTTTTTCGGTTTCTATCCAAAAATTGTTTGAACACATACAACGCCCCAATACTCACATAACCATTCCAAAGCTTCCTTATCCGCACAGGTACAATCCACACTGATATCCAAGTACTCCTTAGTTAGATGCATTTTAGCTGCTTCTGTTACGGACATGAACAACTTCATCTTGTAGTACACGGTCACAACTTTAATACGTGCATAAGAGAAGGAGTCCTTCGTACGTCATCTTGCCGACTCCTGGAAAACCATCCTTGCATATGATTCATTTGTACCCTCCTCCAAATGAAACAAACCCTACATAGAAACAACAATTTATGTCAATCAAAACAATATGCAATATAATTAAAACAATAAAAACAAACATACCCAAAACATCTCTAAAACTTTGTCCTGACAAGTACCCAAATTGACATACTCTTTCAGCGCATAGTGATCCCACCTATGCGCCGCAATTTTTTGGCATCTCTCTAGAACCATCTTGAGGAAGCAAAACCAAATGGTGTTTCCCAACACCATGTTAACTACTCATCGATGCCCCTTGCCACTCCAACCGGCTCAATCCAGCACCTAGTACCCTTCGGCCTTATAACCGTCCGCTCGTTCATTCTTTTACTTGAGTTACATAAAAGGTGCCTTCGTAACCTGTACAAATAATACTAGTTAGTTAGTTGACAATAAAACCAATATAAAACATTGTTTATCAATTAATCCGAAATAGTAATTGAAGGGGTATCGATCAGGCTGCCCCTATCTTGACTTAGCTAGCTTCGCCAGTCTTGCCAACCTCACATATTGCACGGGATCATCGCCCTCATCGTCATCGCCGCCCTCATTGTCCCCCCTCATCACCACCCTCAAAGGTGGACCACCCAAAGACAACTGCTATCGTACGATCTCTTGTGTATGCTCTTGAGTCTCCTCCTTGCTCTGATAGTTGCTATCTCCTCCACCTGTGTTGGACTCAGCTCTCATGCAGGCTGGCTCGATGCCTACTCTGCCACACACTGCATAGCTGCCTCTGCCTCTCCACACTTCCGCTGGTACCCTATGAATGCCAATAAATATGTAACAAATATTAGATAGTTAATTATAATATTGAAATGTATTTAAAAATACACAAGTGCCTGAAACAAGTATGTGTGGTGTGAACTACTACTAGGGTGAGATGTGGAAGACAAAGTACCACTGTGCTTTTTCCTGCCAACTTTGAAATGCTTCAACGTCTGCATAAATTTCAAATAATGATTAGTATAACAAAACAAATTATAAGACCAAAGTTTTTCAAAATCTCACAAAATGCATACAATAAGAATCAAAATCTCACAGAACACATACAATAAGAATAAACAATCATCAACATGCAAATCTGCTTCTACCACAAGTGCATGAAGATGTTCACGTGTCTCTTGTTCTTCCATCTCTTCTTCAAACTCTTCTCCTTCACTATCTTTCTCAAATATATCTTCATGTTCAATAATCCTTTTCTGCTTTTCAATAATCCTTTGTGACTACCGAATACTTTTCTTGAAGGGTCGGTGTCAGTACCTGGCATACCGGGTACCCTCACGCACAGGCTAAAGCCGCCTAGGTGCCCTACCTTCCTGCCAAGGGAGTGTCCAAGGGCGCCATGTGTCCAAAAGGCAAGACCCCTCTACCTCTGATATGAGTTCTGGAGTATCCACATGGACCTCAAGGAAGAGTCCAGCTTCCCCTTGGAGATGAGCTCCCAAGCGGCCACATGTCCAGCAGGAAGGGATCCCGCTCCCCCATGGGAGAGGGCTCCGGTGCTACCACGTGGTCCAAGGCACCAGGCAGGCCACCTCATGTAGAGGCGGGCTCTGGCTCTGCCACGTGTCCTGCGGCTTTGGATCCCCCGCTCCACTCAGGAACAGGCCCTAGGGTTGCAACGTGGTTCGCGGATCAGGACCCGACCTCACCCGCAAGGGCTAGCTCCCGAGCTTCCACGTACCCTGCAACTTGCCATGGACGATGGGTTTCGGGTGTTAAGAGCGCAGTGCGCCTTGTCTAAATCAGGCACTAAAGACTCACGTCTTCCCCAGGCGCATGATGCGGCGCACGCTTACTATCAGGTACTGCTGTGCCCAATCACATCACAGTGAAGATGTTGCAGGCGTACCCCACTCCGCCAAGTTGGTAGCTTACGGTGACAGGGACAGTTGGACATGACATTCACTGGCATCATCAACGACTACGCATGGGCCACTGGCGTCTGAGATGGCAAGACGGTAGGTCTTCAAGCCACGGTCAGAGGAGGCTTATGCGAGAAACCATAGATCTTTAGGACAAGATCGCTGCGAGGCCACCTGTTGGGCCCCGGATCCCACTTGTAAGGTGTCCGACCTTGTCTATAAAAGGACCAGACCGCCACCGCTACAAAGGATCCCCAATCTACGCATTCACACACTACACACTCATACACACTAGCAATATAACCTCACCATGGAGTAGGGTTTTACGCTCTGACGGCCTGAACCACGTAAAACAACTGTCTCACTAATCCCATACGCGCATCCCTACATAGAGGACTAAGCCCTGCCAATCAAGAACCTCCACGGGCTGCTCGCTTAGCAGGTCTGGGGGATGTGTCGCTAGAACACTTCGACATTTTGCGCGCCAGGTAGGAGCTTTTTCCCCTAAAAAGTGGTTGCACTTTCACTGGAATGGTGTTCATCAAGCCTGTGGATGGCAGTTTCCGAGGCCATCATCTAGTGACCAGATCCATCGCTCGAGTGGCACATTCTGTTCTATCACGCCCCCACACAGATGCAGTTGGCCAGGGCGGTGCATCCAGGCACATCCCAGCCCAGTCGGCGCCCCTGGAGCCGCCGGCTGCAAGTTTGGAGAGCGCTCTGGCTGCAACAAGGGCCCTTCTCCACCACCCACTGTCCTTGGCCGCTTCACAGGGTGTGGCTGAGCAGTGGGTCTAAGACATCGACCACTTTGTCGTTGCGGCCATCAACTCCCCCAACAGAGGGTGGCGTCACGTGTCGCTATCATGAATGCCACCCATCAACTGTCACACTGCCGACTCCCATTCCACCAACCTTAATAGTGCTATTCGAATCCCCACGGAGGATCCAAGGGCCAAGCTTGACCATCGGCATGCTCAGATAAATGGCGGAGACATCATCGAGTGGTAGCAGGAGAGACATCGCAATCTTAACGTCGAATATGGCCCACAAGGACCTAAGCAGGAGGCGTCCTCCGTACTAGATGCACCACAGGTAAACCCTCCGCCAGTGCCTCACCAGGATTATGTCGGGTCGATTGCCCTGCCTCACCAGGACCACGAGTTTCACAGCAGCAGGCTCCGCATCAGCCGCATGCTATGCAGCAAACCCCTCTGGGGTATGCTACTTTGTATGTCTCTCCAGTGAAGCCCATCGGAGGGTGCATGACCTTGGCTCCATAGCTCGGCCTGACAACGTGGTCATGCAAGTTTTGACCACACCTGCTGGAGAAGTTTGACAAAAGCGTCAACCCAACCGAGTTTCTGCAGATCTACACCACAACACTCCTTGTTGCAAGAGCAGATGTGTCCATCCATGCAAGCTACCTCCCCATCGCCCAAATGGGTTAACCCGATCATGGCTGATGAACCTGCTCGAGGGGTCCATAACCTCTTGGGACGAGCTTTGTTGGTAGTTCATGCGAACTTTGACAGCTCCTACACGCGACCTGACACCGAGCTCAATCTCCACATCATGCGCCAGCAACCCAAGGAGATGCTGCAATCATTCATCGAACATTTTTCCCAAATACGCAACTCCATCCCCAACATCCCGAATTATACTATAATTGTGGCATTCCGGCAGAGAGTGCGTGACCGAAAGATGCTCGAGAAGTTAGCCATGCACAACGTGCAAGATGTCTCTGAGCTCTTCTCCATCGCCGACCTGTGCGCCAGGGCGGTAGAAGGCCGTGAGTGGGACACCCAGCCCGCCCTTGAAGTGGGTAGAGCCGACCAGACCGGCGAAGGTGCCGTTACCCCGGGTTGTGGCAAAAAGAAGAACAAGAACTGGGGCAGCGGCCAGAACAACCCGCTGCATGGGGCACCCGTTGCCGCAGTAGCTGCAACCAGTGGTGGCAAACCCCCATGCCTCGAGAAACACCCACGTCAGCCGCCTGCTACTGACGACGGTGTTGAGCCCTGCCCAGTGCACAAGACTCGCGAACACACCACGAGCGAGTTCCAAGAGATCAAGAGATGCGCTGAGCGATACCAAGAGTGGGCACATTAGCGTCCTAACAATGCTCCCTTCCGCCAATGGGTGGGTAAGCAGAAGGTCGACCCCATGGTCGACGATGACGAGGAGATGGACTACCAGAAGCAAGAACGGGCTGTCAAGGTGGTCCACCAAGACTAGGACTCCGATGCCAACAGCGTTCACAAGCATGGCAAGACGCTCCATGTCATCTTTGAGGGGTGTTGGGATCCCGCATTTTAGAACGCGATCATGACCTTGCGCCGAGCAGTGGCTTCGATAGCCCCCACTCCCGCTCTAACGCTACACCACAAGTTCAAGGAGGCACCAACCAGCTTCGACAGCTCTGACTGCCCCAAGAACATGGCAGGAGCTGGGATCCTTCCTCTCGTGGTCGCTCCCATCATTGGCAAAGTCAAGCTCCACTATGTCTTGATAGATGGCGGGGTTGGCCTCAACCTCATCAGCCGTGTGGCCTTTGACCAGCTGTAGATCCCGATGTCCGAGCTCACCACCTCGAGCTCGTTCTCAGGGGTGGGACCAAGGAACATCATCCCGTACGGCAAAATCCACCTCTAGGTGACTATCAGGACACCCGACAACTACAACCCGGGGAGCATCCTGTTTAACATCGCGAATGTCAGCCTCCCCTTCAATGCCAACATCAGTAGGCCCGCACTGTATCGATTCATGGACGTAGCCCACTACGTCTACCTTGTCTTGAAGATGCCGACCCCCTCCATCGTCCTCAGGATTTGCAAAGACCGCACTATTGCGTTGTTAGCCTTAGAGAAGCTCCAAGGCCTCACAGCAGAACAAGCACCTACCCTGAGCGATGGTGGACCATGTTAGCCTCTGCCAATCTCGCATCAACTCGTCTCACCCGCTGCACCTCATCTACAGCCTTCCACGGCATCGACGCTCCTGTCAACGCTATCAAGATCAGTTCCGGCTCCGCTCAGACCACCCGCAAGGCGGGAGGCCAAGGCAGGACGTAGGGATGCTTGCTCATCACCCCACTGGTAGCTATCGACGACAAGTTGTCCGAAAACCGTCACAGCTATCCTTGGAGCTTTGGGCACCCCTATATGTTAATATTAGCTTAGTATGATAGTGTAAAGGTTTTCGTAGAGTCTAGGAGCAGCATTTAGGTCAATGAAGCTCCGGGAGGGTCAGGTCCAAAGTGTGCAGTCAGCTTAGCCTGGTCCCGAACCCTAAGCCTGTGCACCCTGCCTCCCTCATCATCCGGAAGCGAGACGTTGCCTTCTTTTGTAATAGCTTGTCTCCTCCTATGAATGCTATTATAAAAAAATCAGTGTCATACTCCATGTTTCCCTAGTGATGTTCATTCAATTACAAATTACTTTTATGATAAACCATGCTAGACTCCTTTATTATATATTGGTTTCATATACACAATTATACACACTATATCTCACCCTTGCTGGAGTTGTGCAATCCTACTGCAGGCGGGCTTGATTGAGGTACCTGCAATGTGTGAGAGGTTCTCTCAGCTGCCCCCATCCTTGGAGTCCCGTGACGCTGGATGGCCTCTCAAGAAAGGCCTACGCCAAGCCAAAGGTGTGACACCCGGTTCCAAAAATGAACCAAGCTAACGCATATGTGTGCCCAGGATGTTCAACACACATACACGAGTGCATTCACAAAAGAGTATACAGAAAATTACCACAGAACAAGATTAATTAACCAAATTTTTATTGCACAAACCATAACCATTCCAAATACCATCCCAATACCAAGTTTCCTCTAATCATGTGAGGGTCCAGGTTGCTCATAACCGGGAGCACGGCTATCATGATAGTTTTAGACACACTCTGCAGAGGTTGTACCGCTTTACCCACGTGTTTGTGATTTCATCACCTTTCGATGACTATAGAATCACTACAGGAATATCAATCAATTACATCGGCTAGAGCCGATGTAATGAAGGCCTAAACTGACGTAAGTAACTTAATTACATCGTTTTTCACTTAATACTATTGGCGGTTGGCCGACGTAGCAGTTTGGACATAATTAAGGTAACTTACGTCAGCCACCGACGTAAGTTACTTAATTACGTCGGTCTGCAGCAGCCGATGTAAGTAACGTACCGGGATGGGCCGCGGGCTGGGCCGGAGTACTTACGTCGGTTGCTGCAGACCGACGTAAGTTAAGTGCTCTAACTTACGTTGGTTGTTCCAAACCAACGTAAGTTAAGTGGTTTAACTTACGTTGGTATGGTCTGACCGACGTAAGTTAAACTGGGCTAACTTACGTCGGCAATTCCATAGCCGACGTAAGTTAAGTTTTTGAATTTTTTTTTTAAAAACAGAAACTGACTACCTCGCTCGATGGCGAGAAAACAAAACAGATAGAGAACATATACACAACATAACTGTTACAAAATATAGTCCAAAACATCGACAACAACACAATTTGCAAAATAAGTTCCACCGGGCTACACGCTAACCCCTCCACTACCTCTGTGATCTTCTCGGCGTGTTCCCGAACCCTGCAGAAGAAACATAGTCACTAGTAAGCATCAATGTCAACTCAGTGATAACATCAGAGTCCAAAAACATCAGTGATAATGTTAGAGTTGTTGCTTCACATTAAGTCATGCACCTGGGCTATCACAGAAGGTTTCAAGAGGTAATGTAGTGGTCTTTGATATTTTTTGACAGTCATGCTACATTACCTCTTGAAACCTTATGTGATAGCCCAGGTGCTTGACTTAATGTGAAGCAATCTAACTCTAACATTATGGTATTACCCACCAAAAGCTTGATTACACTTAACTTCCTCACCACTATAGGAATCAATATCTAACAAGTCATCAAGATCTACCTCTATGTTCTACCTCCTTATCTCTCTATGTAAAATACTAAAATGGATAGAACAATATTAAAGAGAGAGTTTATCACCTGCTTCAGTGTCTGCTGTGGCGGAAGCGTAGGAATCACGATATCTTGACCGCTGTGTCGAGCAAGAGCCTGCCATTGCAAAATATTAGAAGATATATGTTATTGAAGTGTTGTGAAATTTAACTACGATACATTAAATTACTTACCGCCACCGCTGCTTGCATCCGGGCCATCATTAAGGCCGTCCTCTGCTGCTCCTCCCTTGCCTCCGCTCTCGTCCTCTCCAGCTCTGCCTGGGTTTGCGTCAGCGTCTCCATCATGGCCTAGAGCTCCAGCTGGGTCTGCGAGAGACGACCACTAGTCCGAACGGTCAAAGCCTGCGATGATGAAGCGCCACTCAAAGGTCGCGTCGACCTCGAGTCGACAACTCCATCAGCTATCGACCAGTACATTGGCTTTTCCCGGATGATAGCTGATTCCCAAATCATAATCTTTGATGAGCTCCAACCACCTTCGTTGCGTCAAGTTCAGATCCGTTTGTGTGAAAATATACTTCAAACTCTTATGATCCGTATAAATTTCACACCTATGTCCAAGGATGTAGTGTCTCCAAATTTTTAATGCATGTACCACGGCTGCATGTTCTAAATCATGTGTTGGGTAATTCTGCTCATATTTCTTCAATTGTCTCGATGCATAGGCTACTACTTGACTATCTTGCATGAGCACAAATCCAAGTCCTTGTCTCGATGTGTCGTATAAATCCAAGCTTCTTGCTCATGTCTAGTAATACTAACACCGGTGTAGTGATAAATCTCTTCTTCACTTTCTCAATAGCACCCTGACAAGATAGAATCCATTTGAGAGGCTTTCCCCTTATTAGCAACTCAGTCATGCACTTCACTACGTTGGAGTAGTCTTGATATCTATTGTGACACTTCAACACCAATTCCGACTTCCTTATCACCTATCGATTGCACTGCCCTGGTGTCATACTGGACCACTCCATTATGCTTTTGTAGCCAATCCATTCCCAAGTGTCATGTCTGATCCTTGTGAATCCAAAAAAATAAGGTTGGCGAAGGATTCTACACCCCTTATTTTAAAACTTACTCTTAGACACACTATCTTTTTTTCATCTTCCATACAGCTTCGTATGAGACAATGAATCTTCTGGTTGTCTCCTTCTTCCATTGAAGTAGAGGTTGAGCGAGAAAGAAAAGGGAGATAGAACGAATCCCCAACTACATGCATCAAGGAATATGAAACTAAACAACTACCTATACTAGCCTAGGTGGACATGGCAATGCTAAAGCATCCCAAAATCCTCTATTAAGCACAAGAGCAAACAATATATATAGCAAACAGCATACCAACCAAAATACGTTGACTCCTGAGTGCTCCTATGTGCTCTAAAGTGTCCATTCTATCTAGGTTGCATCCTACGGTCAACCTGTGGCTCTGATTCCAAATTATGACACCCGGTTCCAAATATTAACCAAGCTAATGCATATGTGTGCCCAGGATGTTCAACACACATACACGAGTGCATTCACAAAAGAGTATATAGAAAATTACCATAGAACAAGATTAATTAACCAAATTTTTATTGCACAAACCATAACCATTCCAAATACCATCCCAATACCAAGTTTCCTCTAATCATGTGAGGGCCCAGATTGCTCATAACAGGGAGCACGACTATCAAGATAGTTTTAGACACACTCTGCACAGGTTGTACCACTTTACCCACGTGTTTGTGATTTCATCACCTTTCGATGACTATAGAATCTCAATTATGCTGTCTCACACTTCCTTAGGTGTGTTGACAAGAGATCACAAAATAGCCTTTACAAAGGGATTACTAGTCTATTTAGACCCTACTGAGGTTTCACCGGTGGCGATGTCTCCCACCTGAGCACATCTTCAACCAAGGGCCCCCTCTTGAGCCATTCGTATCCTAGGGTAGTCCCACCAATCATCAACAAACCCAATCCGACTACCCCTTCCCCGAGCATACTTAATGGTCGAAATAGCACTGGCTAAGCCCTAATTAATCAGCTACGCTGCACCCATACGTGGCCTCGTGGTGGCACTAAAATCCTGGATGGTCGCTCCACGAACTGGTCCTTAGATCTAAAGCAACCAAAAGCACCATAACATCCAACCCATCCACATACCAGGCTTGCTTAGATCACACATTACCATAGCAGATTTAACCATTTTGCGTTCATCATAGTCTCATCCATGCATAATTAAGTTTAGTGGTATAGTTGTTTTCCCATCCTAGTTGATTAAGCGTAGCAAAAAAAGTAAAAAGCCCTTCCCGACTCTCTACCATAATTCTAGGTGACAGGGGTGTTTTAACAAATCTAGTAAACTTCCTACCATATGATTCCCATCAAATTGACACAAGCATGCAGTTTGCAAACAAAACATTTACTTTAAAAACAGGATCAATATGCTTCAAGGACACTTGCCTTGCTCTTGCAGTTGGTTCGGGTTAACTTCTTCAAACTCTTGGTGCTGGAGATCCTCTGCGGCACTCTCTAGCACAAATCCGTCTAATCCGCAAAATAAACATACAAGACAAGAAACACAATCAAGGAGTGCACAAATATTACTCAATATGACATGAAATGCATGGTTGATGCAAATGCAAGGTAGAACTTGTTTATAGATTGCCTTTAATAATCACTAATTAGTTCTAATAGATTTTAACAAGTTTATACAGGTTTGGAGTTGATTAGATTAAATTTTAGAATTAATTTGACACAATTTAGTTAGCAAAATCGGACTAGTCTGCAGAAGGCCAAACTAGTCCGCACTTTGCAGAACTAGCGAAATAGGGTTTTCTAGATCGACGTGAATTTGGAGATTAGGGGTTGAATTCACGTAAGGAAAAGAGAATAGAAGGTATACCAGGTGTTTAGAACTCCAATGAATCAAGAAACTTGGAGGTAACACTTGGATCTTGATGATCTAGGGTTGATGAAGAACTTAGAGATGAGTTGGTGATGAAGAACAAAACTTGATCGAGATCTTGATCCTCTTTCGTTTCCTCCTCTTCTTCTCCTTGCTTGGGATCTTCTCCTCCCTCCTTGGGTGGTGGCTCTCCACGAACTAGGGTTTGGGTGGGGTGGAAAAGTGGCAAATAGATGTCAAGCCAAGGGGTGGGGTTGTTTATATAGAGGTGGAGGCTAGGGTTAGATGGATTTCGAGTTTGGGATGAGTAGAGGCCGGTTTAGAGTCCCACATGGCCTTAAAAGAGTTAGGCATGACGCCCCTAGGCCCACTTAACGTGAAACCAAAGAAACAAGTCGTAAAACAAAAGATCAATTCGGAGTCGCGAAATATCAGACAAGTCCGGAAAGGACCGGACTAGTCCGAAAATGTCCAGAGAGAAAATCAGACAAGTCTGGCCTAAAATCGGACAAGTCCGACTTTAGTCAGAGAGGAAATCAGACAAGTCCGCTGGAACACCGGACTAGTCCGGAAAAGTCCAGAGAGTTAGCAATTTTTCAAGGATTCTTGGAATATCTTACTAGTCCGCACAAAATCGGACAAGTCCGAAAGTTTCCAGAGGCAAAATCGGACTAGTCCACAGCAAAAATGGACAAGTCCGTTTTTAGTCAGAGAGAAATCGGACTAGTACGCACTTTTCAGCATTTTAAGTGCGGTTTTGTTCCAAATCAATTTTAAATGTTCCAAATCAATTTTAAACTCATTCCTCTTGATGTGGATTAATGTTAAACATGTATATGAATGTATGTAGGGAATGATGCATGAAATTGAGGGTGTCACAAAAGGTCCAGGGCATGTGACTACTTGGCGTGGTTCTGTACCCTAAGCACGCACACCCTACCTCTCAGCGCTATGGCCGAGTACTGGGGGTCGGAAAGTTCGAACCCTGAAGAGGGTGGGAGCTAGACTCCGAGGCACTAACGCATTGAATTACCCAAGCCTCGTGTGCTAGCTCAAGATAGTGAGACATGTAAAAGCTAAGGAAGAGGAACACGTAAAACCTGCGAGCAAACTTGTCCCTCCTTTACCATGTGTGCATGACAGCCAACTCCGACACCTTCGAAGGGGCCCACCGTGGATGTCTCAGCACATAGAAGACAGTAAAAAGCACCGATTCGTGAGTACACTCTCCCGTCCTGCTATTGTTGCTAATAGGGTTCTCTTTTGGTGACCTATACACCAGGGGTCTGTCGTCAAAGTGCTACACATCGGTGGTGGATGACGCCTAAGCATCCCGCTCCAGCACCTCCCAAGGGGCCCACCATCGATGTCTTAGCACGTCGAAGACAGTAACAAGCACCGATTTGTGAGTACACTCCCGTACTGCTCTTGTTGCTAATATGATTCTCTTATGGTAACCTGTACACCAGGGGCCTGCTGTCGAAGTGCTACACATCGGTGGTGGACAACGCTGGAGCATCCAGCTCTGGCACCTCCCAGGGGGCCCGCCGTCGATGTCTTAGCACGTCGAAGACAGTAACAAGTGCGGATTCATGAGTACACTCTCCCGTCCTTCTCTTGTTTCTAATAGGGTTCTCTTGTGGTAACCTGTACACTAGGGCCTACGCTCGAAGTGCTACACATCGGTGGTGGATGACGCTGGAGTGTCCAGCTCTGACCCCTTCCATGGGGCCCGCCGTCAACGTCTCAGCACGTCGAAGATAGTAATAAGTGCTGATTCGAGAGTACACTCTCCCGTCCTGCTCTTGTTGCTAATACGGTTCTCTTGTCGTAACCTGTAAATCAGGGGCCTACCATCGAAGTGCTACACATCGGTGGTGGTTGATGCTGGAGCATCCAGCTGCGGCACCTCCCAGGGGGCGTGCCATCGACGACTCTGTGATTATGGTGGGCGACACTAGAGCACCCAGCTCCGGCACCACCCAAGGGGCCTGTCGTCGATGACTCTACGACGGTTGTGGGCGATGCCAGAGCAGCAAGCTCTAACACCACCCAAGGGGCCTACCGTCGACGGCTCTACGACGATGGTGGGTGACACCAGAGCAGCCAGCTCCGGCACCACCCAAGGGGCCTGCTGTCGATGACTCTGCTATGATGGTGGGCGACGTCAGAGCAGCCAGCTTTAGCACCACCTAAGGGTCCTACCATCGATGTCTCTGCGATGATGGTGGGCGACGCCGGAGCAGCCAGCTCCGGCTCCACCCAGGGGGCCTACCGTACCCTGCGATGGTGGTGGGTGACGCCGGAGCAACCAGCTCCGGCACCACCCAGGGGCCTGCTGTCGACGACTCTATGATGAAGGTGGGCGACGTAGGAGCAGCCAGCTCCGGCACCACCTAGGGGGCCTGTCGTTGATGACTCTGCGATGATGGTGGGCGACACCAAAGCATCCAGCTCCGGCACCATCCAAGGGGCCTGCTGTCGATGACTCTGCGATGACGGTGGGCGACGCTGGAGCAGCCAGCTCTGACACCACCCAGGGAGCCTGCCGTCGACGACTCTGCGATGATGGTGGGTGGTGCCGGAGCAGTAGGCTCTAGCACCACCCACGGTGCCTGTAGTCGATGACTCTGTGATGATGGTGGGCAATGTCGGAGCAGCTAGCTCCGGGACCACCCAAGGGGTCTGCCGTCGATGACTCGGTAAAGATGGTGGGCGATGCCAGAGCAGTCAGCTCGAGCACCACCCAAGGGGCCTGCCTTCGACAACTCTGCGATGGTGGTGGGCAACGCCAGAGCAGCCAGCTCCGACACCACCAAAGGGACCTACTGTCGACGACTCTGCGATGATGGTTGGTGACACCAGGGCAGCCAGCTTTGGCACCACCCAAGGGGCCTGCCGTAGACGACTCTGCGACAATGGTGGGCGATGTCGGGGCAGCCAGCTGCAGCACCACCCAAGGGGCCTGCTGTCGACGACTCTGTGATGATTGTGGGCGATGTCGGAGCAGCCAGCTCCAGCACCATCCAAGGGGCCTGCCATTGATGACTCTACGATGATGGTGGGTGACACCAGAGCAGCCAGCTCCGGCACCACCTAGGGGGCCTGCCGTCGACGTTCCTACTAAGACAAATCTTGGTGCCCTGGAGGGACCCCACCGAGGTCACCTGCTAAAACTCCCCCGCTCCGCAGGGACCCGTCGAAGACATCCTGTGATCAAGTGGTAGTTGTGTCAGGCCACATCTACTAGGGGGCCTCTAAGGGTGTTCCATCGACAGGACGTCAACAACGATGACAAATCGGCCATGTGAACCATGCGATATTTGGTCCCTCACAAACTAACGAACTTGGCAAAAGTTCATCAAGCCCTTAAGCAGCTAAGGACTAGGAGCAATAGTTTGAGAAGCACAAGACAAGCCAATAAACAAAACACAAAGTAAAATTCTATGAGACCTATGTGTGCTGAATACATTACCTATGATGATAAAAGTTTTTAATATTGCCAAATCACCCTTTTTAGTAAGGTCTGACTCTTGGTCCGAGCTCCAGCAAGGTCCGACAATAGGTCTGACTTGTTTTGGGTAGCTCCGGCAAGGTCCGACGTAAAGTCCGACTTAATTTGTGTAGGTCCGAGTCATTTTTGTAATGTCCGACTTACTTTGTCTATGTCCGACTTGTTTTGTTAAGGTCTGACTTACTTTGTCTAGCTCCGACTTGTTTTGGTTAGGTCCAACTTGTGTTTGTTAGATTCGACTTGCTGTGGCTAGGTCCGACATGTTTTTGTTAGCTCTGGCACTAGGTCCGAGTAGCTTTAGTTAGCTCCAACACTAGGTCCTGCTATCTTTGTTAAGCTCTAGTTCAAGGCCCACTTAGCTTTGGCAAGGTCCGGTGCTAATCTGCAATGGTTCTGCTTTTACCTTGCAATGTTTCAAACTTGCTTTACATCTATGGAAAGTTTGCTTAGTAATCCTTTCCTAGTTTTTGATGCATTTTGGCTGATCATGGTGGTTAGTGTTTTGCTATGGTCCGCAACATGCTTATCTGAGGTGCTCATGTGAGGTATTGTGGTTATCAAAACTAACGAGAGTCAAGTGTTGGACTTGTGCTCGGAAGTATTGGTTGTTTGTTCATGTGTAGGTGTTGCTTGAGTTCAAGACATGGCTGGTGATGGGATCCATTGAACTAGTCTTAGTGAGAAGATGAGGTTCAACAAACAAGTTCAGGAGGAATTGTGGTTGAGTTGATCGGAAGGTCGCACAACATGTTTGGATCAAGAACATTGCATATTAAGGTATTGTGGACGTCATTGGAAGGTGTTTGCAGGTGTGCAAGGAGTGCATGGACGTTGCTACAACATTCCGAGACGTGATGAAGAGATGTGGACGTAAAAATTGGTCAGAAAGGTCCAACCGACTAGGTTATGGACTCAGGCTACGGCGCCTGAGTCGGGTTTGACTCAGATATGTAAAGATTTGAGTTGGTTATGATAGGATTTCATGTGGGTCATGAAGTTCGGTTGTTTTAGGAATGTGGGATACATTCCTAATCTGTTTGGAAGTCTTAAGATTGCTTCTATCTGCGTATGGAAGAGTCTTGAGCAGTTATGGAATGTTTCGGTTGAATCTGAGTAGGATTTGAGTTCTAATTAGGATTTGGTTGGCCTAAAGGCTGGTTATATAAGCAAGAGAGGCCAAAGCTCGTGGTGCACGACTTTGGGGCTGTTCCTTTTGTGTTTTGATCAATAAAATTTGTAGTCTAAAGGATCTTTTATGCCTTATTTGTCCGACTTGTTTTAGACAAATTTTCCATGTTGAGTTTCTGCACAGGACTACCTTTCTTTGGTGGTTTTATCATAACTCAAGTTTTACAGATCCAATTGTTGTGATTCATTTTGGGTTGTCTTCACAACTTGATTATCTATCATCTTTGAAAATTTCATGGTCATTGGATTTGTGGTTTTGGAACTACACGAGTTTCTTTGCAGTGTTGCAGATCTGGTTTTTCATGGGTAGAACAGATTGACCTTTGTTCAATCCTTCGATCGTAACTTGTCTTTTCCTTGACGATTTTTCGTGATTATTGTTGTCGTGTCTTCCTGACTTCATTATCCACAATCTATACTGTTTTTGTCACGATTGATCATGTCTAGATTAGTTGAATACGCAATTTCTTAACAGATTGATTTTCTACCGAGGGGTTTTTGTTGCTTTCACTAAAAAAGTTTTAAATCTACCATTCATCCCCCTCTCGTAGCTTTTCACGTGCTCTTCGATCCTACAAATTCATTGAAGAAAATTTTACAAAGGGGCAAACCTTGATTACAAAGATGGGCCGTCGGACTCAATCCCTGGTGAATTGCGCGACGACATGTTTGGGAGCATCCTTAACCTCTGCCGCCTCCTCGCGCTCCTAGACGGGGCCCTCGAAAACCGGGTCTAGTGGTATCTCAGGGTATTAACTCCGGTAGCACACTAGAACGTGGGATGCCAAAGTCTCCGCCACCGCTCCACGCTCGGCTTCCAGACGCCTGGCCAGCTGCCGCCCTTGCAGATCGAGCTCCCGAGCACGGCACTCTAAAGCCTGCTCCTGAGCCCGAACGTCAAGCTTCAGCAGGAGGAGTTCTTGGCACTCGGCTAGGTGCTGCTCTCAATCCCGCGCCAGGTTGCACTCCCGAAACTCAAGGTCTTTGATGTGGGACTGCAACCTATCCCGATCCACCTCAACCCGAGTCATCATCACCTGGGTTGCCGCCTCTTGCTCGGCAACAGCAGCCTTGCGGCGACCCAGGGCCGATCGACCCTCTTCAAGGGCACGCAGGCGGGCGTCAGCCTTGTCATTGGTTGCCTTGGCATCGGCCACAATCTTTCGGGACATTGCGTCTTTTGCCTTCGCCAAGTGGCACCTCAACTCTAGCTCCTCATCCTCCTTCTGATACATTGCCCTCGCGTCGGCGATCCTGGACCTCGGCAGGTCCCCCCAAGCTCGGAGGCGCTCGCCCTCAGCACGTAACTTCTCCCACTTTGCGGCGAGGGCCCCCTGCGCCTGGCAGAGGTTGGACTGCACGAAATTGATGCTGGACTGTGCCGAGTCCTTGACGTCGGAGAGGCGCTCTGGTTCTACCGAAGCTATGGAAGGCCGCCCGGCGATTATCTTGGGAAACTCTTCCTCCTGCAGTGATGAAGGCGAAACAACCAGTGCAGGGGCCTCATTCCCGGGATTGAGCAAAAGTTGTGGCACTACCCGAAGTGCCAGCACCACCATCGCCTGAGGAGCCACCTACTTGATCAACAGCCTTGGGGTTAGGCCCTAAACTCGCTGAGCCGACTCCGACATTACCTCTGGTACACCGTCCAAAGGTGCTTCACGTGCTAGGTGCGTATGCCGGAGCAACGCTCCCCGGTACCGGCTTGGTGGTCTGCGTCGCCGATGCAGCCGTAGCCTCCTAGGCTGACTTCAGGGTACTCCGGGTCAGTACCCCCAGCGGTAAGGGCGTCACAACAGTTGACGTCGACCAGCAGATCAAAAGCAAAGATTGCGCAAACAAGAAGAACAAAGGAGACAATGATGCAAGCATTGGTAAGAATGCCTTATCGATGTCCCCCAAAGCTCTAGAAGGCCTCGACCTTCGGCTGCCCTTACGCTTCGTGCTATGTTGAATATGTGGTAGCCATTGTCGATCCGACAAGACCTCCACCTGAACCACTGACAACGCTACCGCCCCCACCGACTCAAATGGTGCCACTCCCGAAGCCTCCTCTCGAGCTGCTGTCGACATCCATTGTGTTGACGGCTCCTAAGATATACTAACAAATCATCCCCGACAACAGTGCCAGAAATGCTTGTTGGTATTTCTTATGCACCATAACGAAACATCTCCAACTGATGTGTCAGAAATGCTTGTTAATGGTTCTATTGGATCACATAGTGAATTCCGCAAGCGCACAGAGATATCATTGTAGCATTTCACCTTAAGAGTATTCCCAAGGGTGTCATTTATTTGATCCCAAAGGAAGGCAGGGAAGAGATATAACAATCATCAAGTGGAAAGGGTAGAAAGGTCTAGATAAGAATCTAGTAAGGATGGATAAAATAATAGTGGAGGTAGTGTGACACACAAAAAAGCTTTCAAGTCTAAGGGGGGTAAGAGGATCCTAGAGGTTAGTTAAGGTTGAGAGTTATGTAGGTACTACTACTATGCTCTATTGTACATATACATAGTCTAAACTAATTATCCATAAGCTAGATCAATAGTGAATACTTATGCTATGTGGTTCAACACATCGGGCACGGGCATACCCCTAGCAATACTAGGGCGACTCCCGCCAAGAGCCTGTGGCATAGCCGAACGTGGAGGATTACAAAGGACAGATAGGGTTGTCACCACCTACTGCCTACCTCTTCAATCCGTGGGTCTACGAGACATCCAATGCTACTTAGCTGTCCTAGCACCATGCTAGCATATTAAGTAATTACCTTAAGAGCCTAGGCACAATCCATCCTAAGGCAATGAATTGAATCATCATTGAACCAATGTTGATACACAGCATAATTATCCAAACTAACCTAGTTATGTTATAATTAACTAGACAATAGTGGGGGTCTATAGGCTCTATGATAATGAGATATGTTCATGATGAAACAGTCATAGAAGCCATAGCATACACATACATGGACTCCACAATGAAACAAGAAACACTTTGCCCAAGTATATGTATAAGTAGAGACTAAATATACTATCTTTATTATACATAAAGTCACGAATACAAGAAAGAGTACATGAGCCATACCTTTCCTAATGTAGGATTGGGAAGAGAGAGACTCCTTACTCCTTTCCCAATTTGGACTTGGGACTAGAGACTCTCCTCTCTACAACCTAACTCCTCTAAGACTATGGATGGTAGTGTATACAATAGAGGTGAAGCTCAAGTGGTGTGTGTTGAGATGAGGAGTAGGGGGTTATATTTATACTAGTGTTGAGGTCGGTTCCTGCAACCGAAAGCGCACGAATCAGTCACCATTGACTCCTTCAAGCCAGGTGGAGCCAACACACGTCGTTTGACCGCGTCTAGCGCCAGGAAGGGGTCGGCCGAACCTCTGGCTCGGCTGACCTGGTCAGCACTCCAAACTTGGAGTGCTTCCTCCAAGTGGCTGCCAGGTGGGCCCCCTTGATGTATCTGGATGATACATCATTGGATCTCCTCGGATACTTCTATTTGTGGGCCATTTGATCCATGGGAGGCCATGTGTCGTTGCCTGATTGGCTGGGAGAAGGATTGGTCCCTCTACATTTCCTCTTTTCCTACATAAAATGTTGCATGCACATATTTCTCCAAGTCCAAGTGGAATTGGGTTAGATAGAAAGGTGATGTGTGCAAGAAATGACAAATCCTTAACATAATTGAGTTAAATTGACAGATGAAATTGGTATATAATAGCTGTCAACAAACTCCCCCAATCTTATCCTTTGCTCGTCTCGAGCAAAGTCAAGACTTTAGGTTGATGATCAGGAGTTGCTACAATGTCTTATTTTCAAAAGTATCTAATGCACAACAAGATACACTACCTAGTATTGCAGAAATTGGCTATGATACTCTACCTTTCTTAAGTTATCATGGGGCTTATGCTTCTTCATATTCATGAGTAGTTGAAAGGTATAATAGTAAATGGAGAAAACATAGCCTAGAAATCAAGTTCCACTTAAATCCTAGGGAATTCAATTTAGATATTTAAGTACCTCAATTTGATTCTCTCAATCACTCCTTTGTGGACAGTGGAAATATTTCCTCACCAAAGCATTGTGCCTCTACTATTCATGGTCATTGAATATGGCCTGTATGTGGAGCTTGGTAAGGAAAGTAAGTAGGCATATTTGCATCACATATATTGCTAAGTCAAAAGAGTAAGCCTCAGGAGAATTCAAATCAAAACTTTTTGATTCAAGACTAGTGCATGTGTAACAGAGTGGAAGTGGATGTGGATACTTGAGATGACTCATTTTTGGTATAATCTCTCTTTCTTTTGCATGGACGAACACATGGCTACTTTTCTTTTCTCTTTTTTTTTCTCTCAAGCTTATGATGTAAGCATGCTTTTTTTTCATTTTCTTTTTGTAGCCATGTCTTCCACTCCCTTTCTTTGCAATGAATTTTGGAGAGAGTGCTAAACATGAATAACATGGAGTTTTTCTTTTTGTTGTGGTATGGTGGATATGATGGACGTTTCGCTTACTTCTAGTGTAGAAGTAGCAAGTGCAAGTGAAGTCTTGAATTCAAAAAGAGTTGAATGATTTCTCACATAGGTCTATACTAGTTTGACTAGGCTGAATGTGAATGCAAATAGCATATGCATAAGGTTTTGTTTGTGTATGAACATCATATGGCTTTGCTAGGTATTTCCAATCAATTGAGGGAAATTTAAATCTTTTTAGAATTTCAAAGGAAATCTAAGTTTTACTTTCAAACTAGGACTAGCAGCCCTATTACTAATTCTAATCTTGCAACAACCTAGAATTAGATTAAGCTTTTGCTACCCACAACTTCCAAATTAAGGTAAAAGTATTTCAAACCAATGAAAGCAATATTCGGAGAGTAGCAAGTTGTAAACTAGAGACTCAGGAAAATTAAATAGAGCAACTATTCATCATTTCATCTATGTGAATTCTAAATCATTCTTACCGCACATATTTATTTGATCAAAGCAAATCTATCCTATATATATATATATATATATATATATATATATATATATATATATATATATATATATATATATATATTTAAATGCAAGGTGGATGATAGATAACTATGCAAGGAATGTGATACATGTTACCTGAAGTGGGGTCCTCCCCCAAGCTTGTTCTTCAACTACCTCCGTGATAAGGGTTGAACCCTTGATGACGGAAGTATGCTGCAAGATCGACTTGTTGTTGTTGTAGCGCCGTGTTGAAGTTGGTGAATTGAGCATCCATGTGTTGTTGTCAATATTGGGTACCTTGAACATGCTCCCAGAGTGTGTTGTAGATGTCACCCGTTCTCACTTCAAGTTATCCCATACGTCTAGTGAGGTCCGTCACCCCTTGGCTATAGTCATGATGACTTCTAGCCGAAAAGGAACGACATCCTCTCATGGACGCTGGGGGCAAGCTGCTAGAGCTTGAAGTGGATAAGGGTGGATCCCTTTGCTATTCCTGCCAAGATGATCCCCCAGTCTCATACGTTGGAGGTTGAGTTCATCCGGGCGCATAACCCGTTGGGTTCTCTTCCTCTTGGTATTCATGGACCGGAGAGATTATCGGTGGCATGCCTTTAGCTGCAGCCCTTGCACGATTCCTTGTTACCCTGCTAGAGACATTACTTCTTCTTGGTTCCTCAAGGGGAAGAAGATTAATGGTTAGCCTCCGTCATTTGTACAAATGAAAATCTGGGTTCGGTAACCGAATTTCATTGACAAAGCCAGGATAGACAAATATCAAGGAGCCATCATGATCATGCTTAAGGGTATGTCCTTGCACTAAATAGTCTTCATCAATTAACTCTCTTTTAGTTTCAACATATTCAAATGAAGAGTATTTAAGTGCTCCTATCCTATCAGCTATATGAGTAATCAATGAAGTGCATTCAATTGGTCCTGATTTTGAAATGTAATCTAACCATTGTGTCATCATGGCTTTGACTGGAGCAACTTTTATCTTTTTAGTCATGGCAAACAAAATTTTCAATTCATCATCTCACACAACCCTAACATCTCCCCTAGGGAACATAGTCATAGCCACCCATGTATGCATGAAGCGTAAGGTAGGGTTCTGAATGTGGCTATTCTTAGGAGCCCTACATGTCACCTCACTAGTTAGCTCATGCCAAAAACTGTATTTGTTAAACTTAGGCAAATTTTCTAAATCTAGCAAACACCGTTAATGGAAGCCTAGGATGCTACCTAATTCTTTCCATAGGATGTTGTATTCTTTTTGAAATAATCTAAAAGTAATACCATCAAATCCTATTCTTAGCGTGCAAAGGAATTGGATAGTGAGAAGGCGTGAACCTTTCTCCTCAATGTGAGCAAAGTCATCAAATTCAATTGCATGCCGAATGGAAAGAAATTCAGAGTCCATACCTATTTTGGAGATCAAATGTGGATCGTAAGCCTTGGTGTGGCGGAACTCACGATCTTGGAGAACCCTGCGTGCTTGATCTTCAACTTCACTTCGTATGTCGAGGTCGTTGTCGTGAAGAAGTTGGTGTGAGTTGCTTTTCTCTTCCATGGGAGTGTCCTCAAACACACTTCTCCTCCTTGGGCTTGTACCCATGGAAGAGAGGCGTGCACTAGAACCTTCACCATGGCTTGAGCTTGCAGCCCCCTTCCTCTTTCTGAACAACCTCTTCATGTCTTTTTGAGTTCAATAAGAAAGAACAAAACAAGGCGAGAAAAATCCGAAAAGAAGCGATGTTTGGAAAACAAAACTCTCAACGAATTTTCTCCTCTTGAAAGCTTGAGTGTAAAATGCAAATGCAAACAAAAGAAAATCTTTTGGGGATGGATTTGAGCAAGAGTGTTGCAATGAAGAGCAAGAAAAATGATGTGGTGTGTGAAGAGAGGTGCTCCTCACGACCACAATTTATAGGGTGCACCCTCCAACGGTCACTTGGGGTTCAAAATATAGCCATTGGAGGAAGGGGAGCCAATTTGGCTCCTGTGACACCCAGCTCCGAAAATGAACCAAGTGAACGCATATGTGTGCCCAGGACGTTCAACACACATACACGAGTGCATTCACAAAAGAGTATACAAAAAATTACCACAAGATTAATTAACCAAATTTTATTACACAAACCATATTATCCTCGAATACAATCTCTAATGAATATTAATGACAAGTTCAACTAATGCAGCGGAAATAAACTAAATAAGCAAACTAAACAGCTAGGCAGCATAAGCAATAGGGTAGCACAGCTCCAAAACACCACACGCAAAGCTCACGGTAGACACGGCCTAGAACTCTGCATTATCACCATTAAACTCCCAATCCAGACCTGCAACGGTTGGGGGGGGGGGGGATTGCAAGAGTGAGTACATGTCGTACTCAGCAAGTGTGAAAAGTATGACATGTGGCTGATTCAAATGACGACAATAATAATGGTTGAGTGCTGAAAAGTACATTAAAACGTTTGGAAAAGCAATATATTATATGTATGTGAAATAAACCCATCATAAGCCATGTAGTTATCATAATACCAGTCCATATTCCATATCCATCATCATATGCCAATATCCATATTCAATACCAGAAATTAATTCATAACCATAAATAACCATAATACCAACCATAACTATCACAAAAACCATCTCTAAGCCCAATTTTCCTCTAATCATGTGAGGGTCCAGGTTGCTCATAACCGGGAGCACGGCTATCATGATAATTTTGGACACACTCTGCAGAGGTTGTACCGCTTTACCCACGTGTTTGTGATTTCATCACCTTTTGATGACTAGAACCTATATTATGCCGTCTCACACTTCCATCGGTGTGTGGCCAAGACATCACAAAGTAGCCTTTACAAAGGGATTACTACCCTATTTAGACCCCACTGAGGTTTCAACGGTGGCGATGTCTCCAATAGAGCACATCTTTAACCAAGGGCCCCCTCTTGAGCCATTTGGATCCAGGGTAGTCCCACCAATCATCAACAAACCCAATCCAACTACGCCTTCCCCGAGCAACGTTAATGGTCCAAATAGATCTGGCAAAGACCTAATTAATCAGCTACGCCGCACCCATACTTGGCCTCATGGTGGCACTGTAAATCCTGGATGGTCGCTCCACGAACCGGTCCTTAGATCTAAGGAAAGCAAACCCACCATAACATCCAACCCATCCACATACCAGGCTTGCCTAGATCACCCATTACCATATCATATTAACCTGTTCATGTTAACCATAGTCTCATCCATGCATAATTAATTGAGTGGTATAGTTGCTTTCCCATCCTAGTTGATTAAGCGAAGCAAAAGGTAAAAAGCCCTTCCCGACTCTCTACCATATATTCCACGTGACAAGGGTCATCAACAAAACTAGTAAACATCCTACCATAGGATTTCCCATCAAATTGACACAAGCATGCAATTTTGCAAACAAAGCATTTATTTCAAAACAAGATCAATATGCTTCAAGGACACTTGCCTTGCTCTTGCGGTTGATTAGGGTCAAAGCCTTCAAACTCTTGGTGCTGTAGATCCTCTATGGCACTCTCTAGCGCAAATCCGTCTAATCCACACAATAAACATACAAGACAAGAAAACAACAAAAGAAAGAGTGCACAAATATTACTCAATATGACATGGCATGCATAGTTGATGCAAATGCAAGGTAGAACTTGTTAATAGATTGCTTTTAAATGATCATTAACTAGTTCTAATAGATTTTAACAAGTTTATACATGTTTTGATTTGATTAGATCTACTTTTAGAATATATTCAACAAAATATAAATAGGAAAATCGGACTAGTCTGTAGAAGGCTGGACTAGTCCGCACTTCGCAGAACTACCGAACTAGGGTTTTATAGATCAACGTGAATTTGGAGATTAGGGGTCAAATTCACGTAAGGAAAAGAGAATAGAAGGTATACCATGTGTTTATAACTCCAATGAATCACGAAACTTGGAGGTAACACTTGGATCTCGATGATCTAGGGCTGGGGGATGAACTTGGAGATGAATTGGTGATGAAGAACGAAAGCTTGGTGGAGATCTTGATCCTCTTTTGTTTCCTCCTCTTCTTCTTCTTGCTTGGGATCTCCTCCTCCCTCCTTGGTGGTGGCTCTCCACAAACTAGGGTTTGGGTGGGGTGGCAAAGTGTCAAATCAATGTCAAGCCAAGGGGTGGGGTTCTTTATATAGAGGTGGAGTCTAGGGTTGGATGGATTTCGTGTTTGAGAAAAGTAGAGGCCGGTTTAGAGTCCCATATGGACTCGAGTTAGGCATGATGTCCCTAGGCCCACTTAACGAGAAACCCAAGAAATAAGTCGTAAAACAAAAGATCAACTCTGAGTCGCAAAATATCGGACAAGTTCGAAAAGGACCAGACTAGTATGAAGTTGTCCAGAGAGAAATCGGACAAGTCAGGCCAAAAATCGGACAAGTCCGACTTTAGTCAGAGAGGAAAACCCACAAGTCCGCTGGAACACCAGACTAGTCTGGACAAGTCAAGGGACTTAGCAAATTTTCAAGGATTCTTGGAATATCGAACTAGTCCGCACAAAATCGGACAAGTCCCAAAGTTTCCAGAGGCAAAATCGGACTAGTCCACAGCACAAACGGACACGCTCGTTTTTAGTCAGAGATAAATCGGACTACTCTTCACTAAAATCGGACTAGTCCGCACTTTTCAGCATTTTAAGTGCAGTTTTGTTCCAAATGAATTTTAAACCTATTCCTCTTTATGTAGCTTAATGTTAAACATGTACATGAATGAAAGTAGGGCATGATGCAATAAAATGAGGGTGTTACAAACCTACCCCCCTTAAAATGAATCTCGCCCTCGAGATTCGACGCGGAAGAGAAGAGATAGGGAAATTCCTTCTTGAGATCATCCTCGAACTCCCATGTTGCTTCTTTTTTCTGTGTGGTGCTTCCATTGAACTTTACACCATCTAATAACCTTGTTCCTTGTGACTCTATCCTTGGTTTCCAAGATTCTGATCGGTTGTTCGGCATAAGTCAAATCTTCCTCTAGTTCCAATCCTTCCATTGGCACTTGTTCTTCTGGTACTCTCAAGCACTTCTTGAGCTAGGAAACATGAAAGACGTCATGGACATCTGAAAGATGAGCTGGCATCTCCAAGTTATACGCTACTTATCCCCTTTTGTCCAAAATCTTGAATGGTCCAATGTAGCGAGGTGCTAGCTTGCCTCTTATGTTAAACCTCTTATGATCTCTCATCGCTGACACCTTGAGGTAAACAAAATCTCCCACTTCAAAGGTTAATTTCCTTCTCGTATTGTTTGCATAGCCTTTTTGTCTTGATTTAGCAGCGCTCAAATTTTCACGCATAACCTGGACTTGTTATTTAGCTTCTTGCAACACATCGGGTCCAAATACTTGATTCTCCCCTGTCTCATTCCAAAACAAGGGCGTCCTACACTTCCTTCCATAAAGCGCTTCATATGGTGACATTTTTAAGCTTGCTTAGTAACTATTTTTGTACGAGAACTCCGCGTATGGAAAGCTTTTGTCCCAACTTTTCCCATGCTTCAAGGCACAAGCTCTTAACATGTCCTCTAAAATCTGATTGGTCCCTCGGTTTGTCCATCTGTTTGAGGGTGGTATACTGAACTAAAATTCAACCTTGTTCCCAAAGCATCATGCAATTTCTACCAAAATCTGGAAGTGAATTGTGAACCTCTATTCGAGACTACCTTCTTTGGAACTCCATGCAAACATACTATTCTTCCCATGTACAGTTCCACCAATTTCTCTCCAATATAGGTGGTCTTGACGGGAATAAAGTGGGCTTACTTAGTTAACCGATCCACAATTACCCAAATTGAGTCGTAACCGGACTGAGTACGCGGTAAACCAACTATGAAGTCCATACCGATTTCTTCCCACTTCCATTCCGAAATCATTAATGGTTGTAATAGTCGTGATGGCCTTTGATGTTCCGCCTTGACTCCTTGGCACACATCACACAATGCTACGTATTCATATATGTCCTTCTTCATGCTAGCCCACCAATAACACGTCTTCAAGTCATTGTACATCTTTGTACAACTAGGATGAATTGAGTATGGTGAGTCATGTGCCTCTTTTATTATTGTCTCCCGAATATGCTTCACATTATGCACAACAATCCTCTTACCAAGCCATAGGGTACCATATTCATCCTCATCAAATCTGAATTCTCTCCTTTCTTCGGTCCATTCCTTGATTTCCTTGATCTCTTCATCCGTGGCTTGTGCTTCTCAAATTTCTTGCTCTAGGATTGGATTTAACTCCATTATTCCCATCTCATTCACAAATCTGAGGTTCAACCGTTCGAACTCCTTACATAACTCAGATGGTAACTCTCGAACTGTGAGTTGATGACTTACTCCTTTTCTACTCAAAGCGTCGGCCACTACATTGGCTTTTCCCGGATGATAGTTGATGTAACATCCCCAATTTTCAAAATTTCGCTAATTCACATTTAGATAAGAACTCAGTTTTATTTCAAAATCTCTTCTTCGATCCATCTGAGTCTCGAGGGCGAGATTCATGTTAAGGGGGGTAGAATTGTAAGACCTTGACTTCCAAGTTTTGCAAATTGAAGACTTAAATGAAAACTTAGAGTTAATAATGGGAAGTAATTTGTTTTTATAAAGAAAAGTATAAAATATATGCATCTTATCTTGCATTTTGCATTCATTCTCATATATTGAAAATTTATTACCGAAATAAATAAGCTAAAAGTATTTTAATAAATACATTGAAAGCAATTAAATTGCCATAACGAATATGAAAAAAATATAAAAAACTAGAAATGAAATAAAAATAATAAAAAAGAGAAAGAAATAATAACTCCTGAAAAGTATAACAATAAGTAAATTAAAGAAAAAAAAAGAATAAGGAATTAGTAAATAATAAGTAAAAATAAATACTAATAATAATACAAATAAATATATAAATATAAGTATATAATACAAAATAAATAAGAATAAAAGAAAAAATAGGAAATATAAATAAATAAATAATATATATATATATATATATATATATATATATATATAAACAACAACCTTATATAAAAAAAGAAAAAAAAGGGGCTAGCACTGCCGGCCAGGCCGAGCGGCCGGCCCGCTCCCGCGTCCGACCCCGCGCTCCCGCCCGAGCCATCGCGCCCTGCCTCGCGCCTCGCTCGCGTGCCGCACGCGCGCCCCAGCGCGCGGCCCCGCGCCGCGCCCCAGCCCCGCACCGCGCCGCTCCCGCGCGTCGCGCTTGGCCCCACCCCGCCGGCCCGGTCTGCAGCGCGCTCGTGCCCGTCTCGTGGCCGAGTCGGCCAGCGCCGCCCTGTACGCGTCTATAAAAGGAGCCGAAGGCTCCGTTGTTTCGTCGCCCCAGAAGAAAAAAACCCTAGCACTGGGAAGAAAAAAAAAGGAATCGAGTTGCACCGCCAGGAGGAGCCACGACAGGGAAGGAAGAGAAAAATAGAGGAAAAGGGGAAGAAAAGAGCTGCTGTCCGCGGGATTGTCGAATCGTCACCGTTGTTCGCCAGAGATCATCGCGTCGCAGTCGTCGTGCAGCCGGAGGACCGCATCGCCGTCCCCTTCATCTACGTCACGTCGTCGTCCTCTTCGTCTACGTAATGATGTCATCCTCTTCGTCCACAAAATCCTAGATCCCGGAGGCACATGTCGCGCCGCCATTCCACGACCGTCCGGACTAGATGCACATAAGGTAGGTATTACGGTCTAGATCTAAACAATTATTTTGATTCTAGTATATGAATTAAATCCCGTGTAGAACGTGCTTTATTTGAGCAATCGTTAATCATTGTCCAATCATCTTAAAATCACTTGGAACACACAAGTTAGATTAAATCATACAAGATCAATATGATATTTTAGATTTGACAAAATTATATTTTCAGTATTATTTAATCTGTTTTTCAGATTTAATAAATAATATTAAAACCTAGTTAATTCATAAAGTGTCAAATTAAATCCAGAAATTTCCTAAAAAATTAGAATAAACTCTAGTAAGTTATTAATAATATTTTCAGCATATTTAATGTTCTGAAATAATTATTTTGCCTATGAATTAATTGTAATTAATTCCAAACTTGCTCAAATAAATAGGAAATCATTATAGAAAATTATTAGAAATCCATAGAAAGTTATGTAACATTAATACAAATATATTTTCTGCATGTATTCATATTTTGCATATTGATTAGTGGTTGCAATGCATTTATTATGTATGTTTGCTTGTGTATGTGGTTGATTGCGAGTATACGGTTTGCTCAAGTGGTTACGATCGAGAAGCGAGTATTCGTGGATCTTCATGTGCAAGACTTTGATTTGCCTGACCATCGGATTGCGGAATATTAAGGCAAGTGTCCTTGAAGCATATTGATCCTGTTTTTAAAATAAATGTTTTGTTTGCAAACTGCATGCTTGTGTCAATTTGATGGGAATCCTATGATAGGAAGTTTACTAGCTTTGTTTGACCACCCTTGTCACCCGGGATATATGGTAGAGAGTCAGGATGGGCTTTTTACCTTTTTGCTTCGCTTAACTAATTGGGATGGAAATAACTATACCACTTAATTTAATTATGCATAATTGAGATTATGGTTAACATGAGCTGGTTAAATCTGAGCTGGTAAAGGGGTGATCTAAGCAAGCCTGGTATGTGGATGGGTTGGATGTCATGGTGGTTAGCTTTCTTTAGATCTAAGGACCGGTTCATGCGAGAATATGCCAGGACTACAGCGCCACCACAAGGCCAAGTATGGGTGCGGCGTAGCTGAATAATTAGGAGCGCTACTAGTATTGTATGGACCAATTGATGGCGCGGGGAATGGGAGTCGAGGAAGGCTACCCTGGGATCCGCATGGCATACGAGGGGGCCCGTGGGTGGGAGAATGGAGATTCAAGCCTGCCAGTGAAACCTTAGTGGGCCCATACATACTAGTAGTCCCTTTTGAAAGGCTATTTTGTGATCTCTTGGCCGCACACCTATGGAAGTGTGATGAGGCATAATGGAGGTTCTTAGTCACCGAAAGGTGATGAAATCACGAACATGTGGGTAAAGTGGTACAACCTCTGCAGAGTGCAAAACTATCATGATAGACGTGCTCCCGGTTAAGAGCGCCTGGATGACCTACATGATTAGAGGATTTTGATATTGGGGTGGTTGGTTTATGGTTATGGGTTGGTAATGGTTATGGATGGTTTTTGGCTTATGGTTACGGATATGAATTTGAGTTATGGTGACTGGACATGGATAATGATGATGTTGGCAATAATTGGATATGGTTTATATTATGTTAATATGATGGTTATGATGGGGTTGTTTCACATAGACATAGTATAATGCTTTTCAAATGTTTTAATGTACTTTTCAGCACTTAGCCATTATTATATTCGTAATTTGTATCAGCTACATGTCATATTTTCCCACACTTTGTTGAGTACGACATGTACTCACCCTTGCAATCCCCCCAACGGCTACTAGAGATATTTTGGAGGTCAACATGGAGCACTAGGTTGCATACCGCCGTCGACTGCCTGTGGAGTTGGAGTCACCTACACTTGTTTATTTTACGCTGCAATAGAATCAAGGTATATTTATTATTCGTGACATGGTTAAATTCTGATTTCCGTTTGTGATGCATTTGTGTATGTGTGATGAACATCCTGGGCACACATACACTGCACTTGGTTCGTTTTTCAGAACCAGGTGTCACAGTTGATCCCCAAATCATAATCTTTGATGAGCTCCAACCATCTTTGTTGCCTCAAATTCAGATCCGTTTGTGTGAAAATGTACTTCAAACTCTTGTGATCCGTATAAATTTCCCACCTATGTCCAAGAATATAATGTCTCCAAATCTTCAATGCATGTACCACGGTTGCTAGTTCAAGATCATGTGTGGGATAATTCTGCTCATGTTTCTTCAATTGCCGCGATGCATAGGCAACCACTTGACCTTCTTGCATAAGCACACATCCAAGTCCTTGTCTCGATGCATCGCAATAAATATCAAAACTCTCGCTCACATCCAGCAGTACCAAAACTAGGGCTGTTGTCAACCTCTTCTTCTACTCCTCAAAACTGTTTTGACAAGCTTGAGTCCATTGGAAAGGCTTTCCCTCCATTACCAATTCTGTCATTGGCTTGGCTATCATGGAAAAGTGCTTGATGAATCGACGGTAATATCCAGCCATCCCAAGGAAACTCTTTATTTCCTTGACATTTTGCGGCGGTTCCCACTTCAACACGTCTCTCACTTTTTTGGGGTCAACCGATACTCCTCCTCCTAAGATTATATGACCCAAAAATGATACTTCTCCCAACCAAAACTGACACTTGTTGAACTTGGCATACAATTGATGCTTCCTCAATTTCTGCAACGTAAGCCTCAAGTGTTCCTCATGTTCCTTCTCATCCTTCGAGTAGATCATAATGTCATCAATAAACACCACAACGAACTTATCCAAGTACTCCATGCATACCTTATTCATGAGGTACATAAACTAGGAATGCGCATTTGTCAATCTAAAAGACATCACAGTGTACTCATAAGATCCATACCGTGTCCTAAAAGCTGTCTTGGGTATATTCGATGGTCTAATCTTCATTTGAGTGTATCCTGACCTAAAATCAATGTTAGAGAAGATACAAGCACCTTTCATCTGATCAAACAAGTCTTCTATGCGTGGCAAGGTGTACTTGTTCTTGATTGTTACCCCATTGAGAGCTTGGTAATCTACGCACATCCTTTGGGTTCCATCCTTCTTGTCCACAAACAGCACAGGCGCTCCCCAAGGTGAAGAGCTTGGGCGAATAAAACCCTTCTCTAGTTGCTCTTGAATCTTCTTCTTAAGCTCCGCTAATTCCGTAGGAGGCATCCTATACGGCCTCTTAGCTATAGGTGCAATTCCGGGTATTAATTCAATAATAAACTCAATGTCTCGATCAGGTGGCATACCTGGCAACTCATGAGGAAAAACATCCAAAAATTCACACACCACCAGAATCTCCTCAATTGCGGCACCGTCCATATGATTCAACTCCAATTGCTTCGGTGCGGTTTGAGATGCTTCAAACTCTACGATGATCCCTTCCTCATTAGTCAACTTCACCGTCTTCGTGGCACACTCAATAACTCCATTGTGCTTCCTCAACCAGTCCATACCAAGTATAATGTCCAATCCTTGGGAATCCAAAACAATGAGGTTGGTGGAGAAGTCTACCCCCCTTATTCTAAGGCTTACTTTTTTACATACTATATTTGTCCTCAGCTCTCCTCCAGGAGACTTAACCAATAGAGTAAACTTCATATGAGAGATAGGCAAACTATACTTGGCAACATACTTCAATGCAATGAATGAATGCGATGCTCCAGAATTAAATAACATAGTCGCGGGGTTGGAGTTGGCGAGAAACATACCAATGACCATGTCATCCGCTTGTTGAGCATCCTCCATAGAGACACTGTTCACGTTGCCACGAGCAAAATTCTGCTATCCACGGTTCCCTTGTGGCTGTCCTCCGACGGGTCTTGGGTTTTGGCTCGGTGCATTGCCTCCTTGACCAAGGCCTAACTTAGGACATTGGTGTGCAAAGTGTCCAACTTCTCCACAAGTATAGCACTTCTTAACTCCACCAGAATAATTGGGACGAGCTTGGTTTTTAGAATTGGCACCAGGATAGTTGGCACGAGGTGCATAAGGCATTGGAGGCCTAGGTGCTTGCATAACAGGGCGTTGCTGCACAAACTGAGTTGCGCGTGGTGCATAACCAGGGCGCTGTACAGGAACAGAAGAGCTGTAATATGGCACATTAGGAGGCGCAAAGCGAGGGCGCACATTACCTCCTTGTTGCTGTCCTTGATATGGTGCCATCCTTCTGTTGTCTTGTTCCATCTCACAGACCTTGTTCTCCACCACAATTGCTTTGTACACAAGCTACTGGAAATTTGCATCATCACAGTTGAGCAATTGCACTTGGATCTCATTGTTGAAGCCCCTCATGAATAAGTATTGTTTCCGGCTGTCCCGGCTAACATCCTCTGGCGCATACCTTGAGAGTTCAGTGAACTTATTGAGATATTCACTCACGCTTGATCTTCCTTGCCTTAAGTTCTCAAATTCTTGCCTCTTAAAAATCATAATACCTTCCGGCACATAATGAGAACAGAAACTCTCTTTGAATTCTGCCCAGGTAATCCTCTCCTGATTTTTCATGAGCATTGCAATAAGAATCCCACCAATCCGCAGCTGCTCCAACTAATTGATGAGAAGCGAAAAGCACTTTCTCCTGGTGCATTGGACAATAGCTAGCTTCTCCTCCAAGGACTTGAGCCAATCATCCACATCCATAGGGTCAGCGGCTTAAGCAAAGGTTGGCAGCCTAGTCCTCATAAACTCTCCCAATCGGTTATGAGGAGGCGGGGGTGACGGTGGAGGCATGTGGGGCTGATTGTTGATGTTGCCAGCCTGCAGCTGTCCCATAGTTTGTATCATGGTCTGCATGAGCTGGTTTTGCATAGCCAATAACTGCTCAATATTAATAGCTCCTTGGGCAGGTCCTTGTCCATTGTTGTTCTGAGGTGCTCCATGGTTCTCTTGCTCATCATTAGCATCCCTCTGGTTGTGAGTCCTCACCATCTGAAGGAAAGCAAAAGATAAGAATTAGAAAATGTCCCCAACTATATGTATCAAGGGATATGAAACTAGACAACTAACTAGCCTACATGGACATGGCAATGCTAAAGCATCCCAAAATCCTCTATTAAGCACACAAGCAAACAATATATATAGCAAACAGCACACCAAGCAAGAACACATCGATTCCTCAGTGTTTCCATGTGCTCTAAAGTGTCCATTCTATCTAGGCTGCGTCCTACGATCAACCTCGCTCTGATACCAATCTGTGACACCCAGTTTTGAAAATAAACCAAGTGAACGCATATGTGTGCCCAGGACGTTCAACACACATACATGAGTGCATTCACAAAAGATTATAGAGAAAATTACCGCAAAACTAGATTAATTAACCAAATTTTATTACACAAACCATATTATCCTCGAATACAAGCTCTAATGAATATTAATGACAAGTTCAACTAATGCAGCAGAAATAAACTAAATAAGCAAAATAACAGCTAGGCAACATAAGCAATAGGGTAGCGCAGCTCCAAAACACCACAGGCAAAGCTAACGGTAGACACGGCCTAGAACTCCGCATTATCACCATTAAACTCCCAATCCTGACCTGCAACAGCTGGGGGGGGGATTGCAAGAGTACATGTCGTACTCAGCAAGTGTGGAAAGTATGACATGTGGCTGATTCAAATGACGACAATAATAATGGTTGGGTGCTGAAAAGTACATTAAAACATTTGGAAAAGCAATATATTATATGTATGTGAAAAAAACCCATCACGAGCCATGTAGTTATCATAATACCAGTCCATATTCCATATCCATCATCATATACCAATATCCATATTCAATACCAAAAATTAATTCATAACTATCAATAAACGTAATACCAACCATAACCATCCCAAAAACCACCCCGAATCCCAATTTTACTCTAATCATGTGAGGGTCCAGGTTGGTCATAACCAGGAGCACGACTATCATGGTAGTTTTAGACACACTTTGTAGAGGTTGTACCGCTTTACCCACATGTTTGTGATTTCATCACCTTTCGATGACTAGAACCTCTATTATGCCGTCTCACACTTCCGTCGGTGTGTGGCCAAGAGATCACAAAGTATCCTTTACAAAGAGATTACTAGCCTATTTAGACCCCACTGAGGTTTCACCGGTGGCGATGTCTCCAATTGAGCACATCTTCAACCAAGGGCCCCCTCTTGAGCCATTCGGATCACAGGGTAGTCCCACCAATCATCAACAAACCCAATACGACTACCCCTTCCCCGAGCATCCTTAATGGTCCAAATAGAACTGGAAAAGCCCTAATTAATCAGCTACGCCGCACCCATACTTGGCTTCGTGGTGGCACTGTAAATCCTGGATGGTCGCTCCACGAGCCGGTCCTTAGATCTAAAGCAAGCAAAACCACCATAACATCCAACCCATCCACATACCAGGCTTGCTTAGATCACCCATTACCATATCATATTAACCAGTTCATGTTAACCATAATCTCATCAATGCATAATTAAATTGAGTGGTATAGTTGTTTTCCCATCCCAGTTGATTATGCGAAGCAAAAGGTCAAAAGCCCTTCCCGACTCTCTACCATAAGTTCCAGGTGACAAGGGTGGTCAACAAAACTAGTAAACATCCTACCATAGGATTTCCCATCAAATTGACATAAGCATGCAATTTTGCAAACAAGACATTTATTTCAAAACAGGATCAATATGCTTCAAGGACACTTGCCTTGCTCTTGCGGTTGATTAGGCTCAAAGCCTTCAAACTCTTGGTGCTTTAGATCCTCTGCAGCACTCTCTAGCACAAATCCGTCTAATCCGCACAATAAACTTACAATACAAGAAACACAATCAAAGAGTGCACAAATATTACTCAATATGACATGGCATGCATGATTGATGCAAATGCAAGGTAGATCTTGTTAATAGATTGTTTTTAAATGATCACTATCTAGTTCTAATAGATTTTAGCAAGTTTATACAGGTTTGGATTTGATTATATCTACTTTTAGAATCAATTCAACACAATTCAACTAGGAAAGTCGAACTAGTCTGGACAAGGTCGGACTAGTCCGCACTTCGCAGAACTTGCGAACTAGGGTTTTCTAGATCGACGTGAATTTGGAGATTAGGGGTCAAATTCACGTAAGGAAAAGAGAATAGAAGGTATACCAGGTGTTTAGAACTCCAATGAATCAAGAAACTTGGAGGTAGAACTTGGATCTTGATGATCTTCGATTGGGGGATGAACTTGGAGATGAATTGGTGATGAAGAACGAAAGATTGGTGGAGATCTTGATCCTCTTTCGTTTCCTCTTCTTCTTCTTCTTGCTTGTGATCTCCTCCTCCCTCCTTGGTGGTTGCTCTCCACGAACTAGGGTTTGGGTGGGGTGGAAAAGTGTCAAATAGATGTCAAGCCAAGGGGTGGGGTTTTTTATATAGAGGTAGAGGCTAGGGTTAGATGGATTTAGAGTTTGAGAGGAGTAGAGGCCGGTTTAGAGTCCCACATGGGCTCTAAAAGAGTTAGGCACGATGTCCCTAGGCTCACATGTAACACCATCATTTTCATGCATCATGCCTTGCATGCACTCATATACATATTTAACATTAACCCACATAAAGAGGGACGAGTTTAAAATTGATTTGGAGCATTTAAAATTGATTTGGAGCAAAACCGCACTTAAAATGCAAGAAAGTGCGGACTAGTCCTATTTTACTGAGGACTAGTCCGATTTCTCTCTGACTAAAAACGGACTTGTTCGTTTTTGCTGCGGACTAGTCCGATTTTGCCTCTGGAAACTTTCGGACTTGTCCGATTTTGTGCGGACTAGTCTGATATTCCAAGAATCCTTGAAATTTGCTAAGTCCCTGGACTTTTCCGAACTAGTCCAGTGTTCCAGCGGACTTGTCCATTTTCCTCTCTGACTAAAGTCAGACTTGTCCGATTTTAGGCCAGACTTGTCCGATTTTCTTTCTGGACAACTTTGGACTAGTCCGGTCCTTTCCGGACTTGTCCGATAGTTCGTGACTCCGAGTTGATCTTTTGTTTTACGACTTGTTTCTTGGATTTCATGTTAAGTGGGCCTAGGGACATCGTGCCTAACTCTTTTAGAGCCCACGTGGGGCTCTAAACCGGCCTCTACTCATCCCAAACTCGAAATCCATCTAACTCTAGCCTCCACCTCTATATAAACAACCCCACCCCTTGGCTTGACATCTATTTGCCACTTTTCCACCCCACCCAAACCCTAGTTCGTGGAGAGCCACCATCAAGGAGGGAGGAGAAGATCCCAAGCAAGAAGAAGAAGAGGAGGAAACGAAAGAGGATTAAGATCTCCACCAAGCTTTCATTCTTCGTCACCAATTCATCTCCATGTTCATCACCAACCCTAGATCACCAAGATCCAAGTGCTACCTCCAAGTTTGTTGATTCATTCGAGTCCTAAACACCTGGTATACCTTGTATTATCTTTTCCTTACGTGAATTCAACACCTAATATCCAAATTTACATCGATCTAGAAAACCCTAATCTGTTGATCTCGCAAGGTGCGGACTTGTCCGGTCCCTAGCGGACTAGTCCGATCTTCCAGGATAAATTCGGTTGAATTGATTCTAAAGTTTGATCTAATCACATCCAAATCTGTATAAACTTGTTAAAATCTATTAGAACTAGTTATTGATCATTAAAAGCAATCTATTGACAAGTTCTACCTTGCATTTGCATCAATCATGCATGTCATGACATATTGAGTAATATTTGTGCACTCTTTGATTGTGTTTCTTGTCTTGTATGTTTATTGTGTGGATTAGATGGATTTGCACTAGAAAGTGCCGCGGAGGATCTACAACACCAAGAGTTTGAAGGCTTTGATCCTGTTGGTACCCTGGGAACTGTACACCTCTTGAGATTACAAAGATCTCAAGGGAAAGTCATCTATTTGATTTGAAGACCTTCGGAGGTCCACATGTCAGACATAACCGGACCCGCTTCTCCAACATGGTTAATCCCAGGGTCGCCACGTGTACTGTCAAACCGGAGCTACCGCCTACAAGGTGGGAAGCTCCGGGCTATGTACCAAAATGGCACCCCCGGACCTAACCCCAGATCGAGGGAAGCTCCGGAACTGACAAGTGTCTGGTAGCTCCGGAGCTACCTGTTTCCCACAATATGCTCTGGAGCTGCCACGTGTCCAACCGTCGGATCTTCAGCCTTTAACCTCCGGAAGACTCCACAACGGCTCCGGATCTTCAAAGGGGAATCAAGGGCTTCAAGACCCGATTAAGTGTCATTAATACTATATTAATGACGCACGATCGGACAACCTTAATTACCAGTAACGATGCTGTCAAAGCCCATTACCTGGTCATTAAGGGCAATTAAACCTGTTGAATGAGTATCAATATTAGTAACCGCTGGGGCCACATGTCGGGCCAGGCTAACTTGGAACGGCCAGCCCTTGTACTATAAAAGGACAGGCCGACGACACACTCTAGAGGGTCGGATACGCTACACACGTCCCATAGACGCTCGACACAAGCTCATACAGCTAATACAACACCAACACAACCGTGAAGTAGGGTATTACGATCAGGCGGCCCGAACCACGTAAATCTCTGTGTCTCCTGTGCTATTTACAATTCACCTTCTTGAATCTCCGCGCACCCACACCGAACATCAAACTCCTCTAACACTTTAGTAGTGTCGGGAGATCTGCCGGATCCAAACCACCGACAGATCCTAATCAACAGCAAGAGCAAGGCAAGTGTCCTTGAAGCATATTGATCCTGTTTTAAAATAAAAGTCTTGTTTGAAAAATTGCATGCTTGTGTCAATTTGATGGGAATCCTATGATAGGAAGTTTACTAGCTTTGTTTAACCACCCTTGTCACTTGGAATATATGGTAGAGAGTCGCGAAGGGCTTCTTACCTTTGCTTCGCTTAATCAACTGGGATGGGAAACAACTATACCACTCAACTTAATTATGCATTAATGAGATTCTGGTTAATATGAACTGTTTAAAATGATGGGTGATCTAAGCAAGCCTGGTATGTGGATGGGTTGGATGTTATGGTGGTTTTGCTTGCTTTAGATCTAAGGACCGGTTCATGCGATAATAAGCCAGGACTACAGTGCCACCACGAGGCCAAGTATGGATGCGGCGTAGCTGATTAATTAGGGCTTTGCTAGTGCTATTTGGACCATTATGGATGCTCGGTGAAGGGGTAGTCGGATTGGGTTTGTTGATGATTGGTGGGACTACCTTGGGATCCAAATGGCTCAAGAGGGGGCCCTTGGTTGAAGATGTACTTTGTGGGAGACATCGCCACCGGTGAAACCTCAGTGGGGTCTAAATAGGCTAGTAATCCCTTTGTAAAGGCTATTTTGTGATCTCTTGGCCACACACCGACGGAAGTGTGAGACGGCATAATAGAGGTTCTAGTCATCGAAAGGTGATGAAATCACGAACATGTGGGTAAAGAGGTACAAACTCTGCAGAGTGTGTCTAAACTATCATGATAGCCGTGCTCCCGGTTATGAGCACCTGGACAACTTCCATGATTAGAGGGAACTCGGAATTGGGATGGTTATGGCTTGGTAATGGTTATGGCTGGTTATGGATTTATTTCTGGTATTGAATATGGTTATTGGCAATGGTGAAATCTGGAATTATTGATGATGGTAGTGAATTCAGATTGGTATTATGATATTACTTATGATTATGATAGGTTTACTTCACATACATATAATATATTGCTTTTACAATGTTTTAATGTACTTTTTAGCACTTTGCCATTATTATTGTCGTCATTTGAATCAGCCACATGTCATACTTTCCACACTTGCTGAGTACGACATGTACTCACTCTTGCAACCCCCCCCCCCCCAACAGTTGCAGGTCAGGATTGGGAGTTTAATGGTGAGAATGCGAAGTCCTAGGCCGTGTCTACCGTCAGCTTTGCCTGTGGTGTTATTGGAGCTGCGCTATCCCTTATGCTTGGTTTGCTTAGTCACTTAATTAGTTTATTTCCGCTGCATTAGTTGAACTTGTCATAAATATTCATTAGAGGTTGTACTTGAGGATAATATGTTTGTGTAATAAAATTTGGTTAATTAATCTTGTTCTGTTGTAATTTTCTGTATACTCTTTTGTGATGCACTCGTGTATGTATATTGAACATCCTGGGCACACATATGCGTTCACTTGGTTCATTTTCGGAACCGGGTGTCACAGATTGGTATCAGAGCCACAGGTTGACCGTAGGACGCAACCTAGATAGAATGGACACTTTTGAGCACATAGGAGCACTTAGGAATCGATGTGTTTCTGCTTGGAGTTCTGTTTGCTATATATATTGCTTGCTTGTGTGCTTAATAGAGGATTTTGGGATGCTTTAGCATTGCCATGTCCACCTAGGCTAGTATAGCTAGTTGTTTAGTTTCATATCCCTTGATGCATATAGTTGGGGACGTTTTCTAATTCTTACCTATTGCATTTCTCCAGATGGTGAGGACTCGCAACCAGAGGGATGGCAATGATGTGGAGGAGAACAATGGAGTTCCTAAGAACAACATTGGGCAAGGACCTGCTCAAGGACCTATTAACATTGAGCAACTTTTGGCTATGCAAAACCAGCTCATGCAGACCATGATACAAACTATGTGACAGCTGCAGGTTGGCAATATCAACAATCAGCCCCACATGCCTCCACCGCCACCCCCGCCTCCTCATAACCGATTGGGAGAGTTTATGAGGACTAGGCCGCCAACCTTTGCTCAAGCTGCTGACCCTATGGATGCGGATGATTGGCTCAAGTCCGTGGAGAAGAAGCTAGCTATTGTCCAATGCAGTGACCGGGAGAAGGTCTTGTTTGCTTCTCATCAACTAGTTGGAGCAGCTGCGGATTGGTGGGATTCTTATTGCAATGCTCATGAGAACCGAGAGAGAACTACCTGGGCCGAATTCAAGGAAAGTTTCTGTTCCCATTATGTGCCAGAAGGTGTTATGATTTTGAAGAGGCAAGAATTTGAGAATTTAAGGCAAGGAGGATCAAGCGTGAGTGAATATCTCAGTAAGTTCACTCAACTCTCAAGATATGCGCCTGAGGATGTTAGTCGGGACAGCCGGAAACAATACTTGTTCATGAGAGGCCTCAATGATGAAATTCAAGTGCTATTGCTCAACTGTGATTATGCCAATTTTCAGAAGGTTGTGGACAAAGCAATTGTGGTTGAGAACAAGATTCGTGAGATGGAGCAAGACAATAAGAGAAAGGCGCCATATCAAGGACAGCAACAAGGAAGTAATGTGCGCCCTCGCTTTGCGCCGCCCAATCCGCCTTACTTCAACCCTTCTGCGCCTGCTCAGCGCCCTGGTTATGCAACACACCCAACTCAGTTTGTGCAACAACACCCTATCATGCAAGCACCTAGGCCTCCAATGCCTTTTGCACCTCGTGCCAACTGTCCTGGTGCCAATGCTCAAAACCAAGCTCGCCCCAATAATTCTGGTGGAGTTAAGAAGTGTTATACTTGTGGAGAAGCTGGACACTTTGCGCATCAATGTCCTAAGTCAGGCCTTGGCCAAGGAAACAATGCGTCGAGGCAAAACCCAAGACCCAATGGAGGACAACCACAAGGGAACCGTGAACAACAGAATTTTGCTTGTGGCAATGTGAACCATGTCTCTACGGAGGATGCTCAACAAGCGGATGACATGGTCATTGGTATGTTTCTCGCAAACTCGAACCCCGCGAATATGTTATTTGATTCTGTAGCGTCGCATTCATTAATTGCATCGAAATATGTTGCCAAGTATAGTTTGCCTATCTCTCATATGAAGTTTACTCTATTGGTTAAGTCTCCTGGAGGAGAGATGAGGACAAATATAGTATGTCCAAAAGTAAGCCTTAGAATAAGGGGGGTAGACTTCTCCGCCAACCTCATTGTTTTGGATTCTCAAGGATTGGACATTATACTTGGTATGTACTGGTTGAGGAAGCACAATGGAGTTATTGAGTGTGCCACGAAGACGGTGAAGTTTACCAATGAGGAAGGGATTACCGTAGAATTTGAAGCATCTCAACCCACACCGAAGCAATTGGAGTTGAATCATATGGACTGTGCCGCAATTGAGGAGATTCCGGTGGTGTGTGAATTTTTGGAAGTTTTTCTGGACGAGTTGCTAGGTATGCCACCTGATCGAGACATTGAGTTTGTTATTGATTTAATAACTGGAACATCACCTATAGGTAAGAGGCCGTATAGGATGCCTCCTTTGGAATTAGCGGAGCTCAAGAAACAAATTCAAGAGCAACTAGAGAAAGGTTCTATTCGCCCTAGTTCTTCACCTTGGGGAGCGCCTGTGCTGTTTGTGGACAAGAAGGATGGATCCCAAAGGATGTGTGTGGATCACCGAGCTCTCAACGAGGTAACAATCAAGAACAAGTACACCATGCCACGCATAGAAGATTTGTTTGATCAGATGAAGGGTGCTTGTGTCTTCTCTAAGATTGATTTGAGGTCGGGATATTTTCAAATGAAAATTAGACCATCGGACATACCCAAGACAGCTTTTAATACACGGTATGGATCTTATGAGTACACCGTGATGTCTTTTGGATTGGCAAATATGCCTGCCTACTTTATGTACCTCATGAATAAGGTCTTCATGGAGTACTTGGATAAGTTCGTTGTGGTGTTTATTGATGATATTATGATCTACTCGAAGGATGAGAAGGAACATGAGGAACAATTGAGGCTTACGTTGCAAAAATTGAGGGAGCATCGATTGTATGACAAGTTCAACAAGTCTCAGTTTTGATTGAAAGAAGTGCCATTTTTGGGACATATCATCTCAAGAGGAGGAGTATAGGTTGACCCCAGAAAAGTGAGAGACTTGTTGAAGTGGGAACCACCGCAAACTATTAAGGAAAGAAGAAGTTTTCTTCAGATGGCTGGATATTACCGTCGGTTCTGTAGGATCGAATAGCACGTGAAAAGCTACAACAGGGGGGATGAATGGTAGATTTAAAAATCTTACGCAGCGGAAACAATTAAACCCCAACCCCTTCGGCAGAAAAACGATTTGTTAAAGAAATCGTGTGTGAGACTAATCTAAAGATGTTTCACCGTGACAAAGTGATAGATATCAGAGAGAATTAAGTCACGAAGACAAAAAAACAAGAATCACTCAAATCTGTCGAGAAAAACTCAAGTTATGAGCGAAAGATCAAACAAAGGTCAATCTGCCCTACCCGAGAAAAAAAAACAGTTCTGGAACGCTGCAAAGAAACTCATGTACTTCATAGACCTAAAATCCAATGACCGTGAAATTTTGACAGATGATAGATAATGAAGCTGTGAAGACAAACAAAAAAGAATCACGTCAATTGGATCTGTAAAACTCGAGTTATGATAAAACCACCGACGAAAGATAGTGCAGTCCAGAAACTCGACGTGTAAAACTTGTCTGGAACAAGTCTGACAAACAAGGCACAAAAGTTCCTTCAAACTACGAATTTTATTCAATAAAACACAAGAGGAACAGCCCCAAAGTCGTGCTCCACGAGCTCTGGGCTCCCTTGCTTATATAACCAGCTCGAAAGCAACCTCAACTCAGATCAGGAACCTAATCCTCCTCTGTTCACGAATCGTAACTTTCCATAACTGCTTAGGATACGCATATAGAAGCAATCTTAAGACTTCCAAACACCTTAAGAATGTATCCCACATTCCTAAACAACTCAAATTCGTGACCCACACGAAATCCTATCATAACCAACTCAAATCTTTCCATATCTGAGTCAAACCCGACTCAGCCGCAGCCTGAGTCCATAACCTAGTCGATTGGACCTTTCCGACCAACTCTTTACGTCCACATCTCTTCATCACATCTCGGAACCATGTAGCCATGTCCATGCACTCCTTGCACACGTGCAAACATCTTCCAATGACGTCCACGATACCTTCACATGCATTGTTCTTGATTCAATCATGCTGCGCAACCTCCTGATCAGCTCAACCACAATTCCTCCTGAATTTGGTTGTTGAACCTCATCTTGTCCCTAAGACTAGTTCAATGGATCCCATCACCAGCCATGTCTTGAACTCAAGCAACACCTGCACGTGAATAAACAACCAATCCATATGAGCCCAAGTCCTCGACTTGACTCAAGTTAGTTTCGAACACAACACCTTACGTGAGAACCTCATATAAGCATGTTGCAAAACCACAGTAACACAATATCATCCATGTCAACCAAAAATGCACCAAAGACTTAGCAAATGAATACTAAGAAATCTTTCCAGAGATGTAAAGTAAGTACGAAACATTGCAAATGAAAAACAGAAGCATTGCGGTCAAGTTCCGGACATTGCCAGAGCAACCCGGACCTTGAGCCGGAGCTAACAAAAATATGTCGGAGCTAAAGACAAAAACATGTCGGAGCTATTAAAGACATGTCGGAGCTAGAGTCAGACCTTGATAAAAAGGTGTTTTGGTGATATTCAAAACTTTTATCATCAAGGCCGAGCGTATTCACTACAAGCCAATGTATTCAGCACACATAGGTCTCACTATCTTCCCCTTGATGAATGCATTGGCAACACCATTTAAAATCCGAACATTGGCTTATTCACATAAAAGTTTTGAAAGCAATTTCTCCCCCTTTGTAAATCAAAAGTAAAATGAGAAGAAAATCTTATCCAAAAATTATCCCATATTATCTCCCCCCCTTTATTATCTCTCCTTATGCACATATTCTCTTTCTCTTCATGCTTATCTCTCCCCCTTTGACAATGTATTCAGCAAGTCATGAGCATATAAACAAATTATCTCTCCCTATTTAGTTGTTATGAGCATATTATAACATATACATATAAACAAAGCTCATCCAAGTCATACTATCAAGTACCTTACATTATCACATCAATGAAATACATAAAGTAGTGTAAGCCATGCTAGAGATCAAGTGTAATTTTCAATTTAAGTAAGTCATGATCTCACAAACTTAACTATTTCAAAACCTGAAATCATGACACTAGTTGCTGCATTTTATTATTTCTCAAAGCATAAATTCAGATCATATGATATTTGCAAGAGATTATATGCGCATCTGCCTTATTCTAACCAACCAAGCCAAGCCTATGTCATTTGACAATCAGAAGCTTAAGGACATGGTTTTAGTCATACACAACTTCTTCCAAGTTCATATCTAAGTACAATGATAAGCCATCTCAAAAGAAGAAGTGCGATGCATGCATATTGTTGGTACCCTAGAAACCGTACACCCCTTGAGGTTATAAAGATCTCAAAGGAAAATCATCTACTTGGTTTGAAGACCCTCGAAGGCCCACATGTCAGACATAACCGGACCCACTTCTCCAACATGGTTAATCCCTATGTCGCCACGTGTACTGCCTAACCGGAGCTACCGCCCACAAGGGGGATGCTCCGGACCATGTACCGAAATGGCACCTCCGGACATAACCCCAGACCAAGAGAAGCTCCAGGCCTGACACGTGTCAGGTAGCCCCGGAGCTACCTCTTTCCATAGTATGCTCCGGAGCTGCCACGTGTCCAACCGTCGGATCTTCAACCTCTAACTTCCGGAAGACCCCATAACGGCTCCAGATCTTCAAAGGGGAATCAAGGACTTCAAGACCCGATTAAGTGTCATTAATACCATATTAATGACACTTAAACAGACGATCTTAACACCAATAATGGTGCTGTCAAAGCCCGTTACAGGGTCATTAAGAGTGATTAAATGTATTAAATAAGTGTCAATACTAGTAACCGTCAGGGCCACAAGTCAGGCCAGGCTAACTTGTAACGGCCTGCCCTTGTACTATAAAAGGACAGGTCGACGACAGTTGGAGAGGGACACACGCCATTGACGCTAAACACAGGCTCATACAGCTAATACAACAGCAACACACCCGTGGAGTAGGGTATTACGCTCAGGCGGCCCGAACCACGTAAACTCTTGTGTCTCCTGTGTCAATTCCTACTCACCTTCTTGAATCTCGGCGCGCCCATACCGAACTTCAAACTCCCCTATCACTTTAGCCGTGTAGGGAGATCTGCTGGTTCCAAATCACCGACAGCTGGCGCGCCAGGTAGGGGCGCCTGAGATTTCGAGAATGGTGAACTCAGCTGCTGGATCATCCAATGATCAACCTGCTATTCAGGCTGTTGGAGGCAACCCCTCCAATAGGCAGCCACCAGCAGGAGCCTCAGCACCAGCAGGAGTCACACTCCCACCACCACCGTCTCCTCCAGCAAATCGTGCTGGGCAGCGTGATGGTGCACCGACGTCAATCACTGCGTCGGCAAATCATGACAACCCGAAACACGCGCTTCATGCAGCGCGCGCTCTTCTCCAACGTACACCACCTCCGGATGCATCCCGTGATGCACTGGAGCAGTGGAGGGCCAATGTGGAGCATTTGGTTGCAGCAGCAGCCAAACGCCTCAGCAACCAGGGTCCTCCTCCTTCAGGAAGAGCCCCGTTGCAGCGGCGGACTTTGTCTAGAAGACTTGGTCCGCACGTTTCCAATAGCAGGAGACGTGCTGCATCACAACAAGTGACGTCATCGCCCTCCGGGACACGACGCACTCACACGGTATCCAGGCTTTCGACTCACGACCTCCGGGCGGAGCTTGATCGCCGTTACCGCCAGCAGGACGGCCGAGTCCATATTGAGCGTGCCCGTGAAAGACGGGAAGCTCAGGACCTTTCTACGCCTGAGGGAGTAGGAGGAGGCTGTTCAGCCTTGGCCATGCATCTGTGCATGGTTAGATGGCCACAGAAGTTTCGGCCTCACCTGCCAGAAAAATTCAACGGGACTGTTAATCCCGCCGAATTTCTTCAAATCTACTCCACTGCAATCTTAGCAGCCGGAGGAAACGAGGCCGTGATGGCCAGTTACTTTCCAGTGGCCTTAACTGGGACTGCTAGGTCCTGGATTATGAGCCTTCCACCCAACTCTATCAACAGTTGGGAGGAGTTGTGCCATCAGTTCACTGCCAACTTCGGGAGTTCACACACCCGGCCAGGCACTGAACTGGACCTTTTTGCGGTCGTGCAAAAAGGGGGAGAATCCTTGCGGTCATTCATCCAAAGGTTCTCTCAGGTACGAAACACTATCCCTTCTATCTCTAGCGCCTCTGTCATTGTGGCATTCAGACAGGGTGTACGGGACAAGAAGATGTTGGAGAAACTGGCGATCAAGGAGATCACCAGTGTCACAGAACTCTTCAGCTTGGCTGACAAATGTGCCCGAGCTGCGGAGGGCCGTGAGATGCACTCCAAACCAACCTCGGAGGGTCACAAGAAATCCTCCAAAGAAGAAGCCGCTACCTCCGGGTGTGGCAAGAAGAAAAAGAAGACCAACGGCAAGAAGAAGCCGTCGGTCGGCACATCCAACATTGCAGCTGCTGCAGCTCCGGGTGGCCGGGGGCCATGCCCCAAGAAGCAACCTCGACCGTCTTCTAAAGACGGTGGCAAACCCAAAGTGTGGTGTCCCATTCACAAAATGGGCAACCACAGTTTGGAAGACTGCCGGGAGGTCCAAAACATTGTCGAGCGCTACAACAAGCGCCAGGAGGAATCTCCTTTCCGATAGAGGGAAGGAAAGCAAAAAGTCGACGAAGCTCCGGCAGAAGAGGAGTTGGGGTTCCAGGATCCCAAAAAGGTCCTGAAGGCCGTATACACCTCCATCGACGATGATTCTGACATCTCTGACAACGAGCGTCGGAAGACCATGAACACCATTTTTGGTGGATCATGGGATATCACCGCTCGTCGCGTCATCAAGACTATGCGTCGGGATATGGCCACTGTAGCTCATACAGTCAGGCCGGAACCTCACCGAAAGTGGATGGACACAGCCATCACTTTTGATGCTTTGGATTGTCCCCGGAGCATGGTTGGAGCAGGACAGTTACCCTTGATGGTATCTCCTACCATCAACAACATCCAGCTCCACCACATCATGGTAGACAGAGGTTCGGGGCTTAACCTCATCAGCTTCGAAGCTTTCACTAAGCTTCAGCTCCGACCTTCGGATCTCCACCCCTCTCGACCTTTCTCCGGAGTAGGTCCGGGGGCCATCACCCCACTCGGAGCTATTACTCTCCCTGTTACCTTCAGGACACGGGAGAAGTACCGCACCGAGAAGTTGGTCTTCGACGTCTCTCAGATCAACTTACCCTTCAATGCCATCTTGGGTAGACCTGCCCTGTATAAATTCATGGCAGCTGCTCATTATGCTTATCTGGTGTTGAAGATGCCAACGCCAGTAGGCGTTCTCCGGATCCGCGGAGATCGCACTGCCGGAGTAACTGCACTGGAAGAGCTCCATGCGCTCACCACGGCGCAAGAGGAGGACTCCAGGCAGGAGCAAGATCCAAAACCCCCGAGCATTTGCCAACAAGGATCGACTTCTGCACCTCGAGTGCAGGCAAGCAGCGACACTGACATTCCCGTCAAAGTCGTCCAAATTGGTTCCGATGCCGCTCAAACCACCCGTATATCGGGAGGATTGAACGACAAATAGGAACTCGCGCTCATCACATTCCTCCGGGCTAACGTCGATGTGTTTGCTTGGCAACCGTCACAAATGCCTGGGATCCCCAGGGAAGTGATTGAGCACAATCTGAAGATCTACCCCGATGCCCGACCTGTGCATCAGAAGCCTCGGAAGCAATCTGTAGAGCGACAGAACTTCATCTGACAAGAAGTGAAGAAGTTACTCGAAGCCGGATTCATCCGAGAAGTCTTCCATCCAAAATGGCTGGCAAACCCAGTCGTTGTGCCCAAGACCGGCGGGAAGCTTCGGATGTGTATCGACTACACCACACTAAATAAGGCATGTCCAAAAGATCCATTCCCACTACCTGGAATAGATCAGATAGTGGATTCCACCTCCGGGTGTGAATTACTGTGTTTCCTAGATGCATATTCCGGATATCACCAAATCAGGATGTCTAGGGAAGATGAAGAACATACTTCATTCATCACAGTAGATGGATTGTATTGTTACACAGCCATGCCTTTTGGTCTCAAGAATGCAGCTTCAACTTTTGTACGAGCTATGTACAAAACTTTTGAAGAACTTATTATAGACATAGTGGAAGTGTACGTCGATGACATCGTGGTCAAGGTTAGGAACAAGGAGTCACTCCTTGACACTTTGCAGGTTGTCTTCGACAAGCTGCGGGCCACCCGCACAAAGCTAAACCCAGACAAGTGTGTCTTCGGGGTTAGCTCTGGAAAAATTCTTGGTTTCCTGGTAAGTCACCGGGGCATAGAAGCTAATTCGGTGAAGATTAAGGCCATTGAAGACATGCGACCACCAACCCGCATCAAAGATGTCCAAAAATTAACTGGATGTCTAGCAGCCCTCAGCCGGTTCATCTCAAGACTGGAGGAACGGGCACTCCCCTTCTTCAAGTTATTGAGGAAGTCCGGACCATTCCAATGGTCCGAAGAAGCAGAAAAGGCATTCCAGGAGCTGAAACAGTTCCTCACCACCCTACCGATTCTGGTAGCTCCGAACCCTGGTGAGCCTTTATTGCTTTATATCTCAGCTACTGACGAAGTCGTCAGTATGGTTCTGGTTGCGGAGAGACCAGAACTACCCCACACTCAGGAATCCAGACCCCTTCGGGAGGGTCCGGAGGTTCCTGAAAGCGAGTCTGGGTCCCAGCTCCCAATTTCGAATCCACAAGAAGTCGCTTCAGGAGACCTAGACCCCTTCGGGAGGGTCCAGGTCATTTCTGAGGAAGCTCCGGGTTCCTCCAGCCAGAACCCGGAGGTCCCTGAAGAAAATCCAGACTCCTCCGAGAGGATCCGGGTCAGTGAAGAGGAAGCTCTGGACCCTTCCGGGAGGGTCCGGACCATTCAGCGCCCAGTGTACTCCATTAGTACATGATGCCAAGACTCGATACCTAGAGGTGCATAAGCTGCTCTATGCAGTTCTTATTGCCTCCAGGAAGCTTCGCCATTACTTCCAAGCTCACAAAGTCTCAGTGGTGACTTCTTACCCACTTCGAGCAATTTTGCATAATCCCAATTCAACTGGGAATATTGCAAAATGGGCAGCGAATTGGCTGAATTTGATCTTGAATTTATTTCAAGGCAAGCAGTCAAGAGTCAAGCATTGGCAGATTTTGTAGCAGAGTGGACTCCCTCTCCATCAAACCCTGGGGGCTCCAGTGAGCAGAAGACGGAGCATCAAGCTCCAACCTTCACCGAGCCTCACTGGACCCTCTACTTCGATGGCTCCATGCAGAAGCAGGGGGCCGGAGCTGTAATCCTTCTCCTTGCACCGACTGGGGAGAAGGTGAAATACATGGTACACCTTGACTTCAAGGCAACTAACAACATGGCAGAGTATGAAGCACTCATCTACGAACTAAAGATGGCATTGTCATATGGTGTCAAGCAATTGCTAGTCAAGGGAGATTCACAGCTCATCGTTAAGCAGGTGAAGGGTGAATGCTCCTGCAATAATCTCCAGCTAGCTGCTTACCTCCTTGAAGTCCAGAGGCTTCAGAAGGACTTTGAAGTCCTAGATCTCCACCATGTTCAGCGTGCTCACAACGCTGAAGCCGACGAATTCTCGATGAAAGCATCAACCGGAGCTTCGGCTCCTGACGGAACATTTGTCCGGAGATTGTCGAAACCCACAGCTCAGCCTGCCGAACTGTGCGAAGGGGGCGAGATCAGTATCCCGAAGCTGACGGTCCCGATGGCCCTGTTACCATGGCAGCCATCAAGGGTCGTAGGTGCTGCCGGAAGCTCCGAGCAACCCAGCACGCAAGACTCAAATGCTCAAGTTAGTTCCGATGCCTAGATCTCGGAGATCCGGAACTACTTGAAAGACAACATCCTTCCTGATGATGATGTATTCACTGACCGGGTAGTCAGATTGGCTAAAAGATACACGTTGGTAGAAGGGGATCTCTACCGGCGCGGTGCCAACTACATCCTAATGCGGTGCATCACAAGGGAAGAAGGTTGCGAGCTCCTCGCAGAAATCCATGGAGGCGAGTGTGGGAACCACACGTCTTCCCGCACGCTGGTTGGTAAAGCCTTTCGGCATGGCTTCTACTGGCCTACAGCACTCCAGGATGCAACTGAGCTGGTGAAAAAATGCAAAGCATGTCAATTTCATGCAAAGCAAATTCACACTCCGGCTCAGCCCTTACAAATGATACCTCCTACATGGCCTTTCGCTGTGTGGGGGATGGACATCTTGGGACCTTTCCCAAGAGCCGTTGGAGGTTACAAGTTCCTGTACGTCGCCATTGACAAGTTCACCAAGTGGCCAGAAGCAACTCCAGTTGTGACGATCAACAAGCAATCTGCTATCAACTTTCTGCAGTCCATTGTATGCAGATTTGGAGTCCCAAACAAAATCATCACTGATAATGGGACCCAATTCACAAGCTCTGCATTCCAAGGATATTGCGAAGACCTCGGCATACAAGTTTGCTACGCCTCCGTAGCTCATCCAGCCAGCAATGGCCAAGCCGAGAGAGCAAATGCTGAAATCCTTAAAGGACTTAAAATGCGCACTTATGAGCGCTTGAAAAAACATGGAGCCAACTGGATCGAAGAGCTTCCGCCCACTCTATGGGCCAACAGGACATCTCCAAAATGGTCAACCGGAGAGACGCCCTTCTTTCTGGTATACGGAGCTGAAGCAATCCTTCCTCCGGAAATAACCTTGGGTTCACTCCGGGTCCGGACCTTCGACGAAGCCGCGCAGGACCAGCTCTGGCGTGAAGACCTAGACCTCCTTGAGGAGGGAAGGTGCCAAGCAGCTGTTCGGAATGCCCGATATCGTCAAGCTCTACGGCGTTATCACCAGCGGCATGTACACAACCGACAGCTCGAGGAAGGCGATCTGGTGCTACGGAGAATACAATCCAGAGAAGGGTTAATCAAACTCTCCCCCGGCTGGGAGGGACCCTTCCGAGTGATTAAAGTATCCCGTCCCGGAAGCGTTCGCTTGGCTACCGAGGATGGGACACCTCTCCCAAATCCTTGGAACATCGAGCACCTCCGTAAGTTCTACACTTAATATCACGGAGGTGAGTCTTGAGTAACTTGAGATGTATGTTATAGAGTCATTGTACAAAGTCGGGTAGTTCCTCCGGGAGAGCAGCCGAACCTTTCCCGAAAGGTCCGCAAAGCTCATGCAACGCTTGTCACAGTCTCAGGACTAAAAGTGTCGCTAACTACCCTGGGTCAAACGAGAAATGAAACACCCTTAGCCTGGTTCTGTACCCTAAGAGTGTACTTGTTTCCCCTGTACCTCGGACCTATAATGAAAGACATTTTCATGTGAAATAGACTCCACACGCATTTATTTTGTACAGGCTCAACATTTTTATTTTTCTCTTTCTTGTCTATAACGAAGACGTGCAATTCTTAAGAAATTTTAGTTCGACCGGTTTATATACGATTTGAGTTGTATTTTCAATTCTTTTGGATTCAAATATTGTTCATGGCCAACTCGCCTGAAAGCTGCCAAGCCAATCTAGGGCTGGAGTGTGCTATCGACTTAGCCTGTTCAACCACCCTAAGTACGCCACTCTACCTACACCCCGGCAGGCCGAAGTAAGGCGGGTCCGTGTACAGTTGGATTCAAAAGAAAAGACAACTCTTTCGGTTGTATTTAGAATCGTGTTTGACTTAAAATCTTCTTGAGAGTCATAAGCCGCGACGAAGTTATAGACAAGAAACAAATTTTACTATTTTTCTTGGCTTAAGTGTGCAGGAAAAATAAAATCTACGTTGATGGAGAAAAGTCGGAGCTAACTAAGCTCCGACTCCCCTAAGGGGGCCAGCCGTCGCTGCCGAATAAAAGATGGTGAGTAGACCCCTTAAACCGGGTCTGCTGCCAACAAACTGAGTGTTGGCAAAGGTCACTGCCGGAGCTACTAAGCTCCGACACCCCGGAGGGTTAACTATCGATGCTCTACGCGTTGATGGAGACTATTGCCGGAGCTACTAAGCTCCAGCGATAGACAATGCCAGAGCTTCTAAGCTCCGACAACCTCAGGGGGTCTTCACAATCGAAGACTTCGAACCTAAATTCTACAAGTTCGGAGCAAAAGAGTCTTCAACAATGCACAATATCCTCTTGGTACGTGTTCACAATCAAATTGTGTACATCTACCAGGGGGCCAAGTGAAGATAAGAGTGTTGAAGACAAAAATTGAAATTCACAAAATTTTTGGGGATTTCATTTATCTGGAGACAAGGGATTACATCTGGAGACAAGGGATTAGAAAATTGAGGAAGAAGAAGAGAAAATACAAGTGAGAACTATAGAGATGGTCCTAGACCCTATGGAAGAATTGGGCGACCTTTTGGGCAACCTCCGATACGCTGGCTCGGGTAGCTTCGCCTTCTCCTTCGACGGGACCTTCAAGCACCGGGTCCAGAGGAAATTGGGAGTTCCGGCTGGTGTAGCACGTTAGCACATACTCTGCGACGTTCTTCGCCAGGGATTGCCCCTCAACCTCCAGTTGGTCCGCGATGACATCGCCCACCTTGGAGAGCTTGCTACCTGCTACGCTCAACGCCTGCAGCGCTAGGTCAGGCTCCGGCTCCGGATCATCCGGGCGCACGGGGCTGAAACCCATTGGCGTCAGTGCATCATTGGCCTTGCTCAAGAACTCCCAAATCTGTAGGGAGTCCTCAGCCCTCAAGCCCTTCATCTCTTCCAGGGATCTTCTGGCCGCCACCAGTTCAGAATTCTCACAGGCAAGGCGCTCAACTTCTTTAGCGTTTTGCTGAATCTTTTCAGCAACCCGCCTTTCGAGTTTTCCGAGCTCCTCCTCCCGGAGGTGGATCTTGTTCCAGAGGTCAACCAGGTCCTTCTCTCTACCCCTCACTTTCTTCTCCCTGGAAGTAAGGGCACACTCTTGTTCGTAGAGTTCCTACCCTCGCACCCAGGTCTTCTCCTCTTCCTCTTGGCAGCGCTCTTCCAATTTCTTGGTGCGCTCCTCGAGACCCTTGACAGCCAGAGCCACCTTCTCGGTGAGCTCCTCCTCCCTCCTCAGGACGTCATCCCGCAGCTCTAGGAGTTTCTGCTCTTCATCCTCGAGCCGTTTCTCCCTCTCTTCAAGTGCCTCTCGGCGCTTGATGAGTGCGGTGTTAATGGCCTCAAGCTATTCGTGGCGTGCATCGGCCGCATTATTGGCAGCTTTGGCCTGATCATAGATCTAGTGGGATTGAGCGTCGAGGGCACGAGTCATACTCTCCCTGTCATCCAGTAACTTGCCCCAGTACTCCAGGCGGATCTTCTCCAGCTTAATCCATTCCTTGTCACCCGCTAGCCTCGACTGCGCCAACTTGATCTCGAAGTAGAGCCGACGCCACCGCCTAAGGGTTTGGCGCTCCTCTTCAAGAGCCTTGCTGTCGTGGAAGAAGGCCAGTTGGACTTGATGCAGACTGGAACATGCGTTGTTAATGGACAGCGACAACGGGATTGGTTCTGGACCTGCTGGGGTCTCCTCCGCTGGTTCCAGCGGGTCTTCAGATACAAAAATTGGGTCCCACTCTACAAGAGTGGTCCCCTGGGTCTCCGTGGCACTAGGGCCGTCCTCCGGGATGACCTCAGTTGCCATCGAGGAAGGCCCCGCCGCCAAAACTTCGTTCACCCACTCAGGCTAGGGGCCAGCGACTTCGCTGGGGCACTCCGGCTCAGCCGCAGGTACCTCCGACGTCGTCGCTTCCAGAGCAGGAGCCGCTACTGGCTCCTGTCTGGGCACCTCTTCCGATGAGGGCTCAAGCTCCGTCACCTCTTCAACAACCGCTCAGAAGCCGGAAGATCTTCAACATCATCCGGCCCTGTGGCCGGAGCTCCAACAATGACCGGCTTAGTGGCCGGTGCCTCGGAGGTAGCCGGCCCAACTGCCGAAACTACCTCAGTTTCCGGCGCGCACGCCGGAGCTTCAATCACCTCCGGCTCAACAGCCGGGGCTTCAACAATTTCCGGCTCAGAGGCCGGGATTACTGCTTCCTCCGGCTCAACAGTCGGAGCTTCCATCATCGCAGCACCAGAACCCGGGGCTTCAACCTCCGGGACATGTGCCGCTGGCGCATCTTCACTCCCATGGTCCGGCACTACCACGGGAACTTCTGGGGACGAGTCGAGGTCCATGACCACGACAGCCGACACCGGAGCTGTCGCAGCTTCAGCCACCACTTTGGGCGGCACCGAGACAGGAGCAGAAGCTCCCGCTCTCACGGCTTCAGCCACTGTGGCCGAGGGTGGAGCTTCACTCCCCTTCTTGGAGACGCTGCAGATGATGAACGAAGAAAATTAAAATAGTTGCCTAAATTAAAACAACTATCCAAGGTAGAAATCAAAAATTTCCTTGGGAGACTTCCGCACCAGCTTGCGCGGAACCTTTTTCCCGGGCGTTCTGGGCTAGCCATAGCCGGCGTGGAAGCTCCGAAAGGCCCCCCAGAACTCGTCGCGGCCACGGGTGTTTCCCGGGTCGAGGCTCCCCTCGATCGGGAAGAACCCCCGGACTTGGAGGCCTCCACCGGCGCAGGAGCTAGAGTTGCATGCCCAGAGCTAACACCCTGGGAGGACCCTACTTCGGGGACAGCCGCGCTCCGAGAGGACCCCACCGCGGGAACAGTCGCGTTCCGGGATGACCCTACTACGGGAACATTCGCTGCAGCTGCTGAGGACCTTCACCTCTGAGGAGAAGGAGCCGACGCAGAAGTAGCGGGCCCGACGGACCTTCCGTCGGTATGCTGCAACTTCCTCTTCCGGCTCACTGGTTCATCCGCCAGCTCCTTGCCCTTGCCGACGACTTCTCCCCTCGGCTTAGGAGCAGAGCCGGAGCCATCCTTGGGTACTCCGGGGATCGCTACCCCAGAGGTTGGTCTTCTCTCGACGACACCAAGGTCGTCAAGCATGGGCATCTTCCGCCGGAGCTCCCTGCTGAACTCCACTTCTACATTCAGAGGAAGAAAAGAAGACGGCGGAGTCAAGTCATCACTGTCGACGTCGATGCCGTGCTGGAACTTCTTGAGGTGGAACTCCAAGGTTTTCCCCACCATGTTGGACTTCAACCCGGTCGTCGTCCATCACGCTGTTGAGGGCCCAAGCGAGTTTCTCCCTCCTCTTCAGCGGCGCCCACCTGTTGACCAAGAAATTGCAAAATACCGCCTGAGGAGTCAATCCTCCCTCCACGCATTGGCGGATCCTGGTCAAAGTAGGGTTGAAAGCTTCCGCCAGCATCGGAGCTTCACTCCAGATCGTTGTGTCGACACTGGGAAGACCATCGGGCAGCTCCAACCTCTCGTGCTCCTCCACCCTGATGACTATCCAATCTTTCCTCCAGTCATCCCACTTCCCAAAGGGAAATGACCGGAGGTACTTGAATGGGCACTTCTTGCGCTTCACGAAGTAGTAGAAGCCAAGGTACTCATTGCTCCGGCCAGTGGTGTGGATGGTGAAGAACGTCCGGAAGAGTTCAATGCAGGGGGGATGCCCACCCACATCTCACAGAAGTGGACGAAGATAGACACGAGGAGAATGGAGTGAGGGCCAAGGTGATACAACTGCAGACCATAGAAGTCTAGCAGCATCAAGAAAAAGGAAGAAAAAGGTGGGATCAATCCCACCATGGCGTACGAGGAGAGGTACACCATTTCGCCGGAGTGCTCCTTCTCGAACGGGAGCTCTCCACCGGCGCGGACCGAACGGTTGAAGAAGTCCGAGGACCACCCCATGAGGGCTCGGACCTTCTTCAAATCGCCATCGGTCTTCAAGCGACTCTCGCGGAGACCCAACTCCATCGCGGCACAGCTAGGCAAGAGAAGAAAAGCGAAGCACAAGTTGGGAGTTTGATCGCAAGAACAGATGAGAGGCGTAAAGAACTCCCGACGGTGCGCACTTTCCTTCTTAAGTAAGCCCTCGCAATGCTTGGATGGAAACCGCAAGGAAGTCGAAGGTACCACCCAAAAATTCCACCCAGCCGATGACAAACGGGCCCCGGACCACCCCGACGATCAAGTCGAGGTTCTTACCCAGGTGAACGGTTGTCATCAAGAGGCGGGAAGCCCAAAGGCGGCAGCCTGACAAGGCGCGTGGAACCGATATGGTTTTCGCATCGGGAACCGACGACCTTCAATTGCGTGAGATCCGCACGCCAAAGATCTCATCTGCCGCACGCGGGATACGGCACGCGGCGAGGATTTAGTTCCAAGTCCTTGCCAACGGCACCCTCAAAGACCCTTGAAGACTCAGTTCAAAGGTCGCAAGGATGGACCCACCTCCGGCGGAATGACTTCCCCAGAGGTAGGTCCAGGGGGCCACTGTCGGTACCCTAGAAACCGTACACCCCTTGAGGTTATAAAGATCTCAAAGGAAAATCATCTACTTGGTTTGAAGACACTCGAAGGCCCACATGTCAGACATAACCAGACCCGCTTCTCCAACATGGTTAATCCCTATGTCGCCATGTGTACTGCCTAACCGGAGCTACCGCCCACAAGGGGGAAGCTCCAAACCATGTACCAAAATGGCACCTCCGGACTTAACCCCAGACCGAGAGAAGCTCCGGGCCTGACACGTGTCAGGTAGCCCCGGAGCTACCTGTTTCCACAGTATGCTCCGGAGCTGCCACGTGTCCAACCGTCGGATCTTCAAACTCTAACCTCCGGAAGACCCCATAACGGCTCCGGATCTTCAAAGGGGAATCAAGGACTTCAAGACCCGATTAAGTGTCATTAATACCATATTAATGACACTTAAACAGACGATCTTAACACCAATAACGGTGCTGTCAAAGCCCGTTACAAGGTCATTAAGAGTGATTAAATGTATTAAATAAGTGTCAATACTAGTAACCGCCAGGGCCACATGTCGGGCCAGGCTAACTTGTAACGGCCTGACCTTGTACTATAAAAGGACAGGCCGACGACAGTTGGAGAGGGACACACACCATTGATGCTAAACACAAGCTCATACAGCTAATACAACAGCAACACACCCGTGGAGTACGGTATTATGCTCAGGCGGCCCGAACCACGTAAACTCTTGTGTCTCCTGTGTCAATTCCTACTCACCTTCTTGAATCTTCGCGCGCCCATACCGAACTTCAAACTCCCCTATCACTTTAGCCGTGTAGGGAGATCAGCCGGTTCCAAATCACCGACACATATTCTCTTGATCTTTTCTCAATTTATATCTGTTCATAAAAACTCAACATGTGAGTTGATTACTTGATTGATTCTTATTGATTAAAAGCACTTGTGAACATGTAACAAATTCAAAACAGCAAGAAAGTTCGACCGTGACCAGTTTTAGTGTAAGTAATTATTCCAATTACTTGACATGGCAAAAACTACAAAATGTATAACACGAGTAATGTAGTAAGAACTTTCAGCATGTAAAAGGAATCACAAAGTTATATATGTATGAAACACTATGCTCATATTATTTTAATTTCAGATTCACACATAGACTTCCCATGTTTCAAACCCCCCCCCCCTCAATTTAAGCCATGAGGATGCATAACCCCTATTTCACTATGAATGTAACAAAAACGAGTGAAATCTAAAGGTTTTGTTAAAATGTCAGCCAATTGTTGTTCGATATCTACATGGTGAAGCACAATGTTTCCTTTTTCAACATTATCTCGGAGAAAGTGATACCTAATGTCAATGTGCTTAGTTCTAGAATGTTGCACGGAGTTTTTAGCAATGCAAATGGCACTAGTGTTATCACATAGCAGTGGAACACTATCTAGATCAACCCCATAGTCGATAAGTGTTTGAACAATCCAAAGAATTTGTGAGCAAGCACTAGCAGCAGCTACATATTCAGATTCGGCTGTGGATTGTGCAACTGAATTTTGTTTTCTAGAGGACCAAGCAACAAGTGAATTACCAAGAAAATGACAAGCACCGGAAGTACTTTTCCTATCAATCCTACAACCTCCAAAATCAGCATCGGAAAAAGCTTTCAAAGTAACGATTGAGGAAGAAGGAAGAAAAATGCCAAATTCTTGAGTTCCATGTAAGTACCTGAGAATCCTTTTGATGGCTTGACGATGTGAAGCACGTGGGGAAGCTTGAAACCGTGCACAAAGACATACGCTGAATTGTATGTCTGGTCTTGATGCCGTGAGGTACAAAAGTGATCCGATCATGCTTATATATTCTTTTTGATCCACGGGTTCACCATCTTCATCAAGTCCAAGTGTTGTTGCTGTTCCCATTGGTGTCTGAAGAGGCTTGCTTTTGTCCTTGTTGAAGCGCCTTAGGAGATCTTTTGTATACTTCGTTTGATGCACAAAGGTACCCTCCTTTGTTTGCTTGATTTGCAGCCCCAAAAAGTAAGTGAGTTCACCCATCATACTCATTTCAAATTCAGAACTCATCATTGCTGAAAACTTGGACACATGATCATGAGAAGCACAACCAAATATAATATCATCCACATACACTTGAACGAATAGTGAGTCATTGCCATGCTTAAGCACAAAAAGAATTTTATCAACCTTGCCCATGGTAAACCCTTTTTCAAGTAAGAATGTTTTTAACCTATCATACCATGCTCTAGGGGCTTGTTTGAGACCGTACAAGGCTTTGGACAGTTTGTAAACATGATTAGGAAAATCTGGATTTTCAAAACCTGGTGGTTGCTTGACATAAACCTCCTCATCTATGTAGCCATTTAGAAAAGCACTTTTAACATCCATTTGATATATCTTGAAACCTTTAGATGCAGCAAAGGCTAACAAAATTCTTATGGCTTCTAATCTAGCAACAGGAGCAAATGTTTCATCAAAATCTAGACCTTCAACTTGAGTGAAACCTTGAGCAACCAACCTATCCTTATTCCTAACCACAACCCCATCCTCACTTTGTTTATTTTTAAATACCCATTTAGTTCCAATTAAAATGTGACCTTGAGGTGGAGGTACATGTTAACAAACATTATTTCTTTCAAAATTTTCTAACTCTTCTTGCATGGCAATAATCCAAGATTCATTAGTGAGTGCGTCTGATATATCTTTGGGTTCAAAAGAAGCAACAAAAGCAGAATGAGCATAAGAGTTTGGATCGCAAAACCTGGACCGTGTGACTCGTTCATGCAAGCTTCGAATCATCTGTTGTGGGGGATGATATTTGTAAAACCGTAGGGGAACAAATGTCTCACAAGCTTCTTCTTCTTCATGTTTATCACAAATCGATGAGCTTGTGAATTGAGGATGATTTGCATCAGCATTGATGGTTGTCGGTGCTGGATGAGAATTAACATCCGGAGCTAAACCAAAGTCTTTAGCTGCTGAATTTTCGGTCAGCAGCTCCAATTCTTCCTCATCTTCAACGAAAATGCCCCCCCCCTGCGGATATGAATCTGACCCTGCAATGTTTGAGCTAGTACCTGGGCTTGTTTCATCAAAAGACATTTCACAAGTCTCCACAAATTTGTTAGTGTCAAGTAAAAGCAAACGGTAGCCTCTAGTATGAGATGGATAACAAAGAAACATGCCATCAATGGATCTAGGTTCAAATTTATCAAGATTACCATGTTTCTTAACAAAGCATTTGCAACCAAAGACCCGAAAGTGTGTAACACTAGGCCTATGTCCAAACCGGAGCTCATATGGTGTTTTACCTAGCTTAGCACGCAAGAAAACACGATTTGAGACATAACAAGTGGTTGCTAACGCATCAGCCCAAAATTTCCTAGGAGTTTGATATTCATCAAGCATAGTCCTAGCCATCTCAACTAAGGTTATGTTCTTTCTTTCTACAACACCGTTTTGTTGAGGTACATATGGTGAAGGAAACTGATGATCTATTCTATTTTTAGCACAAAAGTAATTAAAAGATTGATTTTTAAATTTAGTTTCATTATCACTTCTAATTGCTTTTAAAGATCCTGGGTAATCAATTGATAATCTAAGAAATAAAGTTCTAAAGTGACTAAAAACTTCATTCTTAGACGCCATAAAGTAAACCCAAGAGTATATAGAATAATCATCAACAATCACAAGAACATAACATTTACCTCCGAAGGATTGAACACGTGAAGGTCCTACGGTGTCAAGGTGCAAAAGTTGACACAGTTCAGTTGTCATGATCATTGTGCGAGGAGTATGTGAACTTGCAACCATCTTAGCATGTCTACAAGAAGAGCACACAATTTCTTTGTCCCCTTTAAGCTTAGGCAGCCCACGTCTGCGATCAAGAGCACTAACACGCGTTAGGTGATCAAAGCCTACGTGACCAAGTCTACGATGCCAAAAATATAGGTCCTTTGAATCATTAGCAACTAGACACCTATTCTTAGAGGAAGACATACCAAAATCAGCTTTAAAAACTCTTCCAAACCGAGATATGTTAAAAATAAGCTCACTGTTTGAACTTACAACTTTGCAGCAGTTTTTATTGAAAATAATTTCCGGATTTTCATCTAGCAATTGTGAAACAGAAAGCAAATTGTATTTCAAATTTTTGACAAGTGCCACATCCTTCAAAGTGTAGTGATCATTTACTCTAACCGAACCCTTAGCAATTATAGGAGTTGAGGAATTATCGGCAAAAGTAACATTCTCTACACGTGACACAAAAGAGAGGGAGGAGAACCAATCTTTGTTACCAGTCATGTGGCGTGAGCAACTTGAATCCACAATCCAAATGTTCTCCTTCCTCAAACGTGTAACCTACATAGAAGCATAATACGTCGATGACTCAATACTGGGGTTAGTCAAAAAGGCATTTAGGAATCCGGTACTGAGTCACGCGACGTGCAGTAGGAAAAACACGCGAAAGCTGAGACAAAGCAGCAGGTTTATGAGTCAAAGTTTGAGATTTTTTATTCTTAACTACTGGCCTATAAGGTGTTACTTGTGGAGCACAAAAATCAGTAGCTCCGGAGGCAAAAACAGAAGGTCCGGAGGTAAACTTTGAATGTTTTTGACTCAAAACAGCAGGTTGTACATCCAGTTCAATATGTGCAGCAAATTTTGCATGAAAGTTATGAGATCTAGCAACTATTCTTCCCCTTTTCTGTTGTTTAGCTAGTCTATAACAAAAATCTATGACATGACCATCTCTTGTGTTCATGTCTAGATGAGCAAACAACATTTTTATTTGAAACCGAATGTGACAATACTCCTGCAGATTTGAAAACCACTTCTTTTTGTTTAGGAACTATTTGAATCAAACCAGTTCCTAATGACTTTACAATTTCAGGTGGATGTGCCTTAGCATGAGCATGAGAATCAAAACCTAAATCAGTTTTATCATTGCAAGACATGGATGAATTCAGCAGCAAGTTCAGGTTCTTATTCCCATTACAAAACCAATCAAATGTCTTATGCATGTTATCAAGTTTATTGGACAGATCAAGGCAATTTTCACATGAAGTTTTTCCTTTTAGTTTGCAATTGGAACAATATTTAACTTCATGACAACGTAAAGCATTGTTCAATATAGAGATTTCATTCATAGCATTTTGCAGTTTCTTATCAAGATCATCACAACTAGAACAATGCAAATCAATTGTAGAACAAGAAGCATCTTTTAAGTTTTTATCATTAAGTGCAGCAAGCTCTTTGTTATTTTCAATTTCTAACTCAAGTTTATCAAGTGTGGAGGTGTGCGCACTTCTTAATGAGGACAATTGTTCATATATTAAATCACACGAGGGACATGCATCATCACTAGGAATCAAAGTTTTGAAATGGTTGATTTCAGATTCTAGTGATTCAATTTTAGCAGCACTATCCCTAAGCTTTTTCTCCTTTTTCTTAACAATAATAGTGGCACGAGAAATAGCATCACACATTTCTTCGCAAGTAGGACATACCTCTTCATTGTCGTTGTTGTGTTCTGCCTCCTCCATACTTGATCTTGACTTGCCCGCCATAAAGCACAAGTTTGCCAAATCAGCTTCATCTTCATCACTTCCAATGTCCACGTTGCTTGAGCCAAGTTTCTGGAGTGTTGAGATAAAACTACTCATCAATTGACGTCCTGTAAAACCCTTCTTTTTCTTCGTATCTTTTGCAAAGGAGTGCTTCGTTCTTGTTTTCTTTTCATCCCGGGAAGTAGGACCTGAAAGGTTAGGGCAATCTGAACGAAAATGTCCTATCTTACCACATTCAAAGCATTGTTGAGGTCTGGAGCTTCCTCTCCTTCTAGTTCTCACATTTTGCAATGCTTTTGAGAACCGAGTAGAGATGAGCGCTAGCTTCTCCTCTAGAAACACCTCAATCTTTTCAAGGGTTAGAGAGGACAGAAAAGCAAGTGTACCACAAGATGATGTTTGACCGGAACTAGGCATGTCACGTTGAGAAACAAAAGCAATAGACTTGTTGGGGTTCTTACGTGAGATTATGTCAATTTCATGAGTTTTTAACTTGGAATATAGCACATCTAAAGTAAGTGAACTCATGATAGTAGATTCACGAATAGATGTGACTTTCATCTCCCAAATTGACATATCTAATGCACTTAGCAATTGCCTAGCATTTTTAGCATCTGAAAAATTAACATTGACACTACGCAAGTTGCTGAGAATCTTATTAAAGCGAGCAAAAAGGTCATCAATAGACTCATCGAGTTGCATCTCGAAGTTCATGTATTCTTTCTTGAACATGTCTTGCCTTACCTCTTTGATTGTTTTGGATCCTTCGTGGTAGTCACAAAGTGCTTTCCACACATCGTATGCAGATCGGAGGTGTGCAACACGGTCGAAGTCACTTTGTGTTAATCCTTGTATGATCAAGTTCCGAGCCTTGTTGTTGTTGTCGACATCTCTCAGATTTGTAGCTGTAACTTGATCGTTTGATGGCACTTCATAAGGCTCGTATACCTTCTCCCATATTGCAAAGCCTAGTGCCTGGATGAAAGCCTCCATGCGTGCCTTCCAAACCTGAAAATCAATACCAGTGAACACACAAGGTTTGACAGAGTACTTCTCCATGATGATTAGTGAAAAAACACGCGCAAATCACAAAGATTAGAGCACCGTGGCTCTGATACCAGTTGTAGGATCGAAGAGCACGTGAAAAGCTACCAGAGGGGGGGTGAATGGTAGATTTAAAAATCTTACGCAGCGGAAACAATTAAACCCCAACCCCTTCGACAGAAAAACGATCTGTTAAATAAATCATGTGTGAGACTAATCTAAACGTGTTTCACCGTGACAAAAGTGATATATATCAGAGAGAATCAAGACACGAAGACAAAAAAACAATAATCACTAAAATCCGTTGAGAAAAACTCAAGTTATGATCGAAAGATCAAACAAAGGTCAATCTGCCCTACCCGAGAAAAAAAAACAGTTCTGGAACACTGCAAAGAAACTCGTGTACATCATAGAACACAAATCCAATGACCGTGAAATTTTGATAGATGATAGATAATCAAGCTGTGAAGACAACCCAAAAAGAATCATGTCAATTGGATCTGTAAAACTAGAGTTATGATAAAACCACCGACAAAAGGTAGTGCAATGCAGAAACTCGACGAGTAAAACTTGTCTGGAACAATTCTGACAAACAAGGCACAAAAGTTCCTTCAAACTACGAATTTTATTCAATATAACACAATAGGAACAGCCCCAAAGTCGTGCTCCACGAGCTCTGGGCTCCCTTGCTTATATAACCAGCTCGAAAGCCAACTCAACTCAGATCAGGAACCTAATCCTACTCTGTTCACGAATCGTAACATTCCATAACTGCTTAGGATTCTTCTATACGCATAGAAGCAATCTTAAGACTTCCAAACACCTTAGGAACGTATCCCACATTCCTAAACAACTCAATTTCGTGACCCACACGAAATCCTATCATAACCAACTCAAATCTTTCCATATCTAAGTCAAACCCGACTCAGCCGCAGCCTGAGTCCATAACCTAGTCAGTTGGACCTTTCCGACCAACTCTTTACGTCCACATCTCTTCATCACGTCTCGGAACCATGTAGCCACGTCCATGCACTCCTTGCACACGTTCAAACATCTTCCAATGATGTCCACGATACCTTCACATGCATTGTTCTTGATTCAATCATGCTGCGCAACCTCCTGATCAGCTCAACCACAATTCCTCCTGAATTTGGTTGTTGAACCTCATCTTCTCCCTAAGACTAGTTCAATGGATCTCATCACCAGGCATGTCTTGAACTCAAGCAACACCTGCACGTGAATAAACAACCAATCCATACGAGCCCAAGTCCTCGACTTGACTCAAGTTAGTTCCGAACTCAACACCTTACGTGAGAACCTCACATAAGCATGTTGCAAAACCACAGTAACACAATATCATCCATGTCAACCAAAAACGCACCAAAGACTTAGCAAATGAATACTAAGCAATCTTTCCAGAGATGTAAAGCAAGTACGAAACATTGCAAATGAAAAACAGAAGCATTGCGGTCATGTTCCAGACCTTGCCAGAGCAACCCGGACCTTGAGCCGAAGCTAAGAAAAACATGTCGGAGCTAAAGACAAAAACATGTCGGAGCTATCAAAGACATGCCGAAGCTAGAGTCAGACCTTGATAAAAAGGTGTTTTGGTGATATTCAAAACTTTTATCATCAAGGCCAAGTGTATTCAATACAAGCCAATGTATTCAGCACACATAGGTCTCACAGGTTCATCAAGGACTTTTTCAAGATAGCCAAGCCTATGAAGGAGTTGCTAATGAAGGGAAAGGCTTTCCAATGGACTCAAGCTTGTCAAAATAATTTTGATGAGTTGAAAAAAAGGTTAACAACAGCCCCAGTTTTGGTACTGCCAGATGTAAGCAAGAGTTTTGATATTTATTGCGATGCATCGAGACAAGGACTTGGATGTGTCTTGATGCAAGAAGGTCAAGTGGTTGCATATGCTTCGAGACAACTGAAGAAGCATGAGCAGAATTACCCAACACATGATTTAGAACTTGCAGCCGTGGTACATGCATTGAAAATTTGGAGACACTACATCCTTGGACATAGGTGTGAAATTTATATGGAGCATAAGAGTTTGAAGTATATTTTCACGCAAACGGATCTGAACTTGAGGCAACGAAGATGGTTGGAGCTCATAAAAGATTATGATTTGGGGATCAACTACGATCCGGGAAAAGCCAATATAGTGGCTGATGCTTTGAGTAGAAAAGGAGTAAGTCATCAACTCAAAGTTCGAGAGTTACCATTCGATTTATGTAAGGAGTTTGAAAGGTTGAACCTCAGGTTTGTAAATGAGATGGAGGTGATGGAGTTAAACCCAGCCCTAGAGCAAAAAATTCGAGAAGCACAAACTACAGATGAGGATATCAAGGAAATCAAGGAAAGGACCGAAGAAGGGAGAGAATTCAGATTTGATGAAGACGAACATGATACCTTATGGCTTGGAAAGAGAATCGTTGTGCCTAATGTGAAGCATATTCGGGAGACAATATAAAAGGAGGCACATGACTCGCCGTACTCGACTCATCCTGGTTGTACAAAGATGTACAAAGACTTAAAGGCTTGCTATTGGTGGGATAGCATGAAAAAGGACATAGCTGAATATGTGGCATTGTGTGATGTGTGTCAACGAGTCAAGGCAGAACATCAAAGGCCAGCTGGATTATTGCAACCATTGAAGATCCCGAAATGGTAGTGGGAAGAAATTGGTATGGACTTCATAGTTGGGTTACCGCGTACTCAGTCTGGGTATGACTCAATTTGGGTAATTGTGGATCGCTTAACCAAGTCAGCTCATTTTGTCCCTGTGAAGACCAAATATACAGCTGCACAATTGGATGACATATACATGGAGCATATTGTGTGTCGACATGGAGTCCATAAGAAGATAGTCTCAGATAGAGGTTCTCAATTCACTTCCAGGTTTTGGCAAAAATTGCATGAAGCATTGGGAACAAGGTTGAATTTTAGTTCAGCGTATCATACTCAAATGGATGGACAAACCGAGAGGACCAATCAAATTTTGGAGGACATGTTAAGAGCTTGCGCTTTAAAGCATGGGAAAAGTTGAGACAAAAGCTTGCCATATGTAGAATTTTCATACAACAATAGCTACCAAGCAAGTTTGAAGATGTCACCATATGAAGCGCTTTATGGAAGGAAGTGTAGGACACTTTTTTCTGGAATGAGGCAGGAGAAACTCAAGTATTTGGTCTGGATGTGTTGCAAGAAGCCGAAAAGTGTAAGACCTATGTGTGCTGAATACATTGGCTTGTAGTGAATATACTTGCTTTGAAGATAAAAGTTTTGAATATCACCAAAACAATTTTTATTAAGATTCGACTAGCTTTGGTTAGTTCCGATGAGTTTTGTCTTTAGCTCCGACATGTTTTTGATAGCTCCGGCGTGTCTTTGCTAAGCTTCGAGTTGATTTTTCTAGCTCCGGCTTTTGGGTTTACTAGATCCGACTAGTTTTGGTTAGCTCCGGCGCTAGGTCCTGCTAGTTTTGTAAGCTCCGGCGGGAGCTTGGTTATACTAGTTCTGGTAAGTTCCGGCGCTAGGTTCTACTATCTTTTGTAAGCTCCGGCTCAAGGTGTTCGCTCTGGCAATGTCCGGAACTTGACTGCAGTGCTTCTGCTTTTCATTTGCAATGTTTTGTACTTACTTTACATTGTCGGAACGTTTGCTTAGTATTATTTTACTAAGTTTTTGGTGCGGTTTGGATGATATGGCTGATATTGTTTTGCTATGCTTTGCAACATGCTTATGTGAGGTTCTCACGTAAGGTGTTGTGTTTGGAACTAACTTGAGTCAAGTCAAGGACTTTGGCTCGTATGGATTGGTTGTTTATTCATGTGCAGGTGTTGCTTGAGTTGAAGACATGGCTGGTGACGGGATCCATTAGACTAGTCTCAGGGAGGAGATGAGGTACCAACAACCAAATTCAGGAGGAATTGTGGATGAGCTGATCAGGAGGTTGCGCAGCATGATTAATTCAAGAACAATGCATATGAAGGTATCGTGGACGTCATTGGAAGATGCTTGCACGTGTGCAAGGAGTGCATGGACGTGGCTACATGGTTTCGAGACGTGATGAAGAGATGTGGATGTAAAGAGTTGGTTGGAAAGGTCCAACCGACTAGGTTATGGACTCAGGCTTCGGCTGAGTAGGGTTTGACTCAAATATGAAAAGATTTGAGTTGGTTATGATAGAATTTCGTGTGGGTCACGAATTTGAGTTGTTTAGGAATGTGGGATATGTTCCTAAGGTGTTTGGAAGTCTTAAGATTGCTTCTATCTGCGTATAGAAGAATCCTAAGCAGCTATGGAAAGTTACGATTCGTGAACAGAGTAGGATTAGGTTCCTGATTTGAGTTGAGTTGGCTTTCGAGCTGGTTATATAGGCAAGGGAGCCCAAAGCTCGTGGTGCACGACTTTGGGGCTGTTAATCTTGTGTCCTATTGAATAAAATTCGTAGTTTGAAGGAACTTTTGTGCCTTGTTCGTCAGACTTGTTCCAGACAATTTTTACTTGTCGAGTTTCTGGACAGCACTACCATTTGTCGGTGGTTTTATCATAACTCGAGTTTTATAGATCCAATTGACGTGATTCTTTTTGGGTTGTCTTCATAACTTGATTTTCTATCATCTATAAAAATTTTACAGTCATTGGATTTGTGGTCTATGATCTACACGAGTTTCTTTGCAGCGTTCCAGAACTGTTTTTTCTCGGGTAGGGCAGATTGACCATTGTTTGATCTTTCGATCATAACTTGAGTTTTTATCGACGGATTTGAGTGATTTCTTTTTTTGTTGTCTTCTTGACTTGATTCTCTATGATATCTATAACCCGTTTTTCATGGTGAAACACGTTTAGATTAGTCTCACACATGATTTCTTTAACAGATCGTTTTTCTGCCGAAAGGGTTTCGGGTTTAATTGTTTCCGCTGCGTAAGATTTTTAAATCTACCATTCATCCCCCCTCTGGTAGCTTTTCACATGCTCTTCGATCCTACAATTGGTATAAGAGCCACGGTGCTGTAATCTTTGTGATTTGTGCGTGTTTTTGACTAATCATCATGGAGAAGTACTCCTCCAAACCTTGTGTGTTTGCTGGTATTGATTTTCAGGTTTGGAAGGCACGCATGGAGGCTTTCATCCAGGCACAAGGCTTTGCAATATGGGAGAAGGTATACAAGCCTTACAAAGTGCCATCAAACGATCAAGTTACAGCTACAAATCTGAGAGATGTCGACAACAACGACAAGGCTCGGAACTTGATCATACAAGGATTAACACATAGCGACTTTGACCATGTTGCACACCTCCGATCTGCACACGATGTGTGGAAATCACTTTGTGACTACCACGAAGGATCCAACACGATCAAAGAGGTAAGGCAAGACATGTTCAAGAAAGAATATATGCGCTTCGAGATGCAACCCAGTGAGTCTATTGATGACCTTTTTGCTTGCTTTAATAATATTCTCAGCAACTTGCGTAGTGTCAATGTTAATTTTTCAGATGCTGAAAATGCTAGGCAATTGCTAAGTGCATTAGATATGTTAATTTGGGAGATGAAAGTCACATCTATTCGTGAATCTACTGTCATGAGTTCACTTACTTTAGATGTGCTATATTCCAAGTTAAAAACTCATGAAATTGACATAATCTCACGTAAGAACCCCAATAAGTCTATTGCATTTGTTTCACAACGTGATATGTCTAGCTCCGGCCAATCATCATCCTGCAATACTCTTGCTTTGTTGTCCTCACTAACCCGGGAGCAGATCGAAGAATTTCTAGAAGAGGAGTTGGCACTCATCTCTACTACATTCTCAAAATCATTGCAAAATGTGAGAACTAGAAGGAGAGGAAGCTCCGGACCTCAACGCTGTTTTGAATGTGGTAAAACAGGACACTTTCGTACAGAATGCCCTAACCTTTCAAGTCCGACCACCCAAGAAGAAAAAAAAGCAAGGTTTCGACCTCCTCTGGAAATTCCAACAAGAAGAAGAAAGGTACCATAGGACGCAAGATGATCAACAGTTTCATCACCGCGCTTCAAGAGTTCAGTTCAAGCGACGTGGACATTGGAAGTGATGAAGATGAAGATGATTTGGCAAACTTGTGCTTTATGGCGGGCAAGTCAAGATCAAGTATGGAGGAGGCAGAACACAACAGTGACAATGAAGAGGTATGTCCTACTTGCGAAGAAATGTGTGATGCCATTTCTCGTGCCACTATTATTGTTAAGAAAAAGGACAAAAAGCTTAGGGATAGTGCTGCTAAAATTGAATCACTAGAATCTGAAATCAACCGTTTAAAAACTTTGATTCCTAGTGATGATGCATGTTCCTCATGTGATTTAATATATAAACAATTGTCCTCATTAAGAAGTGTGCACACCTCCACACTTGATAAACTTGAGTTAGAAATTGAAAAGAACAAAGAGCTTGCTGCACTTAATGATAAAAACTTGAAAGATGCTAGCTGTTCTATAATTGATTTGCATTGTTCTACTTGTGATGATCTTGATAAGAAACTACAAGATGCTATAAATGAAATTTCTATATTGAACAATGCTTTACGTTCTCATGAAGTTAAATTTTGTTCCAATTGCAAACTAAAAGGAAAAACTTCATGTGAAAATTGCCTTGATCTGTCCAATAAACTTGATGACATGCATAGGACATTAGATCAGTTTTGTAATGGGAATAAGAACCTAAACTTACTGCTGAATTCTTCCAAGTCTTGCAATGATAAAACTGGTTTAGGTTTTGTTTCTCATGCTCATGCTAATGCACATCCACCTAAAATTGTAAAGTCATTAGGAAGTGGTTTGATTCAAACAGTTCCTAAACAAAAAGGAGTGGTTTTCAAATCTGCAGGAGTGTTGTCTCATTCGGATTCAAATAAAAATATTGCTTGCTCATCTAGACATGAACACAAAGTTAAATTTCATTGTACCTTCTGTGGCAGAGATGGTCATGTCATAGATTTTTGTTATAGACTAGCTAAACAACAGAAAGGAAAAGAATGGTTGTTAGATCTCATAACTTTCATGCAAAATTTGCTCCTCACATTGAACCGAATGTACAACTTGCTGTTTTGAGTCAAAAACTTTCAAAGTTTACCTCCGGACCTTCTGTTTTTGCCTTCGGAGCTACTGATTTTTGTGCTACACAAGTAACACCTTATAGGTCAGTAGTTAAGAATAAAAAATCTCAAACTTTGACTCATAAACCTGCTGCTTTGTCTCAGCTTTCGCGTGTTTTTCCTGCTGCATGTCGCGTGACTCAGTACTGGATTCCTAAATGCCTTTTGACTAACCCCAGTATTGAGTCATCGACGTATTGTGCTTCTATGTAGGTTACACGTTTGAGGAAGGAGAACGTTTGGATTGTGGATTCAGGTTGCTCACGCCACATGACCGGTAACAAAGATTGGTTCTCCTCCCTCTCTTTTGTGTCACGTGTAGAGAATGTTACTTTTGCAAATAATTCTTCAACTCCTATAATTGCTAAGGGTTCGGTTAGAGTAAATGATCACTACACTTTGAAGGATGTGGCACTTGTCAAAAATTTGAAATACAACTTGCTTTCTGTTTCACAATTGCTAGATGAAAATCTAGAAATTATTTTCAATAAAAACTGCTGCAAAGTTGTAGGTTCAAATAGTGAGCTTATTTTTAACATGTCTCGGTTTGGAAGAGTTTTTAAAGCTGATTGTGATACGTCTTCCTCTAAGCATAGGTGTCTTGTTGCTAATGATTCAAAGGACTTATATTTTTGGCATCGTAGACTTGGTCACGTAGGCTTTGATCACCTAACGCGTGTTAGTGCTCTTGATCGCATACGTGGGCTGCCTAAGCTTAAAGGGGACAAAGAAATTGTGTGCTCTTCTTGTAGACATGCTAAGATGGTTGCAGGTTCACATACTCCTCTCACAATGATCATGACAACTGAACCATGTCAACTTTTGCATCTTTACACCGTAGGACCTTCACGTGTTCAATCCTTCGGAGGTAAATGGTATGTTCTTGTTATTGTTGATGATTATTCTAGATACTCTTGGGTTTACTTTATGGAGTCTAAGAATGAAGTTTTTAGTCACTTTAGAACTTTATTTCTTTGATTATCAATTGATTACCCAGGATTTTTAAAAGCAATTAGAAGTGATAATGGAACTGAATTTAAAAATAAATCTTTTGATCACTTTTGTGCTGAAAATAGAATAGATCATCAATTCTCTTCACCATATGTACCTCAACAAAATGGTGTTGTAGAAAGAAAGAACAGAACCTTAGTTGAGATGGCTAGGACTATGCTTGATGAATATCAAACTCCTAGGAAATTTTGGGCTGATGCGTTAGCAACCGCTTGTTATGTCTCAAATCATGTTTTCTTGCATACTAAGCTAGGTAAAACACCATATGAGCTTCGGTTTGGATATAGGCATAGTGTTACACACTTTCGGGTCTTTGGTTGCAAATGCTTTGTTAAGAAACATGGTAATCTTGATAAATTTGAACCTAGATCCATTGATGGCATGTTTCTTGGTTATCCATCTCATACTAGAGGCTACCGTGTGCTTTTACTTGACACTAACAAAATTATGGAGACTTGTGAAGTGTCTTTTGATGAATCTAGCCCAGGTACTAGCTCAAACATTGCAGGTCCAGATCCATATCCGCAGGGGGAGAGCATTTTCATTGAAGATGAGGAAGAATTGGAGTTGCTGCCAGAAAACTCAGCAGCTAAAGACATTGGTTTAGCTCCGGATGTTAATTCTCAATCAGCACCGACAACCATCAATGCTGATTCAAATCATCCTCAAGCCACAAGCTCATCGATTTGTGATGAACATGAAGAAGAAGAAGCTTGTGAGACATCTGTTCCCCTACGGTTTTACAAAGATCATCCCCCACAACAGATGATTGGAAGCTTGCACGAACGAGTCACACGGTCCAGGTTTTGCGATCCAAACTCTTATGCTCATTCTGCTTTTGTTGCTTCTTTTGAACCCAAAGATATATCACACGCACTCACTAATGAATCTTGGATTATTGCCATGCAAGAAGAGTTAGAAAATTTTGAAAGAAATAATGTTTGGAAACTTGTACCTCCACCTCTAGGTCACACGTTAATTGGAACTAAATGGGTATTTAAAAATAAACAAAGTGAGGATGGGGTTGTGGTTAGGAATAAGGCTAGGTTGGTTGCTCAAGGTTTCACTCAAGTTGAAGGTCTGGATTTTGATGAAACTTTTGCTCCAGTGGCTAGATTAGAAGCCATAAGAATTTTGTTAGCTTTTGCAGCATCTAAAGGTTTTAAGCTATTTCAAATGGATGTTAAAAGTGCTTTTCTTAATGGCTACATAGATGAGGAGGTTTATGTCAAACAACCACCGGGTTTTGAAAATCCAGATTTTCCTAATCATGTTTACAAAACTGTCCAAAGCCTTATACGGTCTCAAACAAGCCCCTAGGGCATGGTATGATAGGTTAAAAACATTCTTACTTGAAAAGGGGTTTACCATGGGCAAGGTTGATAAAACTCTTTTTGTGCTTAAACATGGCAATGACTCATTATTCGTTCAAGTGTATGTGGATGATAGTATCTTTGGTTGTGCTTCTCATGATCTTGTGTCCAAGTTTTCAGCAATGATGAGTTCCGAATTTGAAATGAGTATGATGGGTGAACTCACTTACTTTTTGGGGCTGCAAATCAAGCAAACCAAGGAGGGTACCTCTGTGCATCAAACGAAGTATACCAAAGACCTCCTAAGGCGCTTCAACATGGACAAAAGCATGCCTCTTCGGACACCAATGGGAACAGCAACAACACTTGAACTTGATGAAGATGGTGAACTCGTGGATCAAAAAGAATATAGAAGCATGATTGGAACACTTTTGTACCTCACGGCATCAAGACCGGACATACAATTCAATGTATGTCTTTGTGCACGGTTTCAAGCCTCCCCACGTGCTTCACATCGTCAAGCCGTCAAAAGGATTATCAGGTACTTACATGGAACACAATAATTTGGAATTTTTCTTCCTTCTTCCTCAACCGTTACTTTGAAAGCTTTTTCGGATGCTGATTTTGGGGGTTGTAGGATTGATAGGAAAAGTACTTTCGGTGCTTGTCATTTTCTTGGTAATTCTCTTGTTGCTTGGTCCTCTAGAAAACAAAATTCAGTTGCACAATCCACAGCCGAATCTGAATATATAGCTGCTGCTAGTGCTTGCTCACAAATTCTTTGGATTGTTCAAACACTTAAGGACTATGGGGTTGATCTAGATAGTGTTCCACTATTTTTTGATAACACTAGTGCCATTTGCATTGCTAAAAACCCCGTGCAACATTCTAGAACTAAGCACATTGACATTAGGTATCACTTCCTCCGAGATAATGTTGAAAAAGGAAACATTGTGCTTCACCATGTAGATACCGAACAACAATTGGCTGACATTTTTACAAAACCTTTGGATTTCACTCGTTTCTGTTGCATTCGTAGTGAAATAGGGGTTATGCATCCTCATGGCTTAAATTGAGGGGGAGTTTTGAAACTTGGGAAGTCTATGTGTGAATCTGAAATTAAAATAATATGAGCATAGTATTTCATACATATATGACTTTGTGATTCCTTTTACATGCTGAAAGTTCTTACTACATTACTCGTGTTATACATTTTGTAGTTTTTGCCATGTCTAGTAACTGGAATAATTAATTACACTAAAACTGGTCATGGTCGAACTTTCTTGCTGTTTTGAACTTGTTACATGTTCACAAGTGCTTTTAATCATTAAGAATTCATCAAGTAATCAACTCACATGTTGAGTTTTTATGAACAAATATAAATTGAGAAAAGATCAAGAGAATATGCATGCATCGCACTTCTTCTTTTGAGATGGCTTGCCATTGCACTTAGATATGAACTTGGAAGAAGTTGTGTATGACTAAAACCATGTCCTTAAGCTTCTGATTGTCAAATGACATAGGCTTGGCTTGGTTGGTTAGAATAAGGCAGATGCGCATATAATATTTTGGAAATATCATATGATCTAAATTTATGCTTTGGAAAATAATAAAATGCAGCAACTAGTGTCATGTCTTCAGGTTTTGAAATAGTTAAGTTTGTGAGATCATGACTTGATTAAATTGAAAATTACATTTGATCTCTAGCATGGCTTACACTACTTTATGTATTTCATTGATGTGATAATGTAAGGTACTTGATAGTATGACTTGGATGAGCTTTGTTTATATGTATATGTTATAATATGCTCATAACAACTAAAGGGGGAGAGATAATTTGTTTATATGTTCATGACTTGCTGAATACATTGTCAAAGGAGGAGAGATAAGCATGAAGAGAAAGAGAATATGTGCATAAGGAGAGATAATAAAGGGGGAGAGATAATATGGGATAATTTTTCTTCTCATTTTACTTTTGATTTACAAAGGGGGAGAAATTGCCTTCAAAACTTTTATGTGAATAAGCCAATGTTCGGATTTTAAATGGTGTTGCCAATGCATTCATCAAAGGGGAGATTGTAAGACCTATGTGTGCTAAATACATTGGCTTGTAGTGAATATACTTGCTTTGATGATAAAAGTTTTGAATATCACCAAAACACCTTTTTATTAAGGTCCGACTAGCTTTGGTTAGTTCCGATGAGTTTTGTCTTTAGCTCCGACATGTCTTTGATAGCTCCGGCGTGTTTTTGCTAAGCTCCGAGTTGATTTTTCTAGCTCCGGCTTTTGGGTTTACTAGTTCCGACTAGTTCTGGTTAGCTCCGGCGCTAGGTCCTGCTAGTTTTGTAAGCTCCGGCGGGAGCTTGGTTATACTAGTTCTGGTAAGTTCCGACGCTAGGTTCTACTAGCTTTTGTAAGCTCCAGCTCAAGGTCCGGTTTGCTCTGGCAATGTTTGGAACTTAACCGCAGTGCTTCTGCTTTTCATTTGCAATGTTTTGTACTTGCTTTACATTGTTGGAAAGTTTGCTTAGTATTCTTTTACTAAGTTTTTGGTGCTTTTTGGATGATATGGCTGATATCGTTTTGCTATGCTTTGCAACATGCTTATGTGAGGTTCTCACGTAAGGTGTTGTGTTCGGAACTAACTTGAGTCAAGTCAAGGACTTTGGATCGTATGGATTGGTTGTTTATTCATGTGAAGGTGTTGCTTGAGTTGAAGACATGGCTGGTGACGGGATCCATTGGACTAGTCTCAGGGAGGAGATGAGGTTCCAACAACCAAATTCAGGAGGAATTGTGGTTGAGCTGATCAGGAGGTTGCGCATCATGATTGAATCAAGAACAATGCATATGAAGGTATTATGGACGTCATTGGAAGATGTTTGCACGTGTGCAAGGAGTGCATGGACATGACTACATGGTTCCGAGACGTGATGAAGAGATGTGGACGTAAAGAGTTGGTCGAAAAGGTCCAACCGACTAGGTTATGGACTCAGGCTGCGGCTGAGTCGGGTTTGACTCAAATATGGAAAGATTTGAGTTGGTTATGATAGGATTTCGTGTGCGTCACGAATTTGAGTTGTTTAGGAATGTGGGATACGTTCCTAAGGTGTTTGGAAGTCTTAAATTGCTTCTATCTGCGTATAGAAGAATCCTAAGCAGTTATGAAAAGTTACGATTCGTGAACAGAGTAGGATTAGGTTCCTGATTTGAGTTGAGTTGGCTTTTGAGCTGGTTATATAAGCAAGAGAGCCCAGAGCTCGTGGTGCACGACTTTGGGGCTATTCCTCTTGTGTTCTATTGAATAAAATTCGTAGTTTGAAGGAAATTTTGTGCCTTGTTCGTCAGACTTGTTCCAGACAAGTTTTACTCGTTGAGTTTCTGGACAGCACTACCTTTCGTCGGTGGTTTTATCATAACTCGAGTTTTACATATCCAATTGACGTGATTCTTTTTGGGTTGTCTTCACCACTTGATTTTATATCATCTGTAAAAATTTCACGGTCATTGGATTTGTGTTCTATGATCTACACGAGTTTCTTTGCAGTGTTCCAGAACTGTTTTTTCTCGGGTAGGGCAGATTGACCATTGTTTGATCTTTCGATCATAACTTGAGTTTTTCTCGACAGATTTGAGTGATTCTATTTGTGTTGTCTTCGTGACTTGATTATCTCTGATATCTATGACGTTTGTCATGGTGAAACATGTTTAGATTAGTCGCACACACGATTTCTTTAACAGATTGTTTTTCTACCGAAAGGGTTTGGGGTTTAATTGTTTCCGCTGCGTAAGATTTTTAAATCTACCATTCACCCCCCCCTCTGGTTGCTTTTCATGTGCTCTTCGATCCTACAAAAAGCAAGTCCAAATAATTCGTGAAAACTTGAGGGCTGCCCAATCAAGACAAAAAGGCTATGCTGACAATAGGAGAAGGAAATTAGCCTTTGAAATAGGAGATTTTGTTTACCTCAAGGTGTCACCAATGAGAGTTCATAAGAGGTTTAACATAAGAGGCAAACTAGCTCCTCGCTACATTGGACCATTCAAAATTTTGGACAAAAGAGGAGAACTAGCGTATAAGTTGGAGATGCCAACTTATCTTTCATATGTTCATGATGTCTTTCATGTTTCCCAACTCAAGAAGTGCTTGAGAGCACCGGAAGAACAAGTGCCAATGGAAGAATTGGAACTAGAAGAAGATTTGACTTACGCCGAGCAACCGATCAAAATCTTGGAAACTAAAGAGAGGGTCACAAGGAACAAGGTTATTAGATGGAATAAAGTTCAATGGAAGCACCACATAGAAAAAGAAGCGACGTGGGAATTGGAGGATGATCTCAAGAAGGAATTTCCCTATCTCTTCTCTTTCGCGTCGAATCTCGAGGGCGAGATTCATTTTAAGGGGGTAGGTTTGTAACACCCTCATTTTCATGCATCATGCCTTGCATGCACTAATATACATGTTTAACATTAACCCACATAAAGAGGAACGAGTTTAAAATTGATTTGGAGCATTTAAAATTGATTTGGAGAAAAACCACACTTAAAATGCGGGAAAGTGCGGACTAGTCCGATTTTACTTAGGACTAGTCCGATTTCTCTCTGACTAAAAACGGACTTGTCCGTTATTGCTGCGGACTAGTCCGATTTTGCCTCTCGAAACTTTCGGACTTGTCCGATTTTGTGCGGACTAGTCCGATATTCCAAGAATCCTTGAAATTTGCTAAGTCCCTGGACTTTTTTGTACTAGTCTGGTGTTCCAGCAGACTTGTCCGTTTTCCTCTCTGACTAAAGTCAGACTTGTCCGATTTTAGTCCACACTTGTCCGATTTTCTCTCTGGACAACTTCGAACTAGTCCGATCCTTTCTGGACTTGTCTGATAGTTCGTGACTCCGAGTTGATCTTTTGTTTTAAGACTTGTTTCTTGGGTTTCATGTTAAGTGGGCCTAGGGATGTCTTGCCTAACTCTTTTAGAGCCCACGTGGGACTCTAAACCGGCCTCTACTCATCCCAAACTCGAAATCCATCTAACCCTAGCCTCCACCTCTATATAAACAACCCCACCCCTTGGCTTGACATCTATTTGCCACTTTTCCACCCCACCCAAACCCTAGTTTGTGGAGAGCCACAATCAAGGAGGGAGGAGAAGATCCCAAGCTAGAAGAAGAATAGGAGGAAACGAAAGAGAATCAAGATCACCACCAAGCTTTCGTTCTTCGTCACCAATTCATCTCCAAGTTCATCACCAACCCTAGATCACCAAGATCCAAGTGCTACCTCCAAGTTTCTTGATTCATTGGAGTCCTAAACACCTGGTATACCTTCTATTATCTTTTCCTTACGTGAATTCAACACCTAATCTCCAAATTTACGTCGATCTAGAAAACCCTAATCTGCTGATCTCACAAGGTGCGGACTAGTCCGGTCCCTAGCGAACTAGTCTGATCTTCCTAGTTAAATTGGGTTGAACTGATTCTAAAGTTTGATCTAATCACATCCAAACCTGTACAAACTTGTTAAAATCTATTAGAACTAGTTATTGATCATTAAAAGCAATCTATTGACAAGTTCTACCTTACATATGCATCAATCATGCATGTCATGACATATTAAGTAATATTTGTGCACTCTTTGATTGTGTTTCTTGTCTTGTATGTTTATTGTGTGGATTAGACGGATTTGCGCTAGAAAGTGTCATGGAGGATCTAGAGCACCAAGAGTTTGAAGGCTTTGATCCTAATCAACAGCAAGAGCAAGGCAAGTGTCCTTGAAGCATATTGATCCTGTTTTAAAATAAATGTTTTGTTTGCAAAATTGCATGCTTGTGTCAATTTGATGGGAATCCTATGATAGGAAGTTTACTAGCTTTGTTTAACCACCCTTGTTACCTGGAATATATGGTAGAGAGGGGGGGAAGGCTTCTTACCTTTGCTTCGCTTAATCAACTAGGATGGGAAACAACTATACCACTCAACTTAATTATGCATTAATGAGATTGTGGTTAATATGAACTGGTTAAAATAATGGGTGATCTAAGCAAGCCTGGTATGTGGATGGGTTGGATGTTACAGTGGTTTTGCTTGCTTTAGATCTAAGGACCAGTTCATGCGATAATAAGCCAGGACTACAGTGCCACCACGAGGCCAAGTATGGGTGCAGCGTAGCTGATTAATTAGGGCTTTGCTAGTGCTATTTGGACCATTATGGATGCTCGGGGAAGGGGTAGTTGGATTGGGTTTGTTGATGATTGGTGGGACTACCCTGGGATCTGAATGGCTCAAGAGGGGGCCCTTGGTTGAAGATGTGCTCGTTGGGAGACATCGCCACCGGCGAAACCTCAGTGGGGTCTAAATGGGCTAGTAATCCCTTTGTAAAGGCTATTTTGTAATCTCTTGGCCACACACCGACGGAAGTGTGAGACGGCATAATAGAGGTTCTAGTCATCGAAAGGTAATGAAATCACGAACACGTGGGTAAAGAGGTACAAACTCTGCAGAGTGTGTCTAAAGTATCATGATAGCCGTGCTCCCAGTTATGAGCACCTGGACAACTTCCATGATTAGAGGGAACTCGGAATTGGGATGGTTATGGTTTGGTAATGGTTATGGTTGGTTATGGATTTATTTTTGGTATCGAATATGGTTATTGGCAATGGTGAAATATGGAATTATTGATGATGGTAGTGAATTCAGATTGGTATTATGATATTACTTATGATTATGATGGGTTTACTTCACATACATATAATATATTGCTTTTCAAATGTTTTAATGTACTTTTCACCACTTTGCCATTATTATTGTCGTCATTTGAATCAGCCACATGTCATACTTTCCACACATGTTGAGTACGACATGTACTCACTCTGGCAATCCCCCCAACAGTTGCAGGTCAGGATTGGGAGTTTAATGGTGAGAATGCGGAGTCCTAGGCCGTGTCTACCGTCAGCTTTGCCTGTGGTGTTATTGGAGTTGCGCTATCCCTTATGCTTAGTTTGCTTAGTCACTTAATTAGTTTATTTCCGCTGCATTAGTTGAACTTGTCATAAATATTCACTAGAGGTTGTACTTGAGGATAATATGTTTGTGTAATAAAATTTGGTTAATTAATCTTGTTCTGTGGTAATTTTCTGTATACTCTTTTGTGATGCAGTCGTGTATGTGTGTTGAACATCCTGGGCACACATATGCATTCACTTGGTTCATTTTCGGAACCGGGTGTCACACCACTTAAAGTGAAACCCAAGAAACAAGTCGTAAAACAAAAGATCAACTCGGAGTCACAAAATATCGGACAAGTCCGAAAAGGATCGGACTAGTCTGAAGTTGTCCAGAGAGAAATCGGACAAGTCCGCTGGAACAATGGACTAGTCCACGGACTTAGCAAATTTTCAAGGATTCTTGGAATATCGGACTAGTCCGCACCAAATCAGACAAGTCCAAAAGTTTGCAGAGGCAAAATCAGACTAGTCTGCAGCAAAAATGGACAAGTCCATTTTTAGTCAGAGAGAAATTGGACTAGTCCTCACTAAAATCGGACTAGTCCGCACTTTTCAGCATTTTAAGTGCGGTTTTGTTCCAAATCAATTTTAAACCTATTCCTCTTTACAGATTGGGTGGTGTCAATGCAAGAAGAATTGAACAACTTCAAACAGTACGAAGTGTGGGAACTTGTCAAAAGGCCCATGTTCAACGTCATTGGCACTAAATGGGTCTTCCGCAACAAGCAAGACGAACACGGGGTGATGACAGTAAGCAAGGCACGACTTGTGGCCAAAGGGTATTCACAAGTCGAAGGTTTGGATTTCGACGAAACTTTTGCCCCCGTTGCTAGGCTTGAATCGATAAAAACATTACTTGCATATGCTACTCACCATGATTTCAAGCTCTATCAAATGGATGTGAAAAGCGCCTTCCTCAACAAACCAATCAAGGAGGGGGTGTATGTGGAGCAACCCCCTGGATTCGAAGATCAAGAGTTACTCGACCATGTGTTCAAACTGCGTAAGGCTCTCTACAGCCTCAAACAAGCTCCTAGAGCTTGGTATGAGTGTCTTAGAGATTTTTTGATTGAAAATGGATTTAAAATTGGCAAAGCTGATTACACGTTGTTTACCAAGAACTTTGACAATGACTTATTTATTTGTCAAATTTATGTTGATGGCATAATTTTTGGTTCAACTAACAAATCCTTTTGTGAAGAATTTAGTAAGATTATGACAGATAGATTCGAGATGTCTACGATGGGAGAACTGAGATATTTCTTGGGATTCCATGTGAGGCAACAAAAGGAAGGGACGTTCATAAGCAAAACAAAGTATACTCAAGAAATACTCAAGAAGTTTGGAATGGACAAGGCGAAGCCTATAAAGACTCCCATGGCAACAAATGGGCACTTAGATCTCAATGAAGACAGACCAAACGTGGATCAAAAGATATATCGCTCCATGATTGGATCCTTACATTACTTATGTGCATGTTGGACTGATATTATGTTTAGTGTATGTTTGTGTGCAAGATTTCAAGCCAATCCTAAGGAGTGTAATTTGACAGCCGTAAAAAGAATCTTGCGATATTTATTTCATACACCCAACCTAGGCCTTTGGTATCCTAAAGGTTCCGAGTTCAATATCATTGGATACTCTGATGCAGATTATGCTAGATGCAAAGTAGATAGAAAAAAGTACCTCCGATACATGCCAATTCCTAGGTAGATCCCTAGTTTCTTGGTCCTCCAAGAAAAAAATTCCATTGCCTTATCCACAACCGAAGCAGAGTATGTTGCAGCCGGGAGTTGTTGTGCACAACTCTTTTGGATGCAACAAACTCTAAGGGATTACTGTTACAATATGAGCCATATTCCACTACTTTGTGATAATGAGAGTGCTATTAAAATTGCCCATGAACTTGTTGAGCACTCCAGGACAAAACACATAGACATCCGGTATCATTTTTTGATAAACCACTCAATAAAAGGAGACATAGCCATTTCCCATGTCAACACCAAAAAACAACTAGCTGATATCTTTACCAGGCCACTTGATGAAAAACGTTTTTGCGAGCTCTGAAATGAACTAAATATCCTTGATGCTTGGAACGTGGCATGAAAACTTGCATACCTGGATGTCATCTTCAAAATCTATTGATTGTGTGTTGAAAATCACCTCTCTCTCTATTTTCTCCGAAAAACTATTTCAATTACTTGATCTTGGTGAATTATGGTCATAGCTTGATTGTTGGATGTTTACTGATCATATTCATCAAGATTATTTATGTGTTTTGCCCCATATTTTCTTTGTAAGCACCTTTGAATATATACAATTGGACTAGAGGCTTTTGTTCTGGTGACCACGGACTAGTCTGTGGTTGCCCGGACTAGTCCGGTTGACCACGGACTAGTCCAATTTTTCGACTCCATAACCCTTGGGCCGCCAAACCCTAATCTCCTTCATCCTCAAACCTTCCCTCATACTCTCTCCCTCTTCCCTAGAGCGTCCCCAAGGTCATTTGGCGATTTCTCCACCAAATCTCTTCAACTCTCTGTGGAAATTGATCTTCATTGCAAGGGGATCGAGGACCACGGACTTGTCCGCACCAACAATGCCCCCAACCTCAAGAATCAAAGAATTTTGGTAAACTTTCTCCAAAACCCTAGAACCTTCAATTTCGTGTGTTGTGGACCAAATAGCTTAGTTTCACTTGTTAATACATGATTCCTTCTTGTATTACATCTACCATGAGCTATTCTTGCATTGAGAACAACCATTGAATTGCTTGTTAGGGTTTGAACAGTTGAACACTGGAATAGTATGGTCTCAGTACGGACAAGTTCGGTACTCCGGACTGGTCCGCACTTAAGCACCGGACAAGTCTGATTTTTAAATGAACTCAACCCTAAATTCCGACTACTCAATGAATTTCCTTGCCATCAATCATCATCCATGCATTGTATAATCCTCTTGTCAAGAGAATGTCGAGCTCCAATGATGAGATCTCCGACATTGAGGCTGAGTTGGACCAAGAGTCATTTCTTTGGTCCTCGATGGACAAAAGAAAAAAGCAGCAACACCGTGCCGCTGACCCATCGCCCACTCCACCTCAAGTGCGACGAAAGGTTGCGGACAAGAAGCATGCATCCAAATGAAAGGATGCAGCTGGCCCCAGCCTGGCAGCTCCTCGCCAAGCTAAGGGCAAAGGAAAAGGGATAGCCATCGGTCCGATTGGCCCTCTCCAAATGAGTGCTCCAAGGTAGGGGACCAGAGACCCCACTTAATAATGTTTCAATGGCAAAGGAAGCTATGTCGCTTCAAAGCTCGGGACAATTGACTGCTGTAGCAGATCCAAAAAGGCAGCTGATGCAAGGTTTTGGAGCAACTTCCACACGGACTATTATGGTTCTGTGTATCTTACGATGAAGACTTCGGTGGCCCGAAGCCAATGGATCAACTGGAACCACATTGAGAGGAAGAGATGCCAAGCCTTTGATGAAGTGATACAGGCTGTGGAGAGACATGGCCTCAAAGATCTGTTTGCCTTGAGATACAACTGGAATGATGAAGTTATTGCGCAGTTCTATGCTACCTATTACTTTGCCAGTGATGAAGAGGAACGTGTGACTTGGATGACTCACGGATCCAAGTACAACGTGAATTATGATGAGTTGCAAGATTGCTTCACCTGGAAGACACGGACAACAATGATCTCATCATCCACAACATTGGCTTCCTGGAGAAGGACAAGATGGAGTTCCTATATGACACCCGCCTAAAGTACAACCCTCCAGCAACCAATAACATGAAGCCCTTCTTCATGGTTCTAAACAGGGTGCTGAGGAAGACAATAGCTCCAAAATATGGACATGCAGGAAGTGTTCAAGGTTACCTGGGGACACTAATGAAGGTGATAAGCAAGAACAGTAAGTTTGATGTCTTCAACTATATCTGGAATGATAGTGTCAACATCTTTTGCAGCCCTAACCGTTCGTGTGGCTATGCACCCTATATCATGTTTATGATAGAAAAGGTCACAAGAATCGAGTTTGTGAAGGATGTTGAGCACACTCCTCTAAGGCCCCAGAAGCCTTCCCAAGCCACTCTCCCAGCTGCTCCATCCACTGTATCTAGTAAGGAGGCTCCTAGGAGGGCCCAAGCTGAAGCAAGACCCCCACCAAGTTCAAGAGATACTACTTCCAAGAAGGGGTCTCCAAGTGGCACCTTGAAGTACATGGCCACCATCTTTGGCTCCTGCAAGAAGGCTGAAATGAATGTCCACAAGTTGAACAAGGCGACGCTCCTTTCGACTTCTCGGAGCTTCCACCTCTTTCTCCCTTCGAACTGGCCTATTTTGGTGTTGGGGGCCACTGCAAGTGGTTCTCATCCTCCTCCGCCTCAGGCTGACGAAAATGAAGACGACGAGAGGACCGACAGCGAGGAGTGAGTCAACGGCGATTGCTAGAACCCTCCTCTCCTTCTTTTTGGTGCCTTGATGCCAAAGGGGGAGAGATTGAGGGGGAGTCACTAGGTCTAGCAGTAGTTTGAGAGATGAGAGCTCTTTTGCATCTTTTGATGATTCTGGTAATGTAAGTCTGTTATTGGGGTTGTAATACTTTCACTATGCTTTTATTATGTTTCCAGTCACGGTTATGAAGTGTGTGATTGTGCTTTGCTATAATCTATGTCTTTGCTCTGAACAGGACATATATGCTTGATGTTAATATGATTATGTCATTTATCTCATTCTTATCACGATTATTGCTTACACACACTTAGTCCTGCATCCCACCATAAAGAGTGCACATATGTCTTATGTTTTTATTGCTCAATTTGTTCCAGGCTCATATGTGCACACTTTATGAAAATCTAGATTTTTAATCATATTTGTGAAATCTCAATTGGTTGTCATCAATCACCAAAAAGGGGGAGATGGAAAGTGCATTCAGGCATCCCTTGTGGGTTTTGGTTGATTTATGACAAACAAATGAGATCCTAACCAAATTGTTGAGATGACTGTAGGTTTTGATGAAATTATGAATTAAGCGCAAAAAGAAAGGAGAGTGATGAATCAAGTTGAAAAGAGCTCAAGATGATGAATATAATACTTTTTGTGTATGGAGTGTGTTGGAGAAACACATCCCAAGAGCTCAAGCAAAAGAAAATACTCTCACTACACAAGTTTACACAGGTCCAGACTAGTCCAATATTCCCTAGACTAGTCCAATAATCTTCCTGTCCAGGATCAGACAAGTCCTCCCAGAGCGGACTTGTCCGCACTGACTAGTACTAGTCAGATAAAGTCTGGACTAGTCCGATAATCCTTCTGATCAATATCAGACAAGTCCAATATTCCATAGACTAGTCCGGAACCATCACTGACCTACTTCAGAAAAGTCCTTAGCCCCTCAAAATTTCACGACACCGGACTAGTCTAATATTGTCGAGACTAGTTTGATAACCTCTCTGCTTAAAATCGGACAAGTCCTCCAAGTGCGTACTTGTCCTCAATAGACTAGGGACTCACAACGACCGAACTAGTCCGATATGTGCCAGACTAGTCCAAACATCTCCAGAGACAAAAACGGACTACTCCGACACTTATCGGATAAGTCGATAATTTAGGACACTTAGGGTTTCCCAAACGCCGCACACCGTACTAGTCTGCAGTCCACTACAGACTAGTCCGGACTTTGTAAACCCTAATGGTAACCTTTGGAAACCCTAGTATAAATAGAGGTGCACGGCCCCTAATCAAACTCTCTCAACCCCCTACGCTGTCACACCCCCCAAGAGCCCAGAAAACATGTCTCTCCACACACCAACGCAAGAAAGATCAAATCCTTGAAGATTAACCATAGATAAAATGAGAGACATGTTCTTCACGTCTTGAGCTCTTGGGTTTAATTCTCTCACACACTCTTGCTGTTTCATTGCATACTTTTTGAGTGTGTTTGGTGGTGTTTTGATTTGTAAATTTTGGGGAGCCCTCAACTTGTGAGAAGGCCCCTTAAACACAGTTATTTTACCCCTTTTTTGATTAGTGGAAGAGAATCGGCCTCCGTGGCGATTCGACGAGGGTAGGGTTGGTGAAGACCCGATCCTCTGTGGGCTCCTCGACATGGACTTAGATTTCCTTTGTGGAATCGAACCACGGGATAAAAATCATTGTGTCCTTGCGTTTGTTCTTTCTATTCACTATAATCTGGGTTTGCCTAATCTTGTTCAACTTACGTTAAATCTTTGAATCTATAGTTAACTTGTGCCACATCTAGTTTTATTGAAGTAATACATTCAATTTACAACTCAATTTCCGCTGCATAAAGTAACTAGTTCGAAATCATTGATCAAACTTGGTCAATCTGGTCTGCACACACAGGACTAGTCCGCACCCTACCGGACTAGTCCGATTTCTCTGTGTTTGATCAGGTTTCTAAGTGTTTTAGGTTCCGACGAAAAATTCAAAAAGCCTATTCACCCCCCCTCTAGGCTACATTCAATATCTCACAACAGCTTAGAATTGGATTAAGCTTTTGCTACCCACAATTTCTAAATCAAGACAAAAGTAATTCTAGCTAATGAAAGCAATATCTAGGAGAGTAGTAAGTTGTAAACTAGGGACTTAGAAAAAATTAAAAAAGAGCAACTATTCATCATTTCATCTATGTGATTTCCAAATCATTCTTACCGCACATCTTTTTTTATTAACTTAACATATATTACATTATTATTAATCTCTTTTCTTCTTTTTTTTAGATGCAAATGTGGTGGAAAGAAATAAATAAAATAATGGGATGCAAATGGGATGTGATACAAGTTACCTCAAGTGGGGGTCGTCCCCCAAGCTTGTTCTTGTTCACGGTGCGTACTAGGGGTTGAAACCCTAACGAGGGATGTAGGCCATGAGGTTGGCCTAACCTTGTTGCAGCATGGCTTTGCCATTGGAGGGTTGAGTGTCGATGTTTCGTTGCCTTCCATGGGTTCCACAGGTGTGGTCAAGGAGAGTGTTATCGATGTCTCTTATCCACATCTCAAGGTTCCCATATGTTGGATGTACCTTGTCATTCCTTAGCTAAGGTAATGATAATCCTTCGCACAAAGGCATGACGTGCACTCAACCCGCATTTAGTGTGTTCCGTCATTCTTTGGCTAAGGTGTATCATACCTTGTTGACATTAAGGAATAACTTGTATCCCTCATGCATTGAGTGTGATCCATAATTCCTTGGCTAAGGTAATTATACCCTTTAGCCACAAAGGAGTAACATGTACCCAACATGTGTTGAGTACGATCCGTTATTCCTTGGCTAAGGTACAACATATCTATAACCACAAAGGGATGACGTGTACTCAACATAGGTTGAGTTTGATCCGTTGTTCCTTGACTAAGGTATAAAATACCTTTTAGCCCCATAGGAACAACTTGCACCCAATATACATTGGATGTGATTTTGTCATTCCTTGGTTAAGATATATCATACCTTTTAGACGCAAAGGAATCACTTACACCAAATGATGGTGACAATTCCCTTGAGCTTGAGTGCTTAGAATAGTTGAGAGCATAATGCTCTCACATATATGTAGTAGCACATTGGTCGCTCACGGAGGGTTTCCATGTCAAATCTCTGGCCTCGTATAGTTATGGTTGACCTTCGGGCTCAATTCCCGATAGGTATCAACGATCCTCATTACTCCTTGGCCAAAAGATATTGAAATGGAATCCTCTTAGGGTTTCCATTAATCGGATCTTTGAATGCTTGCATAGTAACATTACTCCTGCAAACTTCCCTCCATGATAGAGAGGGGTGGTTAGCTCCTGATACTTTTACAAATGAATTTTTGGGTTAGGTAACCGAATCATGATTTGTACATATGGGGAAGAACAAAATCAAAGATGCAGTGGGTCCAATTTCAAGTGTATTCATAATCAATATAAGAATCTCTGATAAGAGTGGGGTTTTATGGATAAATCAATTTGCACATTTTTCTACTACTCATAGCAATGCAATTGATATAAATACACTATATGGATCCCTTCACACTATATGGATCCCTTCATCTTGTAAATTTTCTAACCATCATAGCTTTTTACACAAGAGCAAACGTTTATCATCTAGGTCATGGCAAACAAGATTTTGAATTTTATCCTCCTGAACATTTTTATTTTTCTTGCCTAGGAATTTGAAATTTAGTGATCCATGCATGAAGAGTTTCCAATAAAAATTATGGACATCACTATTCCTAGGTTTCTACATGCCAATTCAACCTTTAAGTAATTCCATAAGCATTACCTAGGCAAAAAATGTCTAAATTAAATTTTGCAATGCTTGTGAAATTCTAGGTACTTGTTAAATTTTTTCCTAAGTAAGGTTACATTCCCTTTTGAAGAATCAAAAAGAGCAATGCAACAATTATTCTTGTGAGGATGCATAACAATTGAATGATAAAAAACATCCTTGCCAATGTAAGCAAAAATCATTCAATCCTAATGCAATTCAAACGACGAAAAATTTTAAACTTGCACCTCAATTGAAGAGCGGTCTTGGTTGAAGGTCGTTGTGTGATAAATTCACGATCATGGATTTTGGTGTAGCCTTCATGTTCAATCAATCCTGCCATGTTGAGGTTGGAGTTGGATGGGCTTCATCTTGTTCCTCCATTGGACCACGATCTTGAACATTCCTCTACCATTAACTCAAAATGAGATCAATGGAGGGATATGTGTTTGATGGGGCCTTCCAACCTCTTTGCAAATTTCGTCTTGGCTGCACTAAAATCAAGAACAAACAAAACATCTCGAAAATGGGTTATGTTAGCTCAAAAGCATGTTGTACCCTTTGTCGAATTGTTTCGCCCAACTTGAAACAATTCGCAAATGCAATGAATATTTAAGAGAAAGATTATTGGTTTGGATTAGGAATATGAATTCATGTGGTTACGCCCAAGGTTCATATCCAAATAAATTTATTTCCTAATTCAAAATTTTAGTTTTATGATGGTTAGAAATTTTACTGTCCAACATGCAATTGTGAAAATTCAAACATGCTAAATGCAAATGCAATATTTGATGGGAAATTTAAATATGCAATTGTGAAAGTAGATATGAGATAACTACCAATTAACCTATTGGCAATGACTCACCGAATTTTTTAGAGTCTGATGAGTGGGACTTGCCTCTGTCCTGTTTGGTTTGATGATTTTTTTGTCCAATCTCGGAGTTGAAGATGTGGACAATCTCTCTTGATTGCCATGCCAAATCTCCTTTGCCATGTTATTTGGACATGTGGACCACATGGTGGCCAAAGCCTCTCCGTCATCTTGATGAAGACTTGTTGATGTAGTGACGACTTCTCCTTCTTGAAGATATTCTTTTGTGAGCTTGGATAGGTTTGTCCTTCTTTAGGGGTATCACTTATATCTTCTTGATATTCCTTACGGTCAACCCATTGATCACGGATCAAAAGCTTCCTTGGGCATGATGACATGTGGACTCCACAATCAAACAATAAATGCTTCATTCACAATGTCACTTGCCCTAGGGTGCATGGGTTTGGTCAAAGGGTAGGAATCCCAACAAGTGATTGTGGGATATATTGGATCTTGAATGCTCTTTAAGTTTCTTGTCCTTGGTCAAGAACTTTATGTAAATGTTGTCTTGATTTCTTGTTTTGCCATGGACAAGATACTCCAAGGTAGGCTAGTTAAACTTAAATCCCTTGAAATCTACATAGCCTCCTTGATTACAAGGGTGATGTTGATTCACCCTTGACCTCCTTGTAGGTGATAGCCATTGGGGTTGTGTTTGGAAGGAAGAATCCTCATGGGTCTTCAGGAAAATGATTCCCAAAGTAGCCCAAGATGACATGGATTTTCACAAATCTTGTGAATATCCATGGCTTGCATCATCCAAACACTCCTCCATTAGCTTTGTTTTCTTGATACTTTAGTGGGAGGTGTAGTTCCATAGCCAGTATGTCTACCTTGCTATGTGTTGTGCATGCCAAGCTAAGGGAACTAGAGCATTCTTCAATCCATCCCTTGAGTAGATACCATATTCTCATCCGTGATGAATGAGAATAGGAATCCTTTAGCTCCAGCACAAATGTAGTCATGGATTGGTGGACCAACCTATGACATGAATGTTGGATGAGGAGCCAACCATCTAACCTATGGTGGAGGCGAAACAAGAAGAACTCTTGGAGCCTCCTCCAAGATTGGGAATGGATGTCTTTGGCTGCTAATGAAGCTGGAATTCTTCCGCAAGAGGCAATGGTGTTGCCTACTGGACATTTGCTGAGGTAAGCCATGAATCATCTTCAGTTGAGCACTAGCGTCCTCGTTGGTCATCCCATAAATGGGTTAGCCAACACTACCTTGTTTTCACCACAAACAAGGGTAATCTTGTCTAATAACTACTAGTACCTATAGCTTCATCACAAGTGATAGCTATCCTTCACTTCCTTTGCCTTCCCCAGCAACGGCCCCAAAAATGCTTGTTGACGTTTCTTATGTCACAGATCATCTCTCGAAAGAGATGAGGTCTGCAAGTGCACAGAAACTATCGTGTAGCATTTCACCCAAGATTATTCCCAAGGGTATCGTATTTGTCCCAAAGGAAGGCGATGGAGTAAAGTAAACACGACTCTTAGGATCAAGTAATGGGATACTAATCAATTATCAAGACAGAGGTAAGTTGATAATATAGGGGTAGTGTGACACACACCTAAGCAATCTATTCGAAAGGGTAGATGAGTGCTAATGGAGGTTAGACTACGGATTGGGGAGTTGCTCCTACAATGCTTATAATATACATATACATAGCCTAGGTTAGATACTAATGAGCATATCAATGGTGAATCCTTATGCTAAGTTGTTCAACGGGCACGGGTTTACCCCTAGCAACACTAGGCGGCTCCCGCCAAGAGCCTATGGCATAGCCGAACATGGAGGATTACAAAGGACAGATAGGGCTGTCACCACCTACTACCTACCTCTTCAATCCGTGGGTCTACGAGACATCCTACGCTAGTAAACTATCCTAGCACCATGCTAGTGTATTATGTAAATAACTTAGGAGCTGCAGCACATGCCATCCTAAGGCAATGACTAACCTAAACATCGTTGAACCAATGTTGAAACATAGCATAGGGCATTCATATTAACATGATCATATCATATCTAACTAGAATATAGTGGGGGTTTATATTGTTTATGACGATAGTATAATGACATTAGGGCATGATCATAAAGACTATACCTACCACTTACATGGAATCCACAATCAAACAAGAAACGCTTCATCCAAGTATATGAATAAGAGAAGACTAAAGACAATATCTTTATTATGCATAAAGTCACAAATACAAGAAAGATACATGAGTCATACCTTTCCCAATTTGGACTTGGGACTAGAGGATCTCCTCCCTATAGCCTAACTCCACTAAGGACTAGGAGAACTAGTGTATCCAATAGAATGGTGCTCAAGTTGTGTGTTGTGAAGTGAGGGGTGAGGGGTCCTATTTATTGCTTGGAGAAGGGTTGGTTCCCGCCACCAAAGAGCACGAATCAGTCACCACTGACTTCTTCAAGCCGGGAGGAGCCAACACGTGGAAGCTGACCGAGTTTGGAGGAAAGACCAGGTCGACCCACTAGGGGGGTCGGCCGACCAGGTAAGTCCTCCAAACGGCTTCATATACTTCTGTTTGTGGGCCATTTGATCCATGTGGTGCCACATGTCGATGCTGGATTGGTTGGGATGATATTTTATAGGATCCATCCCCTTGTTTCACTTCAATTCTGTAGAAAAGACCTGCATGAACCAATTTCTCCAATTACAAGTGGAAATAGGTTAAATAGAAAAGCGATGTGTCCAAGAAATGATATTTCCTTCACATAATTGAGTTATATTGGCGGGTGAATTTGGTGTATAACAGCCGTAAACAACCCCTCTGGGAGGGTCCGTGTTAATGGAGAAGAAGCTCCTGGCCCCTTTGGGAGGGTCCAGACCATCCAACAGTCAGTGTACTTCATCAGTGGTAACCTCGATACATTGAGGTGCATAAGCTGCTATATGCAGCTCTTATTGCCTCAAGAAAGCTACGTCATTACTTCCAAGCCCACAAGATATCAGTGGTAACCTCCTTTCCACTTTGTGCAATATTACATAATCCAAATTCTACTGTAAATGTCACCAAGTGGGTTGCGGAGCTGGCAAAACTCAATCTCGAATTCTTGCCTCGACATGCTATGAAGAGTCAAGCGCTGGCTGACTCATGGCGGAATGGACTCCCTCATCAACTCTAGGGGGCCTCAGTGAACATAAGCCGGAACCTAAAGTCTCGATCTTCACTAAGCCTCACTAGACACTCTACTTTGATGGCTCTGTGCAGAAGAAGGGGGCCAGAGCTGGAATCCTTCTCCTCGCTCTTACCAAGGAGAAGGTCAAGTACATGGTACACCTTGACTTCAAGGCAACCAACAACATGGCAGACCACAAAGCTCTCATATACTGACTCAAGGTGGTGCTGTCATAGGATGTCAGGCAACTGTTGGTGAAGGATAACTCGCAACTCATCATCAAACAAGTCAAAGATGAATGCAGTTGCAACAATCCTTAACTCGCTGCTTATTCACTTGAAGTCCAGAAGTTGCGTAAGGACTTCCACATCCTTGATCTCTATCATGTCCAGCATCTCAACACCGCTGAAGCTGATGACCTTTTGACGAAGGCTTCAACAGGAGCTCAAGCTCTAGACAAAGTTTTTGTCAAAAGATTGTTAGGACCTACCGCTCAGCCCGCCGAACTGAGTGATGGGGGCGAGACCAGCACCTCGAAGCTGGCGGTCACAGTGGCCCTATTACCATGGTGCCCACCAAGGATCGTAGGCGCTGCAAGAAGCTCCGAGCAACCCAACATGCAAAATCCAAAAGCTCAAGTTAGCTCCGATACATGGATCTTCGAGATCTAGAGCTACTTGAAATACAATATCCTTCTTGAAGACAGTGCTTCCACTGATCGAATTGTCAGATTGGCTAGAAGATACACGTTGGTAGAAGGGGATCTCTACTGACGTGGTGCCAATGGCGTTCTAATGCGGTGCATTTATCGGGAAGAAGGCCGCGAGCTACTTGCGCAGATCCATGGAGGTGAGTGTGGGAATCACGCATCATCCGGCACGTTGGTTGGTAAAGCCTTCCGGCATGGCTCTTACTGGCCTACAGTGCTCCAGGATGCAGTCGAGTTGGTAAAGAAGTGTGAAGCGTGCTAGTTCCACGCGAAGCAGATTCACACACCGGCTCGGTCACTGCAAATGATATCTCCCTCGTGGGCATTCGTTGTGTGGGTGGTGGACATTTTGGGACCTTCCCCAAAAACTGTCGGAGGTTATAAGTTCATGTATGTTGCCATCGACAAGTTCACCAAGCGAACGTAAGCTACCCCAGTTGTGACAATCAACAAGCAATCAGCTATCAACTTCTTGAAGTCCATATTCTGCAGATTTAGAGTTCCAAACAGAGTCATTACTGACAATGGAACCCAATTCACAATTGCAGTATTCCAAGAGTACTACAAAGATCTCAGCACACAAGTAAGCTATGCATCAGTAGCTCACCCGACAAGCAATGGCCATGCTGAAAGAGCTAATGCAGAAATACTCAAGGGACCCAAGACGCACACATATGAGTGCCTGAAAAAAAATGGTGCCAACTGGATAGAGGAGCTTTTGTCTTCATTGTTGGTAAGTAGCACAACACCTAGCCGAGCAACTGGAGAGACACCTTTCTTTTTGTTGTACGGAGCTGAAGTAGTCCTTCCTCCGAAGATCACCATGGGTTCTCTTCAAGTTCAGGCCATCAGCAAAGCCATGCAGGACAAGCTCCGACGTAAAGATCTGGACCTCATTGACGAGGCAAGGTGCCAAGCGGCTGTTCAGAACGCACGATACCGCCAATCCCTCTAACGCTATCATCAAAGGTTCATGCGCAACCGATAGCTAGAAGAAGGCGATCTGGTGTTGTGAAGTATACTAACTCGAGAAGGGATGAACAAACTCTCCCCAGGCTGGGAAGGTCCCTTCCGAGTTATCAAAGTTTCCCGCCACGGATGCGTTTGCTTGGCAACAGAGTATGGGACTTCACTTCCCAATCCATGGAACATCGAGCACCTTCGTAAGTTTTAGGCTTAGCTAAACGGAGGTGAGTCTGTTTGTATAAATTGTATCTCTTATATTCTATGGATAGAGTCAGGAAGGGTTCTAGCGTACTTAACTTGGTCCTATACTTTAGGTGTGTCTTTACCCTCCCTAGGTTACATCAAGATGAATAGCACACTTAACTTAGTCATTGTACTTTAAGTGTGTCCTTGTCTTCCCCTGTAATTCATACCTTAATGAGAAAACATTTTATACGGACAGACTCTTGGTGCGTTTCATTTGTACAAGCTCATTACTTTTTTACCTCCTTGTCTATAACAATGATGTGCAATCCCTTTCCAATTTAGTCTGGGGTATTCATGAGTTATAAGTTGTGTTGTTAATATTCTTTTGGGTCTTACATCGCTGTATGGCTTACTCGCCTGAAAACAAAAGCCAATGACGGGTCTGGAGTGTGCTATCAACTTAGACTGATAAGGCACCCTAAGTACGCCACTCTACCTATATTGATAGGATAATTGGTCCTGATCTTCCGAGAGGTATGGTAAACTTGATTGGGTGGAGATCTCGACGTTGATGATCCAAGGCCCCGAACGAACGAAACCCCGCAATCACTACACCACTGCTCCGTTGGTTATCACCCGTGTCACACGAATGACCTCGCCACGAAGGCTTATCCCTTCAAGCACAATGAAGGACACAAGCAAGAACAGAGAAGTTGCAATAAAAACTGAATTGATCACGAATTTGGGGTCTCACAACCGATGATCGGCAACACTGTTCAATGACAGATTGTATCTAAGCAAAACCTGACCCTAATGTGGTGACAGCTGCTGTATATAAAGGAGTTTAGGGGTGTTCAAGACCCCTGGACACAACCCTAATGGGCTTCCACACGATACACGGGCCAGCAGCCCAAAAGACGGTGGCGCAGCACCGGACAGTTTCTGGATGCCCATTTGTTTCGCTAATTCCCGTAAACTTAGAAGGAATTTTGAGGTGGGGCTGGTTCCATTGGAAGATTTATGAAATCACGGTTTCAACCATATATAGAACGTCCAAATCCGATTCCGTATGTGTCCGAGATGTCAGTTTTGGTGAAGGCAGCTCTTGGAACCGGAGGTGGAGTCGAAGTCGAGTTGTACTTGGGTTCCTCCTTGGTGTGCACGTCCTATCTCCTCCTCCTTGATTCCTTGGACTCCTCCAAGCCCTTTCTGGTCCTCTTCATTGTTCCTAATCAATAAAACATGCATGGAAACAAGCGTAAGTTCTGAAAAACAATTGAAAAGGTTAGAACGTACCTAGAGATCCAATTGTCGTGCATGTGCTCTAGTGATCGGTCCTTGCATTGCGCTCAAAGGAGAGATGTCCTCATCATCCTCCCCCTCTTGAATTTGAGTCGTCCTCAACTCAAGCTCATCTTCCTCACCCAAGTATGGCTTCAAATCTGAAATGTTAAATGTAGGACTAACCCCAAACTCGGGAGGCAACTCAAGTTTATATGCATTGTCATTTATCTTCTCAAGAACCTTAAAAGGTCCAGCAGCACGTGGCATGAGTTTGGACTTTCTCAAATCCGGAAACCTATCTTTTCTCAAATGAACCCACACCAAATCACCGGGTTCCAATTTTACCTCCTTCCTACCTTTGCTAGAAGCAATGCGATACTTTTCATTCATTTTTTCAATTTGTAACTTGGTAGTTTCATGCAACTTAAGAATAAATTCAGAACGTTGTGTAGCATCCAAGTTCACAATTTCAGTATGTGGTAAAGGTAGCAAATCAATTGGAGCACGAGGATTGAAACCATAGACTACCATAAACGGACTTAACTTTGTTGTGGAGTGAATAGACCTGTTATAAGCAAACTCAATATGTGGCAAACACTCCTCCCACAACCTCAAATTTTCTTTCAAAACAGCCTGCAACATAGTAGATAAGGTACGATAAACTACCACAGTTTGCCCATCAGTTTGTGGATGACAAGTAGTAGAAAACAGCAACTTTGTTCCCAATTTATACCATAAAGTTCTCCAAAAGTTACTCAAAAACTTAGCATCCCTATCAGAAACAATAGTATTGGGAACACCATGCAAACGCACAGCCTCATTAAAGAACAAATCAGCAACATGTGAAGCATTATCGATCTTGTGGCATGGTACAAAATGAGCCATTTTAGAGAAACGATCAACAACCACAAAGACACTATCCCTCCCCTTCTTTGTTCTAGGCAATCCTAAAACAAAGTCCATAGAAATATCCTCTCAAGGTGCACTAGGAACAGGAAGAGGCATAAAAAGACCATGTGGGTTAAGTTGAGACTTAGCTTTGTTGCATGTCGTGCAACGTGAAACGTAGCGCTCCACATCACACTCATTTGTGGCCATAAGAAGTTAGTGGCCAGCACATCCTCTGTCTTTTTAACACCAAAATGTCCCATCAAACCACCTCCATGCGTTTCCTGCAATAACAAAAGACGAACGGAGCTAGCTGGAACACACAGCTTGTTAGCTCGGTAGAGAAGGCCTTCACGCAGCAGGAACTTTTCCCACATTCTTCCCTCTCTATAATTTTCAAAGGCATCTTTGAAGTCCAAATCTGTAGCATATAACCTCTTTATGGTTTCTAAACCAAAAATTTTATGAGAAAGTTGGGACCGCATGGTATAACGTGTAGATAAAGCATCGGCAATCACATTGTCTTTCCCTTTCTTATGTTTAATTATGTAAGGAAATGATTCTATGAACTCAATCCATTTAGCATGACGTTTGTTCAGATTAGCTTGTCCTTTAAGATACTTCAAAGACTCATGATCTGAATGTATGACAAATTCTTTAGACCATAGGTAATGTTGCCAAGTTTGCAAGACATGCACTAAAGCATAAATTTCTTTGTCATATGTAGAATAATTCAGCGAAGGCCCATGCAATTTTTCACTAAAGAAGGCAACAGGTTTACCTCCTTGAATTAGCACTCCTCCAATGCCAATGCCGCTCGTGTCACATTCAAGTTTGAAGGTCTTCTCAAAATCTTGATGTTGCAGCAATGGTGCTTGTGTGAGCTTCGACTTGAGAACATCAAAAGCTTGTTGTTGAGCTGGTCCCCATCGAAACGGCACTCCATGCTTTGTCAACTAGTGGAGAGGTGCCGCAATGGTGCTGAAATCCTGCACGAAACGCCGGTAGAAACCTGCGAGACCAAGAGAACTCCGAACCTGTGTGACCGTAGTTGGAAGTGGCCAGCTCGTGATGGCAACAATCTTTGCCTCGTACACCTCAATGCCCTATGAAGTAACAACATAACCAAGAAAAGACACACGATCGGTGCAAAAGATGCACTTCTCAAGGTTACCAAATAAACGTGCATCATGCAAGACATTAAAAACAGCACACAAATGTTCAAGATGCTCATCATATGGCTTGCTGTAAATAAGGATATCATCAAAGTAAACAACAACAAATTTACCAATGAAAGCACGTAAAACCTCATTCATCAACCTCATGGAAGTGCTGGGCGCATTAGTTAAACCAAATGGCATGACTAACCATTCATAAAGTCCGAATTTAGTTTTAAAGCAGTTTTCCATTCATCACCTAAAGCCATACGAATCTGATGATACCCACTATGCAAATAAATCTTGGTGAAAATAACAGAACCACTCAACTCATCAAGCATGTCATCCAATCTAGGAATAGGATAGCGATAACAAATGGTAATGTTATTGATGGCTCTACAATCAACACACATGCGCCAAGTGCCATATTTTTTTGGAACCAAAAGAACAGGAACAGAACAAGGACTAAGGCTCTCACGAATGTACCCACGGTCCAGAAGATCTTGGACTTGTCGCTGAATTTCCTTAGTCTCGTCAGGGTTGGTCCTATAGGTGGCACGGTATGGCAAGCTCGCCCCTGGAATCAAATCAATCTTGTGCTCAATGCCTCGCACAGGTGGTAATCCCGGGGGTATCACTGATGGAAAAACATCCATATATTCCTGCAAAAGGTTAGCAACAGCAGGTGGCAAGACAATGGATGTATCCTCAATGGAATATAAAGTGTGTTTGCACACTAAAGCATAGCAAGTTCCATTAGAGGCATATAAATCATCAAGATCAGATTTAGTTGCAAGTAAAATAGGATTTTTCAACTTAAAAGGTTGCTGAATTTCAGAATTGAAAACACCCTTTTGCTTAGCATTATTCTTTTTGTCCTGCTCAAATTGCACAATTTCAGTGGGACTCATAGGAAGCAACACAATTTTCTTGCCCTTATGCATGAGAGTATACTTATTAGATCGACCATGGTGAATAGCATCAGTATCAAACTCCCAAGGACGTCCCAACAAAAGAGAGCAAGCATCCATAGGTACCACATCAAAATCAGCAGAATCATGATAAGAACCAATGGAAAAATGTATTCTTGCTGTTTGTGTTACCTTTACCTTACCATTGTTGTTAAACCATTGAATGTGATAAGGGTGGGGATGCTCCCGTGTGGTCAAGCCAAGCTTCTTGACCACCTCAACATTCACCAAATTATTGCAGCTACCACCATCGAAGATGGTATGTAACGGCAGTCCTTGACAACGAGAAACATTTTGAAAAAGTTGTGACATTGGCGGTTGTCGTCCTCTCGAACCGTGGCACTCAAAGCTCGCTGCACAATCAAAGTCCTATAGGTGTCGGTTGCAGCTATACCAAGAACCTCCTCAGCACCATCATCTAAACCTGAAATGATAGTTGCAATAATATTTTCATCTTCAATATCAGAAGCACTAACATACCCACCATCAGCAGTGGCAATGATCGCCCGTTTGCTGGGGCAATCTCGTTGCATATGGCCAAGTCCCTGGCAGCGGTGGCACTTGACGTCGGAGGTGCGACTTGTCGAAGCGTTGGGTGCAGCCGCCTTTGCTGCAACGCTTGGAGGCATCTGTGACTTGCTGTTATCTTGTCCCCGTGATGTAGAAGGTGCGGTGCTGCTGTGTACAAAACCAGTGGATGGTGGTGTAGAAGCATGTACACTCGAGGAGGGCGCTGCTTTGGATGGCACCGGAAGCTATCGTGGTGTGAAGGTGTTGTTCCACCACTGTTGTTGGCGACCCTGCACTTCTTTTTCTCCTAACATAGCAAGTTGAAATAAACGTTGAATAGAATGATATTCCTTGTAGTCAACTATGTCCTAGATCTCACGCTGCAAGCCCCCATAAAACCTAACAATTTTGTCTTCCTGATCCTCAACTACCCCACAACGAAGCATACCTTTTTGCAACTCTTGGTAGTACTCTTGGACAGTCATGTCACCCTGATCAAAGCGTTGCAATTTCTTAAGAAGATCACGTCTATATGAAGGAGGAACAAACCTAGCGTGCATCTCTTCTTTTAACGCAGCCCATGTTTGTGGTGCATTAAGTGTATTGACAAGTTCATTCCACCAAATTATAGCAAAATCTTTAAACTCACTAGTGGCTTGTCTAACTCTATGTCGCTCAGGAACAAGATGAGAGCTAAATTTTTGTTCTACTGTCATCTCCCAATCCAAGTAAGTCTCAGAATCATAAGATCCATAAAATGGTGGAATAGAAAACTTAATCTTAGTGTAAGGATCATTATCTTCATCAGGAGCATGAGGACGAGGTGTACCTCCCATACCTTGACGATTTCGTGGAGGGCGACGGCGCTACTGTGCATCAACCTCATCGTTATTGAAGTCATCCTCAGTGTCGTAGTGAGCACGTGCATCAGCATCAAGGATGATAGAGGGAGTAGCTTGTTGGGAAAGATGAGTCTCCATCTCGTCCAACCGTGTGTTCAGACCAGCAACACTTGTATGGAGCCTCTAAAAGGTGACTGTGGTAGTGGTATGGTAATTGTTGAAAGCTTCGGTCATCGCCCGCATCATGTCCCTTAGTTCCATATGGACACACACTCATCATGATCTAGAGGTGTAGAACTATAGGTCTTATCCATAGGCTTCTTTCCTGTCATTGTTAGTACAAAACAGAAATGAAGACAAAAAGATCGTGAAGAACCCTATTACTACGCTCTCTGAAGTGGAAGTGGAAAATCGATCAGTAAGATGCGTCTTACCCCGCTCTTACAAGTTTCTTACCAGCACTGCAGGTGGCCAACAGTGATCGGTGTGAAGCAAGCAGAGAGTGGGTGTGACTGCAGAGGTTACTTGTTCCGCTCGAGAGAAGGTGGAGCTTGGAAGGCTCAAATGCAGTATATGTATGTGGCACACAAGTTAGTAACAGATAGCAATGCTGAATAAGTGTCCGAAGAATTTCACCTAGTTGCTGGCCCAAGAATGTATTAGAACAGTTGTGGCAACAAGCAAGGACAAGGATGAATGATGATTAACAACAAGGATAATATAAGCAAGTATCCAGCACTCACACTGGAACAACACAACTTGAAAACCCCATAGCCTCTTGTTTTTGCGTGGAAGCACTAGTAGAAATCAAAATCCTTTTTTTCTCTTTATTTTTTGATATTTTTTTCTCAACCAGGGGCACAAGAATAGAAACAGCACCAAGTATTAGCTCAAACCGATGAAAGATGTGATCGGTACAAATTTAGGAGCGATTGAAAAAACTGGTGCTCGAACTTCGGGGTTCGAAATGAGGTCCTTCTTAATTTTTTTTAATTTTTTTGAAAACTTTGTGACCAGCGTAGCCAGTGTATCATATCTGGATTTTTTCGAGACCTTTCCAGGAAAAAAATGCGCCTCAATCGGAGTTCCGAGCGAAAAGTTATGCCCGTTTTAAAGAGGATACCCCGAATCAGGTTTTGGTGGTGTTGGAAACTGCAACAGAAATGAATCGGTGGATGGAAGTTTTGTGTAGATTGGTTTTTTGTAGATGGCAGCGGATGGAAGAAACAAAATTGAACCAAAGCAAATCTAAACCTGCAACCAGACTCAACCTAGGACACGAACTCAGAACTACGGACTCCGAAACAAAATTGTGCAAAAGGCTGAGCAGGGGATGTAGGTCAGGGAAAGTAAAAAAATTGTGTCTTTTTGTGGACGATTCGACTGATACAAAATAAATCTAAAAGGCACACAAGTATACCTCACATTGAACCTTGAAATATGATACCAATTGATAGGATAACTGGTCCCGATCTTCCGAGAGGTATGGTAAACTTGATTGGGTGGAGATCTCGACGTTGATGATCCAAGGCTCCGAACGAACGAAACTCCGCAATCACTACACCACTGCTCCGTTGGTTATCACCCGTGTCACACGAATGACCTCACCATGAAAGCTTATCCCTGCAAGCGCAATCAAGAACACAAACAAGAATGGAGAAGTTGCAATCAAAACTGAATTGATCACGAATTTGGGGTCTCACAACCGATGATTGGCGACACTGTTCAATGACAGATTGTATCTAAGAAAAACCCGACCCTAATTTGGTGACGGCTTCTGTATATAAAAGAGTTTAGGGGCGTTCAAGACCCCTGGACGCAACCCTAATGGGTTTCCACATGATACACGGGCCAGCAGCCCAAAAGACAGTGGCGCAGCACCGGCCAGATTCTGGATGTCCACTTGTTTCGCTGATTCCAGCAAACTTATAAGGAATTTTGAGGTGGGGCTTGTTCCATTAGAAGCTTTATGAAATCACGGTTTCAACCATATATAGAACGTCCAAATCCGACTCCGTATGTGTCTGGGACGTCAGTTTTGGTGAAGGCAGCTCTTGGAACCCGAGGTGGAGTCGAAGTCGAGTTGTACTTGGGTTCCTCCTTGGTGTGCACGTCCTATCTCCTCCTCCTTGATTCCTTGGAATCCTCCAAGCCCTTGCTGGTCCTCTCCATTGTTCCTAATCAATAAAACATGCATGGAAACAAGCGTAAGTTCTGAAAAACAATTGACAAGGTTAGAACGTACCGGGAGATCCAATTGTCGTGCACGTGCTCTAGTGATTCGTCCTTGCATTGTACTCAATGGAGAGATGTCCTCATCATATATCCTCGCAGGTCCCAGTAGGGCGGGTCCGGAAGGCATTCAGACCTAAAGTGATTTAATCAATACACTTATGTTGTCATGTTAAATTCCTTAGGATCTTAAAATCAAAGAAGGATAATAAGTCACAAATAAGTTATAGACAAGAGGATGAATTTTACTGCTTTTCTTATATTTTATGCGTAGGAAAAATGAATATTCGATGGCAATTAGCTCGATGATGGTGGATGCTGCCGGAGCATTAGCTCCGACAACCCCCAGGGGGCCCATGAATGTGGCCTAGAGGGGGGGGTGAATAGGCCTTTTTGAAATTTGTCGGAACCTGCAACACTTAACCACCAGATCAAAACTTGAGATATCGGACTAGTCCGGTAAAGTGCAGACTAGTCCGGTGTATACCGACTAAATTAATCAAGTTTGATCAATTAATTTGATTCTAGGATGTATGCAGCGAAAATATACTTGTGATTTATGTGTTGCACGATTATAGACTAGGATATATCACAATTCAATCGTATACTTAATGATTCAACGTAAAGTAAGCAATATTGATTCAAACCCTAGATTGTTGTAATGAATTAGAACGATGAACACAAAACAAGAACGCAAGCAGTTTATCCCGTGGTTCGGCTCCCATAGAGGCAACCTACATCCACGTTGAGGAGTCCACAAAAGGACCGGGTGTTCTCCAACCCTACCCTCGTCGGATTTCCACGAATGCGAATCCACTTCTCTTATCACAAAGGGTAAATAACCGAATTCAAGCGGCCTTCTCACACGTTGAGGGCTCCCCTAGATTGCAATGACAACTCCACCAACAACACACTCAAAAGATTACAATGAAAATCACATGAGTGTGTTAGAGAATCAAACCAAGAGCTCAAGAGTGATGAAATGTGTCTCTCCAATGTTCCAAAGTGTATCCTCAAGGGATTGATCTTTTTGGCTTTTGATTTCGTGGAGAGATGTGTTTTTGAGGCTCTTAAGAGGTGTGACGGCGCAGGGGTTCGAGAGAGATTAAAGTTGGGCCGTGCACCTCTATTTATATGGGGTTTCTAAAAGTGACCGTTAGGGTTTAGAGAGATCGGACTAGTCCGGTGTGCTGTGTGTAGCAAACCCTAAGTGTCCCGAAATATCGGACTAGTCCGGCTAGGAGCGGACTTGTCCGATTTTGCTTCTAGAAATCTTCGTACTAGTCCGATAGTCATTGGACTTGTCCGGACAGTGAAACCCTAAGTGGTTATGAGGACAAGTCCGCACTTGGAGGACTTGTCCAATTTAGGTCAGAGAGCTTTTTGGACTAGTCCATGCAAGTATCAGACTTGTCTGATTTAGATCAGAATGAATATCGGACTAGTTTGGTGAGTGATCGGACTTGTCCGATTTTGTGTGACTTGTGAAGTGTTTTGAGGACTAGTCCGCACTGGGGAGGACTAGTTCGATTCTAGTCAGAGAGATATCGGTCTAGTCCGCGGAGTTATCAGACTTGTCTAATCTTGTGTGGAGAGAGATATCGGACTAGTCCGGTGTCAGTCAGACTAGTCCGGTCCTGTATAAATTTGTGCAATGTGTGTGTTTATTTGTGAATGATCTCTTGGGGTGTGTTTCCTTAACACACTCCACACACAATGATATACTAATCTTGTTCCTTGAGCTCTTCTCCACATTGCTTCTCATTCTCCCTTCTTTTTGGCACTTTACTTATTTTCACATTAAAACTTGTGCTCATCTCAACAAAGTGGTTAGGATCTCATTTTCTTGTCATAAATCATCCAAAATCCACAAGGGATTCCTAGATGCACTTTCAATCTCCCCCTTTTTTGTGATTGATGACAACCAATTGAGATTTCACAAAATATGATAAAGAGTGGAGATTTTCATAAAGTATGCACATATGTGTTTAAAATACATCAAGCAATGAAAACATGATTCATATGTGCATTCTTTATGGTGGGATGCATAACTAAGTGCATTTAAACAACAATCATGAAGAGAATGACATAATTGACATTAACATATCAATAACAAGCATATATGTCATTCTAGGAGCAAAATTACAGATTTCATAGATTAATTCACAAGTAGATCAAGACATTGCATCACAGAACCATAATTAACAAAATAGCATATTTAGCAGTTTTACAACCCTCAAAATAGACAAAAAAAAGCACAAAGGAAGCTCTCTCCTCGCATCCTACAGCTAATACCTTAGACCTAAGACTCCCCCTCAATCTCTCCCCCTTTGGCATCAAGACACCAAAAAGAAGGAGAGGAGGGACCTAAAGTCTTCATGCCTCGCTGTCAATCCTCTCATCGTCTTCATCTTCGTCTTTGGGCTGATGAGGATGAGGAGGAGGTGCGGAGCCACTCGAGCCCCCAATGCAAAAGTAGGCAAGCTCGGAGGGGGTCAAGGGCCCGATCTTGGTGAAGTTGGAATCGGAATCTTCAGAGATTACCGGAGATCCAATGGGCTCAATCTCCAGTTTTTGGCATATCTGCTTCCCATTGGCCTTGACATACTTCATGTCTTCTTTTCTCCTCTTGTTGAGCTTGTGGGCCTTCACCTCGGCCTTTCTGCAAGAAGCAAAGATGGCAGCCAAGTATTTGAAGATGCCACTAGCAGATCCTTTTTGAGGTGCTGCCCTAGTGGCAGGGTCAGCAATGGCATCTTCACTTCTTCTTGCTGGAGCCTCAGGACTGGAGGCCGGAGAAGGAGCAGCCTGTATGCTTGGCTTCTGAGGCATCTGAGGCCTCAAAGGGAGGTCCTCCACATCTTTAAAAAATTCAATCCCAGTTACCTTCTCAATCACAAACATCAGATATGGAGCATAGCCACAAGACCTGTTGGGTGTGCAAGAAATGTTCACCATGTCATTCCAAATATAATCCGCCACATCAAACTGACGATCCTTGCTTATGATCCTCATCAGGGTCTAGAGATAGCCCTGCACACTCTCAGCATCTCCATCCTTGGGAGCAATAGTCTTCCTCAATACTCTGTTCAGGACCACAAAGAAAGGCTTCAAGTTCTTCGTGGAGGGAGGGTTGATCTTCGAGTTGGGATCATAGAGGAATTTCATCCCGTCCTTCTCAATGACACCTATGTTATGGATGATCAAGCTGTCATGTCTTGAGGTGTCAAGGTGGAGCAGGCTTGCAAAGTCTTCATGAGTGATACTATACTTGGATCCGTGAGTCATCCAAGTAACACTCTCTTCATCTTCAATTGAGAAATGGCATGTCGCAAAGAATTGCGCGATGACCTCATCATTCCAGTTGTTTCTGAAGGCAAAAAGATCCTTCAGGCCATGCCTCTCAACTACATCCGCCACTTCAATAAACGGGGAGCAACCCTTCTTCTCAAAATGCACCCAATCGATCCATTGGCTGCACACTACCGGTTTCTTCATGGGGAGGTACACAGACTTGTAGAAATCTGCATGGAAATTGCACCAAAATCTTCCGTCGGCAGCTTGCTTCGGACGGCCATACCAATCAATACTTTTGAACTTCGCAGCTGAGTCGCTGCCCTTCCCATTGAATCTTTCTTCAGTGGGGTCCCTGACCCCTTCCCTTGGAGCATGCAGCTTTAGAGGGCCAACCGGGCCCTATGCTATTCCCTTGCCCTTGACCTTAGCTTGGCAAGGGCCACTTGTTGCTGCAGCAGCCTTGGAAGCCGGCTTCTTTGCCAGCACCATCCGACGAGCCTTAGGAGGAGATGGAGCTGGCTTGGAAGGATGCTCTTGGCGTTTCATGCCAAGGCTTGTCGAGGGTCGAGGTGCGACCTCATGGTCCATCTCGGCCTCAAAATCGGAAATCTCGTCGTTTGAGCTCGACATGTCCTGAAAATGAATTGTGCAAGGAATGAATGAGAATTGATGATTCAAGGCATGGGTGAGAAAGAGTAACAAGGAATTGCATTGAGGAATTGAAAAGTTAGGTTTTGAGTTTAGAAAAATTGGACTTGTCCGGTGTACAGGCACGAACTAGTCCGGGGTGACCGGACTTGTCCGTGCATGGACCGGACTAGTCCGATATTCATCCTCAAAAACCTAAGCAACTTGACAAATGGTGATTCCTAACGTACAACTAGCTTAGCATAAACGTAATACATCAAGGAGGCATGTATATAGTGAGGAATGCTAGGCTGTTCGATCAACAATGAAGAAAGTAGAGATTTCTAGGGTTTGGGGGAAAATTACCAAAGATATCGCTTGAATCTCGAAGAGATAGGTGTTGAAGGCCGGACAAGTCCGGGAACTTCAATCTTCGACCGAGCAAGCTTGATTTCAACACAAATGTGCAGCTTTTTAGTGGAGGGGATGCAAAATCGCCTTGGGAGCTCGAGTTTGGAGAGAGAGTGTGTGAGGCAAGTTGTGAGGGTGAGGGGATTAGGGTTTGGCGGCGGCTAGGGTTATGGACACAAAAAATCGGTCAAGTCGGGAAATTACCGGACTAGTCCAAACTTTTCCAGAGGCTATATCAGACTAGTTCGTGGTCTATCGGACTAGTCCGACCTAACTGGCGCTCTGCGGACTAGTCTGCATGGGCAGACTAGTTCGGGTAACCACGGACTAGTCCGTGTTCACCAGGCAAGAACTTCTTAGCCCATTCATATATATTTGAAGGTACATATTTAGAAAATAGGGAGGCAAATCAAATCAAATAATCTTGATGAATATGATCAGTAAGCATACAACAATCAAGCAATGACCATATTTCACCAAGATCTAGTAATTGACATAGTTTTCGGGAGAAAATTGAGAGAGATGATTTTCACAATCCAATCAACATATTTTGAAGAATTCATACATGTATGCAAATTTTCAAGCCACACTCCGAGCATCAAGGATATTTAGTTCATTTCGGAGTTCACAAAAGCGCTTTTCATCAAGTGGCTTGGTGAATATGTCGGCCAATTTCTTTTGGGTGTTAACATGGGAAATGGCTATATCTACTTTCATGGAGTGGTCTCTCAAGAAGTGATGCCTTATGTCTATGTGTTTGGTTCTAGAGTGCTCAACGGGATTATGGGCAATTTTAATGGCACTCTCATTATCACAAAGGAGTGGAATACAGTTCATATTGTAACTGTAATCCCTTAGAGTTTGCTGCATCCAGAGGACTTGTGCACAACAACTCCCGGCTGCAACATACTCCGCTTCAGCTGTGGATAAGGCAATGAAATTTTGTTTCTTGGAGGACCAAGAAACTAGAGATCTCCCTAGGAATTGGCATGTACCGGAGGTGTTTTTTCTATCTACCTTGCTTCCGGCATAATCTACATCTGAGTAGCCAATGAGGTTGAATTTGGAGCCTTTTGGATACCAAAGACCAAGATTGGGTGTATGAACTAAATATCTCAAGATCCTTTTTACGGCTGTCAAGTGACACTCCTTAGGATTGGCTTGAAATCTTGCACACAAACATACACTCAACATAATGTCCGGCCTATATGCACAAAAATAGAGTAGAGATCCAATCATGGAGCGATATACCTTTTGGTTGACGCTAGGTCCATCTTCATTGAGATCCAAGTGGCCATTTGTTGCCATGTGAGTCTTTATAGGCTTCTCCTTGTCCATTCCAAACTTCTTAAGTATGTCTTGTGTGTACTTGGTTTGGCTTATGAACGTTCCTTCCTTTTGTTGCCGCACTTGGAATTCCAAGAAGTACTTTATCTCTCCCATCATGGACATCTCAAACCTGTCTATCATAATTTTACTAAATTCCTCACAAAAAGATGGGTTAGTTGAACCAAAGATTATATCATCAAAAAATATTTGACAAACAAAAAGATCATTACAAAAATTCTTTGTAAACAGTGTATAATCTACTTTGCCAATCTTAAAGCCATTTTCAATTAAGAAATCTCTAAGAAACTCATACCAAGCTCTAGGAGCTTGTTTGAGGCCGTAGAGAGCCTTACGCAATTTAAATACGTGGTCGGGGAACTCTTTGTCTTCAAACACGGGGGGTTGCTCCACATACACCTCCTCCTTGATTGGTCCATTGAGGAAGGCGCTTTTCACATCCATATGATAGAGCTTGAAATCATGGTGAGTAGCATATGCAAGTAATATTCTAATAGATTAAAGTCTTGCTACGGGAGCAAAGCTTTAATCGAAATCCAAACCTTCGACTTGTGAATACCCTTTGGCCACAAGTTGTGCCTTGTTCCTTGTCACCACCCCGTGTTCGTCTTGTTTGTTGCGGAAGACCCATTTGGTGCCGACGACATTGGATTTGGGTCTTTCGACTAGTTCCCACACCTTGTTTCTCTTGAAATTGTTCAATTCTTCTTGCATTGCCACCATCCAGTCTGGATCCTTCAATGCATCCTCAACCCTGCGTGGTTCCAAAAAGGATACAAACGAATAGTGCTCACAAAAGTTAGCTATGCGAGATCTAGTGGTTACTCCCTTTTGGATGTCACCGATGATATTGGCGATTGGGTGATCCCTTTGGACGCATTGGTGTACTCTTCGGTGTGGTACTTGCTGTATTGAATCTTCATGATCATCTTCTTCTCCCCCTAAATGATTGCCTTCATTGAGTTGTTGATCATCTTCACTTTCTTGAGGCTGATCTTGTATGGAAGCTCCCCCTTGATCATTGGTCTCCTCTTGTGGTTCGTTTTCCTCATGGATATGTAGAGGTGGCTCTTTTGCTCGATCTTCGCCTAACGCCATTCTTCTCAATGCTTGACAAGGAACTTCTTCTTTATCTATCACACATGGATCAACTTGCTCCTTTTGGGAGCCATTAGTTTCATCGAACACTGCGTCACGTGCTACTTCAACAATTCCGGAGGTCTTGTTGGAAACACGATAGGCGTAAGTGTTTGAATCATAACCAAGCAAGAAATCTTCATCGTACTTTGAAGCAAACTTGGAAGTCCTAGGCTTCTTGTTTAAAATATAGCATGGAGAAGCGAAAACTCGATAATATGAAATATTGGGTTTGTTACCGGTGAGTAGCTCATAGGATATCTTCTTGAGTAGTCTATGAAGATAAAGTCGATTTGTGGCATGGCAAGCAGTGTTAATCGCTTCCGCCCAACATCGATCTGAGGTCTTGTACTCATCGAGCATTGTTCTCACCATCTCTATGAGAGTTCGGTTCTTTCTTTCGGCAACTCCATTTTGTTGAGGGGAGTATGGAGCCGAGAACTCGTGCTTTATGCTTTCTTCATCTATATACTCCTCCACTAGTGTGTTCTTGAACTCCGTGCCATTGTCGCTTCGAATGTTCTTGATTGTCAATGAGAATTCATTTTGAGCTCGCTTGAAGAACTTCTTGAGTATTCCATGTGTTTCTGACTTGTCATGCAAAAAGAAAACCCAAGTGAAGCGAGAAAAGTCATCAACAACTACTAAACCATATTTGTTACCAGTGATGCTTATGTAAGCAATTGGACCAAATAAGTCCATGTGAAGTAGCTCGAGTGGTCTTGTTGTAGTCATGATGTTCTTCGCGGGGTGAGGAGCTCCAACCTGCTTCCCGGCTTGGCACGCACTACAGGGCCTGTCTTTGTCAGAAACAACATCCTTCAAACCTCGGAGGTGATCATCCTTGAGGAGTTTTTGAAGATTCCTCATACCAACATGCGCTAGCCGTCTATGCCACAGCCAACATATGTTGGTCTTTGCAATCAAGCATGTGTCAAGTTCGGCTTTATCCTTGTTGAAGTCAACAAGAGAAAGTTTTCCCTTTAACATACCCTTGAATGCAATGGAACCATCACTCCTCCTAGAGATGGTCACACCCTCGTTAGTGAACAAGCAATTATAACCTTTGTCACATAATTGAGATATGGACAGCAGGTTATAATCTAAGGAATCAACATGTAATACATGAGAAAGTGTGTGTTTAGATGATATGGCAATTTTACCAGTACCGAGCACCTTTCCCTGATTGTTGTCTCCAAAGTAGATGCCCTCGCTTGGATCCTCATTTGCTTCATATTCAACGAATATTCTTCTTTCTCCGGTCATATGGTTGGTGCAGCCACTGTCTAGCACCCATTTAGATCCACCGGAGGAATAGGCCTGCAAAAACAATTTATGCCTTGGTTTTAGGTACCCAAGCTTGCTTGGGTCCTTGGAGGTTAGTCACAAGAGATTTGGGCACCCACACATGAGATTTGGTGTTCTCATGGCATGGACCGACATAATGAGCATAAACCTTTCCGTAATTACTTCTCATTAATACATAAGATGCATCGAAAGTTCTGAATAGTAACTTTTGTTGTTTATACACAGGACTAGTCTGGGAGGCCGGACTTGTCCGGAGTATCGGACTTGTCTGGACCCTGGCCGGACTAGTCCACCGGTCATGCGTGTTGTACTCATTAAGTTTTGATTTTCCAGTTTGGAAGACTCCTCCCTTTACAAAGACATTGCTATCCCTGTTATTCTTATGGCTTCTAGCTTGTTGTTTTTCACCAAAAGAGTAACCAATGCCATATTTGACATTTGGAGGTATTTTGACCAAGTATGCACTACGTGCATATTTGATCTTCTCCTTATCAAATATGCCACTTTGGGCAGGATGCTTATCCTTTGGAGAGGTTGGCTTGTCTTTCAAGCTGTTGTCAAGTTTGCCACAAGTACAAGTAGAAGCAACTTCAGTTTTAATGGGTTGAGAAGGTGAACTTGAAGAGGATGATGGGTCACCTTGCTTGAGTGACTCAACTTGCACTTCAAGGATCTTGTCAACCTTGTTTAGGTTAGCAAGTTGGTCCTTGATTGTAGCATTTGAGTCGGTTAACTCCAAGCAAGCTTCCTTGCTTGAAGCTAACTCAAGCTCTAGTGATTTGCTTCGCTCCTTTTCAAATTCGAGAAGTTTGTCAAGTTCGACATATTCATCCTTTTGGGAGATAATCATGTCCTCTTGACGATGTATCAACCTCTCCTTCTCAACAAGTTGATCAAGTAAAAATTTCATTTTTGTGGCAGTTTTCCTATCAAATCCAATAAGCATATCCTCATTATCACTAATGATTTAATCATCGCTAGAATAGGAATGCACGGAAGGGGGTTTAGTGTTTACCTTGCGTTTACCTTCCTTTGCCATGAGGCAAGTGCCATTTCCCTTCCATGCGCCGAGTGTAGGAAGAGAGTAGACTTCTTGGATGTCTTCTCGATGGCTATGCTAGCCATCTCTTCTTCTTCGGATGATGAGGACTCATCATTTGAGTCCCACTCTTTCCCTATGTGCGCTTGTTCGGCTTGTTTCTTCTTCTTGAAGAATTTCTTGGGTTGAGGCTTGGCTTCTTTGGTCTTCTTCTTGTTCTCTTCATATGGGTAATCAACTATAAAGTGGCTATACTCACCACAATTATAGCATGCCCGCCTCAACTTTGGCTTTGTTCTTTCCTTGTACTTTCCTTCGCTTGATTTAGTACCTTGTCTCTTCTTCATTATTCTCTTGAATTTCTTCATGAGCAGTATCATGTCTTCTTCATCTAATTCACTACTCTCATCATCACCATCTTCTTCTAGCTGAGCTTCTCGAGCTTCTTTAGATAGGGGCTTGAGGGTGGACTTCAAAGCAACCCCTTCTTCTTTGCCAAGGTGAGGTCGGCAATTTCCTTGACATGCTTGGCTTCTTTTTCCATCATCTCGAAATTAATGATTTTTCCAAGTAATTCATCCGGAGTCATTTTCTTATATCCAGGGCTTTCTCTAATCATTGAGCATAGGGTGACGTTGCGAGGCATGGAAGCTCTAAGAATGAGCTTAACCACCTCTTGGTCATTCCAATTCTTGCTTCCGTATGATCGAACCTTGTTGACGAGTGTCTTTAATCGGTTGTACATATCTTGAGGTGACTCATCTTCTTCTATTGCGAATCTTCCTAACTCCCCTTCGATCATTTTGATCATTGCTTCACGCACATGACGGTCACCTTCATGTGCAGTTTGCAATGTGTCCCATATCTCCTTCACAATCTCGAGTCCATCCACCTTGGTGAACTCGTCTCGACTGAGCGAAGAGGTAATGACTGCCGCGGCTTGAGCATTTCGATGAATTGTCTGCTCTTGGCTTGGTGTAAGTTCTTCATCGTCGTTCGAGATATCTATCCCTGTGCACACAATATGCCATAAACTTGGATTGAGGGAAATTAGATGCATTTTCATATTTTGCCTCCACATTGAGTAATCACTTTCATCAAAGTGTCGGGCTTTTCCTAGAGGGATAGATGAATAATGATTATTGTTGGCATTAAGACGATCATAGTTGAAAGGATATCGGGAGTAGTCGGTGTGACTACTTCCCTTCTTCTTCTCTTCAATCTTTACTTTCCCTTTGGAAAGTGTCTTCTTTCTTAGGAGCGCCTTTAGTTCCAACATCTCCTCATCGTCATCCTCGAAGTCTTGAATGGCTTTGAGGAGCTTTTCAACTTTCTAATTCTTTTCATCATCAACCTTTTCTTGGTTGTTGCTCTTGTGGACGTCCTTCATGTCCGACATGATCTCTTCAAGCGGTTAGTCTATTTCTTGAAGAACCTTGTTCTGATACCAATTCAATGTGGCCTAGAGGGGGGTGAATACGCCTTTTTGAAATTCGTCGGAACCTGCAACACTTAACCACTAGATCAAAACTTGAGATATCGGACTAGTCTGGTAAAGTGCGGACTAGTACGGTGTATACCGACTAAGTTAATCAAGTTTGATCAATTAATTTGATTCTAGGATGTATGCAGTGGAAATATACTTGTGATTTAGGTGTTGCACTCTTATAGACTAGGATATATCACAATTCAATCTTATACTTAATGATCCAACGTAAAGTAAGCAATATTGATTCGAACCCTAGATTGTTTTGATGAATTAGAACGATGAACACAAAACAAGAACGCAAGCAGTTTATCCCGTGGTTCGGCTCCCATAGAGGCAATCTACATCCACGTTGAGTAGTCCACAAAAGGACCGGGTCTTCTCCAACCCTACCCTCGTCGGATCGCCATGAAGGCCAATCCTCTTCTCTTATCACAAAGGGTAAATAACCGAATTCAAGGGGCCTTCTCACAAGTTGAGGGCTCCCCTAGATTACAATGACAACTCCACCAAGAACACACTCAAAAGATTACAATGAAAATCACAGGAGTGTGTTAGAGAATCAAACCAAGAGCTCAAGAGTGATGAAACGTGTCTCTCCAATCTTCCAAAGTGTATCCTCAAGGGATTGATCTTTTTGGCTTTTGATTTCGTGGAGAGATGTGTTTTTGAGGCTCATGGGAGGTGTGACGGCGCAGGGATTCGAGAGAGATAAAAGTTGGGCCGTGCACCTCTATTTATATGGGGTTTCTAAAAGTGACCGTTAGGGTTTAGAGAGATCGGACTAGTTCGTGGTGGACACTGGACTAATCCGGTGTGCTGTGTGTAGCAAACCCTAAGTGTCCTGAAATATCGGACTAGTCCGGCTAGGAGCGGATTTGTCCGATTACGCTTCTGGAAATCTTTGGACTAGTCTGATAGTCATCGGACTTGTCTGGACAGTGAAACCCTAAGTGGTTATGAGGACAAGTCCGCACTTGAAGGACTTGTCCGATTTAGGTTAGAGAATTTTTTTTGGACTAGTCCGTGCAAATATCGGACTTGTCCGATTTAGATCAGAATGAATATCGGACAAGTCTGGTGTGTGATCGGACTTGTCCAATTTTGTGTGACTTGTGAAGTGTTTTGAGGACTAGTCCGCACTGAGGAGGACTAGTCTGATTCTAGTCAGAGAGATATCGGACTAGTTCGTGGAGATATCGAACTTGTCCGATCTTGTGCAAAGAGAGATATCAGACTAGTCCGGTGTCAGTTGGACTAGTCCGATCCTTTATAAATTTGTGCAATGCGTGTGTTTATTTTTGATTGAGCTTTTGGGGTGTGTTTCCTTAACACACTCCACACACAATGTTCTACTAATCTTGTTCCTTGAGCTCTTCTCCACATTGCTTCTCATTCTCCCTTCTTTCTGGCACTTTGCTTATTTTCACATTAAAACCTGTGCTCATCTCAACAAAGTGGTTAGGATCTCATTTGCTTGTCAAAAATCATCCAAAACCCACAAGGGATTCCTAGATGCACTTTCAACCCACAATCAACGTTCCATAAGTTTATAGTGGGTGCCGTCGAAGCTACCAAGCTCCAACAACACCCAGGGGGCCCGCCGTCGACGTTCTATGCGTTGACAGTGGGCACCGTTGAAGCTACCAAGCTCCGACAACCCCATGTGGGCCCGCCGTTGACGTTCTATACATTGACAGTGGGCGCTGTCAAAGCTACCAAGCTCCGACAACCCTCCGGGGGCCCGCTGTCGATGTTCTATACGTTGATAGTGGCCGCGTTCGAAGCTACCAAGCTCCAGAAACCCTCAGGGGGGCCGCTGTTGATGTTCTATATGTTGATAGTGGGCGTCGTCGATGCTACCGAGCTCTGACAACCCCCAGGGGGGTCACCGTTGATGTTCTATGCATTGACAGTGGGTTCCGTCGAAGCTACCAAACTCCAAGAACCCCCAGGGAGGCCGCCGTCGACGTTATATACATTGATAGTTGGCGCTAGGGGGCCCGTCGTCGACGTAACAAAGGGTCCATTGAAATATCAGAGGCAAGACTCGAAACTCGGAGCTATCATACTAGCTACCAATTCGAAGCTATCGAGTTTTCAAGACGTTGTCTAAATTCTCATGGTAGATGCCCTGAATTCATTGAACACATCTACTAGGGTGCCAACAATAGAAAAGGCAATGCATTGAATACACAAAAAATGGAAATTGGAAGGTTTTAGGATTTCATTCATTCAAAATCAGAGGATTACAAGATGAAGGCAGAAAAGGAAAACTCCTAACTGCTGGAGTTCCTATTGAAAAATGAGGCAATTGTCTGGGAAGCTTCTTGAACACTGGCCCTTGCGGCTTCTTCCTCCTCATCAACGGTTCCTTCGAACACCAGAGCTAAATACATATGAGTATCCCGGGTATTGAAACATGCCAACACAAATTCGGCAACGTTTTTTACCATGGTCATTAAAGGCGTCCAAAATACGTCGTCGGCTAAGTGCATCTGATCACGACACCTTTACCTTATGTGTGTCAGTTTATGTAGGCAACCGACGCTCATATGGTCGATGCCCTATCGACGGATTCCTGTAGTGCCAGGGTCCTTCCTTCCGTTTCCAGTTTATCGACGACCACGTCTCCCACTGCTTCTAGCTTCTTGCCAGCGGAGGTCAATGCCACCATTTCCTTATCCATCTCTAGCTATGGGTCAGCCGAACGTACCAGGCTAAAATCAAACGGCAGAAGAGCTTCATTCGCTTGCCCCGAAAAATCCGAAACTTGTTGGGACTCAGTTGCTCTCAAGCTCCTAAGCTCCTCCAGTGTATTTCTGGCAGCCGAAAGTTCCGCAAAACATTCCTTGGAGAAGCGCTTGACTTCCTTAGCGTGCTGCTGAATACTTTTAGCTTCTCTTGGTCGTTGAGCTCTTTCTCTTAGAGGTGGATACGATTTCTCCGCTCTGCCAGGTCCCTCTCTTTGGCCTTCACCTTCTCCTCCCTGGTGGAGATGTCAGTCTCTCTTTTGAAGACGTTTACTCCAACCTGCCATACCCGATCCTTCTCTTGTTCGCACATAGATTAAACTGTTGGGCGCGATCAACCAATCTTTGCTCTCCCAGCGATAGCTTCTGGGCGAGCTCTTCTTTCCTCTTCATGAGGTCTTCCTCTTTTTCTTGGGGGCTGACCTCCTTATTATCAAGCTCCTCACGACACTTGAGAAGAGTTTCCCTCGACTACTCGAGACTCTCGAGCGGCTATCGACCATTTCACAGGCCCTCTGCGCATGCTCATAGATCTCCTAAGTCTTCTAGTTGAGGGCCTTAATAGCAGCCTCTCGTTCATCCAACGCCTTGTTCAGGCGCGACTACCGTTCTTTCTCCTTGGCCACCCACTTATTCTGGTCCGCCAACCGAGAATACATTAGCTTGGTCTCAAAGAACAGCCTGTTGCCAGTGGCGGAGCCACGTTGGGCTTTCCTGGTGCACCGGCACCAGGGTAGAAAGAAAATGTACCCTTGACTAGCTGATTTTAACCTGTTAAAATCAACAAACCACTCTCAAATTATAAGTGCATCCCATGTCGTGCACCACCATCAGATTTTTCTAGCTTCGCCACTACCTGTTGCGCCAGCGCCTTATGATGTTGCACTCTTCTTCGAGAGTCTTGCGTTCATAGTCGAAGGCGAGCTGGACTTGATGGAGATTTGAGCAAGCATTGTAAATAGACAACGCCAGGGGAATCAGCTCAATGTCTGCCTCAGGAGCATCTGCAGGCTCCAAGGGGTCATCCACAATCACTATCAGAACCAATGGCACGAGCGTGTTCACCAACAGCTCCACATCACTGGGGCTGATCTTCGAGAGCTCATCGATATTTATTGCAGCTGAAGAAGGTCCCACTACGGGAGCTTCAACCTCTGAAGCTGATGAAGAAGGTCCCTCGGCCGAATCTTCAACCATCATCCCAGAAGATGTAGAACATGCAGTCAAATCCTCTGGTAGTGCCGGCTCGGACATAGCCACCTCCGGAGCTGTCACTTCCATAGCTGGCACTAAAGCATTTGCTAGAGCCTCATCCACTTTCGACACTGATGTCGGAGCTTCCACAGCAAGCTCCAGAATTGCCGTAGCTTCTACAACCACTTCTTCCGCGTGGTCCGGCGCTACCACGGGATCTTTGGTTGCTGGCTCTGCACTTGTCTCCACGACAGCCGGTGCCGAAGTTGTTGCGTCATCCTCCACCACCACTAGGGGAGAGGCAGGAGCCAAGGCGGGAGCTTCAACAAATGCTGCCTCCAGAGCTACAGTAGGCATCAGAGCCGTTGTGCTTGTTCTCAACTTTCTGGAAGTAGAAGGTAGGGAATTCAAGGCAAAGCAAGAAATAAAATCTAGACAAAAGCTAATGAGCCGATCCTTACCTAGGAGTATTACCGCTCCAATCGGCACAAACCTTCTTCCTCGGGCGCTTGGAGCTAGAGCCCCCCGTCGTCAATGTTGTGGGCGCTACTGGACCCGAAGCGAGAGTTGAGGCAGCCGCCAGCGCTACCACCTCTGGTACATCCATCGTCGGAGGATACATCTGGACCCAGAGCGACCAGTTGGCATCAAGGTGAGAGTTGACTCGCCGGAGCCAGCGCCCTCTGCGGGCACTAGAGCCAAAGGACCAGCCGGAGCTGGAGGCAGAATCACCATGTACCTAAACCGAGGTTGAGGGGTTGTTTCTTTCGGAGCTTCCCTCACTCTGCTCCCATCACTCCATGTCAACTTCCGCTTGCGACTCAGAACTTCGACGGGAGCTTTCTCTTTGCCTCGGACAGAGGTTGATTTCTTGGGAGGTGAAGCTGTGGGACCTTTGCCTTTGCCACAAACTGGCGTAGGTTTGGGGCCTTCGTGGGAGCAAGGAGCTCCGGGGATCACAATCCTCGCCGAAAGAGTGCTCAGACGCTTGTCCACGAGGCCCAGATCATCAAGTGTTGGCATCCTTTTCCGCAGCTCCCTCCTAATATATGACACCATGTTCAGGAGCAGGAACTCTGCCGGAGGTGTCAGATTATAAGGGTGAATGGCTCTATGGTTCAGCTTTTCGAGATGAAGCTTCATTGCCTCTTCATTCAAATTGGACCCGATAACAGTCTCAATCTGGTATGGATCCATCTCACCACCAAATGCCCACGCAGGCAATTCCCTCTTCTTCAGCGAAGCCCACCGTTGTCTTCCACCCTTGACGCTTTGGAGCCTGGAGCAGGTGCAGACTCCCGTGGAGGGTCGATGATGTCCAGTCCACGGTCATCATCGCCAACCTACCGCGGCGTAGGACCAAGCGCGTCCAGGTTTGGCAACTCCTTTAGAATCATCACCCTAAGGTTCTGATCCAAGCAAAGCGGGAGACAGGACTGCAGAAGGATGAAGACATTAGGAGACAATGGGTTGTCACACGCCTTGGACATCACATCGAACACCTCTTGCGGAGTCTTCTCCATGTCGCGACCCGTCACTAGCCTGGTGTTTTCCTGCTGTTCGAAGTATAGCCATGCATGGTGGCTACGATGCTGGAGGGGGGCCAAGCGTTGACACACGAAGTCCGCCAGCACCATCAGCTCCGACAAGCCATGATCCGCCAAGAATCGAATCCTCTTCATCACCGGGATATACGCTGGCTCCAACTCTGAACGTTCCTCCCAGGTCTTCTTCCTAGATACTGTATAGTCGATGGGAAGGACCATGCGATCGTGGGCATCTGTGTGTACGATCACCCAATCACTTCTCCAGTATGCCCATTTTGGGGTGGAGGGTAGGGTGATGTATTTGAAGGGGTTGTTGGCCCGATGCTGGAAGTAGTAGGCACCGACGAAGTTCGTCTTGCTTTTCCCAGTCCGCCTCAGCACGGAGAACTACCGGAACACAGGCACATACGAGTACACACCGACGAATATCTTTCAGAAGTGTGAGAACACTACCACCACAACAAAAAAATTTGGCAATAGATGATGAAGCTGGAGTTCGACGATCTCCAGAAGCGTAACCAAGAAGGAGGAAATGGGAGGAACAAACCTGGAGTACGCATACGAACTGAAGAAGAAGATCTCATTCTACTTTACATCCAGAGGCTGTGAGCTGGGACGGATCAGGTCCCGCCGCTCCTCGTCCTCCCAGCCAAGCAACCGCCTCATGGGCGCTACGTCCACCACGCGATAAGGAAGCAAAGCGGAGTCCATTAGAGCAGGAGTCAAGAACTTTGAAGGTGGGGAAAAGTGCGGGTGCTCATGGAGGAAGATGAAGGATTGAACGTTGGGGTGTGAGCAAGTAAGGAATCACCTTTACCCAAAAAATTACCCTTTTAAAACACCCCAGCGACGTTTGGGCGCATTATGCAAATCGCATGGGCCCGAAACCCGCTGCTCAACCCACGACACCCCTGACTACGTGGTCGAGGTCCCCTAGTAGAGAGATTGGCCCGAGCGGACTCCCACCTGAGAAGGCAACCCGGCACTTCCTATAAAGGTGAAAGTGAAAGCAGCAGAAGCGCAGCAGCTGCATTGTGAACTATTGCGATAAAGAAGCGACAACAAGCAAAGATCCTATCACCATGAGCCCTCAACAAGAGGGGGACGCGCGGCCATTATGGCAGAGGCATGCACTGCTTCAACTGATCAAGACAAAATCAAAAGACAACACAAGAAAGAAGGGATAAAGCTCCACCCTCGGGTTCGTCACCTCCCCCCGAGTGGACCCAGGGACCACTGTCGGTACCCGGCATACCGGGTACCCTTGCGCACAGGCTAAAGCCACATAGGTGTCCTACCTTCCTGCCAAGGCAGGATTCGAGGGCGCCACATGTCCAGAATGCACATACCCCTTTACCTCAGATACGAGGTCTAGAGTATCTACATGGACCACAAAGAAGAGTCCAGTTCCCCCTTGGAGACGAGCTCCCAAGCGGCCACGTGTCCAGTAGGACGGGATCCCGCTACCCCATGGGAGAGGGATCCTGTGCTGCCAAGTGGTTCGAGGCACCAGGCAGGCCACCTCCCATAGAGGCGGGCTCCGACTCTGCTACGTGTCCCGCGGCCCAAGATCCCCCACTCTAATTAGGAACGGTCGGGCCTGCCACGTGATCTGTGGATCGGGACCCGACCCCCCCCCCCCCCCCCCCCCCCCGCAGAGCCTAGCTCCCAAGCTGCCATGTACCCTACAACTCACCCTGGACAATAGGTTGAGGGAGTTAAGAGGGTAGTGCGCCTTGTATAAATCAAGCATTGAAGACTTGCGTCTTCCCCAGGCGCATGACGTGGTGCACGCTTACTATCAAGTACCGCTGCGCCCAATCACATCGCAGTGAAGACACCGCAGGCCTACCCCACTCTGCCAACTGGGTAGCTTACGGTGACAGGGACAGTTGGACGGGACATTCCCTACCATCATAAACGACTACGCATGGGCCACTAGCGTCTGAGGCGACAAGACGGCAGGTCTTCAAGCCACGGTCAGAGGAGGCTTATTCGGGAAGCCATAGATCTTCAGGATAAGATCGCCTCGGGGCCACCTGTTAGGCCCCTGAGCCCACTTGTAAGGTTTCCAACCTTGTTTATAAAAGGATCGGACCGCCACCGGTACAAATGATCCCCAATCTACGCATTCACACATTACACGCTCGTACACACCAGCAATACAACCTCACCGTGGAGTAGGGTTTTACGCTCCGGCGGCCTGAACCACGTAAAACCACTGTCTCACCAATCTCATACGTGCATCCCTCCATAGAGGTCTAAGCCCTACCGATCAAGAACCTCCGGGGGAAGTGTCGCAAGAATACTACGACAGTCAGCTTGTTCTTTAGGCATTAACTCTAGAGTACTAATAGCTATTTCTGCGAGTCATGTCCCATAATATAACCTAAAATCTTCTACTTCCACGACATCATCTTGTTAGACACCACCATCATCAGCTTCCTGATTATCTATGTACCTGTCAAAATAGAAAAAGTGCACTTCACGATTAACTTTGTATACAACCTACCAATTTTTGAAACTTGGGTGAGGATAACTTAAATGGTACACTTTTTCCACTTGGAAAGGTGGCCTAGAGGGGGTGAATAGTCAATTAAAACATATAACTAGATATTAAAACGGTCTTGATCCCAAAATCTCGAATAAGGCCGAGCTAGGACCGGACTTGTCCGTCATCGCTCGTAGAAGTCTAACAGGAGTCAGATATGTCCGATCTCCTGCGCAAGACTTGATCAAAGGAGGGATTTTTAGCAATTCTATTGAACCAAAATGCAACCTAGAAGTTCTATGTGTTGTATAACAAGTGAAACATGTAGAGAAACGTGCTAGAGAGGATTTAGACAAGTAAATCTAAGATTGACACAATAAAGTGAAAAATGGTGCGGAAGGTAAATAAGACAAGTGACAAAGGGGATTTTTCACCGAGGTTCACAATAAAAAAAACCTATGTCCCTATTGAGGAGTCCACAAACGACCGGGCTTTCTCTAGCCCTACCCTCACAAAACCACCACAAAGATCGGTTTGATCTTCCACTGTCTCAAAGGTGATACAAACTTCTCGGAAAGATATCACAACACGAAATCAGCGGGCGACGCCTAACCGTCTAGGGTTTGCACCCAAGAGTAACAAACACGAAAGAGAACTCTGGCAAACAAAGAGAATCGAATTGATGATCAACCGCAAAGCCACTTCTTCTTCAATCTCACAATAATCTCTTTCACTCTCCCAAAAATCTCAACTTTTGGCTCTTGGAGGTGAAAACTAGCTGGAGAAGTGCTCTTGAGGGAATCTGTAACACCCTCATTTTCATGCATCATGCCCTACATACATTCATATACATGTTTAACATTAACCCACATAAAGAGGAACGAGTTTAAAATTGTTTTGGAAAAAAACCGCACTTAAAATGCTGAAAAGTGCGGACTAGTCTGATTTTAGTGAGGACTAGTCCGATTTCTCTCTAACTAAAAACGGACTTGTTCGTTTTTGCTACGGACTAGTCCGATTTTGCCTCTGGAAACTTTCGGACTTGTCCGATTTTGTGCGGACTAGTCCGATTTTCCAAGAATCCTTGAAAATTTGCTAAGTATCTGGACTTGTCTGGACTAGTCCAGTGTTCCAGCGGACTTGTCCATTTTCCTCTCTAACTAAAGTTGGACTTGTCCAATTTTAGGCCAGACTAGTCCGATTTTCTTTCTGGACATTTTTGGACTAGTCCGGTCCATTTCGGACTTGTCCGATATTTCGCGACTCCGAGTTGATCTTTTGTTTTACGACTTTTTTCTTGGGTTTCACATTAAGTGGGCCTAGGGACGTCGTGCCTAACTCTTTTAGAGCCCATGTGGGACTCTAAACCAGCCTCTACTCCTCTCAAACTCGAAATCCATCTAACCCTAGCCTCCACCTCTATATAAACAATCCCACCCCTTGGCTTGACATCTATTTGCCACTTTTCCACCCGACCCAAATACTAATTCATGGAGAGCCACCATTGAGGAGGGAGGAGGAGATCCAGAGCAAGAAGAAGAAGAGGAGGAAACGAAAGAGGATCAAGATCTCCACCAAGCTTTCGTTCTTCATCGCCAATTCATCTCCATGTTCATCACCAACCCTAGATCATCAAGATCCAAGTGTTACCTCCAAGTTTCTTGATTCATTGGAGTTCTAAATACCTTGTATACCTTCTATTTTCTTTTCCTTACGTGAATTCAACCCCTAATCTCCAAATTTATGTCGATCTAGAAAACCCTAGTTCGCTAGTTCTGCGAAGTGCGGACTTGTCCGGCCTTCTGCAGACTAGTCCGATTTTCCTGGTTAAATTGTGTTGAATTGATTCTAAAATTAGATCTAATCACATCCAAACCTGTATAAACTTGTTAAAATCTATTAGAACTAGTTAGTGATCATTAAAGGAAATCTATTAACAAGTTCTACATTGCATTTGCATCAATCATGCATGTCATGTCATATTGAGTAATAATTGTGCACTCTTTGATTGTGTTTCTTGTCTTGTATGTTTATTGTGTTGATTAGACGGATCTACGCTAGAGAGTGCCGCGGAGGATCTACAACATCAAGTGATTGAAGGCTTTGACTCGAACCAATCCCAAGGGCAAGGCAAGTGTCCTTGAAGCATATTGATCCTATTTTAAAATAAATGGTTTTTTTGAAAATTGCATGTTTGTGTCAATTTGTTGGGAAATCCAATGGTAGGAAGTTTACTAGTTTAGTTGACCATCCTTGTCACCCGGAATATATAGTAGAGAGTCGGGAAGGGCTTTTTACCTTTTTGCTTCGCTTAATCAACTGGGATGGAAAAACAACTATACCACTCAACTTAATTATGCATGGATGAGATTATGGTTAACATGAACTGGTTAATATGATATGGTAATTGGTGATCTAAGCAAGCCTGGTATGTGGATGGGTCGGATGTATGGCGGTTTGCTTGCTTTAGATCTAAGGACCAGTTCGTGGAGCGACCATCCAAGATTTACAGTGCCACCACGAGGCCAAGTATGGGTGCGGCGTAGCTGATTAATTAGGGCTTTGCCAGTGCTATTTGGACCATTAAGGATTTTCCGGGAAGGGGTAGTCGGATTGGGTTTGTTGATGATTAGTGGGACTACCCTGGGATCCGAATGGCTCAAGAGGGGGCCCTTGGTTGAAGATGTGCTCTGTGGGAGACATCGCCATCGGTGAAACCTCAGTGGGGTCTAAATAGGCTAGTAATCCCTTTATAAAGGCTATTTTGTGATCTCTTGGCCACACACCGACGGAAGTGTGAGACGGCATTATAGAGGTTCTAGTCATCGAAAGGTGATGAAATCACAAACACGTGGGTAAAGCGGTACAACCTCTGCATAGTGTGTCTAAAACTATCATGATAGTTGTGCTCCCGGTTATGAGCAACCTGGACCCTCACATGATTAGGGGAAACTTGGTATTGGGATGGTATTTGGGATGGTTATGGTTGGTATTATGGTTATGGATGGTTATGAATTGAATTCTGGTATTGAATATGGATATTGGTATATGATGATGGATATGGAATATGGACTGGTATTGTGGTAACTACATGGCTTATGATGGGTTTATTTCATATACATGTAATATATTGCTTTTCAAATATTTTAATGTACTTTTCAGCACTCAACCATTATTATATTCATCATTTGAATCAGCCACATGTCATACTTTCCACACCTGCTAAGTATGACATGTACTCACTCTTGCAATCCCCCCCCTAATAGTTGCAGGTCAGGAATGTGAGTATTAATGGCAATAATGCGGAGTTCTAGGCTGTGTCTACCGTCAACTTTGCCTGTGGTGTTTTGGAGCTGCGCTATACCCTATCGCTTATGCTGCCTAGCTGTTTAGTGTGCTTATTTAGTCTATTTCTACTGCATTAGTGAACTTGTCATTAATATTCATTAGAGTTTGTATTCAAAGATATTATGAGTTGTGTAATAAAATTTGGTTAATTAATCTTGTTATGTGGTAATTTTTTGTATATCGTTTGTGATGCACTCGTGTATGTGTGTTGAACATCCTGGGCACACATATGCGTTCACTTGGTTCATTTTCGGAACCGGGTGTCACAGATTAGTATCAGAGCCACAGGTTGACCGTAGGACGCAGCCTAAATAGAATGGACACTTTAGAGCACATAGGAGCACTCAGGAATCGATGTGTTTTTGTTTGGTGTGCTATTTGCTATATATATTGGTTGCTTGTGTCCTTAATAAAGGATTTTAGGATGCTTTAGCATTGCCATGTCCACGTAGGCTAGTTAGTTGTTTTGTTTCATATCCCTTGATGCATATAGTTGGGGTCGTTTTCTAAACTCTTACCTATTGCTTTTCTTCATATGGTGAGAACTCACAACCAGAGGGATGGCAATGATGAGGAGGAGAACCATGGAGCACCTCAAAACAACAATGGACAAGGACCTGCTCATGGAGCTATGAGTATCGAGCAACTTTTGGCCATGCAAAACCAGCTCATGCAGACCATGATACAGACTATCGGACATCTGCAGGCTGGCAATAACAACAATCAGCCCCACATGCCTCCACTGCCACCCCCACCTCCTCATAACCGGTTAGGAGAGTTTATGAGGACTAGGCCACCGACCTTTGCTCAAGCCGCTGACCCTATGGATGCGGATGATTGGCTCAAGTCCATGGAAAAGAAGCTCGCTATTGTCCAATGCAGTGACCAGGAGAAAGTGCTTTTTGCTTCTCATCAACTAGTTGGAGCAGCTGCGGATTGGTGGGATTCTTTATGCAATGCTCATGAGAACCAAGAGAGAATTACTTGGGCCGAATTCAAAGAGAGCTTCCATTCTCATTATGTGTCGGAAGGTGTTATGATTTTGAAGAGGCAAGAATTTTAGAACTTGAGGCAAGGAAGATCGAGCGTGGGTGAATATCACAACAAGTTCACTCAACTCTCAAGGTATGCGCCTGAGGATGTGAGTCAGGACAGCCGGAAGCAATATTTGTTCATGAGGGGCTTGAACAATGAGATCCAAGTGCAATTGCTCAACTGTGATTATGCCAACTTTCAGAAGCTTTTGGACAAAGCAATTGTGGTTGAGAACAAGATTCGTGAGATGGAACAAGACAACAAGAGGAAGGCGCCATATCAAGGACAGCAACAAGGAAGTAATGTGCGCCCTTGCTTTGCGCCGCCCAATGCGCCTTATTCCAGCTCTTCTATTCCTGCTCAACGCCCTGGATTTGCACTGCGCCCAGCTCAGTTTGTGCAGCAGCGCCCTATTATGCAAGCACCTAGGCCTCCAATGCCATATGCACCTCACGCTAATTTTTCTGGTGCACGTGTTCAAAACCAAGCTCGTCCCAATAATTCTGGTAGAGTTAAGAAGTGCTATACTTGTGGAGAAGCTGGACACTTTGCGCATCAATGTCCTAATTCAGGCCTTGGTCAAGGAAGCAATGCACCGAGGCAAAACCCATGACCCAATGGAGGACAGCCACAAGGGAACCATGGACAGCAGAATTTTGCTCGTGGCAACGTGAACCATGTCTCTACAGTGGATGCTCAACAAGCGGATGACGTGGTCATTGGTATGTTTCTCGCCAACTCCAACCCCGCGACTATGTTATTTGATTTTGGAGCATCACATTCATTCATTGCATCGAAGTATGTTGCCAAGTATAGTTTTCCTATCTCTCATATGAAGTTTACTCTATTGGTTAAGTCTCCTGGAGGAGAGATGAGGACAAATATAGTATGTCCAAAAGTAAGCTTTAGAATAAGCGGGGTAGACTTATCCGCCAACCTCATTGTTTTGGATTCTCAAGGATTGGACATTATACTTGGTATGGACCAGTTGAGGAAGCACAATGGAGTTATTGAGTGTGCCATGAAGACAGTGAAGTTGACCAATGAGGAAGGGATCACTGTAGAGTTTGAAGCATCTCAAACTGCACCAAAGCAAATGGAGCTGAATCATATGGACGGTGCCGCAACTGAGGAGATTCCGGTGGTGTGTAAATTTTTGGATGTTTTTCCGGACGAGTTGCCATGTATGCCACCTGATCGAGACATTGAGTTTGTTATTGATTTAATACCTGGAACTGCACCTATAGCTAAGAGGCCATATAGGATGCCTCCCATGGAACTAGCGGAGCTCAAGAGGCAAATTCAAGAGCAACTAGAGAAAGGTTTTATTCGCCCAAGCTTTTCACCTTGGGGAGCACCCGTGCTGTTTGTGGACAAGAAGGATGGAACCCAAAGGATGTGCGTAGATTACCGAGCTCTCAATGAGGTGACTATCAAGAACAAGTACACCTTACCACGCATAGAAGACTTGTTTGATTAGATGAAGGGTGCTTGTGTCTTCTCTAAGATTGATTTGAGGTCGGGATACTTTCAAATGAAGATTGGACCATCGGACATACCCAAGACAGCCTTTAGGACACGATATGTATCATATGAGTACAACGTGATGTCCTTTGGATTGACCAATGCACCTGCGTACTTTATGTACCTCATGAATAAGGTCTTCATGGAGTACTTGGAGAAGTTCGTTGTGGTGTTTATTGATGACATTATGATCTACTCGAAGGATGAGAAGGAACATGAGGAACACATGAGGCTTACGTTGCAGAAATTGAGGGAGCATCAATTGTATGCCAAGTTCAACAAGTGTCAGTTTTGGTTGAAAGAGGTGTCGTTTTGGGTCATATCATCTCAGGAGGAGGAGTATCGGTTGACCCCGGAAAAGTGAGGGACGTGTTGAAATGGGAACCCCCGCAAAACGTAAAGGAAATAAGGAGTTTTCTTGGGATGGTTGGATATTACCATAGATTCATCATGGACTTTTCCAACATAGCCAAGCCTTTGACGGAGTTGCTAATGAAGGGAAAGGCGTTCCAATGGACTGAAGCTTGCCAAAACAGTTTGAGGAGTTAAAGAAGAGGTTGACAACAGCCCCAGTTTTGGTACTACCTGATGTAAGCAAGAGTTTTGACATATATTGCGACGCGTCAAGACAAGGACTTGGATGTGTGCTTATGCAAGAAGGTCAAGCGGTCGCCTATGCATCAAGACAATTGAAGAAACATGAGCAGAATTACCCAACGCATGATTTGGAACTTGCAACCGTGGTCACGTATTGAAGATTTGGAGACACTATATTCTTGGACATAGGTGTGAAATTTATACGGATCACAAGAATCTAAAGTATATTTTCACACAAACAGATCTGAATTTGTGGCAACTAAGATGGTTGGAGCTTATCAAGGATTATGATTTGGGGATCAACTATCATTCGGGAAAAGCCAATGTAGTGGCCGATGCTTCGAGTAGAAAAGGAGTAAGTCATCAACCCACAGACCGAGAGTTACCATCCGAGTTATGTAAGGAGTTTGAACGGTTGAACCTTTGATTTGTAAATGAGATGGAGATGATGGAGTTAAACCCACCATTGGAGCAAGAAATTCTTGAAGCTCAAACAAAGGATGAGGAGATTCAGGAAATCAAGGAAAGGACCCAAGAAGGTAGAGAATTTAGGTTTGATGAGGATGAACATGGTACTCTATGGCTTGGTAACAGGATTGCCGTGCCCAATGTGAAGCATATTCAGGAGACGATATTAAAAGAGGCACATGACTCACCATACTCAATTCATCCTGGTTGTACCAAGATGTAAAAAGACTTGAAGACGTGCTATTGGTGGGATAGCATGAAAAAGGACATAGCTGAATATGTAGCATTGTGTGATGTGTGTCAACATGTCAAGGCGGAACATCAAAGGCTAGCTGGACTATTGCAACCATTAAAGATTTCGGGGTGGAAGTGGGAAGAGATCGGTATGGACTTCATAGTTGGTTTACCACGTACTCAGTCCGGTTACGACTCAATTTGGGTAATTATGGATCGGTTAACTAAGTCTGCCCACTTTATTACCGTCAAGACCACCTATAATGGAGAGAAATTGACAGAACTGTATATGGGAAGAATAGTATGTTTGCATGGAGTTCCGAAGAAGATAGTCTCGGATAGAGGTTCTCAATTTACCTCCAGATTTTGGCAGAAATTGCATGAAGCATTGGGAACAAGGTTGAATTTTAGTTTAGCATATCACCCTCAAACGGATGGACAAACTGCGAGGACCAATCAAATTTTAGAGGACATGTTAAGAGCTTGTGCTTTAAAGCATCAGAAAACTTGGGGCAAGAGCTTGCCATATGCAGAATTTTCATACAACAATAGTTACCAATCAAGCTTGAAAATTTCACCATATGAAGCGCTTTATGGAAGGAAGTGTAGGACACCTTTATTTTGGAATGAGGGGGGAGAAACTCAAGTATTTGGTCCAGATGTGTTGCAAGAAGCCGAAAAGCAAGTCCAAATAATTCGTGAAAACCTAAGGGATGCCCAATCAAGACAAAAAGGCGATGCAGACAATAGGAGAAGGAAATCAACCTTAGAGGTGGCAGATTTTGTTTACCTCAAGGTGTCACCGATGAGAGGTCATAAGAGGTTTAACATAAGAGGCAAGCTAGCACCTCGCTACATTGGACCATTCAAGATTTGGACAAAAGAGGAGAAGTAGCATATAAGTTGGAGATGCCAACTCATCTTTCGGATGTTCATGATGTGTTTCATGTTTCCCATCTCAAGAAGTGTTTGAGAGTACCGGAAGAACAAGTGCCAATAGAAGGATTGGAACTAGAGGAAGATTTGACTTATGTCGAGAAACCGACCAAAATCTTGGAAACCAAGGAGAGAGTCACAAGGAAGAAGGTTATTATATGGTGTAATGTTCAATGGAAGCACCACACAGAAAAAGAAGCAATGTGGCAATTGGAGGATGATCTCAAGAAAGAATTTCCCTATCTCTTCTCTTCCGCGTCAAATCTTGAGGGCGAGATTCATTTTAAGGGGGGTAGGTTTGTAACACCCTCATTTTCATGCATCATGCCCTACATACATTCATATACATGTTTAACATTAAACCACATAAAGAGGAACGAGTTTAAAATTGATTTGGAACAAAACCGCACTTAAAATGCTGAAAAGTGCGGACTAGTCCGATTTTAGTGGGACTAGTCCGATTTCTTTCTGACTAAAAACGTACTTGTCCGTTTTTGCTGCGGACTAGTCCGATTTTGCCTCTAGAAACATTCGGACTTGTCCGATTTTTTCCGGACTAGTCCGATATTCCAATAATCCTTGAAAATTTGCTAAGTCTTTGGACTTGTCCGGACTAGTCCGGTGTTCCAGCGGACTTGTCCGTTTTCCTCTCTGAAAAAAGTCGGAATTGTCCGATTTTAGGCCAGACTAATCCGATTTTCTCTCTGGACATTTTTGGACCAGTCCGGTCCTTTTCGAACTTGTCTGATATTTTGCGACTCCGAGTTGATCTTTTGTTTCACGACTTTTTTCTTGGGTTTCATGTTAATTGGGCCTAGGGACATCATGCCTAACTCTTTTAGAGCCCATGTGGGACTCTAAACCGGCCTCTACTCCTCTCAAACTCGAAATCCATCTAACCCTAGCCTCCATCTCTATATAAACAACCCCACCCCTTGGCTTGACATCTATTTGCAACTTTTCCACCCCAACAAACCCTAGTTCGTGGAGAGCCACCATCAAGGAGGGAGGAGGAGATCCCAAGCAAGAAGAAGAAGAAGAGGAAACGAAAGAGGATCAAGATTTCGACCAAGCTTTCATTCTTCATCACCAATTCATCTCCAAGCTCATCACCAACCCTTGACCATCAAGATCCAAGTGTTACCTCCAAGTTCCTTGATTCATTGGAGTTATAAACACATGGTATACCTTCTATTTTCTTTTCCTTACGTGAATTCAACCCCTAATCTCCAAATTTACGTCGATCTAGAAAACCCTAGTTCGCTAGTTTTGCGAAGTGCGGACTAGTCCGGCCTTGTGCAGACTAGTCCGATTTTCCTGGTTAAATTGTGTTGAATTGATTCTAAAATTAGATCTAATCACATCCGAACCAGTATAAACTTGTTAAAATCTATTAGAACTAGTTAGTGATAATTAAAAGCAATCTATTAACAAGTTCTACCTTGCATTTGCATCAATCATGCATGTCATGTCATATTGAGTAATAATTTTGCACTCTTTGATTGTGTTTCTTGTCTTGTATGTTTATTGTGCGGATTAGACAGATTTGCGACAGAGAGTGCCGCGGAGGATCTACAACATCAAGAGTTTGAAGGCTTTGACACGAACCAATCCCAAGAGCAAAGCAAGTGTCCTTGAAGCATATTGATCCTGTTTCAAAATAAATGTTTTGTTTGAAAATTGCATGTTTGTGTCAATTTGATGGGAAATCCTATGGTAGGAAGTTTACTAGTTTTGTTGACCACCCTTGTCACCTGGAATATATGGTAGAGAGTCGGGAAGGGCTTTTTACCTTTTTGCTTCGCTTAATCAACTGGGAAGGGAAAACAACTATACCACTCAACTTAATTATGCATGGATGAGATTATGGTTAACATGAACTGGTTAATATGATATGGTAATGGGTGATCTAAGCAAGCCTGGTATGTGGATGGGTCGGATGTATGGTGGTTTGCTTGCTTTAGATCTAAGGACCGGTTCGTGGAGCGACCATCTAGGATTTATAGTGCCACCACGAGGCCAAGTATAGGTGCGGCGTAGCTGATTAATTAGGGCTTTGCCAGTGCTATTTGGACCATTAAGGATGCTCGGGGAAGGAGTAGTCAAATTGGGTTTGTTAATGATTGGTGGGACTACCCTGGGATCCGAATGGCTCAAGAGGGGGCCCTTGGTTGAAGATGTGCTCTGTGGGAGAAATCGCCACCAGTAAAACCTCAGTGGGGTCTAAGTAGGCTAGTAATCCCTTTGTAAAGGCTATTTTGTGATCTCTTGGCCACACACCGACGGAAGTATGAGACAACATAATAGAGGTTCTAGTCATCAAAAGGTGATGAAATCACAAACACGTGGGTAATGTGGTACAACCTCTGCATAGTGTGTCTAAAACTATCATGATAGCCATGCTCCCAGTTATGAGCAACCTGGACCCTCACATGATTAGAGGAAACTTGGTATTCGGATGGTATTTGGGATGGTTATGGTTGGTATTATGGTTATGGATGGTTATGAATTGAATTCTGGTATTGAATACGGATATTGGTATATGATGATGGATATGGAATATGGACTGGTATTATGGTAACTACATGGCTTATGATGGGTTTATTTCATATACATGTAATATATTGCTTTTCAAATGTTTTAATGTACTTTTCAGCACTCAACCATTATTATATTCATGATTTGAATCAGCCACATGTCATACTTTCCACACTTGCTGAGTACGACATGTACTCACTCTTGCAATCCCGCCCCAACAGTTGCAGGTCAGGACTGTGAGTATTAATGGCGATAATGCGGAGTTCTAGGCCGTGTCTACCGTCAGCTTTGCCTGTGGTGTTTTGGAGCTGTGCTATACCCTATCGCTTATGCTTCCTAGCTGTTTAGTTTGCTTATTTAGTCTATTTCCGCTGCAGTACTGAACTTGTCATTAATATTCATTAGAGTTTGTATTCAAGGATATTATGAATTGTGTAATAAAATTTTGTTAATTAATCCTGTTCTGTGGTAATTTTTTGTATATCATTCGTGATGCCCTCGTGTATGTGTGTTGAACATCCTGGGCACACATATGCGTTCACTTGTTCATTTTCGGAATTGGGTGTCACATAATCCTGGGCGCAAGGGTGAAAATGAGAGATTAGGGGTATGGCTGAGAGATGAGAAGTTCCTATATTTATAGCCAAAAAGTAATTATGACCGTTGTTAGGCGGCCCACATCGGACGACTCCAAAAATATCTCAAACATGTCCGAGTTTAGGGGCCAAGTGATGGTATGGCTAAGATTTGATTTTTGAATCAGTGCATAAAGTTGCTTCGGACATGTCCGACATGACTCGGACAAGTCCGGGTGTCCATGGTGGGGTTTTTGACTGACTTGTCTGAGGTTGAACACCTCAGACAATCCACTACGGATAAGTCATACCACCTCAGATATGTCTGGGGCTTTGTAGTGACAACTCGGATATGTCCGACCAAACTTGAACAAGTCCCAGTGGCCAAGAGACTTAGAATTTTTCTAAGTCATTGTTGTGCAGTGAGGACTCGGACATGTCTGACCAGGGTTGGACAAGTCCAGATCTGTGTTGCATGGATTCGGATATGTCTGGCCCTACTAGGACAAGTCTGAGGAGCCAAAGGACTTGGAAATTTTCTAAGTCCTGGCTACACAGTGACTACTCGGACATGTCCGATGGGACTTCGACAAGTCTGGTGTGGTGCAGTGGAAACTCAAAAATGTCTAGGATTTTGACTCGAACAAGTCTGGACTTAGAATTTGTTGATTTTAATTATCCCAAGCGTTGAGCATCCAATGATTCCCTAAGATTACAAGAGTCATGTACCTCTTGTAGTACAGTTTTTCCTATGACTAGAGAAGGTGTGAAAACCTAATTTTACAAGTCCTCACATTTTGCACACCTTTTCTCCCTTTTCAAGTATTTCAATAAAGGTATTTTCTCACATTTAGTCTCTGCAAAATCTCAACAATTTGATTAGTTCTTTAGTTGTTTATCATCAATCATCCAAAACCCACAAGGGTCCTAGATGCACTTACAATCTCCCCCTTTTTGTGATTGATGACAACCAAATAAAGTTTTCGATTTGAGAGCTAAAAATCATGATTTAAAGTGTTGAGAGTGAGTATGAGCATTTGAAAATTTCAACTTGAAACATCTCATACTCACTTAACACTCGTGGGGTGCCTATATGCAAAATGTATAAAGCAATGAATCGTGATGCACAAATGACAATATTTGGCATAAATAGATGCATTACGAAATTCATAGTAGATAGGCACATAAACATCAATGAATTCAAAATGCATTAACATTAGTAGCATTCACGACATATAGGCATTAAAAGCATAAGTGCAATAACCTTAAACAAGTTGCAACAACTTAAACAAGTTTTGAAAACAAAGATACAAGTCCATAGCTCTCCAAAATAAGCACAAAACGAGAAAGAAAACTACCTACTACTTATCCCCCTTTGGCATCAAGATGCCAAAAAAGGATAAAATCAAGGGAAACTAGTCTTTGTCTTCATCGTCATTGTTGTCGTTGTAGGAGTCTTCCGTGATGTAGTCTTCATCGCCACTAGAGGGAGAGGAGGCAGCCGCAGGTAGAGGAGGGGCGCTCGAAGATGTGCCGGAGGAGAAGAAAGCCCTACCCTCCTCGATGAACTCCAGAAGCTCGACGGGAGGCTCGTCCTCACTGTCGTCAAAGACTGGAGCTCCCCAACTTTGAAGCTATAGGTGCTCCCGGATGGCTACAAAGTCCCTCTGGTTCCTTTTCCCAATCTTCTTGGCCTTATGAGCATTGCTTTGATTTGACCGACAAGCAGTGAAGATCGTCCAGTATTTTGAATATGGTGGTGATATAAGAAGGTTGCTGCCGAGGAGCTGGGAGAGGTGGAGAGTCACGGTGACGTCCGGTGAAACCGAGATCGAAAACAGGTGCCCGGGTAGTCCTCATAGGAAGAAGAGTCGCTGAAGGCATTTTTTAAACCAGACGATGATGAGAGACATCCTTTAAACTTCTTCTGAGACACAGGCTCCATCATCTTCATGATGTAAGGAGCATAGTAGCAATACCTAGTGGGTTTCTCAGATGCTTGATATATCTCTTCATAGATTAAGTCAGACACATTGAACTTGTTCTTCCCATGAAGCCACTTGAGGATGTTTCTGGAGTTGGAGTTTAGGCGGTTGGCATCCCCATCCTTAGGAGCCAACGTCTTCCGAGTGATGCGGTTCATCACCTAGAAGAAGGGGAGGAGTCCATGAGTGAGAGGAGGATTCCTTTGGAGGTTCTCCTCATAGAAGTCTAGAATCTCATGAGGCTGCATAATGTCCTCCTCATGAATATTATCCTCATATCTCAAAGTCTTGTGGAGGCCTAGAATCTTTGCAAAGTCTTCATAGGACACAGAGTATCTCTCTCCGTGTGTCATCCAAGTGATGCCCTTGTCTTGATTGTAGAACACCGTTACAAATAATTGGAGAATCACCTCCACATTCCATGGGTAGTGGGTCCCCATGAGGTCCTTCACAATATGGAATTCGCTGCCAAAGCATCCCAGTCTGTCCATTGCATATCAAGCACTAGATTCTATTTCGTCATAAGCATGGACCGGTAGTAGTCCATGTGGATATGGCTCCAAAATCTTTGATCACTGGCTACACGCCCTGAAGCATAGTAGGGTTAGTCTCTTTGTTCACTCGCTTCTTGAATGCTCCTTCTGTAGTTGACTCTTTGGTTGCACCTCCTAGAGTCAGTAGGAGTGGTAACAACCAAAGGACCAATTTCAGCACTGGGGCTGCTCCCCCTGTTCCACTGTCGTGCTAGGGCCTGATTCTCCAAATTGGAAAAGTAATCACCAAGCTTTTCTTCAACTTTCACTCAAGGACGCAGGAAAAATCGCCAAATGATTGAGGAGAGCTAGAGTTTGATTGAGATTGTAATGGGGAAAAGAAGTGGAGGCGTCAGACTTAAAGGGTCGAGCAGATCCGCATCAGACATGTCTAAGGTCCCTGTCGGGCAAATCCGACGGGCAACAGAACAACAAATTCCAAACCTATGTCCGACATGTCCAGACCTAGAGGTCGGACAAGTCCGACTTCCCTTTAATAGAAATAGTGTGTTTCTTTTAAGGGAAACACTATATAGTAACACTTATGTGTGGAGACATTAAAGGACTAGTTATCGCAAATATCCCTGATGGATTTTGGTCAGTAAAGCAATCAACATTCATACAATGACCAAAAATCCAAAAAAAGGCAATAGATGGTAAAATAATTTGAAAGAAAATCGAGGGAGATGAGTTTTCGAAAGCATGCAATATTTGGAAGGTACAAAATATTAACAGTTTAGATGTGCAACATCTCAAGCCATATTTTGAGAATGTAGGATATTTAGCTCACTCCTAAGTTCGCAAAAGTGTTTTTCATATAGTGTATTGGTGAATATATTGGCTAGTTTTTTTTTGTTCTAACATGAGAAATGACTCTATCCCCCCCCCCTTCAAATAACGAGCTCTCAAGAAGTGATGTCGGATATCTATGTTTTTAGTCCTAGAGTGCTCAACGGGGTTATGGGCAATCCTAATGGAACTTTCATTGTCACATGGGAGTGGAATATGGTTCATACTGAGACCATAGTCCCTTAGAGTTTGTCGCATCCAAAGAAGTTGTGCAAAACAACTTCCGGCTGCAACATACTCTGCTTCGGCTATGGATAAGGCAATGAATTTTTGTTTCTTGGATGATCATGATACTAGGGACCTACCCAAGAATTGGCAAGTCTCGGAGGTGTTTGTTCTATCTACCTTACATCTGGCATAATCCTCATCAATATTCGATGAGATTAAACTTCGACCCTTTTGGATACCAAAGTGTAAGGTTAGGTGTGTGAACTAAATAATACAAGATTCTCTTAACGGCCGTCAAATGGCATTCTTTTGGAGCGCCTTGAAATCTTGCACAAGCATACACTAAGCATAATGTTGGGTCTAGATGCACAAAGGTAGAGTAAAGAACCAATCATGGAGTGATATACCTTTGGGTCAACGCTCGGTCCTTCTCGGTTGAGGTCGAGATGCCCATTGGTTGCCATTGGTGTTTTGATGGGCTTTGCCTTGTCCATGTCAAATTTTTTGAGAAGATCTTGAGTATACATAGATTTACATATGAAGGTGCCTTCCTTGAGTTGCTTCACTTGTAATCCAAGGAAGAACATTAATTCTTCCATCGTCGACATATCAAAGCTATCGGTCATAATTTCGCTAAACTCATTGCAGCAAGATTTGTTAGTGGAGCCAAATATTATGTCATCGACAAAAAATTGGCATACAAATGGATCATTGTCAACAGTCTAAGTAAATAGGGTATAATTAGCTTTTCCCTCTCTAAGGCACTCATACCAAGCTCTAGGAGCTTGTTGGAGGACATAGAGTGCTTTCCGTAACTTGACATGCTTAGGATACTTACTGTCCTCAAAACTGGGGGGTTGCTCCACATACACCTCCTCCTTGATTGAACCATTGAGGAAGGTGCTTTTGACGTCTATTTGATATAACTTATAGTCATGGTGAGTAGAATAGGCTAAAAGAATGCAAATAAATTCAAGTCTAGCTACGAAAGCAAAAGTTTCATCAAAGTCCAAACCTTCAACTTGTGGATAGGCTTTTGCAGCAAGTCGTGCTTTGTTCCTTGTTACCACCCAGTTCTCGTCTTGCTTGTTCTGAAACACCCACTTGGTGCCTATAACATTGGCATTGGGTCTCTGCACGAGTTCCCATACTTGATTTCTCTTGAAGTTGTTCAACTCTTCTATCATCGCCATCACCCAATCCAGATATCGTAGTGTATCTTCTACCTTGTATGGTTCCAAAGGAGACACAAAAGAGTAATGTGCACAAAAATTGACCATACGAGATCGATTTGTTAACCCTTTAGAGATATCTCCAAGTTGGGATGACCTCATTGAACGCTTTGATGGACTCGTGGCTGTGGCACTTGTTTTCTTGAATGAACTTCATCATCTTCTTGTCATTCATCTCCACGTCGATCAATGCCACCATCTTGATTTTCTTATTCTTGCACTTGGTGGTCTTGATCCTGAGAGGGTTGTTCTTGTTCTTGTTCTTGAGGATCGAATTGTGATGGGGATGGATCACTTGGACTTGACTCTTCTTGAGGTCGAATGTCTCCAAGTGCCATCCTCTTGAATTCAACTCTGGGTTCATCCTCCTCATATAGCACATATGGATCAACTTTCTCTACTTGGAAGTCATTAGTCTCATCAAACACCACGTCACACGCTATTTCAACAAACGAGGAGGTTTTTTTGAAGACACGATATACGTAGGTGTTTGAGTCACAACCAAGCAAGAATCCTTCATCGGATTTCGAAGCAAACTTCAAAGTCCTAGGTTTCTTATTGAGAATATCATTTATTACAAAAAAACTCAAAAGTATGAGATATTGGTTTTGTTACCGGTGAGAAGTTCGTACTGAGTTTTCTTCAATAGACGATGGAGATAGAGGCGATTTCTGCCCAAAACCTATCGGAAGTCTTGTACTGATCAAGCATGGTTCTTGACATCTCTATGATTATACAGTTCATCCTTTCGGCCCCATTTTGTTGAGGGAAGTAGAGTGTCCAAAACTCATGCTTGATGCCCTCCTCGTCCAAGTACTCTTTCACCTGAGTGTCCTTGAATTCGGTGCCTTTGTCACTTCTTATCTTCTTGGCTCTCAAAGATAACTCATTTTGAGCTCTCCTCAAGAATCTCTTGAGGACACCTTATGTTTCACTTTTGTCATGCAAGAAAAACACCCAAGTGAAGTGAAAAAATCATTGACATTGACCAGGCCATATTTGTTACTGCCAATGCTTATATAAGCAATGGGACCGAAGAGGTCCATGTGAAGAATCTCTAGTGGTCACCATGTTGTCATCACGTTCTTTGTGGGATGGGAGGCTCCAACTTGATTCTCGGCTTAACACACGCTGCATGGCCTATCTTTCTCAAACACAACGTTCTTTAGTCCATGGATGTGATCGCCTTTTAGAAGATTTTGCAAGTTCCTCATACCAACATGGGCTAGACTTCTATGCCAAAGCCACCCCATGTTAGTCTTTGCGATCAAGCATGTGTCAATTTGGGATTTACTTGTGTTGAAATCCACAAGGTAAAGCTTGCTCTTTAACACACCCTTGAGGGCAATTGAGTTGTCGCTTCTTTTAGAGACGGTCACACCCTCGTTAGTGAATAAACTATTATCACCCTTTGCACATAATTGAGATATGGGCAACATGTTGTAATCAAGAGAGTCAACATGCAAAACATGTGAAATAGGGTGTTGAGGTGAGATTGCACTTTTACCGACACTGAGGACTCTACCTTGGCTATTGTCGCCAAAGTATATGCCCTCGCTTGGATCTTCATTCTTCTCATACTCTACAAACATCTTCCTCTATCCGATCATGTGGTTGGTGCACCCTCTATCGATTACCCATTTTGGACCACCGAAGGAGTATGCCTACAAAACAAGTTAGGCTTTTGCTTTAGGTACCCAAACTACGTTGGGTCCTTTTATGTTAGTCACAAGGAATTTTGGCACCCACACACAAGATTTGGGACTCTTGTGGTGTGGCCCTACATATTTTTCATAAATATGTCCAAATTTGCTCTTCATGAGCACATAAGATGAATCAAAGTCATAAAACATGTTCATAGCATCTATGGCATTTTTAGCATTTTTGACATTTTTAGCATTTGCATGTGCAGTTGATGCACAAGTGTTGTTCTTGGGTTGATATGAACCTTCTTTGACAGAAGAGACAAACTCCTTGTTATTCTTGTGGAATCTAGCATTTTGCTTTCCTCCCTTTAAATAACCAAGGTCATCCTTGACAAGTGCCACTCCTTAGAGTGTGTTTGCCTTTTGTCTCCTTAGGCTCATTCTTCAACTTTTGAACAAAACAAGCACAATTGCAAGTTTTAGCCTTTTAATCCACATTGGATGAGTTTGAGCTTGTTGAGGCGGAAGAGGACACACTTGACTTGAGAGTTTTGAATTGTGCTTTAAGAGTCTTATGAACTTTGTTCAAGTTCACAAGTTCATCTTGGAGTACAACATTCGAACTCTTGAGACTTGAGCTAGTCTCCTTGCTCTTGGCAAGTTCAAGTTCAAGTGTTTTATTCTTCTCCCTCTCATGCTCGAGGAGCTTCTCGAGATCAAGATTATTTTACCTCTCATTGACAAGCAATTCCTCTTGCTCCTCAAGAAGATCCTCCTTATCCAATATTTCATAGGAAAGCATTTTCATTCTAGCTATAAAACTTTTGTTCATGCCTTTAAATATATACTCATTTTCACTAGCACTATCAAAGTCATCATCTTTCAAGGAATGCAAGGATGAAGTTTTAGATTTGACATTTCCCTTGCCTTCTTTGCCCATGAGGCAAGTATGGGACGAGGTCTTCCAAGCTCCCGCATTGGGCAAGAGTGACTTCTTCTTGGTTGCCTTTTTGATGGCAACGGTTGCCACCTCTTCGTCATCTATGGAGGAGGACTCATTGTTGGAGTCCCACTCCTTGACAATGTGATCTTGCCCTTGAATTTTCTTCGTGAAGAACTTTTTGTCTTGGGGCTTCGTTTCTTCCTTCTTCTTCCTCTTGTCATCTTCCTTCTTGTATGGGCAATTTACAATGAACTGCCCATACTCTCCGCAATTGTAGCAAGCTCTCTTAGTTCTTGTCTTGCTTCTTTCCTTGCCTTTTCCATCACAGTTGGGACTTCTCCTTATCATCATCCTTTTAGACTTTTTGATGAAGAAAGCCAATTCTTGACCATCCATGTCCGTGCTCTCTTCTTCACTTCCTTCAACCTCATTTGATTCCTGGATTTCTTTGTCCTTGGTCTTGGACGAGACTTTGAGAGCAACGCCTTTCTTCCATGAGGAAGTCACCTTGGCAAGGTCTTGTACATTTTGGGCATCCTTTTCCATCATCTCATGGTTGATGATCTTGCCATGCACTTCATCCGGAGTCATGTTGTGGAAATTGGGGCTTTCCCGTATGAGAGTGCAAAGTGTGACATTCCTTGGCATTAATGCCCTTATCAATCTCTTTACCACCTCATGCTCTGTCCATTTGGTGGATCCATAGGCACGACTCTTGTTGATGAGTGTCTTGAGCCTATTGTACATCTCTTGTGGTGTTCTCCTGTCTTTCATGGCGAACCGACCAAGATCCCCCTCAATCATCTCTATCTTGGCCGCTCGCATGGATCAATTACCCTCATGAGCAATCTTGAGTGTATCTCATATATCCTTGGCAAGCTCAAGTCCATCCATCTTGTTGAACTCTTCTTGGCCTAGGGATGAGTTGAGCACGGCCGCCGCTTGAGCATTGCGGTGGATTTGTTGTTCTTGCTCATAGTAGAGCTCTTTGTCATCCATTGGGATATCTATGCCTATGCATACAATGTGCCATAGGCAGGATTAAGAGAGATTAGATGCAATTTCATATTGTGCATCCACATAGTGTAATTTGTGACATGAAATTTTGGAGGCTTGCCCATAGGAATGGACAGATAAATATAATGAGAATTTAAGCGTTCATAGTTAAAGGATATCAGGAGTAGTCTTGTTGACTACTCTTCGCTTTCTTCTCTCTTTCAAGTCTTTTCTTCTTTGCTTCCTCTTTCTTTATCTTCCTTAGTTGCGCCGCAAGGTGAGCAACTTGCTCATCTTATTGTTCCTCATTGGAGCTTGAGATGTCATGCGTTGAAGGAGGTCCTTGAGGCTTGATAGGCGGAGGGTTGGATCCTTGAGTCTCTTTGCGCTTGGTGTCATCCTCCTTTGATGCTTGCTTAAGCAGGTCCTCGTTGCCGGTGGTGTCATCCATCCTATCTCCAAGAGGTTAAGCGTTTTGTGGAGAAACCTGCTCCGATACCAATTGAAAGGTAACCTAGAGGGGGGTCAATAGGCAATTAAAACAAATAACCGGGAATTAAAACCGTCCTGATCCCTCGGATAAGTCCGAGCTAGACCAAATCCAACTGACCAGAGGAGTCGGATATGTCCGAGATACTGCGCAGGACTTGATCAAAGGAGAGATGATTTAGACATGTAAATCTAAGATTGATACAATAAAGTGAAAAAGGTGCGGAAGGTAAATGAGACAAGTGACAAAGAGGATTTTTCACCAAGGTTCGGAATAACTAGGAAACCTACGTCCCCATTGAGGAGTCCACAAAGGATCGGGCTTTGTCTAGCCCTACTCTCACCAAACCACCACAAAGGAAGGTTTGATCTTCCACTATCTCAAAGGGTGATTCAAACATCCCGAAAAGAAATCACAACACGAAATCACCAGGTGACGCTTAACCGTCTGGGGTATGCACCCAAGGGTAACAAACACGAAAGATAACTCAGGCAAACAAAGTGAATCAGATCGATGATCAACACCAAATCCACTTCTTATTCAATCTCACAATCAACTATTTCACTCTCTCAAAAATCTCAACTTTTGGCTCTTGGAAGTGAAAACTAGTTGGAGAAGTGCTCTTGAGGGAGTCCTGGGCGCAAGGGTGAAAATGAGAGGTTAGGGGTATGGCTGAGAGAGGAGGGGGTCCTCTATTTATAGCCAAAAAGTGATTATGACCATTGTTAGGCGGCCCACACCCGACAAGTCCAAAAATATCTCGGTCATGTCCGAGTTTAGGGGCCTAGTGATGGTACATCTAAGATTTGAATTTTGAATCAGTGCATAAAGCCACTTCGGACATGTCCGACATGACTCGCGCAAGTCTGGGTGTCCAACATGAGGTTTTTTACTGACTTGTCCAAGGTTGAACACCTCGTACAATGCACTTCGGATAAGTCTGACCACCTTGGATATGTCCACGGTTTTGTAGTGTGTGAGACCTATGTGTGCTGAATACATTGGCTTTGACAATAAAAGTTTTGAATGTTGCCATAACATATTTTTAGCAAGGTCCGACTCTAGCTCCGAGCTTCTGCTAGGTCCACCAATATGTCCTACTTTCTTTGTCCAGGTCCGACATGTTTTTGGGTAGCTCCAGTGAGCTTTGTCTTTAGCTCTGGCATGTCTTTGATAGCTCCGGCATGTCGTTGTTAAGCTTCGATATGTTTTGATAGGTCCAACTTATGTTGGTTTGCTCCGACATGGTTTTCTAGCTCCGACTTTTGGGTTGACTAGTTCCGACTAGCTTTGACAAGCTCTGGCGCTAGGTTGTACTAGCTTCGGTAAGCTCCGGCGCTAGGTTGTACTAGCTTTGGTAAGCTCCAGCTCAAGCTCCGGTTAGCTTTGGCAAGGTTCTAGCTTGATCGCAATGTTCCTGCTTTTATCTTGCAATGTTTCAAACTTGCTTTACACTTATGGAAAGTTTGCTTAGTATTCATTTGCTAAGTTTTTGGCACGTTTTGGTTGATATAGCTGATATCATTTTACTGTGGTTTTGCAACATGCTTATGTGAGGTGCTCACGTGAGGTGTTGTCTTCGGAACTAATATGAGTCAAGTCATGGACTTGGGCTCGTACGGATTGGTTGTTTATTCATGTGCAGGTGTTGCTTGAGTTCAAGACATGGCTGGTGACGGGATCCATTGAACTAGTCTTAGGGAGAAAATGAGGTTCAAAAACTAAGTTCGAAAGGAATTGTGGTTGAGTTGATCGGGAGGTTGCGCAGTATGTTTGAATCAAGAACAATGCATATGAAGGTATCTTGGACGTCGTTGGAAGATCTTTGCACGTATGCAAGGAGTGCATGGACGTGGCTACATGGTTCCGAGGTGTGATGAAGAGATGTGGACATAAATAATTGGTCGGCAAGGTCCAACCGTCTAGGTTATCGACTCAGGCTGTGGCTGAGTCGTGTTTGACTCAACTATGGAAATATTTGACTTGGTTATGATAGGATTCCGTGTGGGTCACGAATTTGAGTTGTTTTAGGAATGTGGGATACATTCCTAACGTGTTTGAAAGTCTTAAGATTGCTTCTATCTATGTATAGAAGAGTCCTAAGCAATTATGAAAAGTTTTGATTCGTGATTTGAGTAGGATTAGAGTCCTAGTTGAGATTGGGTTGGCCTAAGGGCTGGTTATATAAGCAAGGAGGCCAGAGCTCGTGTGGGATGACTTTGGGGCTGTTCCTCTTGTGTTCTATTGAATAAAATTCATAGTTGAAAGGAACTTTTGTGCCTTGTTCGTCCGACTTGTTCCACACAAGTTTTTATCGTCGAGTTTCTACACAGCACTACCTTTCTTTGGTGGTTTTATCATATCTCAAGTTTTACAGATCCAATTGACCTGATTCTTTTGGGTTGTCTTTATAACTTGATTATCTATCGCCTGTCAAAATTTCACAGTCATTGGATTTGTCATTTTTTATCTACATGAGTTTCTTTGCAGTATTACAGATCTGTTTTTTCTCGGGTAGGACAGATTGACCTTTGTTTGATCTCTCGATCATAACTTGAGTTTCTTTCGATGGATTTGAGTAATTCTTGATGTTTCGTCTTCGTGACTTGATTCTCTCTGATATCTATCACTTTTTTCACGGTGAAACACATTTAGATTAGTCTCACACATGATTTCTTTAACAGATTGTTTTTCTGCTCAAGGGGTTGGGATTCAATTGTTTCCGCTGTGTAAGATTTTTCTAATCTACCATTCACCCCCCCCTCTGGTAGCTTTTCACGTGCTCTTTTGATCCTACATAGTGACAACTCAGATATGTCCGACCAAAATCTAACAAGTTTGAGTGGCCAAGTGACTTATAATTTTTCTAAGTCATGGCTGTGCAGTGAGGACTCGGACATGTTTGACCAGGGTCGGACAAGTCCGGATCTGTTCAGAAAAGATTCGGATATGTCTGACTCGACATGAACAAGTCCGATGAGCCAGAGGACTTGGAAATTTTCTTAAGTCCTAGCTACATAGTGACTGCTGGGACATGTTCGATGGTACTTAGACAAGTCTTGTGTTCTGCAGTGGAAAGTCGAAATGTTTGGGCTTTCGGCTCGGACAAGTCCGGACTTAGGCTTGATTTCAATTATCCCAAGGGTTGAGCACACAATGATTCCCTAAGTTTACAAGAGTCGTGTCCCTCTTAATAGTACGATTTTTCCTACGACTCAAGAAGGTCTAAAACCCTAATTTTACAAGTCCTCGCTTTGCGCATAACTTTTCTCCTTTTTCAAGTATTTTCAATAAAGATATTTTCTCACATTTAATCTCTGCAAAATCTCAACAATTTGATTAGTTATTTAATTGTTTTTCATCAGTCATTCAAAACCCACAAGGATCCTAGATGCACTTACACACTTAATGTGCAAATCAACATTATGGGCTATGTATTGCAAGTTTTGGTTGACCTCTACAATTCCTAAATTATCAACTCGCGTGCCCGATGTTGGATCAAACCATTGACTGTCAAAAATCACAAGCTTCAGTTCTTTAGGACTGCGAAATGTGTACTCAACTATATTTTGAAGAAGATTGTAGTATGCATTCGCTTCTCCACTACCTTCCGCGGTCGTTATTATTACTCCACTATTTGATGTCGCTGCTAGTGGGCGTTTTGCATCTAAACATTGCATTCAAAAACGTTATCCGTTGATATCATATCGGTTAAATTCCCTTGCTTTCAATAAACTATGTGACATCTATCGCAAGTCATCTGAGATGTTGCCATCCTTCATACACTACATAAATAGACAAAGTTCAAAAATTATCTTCCACAAAATCAGGTTTGAAGTAGCCACGGAACAGTACAAGCACAAGTCTCTCTATCACAATATTGTAATGATGACTGTTCAACCCATTCAGTTTACTTGTACTGAGATTAACACATAGTTTTATATTAGCTGTATAGCGGTCTAGAAACCTCAATGTTTTCAACTAACTAAATATTTTCTTCCTTTCTTCTGGCTTGACACAATATGGAGCTCGTGGCCTACTTTAACTTCAACCCGTATTTGCTAAAATCTCAAGCCCAGGACGATCGCAAAGATAAGCTAAGTCTCTCCTCACATTCAAATTATCTTTGCTTTGATCAGTAAAATCAAAACACATGCTTATGATACTTTCACGACATTACGCTCCTGGTGCATCAAATCTATGTTGTGCGCCAAAAGCAGCGCCTTTGCATATGGTAGCTCCCAATGAAAAGAAATTTGAGTCCAGTTGTGCTCTGTACCATACCCTTCGAAACCACCTTATGCGACAACTTTGCATGCCCTGCCATTTTTTGTTCTCCTGTCAATCGACGAGACTGTCCTTTTGTAATCGTTCTGCCTTTCCAAAATGATTGTGTATCGCTCTTGAAACGATGGTTTGAGGGAAGGAATCATCGATGCCAATCAAAGAAGCTGATTTTTTTTCCCATACGTCAACCTGATGGCATTGGTGTCAGCCGTACATAAGGGACAACACAATTGTCCATGAACACACCAACGAGCCCAAATGCCGTATGCCAACAAATCGTGGATTGACCATACATACGCGGCATGTAAGGCAAATTCATTTTAGATGACTGTCATATGCCTTTACACCTTGCCATAGCTCTTTGAGCTCTTCAATCAATGGCTGCATAAACACATTCATTTTCTTCCCTGGATGTTTAGGACCAGAAATGATGGCCGCGAGGAATATGTATCCTTCTTTCCTGCACATGTTGGGAAGGAGATTGTATGGCATGGTAAATATAGGCCAATAAGAGTATGGGCTGCTACTGGTGTTGAAAGGAGTGAAACCATCTATTAACAACCCAAGACAAACATTTTTGGTATCTCCTGCAAACATTGGATCAAAACAGTCAGAAGCTTGCCAAGCCACGCCATCTGAAGTATGCATCATAATATCTTTGTCATCGCTCTCACGTATCCCTTTAGTATGCCATCTCATATGCTTCGCTGTTTCTTGGGACAGAAACAACAATTTAGCCTCGGTGTGATAGGCATGTACCATAGATACTTGTTAGCTAATTTTGTAGTTATTTCCTCTCCACCATCATTCAGAAACTTCACATATCTAGATGCATTGCAATGCATCAATGAGTATCGTTCTTGTGTTACTTCCAAAACAGCATACAATTATTCCCGCACGCATCAATCTTCTCATAATTAATGACCAAACTGGCCAAAAGCTTCTTAGATTCGTTCTTGTGTTACTTCCAAAACAGCATACAATTATTCACGCACGCATCAATCTTCTCATAATTAATGACCAAACTAGCCAAAAGCTTCTTAGATTGGTATATATCTTTTGGCATCTTATTATTTGAAGGAAGGAGATCACTGATCAGCTTTAGTATACCATTATAGCAATTGTTTGCAAAATTGTACTTGGACTTCATCACCATAAGTCGTGTCACCGCCTGCAGAACGGTTACATTGGTGCCCTCATGCACTTCTTCATCTGAGGCGGTAAGAAGCCTGTAAAACTTTTGCACCTCCTCTGGCGGTGACTGCTCTTCATACTCTCTACCAACGTCTATTATCATCTCTTCAATCTGATCTTCAACCTCATTACTGTCTGACTCACCGGCATGCTCCATCTCCCCATGCTCGTGCCACACTAGATAGTCAGGCAAAAATTCGTACTTGCAAAGGTGAGGCTCAATTTCAGACCTACACAGACGTAGACGATTCCAGCACTTGCCACATGGACACTTCGCAACACGAGCACCACTAGCAAAGGCTTGGTTTATGAAAATATTTGCGACATAGGCCCATTCAATAGTATATACACCACATGAAATAAGTCCATCATACATCACATTACGGTCATCACCTATTCTTCAAAACTACAACAAATCGATATATTGTAATAAACACATATGAACACAAATCGTATAAATATATATGATATGCATCGTTCTCGCGCGGGTGACGACACGTAGAATAGCTACATTTGCCTTATAATTTCAAACCATATTATGTCATAAACCTACTCAATCTCTTCACGTGTACGTGATAAACTAACTCATTAGCTGAGGAGTTAATGAAATTCACATGATAACAAAAATGTGAAACTTGTAAATAATGAATTTCACAACAAGTAATTTGCAAGTTAATAGTAATTCATTAGCCGCATTGTTCATAATATATAGTTACATACTAATTTCATTATGTCCAGAGAAGTTACAATTGAAACAAGCAATGACTTAACTTATATACAACGATTTAGCAACACATACATGATAAACTAACTAAAATTCCGGTTAATCAAGCAACACATACATGATAAATGAACAAAATTTGAAATTTGCAACTAAATCTAGCTATCATTATACCCTTTCTCGGCAAGGGAGGCGGCGGCGATGGGACGATCATGCTTGCGGGAGAAGGGTCATAGACAACAATGCGGTCACCGGTGCCAAGCTTGCTCACCGTTGATGGGCAGCCGCGAGCGGGGAAGAAGCCCTGCGACAATCTCCCCGCCGGCTGTCCTATGCACGCAGCTGCAGGCCGGGAGGTGGTGGGGAAGAGACTCCGAGGCACGCAGTGAAGAAGAAAACTGGCCGGAGAGCGGGAAGGCACGCGGTGGGGAACTCCCGCCGGAGAAGCTGCCGGCGGTGGCTCGGGGCAACCGGCAGCGAGAGTGTTGCTAGGCTTCTTCATGAGCGACGGCTTGTTTTCACAGGAGAGAGACGCGGCACGAGGGTTCACGGGCGCTATACAGCTATTTTCATTGTTTGGCGCCGGGCCCACCTCTAGAGCCATCGGCCAAATAGGGTAGCCGACGGCCATAAGTTTGAGCGTCGGTTTTGTCAGTTGGCTGACGGTGCTAATAGATTTTAGTTTGAGCCCATGCCGAGCCCATGTTTAGAGTCGTCTGCCTCGGTGCGGTAGCCGACATATCTACTTATTGGCGTCGGTTATTTTTTTGTAGCCGTCGCTTATATGTTATAACCGTCGGTATTTTTTGTCTCGCCGACACTTTTAAGTTATGTTCATTGGGGTTCTTAAACCGGCAGGTTTAGGCCGCTTATATTCGACAGCCCCAATGTGTATAATAATCTCGACGCCCTATGCAATGTTTCCTGTAGTGGCTTGGCAGTCTGCACACCATGTCGTGTCGCGCGCGCCACACCAGCACATCAAAGCTGTGGTGGCTGAAATGTGCATGTAAGCGCCATGCCTCATCGTTGTGCCAGGCCACCAAGAACCCAGGTTGCGACACATGACGCCTGATGGTGTACAACCTATTCTTCGCTCGATTCACCTTCAGTACGCCACCCTCAATCAGCACCTGGCAGCCACACTCGTCAAGCTAGCCTAGGTTGACTATGTTGCTTTTCAATCATAGGATGTAGTACACATTATTCGAGAGTGCATGATGTTCACTGCTCTGGCACTTGAAGAGTATTGTGCCATGTTCTTGAAGGCTGCTCAGTTGCCAGTCATGTGGATGTTGCCTCCCATGCCGAGGTACCAGGTGTCATCAATGATGTCAACACCTCAGGCAAGGTTGACATGGGCATGCACCTCCTTGAACGCGACATGCTAATGTCCCATTTTGTTGCCAAGCATGCATGCCTATGTGAGCAATAGAGTGGGCTCGTCGTCCTCTTTTTGAGCCATATAATCGTATAGCGTGAAGTCCTTTACTGACTCACCATCACAAAACTCGATGACCTCGTACATCTTCCTGATTTGTTGTGCCTTTTCCTTCTTTACTCGATCGGAGCTGAGCCGCATCGACTAGAGCTTGTCACGAGATTCCTTGACCGTGCGCTTTGTCACCAAGGTGGAGATGCGATCGGGCATGACAGGGTGCAGAATAGCCTCTAACACTATCTTGTCCTCAACGTTATCATTGATCCCAATCTCGACGACACAACCCAAAGGCCGCATGCCTGGAGCAATACCCTTATCTTCAATGCCTTGTCAGTGTAGTTCAGGCATGTGAGCTTCAAAAATATGACGCCTCCAATATTCCGTACCGTCTTGTGCAAAATTTTTTTTTAAGATTCGACAGTGTCGGCATATATTAAAAAGCAGGAAAAGAATAAATATAGGGTTACAGAAGCCGGCAAAAGTGCACCGAAGGTGCACCATGCAGCCAATTGACTAGTCGGTCATCTACTGAATCTACAGAGCAACATAGTCTACAGAGCACATTGCAATCCGCGCGCTCCCGCTAACGACCAATGGGAGATTGCATTGAAAATGTCACTGAAAATTTGCGTCACGGTCTTCTCCTTGTGATCGAACACCCGTCTGTTCCTCTTGCACCAAAGACACCAGCAGTTGAGGAGGGCTAAGGATCGGGAACCACGTGTCCGTTCCCCGTTGCCACAAGCACTTAGCTGTTAGAACCAAAGGGTGATGTTGTCGGAGGCAGTCCAATGGCCAGGGTGAAGGGAATCCAGACCTGATGAGTGAGCAACTGAAGCCCAAACCTGGCAAGAAACTGGGCACTCCATGAAGAGGTGTGCCGATGACTCAACATTATGAAAACAGAACGTGCACAGGTACTGGTTTGGCCATCCCCGACGCTGTAGTCGGTCGGCTGTCTAAAGCTTGTCCTGCAGCATTAGCCATGCAAAAACTTTGCATTTAGTGGGTGCCCAGGCCTTCCAGATTTTTTCTGGGAACCAAGACTGGTAGCATCCTTCGAATTGTAAGCGGTAGGCCGAGCGCACTGAGAGTTCAACGTTGGCTGCAAATATCCATGAGATTTCATCGTGCTGGTGTGGGTCATCAATTGGATGAACATCTTGGAGGGCCTCCTAGAGATAGACAAATTCGATAGCACCACAACTGTAAGGTGATGGACCACATCCCTGATCCAGTTCTGGTCCTGTAGGGCGTTGGCCACGGAACGATTTTTCCATTGGCTGTGCTGGAAAAGTAGGGGGAAACTCGATGCCAGAGGGTGATTGTGTAACCAGCTTGCTGTCCAAAATTTGGTGTTGTGACCGTTTTTCACTGTGATTCTGGTTGCCACCGCGAAGAGGTTTAGGTCAGTCTAGTCCACAGGTACCTCCATGCCAACCCAGGGTTTCGATGGGCAACGCCATTGCTGCCAAATCCAGCGAAGCCTAAGGGCGCGGCCAAATCGGCAAAGATCAAGAAGCCCAAGGCCTCCACGGTCAGTTGGTCGGCAGACTTTAGACCAACCAACTTTACACTTGGCGCCTATCAGTTCTTGTGTTCCGACCCATAAGAAACGACGACGCAGTTTATCCGAAGCCTTGACAAACTGTTTCTGAAACTTAAGTGCGGTCAGGGCGTAGACTGGTAGTGTGCTGAGGACCGACTTAACAAGCTCCATGCGCCCGGCCATAGAGAGCAGACTTCTTTGCCACCCTGCTAGTCGATTCTGAACACGGTCCAAGATCGTTTGGAGTTGTGACATTGAGGGTTGGGAGGCCGTCAGAGGAAGACCCAAGTAGGTAATCAGTAGGCTTGATGTCTGTCCAGCAAAGCTCTGCAGGATGTTCTGTAGGTCAAGGCTGTCGCACCCGATTGGGGAGACCAAGCTTTTCGGCATGTCGACGTATAGACCCGTTGATCTCCCAAAACCCTCCAGGATGTGCATCACTGATTCCACATCTTTTTAGGAGGGGTTAACAAAGACTATCACATCGTCCGCGTAGAGTGAGACTCTGATTTTGGACGTATTTTCCTGAAGTGGTGAAAGGTGGCCGTCCCAGGTTGCCACCTCGAAAATTCTTTGAAGCACGTCGATGCCCAGAATGAGGAGATGTGGTGATAGGGGATCGCCTTGCCGCAAACCACGCTGATACTTAATCCACTGTCCAATGTTGTCATTGAGCTTCACTGCCGATGTTGAGGAAGCCCAGAGTAGACATAACCAGTTAATCCAGCGACGTGGAAAGCCTCCGTGCTCTAGCATCTCTATCATGAATTCCCAAGAGACAGAATCAAAGGCTTTCGAGATGTCAGATTTGAACATCAAGACGGGTCGTCTCTTGCTGTGATACAGGCAAGCCAGATTTCGGACATAGAGGACGTTGTCATGTATGCACCGACCTCATATGAAGGCGCTTTGAGCTGGGGCAATCAAATCATCCAAGTAACCTTGTAACCGACAAGCTAGAACCTTTGTGAATAGCTTCGCGAAGGAGTGAATAATACTAATAGGACGAAAATCACATGGAAGCTCGGCCACCTCTAACTTAGGCACGAGGGTGATGAGGGCGCCATTAAGTTTCCGGAGAGGACCTGTGCGTAGATCAAATAAGATCTTGAAGGCATTTAGAAGGTCGGTTTTGATGATATCCCAGCAACTGCGGTAAAAATCACTGGTGAAGCCATCAGGGCCCGGAGCTTTTTTCAGTAGGTAGTTACCAAATGGCAGAGAAGATCTCTTCTTCGGAGAACACTCTGTCCAGATCGTGCTCCTGTATTCTGGAGAGGTCAATCTCCTCCCAACGTAAGGTGGAATCGCGATGCTGTTTAGTCCCCAAAATTGATTGGAAGTACTGATGCAGCAGTGAGGACATTCCCTCCTGAGAAGAAACATATTCGTTGTCCAGACTCTTGACGCGCGGCACAAAGTGCTTGTGAGATCGCGCATTTGCTAGAACCGCGTACAAGCGTCGCCAGACTTAATCCAAGTGATCCGGACGGCCTGGCGACATCTCACTCTTTCTATGGCTGCAAGGCCAAGGATCCTGCACTTGATATCCTTGCACAGGGCCATTTCATCCACTGAGAGAGGTCTGGATTCTTGAGCAACATCCAGTTGGCGGATGACCTTATTGGCCAAGACTAGCTGTAACCGAGCTTTGCCAAAAACATATCGGCTCCATTTTTTGAGAGCCGCAGCCACTGCACAGAGCTTAATGTGAAGAGTACTCAGGGAGGAGGACTGAGTAGAGGCAGCATCACAAGCTTTTTTCACAATCTCCTTGTAACCAGGGATTTTGATCCAGAATGTTTTGAAACGGAAAACTGCTTGCCTGCGAGGCCGTTGGGCTGGAGTGAGGAAAATTGGGCAGTGATCTTGCAGAGAGGATGATAACGGACTAAGGCACATACCATGGAAGAGTAACTCCAATTCTTTGTTGCAGAAGACCTGGTCAAGGCCGACCAAGGTCGGGTTTGCCAGTTCATTACTCCAAGTGAATCGCCAGTTTTGCAGTGCAAATTCGAGGAGTTCACAATGATCAATAGTACGCCGAAATGAGCCCATTAAGCTGCGGTTGATATTAGCATTATTCTTGTCACTGGCCTAATATATTACGTTGATGTCACCGGTGCAAACCCAAAGTATTCCACTTGCCGGTCTCATGCCACTTAGTTCCTCCAGAAGCAAAGCTTTTTCATTATCCTCACAGGGTCCATAAACAGTGGTAATTCCGAAGGGGATATCCAGATCTCTGAACTCCAAGGTGACCGATAAGCAAAACTGCCCCTTGATAGAGCCGGGAGCATGAATATAAGTTGGATCCCAAGCCAGCAGCAAACCGCCTCGTGTGTCTGCCGCTGGAATGAATTTCAGGCCAGAGAGTCTAGAGCCAAGGACCTCACGTTGAACTGATGCAGCAGAGAAGACAATTTGGTTTCTTGTAGGCATACGATGACCGGAGCCGCTGAATGAAGTAACTTCTCAACCACCACATGCCGAGCAGGGATATTCAAACCACAGACGTTCCAGGTGAGAAGGTTAACGTGCTTGTGATCCATGGAAGAAACGGGGGAGCAACTGAGTACTGGAAGGCTGCAGCTTCAGGGTACAATTAAGGGACCAGGACCAAATACCTCTAAGGCTTACACCAGCGGCTGAGAAGAACATCCAAGGAAGAAGCAAAAACCACAACACGGTGACTGACTTATAGTAAGAGGTACACATGGTAGATGAAGTAGGCTACCCAACCAGACACAAACAGGATTAGGCGCTGCACTAGGCAACAGATGCTGCTTCCTCCTCTGCAAGGGCTGTTGTGGCAGCAATGATAGGCTCACTGTCCAGTTGGAGGGCACCCCGGATTGCCTTGATTGCTTAAGACGGTAGTGGCTTCATGAAAGTTTCCTGGTATTTAGCAACAGCCGTATCGCCTTGTGGTTCTGCAGTGACGTCGAGTAAGATCATCAAACGGTGTTGTGCACGCTGAGCCACTAGAAGCACCGAGGAGCGGGCTGCTATCCTCGCACTATGGCGCGATGGAGCCAGCTGAGCGTCTTTCTTCTTGTGCCATCCGCCCTTGGCTAATGCTGGGGGGAAGGTGAGGCAAAAACGGTGGGAGGGACAGGTTGGAACAACGTCTGAAGGACATTGAGTGGTTCCATTGATAGTGGGAGTAGATACCCCACCTCGGCACCCGCCAGTAAATTGGTCAGCCCACCGACAAGTGTACCGAAAGACCATGGACCGGCGAAGCCTCGGCCATCTACCGAGTCTCCGAGGCCAGTCCCAGTGTTAGTGTGTCTAGATTCCCCATCCCTGCGGCCGCCTCAAGGACCGGCATGGGTCCACTCAGCTGTCGGGTGGTTACCATAGAAACCCATCCCGATAGCTCCTCGAGCATAGGGTCTAAGGCAATCTCCGAGGGGGGGGGGGGGGGCAAGAGTCAGATCCCTTTCTGAAGCAGCAGAGGAGCAAGGACGGGTCCAATCCGTTCGGAGGTCTTTCCTGGCAGGTTGCACGCGAACCTGCGACGGCTATCCTAGGGCTATCAGGCGTAGACCCCACAACAATCGTCGTCTTGTCCGTAGCCTGGCCCAACAGGGGACCACCATGTCCTGCCTTCTTTGCCAAAACTTGGGTAGGGCCATCGCGTGGGGCCACACGATGCAGTCTTTCAGAAGGGGCCACGGGACCATGACGTCTGTGTGGCATAGGTTGGCCAGCATGGTTGGGCGGGAGGTGGGGCCCAACACAACCCAGTTGAAGGATGGGTTCCAGTCCCTGAAAACTGCAGAAGCCCTTCGAAGCCAGGAGGAGGGCCCTGCTCGTCGTCTTCATCAAAGCGGCGATGATCACCAGCAGGCGGGGCACGACAACCCACATGACAGTGAGTAGGCCTAGTCGTGCCCCGGTCCTCGTCGGGAACTCAAGGGACCCAGGTGCAAAAATGGTAATGTGGTGTTCCGTCACCCGCGGAGTTGGAGGAGACAGAGGAGAGCCGACCACTGTCATTCGAGGAGGAGTCTGGGCGCACTGCAGAGAAATCATAGTAATGGTCATTATGAATAAGAACATCCACCTTGTTAACCTCTGGCTGAACATCAACTGTAGGACTGCTAGGCGGAGCGTCGGAGGTGCTTGAGTGGCCGGCGTTCAAGGGGAAGAATGTCACAGTCTTCATGCAAGGTTGCATATTAGGGTCGGCCATCCAGGCCATGAATTCAAACTCATCCGGAAGAGCCTGTGCGGCCGTGGCATGGTCCATGTGGTCAAAAAGGCAAAACTCACCAATGATCTGTCGAATGCCCTTTGCAGATCAAGCAAACCACAACAGCCGTTCGACGATGATTTTGACTCTGTAGAGCCAAGTCGTGCCCTAGGTGGTGTCCCCCAACCTCCACGGCGATGATCGGAACTTAATGCCACCAGTGTAGATGCTGCCCCACTGGAGAACCCAGTCGCACTGGTGCATGTGCTCGACGAGAAACGAAGGCATTAGCATCATGGCGAGAGACCGAGATACTCCAAAGCGGTACATTGGCCTGCTGTTGAATAGCATGGCGAACATCCCCAGAGCCAGCGCCATGCCGACCACCCTTCGCAAAGAGGAGAATGAGGTGGCGATGCAGACTCGCCATTTCAACCACCATTGTCTCACTCACTAGGACAGTCGCCTGCCCATGGGGAGGGCGCCTCCTAGGAGCGTGCATTGTAGCGGCCATCGGAGAACCTGAAGCACAATGTGCGTCACGAACTGAGGTTCCTTGGCAGACTGGGTTTTGACCAACCACGATAGGGGAAACACCAGCCAGCTCTTGACGTTAGGGGTGGCTTCCAGCAGCCTCAGGTGGACTTCTCGGTTGTTTCGGAGCGAGGGGGCTGGGAGCACTGGCGAGCAGTGTGGCCACTGTGAAGATAGAAGAAACACCTAGGAGGCTCACGACAGTGTGCGACGAAGTGATCTTTGGCAAGACACCGGAAGCAGCGACCGGCCAAGGCCTTCTTAAGCACCTCCGACGAGAACAACTAGCCACTATTGGGGCTCTTGGGGCCTCGTGAAAACACCAACTTGGGATGGTCAAGCTGGCGACCACGGTGCCTTTGAGGCCCTAAACTATCTACGAACGTCGATGGGCAGTTAATGTCAAAGTTCCGGAGGCTCGCTGGGTTTCCATCCCCGAAAAGCTTCAGGCAACCAAGGCCAGTGGAGTAAAGACGATGAGAGGGGCGCGTGTAGCCAGCCGCAGAGGGCGTGGAGCCTGGGACACGCAAGGGTTTCAATGCCTCAAGATCTTTGGCCAGCGGGATCTCGAGAGGGGAAACCTCCACCAAGGAAGCCTTGGTGGGATGCGACTTGGAGTCCTACAATGCAGGAAAGCGCCAACGATCGTCTCTGCTTGGAGTAATTGACATGGCGACGATGACCGGCGTTAAGAGGGATGGGGAGCCTTTCTGGCCAGAAGCAGAGACAAGAAATTGCATCAGCTTGGAAGTGCTCTCTGGCAGCACAGAGGAGCGACGAGCAGGCATTTTGGCATGTGAAAGGCGAAGCCCATCCTCGTTCGAGTCGGAGAGCTCCGCATTGATGACAGGAAGGACAGAGAACTCATCGTCTGCGTTGGTGGAAGGCGGGCTCCGGACCTCGTTTGGGGGAGTGAGGAGATCCGAAAAGGGGGGCAGACCAAGAAGGGGTCACGACGCAACAACTTGTGATGGAGGGAAACCGACTCAGAACAGGGGGCGGTGAGGACAGGGAGTTGGGAGGCGGGACAGAGGAAGGGAGTGGAGATGGAGGGGGAAGGAAAGGGGATAGGTGTGGCGGAGAGCGGTGAGGCGGCCGCCAAAGGGGGATCTTGAATGGAAAGAATACTCTTCTGATTAGTGTTACATCACAACCTTGAGGTAGAGGGGGGAATCAGAGTAGAGAAGGGATCAGGGTAAGGAGGAGATCAGGGTACCAAAATGTTGGACCAATCTAGGAGGAACTAGATGGTCATATATTAAGAAAGAAATAGGCACCCAAATTAGCATCCAAGAGGATTCGAACCTGAGTGGTCAGGATGCACACCCACATCCTTAACCTACTGAGCTAGGCACGCCAACATCTTGTGCACAATGATCATGAAAGAAAATAGATCAGACGTGAAGTAGAGCGCTCTAGGTTCTTACTTCATTTTTCATGGTCCCGGCCTCACTATTGAGGCAAGGTAGGTCCATGGTGCCAAGCACGACGCTTCACAATGCGTGAGCGATTGTCACGCCCTGGAGACACCATTCTCGCTGGTGATACTGAACCAAGGCTATGACTACCAATTGTTGGCCTGACCGGCAACCCAACGCCTCCGCTCTATTTCCTCAGTGTTGCTCACCCAACAACATGTAAAATCCCTAAAAAATAGTGTTCACCTCGGATCATGAAACATTTAGAGAAAGGAAGGAAAGATCAAGTGTAACATGTGAGCGAATATTAAGTCAAATCCAAATAAACTAAACCCTAAAAGAGAGGTTCAATTTTAAATCCAAATTTCATACTCAGATTAGTCAAACTCCAAATCTGTGTCCACTAATGTGTTCCCCGTATTTCATATAGAAGCCCTGCCAAATTTTACTCTTTGTAGACCTCAATTACTGTTTTAATTAAGGGCCAATTGTGCTTCAGCCACAGATTTGAAGCCTAATTGTGATTCAGACCCCGTTTTCCAGATTTTATGATTCAGCCACAAGTTTTTTCAGCTAAAGATCAACATTATCATAAGTCCGTTAAGTGCCCCTAACAGTGTTAACTTTATGGTGGATGGACAAATATATTTTTTTGTTATTTTGCCATTGTTTTCATATCGCTACTGTGTTTCTGCCACAATTTTGACTTAAAAGATTTAAAAAACAGCAAGAACATAATGTAAATGAATTCAATTATTTTTTGCCAAATTTGAAATTTTGGGCATGATTTTTATAAAATGAACGTAATTTTTGCAACAATTGGACAACATTTTTCATATCTCTCTCACATAATATGTCACATAACAATGCATAATATAATTTCACAATTCATATCCAAATAAAAGAATATAATGTCATTTGTTCAACAAACATATCCAACAACACATGGTTCAACAAAAGCACCGATACATGGTTCAACAAAATAAGAAACATACAGTCCAACAAAAGCAGCAATACATATGCATTTAACTATCAATTCCAAGCAAATTAGCAGATCTTCCTTGTCCTCTTCCCATTTCTCTTACGAGTCCTCCATCTTTTCCATGTACTCTTCCTCTTCCTAGTTCTCTTCCATTTGGCAGTCTTCCTCCTTCCATGTCAGTATCATCCATACCAACAAATTACTGCTATTAACTAACTAATATAAACAATGGTATCCTAACGATACATCCAGGTCTGGAAGTAGGTAATCGCGTGAGCAGATGAAACAGATTACAAAGCAAAACCCTAGTACCGATACCCAAATCAACTCCATGTTTCTTTCTGTGCTGCCAAATCGAGTATAGCAGCAGCTATACCGCTGTGTAATAATGATCACATCAAAATAGCTAGGAACAATAACAATCGGCACCTAAACTAATCATCAGGTGCGGACATTAATATATTCCTGCATACTCCACTCTCACTCACTCTTAATCAATGAATCAATCCCGCTCAGTGGTTCCAGACAAGGCAGTCGCAGGACTTGGGCGTGAAAGAGCAGTACCCGAAGGGGCAGTGGCGGACCCAGGATTTTACTACAGGCCATGCCAAACAAAATTACAAGAACAACTTCAATGAAATGCTCGCATGGTCTTCCCAATTTATCAAATAACGTAAACAAAGAACTAGATGTTCTTTATGTGATATATCACTGGGATCATTGGCTAAAATTGAATAGGGCTCATGATTGAGTTTTCTGATTACTCCTTCTGTCCTAAAAAACTTGTCGAGCTTTTGGGCAGAGAGAGCACATTTTTTCTGAAAAAAAGAGATGCAATATCCTCACTACTTTTCATAACTGGACTGTTATAAAAAAAATTTCACATAAATATGATAATCATATAAAATATGATAACATTGTGCGGAACAAAGAAACACGAAAATTTATCTAATGATATAAAAAACGTACGTCCAATCGATGGTGGAGGCGATCAAACGAATTAGTGAACCGCCTGACCGGGGCTACCGTCAATCCACATCTCGAGTTCTCCACGTGGCGTGCTAGTGCATAGCTTGGGCGCCACGGTAGCACCACGCCGACACGTGTGACGGCATGAGATGCCGAGATCGAGGGCTGAGGCAGACGTCTGACGTGTGTGTCGTCTGGTGTTGGGCGGTTGCGCCTACCAGCGGGCAAGGCGTGTTTTATATTCTTATTCCTTAGGCGTTGTCTGCTGATTTCAATCAATTACGGAAGTTCTGATCACATCCTGAACTTCAAGTCTCCAAACCTGGTAACTGATGGCCATTATACTTGACTAACAAGATCCTGGGCCGAGGGTATGCCAGGGCCCGCCCGACATACCCTGTAGGTCCGCCCTTGCGAAGGGGTGGTTGGGGATGTTGCAGTTGATGGAGTAGCAGCCGGGCGTGAGGACGCAGGTGCCCCTGGACCCGCAGCAGCAAGTGCAGGGCGCGCAGAGCTGGAAGCTCCTGCCGAGCCGTTGCCGCGTCGGCTCGTTCATCAGGTCCAACGCCATCACGCCGAGCTCTGTTGTGGGGGCCACCGGCACCAGGTCCCCCTGCCGTCGTGCTTTCTCCGCCTGCGTGACCGACGTTACTGAGCGTGACCGTGGCGTGAGTGGCGAAGCTATCTAGATTTGGGGAGGAGGAGGAGGAGAGTCCCGCTCGCTGAGAAGACGGCGACACACGTACCAGGGAGCCGTCGTCCGAGATGGCCGCGGCCGGGGAGTGGAGGAGGAGCATCAGCAAGATGAGGGAGGGGAGGGCTCGCTCAACCGCTGCTTGCCCGCGACTCACCTGCGCTAGCCCGGCCGCGCGCGCTCGCCCGGCCGCACTAGGCCGCTGCTTGCCCGCGCCTTCTGAGCTCGGTCGCGCTCGCCCGCGCCCTCCGCGGTAGCGCCTATCGGCCACCGCCTCTGCTAGGTTTCCACGCCGCAGAGAAGACCACGGTTGGATGGAGACTGGTACAGGAGAGCACCGAAGAGGGAGGTGCAATTTCGTACTTTTGAGATTTGGGTCCTGTTTTTCTTTTTTTTTAATTACTTTTTTCCAGTCCGACTAACGGAGTTAGAAAACAATGGCTAACGGCCTACTAGGAGTAAAAAAGTCGTGGCTAAAACACAAAATTTAGAAATCTGGGTCTTAGTCACAATTGAAGTCTGGAATAGCGTTCAAAACACAATTGTTCCTTTAATTAAATCAAGCCATAAGAAAGAAGTCAAATTCAAATCTAAAATTCACTATCAACTTTGTCAAATGCCGTGATGATGGTACAAAAGGAGAATAAAAAGAGGAAGCGTGTGACGCATCCTAAAGGCAAAGGCAAGCGTGTGACGCATCCTTCAAGCTCAAAGTATAAGCCAAAGGGCAAATCTGTCCCTTCTCTTGATAATGAATGCTTTCTTTGTCATGCTAAGGGGCACTGGTCTAAGAACTGCAAGAAGTACTTGGAGGATATGAAGAAGAAGAAGGGAAGTGAGACTTCCGCTTCAGGTATAAATGTTATTGAAATTAACATTGCATTATCTTCTAGTGAATCCTGGGTATTTGATACTAGATCGATGATACACTTGCAGATTGTTGCAGGGTCTAAGTGAGACTTTAATATTTGCAAAAGGTGAGTTGGATGTTCGTGTCGGCAATGGAGCAAAAGTTGCGGCCATAGCTGTCGGAACATACCACTTGTCATTACCCTCAGGATTAGTGTTGGAATTGAATAATTGTTATTGCATTCCTACTTTAAGCAAGAACATTATCTATTCTTCGTATTTACAAGAATTTGATGGTTATGAGATTGTAATAAAGAACAAATTTTGTCCCATTTATTACAATGATATTTTCTATGCTCAATGTCCATTGGTGAATAGATTATATGTTCTTGATCTTGACGATAAAACTGTTTGTAACATTAATACCAAAAGAGTTCGACGAAAGGATCTAAATCCCACTTTTATCTAGCATTGTCGCTTAGGTCATATAATTGAGAAACACATTGAAAAACTCCATAACGATAGTTTACTAAGCTCATTTAATTTTGAATCACTTGACACATGCGAATCTTGTTTGCTTGGGAAGATGACCAAAGAACCCTTGATTAGTCAAAGTGAGAGGGCATCTGACTTGTTGGGACTGATACATACAGATGTATGTGGACCAATGAGTTCAATTGCCAGAGGTGGTTTAGTACTTCATCACATTTACCGATTACTTTAGTAGATATGGTTATGTCTACCTAAGGAGGCATAAGTCTGAATCATTTGAAAAGTTCAAAGAATTTCATAATGAAGTACATAATCAATTGGGCAAGACAATTAAACTTCTACGATCTGATCGTGGGGTGAATATTTGAGCCATGAACTTTATGATCATTTAAAACGATGTGGAATTGTTCCATAGTTGACTCCATCTGGAACGCCTCAATGGAATGAGGTGTCCGAACGGAGGAACCGAACCTTGTTAGACATGGTTAGGTCGATGATGAGCCAAGCAGATCTTCCACTATCCTTTTGGGGTTATACTCTTGAAACTGCTGCGATTACACTAAACAAAGTCTCAACTAAGTCTGTTGAGAAGACACCATATGAGATCTGGACCGGGAAACGTCCCGGATTGTATTTCCTCAAAGTTTGGGGGTGTGGTGCTTACGTCAAATGTTTGACGTCTGACAAACTCACTCCCAAATAAGACAAAAGCTTCTTTGTGGGATATCCTAGGGAAACCAAAGGTTATTATTTTTATAACAAAACAGAGGGTAAAGTCTTTACTGCTCGCAATGGTGTCTTCTTGGAAAAAGAGTTTCTCTCAAAAAGAGTTAGTGGGAGCAAGTTGCATATTGAACAAATTCAAGAAATACCTGAAAATGTTTCAGCACCCACTGATCCTATACAGGATGTATAAGATGTTGTGCAACAAGTTGATGAAACACCAGCCCCACGAAGGTCTACAAGGGTACGTCGTGCGATTGAAAAGTTAACGCTTCTAACCACGAAGCGGCATGACATGTTATTGTTGGACAATAATGAGCCCATGACCTATGCCGAAGCAATGAGAGGACCCGACTCTGAGAAGTGGCTCGGAGACATGAAATCCGAAATTGAATTCATGCATGAAAATCAAGTTTGGAACTTGGTTGATCCAATCGAAGGTGTGAGACCTATCGATTGTAAATAGATTTTCATGAAAAAGACTGACATTGTTGGAAATGTTCACATCTATAAAGCGCGATTGGTGGTGAAAGGTTTCAAACAAATTCAAGTTGTTGAATATGATGAAACTTTTGCACCCGTTGCAATGCTAAAGTCTATTCGGATTCTCCTAGCAATTGTTGCATATTTTGATTACGAAATATGGCAGATAGATGTCAAAACAACCTTTCTTTATGGAAGTCTGACTGAGGATGTGTACATGACACAACCTGAGGGTTTTGTCGATCCTAAAAATGCTAGTAAAATATGCAAGCTTGAAAAGTCCATCTATGGGTTGAAGCAAGCATCTCGGAGTTGGAATCTACGTTTTGATGAAGTGATCAAAGGGTTTGGTTTCATCAAGAATGTAGAAGAACCTTGTATTTACAAGAAGTTTAGTGGGAGCGCACATGTATTTCTGGTCCTATATGGAGTTGACATATCGCGGATCAGAAATGACATTCTAATGCTTGATGATGTTAAATCCTCATTAAGAAAAAGTTTCTCAATGAAGGATTTAGGAGAGGCAGCGTACATTTTGGGCATAAAGATCTATAAGGATAGATCTAAAAGGCTAATTGTATTAAGCCAATATACATATATTGACAAGATATTGAACCGGTTCAATATGTAAGATTCCAAGAAAGGTTTCTTGCCAATGTCACATGGCATTACTCTAAGCAAGAGTCAGTGTCCTTCGACACCTGATGAGCAAAAGAGGGTGAGAGCGATTCCATATGAATCGGCTATTGGATCAATCATGTATGCCATGCTATGTACACGCCCAGATGTATCCTATGCTCTAAGCATTACGAGCAGGTATCAATCAGATTATGGTGAGGCTCATGGGACCATTGTCAAATACATCCTTAAGTACTTGAGAAGAACTAAGGATGCTTTCTTAGTGTTTGTAGGTGAAGAAGAGCTTGTTGTAAAAGGTTACACTGATGCCAGCTTCCAAACTGATAAGGATCATTCTTGATCTCAATTCGGTTTTGTATTCTGCCTCAGTGGAGGGGCAGTGAGCTGGAAAAGTTCCAAGCAAGATACAGTAGAAGATTCAATGACGGAGGCGGAGTATATTGCAGCTTCTGAAGCTGCGAAGGAAGCTGTTTGGATCAAAAAAATTGTTTCTGAGTTGGGTTTTGTTCCTAGCGCGTCCAGTCATGTGGATCTCTACTTTTACAATAGTGGAGCCATCGCACAGGTAAAGGAGCCTAGATCACACAAAAGATCCAAACACATACTATGATGCTATCACCTCATTTGAGATATCATCGACTGAGATGATGTGAAGATATGCAAGGTGCACACAAATTTGAATGTTGCAGATCCGTTGACAAAGCCTCTTCCACAAATAAAGCATGAGGCGCACACGAGATCTATGTGTATTAGATACTTACATCAGTGATCATAATGTGTAGTGGGAGACTTATGTCATAGCTATGCTTATGTACTATTAAATAAATTGTTATATGAGTAATCATTATTTACATTGATCATCAAGTATGTGACTTGTTCGTGAAACTCTTTGTTAATAGTAATGATACTCTAAATGATCCCTAGTCTATATCATTATATGAGATAATGATGTCACACAGACTAGCACATGTATTAATTGATGATCATGTTTCATGGATCATAGATATAGAGATCTCAAATTAATAATGTGAACACATGTTAGGTAACATGGTGTTGGATTGAGCCACTCTGAGACACTTCTGGGATTGTCATTTCCATATGTGCCATTAGTTGATCTTGAGATATACACCTGCTAGATCCTTAGACCTGAGATCGCCATTGTTTCTCACTATGTAGTTATGTACTTTGAGACTACCAAACATTACTCTATAACTGGGTAGTCACAAAAGTAGTCTTCGGGTACATAATGAAACATAGAATGGGATGTGCACGGATCAAGATGGGATTTGACCCTCTTTTATAACAGGAGAGATATCTCTGGGCCCCTCGATATAGTTGGATTTGAATTTGCATGGCCATGCCAAGGTGATTAAAGGTTAATCACAATGACTAAAAGTTAGTCATGGAATGAATCCACTATTTGATCGAGTGAATGGTGGAGCTATCACAAGGATGGCACGCATCTCGCCTTGAGCTTCACTAGTTTCTTGAGGCAAAGGGAATAGCATGTTGAATTCATCTACTTCGGCCGATATGATCTTTATTACATTTGGGTGTCAGACGGTCCTGCTAGGTACCTTTACTAAGTTGTGGTTGGAAACGGTTTCCATTCACAACTGACTGTCATGAACCTAACAGGTCACACACTTAAGGGGTTGGAATATCGAAAAGCTTGGCTAGATGATTGTCTCAAGTGCAAGAGGGCGATTGTTGGTGAGATGCCAAAGAGGCAATCATAACAATTTGGGTTAAGGCCTGTTGGATATTTGATCCATAAGCAATTAGGGTACTAATGGGCCTGCAACCTAAAAGCCCATTAGTACGCCTATAAATATGAGGGTTAGGGTTAGGGGCTAATTACTCCACCATGTGACAGCCCTGGCCGCCACCCCTCGCAGGCCTCATGCCGGGACCCTTGCCGCGCATGCGGTGCTAGCGCACTGGCGCACGGCGTTCCCTCCCCGTAAATGTGGACTCAGTGGAGGCGTTGCTGCTACTGCTGCACTGATTTGCTACGACGATTGTGATCATCTACCTGCTGCCGTGACGAGGACGAGGAGACAAACGAGATCATCTGCTTCCCCTACACCGACGCGCATCTACGTTCTGTTGCGCTGCGCGTCTAGTGGTAATGATCTATGACCTCTGTACTCACATACTTCCTAGGCGATGTGGTAGAATTGCTAGAGTAGCGTACCGCCAATTTCCATCAAGTTCGTCATCTTGGGGCTGTTCCTCGTTGTTTGCAAAGAAGAAGGATGAAACATTGAGGCTATGTGTGGACTATCGTCCACTAAATGACGTAACTATCAAGAATAAATATCCACTACCTCACATAGATATTCACTTCGCTCAACTAGTGGGTGCTAAAGCGTTCTCAAAGATGGATCATCGCTCCGCTTATCATGAAATCAAGATAAAAGTGGGTGCTTAAAGTACGTATTCACTCCGAAAGAATTGAATATGTGGTAGCAATAATGGTTAGAGCTGATTAAAGATTATGAGATTGAGATTCATTATGTCGGCAAAGCTAATATGGTCGCTGATGCACTTAGTCGCAAATACCATGTCCACAACTTGAAAATCACTTTGACAGAAGTGGAAGAACTGAGTTTATACTTGGTTTTATATGGAGCTTTGCATAATCCTGCTCTCATACATGCGCTCAGAGAGGAGATTGTTGAAGCTCATAAGAAGGACAAGGGCATGTTTCAAATACTGGAAAGAATGAACGTCGGAGAAATGAAATGTTTCTTAAGGGATGATCACGGTACTCTATGGTTAAAGAACGGATAGTACACTGCAAGGATTCCAGTTTATCGCAACGAAAAAATTTGTCGCAATAGGTTATTTTTCGTCGCAATAGGTTGCTGTTGCAACGAAAGAGCGTGGTGATAGCTTTTACGAATCGTCGTAATAATTCCTATGGCGATAGGTTATTGCGACGCCTTGACATCCATGGCGAATAGTATGGTATTGCAATGATTTTACATCGGTAGCAAATAGGACGCTATTGCAACATTTTCATGTATTGCGATGATTTAACGTATTGCAATGAATTGTATGGTATTGCAACGGGTTCACGATTGTGGCAAATAGTACGATATTGCAACGATTTCATATTCGTGGCAAATAGTATGTTGTTACAACGATTTAGCTTATTGCGACGATATAACGTATTACAACAAATAGCATGGTATTGCAACGATTTCACATTCGTGGTAATTGTATGTGGTTGCAACGATTTCACAGGCATGGCAATAGTACGGTATTGTAAAAATTTCACATTTGTGGCAAATAGCACTTTATTGCAACGGTTTAGTGTATTGCGATGATTTAACGTATTGCAACGAATAGCATTGTATTGCAACAATTTCTTGTTCGTGGTAATAGTATGTGATTGCAACGATTTTCACATTCGTGGCAAATACTACAATATTGCAACAATTTTCACAGCCGTGGAAAATAGTAACATATTGCAATGAGTTATGGTGTAGCGACGATTTACCATATTGCAACAAATATCACAGTATTGCAACGATTTCACATTCGTAACAAATAGTATGGTACCGCAACGATGTCGCGGTCGTGGCAAATAGTATGATACTGCGATGGTTTAACGTCCGTGGCAAATAGTAGGTTATTGCAACGAGTCAACAAACGTGGCGAATAGTACCGTATTGCAACGATTTCAGATCCGTGGGAACTAGTCGGGTACTGCAACAATTTCGTATCCGTGGCAAATAGTTTGGTATTGCAACGAGTCCACAAACGTGGCGAATAGTACTGTATTGCAACGATTTCAGATCCATGGGAACTAATATGGTACCGCAACGATTTCGCATCCATGGCGAATAGTTTGGTATTGCAACGATTTCTTATCTATGGCAATAGTGTTTTAATGCAACGTTTTTTGAGTCGTTGCCAAATGTTTATACTGCGACATTTTGTCATTGTATTGCCACGTTTTACCATCCGTATTGGCAATAGCTTCCTATTGAAACAATTTATCATTCGTGACAAGAAATTTGTAATGCCATGTTTTATAATTAGCGGCAGTAGAACCTGAATGCACCAGGTTTGAAAATTAGTGGCAACAGAATCACCATTTTAACAATAAACATCCATCAACTGATATTATAACATGCATAACAACACTCAAGGATTACTAAAGCAACGTGTTTGTATGCTAAGAGTTTTCCTAAGCTGACCGGGACTAATTGTTGGAGCAGGTGGCTTTTGGCGGTTCCTTTGGTGGACCTTTTGTGGAGTGGTCTCCATCATCATTTTGTGCATTTCAGCCATTGAGGCGTGCATGTCCTGCATTTCCTTAGCTGTTTGTACACGATCAGCTGCTATCTGACATTGTAAGTTCTGGACTTGAACGTTTAACTCTTAATTCTTCTGGTTTATGCAGTCCATCTGGGTGTTTAAGCTATCATTTCTTCCTTCCAACTCCTGCACTATTTTATTGAGGCCCGCATCTCTATCTTCTAAGTTTTGAACTTGGTCGTTGAGGTGTTCAGACATCTGGATACGCATACGTTCACGTTCGGGACCAGTTGGGTTAGCCATATAACCACGCCCCCGAACCTGTGATCCTGCACAACCGATTGAGGATTTATAACAACGCTGGAAGATGTGGTTTATCTCCTCATTTGGAATTGGGCCTCCCTACTCAGCTTCCATGTCGTCCACTTGGGCACATGCCTGGATCTATATACGAAAAGAAAAGTCATAGGTAATTTGCAAATATTCATTTAATTGGAGATTGTTTGAAGTGTTACTCACATGTACAGCTTCTGCCAGCTTGTTTGCCCAGTTACCGTTCTTCAACAAATGGCTTTCCTCCCACAATTGTATGTCATCGGGTTCTTCTCCGATTTATGGGTCTCGCTACATAAAATACAAGTAAACTTCAACATGTCGGTATACATATTGTTTGCAGCGCAAAGTAAAAGCGTGATTTATTTTTCATACCTTCTCATAACTAAGTTGGGCATAGGATTTAGAGCCAAGCAAGTGACTCGCCTTTTGTCTTCTTCGATTTTGAGAATTGGTCCTGCTATTGACTGCAATAATTTTAAGAATTAATTCCACGAATGAAAGTAAATAAAATATTATTTGTATGATGCGAAGCTATTAAAAAGTTAGCTGGCCTTGAATCGCTCAGACCCAAAATATTCTATTAGGTGCAACCACTCGGGCACCTTTACGTCAGCAGGCTTGTTTTGTATACGTTCTTCATCGGTAGAATAACTCTAATAGGTGGCATGCAAAGTCGAGTGCCACACCTTGCAGCGCTCACCAGCAATTTTCAAAATTTTTCTTGCACTCTCAGGTGTGTCCTCCATGTCCCAGGAATCTTGTACATTGTATAACAAGTTGCTATAAACGTACAGGATGGAGATTGCAAGAAAAAAATACTTGTGTGGGGGTGTCACAACACTAACCAGAATGTCTTGTACTACATCTCTCTTGTTACTATGGCCAACCTCTGCCCACTTCCTTGCACCACTGAGGGATGCATGTCTTTTTGTAAACATAACTAAATCATCGACAAAGTGTCGCTGATTAATACCAACCGCAGCACCCAACCTAGCAGAGAACTGAATTGGTAGATCACATGCTCCGTTCTACTAACTTGGGAAGCATAGCGTATTTTGGCAACCTTAAGTCCTTTAGCCACACTTCTTCCTAGCTTCCTTCCTTCTATTACATTGATTCAAACAGTAAATGATTAAAGCAAATTATCGTCAGAACAAGTTTAGTATCATGTACAAATAGTGTGAAAAGAAGAAAAGTCTGATGCTCATAACATCTTCAAGACGAGTGCGGCAAATACGAGCGTGGAACGACCGCGTCGTCCCAGCATCATTTTGTTCTGTAGTACTCGCTCCTGGTTTATATTAATTGTCGTATCAGACCAACAAATGAAATAAAAATGAACTACTAGTTAAGATTATCTGAACGACAACTATTTTGTTGGGGGGATTACATTATTGACTTCTTTGTTTCTGTTCATACCATAAAATGAGCCATCAGGTACACATGTCAGTGGCTGTACGCACTCGTAGTACTGCAGAGGATTTTCAGTCCATCAGCGAAGCAGGCAAGACTGTGAGGGGACATGCAGCTGGCAATGCTACACTAGAAAAAGATAGGGTTCGCCGGTTCGGTCTGACTTACATCAGCTGGAGTGCGTCTCAAAGAAAATTATTAGTTGCAGGGCAAGTAATGAATGCTAGCAGTAGCAGGTGGCAAATGCAAGACAGATAAGGCAGGCAGCTTGTGGGATTAAAATCCTCTGCAGTACTGCACCTGCATTAGCTGCCACTGACATGTGGGCCCATGATACATCGGGTCCACTTGTTAGTGGCGGCTACTGCATGTGCAGTACTGCATAGTGCCAGCTTGCGACGCTCAACAAAGCGAGGGTCCGGTCTCACCGAAACTCTCGAGGAGGATTGGTGGCAGGGTGAGTAATGGCCATGGATTTGCGGGCGGCGGGGTAATCATGGCACGGGAAGGATGGGACGTGGCGATGGGCGAGGGAGACGCGTCGAGGAGGACACTGAAGTGACCAGCAGCAGAGCGTGGGCGCCGGTGCCAGCCGTAGTGGCCGGCGGCGAGAGAGCACAGCGTGGAGGCATAAAAAAATCACGCCATCACACAAGCTGATGAACTGTTAACTATAAAGACTAAGTACTAAGAAGTAGAATCGCAAGGCATGCTAAAACAATTAGTAGAGCCTAGGAAAGAATGCAAATGACCTTGATACACCCATCATCAATACATCTAAAGGACAGAACATAGTCTCTCAAAATGCTCCAAATTCTATGCCAAAGGAGTTAAAAACTAATACGCGCTGCCAAAACAAATGACACGGTAGAGAGGCAGGTAGTAATGTGATGTTATATGGGTAGTTGGAAGCTACTACCGAGGATAGAGTTGGAGTGGGACATTTTTAAAGCTCCGAAGGTAAAGTTACGCTGGGGCAGAAGGAGTATTTCTGGTTTGTATATCTATACCTGCTGTTGGTTCATGCTGCTGAAGTTTCTTGTTGGCCACCATGAATGCTTGTAGACAACATCACGGTTTGATGTCTTGTTTCTAATGTAAAGAGCATTGTATGTAGTCATTCCAAATAACAGTGATAACGTCAGATTACATGACCGACGTAGATTTTAGATCGGACGGTGTGCTTTCTATAAACTGCAGTGTTTGTTACTAACGGAGGAATTAGAAAGAAAGAATAGAAAAAATGTACGATCCGAGAAAGCCACAGGAAAGAAAAAAGTGTAAAAACCATGGGAACTAAAAATCTTAGGAATACAAATTTGTAAAACAGGAATGAGAGTACAACATTTGGAGTGGTTGATCAGATAACCCGTGCGTCATTTACTTCTAAATCTAGTCCTGGCCAGGAATTGAACTAGAAATACACTACCGTAATAAGCTGTCAGAGCAACATTTATTTAGGGAAAGATGTAGTATATGCTATATATATATATATATATATATATGTATATATATATATATAACTAAATTCGTGAAACAGAAGACCACATTTCTTATTTGTTAATTTATTTACTCTTCGTATATCAGAATGGGTCGTGTATAACTTAACTAGCCCAACACTGCATGGATCTGTAGAACCAAGCCAATATAGCTCTATAAAAAGGCGACATGGATCGTGTAGTTTACCTACCACAAAACTGGAGTCCGGGATGCGATGTCGCAGGGAGGTATCGGCGACGAAGAGGTTCGGTAGAGCCCGTCAAACTTGGTCGCCCGGCGTTGTACCCAGGAGTCAACACCACCAAGAGCTTCGATGCATCACTGCGAGATCCATGGGGGAAAAATTGTAAAAACCATGGGAAATGAAAACACGGGAATTTCTTAGGAATACAAGTATGGAACACAGGACATAGAGATAACACATTTGGAGTACTGTGAGATCACCGGAAGGGCGAGGCAGCAGTGTCAGAAACGGAGGCCAGTGTTTCCATTTATACACATTATGGCTGAAATAGGATTACAATAATAGGCGGGACTGAAATTGGAGGCGCAGGTAGTGAAAATTGAATTGTCAAAATCTCAAATGTGGCGCGCCAAGTAGAACGATAAAATTTTAGCGGGAGTGGAAAATTTGACGCAAGCCGTGCCCTTGTGCATGCATGCAATTATGATTAATTACATCTCATGTTGTGTTGATTCCTGCACATGGTGCGTGTGGCTAGAGGGGTAGACTTCGTCTTAGGACAACTTGCTCGCTTCTTAATTCATCTTTGTTGCCATGCATGAAGATCAAAATCTAAAAGCGGTCATCTGCTAGCTAGTGGGACATACAAAAAAATACGAAAAAAAATATGAATCGCCAAATGTATATGTGCTAATGCAAACGATACGCAAATACAGCAAAGTCCACGAAAGGACGATGGTAAACAATCAACATTTTGTAACATTAATCACAATGAAATGATAACATGTAGTATATACTACTACATACTAAAAATACATTTTCCCATGCGCCGACTACAAATGAAAAAATTGAGTGAAAGAACACAAAAGAGGAGAAACGCAACCTCAACCATGGTCTCAATGGAGTTTCAACCAAGAGTCGTCGATTGTCGCAACACAACGAATTCCTGGCTAGACATTGAACAACAGTTATCTCGCACCTTTTTCAGAAAGGAGTTGTTTTTCGATACTGCATAGGACGCACTGTTCATGAACAGAAAAGACATTTATCATTAAAATAGAAAAAACACATATATTACAAACAAGGTCTACGAAAGCACATAGAAAACAAGAAAAAGAAAAACTACAAATACTACTCTACTCGGAGTCGGAGGAGATCTCCTCCACCTCCTTCTCCGCCGCCGCCGCCGCCTCCTCCGCCGCCGCTGCTGCCGCCGCCGCCTCCTTCACCGCTGCCGCCACCGCCTCCTCCGCTGCCGCCGCTGTTGCCGCCTCCTCCAGTAATTGAGTCCGAAGCATCCGGGCGATGGTCCGCAGAAGATGCAGGCGGGCCTCCACCACAGCCACCTCCCCGATCGTCTCGTAGAAGACGTTGAGACGACCAGCCACAAACCCTAACCCAAAGCAGTAGTGGTCGGCAGTGTCCATGCTGGTGCAGACAGGAAGTTTCCCAAGACCCAGACGGTCACAAGAGTGAGATGTATCAGAAAATACATCCCGCGCCAATTTGTCGAGCTTTTTTGTGCGCCCGGTGGTGGCCGAAAGGTGCTCGGTGGCCTCCTTCAAGCGCCAATCGAGTTCATCGAAGTGGTGTTCGACGAGGCAGACAATCTACTGAACCCAAACGGGATGAGGAGGTGCGGGCGCCGCGGCCGGAGAAGGGGACAGAGGAGGTGCGGGCGCCGCCTCCAGTTCCACTGGCATTGGCTGCGACTGAAACGGAGAAGAAGGAGGTTCGGAGGATGTCGACGGCCTGAAGCGCTTCGGTGCGGGGCTACCCATTTGTGCAGCGACGGAAGTGCGGAGAAAGAGCGAGAGGTGGCCGGCTATGGTGCGGCGGTGAAGGAAGAGAAGTTTGGAGGCTACGATCAATGGAAATGGAGTGGTGCGGCGGAGACGCAAGAGGACGGGTGTGCCTTTATAGCGGGTCCTCGTCTAAGACCATCCGCACCAGCGTACTCTAAAGCATACTCTATAAACTATTCTCCTTCAGCTTTTACAGTGCATACTCTAAATTACACTGTGAAACAATGTATCCAGTATGATTTACAGTATGACACAGCGAATGGTCTAAGCGCGCGAGTGGAGATGATCAGACACTTTGAAAACTGCGCTTTCGAATTAATCCAAACTGCGGTTGGCTTCCTCTATGTTGTCGCAACGGCTCGACACGTCCCATCTCTGCTTCACAGGTAGTTTTTTATTTGACATGCAATGGTTCCAGGGTATGCAGTGGCCCACCTGGCATACTTTGCAGGTCCATCCGGCTGTGTTTCAGTTTTGCAGTTCCAGTTTTTAATTTTGACACGCAAAGGGCCCACCGGCCCAAGCTATATGCAACGTTCCAATTTTTTTCAGTTTGTCACGCAAAAGACCTCGATCATGTTTCATGACGTTACATGTTTTCTCTTATTTTTTGAAAGATCGTCATCTATATATATATATATATATATATATATATATATATATATATATATATATATATATATATATCTGTGTGTGTGTGTGTGTGTGTCACAAATCCTTATTCATGTTTTCTCAGTTTGACATGCAAAAGACCTCGATCTCATGCATGTTTTATGACATTAGGTGTTTTCTAATTTTGTTGAAAGATCATCATATTTGAGACTTGTTGATCATGTTTGGGGTGTAGCAAGCTTGCATGGACAAGTAACATATGCTCTTGAAAACCTTGCGATGATCATGTTTGATGACAACATTATTACGTGTTTTCTATATATATATATATATATATATATATATATATATATATATATATATATATATATATATATATATATATATATATATATATATATATATATATATATAGTTTAGCTCGTTGATCATATGTTTGGGCTGTAGGGTAGCATGCATGGACAACTATAACATGCATGTGAGATAGATGTCGATGATCATATGTACTCCTCCCGTCTCCATGAACTTGTCGCTTTGTCGTAGTTCATTTTTTAACTACAAAGCCGCATCAGAAGAGCTTGTTTATTGGTTCATGGACAAGGAAAATTCTTTGTACGTAGTACAAGAAGTATAAGATGGTCGGTTGCCGTTCGTACACGAAGGATGCGGCCAGGTAGTTGCTCTTGCAGGTGGGTCATGTGGTTAGTCCAAGATGCACCCTAAACCCAGTGTTGAGGCCGTGTATTTGTCATTTGTGCATACACTCTAGTGAAATGTGACAAAGTGCTCAGTCATCAATTGCGTTTGGTTTGACGTCGAAGTTGGATTGGATATAGATCATCCATTTCTTTATGTCTTGGATCATCCAAATTAACGTTTGGTTGGATGGACTGGACGATCCAATTTTTTTTGGTAGGTTGGATGAAACTTGATTGGATTATTGAGTCATCTAAGTTGATAATTTCATAATATTAATTGTTTATATACTAATTATCATTTTACTAGCAAATATTAATGTTAATATCATAATTGTAATTGTTAATCAACAATAAACAAGGTAATTATCACTAATTACATTACTAAGAAGAATAATTAGATAGTGTGGATGGACTCACATCCAACCAAATATACTGGACCATCTCATCCAGCATCTGTGCAGAATATTTTATATTCCTCAAACCCGGATCACCCGTCTAACCGCGAAACAAATAACACATGACTGGACCATCCAAGCAAGACAAGCAACCAAACACAGATCTTTTTGGCCGCGTCGTACGTGCTCGTGCGCATGATGACATATCGTGCACACCGAGCGCTGAGTTATTCAGATCACTGAGCAAAGTTCGGACGTGGAGTTCGTGTGCCCGTGCGTGCTACAAGATTCGGTGTGTTCGCGTACGTGGCAATAATCATGGCAGGGTGGTACAGTCACAGGAACCGTGCAGTGCGCCCTTGGCTATAAGATTTGGAGCATGAACATATGTGGCAACCATCTGGGCAGGGTCGCACAGAGACGGCTATGCAGAAGGGCTGTAGAGAATTCGATTTCCGCACCAAGGGTTAAGATATAAGACCATCTGATTCGCAAGCCAGTAATGGTGTTTGGGAACATGGTATTTTTGACGTTTTAGAGTAATTAGCAATACCGTGGTTTTTGAGATTACTATGGAATTTTTTATAGAATGGTGTTTGTCAACCAAACAGTCCTATGTGTTGCAAAATCGTGGTATTACAAAACTGTGTTATTGAAATACTTTGGTATTGCCATGTCATTTTAAAAACTGTGGTTTCAAAAACTTTAGTATTGAAAAACTGTGCTCCCAAACATAGCCTAAAGCTTTACCGTGAACCACTGCGGATGGTCTTAAAGGCAGGCCCGACTCTGGGCCTAGGCGGGCAGAAATAAATTTTCTGCGGCCCTGCCGCACAACGTCGCGCGTGCGCCCCCGCCCTGCATGCTGTCGATGGAAATCTCGCTGAGATCCTTCGCTTTGCTCTGGGTTTGTTGTCTGGACACCGTAAGATTGAAATCCCACGTGTCCCGCTCCCACGATTATACGATTTTGATCAGACAGCGTGCCAGGCGGGGGCGCACGCGCGATGTTGTGCGGTAGGGTCGTAGAAAATTTGTGGGCTACTGCCTAGGGCCAGGCGGGCACGATGACAGCTGGTAAAGAGAAAAGAATTAAAATTAATTAGTGTGTAGCTTTTTATTTTCGTAATTTTTTGAAATATAATTCTACTATGTATGTCCTACTAATGTGTTTAAAACACCCTCCTTATCTTTTTAATTGTCGTTCAGGCAGCATGTTCTAGTTCATATATAGTTCAATGCTTCGTCCAAAACGTCAAATAAAAGAATAAGGAGGGAGTATTTATTAGATACAGTATAATATTACTAATGTATTAATTTTCCATATGCGATATTTTTCGATAAAAGGAGGAGTTTTTTGTTAGTGCAAGTACAGTAGGACACATTGTTCATGAACATAAAATAAAAGACATTTTTCATTAACATAAAAACAACACATATATTACAAAAAAGAAAAAAACACATAGAAAACAAAAGAAAAAACTACTACTAATCCTACTCTACTCGGAGGAGAGCTTTTCCACCTCCTCCGCCACCGCCTTCGCATCTGACGGCAGCGCCTCCATCGGTGGTGCCTCTGCCTCCGCCTCTACTGCAACTGCCGGCGGAGCATCCTCCAACACCAGATCGAACTTCTTCCGGCTGACGGCGTTCACAAGTTGCTCGTGAAACTCCACCCCGGCCTCCTCACCGATCATCTCGTAGAGGCAGTTGAGACGAGCGGCAACAAAGCCTAACCCGAAGATGTAGTAGCCGGCGGTGTCCATGCTGGTGTTGTGGGGAAGGATACCAAGTCCCAGTCGGCGACATGAGTGAGATGTATTGTGAAATACATCCTGCGCCATTTTGTCGAGCGCTTTTGCTTGCACGTCAGCGGCGAACAGGCTGCCGGTGACCTCCTTAAGCTTGCCGTCGAGTTTGTCGATGCTTTCCTCAATGAGGCGGACAGTCTCATCATAGTCGGACAGAAGAGGTGCGGGCACCGTGGGCGGAGACGAGAGTGGAGGAGGTGTGGGCACCGTCTCCAGTTCCACCGGCCTTGGCGGCGACAGAAACGGAGAAGGAGGTTCGGAGGATGTCGATGACCTGGAGTGCTTCAGTTTGGGGCTACCCATTTGTGTGGCGATGGAGGTGCGAACAAAGAGAGAGAGAGAGGTGGTCGACGGTGGTGCGGCGGAGAAGCAAGAGGAGATGTTTGGAGGCTAAAATCGATTGAGAGGTGCAGCAGAGAAGAAGAGGACAGTGTGCCTTTATATCGGGTCGTCGTCTAAGCGCGTGAGTGGAGATGATCGGACGCTTCAAAAATTGTGCTTTTGAATTGACGGTCAGAGTTACTCCAAACCACGGTTCGCCTCCTCTCGGTTATCGCAACGGCTCAACACGTCCCATCGGCCAGTTTTTTAATTTGACACACAAAGGTGCGGAGATTGATGTGAACGCGCGTGGCAATCGACCGAGAGTCCATATCTTTTTTTTAAGGATTCGACTGTCACCGACCGAGAGTCCACATCAAACTGATAATTGTCATGATCATGGATGATTGTGGACATGAATGTAATGCATGTGAAAGAGACTCGCGATCAAGCATGTTTGGTCAAGTGTTGAGGATTTTTGTGCCCCCTTGTTGAGGAACATGTTAATTGGATGACGTTGAGGATCGGATGTGGCGTGCGTGTTTTCACAAGTGTGTTCATTTGTTCCTAAAATTATAACACGTAGCGGCTAGCGCCTACACCTGTTGTTTCTTCAAAAGACGAGTACAGAGATACATAATGGCAGCATGCGATCGATTAATTTGATGAACCACATACATATGTAGTGAGAGTTGTGTGCTTATTAGATGATGGTAGTCCACATTCTATCCTCGTACCGTCGAGGGAACATCCTTGTTTAAAATTTGTTATCTCTATTGATGACAGGATAATTTTCTTCATTTGTGTGGTAGTTAAACTGCGTTATAGGTTGAGAGCATACACACATGCATGGTAGAGAATATGATAAATATAGAAATATATATACATGGTAGGAAATATTATTCTATTCTTGGAATACATGTTTGGGACGTAGCATGCATATGTACGTCTAACATCCATGTGAAAGACCTCGATCATGTTTACTGACGTTATGTGTTCTCTTTTTTTTTGTTGAGAGATGGTTATGTTTGAGGCTCGTTGATCATGTTTGGGGCGTAGCATGCATGGACAACTAACATGCATGTGAAATACCTCGATGCAAGTGAAATAACATGCATGTTTTTAAAAGCAAGATATAGTGTTTCCTCACAAACAAAATTATGAGAGACTGGGCGCACAAGCACAGAAGCTAGAACTTGAGCGATGCACCTACGGATTCCATATGCCGGGATGCTCGACGGCAGCCGATCTGCAAACTCGGTGGTAAGATCAGTAGTCGTCGGAGAGCAGCTTGCGTCCGACCTCGAAGGAGACGAAGGCGTCGATGCACGCAGAGCTGATTTGCTCGACAGAGAGATTGTACGCGTCCTAGTTGCTCGTCCTGACCCTTTAAGGCTTCTCCATGTCGGCGCCCATCACGGCGCTCGTGTTGTCCTTCAGCCCCGTGTGGCGGAGGCTTGGGTGATCCATCTCCTCCGCCGCGAGCTCGGCCAGGTCCACCATTTTGGCCACCTTCAGCTGCCAGTCCTTCTAAAGTCTGTCTGCGTCACCCTCCACACCGACGCCGACGAAGCGGTAGTCGGAATCGCCAAGGAAATCTTCCAGCTCGTCGGGGAAGTAGTCAGTGTGGATGACCTGGAAGATGAGGCAGCGGCGGCTGACGCAGAGCTACAGAACGGTGACGGGGTTCTGGTCGGCGGAGTAGCTGGGGCGCCACTCAACATCGAGCCTGACGACAAGCTTGTGAAGGCACCGAAGGTGGACGGAAAGGACCTCGTCGAGCCAGTCCTCCACGGCCTCGCCGGAGGTCGTCACGGTGGTGGTGATCACGTCTTCCTCGAACGTCACATTGTACACCGAAGTCTCGGCCATTGGGTCTCTCTTCTTGTCTTCCCTACGGTCACCGTCTGCGGTGGCGCGGCACAACTTATCTCTTGTGCAAAACCTTCGTCTACACCTTTAGTTTGGATTTTAATTCGAAAAGGGCCTAGATATATAACTGATGTAGTTACGATATGAGCGGAGGAGTTTCCAAATTTGAGGGGCCCAAGCCCGGAGTAAAGAGAGTGATGAAGATTTTTGAATCTGGTATACTCTTTCTAATTTTTAATTCTTATCGTTATGACCAGAAGTTGCATTGTCTCAACCTAATACCACGTACAACAACAACAACAACATTTCTCAGGAGCCCACCCACTGGGTATGCCGGGTGGGCCACGGGATACCCAAGATCCAGTCACCAGAGAGTAGCTAGTGTGAATACATGCTGGACAGATCAGCAGAATCGGGAACTAGCCAATGAAGATGGATGTCAGCAGTGTCATGGTTCATGTATCGAAACGCGCACCATCTTTTTTCTTCTTCTCCTTTTTCTTATAAGTTCGCATTATTTTCCACTAATCTTCTAACCCTCCTTTATTTTAAGTTGTACGGTTGGATCAGGATACGTGGGCGGCGTGAGGCGAGAGCCGTGTGTGCAACACCAGGCAGAATGTCGTGGAGAGACGTTGCTCCCCTTGTTGAATTTGATGATGTTGAGGATCGGATGTGGCGTATGTGTTTTCACAAGTGTGTTCATTTGTTCCTAAAAGAGGCTAGCACCTACGTCTGTCGTTTCTTCAAAAGGAGGAGTACAGCATGGTTGGAAATTATATTGTATTGTATTGTGCAAGGCATGCGATTATATTGTACAGTACAACCACACTGATACACCAAGTTGTAAAGATCAACAACAAAAGACTCAACTCTACACACTAGTGAAAGTAAAACACCTGATACATTTTATGACACACTTTTGAAAGTAAATATCCGATACATTTTATTATTATGGAACTCTATAACTAAGACTCAATCCAAATCGGGCTAAAATTTCGATGACCCTGACTTCTAGTTTGTTTTTGCAAGCCATTGGAATCAAGTCATTTTTGTCTTCACCCTTTTGCAATGACGCCCACGAGCATTTAATCTGGGCTAAGGTTGATACGTACTCCAGAAACTGTTGTTGCGTTTTTTGTGATTTACTACATGCTTTGCTATTTGATTGCTCATTACTTGGATCCGTGTTTGGTTTGAACATAGAGAGTGGGCTTCTCCCTGCTGGTCCTATCAGATAAACTAGGTGGTAGTCACTTTCTGGATCTCCAGCTCAGTAGATTTGGAAGTGGAAATATACTCTATTCTAAAAGATAAAAGAGATAAATAGTCCACTAGTTTATCATTTCTTCGAAAGGAGGAGTACAACATGGTTGGAAATTATATTGTACTGTATTGTGCAAGGCATGCGATTATATTGTAGAGTACGGCCACACTGATACACCAAGTTGTAAAGATCAACAACAAAAGACTCAACCCGACACACTAGTGAAAGTAAAACACCCGATACATTTTATGACACACTTGTGAAAGTAAAATACCCGATACATTTTATTATATGGAAGTCTATAACTAAGACTCAATCCAAATCGAGCAAAAATTTCGATGACCCTGACTTCTAGTTTGTTTTTGCAAGACATCCGAATCAAGTCTTTTTTGTCTTCACCTTTTTGTAACGACGCCCACGAGCATTTAATCTGGGCTAAAGTTGATACGTACTCCAAAAATTGTTGTTGTGTTTTTTGTGAGTTACTATGTGCTTTGCTGTTTGATTGCTCATTATGATGGATCCGTGTTGGGTTTGAACATAGAGAGTGGGCTTCTCCCTGCTGGTCCTGTCAGATAAATTAGGTGGTAGTCACTTTCTGGATCTCCAGCTCAGTAGAGTTGGAAGTAGAAATATATTTCATTCTAAAATATAAAAGAGATAAATAGTCCACTAGTTTATCGTTAGAAAAACAACATTAGAACTATTTTTGTGCACCAATGAACAGAAAAATAAAGTTCATTATCTTAAGACGATACATTACAAACAAGGGAAAAGAAAAACACAAACTACAAACAAGAGAAGAAAAACAACACAACTATGAACAAGAAAAAAACTACTTCTCCTCCATCTCGCTCCGCCTACTTCTCCTTCTCCTTCTTCTCCTCCTCCTCCTTGGGCTCCTGGCTGGGCGGGGGCGCCTCACGCGGTGGAGACGGGAAGCCTAGTTTCCTGGACATCACCGCCACCAGGTTGTCGCGGCCGGCAACACCGAGCTCGTCCGCTAGCGTCTCCCAGAGGATGTCGAGGCGACCGGCCAAGTGCGTCATACCGAAGACGTAGTGGCCCGTGGTCTCCATTGCAGCATACTCTGGAAGGGGACCAAGCCCAAGGCGACGCATGGAACGTGATGTATTGTCAAATACATCGTGCGTCATCTTCCGGAGAGCCCACTCCTTGTCCGGGGGGTAGTCCGGTCGGGGACGCTTCCCCTAGGCGTCCATCGGCGGGCTTGGCGGCGGCATTTTCTTGTCAGCCATGGTGTTCTTGGCGCGGTTTTTCGAAGAGAGGAAGAGTGGCTGTGCGAAGAAGACGATGGCGTACTCGGGTGATCTTATAGCATAGTAGAAGCCTGGCTGGGGTGCTCATCCTCTGCAGTACTGCAGGTGCAGTAGAGATGGCTGACATGTGGGTCCCACACCTTGTAGGGCCCTCATGTCAGCCATCTCTACTGCACCTGCAGTAATGCAGGGGATTTGAACCCGCCTGGTTGTTCGTCTATCAACGCGCGCAGTAGTGGTGATGGGACGCGGAGCGGTTCCAATTGAATTTAAAGATGTGCATGCGTTGCGCGCGTTTATGGCGCCTCGGTGACTAGCGCGCACGTAAGCTCAGTGTGCCCGGTCGCATCAGCCGTCTGTACAAATGGCTACGGCTTGAAGGACCAAACCTTATGCAGCAAACAACAATGTATAATACTTCCTCTGCCCCAACTCAACTCTATTTCTGCTTTGGTCAAACTAATTACCTTTGACCAATGATTTATATGGAATTTATTAACTTCAATAACATGTAGTACTAGATTGTATATTATGGAAATATTTTCATGGTGAATCTAAAAGTACAATTCATGTATTGTTAAAACAGATCAAAATTGCGTAAATCTCAAAGATTATTTGACGAAACCTAAGACTTCCCTTTGAAAAAGATTTATATTTTACATTAGTTTTACATATGTAATATGCACATAGGATATGTCACTTGATAGTTTTGCAAAAAAACATGGAGGAGAAATATGTATATCCCATATGCTACCACTACGTAAATTAGGGGTGGGCAAATAAATCGAGAACGAAAAACCAAAACCGAAAAAACCGAGACCGGAACCGAAAAGACCGAAATATCGGGTATCGGGTACTTTTCGGGTAGCAAATATAAATAACTGAAAAATAAATGTCGGGTTCGGGTACCACTCTCGGGTAACTGCAATAACCGAATAGTCGGTCCATCAAATAATAAGTTAAATTATGTGTGGTAAACTATGAACAATTCAAATTTAGATATTTTATTTCAAGTTGTGATGTGTGAAGTTGTTGGATTTAAACGTCTATTTTTTATTTGTCAATTTATAATAAATTACCTCATGGGATTAAATTTATCAATCATATTAAATTTGTGCAAACATGGCATGGATATAATGTATAATTCGGATATATCGGGTAGGACCGAAGACCGAACCAGAATTTTGGTACCCAAAATGTTCGGGTACCTAATATTATTACAACAATTCGGGTAGTGATTTCGAGAAACCGAATTTGGAAAAAGACTGAAATACCCAAACTGAAATATTGGGTAGACCGAATGCACACCCCTAATTAATGTAAATCCATCCGAAATAATTAGCTAGTTTGAGGGTGAATGAAGTTGAGCTTGCCAGCTTGATGAGCACCGTCATTGTTTTGAGCAACGATTAATTTATGGCATCATCGAATCTGCAGTAGTTTTTCTAGATCATTTGGGGCCGAAAAATTTGTTAACACGCTATATATGAGGAGAAAGATTAGTATATGCTACCTATTGCTTGAGTTGAATAACCTTGCGCCGTGAACAACATATCCAACACTTCATTCTGGTCGCCAGGATCATTCCGCCACAAGTCATCTAGGGCAGCAGGCGGAGGACCTTGATGATCAGGATAAGGACCAGGCAAGAAATCATTGGTCAAAGGTAAGTTTGACCAAAGCTAAAAATAGAGTTGAGTTGGGACGGAGGGAGGAGTACTTTTTACAGACCGCTTTGCAGGCCCTGCTACAGGCAATCTCCTGCCTGCTGACAACTCCAGCGGCTAAAGTAGTGTACAGCTGCACTTCAGAAGTCGTAACCCAAGTTTGCATCAAAGGAAATTCACGGGACAGTTTAAAGGAATGGAATCCTCCAGAAGGGAAAGACATTCATACGAGTTTTGCAAGTAGCATTCCAAACGATGCACTTTAGAAGCCATAACCATCATTGCGGCGTATCATCATCTTCTCCGCGCGTACTAATAAAGACACACCATCCTCTTCTCCGTGACACACACAGGCCATCCTCTTCTCCGCGTGTACTATTCCTCTTCGTCTCCATCGCGCGCGCCCTCATTGGTTCCTTTCGAAGCCCATGGAGTTCCCCTTTCCACACGATATTGCGGTCCTGATCGCGGGGTGGGTCGCTGCAACCTCCCCGCAGCCCATGGACGACCTCTCAAGTCTGTGCACCACCTGCAAGGCCATGCACGCGGCGTGCCCGGATCGTGTCGTGGGTAGGCGCGTGGCGCTGGAGCGGGAGAGCATCTAGAAGTTTAGTTGGAGCTAAAACCGCCTCGTGGAGCGCCTGGCAATCGTCGACAACCCTCATGCGTTCTACGTCACCAGGTTTGATCTCGTCTTCTTGCACGGTCGCGCGCAGCCGGACACCCAATTCCTTGCCCAGGCAGCCACGAACGGCCACATGGTAGGGGCCTACGTCCTCGCCATGCTCTGCTACGACGCCGACCGCGGGGCCGATGACACCTTCGAGTATATCCGGCAGGTCGAAGGTGAGGCCCACGTTGGATACAACGCGGCCGGGTCCGTCGCCATGAAGTGGACCAACAAGGAGTGCTGCCAGTGTCGGCATGAAGTCATGAATAGTATCGATGGTGTCATATGGAGGTTCCTAGGCAGGCCTCGTCCGGAAGCGCTGCTGATGGCGGTGCCCAACATTGATGATGACGCTTGGGGCTGCTCAATAGGGGGGAACCAAGGAACTGCCCGCTGCGACAGGCCTACATGGGAGGAGTGGACAGTCTTCTATACAGAGAACTGTAGGATTAAACACGAGCATGACCTGTTCTGCCGTCAGGCGTTGTACTCTATGGGTTATATTCCATCCATTCCCGTTTGGATGCACCCCTAGTTCTCCCAACGCCAATTAAAAGAGAACAAAGGGAGTATATAAAATAGACTTGTAGTATATGTGTTTCCCCTATGCCCGCTCGTCTTTGATGAATGTTGCACTTGTTGTGTTTCCCCTATGCGCGCTCATCTTTTGTTTAGCCCCGTTTGCATCAAAGGAAACTCATGGGACAGTTTAAAGAAATGGATTCTTCCGAAAATGAATACATTTAATCAAACAGTAGTTTGGAAAAAAGGAAATCAGTGTTCCCTTCTCTCTGTTCATTATCTCCACTTTTCATTCCAGTCGTCGCTAATCGATAGAACTAGCTGTTACATAATCCCCAATAAACACAAAATAAACTAACCATCACATCTAGTTCGCAGCACTTCCCTTGAAGCAGTGGTAATAAATTCTGGCCGCATATAGGGGCATAGGGCCAGTGGTACGTTGGAGTTCTACCTATCTTTTTCTAACATTGTTCTCGTCCTTTCTTTTCTTTTCTCTCTGTTGATTTTCTCCACTTTTCTTTCCAGTCATCGCTACCTGTTAGTACTGTATACTACTTTACAGACCGCTTTGCAGGCCCCGCTGCCCAATCTCCTGGCACCTCTAGTTGCTAAAGTATCGTACAGACAACTTTACAAGCCATCGGCGGTGTGGAGGGTCGTTCATTAACAGAGAATACAGTTAGGATAGATAGTTCACTAAACAGCAGATAGAAAACAAAATAACAGATGGAACAGATGAACAACATTGAGTTCATTATCATAAAACATTACAGCCTCCTACCTATATTACTTGTCATTAGAACAAGTTTTTTAGTTCATATTTGAACTACAAAACTTGTCCTAATTATTAATGACAAGTACTAATATGGGAAGGAGGAAGTACAAAACTTGAAAATCAGCATCACGAAACAAGAAAAATAAAACATCACAAAACACAAGAAGAGAAAAACATCTCGACTGGATTAATCAGTGTCAAAAGATTTCCTATTTTAAAGTTGGGTTGAACTAGAATATAATCAGATGTTTGGTGCAATCTTGTAATCAACCATATCCAACCATTGGATCGATCTACATTATAGTCGTTGAATCTTTTTATTTAACCCCCTCCACCAGGTGGAGGGGTGGTGGTGGGGGTGGAAGGGGTTAAATGAAAAGATGTAATAACCGTAGGATGTATAGATCCAACAGATGAAAATCTTTGATTACACGATTGCACCAAAACTTTAATTGCATGTAGGGCTGTCAACAAGTCGAACTCGAGCGAGTTTGTTTCTACCATATATAAAAATTGTGTCCCATAGTACATTTTTAATAGAGTTATATAGTTTAGTTAATCATACGTACATGTCATAATGACAACAACAAATGAGCTTACTCGAACTTTTCGAGCTTGAGCTCATCAAGCTGGCAATACTCAACTTCGTCCTCAAACTTTCAATCAAAACTAAGTTTGGTCCTTGAACATTTAAATGGGTCAATTATTTAGTCCATCAACTTCAAAAAATCGTTTCACTTTCATCCTTACTCTAAGTTGGACATCCACATTGGCATGCCACATAAGATAGTTAATGTGTTTTTAATCCTATTAATTTGTTATAGAAGTTTTTTTATTTAAGTGTTTGAAGTATGCATCATTATATGCATGTAAACTCTTTCTCACGTTGAAGCAAGGAGGTGAGAGTTTAAGAAACAATTTGAATGGACCCCTTAGTTGGATAGCTGGGAAGTACAACCGTCGGATCAAAACAAACAGTGGATGCAGCCTTTACTGCACGCGTGCAGCATAATGTCGCTACGTCAGGCGATCCTGGTCCAGGCAGGTATGCTTCGATTCCTGTCCTCCAACTCCGTCTAGGCTTCTGATTACATAGGCGGTTCACCACCATACTGTAGAAAGGATAAGCACGCACACATGTAACAATCATTGTTGACTGCGTTGGTCTAACGTCATTGTTTGACTGCGTTGGCCTACGTTTGGTCATTAACGCTAGCTTTTGAATCTGTGTAGTGCGAAAGGGTTTAGTTTTGGTTTCACAGTACACTAGCTAGCCTATATAAAGTGTATTTTTGTTCCCTGATGAATACACAACAAACATTCTCCATAAAGAATGAAACTTGCATGCCGCTTTCTTCTGCCGGAGGTTCGAAGGAAACTACTAGTACACGGATGCCTCTTACTCCATCTCTAGGTCTCTGATGACGCAGGTGCAAGTTTTTTGATGAAAAACTGACTGCGGCCCCCGCAATCAATTTTTCAACAAAAAACATGCATGCCGCCCGCTTGCCTCCTCCCATTTGTACTCCCATGCGTACTCCCGCTGACGTGTCATCATCTTATTTGTTGTGAAGTTATGGTAGTTAAATTAAGCATTAATAAAGGGACCAATAACATTTTTACACATCGGTGGGATGACGCATGGGAGGACAGAACGGGAGGGACACAACTTGTATATTCCCATTCAGTGCTTCCATGCATGCTCCTACTTAAGTGTCATGATTTTATTGGCCTTTTCATTTACCTAACATAATGCCTGATTTAACTTCAACCAATTAGATGATGACACATAAGCGGGAGTATGCATGGAAGCACAAACAGGAGCACCGAAGTTGCATCCGAACAGGAGGCCCCCGGAGTCAGTTTGTCATCAAGAAATTTGCATGCCGCTCATCACCGAGGCTTCGCTGGTTTGTCTGGTGGTGAACCGCATGTGTCATCGGAAACCTAGATGGAGTTGGAGGACAGGAATCGGAACATACCTGCAGGGGTCTTCCAACAACCACCGGGGTCGCACGACGGGGGTTAAGGTACACACCGGCACACCCGGACCGTACATATGTGCTGGTGAAAATGGAACTCAGCAGTCTCACGGTTATGGATAGAAAAAAGGAAGAAGAAAAAGGATGGCGCGCGTTTCAATTTATGAACCATGAGACTGCTGACTTCCATTTTGATTGGCCAGTTCCTGATTCAGCTGAGTCATTGTTGTTGTATGTGGTGTTTGGTTGAGACAATGCAACTTGTGGTCATAACGATAATAATTAAAAAGAGGAGTATATCAGATTAAAAAATCTTCATTACGCCTGGTCGTATGATGGCCGGACACTCTCCAATCCACTTAGATTGAAGTGGATCCACTCATACCCAAATGAGGAAAAAAATTTTATGGACACGGTATGCATATCCAAGGCTGTGCATACCATTCCACATTTGTGACATGTGTCCACATGAACGGACGTATGAAGCAGTTGCATGACTGTGACATATGTGCACATGAACGAACGAGGTATCGTATGGTGGCCGGACATGACATGGACAACGCCAGGATTAATTCCATGAATCGTATCCTCATCACTGGCAATCTATGCACCACCTGGGCCAAGGTTGTGCATTGGTCACCTGGCATATTCCCTATGTCTGCCCCCGTGGCCCGCGCGCGGTGTCCGTAACGAATTCGTGCGAGCGATTTTGACAAGCTATGAACGATTTGTCCCACCTCGGAAAGTTGAGCTCGTTGCAACGAGAATATAAGGCAATGCGCGCTATTGTAGTCAGACATTCGATTGAAAAAAGATGTCATACAAGACTCCTGCACACCACGTTTGATTTTAATGGAGCTCGCCCGGTTGAATCAAACGGGACGTGTATAAGGCATGTACGGGGCAGATGTTTTTATATAAAACCCTGGGCCATTTCCGGGTCAAATTAAAAAACTGCCAGTGAAGCTGATGAGACACGTCGAGCCATTGCAATAACCGAGAGGGATGCAAATCGTGGTTTTTTATAAGCATAATTTTTCCCCGCATACGCTGGGCCCTTTCTGTGTCAAATTTTTCCCCACATAACACTGGCCTAATGCCCCTATGCGCGTTGTAATCATTACCACCACTCCTATACCCGGTGTCCGTAACGAATTCGTGCGAGCGATTTTGACAAGTTGTGAATGATTTGTCCCACCTCGGAAAGTTGAGCTTGTTGCAACGAGAATATAAAGCAACACGCGCTATTGTAGTCAGCCATCTGATTGAAAAAATATGTCGTACAAGACTTCTGCACGCTCCGTTCGACATCGTCCGCTCGCTCGGCCGAAGTCCACCGGAACGTGTAGGAGGATTGTACGGGGCGGATGTTTTTTAGATAAAGCCATCAGCCCTTTCTGTGTCAAATTAAAAAACTGTCAGTGAAGCCGATGGGACACGTCGAGCCGTTGCAACAACCGAGAGGGATGCAAACCGTGGTTTTTTATAAGCATAATTTTTCCCCGCATACGTTGGCCCTCTGCGTGTAAAATTAAAAACTTCTCCTTTTATAGAAAAACATCTCCTTTAACAATGCACCGGAGAGCAAGTGCATACCGTTCTCAGATGGTGCCACACGTACTTCCTTCTCGTGTCTTCAATCGCTGTTCCCTGATCGTGGCACCATCTATATACCACTGACCCCAACATAACACTGGCCCAATGCCCCTATGCGCGGTGTAATCATTACCACTACTCCTATACCCGGTGTCCGTAACGAATTCGTGCGAGCGATTTTGACAAGCTGTGAACGATTTGTCCCACCTCCGAAAGTTGAGCTCGTTGCAACATGAATATAAGGCAACATGCGCTATTGTAGTCAGACATCCGATTGAAAAAAATATGTTGTACAAGACTCAGCCATGTTCCTTTCGACATCATCCGCCCGCCCAATCGAAGTTAAATGGAACGTGTATGAGGCGTGTACGGGGTGGGTGTTTTTTTACATAAGCTTTGGGCCCTTTCCGTGTCAAATTAAAAAACTGCCAGTGAAGACGATGGGACACATCGAGCCGTTGCGATAACCGATAAGGATGCAAATCGCGGTTTTTTATAAGCATAATTTTCCACGCATACGTTGGGCCCTTTCCCTGTCAAATTAAAAATTTCTCCTTTTATCAAAAAACATATCCTTTAACGACGCCAAATTTTCCCCTTTGATTGGAATACCACCCCATTTCTACATTAACTTATTTAGATTACAAATTGCCAGAGCCAGAGACGTGCACCCGTACATGGGCTCACGCGTCATGGGGACGAACACCAGGCGTTCCAGCGCAGTTTCGGCTCAGGAATACAAAGTGACTTAGCACAGTTTCACCCCACAAATAACAAGCGGCCCAGCGCAGTGTTGGGCCTACTCTGATAGCTTCACGTACGCTTTGTCCTGGCTGCCTCCCCGCTGGACCCTTCGATCCACAACGGCCCCTCTCCCAATTGCACGAAATGCGGCTGGAGGAGCATCCGCCGGCCGCCACGCTCTTGGAGGAGCATCTGTCAGCCGCCACACTCTTGGAGGAGCATCTGCCGGCTGCCACACTCTTGGAAGAGCATCCGTCGTCCACCGGCATGGAGGAGCATCCGCCGGCCACCGCACGTGGAGGAGAAATTGCTCAGATAATGTTATTGTAGTTCAATCCTCTTATGGATATGCTGATTGAATTGTAGGAAGCGATGTCAGAAGATAAGACATGGATGGGAAAAGAAAGGCGTACGAAGGAGTGGTAGGATGGAATGAAGTCATTTTTAAATTGAGCATTCCAGGGCACTCGTGATGAAGAAACTAAGCCTTGTCCTTGCACGAAATGTCGTAATATTTGCCACGGGACACGCAAGAAAGTTCATATTCACTTGCTTCGTAATGGGATGTCATTTGATTATACTTGTTGGGTACACCATGGAGAAAAACGAGTTGAGAACAATATTGTTGAGCAATCAGCAAATAATGAGGAGATAATTTCTGATGATGCTGCTATGGAAAATATGTTGTCCAGTCTTCTTAGAGGCACTGGTGATCATGGTGGTACTTCAGCCGATGTTGATGATCCAGAAAATGCTATAAACCAGCAGGTGCCAACTGGGTGTGCAAAGGCATTCTATGACTTGTTAAATGATGCCAAAAAGGAGTTGTATCCAGGTTGTCAGAAGGTGACCCAATTATACTTCATTGCCAGGTTGTACCAGATAAAGTGTATCTAGTTTGAGCAAAAAAGCGTGTGAGTTGATCCTTGAACTATTCTCATATGTGCTTCCAGAGGGCCATTGCATTCCTAATACACTTGATAAAGTTCAGAAGGTTGTTTGTGACCTCGGGCTGAGCTACGAAAAGATTAATGCATGTGTCAATGACTGTGTGTTATTCCGGAAGGACTATTCTCTGCTGGATCGATGCCCAAAAATATGGTGAATTAAGATGGAAAAATAGTACTGGTGGGGATGCAAGAGAGGCTTTACCTTATGTAAAAGCCAAGAAGCTTGTAGCACGCAAGATTCTACGATACTTCCCTTTTATTCCCCATCTTCAAAGGTTTTATATGGTAGAATCAACGGCATCAAACATGCGATGGCACAAAGAAGAGCGTATTGATGATGGAATATTACGCCATACCGCGGATTTGAAAGCATGGAAGCATTTTGATAGCATTCACCCAAATTTCTCATCTGATCTTCGTAACATAAGACTTGGGCTAGCATCTGATGGTTTCAATCCTTTTGGAGTAATGAATGTTTCTTACAGTACATGGCCTGTGATTCTAATCCCTTATAATCTACCACCTTGGTTGTGTATGAAGCAGCCTTATTGGTTGATGTCTAATAATTCCTAGGCCAAAGTCACTTGGAAACAACATTGATGTGTATCTGCAGCCTTTTGACTGATGAGCTACTGAAATTATGGTCTGATGGTGTTGAAACATACGATAGTTCAAAGAAAGAGACATTTCTCATGCGAGCTTCTATATTGTGGACAATAAATGATTTTCCAGCATATGCAATGCTATGTGGATGGAGCACAAAAGGTAGGCTAGCATGTCCATACTTCCATGTAAACATTTATGCCTTGTGGTTGAAACATGGACGAAAGTATTGCTACATGGGTCATCGTAGTTTCCTAAATAAGGATCACCAGTGGCATCGGGACAAATCTTCTTTCAACAACAAAATAGAGAATAGAGAGGCTTCAACATTGCTCTCTGGTCATGAAGTACTCCAACAATACGAGACTTTATACCAAGTGAGTTTTGGACAGACGAATAATAAGAGAAAGTGCACTGAGGAAGATAGGTGGCATTGTTGGAAGAAGAAAAGTATATTTTTTTAGCTCCCGTATTGGAAGACATTGGTAATAATGCATAACTTGGATGTCATGCACATTGAGAAAATTATTTGTGATAGCATATTGGGGACATTGCTTAATATGGATGGTAAAACAAAAGATAGTCTACAAGCTCATTTTGATATGCAGGAAATGGGTACACGGCCAAAGCAACATCCGGTGGGTATGAAAGGGAAATATGATTGTCCATCAGCAGCATATACTTTGCAAAAAGATCAGAAGACCACCTTGTGCAAGTTTTTGCGGATGTAAAGATGCCCGATGGTTATGCCTCAAACATCAAGAGAAGTGTGGACATAACAGCACGTAAGGTATCAGGTCTAAAAACTCATGACTGCCATATTATATTCCAGAAGCTCCTTCCTATTGCAATACGTGACATATTGCCTGAAAAGGTTGTTGAACCTTTAATTGAGTTTAGCAGATTCTTTTCTGGAATTTGTTCTAAAGAATTGGCGGAACCATATTTGGATAAGATGATTGAACAATTTCCTGAAACAATTTATAAGCTTGAGATGTTGCTTCCTCTCGCTTTCTTTGATATCATGGTACATCTTCAAATCCATCTTGGCGAAGAAGCTTGCTTGGGTGGAACTGTTTCTTACAGATGGATGTATCCAATTGAGAGGTACATTGGTACATTGAAGAGGTATGTACGTAACAGAGTTCACCCGGAGGGTTCTATAGCTGAGGGATATATTATGGAATAGTGTATGACTTTTTGTAGCCAGTTTTTGATAACATCAACACCAAGCTTAATAGGCCAGAACGTCATGAAGCTGCAGCTAGGAATGAACCTTCTCTCAAGTCTAATATATTTACAGAAGTTCATAATTCTAAAAAAGGGTTTAAATGGGGCCAACATACTATGGCGAAGCTACATAACATCAGGCATTAAATTATTTCTAATGTTGAAGAGGCCGCTCCATGGATCAAGTAAGTATAACTCAGATGTTCTATACTATATTGGATCATGATTATTGTAGATGGCTAATTTAATTCTGTACCCTTTTCAGTGAGCATTCTGAAGAGCTAAAAAAGATTCATTCTCGTGATGTTGAAAAACACCATAGAGATGAGTTTGTTTATTGGTTTCAGAAACGAGTAAGTACATGCAATTTTTTACTTTGATGAAATATTGAAGAAATATTTGTTCTAAAGTTGGTTTATCGATGACCCCTTTTATACTAATTAATGTGTACAGATTATGACATTACACAAAGAAGGAAAAGTAACCGATTATTTGTATGCATTATCTAGACGACCTGATCGTCGGGCACGTTTTTTTAGTCGGTCATTCATAAATGGCTTCTTCTTTCGAACAGCAGAGGTGGAAAAAGATTTACGGACGCAAAACAGTGGTGTTGTTGTTCGGGATGGAGATCATGAGTGGTATGAAGTAATCAAGAAAATGATTTCTGTTGATTTTGAAAAAAAAATCAAGAGGTTCTGTTATTTGAATGTGAATGGTTTGATCGGCCTCATTCCGGTCAGAGCCAAAGCAGAGGCTACAAAATGGATCGATACGGAATGATAGATGTTGACACTACTATTTCTCAATTTAAGTATGAGCCTTACATTCTAGCCACCCAAGCAGAACAAGTTTTTTACGTTAGAAGTGTGAAGCAACCTAAATGGGCTACAGTTGTTAAAACGAAGCCACAAAACCTTTTTGCCATGCCCCCTGGAGACAGTGAAAATAATGTCACTGAGACGATGGAGGCTGAGACATTTGATGATCGACAACATACTGATATAAATGAGGATATGACCGCATGGGATAGGAATGACATTGACAGAGCAACCGGTGATGCTTCCGCTCTTTTAAATGAAGATGACGACGACGACGATGACGATGACGATGATGACGACGACGATGATACATATATCAATGATGGTATTGTACCTCCAATATTGGGGAGGACAGCGAAGATGATGATTTTTTTATATAGGTACTATGTGAGCTAGCTGTATGTGAACTATGTAAAGCAACGTTTGTGTTCCGTGGCGATAGATCTTAATGCCACCAACCGGTATTTCGTGGCAACAGATCCTAATACAATGATTGTGTTTCGTGGTGATAGATCCTATCGCCACAAACTTGTGAATTGTGGCATAAGTTCCTAATTCAACGTTTGTGTTTCGTGGCGATAGATCCTAACACCACGAACTGGTGAATCGTGGCAAAAGTTCCTAATGCAACGATTATGTTCCGTGACAATAGATCATAATGCCACCAACCGGTATTTCGTGGCAACAGATCCTAATACAACGATAGTGTTGCGTGGCGATAGATCCTATCGCCATGAACTTGTGAATCGTGGCATAAGTTCCTAACATGACGTTTGTGTTTCGTGGTGATAGATTGTAACGCCACGAACTGGTGAATCGTGGCAAAAGTTCCTAATGCAACGATTGTGTTCCGTGGCGATAGATCCTAACGCCATGAACCAGTATTTTGTGGCAACGGATCCTATGCAACGATTGTGTTCCGTGGCCATAGATCCTAATGCCACGAACTGGTATTTCGTGGCAACCGATCCTAATGCAACGATTGTGTTTCGTGGCGATAGATCCTATCGTCACGAGCTGGTGATGCGTGGCAAAAGTTCCTAATGCAACGATTGTGTTCCGCGGCGGTAGATGCTAACGCCATGAACTAGTGAATCGTGGCAAAAGATCCTAATGCAACGATCGCGTTCTGTGGCGATAGATGCTAACACCATGAACTATTGAATCATAGAAACAGATCCTAATGCAACGATCAGGTTCCATGGCGATAGATGCTAATGCCACGAACTAGTGAATCGTGGCAACAGATTATAATGCAACGATCGGGTTCCATGGCGATAGATGCTAATGCCACGAACTAGTGAATCGTGGCAACAGATCCTGATGCAACTATCGGGTTCCGTGGTGATAGATGCTAATGCCACGAACTAGTGAATCGTGGCAACAGGTTCGTGGCGATAGATCCTAATGCCACGAACTAGTGAATCGTGGCAACAGATCCTAATGCAACGATCGTGTTCTATGGCGATAGATGCTAATGCCACGGACTAGTAAATCGTTGCAATAGATTTGTGGCGACAGATCCTAATGCCACGAACTAGTTAATCGTGGCAACAAATCCTAATGCAACGATCGTGTTCCATGGTGATAGATGCTAATGCCACGAACTAGTGAATCGTGGCAAAAGACCAAGCTTACTGCTACGATTTAGTATTCGTTGTAGTACAATCGTTGCAACAGGGTGGAATCCTTGTAGTGGTAGTACCCCGGGATATGGATTTCAAGGAGAAAATCTTGGATGAAGCTCACGTGTCCAAATATTCGATTCACCCTAGTAGTAATAAAATGTATCAGGATTTAAAGACAAAGTTTTGATGAACAAGGATGAAGTGAGATTGCAAATACGTACACAGATGTGATACATGTCGCCGAGTTAAAGCAAGCCACGTGATGAAAGCCAAACAACTTGGACCACTGAATATTCTGGCATGGTTATAGGAGTACATTAGGATGGATTTCATTGTCGACTTACCTCTTGCATTCCACAAGCATGACTCCATTGGGGTGAACGTTGATTGATTGACCTAATCAGCGCATTTTATCCCTGTCCATACAAGATACAACGCCAAAAATGTGTGGAGTTGTACCTTTCTCGTGTCATGTTCTGACACGGGGTTCCCCACACCATAGTCTCTCATAGTGATGCACTGTTCATTGCTCATTTCTATGAGTAGTTGCATGCCTCATTGGGAACCAAGTTAATTTGAAGCTCCACGTACCACCCTTAAACTGATGGTCAAAAGGAGAGCGTAAATCACATTCTTGAGACATGCTACGTGTGTGTGCCGTCCACCATGGGAGAATTTGGGATGATCATTTACTATTGGTGGAGTTCTCATATAACAACAGTTATCAATCAAGTATCAAGATGCATCGTATGAAGCTCTCTACGGCTGAAAATGCCGCACACCACTCAATTGGTGTGAATCTGGCAAGAGGGTAATATTTGGGATTGATCTCATCAATGAAGTCGAAGAACACATTAAAGTGATCCAAGCAAATATTAATGCCGCCCAATCTCGACAAAAGGGTTATGCAGACAAACGACATCATCCCTTAAAATTCAACATTAGTGACCATCTTTACCTTTGTGTCTCTCCAATGAAAGTGATTCACCATTTCATATTGAACGGAAAACTCGCTCTCCAATTTATCGGTCTCTACGCTGTCATGGAGAAATACGGACCCATGGCTTATCAGTTGGAGTTACCGATGCTCTCACTAGAATTCATGATATTTTCCATGTATCTCAGCTAAGAAAATATCTCATGTCTACAACAGCAATCCGCATTGAAGACCTCGAAGAATTGCAACCGGATCTCACATACACCAAACATCCGATCTCGAATATCGATGAAAAGACTCGAACCAAAAGGAACCAAAGTTTAAGGTTTTATAAGGTCTTATGGAATAATCACACTGCCGAGGAAGTCACATGGGAAAGTGAACATTATCTCCAAGCTAATTATTGGGACTTGTTGTCATCCTACATCCGGTAATCTCTCTTCCTTCGTCTCTTTATGTGTAATCTCGGTACGAGATTCTTTTAAGGTGAGAGGAATGTAAAATCTCTAAAACAATAGTGTTGACCTCAGCTCATGAAACATTTAGAGGAAGGAAGGAAAGATGATCAAGTATAACATATGAGTAATATTAGATCAAATCAAATCAAAATAAACTAATCCCTAAAGGGAGGTTCAATTTTAAATCCAAAGCTCATACCCAAATTAGTCAGACTCCAAATCTGAGTTCTCTAATGTGTTCATCATACCTCAAATAGCAGCCATGCGAAATTTTACTATTTGTAGACCTTTCATTAAATCAAGCCATAATAGAGAAGTCAAATTCAAATCCAAATTTAAACTTCACTATCAACTTTGGTAAATGTCATATTGGAATTCATAATTGGATTCCTCTTGTTTGTATTGGCCAAGCTGTCAAGTTTTAACATTTTAGAAGCCTATTTTACTTTTTTAAATAATTCAGCAAAGAGGATAAGAGGGTGTGGGCCCCACATGTCAGTAGTAACCCAAACAACTGACTCTGTTCTGTCTTCCCCTTGCTTCCACGCTGTGGGTGTGCACCAGTCGAGCAAACAAGCACGCAAGCAGCTTGCCACAGCTGCTTACCTCCTCTTTATCCCCCCACAGCTGCTCACCTTCTATATTCTGCCCAAAGTGGAAAGATTTTCTCATCTGATGCACTGTTCTTTCTCCCACAAAAACAGAGCACCAATGACCTCCTATGAGCTCCGATGGATCAGCGATTCAGGCCGAGTTTCACTTCCATGCCAAGAGCAAAAACTGGCAAAACACTCATCTCAATCTTCCCCTCAATTTAGTCCATGGTTCCATTACTTATATTCTCTGTATTTTCAAGCCTCACAATCATTCACGGGTGGAACCGACGAGCACTTCTCTGCCTCCCCATCGTGCCAGCGCTACATGATGTCTTCCTTCCCGCCAAACAGAGAAAAGGTGTGCCTGCACCTGCTCTTGTCTCTATCAATTTCATTTATTGTTTGTGTGATCAGGTTCCCCGTATTTCCATGTTTTGTATCTGGTAGTTCGTATGAGCAGTGGCTAGGTCTTCCCTAATTCGTAGCACAAACTTGATTGTTGATCATTCCCATTAAGGAATATCTTCCACACATCTCTACGAGTAACCCCGAGCAAGAAACATCAAAAACTATCTACTAATGGAGCAGTTTTTTCAAGTTTTTCCCGCCGCCATACAAAAATTGTTGGGTCACTGATGAACCCTTGGTTGCAGCCCCTAAAGTTGAGTTTGTGGTTCATCTTAGTGATCACCATGCCTCTGCAATGCTTTTGGAGAGAAACACAAGCCTTGGGAGTCTTTGTTGAGCAAGTTCCAGCTCAACCGAGTCATGCCATCGCCGACACCGATCGCCGATGATGTTCCGACTGTCGCCGAGCTTCGTTGTCCACACCATCATGTTTAGCACCCCACTATATACCCTAGCTTAAAGTGCATCTAGATCCCTTGTTGGTTTTGGTTGATTAATGACAAAAAACTAAAGGGCTAATGACTTTGGTTAAGTTCTTGCAGATATTTTAGTACGGAATGAAATTCACGAAACAAATAAAAGGCGTGAAAAGTGGAGTAGAAATAGGTTTTCTATTTCTCCTTGAGTCATAGGAAAATATGAACTATTAAGAGGGTCATGATGCATGGAAACTTAGTGAGTCAAATGGGAGCTCAACTTCTTGGGTAGGTCTTAGGAAAACCCTTTGTGTCAAAGTCAGACTTGTCTGATGCCTTATGTTGGATAAGTCCAAAAACTCTTTGGTTGAATTCATACATGATCGAATTTGTATGTTAGACATGTCTGAAACCTATATGATTAAATTCAGACATGTCCGAGGTACTTGACTTAGAAAAATTTTCTAAGTGTCTGAAAACTCAAAATTGTCCGAGATGGGTGTTCAGACAAGTCTGAGAAGTCTCTGTTCGAATTCAGTCATGTCCAAATTGGGTCAGACATGTCTGAGGTAGACTTTTCCGACATAGTGTCTCGGATTAGTCCGAGTTGAAAAACCTCTCCTTGTATGTCAGACTTGTCCCAATTGAGTTGGACATGTCCGACGCGGCTTTTGCGCGCATATTCAAATCAAATTGGTTAGTCGTACTGTCTTTGGTGTAAGCACATCGGACATGTACGAGCTTAGGAAAGACGTATCCGACGTGGGCTGTGACCTAACGACAAAAAACACTTTTTGAGTATAAATAGGTGGGGATTTCATCCCCAATCAGTGCCTAACCCAACAGAAACTTCAGAGCCGCCTCAAACCCTCAAGAAAGCCTCCTCCATTGTTCTTCACCCTCTTGAGCCCAAATCCAAAGTTTTTTGGGAAGTGTGAAGGAGTGATTGTCAGATTTGGCAAGAGAAGTCCATATGGGGTTGAGCAACGTTTGATTCGCTGAGTTTCTTCGTGATTGTATGTTTGTTACTCTTGGGGTTCTCCCCTAGACGGTTAGGCGTCGCCCCACGAGTTCTTGTGTGAACTCTTGATTCGGGAAAGTTTGTAATCCTTTGTGACAGTGGAAGATCCAAGACTTGACCTTTGAGGCATCTTGGCGAGGATAGGGCTGTTAGGCCTGACCCTCTTTGGGCTCCTCAACGGAGACATAGGTTTCTTTGTGGAACCAAACCTCGCGTGAAAATCTTGTGTCCATTACCTCCATGTACATTTTAGCAAAGTTCTTATTTTCTAGTGATCATCTAGGTGTACTTCAGTTCAAGCACTTAATCTTGTTTCCATCAACTAATAGAACTGCTAGGACGCATTTCCATTTACTAGATTGCTTAAAAACTTCATTTTTGGCATTATCCTGTAGATTCAGTCAGACTTATCCGAGGTGAGTCAGACTTGTCCGACTTCAGTCATACAAGTCCTATTCTTAGTCAGACAAGTCCGACTTGTATTGACAGAACATATTTTAATAATTCTAGATTTTTTATTATTTCCTATTCACCCCCTCCCCTCTAGGTTATTTTTAATTGGTATCAGAGCAGGTCTCTCCACCAAGAGTCTAACAACTCGGAGAGGAGATGGCCAACATGGGTGATAACCCAGTGATCATTGATGGAGATGACAAGATGAAGAGCGTCGATGTGCTTCAAGATGATCCAAATGACGACGAGGAAGTGCGCCTACTCAAGGTGCGACTTCATGAGAAGCCGAATCTCCCAAGAAGGAGACCAACAATGCCAATGGGAGTGGTTCATAAGACTACACTCGATATCCTTACAACTATGAGTGCCTAACTCATAATCATCATTACTTGTCTATTCCTATTGGGAAACCTCCTCAATTTGATGGAAATAATTATGCTATGTGGAAGCATAACATGAAGATGCACCTCATTTCCTTAAACCCCAGCTTGTGGCAAATTGTTTTGACAGTTGTCCATCTTCCCAAGAATGAGGAATATGTGACCCCGGAGCAAGCCCTCCTACTCCACCGCAGTGTTCGAGCGGTTGGAGTGAGAATCTCCTCCTTGACTCGAGAGGAGTTCAACCGAATTAAAGGGTTGGAGGTGCCCAAAAACATTTGGGACACCCTCAAGGTGTATGGGGGCAACCGTGTGATAAGGGAGGCAAAGATTGAGATTATCGAAGGAGAACTTGGTAGGTTCACTATCATGGATGGTGAAAAACCACAAGACATGTACAACTGCCTCAAGGTCCTCATCAAACAAGAGTCGATCTTATGGAAGCACCCGATGATGGACCACGAAGTGGTGAAGAGGATGATTCGGGCATTCATGCTTCGAAATGTCACTCTTTGCTCCTTTATTCGTGGAAGTCCGGGATTCCACAAGATGACTCCTGAAGAAGTGCTAGGGAGAATCATCAACCATGAGATGATGGAGCAAGAGTCCATGTTCTACAACGACCTTCAAAAGCTCACCTCCTCCAAGAAGAAAGATGTTGCATTCAAGGCAACGTCATCAAGATCCCAAGAACAAGAAGAGAGTGATGAAGAGAGCTCCAACATAGATGAGGAAGAGACACTCTTCATAAAAAATTTCAAGAGGATGATGAGAAGGAGGAGGGGGAGCTACCGTCGTGTAAGCAAGGGCAAAGAAAAGCCCAAGACAAGATGAAAGAGGCTTGCTACAATTGTGGGGAATATGGCCACTTTATTTGGATTGCCCACATGAAGAAAACAAGAAGAAAAACGAAGCCATGTCCCAAGAGAAGAAATACTTCAAGAAGAACAAGCAATCGGGACAAGTCCACCTTGGAAAGGAGTGGGATTCAAATGAAGACTCCTCCTTTGATGAATAAGAGAATATATCAACAATTGCCATGAAGAAATCAATCATGGAGAACAAGCTCTTACCCAACTTGGAGAGCTCAAGGACAACTTGCCTCATGGCCAAGGAGGGAAGAAAGAAGGTTCAACCTAAACCATCTTCTTCAATTTCTTCACATGGTAAATTTGATAGTGGTAGTGAAAATGCATACATGCTTAAGGATAAAGGTAAGATTGGATTGAAAAGATTGAAAATGTTGTCGGATGAGATATTTGAAAAGGAAGATCTCATCAAGCGTCAAGAGGACATGCTCATCCAACAAAAGGAGATATGTTAAGAGTTTGAGGAGCTCTTGGAGCTTGAAAGAGAAAGAAGCAATACACTTGAGCATGAACTCGCTTTGAGAAAGGAAACTTGCTCAAAACTTGAGAACACTACAATTGCGCTAAAGGATGAACCTGTTATCTTGACAAAAGTTAACAAGATCCTTGGAACACAAGTGGATTCTCTCAAGGTCAATCACCTTCTTTCTCTAAAAGCTCATCTTCTACAAATGTCAAATCCGAAACACCTCAACCTTGCAAGTGATGTAACTTAATTCTAAAACTAAAAGATGAGCTTAAGTTGGCACAAAACAAGAAAGCACCGAAAGGTGGCATCTTTGACAAGGAGAAGATGGCATATGCACGTAGTGCATATACCAATACAAGACATCCTCTTGTCAAGGATGGTCTTGGCTTTTCTAGGGAGAAGAGACAAAATGCCAAAACTCCCAAAAATTGCAAAGACTTGATTGTTTTTGTCAAAGGAGGTTCATATGACAATGACAAAGGAAAGAACATTGCTACTTCACATGACATGCCTAAAAAGGAACCTTGTCCATTGTTCCATGATTTTGATGCTTCATATGTTTGGTTAAGGAACAAGTTTGGAAAGCCTTATGCTAGGTATGTTGGGCCACACCGCAAGACTCCAAAACCTTGCGTGTGGGTTCCCATGTGCCTCTTGACTAACATCAAAGGACCCAACAACGCTTGGGTACCTAAAGCCAAGGCTTAACTCTATTTTGTAGGCATACTCCCCCGGTGGAACCAAGTAGGTTCTTCATAGTGGATGCATAAATCATATGATCGGAGAGAGGAAGATGTTTGTGGAGTATGAGGAAAACGAAGATCCAAGTGATGGATCTACTTTGGGGACAATAGCCAAGGGAAAATCCTTAGCACCGGTAAAATTGCTATATACCCTAATCATACTCTTTCCAATGTTTTGCATGAAATTCACTCGATTATAATCTCTTGTCCATATCAAAATTATGTGACAACGGTTATAATTGTCTTTACACTAACAAGGGTGTGACCGTCACAAGAAGGAGCAATGACTCAATTGCCTTTAAGGTTGTGCTCAAGGGGAAGCTTTATCTTGTGGATTTTTCCGCGGATAAAGCTGAACTTAACACATGCTTAATGGCAAAAACCAACATAGGATGGCTTTGGCATAGAATACTAGCCCATCAAGAGATGAGGAACTTGCAAAAACTTCTTAAGGGCGAGCACATCCGTGGTTTGAAGAATGTTGTATTTCAAAAGGATACGCCATGCAGTGCTTGCCAAGCTGGAAAGCAAGTTGGAGCTCAACATCCATCTAAGAACATCATGAAGACAACAAGAACATTAGAGCTTCTACACATGGACCTATTCGGCCCAATTGCCTACATTAGCATTGGTGGTAACAAATATGGTCTTGTAATTTTTGATAATTTTTCACGTTTCACTTGGGTGTTATTTTTGCATGACAAGAGCGATACTCAAGGTGACCTCAAGAAATACTTGAGGAGAGCTCAAAATGAGTTCTCCAGGAGGATCAAGACTATGAGGAGTGACAACGACACTAAATTCAAGAACACTCAAGTTGATGAATTTTTGGATGAAGAAGGCATCGAGCATGAGTTCTCAGTGCCCTACTCCCCTCAACAAAATGGGGTGGCCGAGAGGAATAATAGGACCCTCATTGAGATGTTAAGAACCATGCTTGATGAGGACATCGGACCGGTTTTGGGCGGAAGCGGTCAAGACCACTTGACATGCCATAAACCGGTTGTACATTCATTGCGTATTGAAGAAGATGTCCTACGAGCTCCTCACCGGTAACAAACCCAACATTTCCTATTTTCTGGTTTTTGGAAGCAAATGCTATATTCTCAACAAGAAGCCTAGGACTTCAAAGTTTGCTTCAAATCCAATGAGGGTTTGTTGCTTTGTTATGACTCAAACACTTACGCCTATCGTTTCTTTAACAAATCCTTCCGAATTGTTGAAGTAGCACGTTACGTAGTGTTTGATGAGACTAATGGCTCCCAAGTGGAGCAAGTTGATCATCATGTGCTAGATCAGGAAGAAGCTCCACAAGTGGTCATAGGAAGGATAGCACTTGGAGATATTCGACCACAAGAACAACCGCAAGACTCAAGTGGACATCCCACACATCAAGTAAGCTCTTCCTCAAACGATCAAGTTCAATACCCTCAAGATGAACCTCAACAAGATCAAAATGGAGGCAACAATCAAGGGGGAGACGAAGAAAATGAGGAAGATGAAGATCAAGATCCAAGACCTCAAGCACCACACCCAAAAGTACATCAAAGCATTCATTGGGACCATCCCGTCGACAACATCCTTGGATATATCTCCAAGGGGGTAACTAATTGATCTTGTGTTGCAAAGTTTTTTGAACATTACTCTTTTGTTTCTTCCTTGGAACCTCACAAGGTTGAAGAAGCACTACGTGATCCGGATTAGGTGGTGGCCATGCAAGAGGAGCTCAACAATTTTGAAAGAAATCAAGTGTGGGAGCTCGTGAAGAGACCAAATGCAAATGTTGTTGGCAATAAGTGCGTGTTCCGCAAGAAATAAAATGAGCACGGGGGGTGACAAGGAACAAAGCATGACTTGTGGCCAAGGGGTACTCACAAGTCAAAGGTTTGGATTTATATGAAACCTTTGCTGTCGTGGCTAGGCTTAAATCAATTCATATATTACTTGTCTTTGCTACTCACCATGATTTTAAGTTATGCCAAATGGATGTCAAGAGTGCATTTCTTAATGGTCCAATCAAAGAAGAGGTTTATGTGCAGCAACCCTCGGGCTCTGAAGATCAAGACTTTCCCAACCATGTCTACAAATTGTGTAAGGCTCTCTATGTCTTCAAAGAATCCCATAGGGCTTGGTATGAGTGCTTAGAGATTTTCTAACTCAAAATGGTTTCAAAATTGGGAAGGCCAACTATACTCTATTCACTAAGCATTTCAATGATGATTTGTTTGTTTGCTAAATATATGTTGATGAAATTATATTTGGTTCTACTAAAAAAACTTTTTGTGATGAGTTTTCTAAGATTATGACCGAAAGTTTTGAGATGTCGATGATGGGGGAGTTGAAGTTCTTTCTAGGATTTCAAGTGAAGCAACTCAAGGAAGGAACGTTCATTAGTCAAATGAAGTACACACAAGACATACTCAATAAGTTTGACATGGACAAAGCCAAACCCATCAAGGCTTCAATGGGAACTAATGGGCATCTCGACCTTAATGAAGATGGTCCAAGTGTGGACCAAAACGTATATCGCTCCATGATAGGTTCATTATTTTACTTATGTGCATCTAGGCCCGATATAATGTTAAGTGTTTGTATGTGTGCTCAATTCCAAGCTGCTCCCAAGGTGTCTCATTTGACCGCCATGAAGTGAATTCTTAGATATGTAGTTCACACACCAAGCCTAGGACTTTGGTACGCCAAGGGCTCCAAGTTTAATCTCATTGGATATTCCGATGCAGATTATGCAGGGTGCAAAGTCGATAGGAAGAGTACCTCTGGAACTTGCCAATTTTTAGGTACATCCCTAGTGTCTTGGTCCTCAAAGAAACAAAATTCCATTGCTCTATCCATAGCCGAGCGGAGTATGTTGCAACCGGAAGATTTTGTGCACAACTTCTTCGGATGTGGCAAACTCTTAGGGACTATGGTATAAACTTGCGCCATATCCCTCTCCTATGTGACAGTGAGAGTGCCATAAAAATAGCCCACAATCCAGTTGAGCATTCTAGGACCAAGCACATTGATACCCGCCACCACTTTTTGAGAGATCACTCCATCAAAGGAGACATAGTGATATCCCATGTGAGAACCGAAAAACAATTGGCCGATATCTTCACTAAGCCCTTAGATGAGAAAAAAATTTTCTGAACTTAGGAGTGAGCTCAATATCCTAGATTCTCAAAATGTGACTTGAATCTTGCACATCTGATTGTTACTCGTATTTCCTTCAAAATTCATGCATGCTTGCGAAAAACTCAACCCCCCTCGATTTACTAAAAAACTATTTGAAATTATTGGATACTTGTGAATTATGGTCATAGTTTGATTGTTGATTGCTTACTGACCACATTTGCAAAGATCTTCTGTGAAAACTTGTCCATAATGTCCAAAATATTTGACCTTCCATCAAAATTATAGTTGCACACTACAACTCTTCAAGGGGAGTCAGATAAGTCAGACTCATAAGTCAGACATGGCCGACGTCTGAGTCAGACAAAACTGATGTGGGTCAGTTAGGGTTTCAGGAGACTATCGGACTTATCCGACTTCATACGTCGGACAAGTCCGAGGTGGGATGTCATAGGCCCTCAAAAGAGACTAACAACTCCTCTCTCTCTCTCTCCCCTCACTTCAATCTCTCTCAATCGAGTTCCTCTTCTTCCCTCTCATGATCTTCTTTGATTTTGAGCTTCTTACGACGAGTGTGTGAGGTCGATCTCCAGATCAAGAACATTTCTCACCTTCTCCATTCCCCCCCCTTTTCAAGGAATCTCCTCCATTATTTCCTTGATTCTTTTGGATCTTGCAGCAAGTTGTTGTTTTCTTGTTAATGAATTTGTTCACTAACATGATTAACAACATGTGGTAGAATCTTGTTGGTAGAAAAAATGATTTGTGAGTTTAGATAGAAGTTAGGGTTAAAATTGTAGAGGTCAGATATGTTCGACATCTGCTTCGGACAAGTCTGACTCAGTTTGTCGGATAAGTCTAACTTTTGAGTCAGACAAGTCCGATCCTGTATAGCATTAACCTCGTAACTTCTATACAAACTATCAGCCAATGATTCTATCCCTCTTGACTTGTCTCTAACCTATCCTTTATGTCTCTCTCTAGCCATGGCTCGTGATAATCAAGGTGCAAAGAAAGGCAAGCAAGTCGTTGAAGTGGAGCATCAACTAAGGCCTCGAAGAGATTCAAACAGACTTTTCATCGTACCAACTCCGCTCAGGGGGCCATTGTTGTCTCAAGAGGCTCCATGGTGGTGCTGAAGCTGCTCAAGAGGATGTTGAGATTGGACCCTTAGTAGTACACTCTCCGATAGGCGACCCTCGTTGTCCGACGGACAGGATCAACTACAAAAGGAACCTTCTTGATATGCAATGGAAGTGCTATGATAGGCCTAGGGCTGGGAGAGACCCTCATTTCTGGAGCTATTTTCACATGGATTACTATCGGTCCTTGCTCACGACAAAGAAAAATACGGTGACTGATATGCAATGGATTGATTGGCAGGCAGTACATGAGAAGAGAGATGTCCTATTTTCTGAGGTCAATGACGCTTGTGAGTTCCATGGGGTAAAGGACATCATGGGGCTGCAATACCCACGGAATGTCGAAGTCATTCTTCATTTCTATGCCACCATATTCTATTGGACAGACAAGCATGGTTTCACCTGGATGACCAATGGTGAAAAATACTCTATCAGCTATGAAGTTTTTGTTACCATCTTTGGTATGGAGCACTATTTGAGGCATCCATTGAAGATCCATGAGGAGCCTCTTGTGACTATTGAGGAGATGTTGGACATCTACTCAGAGGGATACCTTGCTCAGCCTCCTCACATCCACGGGCGATGTCCTTTCCATGTTGTCTCAATCGTCTCATTCAAAAGACGATAGCCCCTAAAGATAGTGATGCCAACCGGATCAACCACAATAGCCGCAATGTGATCAAGCTCCTTGCCAGTCAACAGAATTCAATGCCTTTGACTACATCTATGAGGAGATTTACATTGCTTTAGAGACTCCTACCAGGTCTTGTTGTTATGCCCCATATATCATGAAGCTTATCAAGACAGTTTCTAGCAAGAAATTTGTGAAGGATGTGGTTCATAGGCCTCTAATGCCTCAGAAGCCTTCGAAGCTTTATCGTCCTGTGAGAGCTCCTTCCGCACCATCTCCGTGTAGTGTGCCTAGGAGGCGCTCAGCTCAGCAGCCTCCTCAACAGCCTTCTTGCTCTTTGGGACTCTTAAAGATTCTTAAGGCTATGTTCTCCATGTGCCGCTCTACTCAAGTATCAGTATAGAAGTTAGCCAAGCGGCATAAGAGGGACATGGCATCCATCAGAGAGAAGCTCCAGCTACCCCCTGCCCCCGTGTCAGATGACAGCGAGGACAAAGTGCCTCTAGAGTTTCCCTAGCTGTTCGAGCAGAGCTTGCCTTCTTCTCTGGGATTGGTGCTTCCTCTAGTGCTTCTGCAACTACTCGTGCTGGTGATAACGTAGACATTGAAGAAAGCGAGTATGAAGAAGAACAGGAGAGTGGCAGTTCCGAAGAGAGTGCCAACAAGTAGATACTAGGGCTCTTTTAGCTTTTCTCGTTTTTGGTGCCTTGATGCCAAAGGGGGAGAAGTATATATCTTAGTTATGGACATGGACATGTATCTATTTATTTTTTTGTGTGTGTGTGAACTTTTTATCATGTCATTCTACTTTTGATGCTTGTGATGCTTATGTTAGACTTATGTTATGGATTCTCATGTTATTTCAAGTCATTAATGTTTATTCACGTGCTTTCATATAATGCATCACAATGTCCTTCACACAAAATGCATGTAGGCACCCCACGAGTATTAAGAGTATATGCGCTCATTTAATCCTATTTTAACTAAAAGCTCATAGAGCCTTAATACTCAAAGTCAAAATTTTTATCTAATTGTTGGAATCTTTAATTTGATGTCATGAGTCACCAAAAAGGGGGAGTCTGAAAGTGCATCTAGGTCCCTTGTGGGTTTGGTTTGATTAATGACAAACAACTAAAGGGATAATGACTTTGGTTGAGTTCTTACAGAGATTTTAGCATGGACTAAAATTCACGAAAAAGAAGAAAAGGCGTGAAAACTGGAGTAGAAATAGGTTTTCTATTTCTCCTTGAGTCATAGGAAAATCCATACTATTAAGAGGGACACGACGCGTGGAAACTTAGTGAGTCCAATGGGAGCTCAAGCTCTTGGGTAGGTCTTATGAAAACCCTTTGCGTCAAAGTCAGACTTTACCGATGCCTTGGGTTGGATAAGTCCGAAACCTCTATGGTCGAATTCAGACATATCTGAATTAGTATGTCAGACATGTTTGAAACCTCTCTGGTCAAATTCAGACATGTCCGAAGTGGGTCGGACATGTTTGAGGTACTTGACTTAAAAAAAATTTCTAAGTGAAAATTTATAATTGTCCGAGATGGGTGTTCAGACAAGTCCGAGAAGTCTTTGTTTGAATTTAGCTATGTACGAAGTGGGTCGTACATGTACGAGGTAGACTTTTCAAACATAGTGGCAGATTAGTCTGAGTTGAAAAACCTTTCCTTGTATGTCAGACTTGTCCGAGTTGAGTCAGACTTGTCCGACACGGCTTTTGCTCGCAGATTCAAATCAAAGTGGTTAGCCGTACTATCTCTAGAGTCAGCACGTCGAAAATGTCTGAGCTTAGGTCAGACTTGTCCGACGTGGGCTGTCACCTAACGGCTAAAAACACCTTTTTAGTATAAATTGGTGGAGATTTTGTCCCCAATCAGTGTCTAACCCTAAAGAAACTCTTTGAGCAGCCTCAAACCCTCAAGAAAACCTCCTCCATTGTTATTCACCCTCTTGAGCCCAAATCCAAAGTTTTTGGGGAAGAGTAAAGGAGTGATTGTGAGATTTTGCAAGAGAAGTCCATAGGGGTTTGAGCAATGTATGATTTGCTGGGTTTCTTCGTGATTGCGTGTTTGTTACTCTTGGATCTCTCCCCAAGACGGTTAGGCATCGCCCCGCGAGTTCTTGTGTGGTCTCTTGATTCAGGGAAGTTTGTAATCCTTTGTGATAGTGGAAGATCCAAGACTTGACCTTTGAGGCATCTTGGCGAGGATAGGACTGTTATGCTCGGCCCTCTGTGGTCTCCTCAATGGGGACATAGGTTTCTTTGTGGAACCGAACCTCGAGAGAAAATCTTGTGTCCATTGTCTCCATTTACATTTCCGCAAAGTTCTTATTTTCTTGTGATCATCTAGGTGTACTTCAGTTCAAGCACTTAATCTTGTTTCCATCAACTACTAGAACTGCTAGAAAGCATTTCCATTCATTAGATTGCTTAAGACTTCATTTGTGGCACTGTCATGTAGATTTAGACAGACTTATCCGAGCTGAGTCGGACTTGTCCGACTTCAGTCAGACGAGTCCGATTCTCAGTCAGACAAGTCTGACATGTATTGACCGGACAGATTTTAATTAAGTCTAGATTTTTTATTATTGCCTATTCACCCTCCCTCTAGGCTACTTTCACTAGCGGCCAGTCTCAAGTATACTAGAGCTCCTGAACAGCATGACGGCAAAGTGTGGCCAGACGCCGGTGAGCCTGCGACGCTGAGCTGGAGGAACAGGAAGACCCCGTAGGGCCCAAATGTCAGCCTAACACAGCGCCTCAGGGATCTTCTATGGCATTCTGATCGTGCGCGGCTGCACAGAATAATTGTGTAGCCCCGAGATGCCTCACTGTGATCGGCTGGTCTAAAAACTGAGGCTCAACGGACTTCCAGTAAGAATTTCAGGTTCATTGAATATGTTTATATAGGGCAAATGGTGTAACTTTGTCCTAGGTTGATAAAATCACCGAAACAACAGAAACAACAGAAACATTTTTCAGAAAATATTGGAAACTTGTAAAATCTATAAACCCATGTACAAAGCTCAGAAAAATGTAAAACAAATTTTGTTGGACTCCATAAGACCAACCCTACATCAATAACCAACTGGTCAGTGTGACAAAGTACCATATTTTCTATGAAAATTCTAGAAAGAAGAGAACCTTAGAGAATTATTGTGACCACATTCTTCCTTAGAAAATTCTAAAACTTTGCAAGCACTTCATATTTGAGCTCTGCTAGGTACTTCAACAATCTCAGGGGCATTGGAGTTATCCTCATATAGAATTATGTTTATTTGTTGCTCAGTTATACTTATGCCTCTATTAATTCATCTTTTGAACTCTTATGCATATCGAGTAGTGACCGAGCTCGTGGAGACCCCGGAGCCCATCGAAGTCATTCGTCCGAAGACTAACTTTGATTCTGAGTAGTAACAAGGCAAGTCTCGGTGTGTAGTTAAGAAGTTTTATAAGGTTTTGCTTTATATCACCATATGTTGATTAGAAATGGTTTGTGTATAAAGTCTAGTTTGGATGACACTCTATTTGCATGACCAAAGGAACCATGGAGCGTACAGGTAGGTCTATACCTCACCATGTCAAAATTGTCATGCTAATGTTGCAGCAAGATCAGTAGCAGTCGAGTAGTTTGAATCTACTCGCAAGATACGGATTTGGGTTCACATGGGTACAGTTCGAGAAGTTCATTCACTGAACTTGAAATGAGACTGGGCAGGTTGTAGGAGCAGCAGGACATAGGGTCCTATGAGCAGTAGCCATGCGCGTGTCGGTTAATGATTGAGCCATGTGCGGTCCTGCTGGATAAGTTTTAACGGTACCGGGTGCGTAATGGTTATATGGGGACTAGTAAACCGATGTACCTTGTGAAGCTGATGTTGAGGCTTTTGATTGCCTCAGGCTTTCGACCGCAAAAGGCACATGGAAACTCACTCACAACATCATCACAGTGGAGTAGAAATATTGTACTAGATGATCAGACTGATTCAATACGGGTGAATCTTGAGAAAGGTGGTCATGCACGACATCCGGGAAGTGTGCTCTTATAGCTTCAAGTATGGCCGTATGTGTCGTGCAGCCGGGTGTGTCTTTATTCGAGTCATTTTCCCTCACGGTTGTATGTGTACCACCTTTTCAGTGCGTCATGATGTAATAAATATGAATTATGGAATCATTTGACTAAGAGTTTATGAATAAACATTGTATTGGAACTTGTAGGCCTTAGAGGTAGTGCTCGCTGAGTTTATGTTCCATGAACCATTAAACTTGATGCTTATAATTGAAAGCTAAGGACTCACTTGTAAGCGAGTCCGTTTATGCAATTGCCTCCTATGATATGTTTACCGACATATAGAGTTTTATGTATTAGTAGAAAGGGTTAAGTCTTGCTAAGCCACGTGCTCAGTGTTTGCCTATTAAGTTGTTGTTGCAGGTAATGAGACCTATGATGATGTGTATGATGACAGGTTCGATAATGAGGTGTTACCCTCTTTGGGGTATACCGCCGAATAGAAGCCCTATACGCCATCATAAAAATCTTCGTGTTGCTAGTGTGAAGCATCCACGGGCTGGACGGCTTCGCTTTTGTATAGCTTAGGCTCGAGAGTGTGAGCTATGAGAAGAACTTCTGCTGCTAGTTATTTTTATGTAAATTATGTTGTACACAAGATAAGTTTTGAAAAATGAAAGACTTACATTATCTTTTATGAGTTTATGTTCGTGTATGTTGTTGGATGTCATATTGCAGGACAATGTTCAATATGATGTCTGGAATGTCGGGATCCAGTCCTCACACAACAGAAACAACAGTATTACACACTCGCACACAGCTGAGTCAGACGAAGGAGAATTGAGAGGGTGAGAGCACAAGGGTTATTACAACATGCTGAAGATTTTTTTCAGCAGCTAGCTGCCTTGCAATGGAGTCTTCCTCTTTTTAGTATAGTCAACGTCATGTGTTTCACCAACCATAGTGTTACTTACTGTTGGTGATACACCCAAGAGGCAATCATAACAGTTCTGAATTAAAAGCTTGATGGATATTTTATTGATATACAATTAGGGTACTAATGGGCCTAGGACCTAAACGCCCATTAGTGCAACTTATAAATATGAGAGGTAGGGTTAGAAACGGATTAACCGACCATGTGACAGCCCTAGCCGCCACCCGCGCAGGCCTCACACTAAAACCCTTGTCGCGTGTATCGGCGCACGGTGTTCCTCCCCATACGTGTGGACTCCGTGAAGGTGGTGGTGGTGCTACTGCTGTGCTGATTGGCTACGGCAGCATGATGTCGCTGCTGTAATGAGGATGAGGAGGAGACGATCGTGAACATCTACTTCCCCTACACCGATGCGCATCTACAACTACATCTTTTGTTGTGCTGCGCATCTAGTGGTAACGATATATGACCATTTTACTCACATGTTTTTTGGGTGATGCGGTTGAATTGCTAGAATAGTGTACTATGTATTTCCCAATAGCGGCATTAGAGCCGACTTGCGTAGTTTTTGGTCTGGATCTACTGCTGATATGTTCATATGATGAATCTCCTCTTTTTCCAATTTTTGACCTTTGGAATTGGTTAGACTATATTTTGATCATATGACTAAAGGATTAGTTTGTCCTCAATCACTGCAGTGTGTGCATCCTGTTGCTACCAGCTGGAATCACCATTGGGACTAATCGTGTACATAGCTTATAGATTGAGCCAACAAGTCATGTTCATGTGTCACGATATTCTCATGAATAACCAGTCACACTGAAAATTAAGGCATTCTGAATGGCTCAGATTGGGTTGATTTGATCAATCCTATGAGATTTTCATGATTTCATAGATGCGATCTACTATAGTGATAACATAATATCATTTCACAGTAGAAACCATTTTACGCTTAACTCTCTTTGCAGAGAATGATTTGAATGGTATGCCCTCAATGTGATGTGATGATTTGTGTGTAACATTTGTGCAGCATGCGTGTTGCAAATTAACAAAACCAGGTTGAGGTTGTCACATAATTGTATAACAACCTCCGGGTCGACCTGTGATGCTTGATATGTCATGTAATTTATTTGGTCGCTATTAAATGTATTATCATCTTTTATGTTCATGAAGATGACTTCAAGCATGATGGCGATGGGTGATCACCACAATAAGGGAGGCATGACAGCGCATATCATGATAGAACCATGGCTATGGAGACCCCTGTGATTCTAAAGGCCATACTGTTCACACTATGGTATGATCATATGTCTATGATATTTATTTTATTGTATTACTATTCTTTCCATGCTTTCCATATGATGGATGTTTATGTCAAGACAGAATAGCTTCCTTCAAAAAATTTGAGTATTTGATGCCATTTACCAACAGCTACACCTATGACGTTTTGATTGTTGTGTGATAGGTTTGCCAAAGCAAAATACCATAATCTATCATAATGAATAGGTGAATGTTGTACATTCACATGCATAGTATTGGTTTACTCAACAAACCTATCAAAATGGTTTTGGGCTTTATGGCATAGAGTTGGGAGCCAAGGCATTGGATGTCACCCAACAATCAAGAGTCATATAAAAATATGATTAAAAAGTGTTCCTTACCTATGTTGCTAATTTTCTAACAGTGAAGCCAAAGCTCACTGGGAATTAATGAGTACAGATCCTAGACCACTATATGTCATTAGAGGGGGGACGATACTCATATAGTGGTGATGTCTTTTATTAAACTGTTAATAGAGGATTGATACATGACAAAGTGCTAAAACCTTGCTTATTCATTTTCTATTGTAGATCATGTCTGCTAGTAACAATTCTGGTTTTAATTTGCGATCTGTTCTTGAAAAGTGAAAGCTCAACAGAGCTAACTTTATCGATTGGTACCACAACCTAAGATTTGTTCTAAAGCAAAAGAAAACTGAGTATGTTCTTCAACAACCATACCCTGATGACCCACCCGCTGACGCCAATTCTGCAGCTCGTAGAAATTATCAGAAGCACTGCGGTGATGCACTTAATGTAAGTTTCCTCATGCTTGCCACTATGTACCCTAATCTATTGATACAGTATGAGCATACAGATACTTATTCTATGATTAAGGGACTGCATGGAATGTTTGAGAACCAAGCTAGGGCTAAGAGATACAACATCTCAAACTCCTTGTTCTCATCCAAGCTGGAGGAGGGTAGCTCAATCAGCCCTCATGTAATCAAAATGATTGGCTATATTGAGACTTTGGGCAAACTTGATTCTGAACTCAAGGATGATCTTGCTATATATGTTATTCTCCAGTCGCTCCCACCGAGCTACGAGCCATTTATGAATTTTCAAATGAATGGCATGGAGAAAATGTTGGTTGAATTGCATGGGATGCTTAGACGCATCCTAAAGTCAAAGGCAAGGGAAAGGTTCCCTGTGAGTCATCAAGCTCAAATCCTAAGGGTAAATTTGACTTTCTCCTAGTGGTTAATGCTTTCACTGTCATCTCAAGGGACATTGGTCACACAATTGCAAGAAGTACTTGAAAGATCTGAAGGAGAAGAAGGGAAGTGAGACTTCCACTTCAGGTATAAATGTTACATAAATTAATATCGCTACATCTTCTAGTAAATCATGGGTATTTGATACTAGATCAACGATTGACACTTGCAAATTGTTGTAGGGATTAAGTGAGACTAGAAAATTTGCAAAAGGCGAGTTGGATGTTCGTGTCGGTAATGGAGCAAAGGCTGCATTAATAGTTGTCAGAACTGACCACTTGTCATTACCCTCAGGATAGTTTTGGAATTGAATAATTGTTATTGCATTCCATCTTTAAGTAAGAACATTATCTCTTCTACGTGTTTGAAAGAAGTTGATGGCTATAAAATTGTAATAAAGAACAAATGTTGTTCTATTTATTATAATAATATTTTTATGCTCAGTATCTATTGGTGAATGGATTATATGTTCTTGATCTTGAGGATAAATCATTCTATAACATTAATACAAAAAGGGCTCGATGAAATGATCTAAATCCCACTTTTATTTGGAATTGTTGCTTAGGTATATAAATGAGGAACGCATTGAGAAACTCCATAAAGATGGTTTACTAAGTTCATTTGATTTTGAATCACTTGACACATGCAAGTCTTGTTTGGTTAGGAAGATGACCAAAGCACCTTTCACTGGTCAAAGTGAGAAGGCGAGTGACTCGTTGTGACCTATACATACTGATGTATGTGGACCAATGAGTTCAATAGACAAAAGTGGTTTTCAGTATTTCATTACTTTTATCGATGATTTTAGTATATATGGATATGTCTATCTAATGAGGCACAAGTATGAATCGTTTGGAAGGTTCACATAATTTCAGAATGAAGTACAAAATCAATTTGAGCTATCAATGGAATAAATATGGGTTACTAAGTACCTAAACCCTAAACCCTTAGACAATTAATCTTCTACGATCTAATCGTGGGGCAAATATTTGAGCTATGAATTCTATTATCATTTGAAATAATATGTAATTTCCCATAGTTGACTCCACCTGGAATGCCTCAATGGAATGGGGTGTCCGAGCAGAGGAACAAAACCTTGTTAGACATGGTTAGGTCGATGATAAGCAAAACTGATCGTCCACATTCCTTTTGAGGTTATGCTCTTGAAACTGCTGCATTTACACTGAACAGGATTCTGACTAAGTTTGTTGAGAAGGCACCATATGATAGGTGGAACGGGAAATATCCCAAATTGTCTTTCCTCAAAGTTGGGGATGTGACACTTATGTCAAACGTTTGACATCAAACAAACTCACTCCCAAAATAGACAAATGCTTATTTGTGGGGTATCTAAGGGATATCATAGGATATTATTTTTATAATAAAGTAGAGGGTAAAGTGTTTACCTCTAGCAATGGTGTCTTCTTAGAGAAAGAGTTTCTCTCAAAAGGAGTTAGTGGAAGCAGGGTGCACCTTGAATAAATTTAAGAAATACCAGAAAATGTTTCAGCACACACTGATCCTATACAGAATATACAATATATTGTGCAACCAATTGATGAAAGACCAGCTGCACGAAGGTCTATGAGGGCATGTCGTGCGACTGAAAAGTTAACACTCCTAACCACGAAGCAGCATGACATGGTATAGTTGGACAATAATGAGCCTGTGACCTATACTGAAGCAATGAAGGGATCCGACTCTAAGAAGTGGCTTGGGGCCATGGAATACGGAATTGAATCATGCATGAGAATCAAGTTTGAAACTTGGTTGATCCAATCATGTGAGACCTATCGATTGTAAATGGATTTTCAAGAAAAATACTAACATGGATAGAAATGTTCACATTTATAAACCGCGATTGGTGGCAAAAGGTTTCAAACAAATTCAAGGTGTTGATTATGATGAAACAGTTTCACCCGTTGCAATACTAAAGTCTATTCGAATTTTTCTAGCAATTGTTGCATATGTTGATTATGAAATATGACACATAGATGTCAAAATAGTCTTTCTTAATGGAAGTCTAACTTATGATGTGTACATGATAAAACTTGAGGGTTTATCGATCCTAAAAATGCTAGAAAAATACGTAAACTTCCAAAGTCCATCTATGGATTGAAGCAAGCAGCTCGGAGTTAGAATCTACGTTTTGATGAAGTGGTCAAATGGGTTGTATTTATCAAGAATGTAGAAGAATCTTGTATTTACAAGAAGTTTAGTGGGGGCGCACTTTTATTTCTGGTCCTATATGTAGGTGACCTATTGTTGATCAGAAATGACATTCCAATGCTTGATGTTGTTAAATCCTCATTAAGAAAAAATTTCTCAATGGAGGATTTAGGAGAGGCAACATACATTTTGGACATAAAGATCTATAGGGATAGATCTAAAAGGCTAATTGGATTAAGCCAAGACACATATATTGATAAGATATTTAATCCATTCGATATGCAAGATTCTAAGAAAGGTTTCTTGCCAATGTCACATGGTATCACTATAAGCAAAAGTCATTGTACTTTGATGTCTGATGAGAAAAAGAGGATGAGAGTGATTCCTTATGCTTCGGCTATTGGAGCCATCATGTATGCCATGTTGTGCACAAACCCAAATGTATCCTATGCTCTATGTGTTACGAGCAGGTATCAATCAGAATATGATAAGGCTCATTGGACAGTTGTTAAAAACATCCTTAAGTACTTGAAAAAAACTAAGGTTGTGTTCCTAGTGTTTTGATGTGAAGAAGAGCTCGTTGAAAGAGGTTACACCAATGCTAGCTTACAAACAGACAAGCATGACTCCAGATTGCAATCCGATTTTGTATTATGCCTCAATGGAAGGGCGGTGAGATGGAAAAGTTCCAAGCAAGATACAGTAGCAGATTCACCAATGAAGGCGGAGTATATTGCAGCTCCAAAAGCTGCAAAAGTTGTTTGTATTAGAAAATTTATTTCTGAGTAGGGCGTTCTTCCTAGTGTGTCCGGTCCTATGGATCTCTATTGTGATAATAGTGGAGCCGTTGCATAGGCAAAGGAGTCTATATCACACAAAATATTCAAACATATACTATGACTCTATCACCACATTGAAGACATCGTCAATCAAGGTGACGTGAAGATTTGCAAGGTGCATATGGATTTGAATGTTGCAGATCCGTTGACAAAGCTTCATCCAAAATCAAAGCATGAGACGCACACGAGATCTATTGGGTATTCGATAGTTACAACAGTGATTCTAGTGTGTACGTGGAAGACTTGTGTCGCAGGTTTATGTAGTGTTAAATAAATTGTTATTTGAGTAACCGTTGTTTACATTGACTATCAAGTATATGACTTGTTCGTGAAACTCTGATAATTATAATGTTACTCAAAATGATCCCTAGTCTATATCGTTATATGAGATAATGATGACACACAGATTAACACATGTATTAATTGATGATCATGTTTCACGGATCATAGATATGGAGATATCAAATTAATAATGTGAACTTGTTAGTGAACATGGTGTTCAATTGATCCACTCTTAGACACGGTTGGGTTTGTTATTTTTCGTATGTGCCATCAGTTGGTCTCGAGTGATATACCTGCTAGATCCCTAGACTAAGATCGCCATTGTTTCTCACTATGTGTAGTTGTGTACTTTGAAACTTCCAATCGCTACTTAGTAACTGTGTAGTCATAAAAATAGTCTTCGGGTACATAATAAAACATAGAATTGCATGCGTGCGGATCAAGATGGGATTTTCCCCTCCTAAATAATAAGAGAGATATCTCGGAGTCCCTCGAGAAAGTTGGATTTGAATGTGCATGGCCATGCCACGGTAATTAAAAGTGTATCACAATGACTAAAAGTTAGTCATGGATTGAATCCACTATTTGATCGAGTGAACGATCATGCTAACACAAGGATGACATATATCTCGCCTTGAGATTTACTTGTATAATGCGTCAATGGGATTAGCATGTGAATGTATCTAGGTTTAGCTGATATGATCTTTATGTACATTCGATAGTTAGTATGTCCTGCTAGGTACCTTTGCTGACTTGAGGTTACCAACTGACTTGGTTTTCATTCACGGTCGACTGCACATGAACCTCATGGGTCACACACTTAAGAGGCTGGAATATTGAAAAGCTTGCCTCTACAAATGTCTCTGATGCAAATGGGAGATTGTTGGTGATATGGCCAAGAGGCAATCATAACAATTCAGAATTATGGCCTGATGGATATTTGATTCATATACGATTAGGGTACTAATAGGCGTACGATCTAAAAGTCCATTAGTGCACCTTATAAATATGATGGGTAGGGTTAGGAAGGATTACTCGACCATGTGATAGACCTAGTTGCCACCCCTCGCAGGCCTCACACTGAAACCCTTGCCGTGCGCATGGTGCTAGCACACCGATGCACGACGTTCCTTCCCGTACGTGTAGACTCCATGGAGGCGTTGTTGCTGCTTCAGTTGTGCTAATCAGCCATGGCAACATGATGTCGCTGCTGGGATTAGTAGGAGAAGATCGTAAAGATCTACTTCCCCTACATTGATGCGCATCTACAACTACATCTTCCGTTGTGCTGCGTGTCTAGTGGTCATACCTCTTTACTCGCACGTTTCCTGAGTGATGTGGTATAATTGCTAGAGTAGCATACCGTGTATTACCCAACACTTACAAACATTCAATTCAACTACCTTGTATTTCCTAATACTAGCTATAGCTACTGCTATTTGCTCTCATGTTTGACGCCTAAAATTTATCCTAAAGTGTAGCTCCATCCCATATGAGGAACTGCAAAAGGAGTGACTTGAGGGGATTATCCATCATGTCCAGAGACAATTTGATGTCTATTCAATATATTGTATCTCAAGTTATTGTAGCTTTGGTTTTTGTTGAAACATCACGTTCGGAGTGTTCTTGTGACAGTTCCGCCGGACCTTCTTTGAGAGCATCCCGCGGAGGTTCTTGATCGGAAGGGCTTAGTCCTTAGGCATGACTACGTGTATGAGAGATGGGAGAGATGGTGGTTTTATGTGGTTCGGGCTGCCGGAACATAATACCCTACTCCACGATATAAGATGTATTGTCTAAGTGGTAAACTACGTGTGTGTGTGTGTGTGAAACGGTGGTGGTCCGGTCCTTTTATAGACAAGGTCAGATGCCTTACAAGTGGGGTCAAGGGCCCAACAAGTGGCCCCGTGGTGATTTTATCCTAAAGATCTAAGGCTTCTCGCATAAGCTTCCTCTGACCGATGCTTGAAGACCTGCCATCTTGCTGCCTCAGACGCCAGTGGCCCATGCCTAGTCGTTGATGATGGTAGGAGATGTCCCGTCCAACTGTTCTGTCACCGTAAGCTACCCACTTGGAAGAGTGGGGTAGGTGTGCGGCGTCTTTACTGTGATGAGATTGGGCGTAGCAGTACCTGACAGTAGGCATGCGCCGCGTCATGCGCCTGGGGAAGGCGCATGTCTTCAATACCCGATTTATACAAGGCGCATCGCCCCTTAGCTCCCGCAACCGACCATCGAGGACAAATTGTAGGGCATGTGGCAGCATGGGATCTATCTTCTGCGGGGGAGGCCGGGTCCTGTACTGTGGCCATGTGGCAGCCCCTAAGCCCATCCCTGAGGTGAGTTGTGGATCCCAGACTGCAGGACACGTGGTAGAGCCAGAGCCCGCCTCCGCGGCAAGTGGCCGACCTAGTGCTTCAGACCGTGTGGCAGCACCAGAGCCCACTCTTATGGAGGAGCAGGGTCCCGTCCTGCTGGACACATGGCAGCTCAGGAGCCTCTCTTCGAGTGAGCTGGGCCTCGTCTTAAAGTCCATGTGGCAGCACCAGAACTCGTACCTGAGGAAAGTGGGCGTCCACGCCTTCTGGACACGTGGCAACGTCGGACCCTGCCTCAGCGGGGGCAAGGTACTTAGGTGCTTTTAGACTGTGCGCGAGGGTACCCGATATGCTGGGTACCAATAGTGGCCCTTGGGTGCACCTTGGGGAGAGGTGATGAGCTCGAGGGTGGAGCTTTAACCATGCTCCCCCGCGCTGTCTTTTGATTTCGTCTTGGTGAGCCAAAGCGGTGCGTGCCTCTGCCATCGTGGACACGCGTCCCCTTCTGGTCGAGGAGTTGTGGTGACGGGATCTTTGCTTATTGTAGTATATTTATCATGATGGTTCCCAATGTGGCTGTAGTGCTTCCATTGCTCTTGCTCCGCCTTTATGGGAACCGCCGGGTTGCCTTCTTAGATGGGCGCTTGCTTAGGGTTGTCTTTCTGACAGGGGACCTAGGCCCCACTGTCATGGACGTTGTGGGTTGAGCAGCGGGTTTCTTGCCCAGGCAACCCGCACGATGTGATCAAATGTTGCTGGGGTGATTAAAGGGAAACCTTTGAGGGCAAAGGTAGTTCCTTCCTTACTCACACCCCAGCGCTTGATCCTTTGTCTTCTTCCTTAAGCACCTGAGCTTCCCCCACATGCAAAGTTCTTGAATCCTGCTTCAATGGACTCGAACTTGCCTCCTTCACGAGTGGTGGACGTAGCGCCCGTGAGACGACAGCTTGGCTGGGAGGACGAGAAGCGGCGAATCTGATCCGCCCCAGCTCCCTGCCTCTCAATTGGAGAAGGAAGAGATCGTCTTCTTCACCTCGTACGCGTACTCCAGGTTCGTTCAACCTGTTTCTTCCTTCCTTGTGACGCTTCTGGAGGTGTATGGGCTCTAGCTTCATCAGCTGTCACCGAACTCTTTGGTGGTGGTAGCAGTGTTCTCACACTTTCGCGAGATGTTCATGGGAGTGTACTTGTCCATGCTGTTGTTCTGTCAGTTCTTCGTGATGAGGCGGACTCGGAAGAGCAAGACGAACTTCCTCAGCGCCTACTACTAGCAGTAGTAGGCCAACAGTTCCTTCAAGTACATCACCCCACTTTCCAGTGTGAAGTGGGATGGCTGGAGGGGTGATTGGGCGATCCTACATGCCAATGCCCAAGATCACAAGGTCCTGCCCACCGTCTGGTCGGTGCTCAAGAAGACAACCTGGGAGGAGTGTTCGGAGTTGGGGTTGGAGTACACCTCGGTGATGGAGAGGATACGATACCTGGCAGACCATGGTTTGTCATCGTTGATGGTGCTGGCGGACATCGTGCGCTGACGCCTGGCCCCCCTCCAACATCATTGCCGCGGGACATGGCAATACTGAGTGCAGCCTACAGGGGGGGTGAATAGGCTTTATGAAGTTTTATCAATTCCTGAAACACTTAACAAATAGATCAAATGCAGGGAGGTCGGACTAGCCCGGTATGGTGCGGACTAGTCCGATATACACGGACTTGACAAACAAAGTAGATTGTTAATTCTACTTCTAGTAGTCTATGCAGCAGAAAGCAATTGACAACTTAAATATATTATGATGATGAAGTAAGATATTGTAGTTATCAAGTTTAATCCAATGTTTCAATGTGAATCACACAAGACTATGCAAACCCTAGAGTATGATGAAAATAGAACAAGAACACAAGACACAAGACTTTATCCCGAGGTTTGATTCCAATGAGGAACCTACATCCCCGTTGAGGAGTCCACGGAAAACCGGGTCTTCACTAACCCTTCCCTCATTGAATCGCCACAGAGGCTGATTCACAACCACTAACCTCAAAAGGGAAAATAACTTGTTCATGGGGCCTTCACACAAGTTGAGGGCTCCCCAAAGATTACAATGATCAAACACCACCAAACACACTCAAAAGATGTACAATAAACAATGAGAGTGTGCAAGAGATCAAACCCAAGAGCTCAAGATTGTGTAGAACAAGTTCTCTCTTTTGTCCGATCCCTAATCCTCAAAGATTTGATCCTTTTTGGTTTAGAATGAGTGGAGAGAAGTGTTTTTGGGCTCCTGGGAGGTGTGACGGCACAGGGAGTCGAGAGAGTATGTGTGGCCGTGCACCTCTTTTTATACTAGTGTTTCCAAAAGTTAACATTAGGGTTTGCGAGGTCCAGACTAGACCGTGGTGGACACCAGACTAGTCCGGTGTGCGTGTGTGAAAAACCCTAAGTGTTGATGGATACTGGACTAGTCCATTAATGTGCGGACTAGTCCGATTTTAGTCAAAGACTTTTCGGACTAGTCCATTGGATATCGGACTTGTCCGGCGTAGTGAAAACATGTAGAACTAAGGACAAGTCCGCACTTGGAGGACTTGTCCAATTTTAGTCAAAAAAATTATGGACTAGTCCGATGGATATCGGACTTGTCCGGTGTGGTGAAAACATGAGGAGCTAAGGACAAGTCCGCACTTAGAGGACTTGTTCAATTTTAGTCAGTGAGTTTTCACACTAGTCCGGTGGATATGGACTAGTCCGCTCTTCCTGATATTTGTGCAGTGAGTGCAATCTTTTTCACTTAAGCTCTTGGGGTGTGTTTCTCCAACACACTCCTTACAAAATAAATCGATTCTTTTCAAGTCTTGTGCTCTTTTCCTTTTGGATCCTCATTCTCCTTTCTTTTTGTGATTTCCTTCTAATCTCCTTAAAACTTGCGCTCATCTCAACAATTTTGTTAGGATCTCATTTGCTTGTCATTAATCAACCAAAATCCACAATGGATGCCTAGATGCACTTTCAATCTCCCCCTTTTTGGTGATTGATGACAACCAATTGAGATTACACAAATATGATGAAAAATTCAGATTTTCATGAAGTGTGCACAAATGAGTTTTGAGAAAAATTGTGAATGTAGAAGTACTACTCATATGTGCACTCTTTATGGTGGGGTGCAAAACTATGTGTGTGTGTGAGCAATAATATTGATGTGAATGAGGTAAAAGGCATAATCATAACATCATCAAGATTATCAAGTACACATCGCAACTTTAAGGCATAAAACATTGATCATAATAAAGCACAATCATAACTTCATAATACATGTCCAAAAGCATAATGAGAACATAATATAGGTTTTACAGGACCAAATAAGAGAAGCAGGCACAAAAGAGATCTAGAACTCTCCTTCGCAACCTAAGCTACGACCTAGGACTCCCCCTCAATCTCTCCCCCTTAGGCATTAAGGCACCAAGAAGGAAGAGTAGGAGGGATCTACTCCCTGTCGGTCCTTTCTTCATCTTCTTCATTAGCTGAGGAAGAGGAGAGGAACCACTCGTGGTGCCCCTAAGGACAAAGTAAGCATGCTTGGAGTCGGTGAGAGAAGAAAGCTCTGAGAAATCAGATCCAGAGTCCTGTGAAATAACAGGAGACCCAACAGGCTCAATCTATGGCAAATGGCTTTGAAATTTTCCTTCATGTACCACATTTGCTCCTTTCTTGCCTTGTTCATCTATCGTATATTCACTTCTGATTTATGGCAAGAACCAAATATAGTATCCAAATACTTCATTATCAAACTAGCGGACCCCTTGCGATATGGAGAGGCCCTAGAGCTAGAGGGATCCCTTGCTTCTTCTTGGGCTCTCCTTGGGGGCTCTTCACTTGATGCAGGGAAGGGAGCTTTTGGGAGATCAGCTTGAGACGACTTCTAAGGCCTTAAAGTAGTATGCTCCACATCCTTCACAAACTCAATTCCTCTGACCTTCTCAATCATGAACATAATGTATGGCGCATAGCCACAGGAACAATTCGTAGTGCAATATATGTTCACCATATCATTCCAAATGTAGTTGAACACATCAAATCTTCTCCTCTTGCTTATCACCTTCATCAAGGTTCACAGGTAACCTTGGATGCTGCCTACATCCCCATCCTTAGGAGCAATCGTCTTCCAAAGCACTCAATTCAGGACAAAAAAGAACGACTTCATGTTTTTGGTTGATGGAGGATAGTAAGGAAGACGAGCATCATAGAGGAAATCCATATTGTCCTTCTCTAGATGGCTTTCATTGTTGATTATGATCTCATGGTTCCTGGTATCCTCAAGATGTAGCAGCTTCGCAAAGTCAACATAAGTGATGGAATAGATTGATCCATGAGTCATCCAAGTTACTCTTTCTTCACCTGTATTGGAAATGTGGCAAGTGGCAAAGAATTGAGCAATTACTTCATATTTCCATTTTTATCCAAAAGATAATAGATCCTTTAGACCATGCCTCTCTGCTGCATCCACTAGCTCATCAAAAGCATCACAACTCTTCCTTTCAATGTAGTTCCAATCTATCTACTGATTGCGAACTACTGGAGTCTTCATTGTGAGGTAGACATTGATGTAGTAGTCCGAGTGGAAGTCACTCCAAAACCTCAGATCGGCAGCTACATTCCCACTGCTATAAGCATCAACCTTCATGAGCTTCCAAGCAACATCGCTGCCCTTTCCATTGAATCTCTCTTCTGTTTCTCTGTCTTGGTGGAGCCATCTTCAGGGGACCGATCGGGCCAGAGGCAATTCCTTTCCCTATGCCCTTAGTTTGGCGAGGAGCATGACAAGGGATTGCATGGAGTTGAGATACGCTAGAGATTTGATGAATACACAACGAACTTGTCTGTAGCTCTGGTGCGGACTAGTTCGGAGCACCGGACTTGCCCGCACAGATAACATACTAGTCCGGTATGCGGCTGTTCAAACCCTAGCTAAATGAAATTTGGAGTTTCTCAATGCAAAAGTGAAATAGAGTAGATGGAAAGCATCAAGGAAACATGTATTGGCAAGAGGAATCAAGCTATTTGAGAAATGCCAAGGAAAATTGAAGATTTAGGGTTTGGTGAGAAAGATTACCAAATCCTTCAATTTGAGGAGTTTGAAGCGTTATTGGCGCGGATTAGTCTGGGGTCTTCGATATCCTTGCAATGTAGATCGAGTCCCATGGAGATTTGAGCGGATTTGATGGAGAACTTGCAAAATCGCCTTGGGAGCACTTGAGTGAGGAGAGAGAACATGAGGGAAGTTGTGAGGACGAAGAAGAGGGGTCTGCATTGGCTTAAGGGGTTAAGGAGTCGATATACCACAGACTAGTCCCGACAAGCGGACACTATGCGGACTAGTCTGCAGTGTGCGGACTAGTCCGGGGTAACCACGGACTAGTCCGTGGTCACCTGGACTGGAAAGTATAAAAACCTTTCGTATATATATCCGAAGGTGCCTAATAAAGTAATAGAGGACAAAGATACACAAATATTCTTGATGAATATTATCAGTAAACACACAACAATCAAGCTATGACCATAATTCATCAAAATCTAATAATTAACATAGTTTTCCAGAGAAAACAGGGAAAGATGAGTTCTCAACAAAAGAACTTGATTTTGAATATGACATACAGATATGCAAGATTTCAAGCCATGTTCCGAGCATCAATGATATTTAGTTCATTTCGGAGCTCACAAAAGCATTTTTCATCAAGTGGCTTGGTAAAGATATCGTCTAGTTGTTTCATAGTTTTGACATGGGAAATGGATATGTCTCCTTTCATTGAATGATCTTTCAAAAAGTGATGTCGGGTATCAAAGTGTTTGGTTCTAGAGTGCTCAACAGGATTGTGTGCAATTTTAATGGCACTCTCATTATCATAAAGGAGTGGAATACGGTTCATATTATAACCGTAGTCCCTTAGAGTTTGTCGCATTCAAAGGAGTTATGCACAAAATCTCTCGGCTGCAACATACTCCGCTTTATCTATGGATAAGGCAATGGAGTTTTGTTTCTTGGAGGACCAAGAAACTAGGGACCTACCCAGAAATTGGCAAGTACCGGAGGTGCTTTTTCTATCTACCTTGCATCTGGCATAATCTGCATCGGAGTATCCAATGAGATTGAACTTTGAACCTTTAGGATACCAAAGTCCTAAGTTGGGTGTATGAACTAAATATCTCAAGATCCTTTTTACGGCTGTCAAATGACATTCTTTAGGATTGGCTTGAAACCTTGCACACAAACATACACTCAACATGATATTTGTCCTAGATGCACAAAAATAAAGTAGAGAGCCAATCATGGAACGGTATACCTTTTGATCCACATTAGGTCCATCTTCATTGAGGTCTAAGTGTGCATTTGTCGCCATGGGAGTCTTTATGGGCTTAGCTTTGTCCATACCAAATTTCTTGAGAATGTCTTGGATGTACTTTGTTTGGCTGATGAACGTTCCTTCCTTTAGTTGTTTCACTTGGAATCCCAAAAAATATATTAGCTCTCCCATCATGGACATCTCGAATCTATATGGTCGGGGTACTATTGATCTTCAAACCCAGGGGGTTGCTCCACGTACACTTCCTCCTTGATCGGTCCGTTGAGGAAGGCGCTTTTGACATCCACTTGATATAGCTTGAAATCATGGTGAGTATCATATGCAAGTAATATACGGATTGATTCAAGCCTAGATACTGGAGCAAAAGTCTCATCAAAATCCAAACCTTCGACTTCTTAGTAACCATTGGCCACAAGTCATGCCTTGTTCTTTATCACCACTCCGTGTTCGTCTTGCTTGTTGCAGAAGACCCATTTAGTGTCGACGACATTGGACTTGGGTCTTTCAAAAGTTCCCATACTTCATTCCTCTTGAAGTTGTTCAATTCTTCTTGCATCGCCATCACCTAGTCAGGATCTCTTAATGCATCTCCAACCTTGTATGGTTCCAAAGAGGATACAAAGTAATAGTATTCACAAAAATTAGCTATACGAGATCAAGTTGTCACTCCCTTTTGGATGTCACCAATTATGTTGTCGACGGGGTGATCACTATGTATGCTTTGGTGTACTCTTGGATGTGGCACTTGTGGTCTTGAATCCTCATGATCATCATCTCCTTCATCTCACCTTGGTTAGTTGCCCTCATTAATGTTTTGATTATCTTGATCTCCTTGAGGTTGATCTTGTGTAGAAGCTCCCTCTTGATCATTTTCCTTCGTTCGTGGTTCATCTTCTTCATTCGGATTTTGAGAAGATGCTTGTGGTCAAATATCACCCAGTGCAATTCTTCTCAAAGCTTGACATGGAACTTCTTCTTGATCTATCACAACCTTGTTAACTTGTTCTACTTGAGAGTCGTTAGTCTCATCGAACACTAATGTCACGTGCTACTTCAACAACTCCAGAGGCTTCGTTGAAGACACAATAAGCGTATGAGTTCGAATCATAGCCAAGTAAGAAACCTTCATCGGACTTCGAAGCCCTAGGCTTCTTGTTTAGAATATAACATTTTGAACCAAAAACTCAAACGTATGAAATATTTGGTTTGTTACTGGTGAGTAGTTCATATGAGGTTTTCTTGAGTAAGCGATGAAGGTATAGTCAGTTTATGGCGTGACAAGCAGCGTTAACTGCTTCGGCCCAAAACCGGTCCGAAGTCTTGTGTTCATCGAGCATTGTTCTCGCCATCTCAATGAGTGTTCAGTTCTTCCAATCGGCTACTCTGTTTTGTTAAGGAGAATATGGTGCTGAAAATTTATGCTTTATTCCTTCCTCATCTAGATACTCCACAACTTGAGTATTCTTGAATTTCGTTCCATTGTCACTTCGTATGTTCTTGATCGTCGATGAGAATTCATTTTGAGCTCGTGAGAAACTTCTTGAGTGTTCCTTGAGTTTCTGTCTTATCATGCAAAAAGAAAACCCACGTGAAGCGTGAAAAATCATCAACAATGACTAAACCATATTTATTACCGCTGATGCTTATGTAAGCAATTGGACCGAATAGGTCCATGTGAAGGAGTTCAAGCGGTCTTATTGTAGTCATGACATTCTTCGCGGGATGGGGTGCTCCTACTTGCATCCCGACTTGGCACGCGCTACAAGTCATGTCTTTCTCAAAGACAACATCCTTCAAACGTCAGATGTTATCGCCTTTTAGAAGTTTTTGTAGATTCTTCATACCAACATGTGCTAGCCGGCTATGCCTCAGCCAGCCCATGTTAATTTTTGCAATCAAGCATGTGTCAATTTCGGCTTTATCTTTGTTGAAGTCAACTAGATAAAGTTTCACTTTAACACATCCTTGAATGCAATAAAGTTATCACTCCTTCTAGAGACGGCCGCACCCTCATTAGTGAACAAACAATTATAACATTTTTCACATAGTTGAGATATGGACAAGGGGTTGTAATCTAAGGAATCAACATGTAAAACATGAGAAAGTGAATGCTTTGACAAAATTGCAATTTCACCGGTACCTAGCACCCTTCCTTGACTATTATCACCAAAATAGATGCCTTCGCTTGAATCTTCATTTTGTTCATACTCCACGAACATTTTTCTTTCTCCGGTCATGTGATTTATGCATCCACTATCTAGCACCCATTTGGCTCCACCGGATGAGTAAGCCTGCAAAAAGAAATCATGCTTTGGTCTTACCCAAGCTTGCTTGGGTCCTTTGAGGTTAGTCACAAGTGATTTGGGCAGCCACACATGAGACTTGGTGTTCTCATGGTGTGGCCCAACATATTTAGCATAAGTTTTTCCATAACCATTTTTCATAAGCACATATGTGACATCCGGTTCCTAAAACGAACCAAGTGAATGCATATGTGTGCCCACGACGTTCAACACACATACACGAGTGCATTCACAAAAGGATACACATAAATTTACCATTGTAAGACCTATGTGTGCTGAATACATTGGCTTGTAGTGAATACACTTGGCTTTGATGATAAAAGTTTTAAATATCACCAAAACACCTTTTTGTCAAGGTCCGACTCTAGCTCTGAGCTACAGCAAGGTCCGATAGTAGGTCCGGCTTGTTTTGGATAGCTCCGGCTACGTTAGATGCTAGGTCCGGCATCTTGGTAAGATCCAACTAGCTTTGGTTAGCTCTGGTGAGCTTTATCTTTAGCTCTGGCATGTCTTTGTTAGCTCCGGCATGTCTTTGATATCTCCGGCATGACTTTGTTAGCTCTGACATATATTTGATAGCTCTGGCATGCTTTTGCTAAGCTCCGACGTACTTTGTCTAGCTCCGGTTTTGGGTTGACTAGTTTTTGGTAAGCTCCGGTGGTTGGTTGTACTAGTTTTGGTAAGCTCCGGCGCTAGGTTCTACTGACTTTTGATAGCTCCGGCTCAAGCTTCGGGTTGCTCTGGCAAGGTCCGGAACTTGACCGTAGTGTTTCTACTTTTCATTTGCAATGTTTCGTAATTGCTTTACATTGTTGGAAAGATTGCTTAGTATTCATTTGCTAAGTTTTTGGTGCGTTTTGGATGATATGGTTGATATCGTTTCTACTGTGGTTTTGCAACATGCTTATGTGAGGTTCTCACATAAGGTGTTGTGTTCGGAATTAACTTGAGTCAAGTCGAGGACTTGGGCTCGTATGGATTGTTTGTTTGTTCATGTGCAGATGTTGCTTGAGTTCAAGTCATGGCTGGTGACAGGATCCATTGGACTAGTCTCAGGAGGAGATGAGGTTCCAACAACCAAGTTCGGGAGGAACTGTGGTTGAGCGGGTCAGGAGGTCGCGCAGGATGATTGAATCAAGGGCAGTGCATATGAAGGTCGAAGGAAGGTGTTCGCACGTATGCATGAGGTGCATGACGTGGCAATATGCTTCTAGAGACGGATTATGGAAGGAAGATCAGATCGGAAGGATCGGATCGTATCGGTTGAAGACTTAGGCTGCTAGCTGAGTCGGTTATGGCTCGGTATGGAAAGTATCGAGTTGGTTATGTTAGTATTTCGTGTGTGTCACGAATTTTAGTTGTTTAGGAATGTGGGATATGTTCCTAAGGTGTTTGGAAGTCTTAATATTGCTTCTATCTGCGTATAGAAGAGTCCTAAGCAGTTATGGAAAGTTCCTATTGTGATCGGATTAGGATTGGAGTCCTAGTTGAGATTGGGATGGCCTAAGGGCTGGTTATATAAGCAAGGGAAGGCCAAAGCTTGGGGTGACGACTTTGGGGCTGTTCCTATTGTGTTATATTGAATAAAATTCATAGTTTGAAGGAACTTTTGTGCCTTGTTCGTCCAACTTGTTCCAGACAAGTTTTACTCGTCGAGTTTCTGGACAGCACTACCTTTCGTCGGTGGTTTTATCATAACTCGAGTTTTACAGATCCAATTGACGTGATTCTTTTTCGGTTGTCTTCACAACTTGATTATCTATCATCTGTCAAAATTTCACGGTCATTGGATTTGTGGTTTTTGATCTACACGAGTTTCTTTGCAGCATTCCAGAAACTGTTTTTCTCGGGTAGGTCAGATTGACCAGTGTTTGATCTTTTGATTATAACTTGAGTTTTTCTTGACGGATTTGAGTAATTCTTTTTGTGTTGTCTTCATGACTTGATTCTCTCTGATATATATCACTTTTGTCACGGTGAAACACGTTTATATTAGTCTCATACATGATTTCTTTAACAGATCATTTTTCTACCAAAAGGGTTTGGGGTTTTAATTGTTTCCGCTGCGTAAGATTTTTAAATCTACCATTCACCCACCCTCTGGTAGCTTTTCACGTGCTCTTCGATCCTACAATTGGTATCAGAGCCACAGTGCTCTAATATTTGTGATTTGCACGTGTTTTTGACTAATCATCATGGAGAAGTACTCCGCCAAACCTTGTGTGTTTGCTGGTATTGATTTCCAGGTTTGGAAGGCACGCATGGAAGCCTTCATCCAGGCGCAAGGCTTCGCAATATGGGAAAAGGTGTACAAACCATATGAAGTCCCACCTAACGATCAAGTTACGGCTACGAACCTCCGGGACGTCGACAACAACAACAAAGCACAAAACTTGATCATCCAAGGACTCACTCAAAGCGACTTTGATCGTGTCGCACACCTCCGATCAGCATACGATGTTTGGAGCGCTCTCTGTGATTACCATGAAGGCTCCAACACAATCAAAGAGGTAAAACAAGATATGTTCAAAAAGGAATATATGCGTTTTGAGATGCAAACCGGTGAGTCTATCGATGATCTCTCTGCTCGTTTCAATAAAATTCTCAGCAACTTACGTAGTGTCAATGTAAATTTTTCTGATGCTGAGAATGCTAGGCAACTTCTTAGTGCATTAGACATGTCAATTTGGGAGATGAAAGTAACATCTATTCGTGAATCAACTGTCATGAGTTCTCTTACATTAGATGTACTTTATTCTAAACTGAAAACTCATGAAATTGACATCCTACCACGTAAGAACCCAAATAAGTCTATTGCATTTGTTTCACAACGTGATATGTCTAGCTCCGGCCAATCATCATCTTGCAATACTCTTGCTTTATTGTCCTCGCTAACCCTAGAACAGATCGAAGAATTTCCAGAAGAGGAGTTGGCACTCATCTCTACTAGATTCTCAAAAGCATTGCAAAATGTGAGAACTAGAAGGAGAGGAAGCTCGGGACCTCAACGCTGTTTTGAATGTGGTAAAATAGGACACTTTTGTACAGAATGCCCTAACCTTTCAGGTCCGACCACCCGGGAAGAAAAACAAAGCAAGGTCCGGACCTCCTCTGGAAACTCCAACAAGAAGAAGAAGGGTACCATAGGACGCTAGATGATTAACAGCTTCATCACCGCACTTCAAGAACTTAGTTCAAGTGATGTAGACTTTGAAAGTGATGGAGATGATGATGACCTGGCCAACTTATGCTTCATGGCGAGCAAAACAAGATCAAGATCAAGTCAGGAGGATGCAGAACACAGTAGTGAAGACGATGAGGTATGTTCTACCTGCAATGAAATGTGTGATGCTATTTCTCGTGCAACTATTATTGTCAAGAAAAAGGACAAAAATCTTAGGGATAATGCTGCTAAAATTGAATCACTAGAATCTGAAGTTAATCGTTTAAAGACTCTGATTCCTAGTGATGATGCATGTCCCTCATGTGACTTAATCTATGAACAATTGTCCACATTAAGAGGTGCACACTCCTCCACTCTAGATAGACTTGATGAAGAAATTAAAAAGAACAAAGAGCTTGCTGCACTTAATGATAAAAACTTGAAAGATGCTAGCTGTTCTACAATTGACTTGCATTGTTCTACTTGTGATGATCTTGATAAGAAACTACAAGATGCTATGAATGAAATTTCTATATTGAACAATGCTTTACGTTCTCATGAAGTTAAATTTTGTTCCAATTGCAAATTAAAAGGAAAAACTTCATGTGAAAGTTTCCTTGATCTGTCCAATGAACTTAATGACATGCATAGGACATTAGATCGGTTTTGCAATGGGAATAAGAACCTAAACTTGCTGCTGAATTCTTCCAAGTCTTGCAATAATAAAACTGGTTTAGGTTTTGATTCTCATGCTCATGCTAAGGCACATCCACCTAAAATTGTAAAGTCATTAGGAAGTGGTTTGATTCAAATGGTTCCTAAACAAAAAGGAGTGGTTTTCAAATCTGCAGGAGTGTTGCCTCATGCGGTTTCAAATAAAAATATTGCTTGCTCATCTAGACATGAACACAAAGTTAAATTTCATTGTACCTTCTGTGGTAGAGATGGTCATGTCATAGATTTTTGTTATAGACTAGCTAAACAACAGAAAAAGGAAAGAAAAATTGCTAGATCTTATAACTTTCATGCAATTAGAAAAACACAACCTGCTTTAATGAGTCAGAAATTTGAAAAGGTAGCTTCTGGAACTTTTGACAAGAAATCTACAAAGGCAGCTCCGGTAGTTCTGATAGCTCCGAGAGCTCCCGGATCTTCTGTTGTTCCCTCTGGAGCTTCAGTTCTTGCCTCCGGACCTTCTGCTTTTACCTCTGGAGCTACTGGTTTTTGTGCTAAAAGAGTTAAGAATAGAAAACCTCAAACTTCGACTCATAAACCTGCTGTTTTATCTCAGCTTTCGCGTGTTTTTCCTGCTGCACGTCGTGTGACTCAGTACTGGATACCTAAATGCCTTTTGACTAACCCCAGTATTGAGTCATCGATGTATTGTGTTTCTATGTAGGTTACACGTTTGAGGAAGGAGAACATTTGGATTGTGGATTCAGGTTGCTCACGCCACATGACCGGTAACAAATATTGGTTCTCCTCCCTCTCTTTTGTGTCACGTGTAGAGAATGTTACTTTTGCCGATAATTCTTCGACTCCTATAATTGCTAAGGGTTCGGTTAGAGTAAATGATCACTACACTTTGAACGATGTGGCACTTGTCAAAAATTTGAAATACAACCTGCTTTCTATTTCACAATTGCTAGATGAAAATCTAGAAATTATTTTCAATAAAAACTGCTGCAAAGTTGTAGGTTCAAATAGTGAGCTTATTTTTAACATGTCTCGGTTTGAAAGAGTTTTTAAAGCTGATTTTGATATGTCTTCCTCTAAGCATAGGTGTCTAGTTGCTAATGATTCAAAGGACTTATATTTTTGGCATCGTAGACTTGGTCACGTAGGCTTTGATCACCTAACGCGTATTAGTGCTCTTGATCGCATACGTGGGCTGCCTAAGCTTAAAGGGGTCAAAGAAATTGTGTGCTCTTCTTGTAGACATACTAAGATGGTTGCATGTTCACATACTCCTCTCACAATGATCATGACAACTGAACCATGTCAACTTTTGCATCTTGACACCGTAGGACCTTCACGTGTTCAATCCTTCGGAGGTAAATGGTATGCTCTTGTTATTGTTGATGATTATTCTAGATACTCTTGGGTTTACTTTATGGCGTCTAAGAATGAAGTTTTTAGTCACTTTAGAACTTTATTTCTTAGATTATCAATTGATCACCTAGGATCTTTAAAGGCAATTAGAAGTGATAACAGAACTGAATTTAAGAATCAATTTTTTGATCACTTTTGTGCTGAAAATAGAATAGATCATCAATTCTTCTCACCATATTCACCTCAACAAAACGGTGTTGTAGAAAGAAAGAACAGAACCTTAGTTGAGATGGCTAGGACTATGCTTGATGAATATCAAACTCCTAGGAAATTTTGGGCTCATGCGTTAGCAACCGCTTGTTATGTCTCAAATCGTGTTTTCTTGCGTGCTAAGCTAGGTAAAACACCATATGAGCTCCGGTTTGGACATAGGCCTAGTGTTACACACTTTAGGGTCTTTGGTTGCAAATGCTTTGTTAAGAAACATGGTAACCTTGATAAATTTGAACCTAGATCCATTGATGGCATGTTTCATGGTTATGCATCTCATACTAGAGGCTACCGTGTGCTTTTACTTGACACTAACAAAATTGTGGAGACTTGTGAAGTGTCTTTTGATGAAGCTAGCCCAGGTACTAGCTCCGGTGTTGCAGGACCAGATCCGTATCCTCAGGGGGAGGGTATTTTCGAAGATGAAGAAGAGCCGGTGATACTGCCTGGTAGTTCCGAAGTTGACACGTGTCCAGCTCCGGACATTGAACAAGCTCCGGCTATCACATATGCTGGTCCTGATTGTCCACAAGTCACAAGATCATCAATCTACGTTGAACCTAATGAAGAAGAAGCTTGTGAGACATCTGTTCCCCTACGTTTTTACAAAAATCATCCTCCACAACAGATGATTGGAAGCTTGCACGAACGAGTCACACGGTCCAGGTTTTGCGATCCAAACTCTCATGCTCATTCTGCTTTTGTTGCTTCTTTTGAACCCAAAGATATATCACACGCACTCACTAATGAATCTTGGATTATTGCCATGCAAGAAGAGTTAGAAAATTTTGAAAGAAATAATGTTTGGAAACTTGTACCTCCACCTCAAGGTCACACTTTAATTGGAACTAAATGGGTATTTAAAAATAAACAAAGTGAGGATGGGGTTGTGGTTAGGAATAAGGCTAGGTTGGTTGCTCAAGGTTTCACTCAAGTTGAAGGTCTAGATTTTGATGAAACTTTTGCTCCTGTCGCTAGATTAGAAGCCATAAGAATTTTGTTAGTTTTTGCAGCATCTAAAGGTTTTAAGCTATATCAAATGGATGTTAAAAGTGCTTTTCTTAATGTCTACATAGATGAGGAGGTTTATGTCAAACAACCACCAGGTTTTGAAAATCCAAATTTTCCTAATCATGTTTAAAAACTGTCCAAAGCATTATACGGTCTCAAACAAGCCCCAAGAGCATGGTATGATAGGTTAAAAACATTCTTACTTGAAAAGGGGTTTACCATGGGCAAGGTTGATAAAACTCTTTTTGTGCTTAAGCATGGCAATGACTCATTATTTGTTCAAGTGTATGTGGATGATATTATCTTTGGTCGTGCTTCTCATGATCTTGTGTCCAAGTTTTTAGCAATGATGAGTTCCGAATTTGAAATGAGTATGATGGGTGAACTCACTTACTTTTTGGGGCTGCAAATCAAGCAAACCAAGGAGGGTAACTTTGTGCATCAAACGAAGTATACCAAAGACCTCCTAAGGCGTTTCAACATGGACAAAAGCAAGCCTCTTCAGACACCAATGGGAACAACAACAACACTTGAACTTGATGAAGATGGTGAACCCGTGGATCAAAAAGAATATAGAAGTATGATCGGATCACTTCTGTACCTCACGGCATCAAGACCGGACATACAATTCAGCGTATGTCTTTGTGCACGGTTTCAAGCCTCCCCACGTGTTTCACATCGTCAAGCCATCAAATGAATTCTCAGGTACTTACATGGAACTCAAGAATTTGGCATTTTTCTTCCTTCTTCCTCAACCGTTACTTTGAAAGCTTTTTCGGATGCTGATTTTGGGGGTTGTAGGATTGATAGGAAAAGTACTTCTGGTGCTTGTCATTTCCTTGGTAATTCTCTCCACAGCCGAATCTGAATATGTAGCTGCTGCTAGTGCTTGCTCACAAATTCTTTGGATTGTTCAAACACTTAAGGACTATGGGGTTGATCTAGATAGTGTTCCATTGTTTTGTGATAACACTAGTGCTATTTGCATTGCCAAAAACCCCGTGCAACATTCTAGAACTAAGCACATTGATATTAGGTATCACTTTCTCCGAGATAACGTTGAAAAAGGAAACATTGTGCTTCACCATGTAGATACCGAACAACAATTGGCTGACATTTTTACAAAACCTTTGGATTTTACTCGTTTTTGTTACACTCGTAGTGAAATAGGGGTTATACATGCTCATGGCTTAAATTGAGGGGGAGTTTTTGAAACTTTTGATAAGTCTATGTGTGAATCTGAAATTAAAATAATATGAGCATAGTATTTCATACATATATGACTTTGTGATTCCTTTTACATGCTGAAAGTTCTTACTATATAACTCGTGTTATACATTTTGTAGTTTTTGCCATGTCTAGTAATTGGAATAATTACTTACACTAAATCTGGTCATGGTCGAACTCTCTTACTGTTTTGAACTTGTTGCATGCTCACAAATGCTTTTAATCATTAAGAATTTATCAAGTAATCAACTCACATGTTGAGTTTTTATGAACAAATATAAATTGAGAAAAGATCAAGAGAATATGCATGCATCGCACTTCTTCTTTTGAGATGGCTTGTCATTGCACTTAGATATGAACTTGGAAGAAGTTGTGTATGACTAAAACCATGTCCTTAAGCTTCTGATTGTCAAATGACATAGGCTTGGCTTGGTTGGTTAGAATAAGGCAGATGCGCATATAATCTCTTGCAAATATCATATGATCTAAATTTGTGCTTTGAAAAATAATAAAATGCAGCAACTAGTGTCATGCTTTCTGGTTTTGAAATAGTTAAGTTTGTGAGATCATGACTTGCTTAAATTGAAAATTACATATGATCTCTAGTATGGCTTACACTACCTTATGTATTTCATTGATGTGATAATGTAAGGTACTTGATAGTATGACTTGGATGAGCTTTGTTTATATGTATATGTTATAATATGCTCATAACAACTAAAGAGGGAGAGATAATTTGTTTATATGCTCATGACATGCTGAATACATTGTCAAAGGGGGAGAGATAAGCATGAAAAGAAAGAGAATAAGGAGAGATAATAAAGGGGGAGAGAAAATGACAGATAATATGGGATAATTTTTCTTCGATTTACAAAGGGGGAGAAATTTTCTTCAAAAATTTTATGTGAATAAGCCAATGTTCAGATTTTAAATGGTGTTGCCAATGCATTCATCAAGGGGGAGATTGTAAGACCTATGTGTGCTGAATACATTGGCTTGTAGTGAATACACTTGGCTTTGATGATAAAAGTTTTAAATATCACCAAAACACCTTTTTGTCAAGGTCCGACTCTAGCTCTGAGCTACAGCAAGGTCCGACGGTAGGTCCGGCTTGTTTTGGATAGCTCCGGCTACGTTAGATGCTAGGTCCGGCATCTTGGTAAGATCCAACTAGCTTTGGTTAGCTCCGGTGAGCTTTATCTTTAGCTCCGGCATGTCTTTGTTAGCTCCGGCATGTCTTTGATATCTGCGGCATGACTTTGTTAGCTCCGACATATATTTGATAGCTCCAGCATGCTTTTGCTAAGCTCCGACGTACTTTGTCTAGCTCCGGTTTTGGGTTGACTAGTTTTTGGTAAGCTCCGGTGGTTGGTTGTACTAGTTTTGGTAAGCTCCGGCGCTAGGTTCTACTGACTTTTGATAGCTCCGGCTCAAGCTCCGGGTTGCTCTGGCAAGGTCCGGAACTTGACCGTAGTGTTTCTACTTTTCATTTGCAATGTTTCATACTTGCTTTACATTGTTGGAAAGATTGCTTAGTATTCATTTGCTAAGTTTTTGGTGCGTTTTGGATGATATGGTTGATATCATTTCTACTGTGGTTTTGCAACATGCTTATGTGAGGTTCTCACATAAGGTGTTGTGTTCGGAATTAACTTGAGTCAAGTCGAGGACTTGGGCTCGTATGGATTGTTTGTTTGTTCATGTGCAGATGTTGCTTGAGTTCAAGTCATGGCTGGTGACAGGATCCATTGGACTAGTCTCAGGAGGAGATGAGGTTCCAACAACCAAGTTCGGGAGGAACTGTGGTTGAGCGGGTCAGGAGGTCGCGCAGGATGATTGAATCAAGGACAGTGCATATGAAGGTCGAAGGAAGGTGTTCGCACGTATGCATGAGGTGCATGACGTGGCAATATGCTTCTAGAGACGGATTATGGAAGGAAGATCAGATCGGAAGGATCGGATCGTATCGGTTGAAGACTTAGGCTGCTAGCTGAGTCGGTTATGGCTCGGTATGGAAAGTATCGAGTTGGTTATGTTAGTATTTCGTGTGTGTCACGAATTTGAGTTGTTTGGGAATGTGGGATATGTTCCTAAGGTGTTTGGAAGTCTTAATATTGCTTCTATCTGCGTATAGAAGAGTCCTAAGCAGTTATGGAAAGTTCCTATTGTGATCGGATTAGGATTGGAGTCCTAGTTGAGATTGGGATGGCCTAAGGGCTGGTTATATAAGCAAGGGAAGGCCAAAGCTTGGGGTGACGACTTTGGGGCTGTTCCTATTGTGTTATATTGAATAAAATTCATAGTTTGAAGGAACTTTTGTGCCTTGTTCGTCCAACTTGTTCCAGACAAGTTTTACTCGTCGAGTTTCTGGACAGCACTACCTTTCGTCGGTGGTTTTATCATAACTCGAGTTTTACAGATCCAATTGACGTGATTCTTTTTCGGTTGTCTTCACAACTTGATTATCTATCATCTGTCAAAATTTCACGGTCATTGGATTTGTGGTTTTTGATCTACACGAGTTTCTTTGCAGCATTCCAGAAACTGTTTTTCTCGGGTAGGTCAGATTGACCAGTGTTTGATCTTTTGATTATAACTTGAGTTTTTCTTGACGGATTTGAGTAATTCTTTTTGTGTTGTCTTCATGACTTGATTCTCTCTGATATCTATCACTTTTGTCATGGTGAAACACGTTTAGATTATTCTCATACACGATTTCTTTAACAGATCGTTTTTCTGCCGAAAGGGTTGGGGTTTTAATTGTTTCCGCTGCGTAAGATTTTTAAATCTATCATTCACCCCCCACTGGTAGCTTTTCACGTGCTCTTTGATCCTAAAACCATAGAACAAGATTAATTAACCACTTTTATTACATAATTCATAATATCCTCAAATACAAGCTCTAATGAACATTAAGGACAAGTTTAAACTAATGCAGCGGAAATAAACTAAATAAGCAACTATGCAGCTAAGCAAAAGGGATATGGCGCAGCTCCAATCAAACCACAGACAAGCTAACGGCAGACACGTCCTAGAATTCTGCATTATCAACGTTATACTCCCAAATCTGACCTGCAACTGTTGGTAGGGGAATTGAAAGGGTGAGTACATGTCGTACTCAGCAAGTTTGGGAAAGTATGACATGTAGCTGATACAAATGACGAATATAATAAAGGCTAAGTGCTGAAAAGTACATTAAAACATTTGAAAAGCAGTGTATTACATGTATGTGAAGTAAACCCACCGTATACCACGATGATTATCATAGTATAAGTCCATATTCCATATCCATTACCATTACCATTAACCGTATCCAATACCATAAACCATACCATCCCATAACGAGTACCAAACCATCCCAATACCAAACCATCTCAAATCCCAAGTTTCCCTCTAATCATGTGAGGGTCCAGGTTGCTCATGACTGGGAGCACAGCTATCATGGTAGTTTTTAACACACTCTGCAGTGGTTGTATCACTTTACCCACATGTTCATGATTTCATCACCTTTCGGCGACTAGGAACCTCTATTATACCGTCTCACACTTTCGTTGGTGCGTGGCCAAGAGATCATAAAATGGACTTTACAAAGGGACTACTAGCATGTATGGACCCATTGAGGTTTCAACGGTGGCAATACCTCCAACTGAGCACATCTTCAACCAAGGGCCCCCTCTTGTGCCATTCGGATCCCAGGGAGTCCCGCCACAAATCCAAACCCAATCTAACTCCCCTTCCCTGGTGCGCCAAATAATCCGTGCAATAAACATACAAGACAAGAATTACAATCAATAAGTGCACATATATTACTCAATATGTCATGACATGCATGATTAATGCAAATGCGAAGCAAAACTAATTAATGAGTTACTATAAATGTTTACTAATCAATTACAGTGGTTCTTAACAAGTTTATGTAGGTTTCAAGTTAAATTAAGTCAATTTGGAATTAATTAAGCATTAAACGAATCTAGAGGCCAGAGAAGTCCGCTGTAGGGTCGGACTAGTCCGCCCTTCAGAGAAATGGCAAACTAGGGTTTTCTAGATCAACGTGAATTTGGAGAAACGGGGTTGAATTCACGTGAGAGAGACGAAGTAGAAGGTATACCAGGTGTTTAGAACTCCAATGAATAAAGTGTTTTGGAGGCAACACATGGATCTTGACGATCTAGGGTTGATGAAGAAACATGAAGGTGACTTGTTGATGGAGAACGAAAACTTGATGGAGATCTTGATCACTTGATCCTCTTTCGTTTCCTCCTCTCCATCTTCTTGCTCAGGATCTCCTTCTCCTCCTTGGTGGCGGCTATCCACGAGCTAGGATTTGGGTGTGATTCAAAAGTGGCAAAGAGATGTGAAGTTATGAGGTGGGGTTGTTTCTATAGGGGTGGATGGCTAGGGTTTAAATGGAGGTCGGTTTTAGAGAGGGTGGAGGCCGGTGTGGGGTCCCACATAGGCTCCAAAAGAGTTAGACACGATGTCCTTAGGCCCACTTAAGGTAAAACCCAAAAACGTATCGTGGAACAAAAGATCAACTCAGAATCGCGATCACCGGACAAGTCCGCGCAAGGTCGGACTAGTCCAATATTAGACAGAGAGAAATCAGACAAGTACGGACTATATCCGACAAGTCCAAACTTAGTCAGAGAGGAAAACAGACAAGTCCGCTAGATGTCGGACAAGTCCGAACAAGTCTAGGGACTTGGCAAAATTTTAAGGAATCGGGATACCAGACTAGTCTGCAAAGGACGGGACAAGGCCGAAAATTGTACAAAGACAAAACCGGACTAGTCCGCAGCTAAAACGAACATGTACGAAGGAGGTCATAGAGAAATCGTACCAGTCCACACCAAAAACGGACTAGTTTGCACTTCTTAGAACTTTTAAGTTCGGGTTTGCTTTAAATTCATTTTAAACTCATTCCTTTTTATGTGGATTAATGTTAAACATGTATATGAACTTATGCAATGTATGATGCATGAAAATGAGGGTGTTACAAACCTACCCCCCTTAAAATGAATCTCACCCTCGAGATTCGACGCAGAAGATAAGAGATAGGGAAATACCTTCTTGAGATCATCTTCCGGCTCCCAAGTTGCCTCTGATTCTATATGATGCTTCCACTGCACTTTACACCATCGTATCATCTTGCTCCTTGTGACTCTCTCCTTTGTCTCCAAGATCTTGACCGGTTGCTCAGCCTACATCAAATCTGCCTCTAGTTCCAACTCTTCCAATGGCACTTGTTCTTCCGATACCCTTAAACACTTCTTGAGCTGGGAAACATGAAAGACATCATGACCATCTGATAAGTGAGCTGGCGTCTCCAACTTATATGCTACTTCTCCTCTTCTGTCCAGAATCTTGAATGGTCCAATGTATCGAGGTGCTAGCTTTCCTATGATATTAAACCTCTTATGACCTCTCATGGATGACACCTTGAGGTAAACAAAATCTCCCACTTCAAAGGCTAGTTTTCTTCTCCTATTATTTGCATATCCTTTTTGTCTTGATTGAGAAGCCTTCAAGTTCTCACGGATAATCTAAACTTGTTTCTCAGCTTCTTGCAGCATGTCAAGTACAAACACTTGATTTTCTCCTGTCTCATTCCAGAACAAAGGCGTCCTACACATCCTCCCATATAGTGCTTCCTAGCGTGACATTTTCAAGCTTGCTTGGTAACTATTGTTGTATTAAAATTCTGCATATGGCGAGTTCTTTTCCCAACTTCTTCCATGCTTCAAAGCACAAGCTCTTAACATATCCTCTAAAATATGATTGGTCCTCTCAGTTTGTCCATCCATTTGAGGATGATATGCTGAGCTAAAATTCAACTTTGTTCCCAATGCTTCATGCAATTTCTGCAAAAACCTGGAGGTAAATTGAGAACCTCTATCTGACACTATCTTCTTTGGAACTCCATGCAAACATACTATTCTTCCCATATACAGTTCAGCCAACTTCTCCCCATTAAAGGTGGTCTTGACTGGAATAAAGTGAGCCGACTTAGTTAACCGAACCACGATTACCCATATGGAGTCATAACCGAACTGGGTACGTACTAAACCAACTATAAAGTCCATACCGATTTCTCCCCACTTCCATTCTGGAATCTTCAATGCTTGCAATAATCCGGTTGGCCTTTGATGTTCTGCCTTCACTCATTGGCACGCATCACACAACGCAACATATTCAACTATGTCCTTTTTCATGCTAGCCCACCAATAACATGTCTTCAAATCCTTGTACATCTTTGTACAACCCGGATGAATTGAGTATGGCAAGTCATGTGCCTCCGTAAATATTGTCTCCCGAATATGCTTCACATTAGGCACAAGAATCCTTTTTTCAAGCCATAAGGTACCATGATCATCCTCATCAAACCTAAATTCTCTTCCCTCTTGGGTTCTTTCCTTGATCTCTTGGATTTCCCCATCCTTTGTTTGACCCTATAGAATCTCTTGCTCCAAAGTTGGATTTAACTCCATTATCCCCATCGCATTCACAAATCCAAGATTCAACCATTCAAACTCCTTGCATAACTCGGATGGCAACTCTCAGACCGTGAGTTGGTGGCTTACTCCTTTCCGACTCAAAGCATCGGTCACTACATTAGCCTTCCCTGGGTGATAGTTGATCCCCACATCATAATCCTTGATGAGCTCCAACCATCTTCGTTGCCTAAAATCCAGGTCTGTTTGTGTGAAAATATACTTTAAACTCTTGTGATCCATATAAATTTCACACCTATGTCCAAGGATATAGTGTCTCCAAATCTTCAATGCGTGTACCACAGCTGCAAGTTCCAAATCATGTGTTGGATAATTCTACTCATGTTTCTTCAATTGCCTCGACGAATATGCAACCACTTGACCTTCTTGCATGAGCACACATCCAAATCCTTGCTTGATGCGTCGCAATATATATCAAAAATTTGCTCACATCCGGCAATATCAAGACTAGGGTTGTAGTTAACCTCTTCTTCAACTCCTCAAAGCTGTCTTGGCAAGCTTGAGTCCATCAAAAAGATTTCCCCTTCATTAGCAATTATGTCATTGGCTTGGCTATTTTGGAAGAGTCCTTGATGAACCGACGGTAATATCTAGCCATCCCAAGAAAACTTCTTATTTCCTTTACATTCTGGGGCGGTTCCCATTTTAGCACATCACTCACTTTTCCTGGGTCACCTGATACTCCTCCTTCTAAGAAGATATGACCCAAACACGACACTTGCCTTAACCAAAACTGACACTTGTTGAACTTCGCATAAAATTGATGCTCCCTCAATTTTTGCAACGTGAGCCTCAAGTGTTCCTCATGTTCCTCTTCACTCTTCGAGTAGATCATAATATCATCAATGAACACCACTACAAACTTATCCATGTACTCCATGAAGACCTTATTCATGAGAAACATAAAGTACGTAGGTGCATTTGTCAATCCAAGAGACATCACGGTGTACTCATAAGATCCATACTCTGTCCGAAAAGCTGTTTTGGGTATATCTAACTGTAACACCCATATTTCATGTAAATAAAATTGAATAAAATATAGAACATTTTGTGTGCATTTTTGTGTGAATTTTTGAATTCAACCGAGTAGAAAACGTTGAAATTTAAATTTGAAATCAAATCAAAAGAAAAGAAAATGAAAAAGAATAAGAAAAAAAATAAAACCCCTAATGGGCCAAAACCCCACCCCAGCCCATCTCTCCTCTCTCTCACCCGCGGCCCAGCTGCCCTCCCCTCCTTCTCTTCTCTCTCTGCCGCACGGGACCCACCTGTCATCCCCCACCTTGGCAACCGTCGTTCCCTCCCTCTAACCCGCGCTGCGTCGTACCACCCCCCCTCCAACCGCTCCACCCCGCGCAATTCACCCCGGGGAACTGCCCATCGCGCGCGCCTCCAACCGCCGCCCCTTTTCCCTCTACAAAATCGCCACCCACCCCACTCTTTCTCCCTCTCCGCGCCTAACCGTAGCCTCGCAGTCACCAAGGTTCGTCGCTCTCGTTCCCGACTAACCGACGGTTGCCCCATCCTTCTCTCCCCTCTAATCTCTTTGTCGTGACTCCAGGAGCATGCTGGGCAAGTTTTTGCGGAGAGATCGTCGGAGTTTCGCCGGGTTCGATGGGTGACGACGCCGTTTGCTGCCACCCTCGTCGCCGACCCCTTTCCGGTCGATTTCGGACTTTGAAACTCCCCTAGGTATGCTTCTCTTCCTCCCCTCTTTCGTTTAGTGTAAAATGCGCATAGTTTAGACGGCGTGTTAGCCTATTTGGCTAATGTCGGCGAGGTCCGCCGCCGCGGGCGCCGAGCATCGCGCGCGCGTGCGTGGCCAGCGTCTCCAGAGATGACGTGGCTGCATCTGGGCCTTCGGTTCAAACCGAATGGCCTAGATTAAATCATCCATATCGGTTCGGTTATTTTAAATCTCGCGCGTCCATCTCGGATCCAACGGCCCACATTCAATTTTTTTTCCCGCCGCCGGTTTTGTGCCCAGCCCCCTGGAAACTTGCGAGCTACCCCCTGGACTTTACTGAAATACTATCTAACCCCTACAATTATCGGTCTAGCCCCTAGACTCCCTGGAATTAGATTTAAACAATTAAATAAGCAATCCAACCCCTGGAAATTTGTGGAATTATGTTTTAACCCCTGTACAATATAGAAATTTACCAGCTAGCCCATGATATTTTATTTAATTGTTGAATATTGTTTAAAATTGTGTTTAAGGTGTAGAAAATAGATAAAAATGGTAAATAAATATAAAAATAGTAGGAAAATTTGTATAAAATATTTTTATGCTGTAATAAAATTGTAGAGTGCACATAAAATATATTTTGACAATAGAAAATTTATTAAAAATGTTTAAAATATATTTTGGCCATAGAAAATTCAATAAAAATGATTTTAGCCCATAAATAAATCCTAAAATGTAAAATAAGTGCTAGATGCATATTTTGGCTATGTAAAATAATAAATGCTTCATAGGAACGCATTAGTGTAGAATTTTATGCTTATGTGAATGTTTTGATGCCATGCATTGTGTGCTATATACTTATTTAGTTTTATTTCTTTTTGCTATTCTTGGGCAATATATTCAGAGTCGTACTACGGCCCCAACTTTAATCTTCAAGACCAAGACTTCAACAACAACATGGTCTTCGAAGAAGGCAAGTGCCCTTGACCATCTTGTACCAATTTTAGGATATTAGTTAGTTGCATGCTACATAAAATGATGTCCTAATTCATGTTTCATGCCATGTTCCACATAATTCCTTGTCACCTGGTTTGGGATTGGGAAGTAGATAGGTTTTGATCATGCTTAGCCATGCTTAGAATTTGGGAATGGAATATCATACACATGTACTATACTATGTTTATTGGTTACTTTAAACATGATGGACACACAATAGTAGTTGATAGGAATCTGGTGGTTGGATAGATTTGGTATGGTGCAGTTTGCACGATACCCGAGACTGGGTTTGGCACCACCGGGTTCTAAGGACCGGTTTATGGAGGAAGCCACTAAGCTTTATAGTACCACCACAAGACTGAGATGGGGCGGCTTGGTCAATTAATTAGGTTTCTTCCAATGAAATGCTAGTAGTTGGATGGTGCGGGGAATGATGCAGGGGTACTGCTCTGGGAACCGCAAGGCTCAAGAGGGGACTTCTGAGGTGGAGGGTTACTCCAACAATACCTTAGCGGTGAAACCTCATTGGGCTAGAATTAGTTGGAAGTACCTTTGTAAAGACCATATAGTGATCTCCTGGCCTCACACCAAAGGAAGTGTGCAATGTGGTTAGCTACCACTTGCATCCAGGGAGGTTTGCTCAGTCCACCTGGCGACAAGGGATGAAATCACTGCTTGTGGGTAAAGGGTACACTCTCTGCAAAGATTTTGTAAAACTGTCATGACAGTCGTGCTCACGGATAAGAGCAGCTTGGGGCCAGTTCATAATTAGTCTATGGTTGGGAAATGGTGGTTATTTATGATTCAAGTTAACTTATCATCATTACTTTGTTGGAATATTTATCTGTTATGATATTGATAATTGAAAGCTAAGGTTAGGTTCTAAGCATAGTGCTTAAGCCATAATTGGCCTATCCTTGTTCTAGCCTTTCATATCATCCTCTTCCCACACTTGCTGAGTACTATATGTACTCAAGCGTTTACTTTTCCAATAGAATATGAAGAAGAAGCGGCACCGGAAGATTTCTTCGTCAACCCGGAGGACTTGGTTTAGGCTGGCAATCCTTTGCGCGACTGCCTGTGAAGATGGAGCCCTGTTTACCTATTTTAATCTTCCGATGTAGTACTGAACTTAGTAAATAGATTAGATGATGTAAATAAGTTAGTGGTGTGTATTTGTAGACCTTCAGGTCATATTGTAAGACTTATTATGTACTCGAACATGGGTATGTAATGGTATTTCACTTTTGTCAACGCATGTACGATTCAACTCATCTTGGCGTACATGTGAAAGTGTTTGTTCATACTTTCGATGACGGTCTTATCTTCATTTGGAAGTAGCCTGACCTCAAATCAATCTTGGAGAAAACACAAGCACCCTTCAACTGGTCAAACAGATCTTCTATACGGGGCAAAGTATACTTGTTCTTGATTGTCACCTCGTTAAGAGCTCGTTAGTCCACACACATCCTTTGTGATCCATCCTTCTTATCCACGGAAAGAACAGGCGCTCCCATAAGTGAAGAACTTGGGCGAATAAAACTCTTCTCTAATTGCTCTTGAATCTGCTTCTTGAGCTCCGCTAACTCCTTAGGAGGCATCCTATATGGCCTCATAGCTATAGGTGCAGTTCCAGGTATTAACTCAATAACAAATTCTATCTCGATCAGGTGGCATACCTAGCAACTCATCCGGAAACACATCTAAGAATTCACACACCACTGGAATCTCCTCAATTGCGCCACCGTCCATGTGATTCAGCTCCAATTGCTTTGGTGCATGTTGAGATGCTTCAAATTCTATGGTGATCCCTTCCTCATTGGTCAACTTCACCGTTTTTGTGGCACACTCAATAAGACCATTGTGCTTCCTCTACCAGTCCATACCAAGTATAATGTCCAATCCTTGAGAATCCAAAACAATGAGGTTGGCAAAGAAGTCTACCCCCCCCCCCCTATTCTAAGGCTTACTTCTGGACATACTATATTTGTCCTCATCTCTCCTCCAGGAGACTTAACCAAGATAGTATACTTCATATGAGAGACACGCAAACTATACTTGGCAACATATTTCGATGCAATGAATGAATGCGATGCTCCGGAATCAAATAACATAGTCGTCGGGTTGGAGTTTGCGAGAAACATACCAATCACCACGTCATCCACTTGTTGAGCTTCCTCCATAGAGACATGGTTCACATTGCCACGACCAAAATTCTGATGTCCACGGTTGCCTTTTGGCGCTCCTCCATTCAGTCTTGGGTTCTATCTTTGAGCATTGCTTCCTTGACCAAGGCCTGACTTAGGACATTGAATTGCAAAGTGTCCTGCTTCTCCACATGTATAGCACTTCCTAACTGCACCAGAATTATTGGGACGAACTTGATTCTGAACATTTGCACCAGGAAGGTTGGCACGAGGTGCAAAAGGTATTGGAGGCCTAGGTGCTTGCATGACAAGGCATTGCTGCACAAACTGCGCTGGGCACGATGCATAACTAGAGCACTGTACAGGAGCAGAAGAGTTGTAATAAGGTGCATTGGGTGGTGCAAAGTGAGGGTGAACATTACTTCCTTGTTGTTGTCCCTGATATGGCGCCTTCCTCTTGTTACCTAGCTCCATATCATGGACTTTATTCTCCACAACAATTGCTTTGTCCACTAGCTTCTGGAAGTTGGTATAATCACAATTCAACAATTGTACTTGGATTTCATTGTGCAAGCCTCTCATGAACAAGTATTGCTTCTGGCTGTCCTGGCTGATATCTTCAGGGGCATACCTTGAAAGTTGAGCAAACTTATTGAGATATTCACTCACGCTTGACCTTCCTTGCCTAAAGTTCTCAAATTCTTGCCTCTTTAGTATCATAACACCTTCCGACACATAATGAGAATGGAAGCTCTCCTTGAATTCAGCCTAAGTAATCCTCTCTTGATTTTCATGGGCATTGCATAGCGAATCCCACCAATCGGCAGTTGTTCCAACAAGTTGATGAGATGCGAATAACGGATTGGGGGAGTTCATGAGGACTAGATCGCCGACCTTTGTTCAAGTCGCCGACTCTATGGACGTCGATGATTGGCTCAAGTCCGTGGAGAAGAAACTTGTAATAGTCCAATGTAGTGACCGGGGAGGTGGGGGTGGCAGTGGAGACATGTGAGGTTGATTGTTGTTGTTGCCAGCCTACAGCTGTCCCATAGTCTATATCATTGTCTGCATGAGCTGATTTTGCATAGCCAATAGCTTCTCAAGGTTGATAGCTCCCTAGGCAGGTCCTTGTCCATTTTTTTCTGAGGTGCCCCATTGTTCTCCTCCTCATCGTTGGCATCCCTCTAGTTGCGAGTCCTCACCATCTGAAGAAAAGCAAGAGATAAGAATTTAGAAAACATCCCCAACTATATGCATCAAGGGATATGAAACTAAGCAACTACCTATACTATCCTATGTGGACATGGCAACGCTAAAGCATCCCAAAATCCTCTACTAAGCACAAAAGCAACAATACATAGCAATCAGCACACCAAGCAAAAACACATCGATTACTGAGTGTTCCTATGTGCACTAAAGTGTCCATTCTATCTAAGTTGCGTCCTACGGCCAACTTGTGGTTCTGATACCAATTTGTGACACCCGGTTCCGAAAATGAACCAAGTGAACGCATATGTGTGCCAAGGATGTTCAACACTTATACACAAGTGCATTCACAAAAGGATATACAAAAAATTACCATAGAACAAGATTAATTAACCACTTTTATTACAGAATTCATAATATCTTCAAATACAAGCTCTAATGAACATTAATGATAAGTTTGAGCTAATGCAGCAAAAATAAACTAAATAAGCAACTATGCAGCTAAGCAAAAGGGATATGGTGCAGCTCCAATCAAACCACAGGTACGCTAATGGCAGACACGGCCTAGAACTCTGCATTATCAACGTTATACTCCCAAATCTGACCTGCATTTGTTGGTGGGGGAATTGCAAGGGTGAGTACATGTCGTACTCAGCAAGTGTGGGAAAGTATGACATGTAGCTGATACAAATGACGAATATAATAAAGGCTAAGTGCTGAAAAGTACATTAAAACATTTGAAAAGTAGTGCATTATATGTATGTAAAGTAAACCCATCGTATTCCATGATGATTATCATAGTATAAGTCCATATTCCATATCCATCACCATTAGCATTAACCATATCCAATACCATAAACCATACCATCCCATAACCAGTACCAAACCATCCCAAATCCCAAGTTTCCCTCTAATCATGTGAGGGTCCAGGTTGCTGATGATCGGGAGCACGGCTATCATGATAGTTTTTAACACACTCTGCAGTGGTTGTATCACTTTACCCACGTGTTCGTGATTTCATCACCTTTCGGCGACTAGGAACCTCTATTATGCCATCTCACACTTTCGTTGGTGCGTGACCAAGAGATCACAAAATAGCCTTTACAAAGGGACCACTAGCATGTACGGACCCACTAAGGTTTCACCGGTGGTGATGCCTCCAACTGAGCACATCTTCAACCAAGGGCCCCCTCTTGTGCCATTCGGATCCCAGGGAGTCCTGCCACAAATCCAAACCCAATCCGACTTCCCTTCCCCGGTGCACCAATTGACCACGCAATAAACATACAAGAAAAGAATTACAATCAATAAATGCATATATATTACTCAATATGTCATGACATGCATGACTAATGCAAATGCGAAGCAAAACTAGTTAATGAGTTACTATAAATGTTTACTAATCAATTACAATGGTTCTTAACAAGTTTATATAGGTTTCAAGTTAATTTTCATCAATTCAGCATTAAACAAGTCCGCTGTAGGGACGGACTAGTCCGCCCTTCATAGAAACGGCGAGCTAGGGTTTTCTAGATCCATGTGAGTTTGGAGAAATGGGGACGAATTCACGTGAGAAAGAGGAAGTAGAAGGTATACCAGGTGTTTATGATAGAGAATTGAGGCCCGATCTTCCGAAAGGTAATGCATAAGTCGATTGATGGAGATCTCGACATTGATGATCCGAGGCTCTCGAGTAGAACACAAAAAACCCCTGCAATCACTACACCACCGCTCCGTTGGTTATCAACCGTGCTGCACACGATTGACCTCGCCAAGAAGGCTAATTATTGCAGGTGCAACCAAGAACACAAGCAAGAACATAGAAGACACGATCTGAAATCGCGAAGTTGGGGTTTTACAAACCGTAGAACGGCGATACTATTAATCTAAGAAAAACTTGATACAAGGCCCTATGGCCCAATACGGTGGCGCATCACCCTGACAGATTCTGAACTCGATTTTATTTCAATGATTCCCATCCACTCCCAAAGTATTTTGACATGGGACCAGCGCCATTGGAAAGGATATCCTCTCCCCTTTCTGTGCATATGCAGAACGTCCAAAACAGAGTTCGTATGCATTTTGCGCATCCGTTTTAGTGCGAACTACTTCTGGACTCTGAGTTGGACACGATTTCTAGTTGGGGTCGGTTTCCATCTTCTTTGAACGTATTCTATGTTCCTCCAAGCCCTTAAACCTTCCTCTGATTACTCCTTGAATCACTCCATGCATCCTCATCACATTTACATTATTAGGTAGCAATCTATTCTCAAAAATATATAAGGAAATATATAAGAACGAGCTCACCTAATAAATTAATTGTTGTGTGTTAATTCTATTGATTGCATCTTGTATGATTGATGGAGTGTTGTTTATATCTATAGGAGCGACGTCCTCATCATCCTCCCCTTCTTGAATTCGAGTCATCCTCGACTCAAGTTCATCTTCTCTCATGTGTGGGTCTATATGTGCAACTCCATCAAATCTTCTTGTATGCATGAAAGGAGGAGGCCAAGGTGGTGGACGACATAGTGCAACATCTTCATGTTCTTCATCAAATACGCATGCACATTCACTCGAGCCAGGATCCCAAATAAATAAACATCGTGTTGTGCTTGTATGTGTAATGACAATGTGCTTGATCTCATCATTCTCCACTTCTTTATAAAAAGCCGTCCTCAGCTTGCTCGTATGTCCAGCAAAGAGGTTTGCTTTGGAGGTAGAATAAGCACTGTCCATATTGCACAACCGCAGCGAACAATGATCCTCTATTATATGTTGTCCCTGCTGCAAGAAAAAAAATACTAGAAAAACTTGACAGAGAATTATTAGTGTTAGTGCATCCATTCATTTCACCATGTTGTTGCAGCACAAAAGGGGATTCTCATTTGAGCATATGTAAACTTTATGCACCATAAATTCACCACTATCTTCATAGTTGCCTATAGCATTAAAAATATTTCTATTTAAGAAAGGCAATTCAGATTGGGAAAATATTCTCCTCTCTACAATACCTAGATCACAAAGATTATCAAATTCAATATATCTCAAGATATTTAGAGACGACAACAATTTCAGTTCATGATTTGCACAAGTAATGGGAATCAAATGCTTAATTTCATAACATGTGGGTGATAACGTATCAAGCTCATTCACTTGTTCTAGCATAGGTATAACAAAATTGTCAACACCGAATTTCTCTTTATCACAAAGACTAGTAAGAAATTTAACTTGTGACAAAGATAAATCTATAAAAGCTTTCATAAGTTGGTTCTCTACAATAGTGTGATTGGTTGAAAAATTCAGCACATCCAAAAACTTCTCACCTTCTGTATTTTTAGAATGTTGTGCCTTACCTTTATCCTTATCTTCAGCAGTGATTTCGAGTGCATTATGAGTTGTTCCATCTAAAATTTCACAAGTGTTGTCGAAAACCTCATTCTCTTTTGCATCATCTACATTATTTTCTATATTGTCCTGCAAAATGTTAGACACAAAAGGAGGTACAAAAAGAAATTTTACCTCAAATTGATGCACTTCATCTTTGCAATTAGATACTTCGCAAAAGTTTCTCGCATACAGATTTTGATATCCTTCCATATTCGAGGTTTTTCTAAATCATTTAAGTTGTTCCACCAAGTTAATGCACAGTCTACTAATGCACTCACAATATTTCTAATCTTTCTCCTCTCACACATATGACATTGTCCAAAATTTTTATCCAACTCTATTTCCCAAGAAATATATTCATGGTAACCAAAACCATCATAAGAAGGAATAGATGGGAGAATGTAATTACTTCTTGTGGAAGGAGTCGCAAAGGTGGTTTGAATGTCATGTGCAGCCTCGAATGGTGTTTGTTTCTTGGTGAGCGGCCCCATCATCATCTTCATCATGTCATGTAACTCAACATGTAGAGCACATTCACCATTCTCTCCTTTACCTAACATTGTTAGTAGCAAATAGAAGACAACAAAAATATGTTATCCCTAACAACTACAAATGACAATGGCAAGGTGAAAGTGGAATCACACAGTCTCAAGCATCTTACCACGCTCTTACAAGTGTTCTTACCGACAATGTAGGTGGCAAACGATGACCGGTGTGAAAAACCAATCGAGAGTGGGGTGATTGCAAAGGTCTACGAATTCAACTCAAAGAAAAGTGTAGCTTGGATGGCACTTTATATGTAGCAAGGATTAGCAACAATGAAATCAGATAGTAAAGTTGAATAAGTGTCCAAATTACTTGTCAAAGTTACTGGCCTAAATGTGTTCCTTGTAGTTGAAGCTAGCAAGACATGAGACAAAACTAGATGACACAAAGGATGCAAACACTTCTCTTTTTTTTTCTCCTCTTTTTTTGTGCGGCTTTTGTATCTTGTTCTCCACATGCCTTTTTTATTTTGTCTTCCTTTTTCATAATGTGCTGCAAATGAAGAAAACAATAAAAAGCAATCAAAAATATCTCATGGGTTTGTTACAGATTTTCTGCTCAATCTTCCAAAGACAAATAAGCACACTTAGAGTCTCAAAATAGAAAACCTTACAACAGAAAGATTGTAGATATATCTCTCATCCTTAATTTCAATATATGGAAGATAAATTTTGGACAAGAACAATAGGAGATATTGTCCCTGAACCACAGAATGTTAAGAAATTCTTGGTCGAGAATCGATTCAGATCAAATGCAATTTTGACAATGATAACTCTGTTTTCTGGGAAACCTATGATTATGAAAGTTGTAGAGAACTTCTTAAGATTTCCAAAAAGTACAAGAACTCCAAACTCCAAGTTCGTATGAGCGAGATATGATGAAAATACAAAACTGGATAGAGATGAATCTAATCTGGATATGATGACGTGATTCAAAAGGATGAATCAACACAATGCAAAACTCAAACTAAGACCAAAAACACTTCTAAACCAGCAATATGACTCAACCACGGACACAAACTCAACAAAACCAAACTGAATAGCAAACTTGCAAAGACACAATAGTGGTTTGGACAAAGTGATAAATAGATCTACTAAACTACAAGTTTTTTGTGGCCTTTTTGTGGACTCTAGGTATGAAAAACGAACAAATCGAAAGGATATATGAATTACCTAGTGGGCAACTTGGAAATTTGTTACCAATTGCTAGAGACTTACCAATATGATACCAATTGACAGGAAGGTGAAAGCATCTAGTCCCTCATGAGGTATGGTTTCGGTGATTAATGACAACCATTAGATTTTACTAATGAATTTGTGGATGCAAGGTCTCCCATATCACTCAATCAAATGAAATCTATATGAAAATGAACATCAACTACTGATCATTGGAGACCCCTAAACAATCACTTTATGAGATCAATCAATGTTATGAATATTAGAAGTAAAAGCTCATATGTCAAAGTTATTCAACCATAATTAACAACACTCAATGCTTGACAATCATCAGAAGAATATTCCATCAAATGTCTAAGAGGTCAATCGAGCAAAATACAGAAGAATCACTTAGAACAACTTGAAGCAAACAAAATCAACTCACCAGATCAATCGATGTTTCCAGAGAACAACACATCGGTCGAGTTGGTTCAGCAGAAGAAGAAGACCTCAGAACCAAGTACTCACCGGATCATCTGATGATAAAACACAATGTAACATCGGTCCATCAGTACAGTAAGCTATATCCCTGGACCAAGTGTAACACCGGATCATCCGATGTACAACTTTGAACACATCGGTCAATCACTCTAGTAAGCATCAAGTTTGAACCAATTCTGGAGAAAGTGCCACCGGATCATCCGATGAGAAGACAAGTGCAACATCGGTCTAACAACGGTCATATCTGACACAATGACATCAGCTAATTTGGATTTGACCGATGATAACTGAAGGGGAGACATCGGATCATCCGGTGTTCGCAGAACAGTGATGTCAGCCTACTTTCCCAATGGCTATTTCGTGGAGGCTGGCCATTTATACCCCTTCAACCAGTCTATTCGAAAAGTCTTGACTACCAGACATACTCTACACATTCTCAAGCATTCAAGACGTTGAGCTACCACTTCTAGATCATCTACACGACTTACACACCAAGAGATAAGCTAGAACTAGCTAGAGATAGTGCTTGTGTGCTTCCATTCTTGGTGATTGGAATCTCTAGTGCAGTGAGAGCTGTAAGGGAGTGTCCCTTGGTGATTGTATTTCAGAGAGACTTCCGGAGCTTGCCAAGACGGTTGTGGAAGCCCGGAGGATCCAAGTTGTACAAGGCTTGAGCTCCACCTTGCCGAGGTTGGCAAACGGAGAAGAATAGTGAAGATCCCTAGTCTCGGTGACTTGGGTGTGGCTATACCCTTCGGTGGGTGCCACAACGTGGATGTAGGAAGATCCTGACGATCCTGCCGAACGGGATAAATCCTCATGTCTCCTCGGGAGTTTGCATTCTCTTCCTCTCACCTTACACTTATGCATTTCATATACCGCAAAGTTACTATTCACTTTAATGCATAGCTTGTTCGCATAGGGAATTGGGCTTTTAGTAATTAAGTTTTATTTCTTTAAATTTTTGAAAAGAAGCCCAATTCACCCCCCCCCTCTTGGGCATTCGATCCTTACAATTGGTATGAGAGCAGGGTTGCTCATTGGATCATTCTAGCTTCACCGCTAGAGAGCTAAAATGGCCGAGATTGGGGGTTTGGTTCCTATCTTCGAGGGCAAGAAATTTGCCTATTGGAAAGCACGCATGTGTGCTTATCTAGAGGCTTTTGCTCCCGAAGTATGGGAAGCGACCCACGCGTGGTTTGGTGAGCACAATTATGTTGGTGATCAAATTAAGTGGGATGCTAAAGCTAGTAATGCAATTTATGAATGCATTAGTAAAGATGTGTTTGCTAGGATTGCTAGTAAAGAAAAGGCTTGTGAAATTTGGGCTTGCTTGATAGAAATTCATGAGGGTTCTTCTCGTGTCAAAGAACTAAAATATCACATGCTTAAAGCCAAATATGATGAGTTTAAAATGCTACCTCATGAAAATGTCAATGAAATGTTCTCTCGCTTGAATGTGCTTATTGAAGAAATTAATGCTCTTGACATTGCTTCTCTTGGCAAGGGACTCATCAACCACAAGATTCTCATGCTCCTTCCTAAGCCAAAGTACAACATCATCAACTCCATGCTTCAAAAAGAATATCTTGACCATATTGAAGTTTCAGAACTTATTGGAGAGACTCACGCTCATGAGATGAGTGTACTTGGGATGATGGAGCAATCATCTTCAAAGACAATTGCCCTAAAGGCCTCCACCAAGAAACAAGTCTCAAGAAAAAGAAGGTGGTTGAGCCTAGCTCAAATGAAGAAGAGCAAGCATCAAGTGAAGATGACAATGATGAGCTTGCGTTGATGATGAGAAAGTTCTCTCGCTTGAACTCCAAGATTGCCAAGAAGGGATACAACTTTGATCCCAAGAAGGAAGTGTTTCTACCAAGGAGAGACGACCACAAGACTTTCTACAATTGTGGTGATCAAGGCCACATCTCCTATGGTTGTCCAAAACCGGACAAAAGAAGAGAGAACCACAAGAGCAAGCACCGCAAGCTTGAAGATAGTGAAGATGATGAAGAAAAGGTCAAACCCAAACCAAGATCCTTTGGGAAGAAGAAACATGACAAGGTCAAGAAGGCAAAGCTCTTCCCAAAGAATAGAAATGGTCCACAAAATGTAAAACCCCACTTTTATGGCATGTGAATTCAGTCATGAGTTTTGTGATCATATTAGAGATCCAATATAGTGGTACGCATGAACTTTATACCATCCAAACCTTTCTTGCACTCATGGTTAAATTTTATTAACATGAGTATTGGACATCATCACTAATTCTAGAATGATTCTATTCATCCCTCTTCAATTTTCAGAATTATTTGGATGGAGATTATTAGGGCAATTTAAAGTGCAGTACCAATTGGCCCTGCCAAAAATATTCAAATTAGAGGCTCTAAATTTTTGCTTGACCTTCTAATATTCTCAATAGCTTGCCTGCAAAATTTCAAGATTTTGGGAACTCATTTGCTATTTTATTTGAGGCGCTTAGCAAATTTGAATCAAATTAAATCTGAATTTTAAATTGTTTTCCAACTTCTTTGAACATAAGATTTGAATTCACCATTGGGTTCAGAGTAACTCATTGACCATCTCCACAAAGTTTCATGATTTTTGGAGTTGATCTTCTATTTTTAAATGAATTATTAACTTTTGTGTTGGGGTCTAACTGACCTGTGGGCCCCACCGGTCAGCCGCTGCTGAATGGGTCAGGTCGGCCGCCTGCCATCTCTGCACTGGCGCTCGCCCGCTCGACAGCGCGCGCGCATGCAAGCTCCAGCGAGCTGCCTGCTTGCTTGCCGCAGCGCTATAAAAGGCTGGCCACAGCCCCAGTATTTCCCCTTCCCCGATCGGTGGTTCCCCCTCTCGCGATTCCTTCTCCGCCGCGCGCCATCATCGCCGCCCCCCTCTGCTCCGTGGTGCGCCGCCGTTTCACGCATTTTCAAGCCACGATCCCAAAAGCTTAAAGGTGCACCTAGTCGAGCTTTAACTCACGGTGCAAACCGTTTCCATTTTCATTAAGGAATGAGCAAGTTATTGTTCTTCTTCTTTCTGGCCGATGTGAGGAAGCTCACTCGGTTTTCGTTTAAATTCCGTTTCTACAAGTAATCATTCTATGCAATTGCTTAGGGGTAGTTTCTATAGGTCCTAGCGCTCCTACCTGAGAAAAAACCCCTAAAAGTTATCGAGCAATGGCTGAGGAAATCGAGTTTTGCTCGCCGCCAGTGAGGAAACCTCGGTTCACCATCGAGCTCATAGTTTTCGGTTGTTTCCCCCTCTTCCACGTCCAGTTCCTTGATCTGCATCATCCCAGGAAGGTTTTGAAGAAGATCCCGAGTGGTTTGAGCTACTCTGGAGCGAGTTCCACGTTGCCCGAGTGCTCACCGCCGCCTCCGCCATCGCACAGCCATTTCCGGCGAGTTGCTGGTCCCACCGACCTCACCGTCGTGCTCAGCGACTCCAAAAACCCCCAGGCGGCGAGTTTGGGCAAGTTTGGCTCGTCGGTTTAGCCGGCGGCGAGTTCGCAGGCGAGTCACCGCCGCGGGCGCCGCCTCGCGCGGGCGTTGGCCCGAGGTAGAAGACAACCCGGGGGGCCCCACCTGCCAGTAGCTACGGGATCACGGTGCGGCTGGGATTCTGTGCGCTGCGCGTGAATAAATTTGTGGACCGCGGTGTTGCTTCGTCCAGAGCACGCCACGTGGCCCATGGGACCCGCCCGATTGAATTTGAATTCTGGCGCCAATGGTTTATTAAATTAATTCCAGAGAATTGTTCAAACTTCTAAATTGATTATCTCCCTGTAGACTACTACAAAAATCTTCAAACAAATTTTGTTTCAAAGCTCTTGAGCTCTAGTCTCTTTTAATACCAGATAGGTTCTGTGAAACTTAATATTAAATTCTGTAGGAAATAATCTTTCCAAATGCTAATACAATTTTTCCAGACAAGATAGCTACTGGAAAAATCCCCAAAATTCACATAAAATCTAGTGTCCTATTCTTGACTACTAGCAAAAGTTTGGGAGCCATTGCCGCTGTTGAACCCTCTGTATAGTTCAATTACCTTTTTCAGTTATTGAATTTTCACAGGTGTTCATTTGCTTTATTATGTCCCAAACTTGGACTGAGTCTTCCTTTAGTCATACACTAGTTCCTGTAAAAATCTTGAATTTAATTGACCTAATATCATAGTCCTAATCCAGTTACAAACTGACTATTTATTTGAAAGCCAAAAATTCAAATATAAATAATTCCAGAAAGTATTGCCAACTTAGAAATTCAATAACTCCTTTACCAAAGCTTAGAAGATTATGAAACAAATTTTGTTAGAACCAGGACAACTTTCTCTATCTTGATTATCAACTGTTAGCTAGGTTCAAGCTACAGTTTCCTCTATAGAATTTTTGGAAGTTGATTGCTTGCCATAATTTTGGAGACCACAATCTACTATGATCATCTCCTGTTCTTTGCAAGAGCCTTGATCACATTCCCTAGTATCTACCGTCGAAGTTCCAAATCCAATTAAGGTCCCTATCATATAATGATCACCATGGTTTAAATTATGGTCTTAGTAATAATTATTTTTCAAATTCATTTATATACATGTTATATGCATATCGTATAGTGACCGAAGTCGAGGAGGAGCCAAAAGCCTTGGAAGAGCACCTTCCGATTATTAACTCAGACTCTAACCTGCAACAAGGCAAGCCCCGGTTTGCATTTAGAAGCTTTTCAAAGTTTTCTAGTTTTATTCACTTACGCCTTCAGTTGATATTGTGCATTACGTATAAGGTGTTTGATACTCCACTTGCATGACCAAAAATCCCAGGGATTGATTGGAACGAGTTACAATTTGACCTGTAGTAACTGCTTTCCTAATGCATAGGAAATCTGGTAGAAGTCGAGTAGTTGGAATCTACTCGCGAGAGGTGTAGGACATATCTCACAGGATTGGTTAGATAGAAAATGGCATAATATAATGAAATGGAGACCGGGCAGGGAATGGATAGGAAGCGGCAAGAATTGAGTCTCGGTCGCATAGCCCTGCCTATGTCGATTAAGGCCCATCTGTATGCGGCCCCATCAGACAAGCTTGAATTGTACCGGCAACATAATGGACATATGGAATCCAATAAACTGACGTAGCTTGGTCACTTGGGTGTCGAGGCATACCGTTCCGTTTTATAGGTGTGGGTTGAGGGCAGCAAGGTGTAAATCCGCTTGTGGGCACGTCAGAGTACGCCCCACGCAGGGACCTCCTGCTCGTGATGGATCGACCGGTTCGGCATTTGAGTGTCTCGCGAAAGGTGGCCATATACGCCTAGTACTGAAGTGTTATGTAGGTACGGGTGTGCTCGCTGACACTTCCGAACGACATATGTGTCGTGTTGTCCGAGTGTGCCCTGATTGCAATCACTATCCCTCGCAGTAATAGAGTACAACTTGTTCAATGCGCCGTGACGTAGTAAATACTAAAGAAGCCAGAAAATCACATTGTATTGAATTATAATTACTTTGCAACCTTGTATGATTTAGAGATAGTATAATTAAAAGTTTACAGTTTCCCCATACTTTAGCTGTAATAGCATTGTGTGCTCTGAGCATGTCATATCATCGGTAAAGCGTTTTGTTTGATTGTGGAGCCTATGATGTGTCGTGCTTGGAGAATGTCATTTGCTACTTAAAACTTGATTGTAAGGATCCACTTGTAGGCGAGTCATTTACGCTTCACCTCACCTATGTTTTAGTGTCCCTCTTGCATATGTCTAGTGAGACGGGTTAGTCTTGCTGAGCCTTATGCTCACGTTTGCAGTTAACGAGTTTTTGCAGGTTATACAGTTGATGAAGGGTTTGATGATGAGGCTGCACCCCCTCCAGGGTGTACAGCCGAGTGGGAACCCTGAACGCCGCCCTAATTGAGTGTTGCTAGTTCAAAGTATCCAAGGCATGGGTAACTTTGCTTTTGCATAGCTAGTGCTGAGAGTGTAGCTATGATATGTATATATTCCTTTACTTCCGCTAGTATTGTAAAAACTTCCGCTATATGAAAAATAAAAGACATCGTCTTGTACTTATTCAGGTTCTATTCTTGTATAACTGTTGGGTGTCGCATCGCACGACACCACCCAATGAGATCCTTGGATGTCGGGATTCCGGTCCCCACACAAAAGGTGTTCATGTGTGAGGCAAATGAATAGGTCACCAACGAAGAATCATGTGATGAAGAGAGTGAAGCGGAAGAAGAAAGTTTGGCCGGGCTTGCCATTGCCAACAATGATGACTCACCTCTTCATCCACCACCCATGTGCCTCATGGCTAAAGGTAACACCAAGGTATGTGATGATTCTAGCGATGATGAGCTTTCCCCCGATGATTTAACTTCATTAATAAATGAATATCGCACTATCATTAAGAGGGAAAAGAGTAAGGTTAAGGCTCTTGAAGAAACTCGTGCTAAGCTTGAGAGTGCTAACCTTGATTTGCTTGACAAGTATGAAAGCATACTTAAAGAGCATGACACGCTCAAATCCCATGTCAAGCAAGTTGAGGAGGATAAGGCCCAAATCAAGCTAGATCATCATGAGCTTGACTTAGCCCACCAAGCACTCTTGGGAAAGCACAATGAGTTGATCCAAGAGCATCAAATACTTAACCTTGCTCATGAAGCGCTTGATCAAGAATTGAAAAATATAAAGAAACAAACAATTAATGATAAGGTATCCATTGCTTCTCATGTCACTAATGTCTTGCACAAGTCTTTGCCTTTGAAAGAGAACACTAGAGAGAAGGACTTGTTGGAATAAATTGAGAGTCTCCGCACTAGTGTGTCTAGACTATCAAAAGGAGAAGTCAAGCACAAGGAAATCCTCTTACAACAAGCAAAGGCCTTCAACAAGAGAGGACTTGGATCCTTCCCGATGCCTAACAAAGGAAAGGTGCCCTCACCGGAGCTTAGAACAAGCTTCAACAAGGAAGTTGGTTCTTATTGTCAACATTGTGAGGTCACCGGTCACCATACAAGGGAGTGTCCTCTTCCTAACCGGCCTTCTCCAAAATTGCCCATTAACTACAAATCTACTTTCAATGATCATTATTATCTCCTGAGTAAAGTAGATGGCAAGGTGAAGGCAAGATTCATTGGCAAGGATATGAAGGGCATGAAGGGGAAGCTCCCCAAGCAACTTTGGGTCCCAAAAACACTTGTATCACACATACAAGGACCTAAGTTGGCTTGGGTTCCTAAAGTTAACAATTGAATTCATGTGTGTAGGTGAACTACAAAGCCGGAGGAAAGCATTGGGTACTCGATAGCGGGTGCACTCAACATATGACCGGCAATGATGGTATGTTCACCACCATAGAAAACCCCGGTAATCATGAACAAGTCACCTTTGGTGATAACTCTAAGAGTAAGGTAATTGGGTTAGGTAAGATTGCTATTTCAAATGACTTATCTATTTCTAATGTATTGTGTGTTAAGTCACTTAGTTTTAATTTACTTTCTATTGCACAATTATGTGATCTTGGACTAACGTGCACCTTTAGCAAAAATGATGTTGTTGTGAGTAGTGAAACAAGCCAAGAACTAATCTTCAAAGGATTTCGGCATGGACATCTCTACCTAGTAGACTTCTCCAACAAGGATGCTAGCTTGACCACTTGTCTTTTCACCAAGACAAGTTTGGGTTGGCTATGGCATCAACGCATAGCGCACATAGGGATGAGCAAGCTCAAGAAGTCATTCAAGCTTGGGATGGTGACCGGCGTGAAGGATGTCACATTTGAGAAGAACAAGCTTTGTAGAGCTTGTCAAGCCGGGAAGCAAGTTGCTTCACACCACCCAATGAAGACAATGGTGTCAACCTCCAAGCCACTTGAGCTACTCCACATGGACCTCTTCGGACCGTCCACATATCAAAGTCTTGGCGGTAACCTCTATTGTCTTGTTATAGTTGATGACTACTCTCGCTATGCTTGGACTTTGTTTCTAGGTGACAAGAGTGAAACTCCGGAAGTGTTCAAGACCTTCGCTAACCGCGCTCAAAGGGAATTTCAACTTCCCATCATCAAGGTCTGGAGTGACAACAGCACCGAATTCAAGAACTACAACATTGGGGACTAGTGTGACCGTGAAGGCGTGAAGCATGAGTTTTCGGCCACATACACTCCTCAACAAAATGGTGTTGTTGAAAGAAAGAACAAGACTCTCATCACTCTTGCGTGAGCAATGCTTGATGACTATGGCACGTCGGAGAAGTTTTGGGCCGAAGCAATCAACATGGCGTGCCATGCCGCAAATATGGTCTACCTACATCGACTACTTCAAAAGACCCCGTACGAACTTCTAATTGGGAGAAAGCCCAACATCTCCTACTTTCGAGTCTTTGGGTGCAAGTGATACATCTACCACAAGAAAAGGCTCGGTAAGTTTGAAAGAAGATGTGATGTTGGTATATTTTTTGGTTATGCATCAAACTCAAAAGCATATCGAGTATTCAACCAAATCTCTGGTTTAGTTGAGGAAAGTTGTGATGTTGAGTTTGATGAAACTAATAGCTCCCAAGAGGAGAGTTTTGGTCATGATGAAATAGATGATGAGCCCTTACGAGAGGCTATGAAGAACATGACCATTGGAGACATCAAGCCTAAAGTTGAGGAGAGCCATGATCAAGGGGGAGCTTCAAGTTCCAACATCAACACTTCTATGGCGCCTCAAGTTGATGAAGAAGAGAAGAATGATCCATTGCCAACTCAAGACTCACAAGCCACACAATATCAAGAAGAAGAAGAAGTCCATGATCAAGTCCATCCACATGAAGAGCAACACGCATCACCACCGCCAAGTTCTTCACAACCACTTATGAGGCATGGACGCATCTCCAAGGCGAATCCGATGGACCAAATCATCGGAAGTCTGTCAAAGGGAGTAAGTACACGTTCTCGTCATTTAGCTTTGTTTTGTGAGCACTACTCGTTTGTTTCATGTGTAGAACCCACTAACATTGAGGAAGCACTCCAAGATCCAAACATGGTGATGTCCATGCAAGAAGAACTTAACAACTTCATCCGCAATGAAGTTTGGGTGTTGGAGGAGCGACCCAAGGACAAGAACGTCATCGGAACAAAGTGGGTGTATCGCAACAAACAAGACGAGAACGGCGTTGTAGTCCGCAACAAGGAAAGACTTGTGGCCAAAGGGTTCTCGCAGGTTGAAGGACTAGACTTTGGGAGACATTTGCTCCGGTCACCCGGCTAGTAGCCATCCGTATACTTCTTGCCTTTGCATCACATCATAATATTAGACTTTATCAAATGGATGTGAAAAGTGCCTTTCTTAATGGTTACATTAACGAGCTTGTTTATGTTGAACAACCTCCCGGGTTTGAAGATACGAGGAATCCTAATCATGTGTATAGGTTGCACAAGGCGCTCTACGGGCTCAAGCAAGCACCTAGGGCATGGTATGAACGACTACGGGATTTCTTGATCATGCAAGGATTCAAGATCGGGAGGGTGAACACTACACTATTCACCAAATACATCAACGGAGAATTATTTATTTGTCAAATTTATGTTGATGATATTATTTTTGGTTCAACTAACTAAGCTCTTAGCCATGAGTTTTGCAAAATGGTGTCTGGGGAATTCGAGATGTCGATGATTGGAGAGCTCAACTTCTTCCTTGGATTTCAAATCAAGCAACTTCAGTAGGGGACCTTCGTCTATCAAGAAAAGTATACCAAGGACCTCTTGAAGAAATTTGATATGGGAGATTGTAGCTCAAGAAGCACTCCAATGGCAACAAATTGTCATCTCGACGTGGATAAGGATGGTAAACCTATTGATCAATCTAACTACCGTTCTATGATTGGTTCATTGCTTTATCTTACCGCATCTAGGCCCGATATCATGTTTAGTGTATGCTTGTGTGCTCGCTTTCAAGCGGCACCTAAAGAATAGCATCGAAAGGCGGTCTTTAGGATACTTAGGTATCTTAAGCATACCCGTAGTGTGGGCTTGTGGTACCCTAAAGGTGCAAAATTTCATCTCTTGGGATACTCGGATTCGGACTTTGCCGGATGCTGCGTGGATCGCAAGAGTACCTCCGGTGGGTGCCACTTGCTTGGGCGTTCCCTAGTATCTTGGTCTAGCAAGAAGCAAAATTTTGTCGCCTTGTCCACGGCGGAAGCAGAATATATCGCGGCCGGTGCATGTTGTGCCCAAATTCATTATATGAAGCAAACCCTTTTGGACTTTGGTATTAAACTTGATTGCGTGCCTCTCCTTTGTGACAATGAAAGTGCGGTTAAGATAGCTAAAAACCCGTTCAACACTCCCGCACTAAGCACATTGATATTCGCCATCATTTCTTGAGGGACCATGAAGCTAAGGGAGACATCTCATTGCGAGGTGTTAGGTCCGAAGAACAATTGGCGGATATATTCACTAAACCACTTGATGAGAAAACCTTTTCTAGGCTAAGGAGTGAATTAAATGTGCTAGACGCATCGAACGTCATGTAAGTTGCCATAATCATGTAAGAATGCATCTCATATAGGTCTTGTCTAACTTTCAAAGGATAGGGGAGAGCAAGGTTTAGCTTGGGATGGAGGTTCTTTTGGGTTTCCCCAAGGCTTGGAGAGTGTCTCTCCCTGAAAGAAGCCTTTGAAAGGTTCAAACTTGGCAAGATAGATTTACTTTATGTCTTGCATGATGCCTGCCATATAGACTTGCACTCATATTTAAATTTCTTGCACTATAAATTGTTTGGCATTGCATACGGTAGATTGTCACAAAGGGGAACCCACTTCATGAGAAAGAGACTTGTTTGAAATGCAATATCTCAACTCATATGATATGGAAGGAACAAAATGTCAGGTGTGTTAATGCCTAAAGGAACATGCTTTAAAGAGATAGAAGTCTTCATCCTCTAGCTCACAAAGCATGGGCCTTACATTTTATTTGGATAATTTCCTCCCTTTTTCTTCGATGTTCTAGGGATTAGCCAAGTTATTGGCAATTAGCATTCTTGAGGGGTAAGGGGTTGCCCAAAAAGTCCTAAGACATGTGTTTCTTCGTGTTTGTTTGTTTGAGTCGAAGGACATATATGGGATGTTGCTGTTTTGTAGCCATCGGATTATCCGATGCATAGGCCAGAAGCTCATCGGATCAGTTTGTGTTCAATTTTCCAAGAGTCAGTTCAGTTAGTAAGACAAATCAACCGACGAGTTCAAACTGAGAAACATCGGTGCATCCGATGTTCACATTTCTGGAACTATGCTAAATTCCACCGATGCAAATCCTTTCCACATCGGTCCATCCGGTGTCAACGGTACCTTTTGAAATATCCTTATTGTACCATTCGACCGATGCTTCAATCTTCTAACGTCGGTTCATCCGGTGTTAAATTTTGAGTTAGGGTTCGGGCCCCACCTTTTAAGTGCGCCTCTTCCCTTCCCCCCGACCTAGCTCCGCCCCCGACGCCCTCGCCTTCGCCGCCGCCACTCCGCGCCTCCAGCCGCCACCACTCCGCGCCTCCGGCCACCGCCGCCTCCGGCCGCCACAGCGCCGTCGCCACCACTCCACACAGCACCGCCGCCGCTCCATGCCGCGCCTCCGCCTCATGCCCGGCCACCGCTCTCTCCTTAGCGTCGTCGCCGCCGCTCTCTCAACTGCCGCCGCCGCTCCACACAGCGCCGCCGTCATCGCCTCCCAGGCATTGTCGTGGTGCTTCCCCTCTACGGCCGCTGTCGTTTCGCCGCTAGGGTTCCCGGCCGCGACAACCTTTGCGTCGCCGTCCCTGAGCTCGTCTATTCCGCGAGCTCATCCTCGTCGTCGTCATGGGCCATGACAAGAAGGGAAAGGGCAAGGCCATTGCGAAGCCGGCCGCCAAAAAGCAAAAGCTGTCGAAGGAAGAGAAGAAGGCTTTGATGGCCGCTCGTGCCGCCGAGGAGCGAGAGTGTGGCCGAGGAGGATTGTTGGGGATCCGCGAGGCTCGTCAGAGGCAGCCTCCCGTGCCAGATGAGTCCGAGGAAGAAGAAGAGCCTGAAGTGCCGCTCGTTCGCCGGCGCTCAGCCAGGACCCGTGGGGGTCATCCCGCGGCAGTACCACGACCAAGACCATCAGATGCTGATCTTGGAGAGGATAGGGCGGCCCAGAGAGCCGTCTATGAGATGGACACCAACGTCCGTGTTGGTGAGGGTGTCCGGCTGACAGACTATAGGAAATTGAAGGCCAAGCAGCTCAGAAGACTCAGATGGAGCATCTTGCTTGAGGATTGGTTCCGGCAGCCCAGAGAGACACTTGTGGATAGCCGCTTTTGGACCTTGACACAGGCGTCGCTGTACAAGACATACAGACGTTGGGGCCACAAGCTCTTCCAGCACAACTTCTTGTACTGGGATCAGCTTGCACTGGCAGCCGAGATGGAGATACGACCCTACTTTGAGAGATATAGAGGGCTGATAGAGCTGATGTCCTACGAGAGGAGTGCATATGTGGAGGACTGGGTCCGTGTTTTCTATGCCACACTCTACGTCTCTGAGGGCCGCAGATCCATAGACTTCATGTTCATGGGCCAGCACCATCACTTGATGAGACAGACTTTGGGACAGCTGCTAGGAGTGGATCTCCATGACACTTGTCTATAGGAGGGGGTGTATGGACAGGCTGACCCGCCGAGGAGGCCGCTCACTAGAGGAGTGGCACCACCACTGGAGGAGATACGCTCACTGTTTGCTCAGCCCTTCTCTCCAGACCAGCTGAGGGTACCGGCACTGCTCACTCCAGCTATGCGCACTATGCACCTCGCCTTGCGCCACACACTTCTGTCGAGGTCCGGATACCTTGAAGGGTTCACCAGCTTGCAGCAGACTCTCCTGTTCTACATCATGAACGGGATGAAGTTCGATATTGTGTACATTCTCTTATGTGAGATGGAGGACGTGATCACTGATGGAGTTGGGATGATGAGACAGCTCGTATTTGGTCACTGGATCAGCTACTTGCTCTACATGGTTGCTCCAGAGGGGTCCGCTGTGCGTGACAGCTTTACTGATGAGAGTGTCACATGGTTCAGTCACTACCGTGCTCCAGCTCCTGGAGACCGCCGCCTTGGCCGTCCAGTTGAGCGTCAAGTCCGTGCTCATCTATGGGAGTAGGATTGGTCAGACCTTGAGAAGGAAGATGAGAGACTGGCACAGGCGGAGGCTCAGGGTGAGGACCTTCAACATATTTGGTCCGAGAGTGACACGGATGACAGCGTTGAGGAGTACTTCCCACCTCCTCCCTCACCGAGGCAGCACGACGCGGAGGCTGGAGGCTCGACTGTGCCACCTCCACCTCCACCTCCCGTCTTAGAGGCACAGGTCTCTCAGCCGTCCGAGCTCACTTCACTACTACAGCAGATGGTTGAGCAGCAGCGCCTGGATCGGCTTGCAGCTGAGCAGGCAGCACGTCTCCTGGAGCTCCAGCAGCAGCAGGAGGAGATGCAGCGACAGATCACCCGCGAGAGGCGAGAGGACACTGACCGGTTGACTGGGCTAATTGATTAGATGCACCAGCGCTCCCTCGACCAGCAGCAGCAGACGCAGCAGGCAATGATGGGCATCCTGGGGTTGATCACCAACCTATACACACAGACCGGGATTGCGCTGCCATCGCAGCTTCCGGGCTTTGCTCCAGCCCCGCCTGTCCTGGCTCCAGCTTCAGCACCAGTGCCGACCACGCCGATCCCGACGATCAGCATGTCCCCACTGCTAGCTCCAGGTGCCCCTATCCACTCTTCGCTGTCATCCACGACACTTTTCCAGTAGACGCCGGCGTCCGTTGTCAGTGCCCCTCTTCCTACAGTCCAGACTCGGCAGGCAGCGACAGCGGCTCCTACAGCTCCCTCCACCTCTACTCCAGCCTTAGCCGCAGCAGCACGCAGCAGCTCCGATGACAGCACCCCCAACGGTGACCAGTTTGTCATCGCTCCGAGCACTCAGGATTCTTAGGCACTCGGATTCCTTTTTGGTGTCTTGATGCCAAAGGGGGAAAAGAGTTAGAGAAGAGTCAGGGAGAGGATAGCTTAGTCTCAGGGGGAGTCCTAGCTGTAGGGGGAGTCTATCTATTTCTATCTTTTGTAATTTGGTGTTTTGCTACTCATTTGCTATTCATTGAGTATTCATGTGCCACTTATTCCCTTGAGTTATTGATCAATTGAGCTTTCGTGTTATTAATCTCTTTTGATCTTCAAGTTTAACGTGCCATATCTGGTACTCATTACATATCTTCTTAAGTATCGTACTATCAAATTCATTACTATTATGCTTCACTTGTTGTGTTGTCATCAATCACCAAAAAGGGGGAGATTGAAAGCATCTAGGCCCCCCATGAGGTATGGTTTTGGTGATTAGTGACAACCATTGGATTTTACTAATGAATTTGTGGATGCAAGGTCTCCCATATCACTCAATCAAATGAAATCTATATGAATATGAACATCAACTAATGATCATTGGAGACCCCTAAACAATCACTTTATGAGATCAATCAATGTTATGAAGATTAGAAGTAAAAGCTCATATGTCAAAGTTATTCAAGCATAATTGACAACACTCAATGCTTGACAATCATCAGTAGAATATTTCCATCAAATGTCTAAGAGGTCAATCGAGCAAAATACAAAAGAATCACTTAGAACAACTCGAAGCAAACAAAATCAACTCATCGGATCAACCGATGTTTCCAGAGAACAACACATCGGTCGAGTTGGTTCAGCAGAAAAAAAGGACCTCAGAACCAAGTACTCACTGGATCATCCGATGATAAAAGACAATGTTACATCGGTCCATCAGTACAGTAAGCTATATCCTTGGACCAAGTGTAACACCGGATCATCCAATGTACAACTTTGAACACATCGGTCAATCACTCCAGTAAGCATCAAGTTTGAACCAATTCTGGAGGAAGTGCCACCGGATCATCCGATGAGAAGACAAGTGCAACATCGGTCTAACAACGGTCATATCTGACACAATGACATCAGCTAATTTGGATTTGACCGATGATAACTGAAGGGGAGACATCGGATCATCCGGTGTTCGCAGAACAGTGATGTCAGCCTACTTTTCCAACGGCTATTTTGTGGAGGCTAGCTATTTATACCCCTTCAACCAGTCTATTCGAAATGTCTTGACTACCAGACATACTCTACACATTCTCAAGCATTCAAGACGTTGAGCTACCACTTCTAGATCATCTACACCACTTACACACCAAGAGATATGCTAGAACTAGCTAGAGATAGTGCTTGTGTGCTTCCATTCTTGGTGATTGGAATCTCTAGTGCAGTAAGAGCTGTAAGGGAGTGTCCCTTGGTGATTGTAATTGAGAGAGACTTCCGGAGCTTTCCAAGACGGTTGTGGAAGCCCGGAGGATCCAAGTTGTGCAAGGCTTGAGCTCCACCTTGCCGAGGTTGGCAAACAGGGAAGAATAGTGAGATCCCTAGTCTCGGTTACTTGGGTGTGGCTATACCCTTCGGTGGGTGCCACAACGTGGATGTAGGAAGATCTTGACGATTTTGTCGAACCACGGGATAAATCCTCATGTCTCCTTGGGAGTTTGCATTCTCTTCCTCTCACCTTACACTTATGCATTTCATATACCGCAAAGTTACTATTCACTTGAATGCATAGCTTGTTCGTATAGGGCATTGGGCTTTTAGTAATTAAGTTTTATTGCTTTAAATTTTTGAAAAGAAGCCCAATTCACCCCCCTCTTGGGCATTCGATCGTTACAGAAGCTTTAGACCCGATTTTCCGAAAGGTAAGTCGATTGGGGTAGAGAACTCGATGTTGTTGATCCGCGGCACTCAAGCAGTTTGAGTACCCCTGTAATCACTACACCACAGCTTCGTTGGTTATCAACCATGCTGCACACGCTTGACCTCGCCAAGAAGGCTAATCCCTGCAAGTGCAACCGAGAACACAAGTAAGAACGTCAAAGACACAATATGAAATCGCGAAGTTGGGGTCTCACAAACCGTAGAACGGCGATATTATTGATCTAAGCAAAACCCAATTGTTTATGGCGGCTACTATGGAGTATATAGGTGGTAGCACGTCCAAGGGGGTTTTGGGGTCATTACCTAACTCTAAGACACGGAAACAATGGACTTAAACTTGATACAAGGCCCAATGGCCCAATACGGTGGCGCAACACCGTGACAGATTCTGAACTCGATTTTGTTTCAACGATTTCCTTCGACTACAAAGGAATTTTGACATGGGACCAGATCCATTGGAATTTATCCTCTCTCATTTCCGTGCATATGTAGAACATCCAAAACGGAGATCGTATGCGTCTTGGACGTCCGTTTTAGTGCGAACTGCTCCTGGACTCCGAGTTGGATACGATTTAAGTTGGGCTCAGTTTCCATCTTCTTTGAACATATTCTCTGGTCCTCCACGTCCTTAAGACTTCCTCCAAGTACTCCTTGAACCTCTCCATGGGTCCTAATTACAATTAAATCATTAGGTAGCAATCTATGCTCAAAAACATATAAGAACGAGCTCACCTCTGAAATTAATTGTTGTGTGTGAACTCTATTGATTGCATCTTGTATGTTCAATAGAGTGTTGTTGGTATCCATAGAGGTGATGTCCTCATCATCCTCCCCTTCTTGAATTGGAGTCGTCCTCGACTCAAGTTCATCTTCTCTCATGTGTTGGCCTAAATGTGCAACGCCATCAAATCTTTTTCTGTGCATGAAAGGTGGAGGCCAAGGTGGTGGACGACATAGTGTACCATCTTGATCTTCTCCGTCAAATCTGAGCGTACATTCACTTGAGCTAGGATCCCAAACAAATAAACATTGTGCCATGTTTGTAGGTGCAATGATAACATGCATGATCTCGTCATTCACCCCTTCTTTATGACAAGCTGTCCTCGGCTTGCTCGTATGTCCAGTAAAGAGGCTTTTGGGGATAGTATGAGCATTGTCCATATTGCACAACTGCAGCGAACAATGCTTCTCTTTTATTTGTTGTCTCCGCTGCAAGGAAAAAAATACTAGAAAGGCTTGACAAGGCATTATTAGCATTAGTGCATTTATTTACTTTACCATATTGTTGTAGCACAAAAGGAGCTTGCATATTTGAACATATGTAAACTTTATACACCATAAATTCACTATTATCTTCATAATTGCCTATAGCATGAAAAATATTTATACTTAACAAAGGCAATTCGGATTGGAAAAATATTCTCTTATATACGATATCTAGATCACAAAGAGTATCGAATTCAATATATCCTAAGATATTTAGAGAAGACAACAATTTCAGTTCATCATTTTCACAAGTAATTGGAATCAAATGCTTAATTTCAGCACAAGTGGGTAATAAAGTATCAAATTCATTGACTTGTTCTAGCATCGGTACAATATAATTATCAGCATACAACTCATTTTTATCGTAGGAATCAGTAGGATAATCAACTAGGTATAATGGTGTTTTTAGAAAAGGCTCCTCGAATTGTTGTTGTCCAATAGAATGATTGAGAGAAAAATTTGAGACATTCAAAAACTTCTGAACATCAATAAGTATAGTATCAGGTGCATTACCTTCATTCTCATTTTCAGCAGTAATTGTTGGTGAAATATGAATGGATGAATCTGAAAGTTGACAAAAATTGTGTATCACCTTATTTTCTTTTGCACCAGCTGCATTCCTTTCTACAATGTCCTGCAAAAGAGTAGCCACAGGAGGACGTACAACAAGGACTTGCTCCTTAAATTGCTAAATTTCTTCTTTGCACATAGATACATTAGCAAAAGTTTCTCGCATAAGAATTTTCATTTCTTTCCATGTTCGAGGTTTTTCTAATTCATTTAAATTGTTCCACCAAGTTAATGCACAATCTACTAATGCACTCACAACATTTCTAGTCTTTCTCCTCTCACACATATGCCATTGTCCAAAAATTTTATCCAACTCTATTTCCCAACCAATATATTCATCGTAACAAAAACCATCATAAAAAGGAAGAGATGGGAGAATGTAACTACTGCTTGTGGAAGGAGTTGTAAAGGTGGTATGAATGTCATGTGAAATCTTGATTGATGTTTGATTTTTTGTGAGCAACTCCATTGCCGTTTTCATCATGTCAATCATCTCAGCATATAATGCATGATTCTTGCTTTTACTTGACATTGTTAGTAGCAAACAGAAGACAACAAAAAATGTGTTATCCCTATCAACTACAAAGGATAATGGAAAAGTAGAAGTGGAATCACACACTCTCAAGCTTCTTACCACGCTCTTACAAGGGTTCTTACGGACACTGCAGGTGGCAAACGGTGGACGATATGAAGAAACCAATGAAGCGTGGGATGATTGTAAAGGTGTATCGATTCTGCTCAAGAGTAAGGTGTAGCTTGGATGACACTTTATATGTAGCAAGGATTAGCAACAATAAAAATCAGATATTAAAGTTGAATAAGTGTCCAAATTACTTGTCAAAGTTGCTAGCCCAAATGTGTTCCTAGTAGTTCAAGCTAGCAAGACATGAGACAAAACTAGATGACACAAAGGATGCAAGCACTTATGTTATTTTTTTGTTGTTTTTTCTCCTCTTTTTTTTGTGCGACTTTTGTATCTTGTTTTTCACTTGCGCTTTTCTTTTGTCTTCCTTTTTCAGAATGTGCTGGAAAAGAAGAACACAATGAAAAACAATCAAAGATATCTTGTGGGTCTGTCACATATATTCTGCTCAATCTTCCAAGGACAAATAGGCACACTTAGAGCCTCGAAATAGAAAATCTTACAACAGCAATATTGTAGATATATCTTTCCTCTTAAATTTCAATATATGAAAGACCTATTTTGGACAAGAACAATAGGATATATTACCCCTGAAACACATACTGTTTAGAAATTCTAGGTCGAGAACAGATTAAAATATATTGCCCTTTTGACAATAGTAACTCCGTTTTCTAGGAAGCCTATGAATACGAAAGTTATGGACAACTTCTTAAGATTTTCCATAAAGTACAAGAACATCAAAATCCGAGTTCGTATGAGCGAGATATGACAAAAATACTGAACTAGATAGAGATGAATCTAATCTGGACGTGATGACGTGATTCAAAAGGATGAATCAACACAATGCAAAACTCAAACTAAGACCAAAAACACTTTCTAAACCAGCAATATGACTCAACCACGGATACAAACTCAACAAAACCAAACTGAAAACAAAAGTCACAACGGCTCAATGTGGTTTGGACAAAGTATTGGACAGATCTACTAAACTGCAAAAAAAATTTGTGGCTTTTTTGTAGACTCTAGGTATGAAAAACAAAAATAATGTAATGGATAGATGAATTACCTAACGGGAAACTTGGAAATCTGATATCAATTGATGAGGAGGGAAGTCCCGATCTTCCGAAAGGTAATGGATAAGTCGATTGATGGAGATCTTGACATTGATGATCCGAGGCTCTCGAGTAGAACACGAAAAACCCCTGCAAGTGCAGTCGAGAACACAAGCAAGAACGTCGAATACACGATCTGAAATCACGAAGTTGGGGTCTCACAAAGCATAGAGCAGCAATATTATTGATCTAAGCAAAACCCAATTGTTCATGGCGGCTACTATGGAGTATATATAGGTGGTAGGACGTCCAAGGGGGTGTTGGGGTCGTGACCTAACCCTAAGACACGAAAATAATGGACTTAGATTTGATACAAGGCCCAATGGCTCAATACGGTGGCGCAGCACCCTGACAGATTCTGAACTCGATTTTGTTTCAACGATTTCCTTCGACTCTGAATGAATTTTGACATGTTATCAGCTTCATTGGAAAGTTTATCCTCTTCCCTTTCCTTGCATATGTAGAACGTCCAAAACGGAGATCGTATGCGTCCTGGACGTCCGTTTTAGTGCGAACTGCTCCTGGACTCCGAGTTGGATACGATTTTAAGTTGGGCTCGGCTTCCATATTCTTGGAACGTATTCTCTAGTCCTCCACGCCCCTAAGACTTCCTCCAAGTACTCCTTGAACATTCTATGGATCATATTCACAATTAAATCATTAGGTAGCAATCTATGCTCAAAAACATATAAGAACGAGCTCACCTCTGAAATTAATTGTTGTGTGTGAAATCTATTGATTGCATCTTGTATGTTCAATGGAGTGTTAAGAAGATCAATATGGACATCACAACAGCGGAGACGCTGATCTGCAAGGACCAATCAAATGAACACGAGCACGATTAATAAATCAGTAGATGAACTTGTTCCTAACTTCCTTCGCATGTGAGTTTGAGAATATATTGCTATGTGATGATTTAATTGTTATTAGGAACAATGGAGAAGATCAGGAAGTGAAGGGAAGAGGCTTTGGGAACGTGGAGAACCTGTAGGGACGTCCACAAGTTGATGGAGTCAGTTTACAACTCGGACTTGAGTTCAACTCGGAGTCCAGGAGCAGTCCACCTTAAAACGGACGCCCAGGATGCATACGGACTCCATTTTTGACGTTCCACGTATGCACGGAAAGATGAGAAGATAAACTTTCCAATGGCTCTAGTCAGTCCTCAATATTCCACTGGGGTCATTGGGAATCATCGAAACAAGTCAAGTCCAGATTTATGTCCGGTGCTGCGCCACCGAGTCGGGCCTTTGGGCCTTGTATCCCGTATGAGTCCATTAGGGACGCGTCTAAGCGTGTTTTGGATGAACCCTAGCCTTTAAATACTGCAGCCGCCAGTCATATTTGGTGGGTTTTGCTTTGAAGAATCTGTTATACGCAATTTCGTCGTTCATCGGTTTGTGAGACGCCAACTTAGCAATTCAGATTGCTTCTACCTTCATCTTTCTTGTGTTCTCGGTTGCACTTGCAAGGATTAGCCTTCTTGGCGAGTTCAACGTGTGTAGCACGGTTGACAACCAACAGAGAGGTGGTGTAGGGATTGCAGGGTTTTTTCATGTTCTACTTGAGAGCCTCGGATCATAAATGTCGAGATCTCCATCAATCGACTTATCCATTACCTTTCAGAAGATCGAGCCTAAACTTTCTTATCAATTGGTATCAGATTTCCAGGTTGCCCGTTAGGTAATTCATCTATCCATTACATTAGTTTTATTTTTCATACCTAGAGTCCACAAAAAAAGCCACAAAAAAATTGCAGTTTACTGTTCATTACTTTGTCCAAACCACATTGAGCCTTTTGCGACTTTTGTTTTCAGTTTGGTTTTGTTGAGTTTGTGTCCGTGTTAGAGTCATATTGCTGGTCTAGAAAGTGTTTTTGGTCTTAATTTGAGTTTTGCATTGTGCTGATTCATCCTTTTGAATCACGTCATCACGTCTAGATTAGATTCATCTATATCCAGTTCGGTATTTTCGTCATATATCACTCATACAAACTCAGATTTTGGGTTTCTTGTACTTTATGGAAAGCTTAAGAAGTTCTCTACAACTTTTGTACCCATAGGTTTCCCAGAAAACAGAGTTATAGCTGCCAAAAGTTCATTAGATCTGAATCTTTTCTCGACCTAGAATTTCTGAACAGTCTATGTTTCAGGGGCAATGTCTCCTATTGTTCTTGTCCAAAATAGGTCTTCCATATATTCAAATTAAATAGGATAGATATATCTACAATATTGCTCTTGTAAGTTTTTCTATTTTGAGCCCCTAAGTATGCCTATTTGTCCTTGGAAGATTGAGCAGAAAATCTGTAGCAGACCCACGAGATATCTTGATTGTTTCTCATTGTGTTCTTCTTTTGCAGGACACTATTAAAAAAGAAGTCAAAAGAAAAAGGCTGGTGCAAAACAAGATACAAAATCTGCACAAAAAAAAGAGGAGAAAAAAAACAACAACAAACTAAAATCGAAAGTGCTTTTGTGTCCTTAGCGCTTTGATGCACGTCTTGCTAGCTTAAACTACTAGAAACATATTTAGACCAGCAACTTTGACAAGTACTTTGGAGACTTATTCAACTTTACTATCTAATTTTATTGTTGCTAATCCTGGCTACATATAGAGTGTCATCCAAGCTACACCTTACTCTTGAGCAGAACCGATACACCTTCGCAATCATCCCATGCTTCATTGGTTTCTTCATACCGGCCACCGTTTTTCACCTGCAGTGTCGGTAAGAACACTTGTAAGAGAGTGGTAAGATGCTTGAGAGTGTGTTATTCCACTTCCACATAGCCATTATCATTTGTAGTTGATAGGGATAACATATTTTTTTGTTGTCTTCTGTTTACTACTAACAATGTCAGGTAAAAACAAGAATCATGCATTATATGCTGAGATGATTGACATGACGACGATGATGGATTTGCTCGCTAAGAATCAAACATCAACTAAGGTTTCACATGACATTTAGACCATCTTTACAACTCCTTCAACAGAAAGTAATTACATTCTCCCATCTCTTCCTTCTTATGATCGTTTTGGTTACGATGAATATATTGCTTGGGAAATAGAGTTGAATAAAATTTTTGGACAATGTCATATGTGTGAGAGGAGAAAGATTAGAAATGTTGCAAGTGCATTAGTAGGTTGTGCATTAAATTGGTGGAACAATTTAAATGATTTAGAAAAACCTCGAGCATGGAAGGATATGAAAATTTGTATGCGAGAAACTTTTATGAATGTATCTAATTGCAAAGATGAAGTGCATCAATTTTAGGAGAATTTTATTGTTGTACCTCCTTTTGTGTCTAACGTTTTGCAGAACAATATAGAAAATAATATAGATGATGCAAAAGAGAACGAGGCTTTCAACAACACTTGTGAAATTTTAGATGGATCAACTCATAATACACTCGAAATCACTGCTGAAAATGGTAAGGCAAAACATTCTAGAAATACAGAAGGTGAGAAGTTTTTGGATGTTCTGAATTTTTCCACCAATCATGCTATTTTCGAGGAGCAACTATTAGAATCGTTTATTTATATACTATTGTCACATGTTGATTTTCCTGCTGATCGTTGCGCGAAGCAACAGTTGTGTGCTGATAACTCTATTATACCTATGTGAAAACAAGTTAATGTACTAGATGATTGTGTTTTGGATTCACCTACTTGTGCTAAAATTCATAATTTGATCATCGCTACTGCTGAAAATGATGAACTGAAATTTTTGTCTTCTCTAAATACTTTGGGTTATATTGAATTTGACACTCTTTGTGATGTAAGTATTGTAGAGAGGAGAATATTTTTCCAATTTGAATTGCCTTTGTTAAGTAGATATATTTTTCATGCTATAGGCAACTATGAAGATAGTGGTGACTTTATGGAGCATAAAGTTTACATATGCTCAAATGAGAAATCCCATTTTGTGCTGCAACAACATAGTGAAACGAATGGATGCGCTAACACTAATAATTCTTTGTTAATTTTTTCTAGTATTTTTTCTTGCAGCACGGACAACATTTAATAGAGGAGCATTGTTCCCTGCGGTTGTGCAATATGGACAACGCTCATTCTACCCCCAAAGCAAGCCTCTTTGCTCAACATACGAGCAAGCCAAGGAGGGCTTGTCATAAAGAAGGGGAGAATGATAAGATCATGCACATTATCATTGCACAAATAAACATGGCACAATGTTTATTTGTTTGGAATCCTGGATCAAGTGAATGGTCATGCTTATTTGCTGGAGAACAAGGAGATGGTGCACTATATCGTCCACCACCTTGGCCTCCTCCTTTGATGCACACAAGAGGATTTGATGGCGTTGCACATATGGACCAACACATGAGAGAAGATGAACTTGAGTTGAGAACGACTCCAATTCAAGAAGGGGTGGATGATTAGGACATCACTTATGTATATACACAACACTCCATTCAACATATAAGATGCAATCAATAGAATTCACACACACCAATTAATTTCAGAGGTGAACTCGTTCTTATATGTTTCCTTATATATTTTTGAGAATAGATTGCTACCTAATAAATTAATTGTGCTTAAGATCCATGTAGAAGTTCAAGGAGTAATTGGAGGAAGATTTAGGGCCGTGGAGAACCAGATATTACGTTCAAAGAAGATGGAAACCGACCCCAACTCAAATTTGTCTCCAACTCGGAGTCCAGGAGCAGTTCTCACTAAAATGGACAGCCGGGACGCATACAAACTCCGTTTTGGACGTCCTACATTTGCACGAAAAGGGGAGAAGATGAAATTTCCAACGGCGCTGGTACCATATCAAAATTCTTCCGGGGTAGACGAGAATCATCAAAACAAAATCGACTTCAGAATCTGTCAGGGTGTTGCGCCACCATATTGGGCCATTGGGCCTTATATGAAGTCTACATCTCTTATTTTCATGTCTTAGGATTAGGTCACGACCCCAACACCCCCTTGGACGTCCTCCCACCTATAAATACTCCATAGTAGCCGCCACAAACAATTGGGTTTTGCTTAGATCAATAATATCGCCGTGCTATGGTTTGTGAGACCCCAACTTCGCGATTTCAGATCGTGTCTTCGATGTTCTTGCTTGTGTTCTCGGTTGCACTAGTAGGGATTAGCCTTCTTGGCGAGGTCAAGCGTGTGCAGCACGGTTGATAACCAACGGAGCGGTGGTGTAGTGATTGCAGGGGTACTCGAACTACTCGAGTGCTGCGAATCATCAACGTCAAGTCTCCACCCCAATCGACTTACCTTTCGAAAGATTGGGCCCGAACTCCTTATCAATTGGTATCAGATTTCAAGGTTGTCCATTAGGTAATTCATCTATTCATTACATTAGTTTTGTTTTTCATACCTAGAGTCCACAAATAAAACTTGCAGTTTAGTAGATCTGTTCATAACTTTGTCCAAACCCCAATTGAGCCTTTGCAACTTTGTTATTCAGTTTGGTTTTGTTGAGTTTGTGTCCCTGGTTGAGTCATATTGTTGGTTTAGGAAGTGTTTTTTGTCTTAGTTTGAGTTTTGCATTGTGTTGATTCATCATTTTGAATCATGTTATCACGTCCAAATTAGATTCATCTCTGTCCTATTTTGTATTTCGATCATATCTCACTCATACGAACTCGGATTTTTCTGTACTTGTACTTTATGGAAAGCTTTATAAGTTCTATACAACTTTATTATTCATGAGTTTACTGCAAAATGAAGTTATCGTGGTCGAAATTACATTAGATATGAATCTGTTCTTGAACTAGAATTTCTGAACAGTTGGTATTTCAGGGGCAATATCTCCTATTGTTTTGGTCTAAACTGGATCATAAATATACACAAATTAAAGAGTAGAGATAAATGTATAATCTTTCTGTTGAAAAGTTTTATATTTGGGGCCATAAAGGGTGCCTAATTGTCCTTGGAAGACTGAACAGAAAATTTGTGACACACCAACGAGATATCTTTGATTGTTTTGCATTGTGTTATTCTTTTGCATCACATTTTGAGAACCAAAAGAAGAAAAAAAAAGAAAAAGGCAAGTGCAAAACAAGATACAAAAGCGGCACAAAAAAAGAAAAAGAAAACAGAAGTGCTTGCATCCTTTGTGTCCTATGGTTTTCTTTCATGTCTTGCTAGCTTGAACTACTAGGAACACATTTAGCCCAGCAACTTTGACAATTATTTGGATACTTATTCAACTTTACTATCTGATTTCATTGTTGCTAATCCTTACTACGATATAAAGTGCCTTCCAAGCTACACTTTTCTCTTGAGTTGAATTCGTGCAACTTTGCAATCACCTCACTCTTCGATTGGTTCTTCACACCGGCCACCGTTTGCCACCTGCAGTGCCGATAAGAACATTTGTAAGAGCATGGTAAAACGATTGAGAGTGTGTGATTCCACTTCCACTTTGCCATTATCCTTTGTAGTTGATAGGGATAACATATTTTTTTGTTGTCTTCTATTTGCTACTAACAATGTCAGGTAAAAGCAAGAATCATGCATTATATGCTAAGATGATTGACATGATGAATATGGCGATGGAGTTGCTCACTAAAAATCAAACATCAACAAAGGTTTCACATGACATTCAGATCAGTATTACAACACCTTCCACAAGAAGTAATTACTCTCCCATCTATTCCTTCTTATGATGGTTTTGGTTACCATGAATATATTTCTTGGGAAATAGAGTTGGATAAAATTTTTGGACAATGTCATATGTGTGAGAGGGGAAAGATTAGAAATGTTGTGAGTGCATTAGTAGACTGTGCATTAACTTGGTGGAACAATTTAAATGATTTAGAAAAACCTCGAACATGGAAGGATATGAAAATCTTTATGCGAGAAACTTTTACGAATGTATCTAATTGCAAAGATGAAGTGCATCAATTTGAGGTAAAATTTCCTGTTGTACCTCCTTTTGTGTCTAACATTTTGCAGGACAATATAGAAAATAATGTAGATGGTGCAAAAGAGAATGAGGTTTTCGACAACACTTGTGAAATTTTAGATGGATCATCTCATAATGCACTCGAAATCACTACTGAAAATAAGGATAAAGGTAAGGCACAACATTCTACACATACAAAAGGTGAGAAGTTTTTGGATGTGCTGAATTTTTTGACCAATCACACTGTTGTAGAGCACAAACTTATGGAAGCTTTTATAGATTTACCTTTGTCACAAGTTAATTTTCCTACTAGTCTTTGTGATAAAGATAAGTTCAGTGTTGATAATTTTGTTATACCTATGCTAGAACAAGTGAATGAGCTTGATACGTTATCACCCACATGTTCTGAAATTAAGCATTTGATTCCCATTACTTGTGAAAATGATGAACTGAAATTGTTATCTTCTCTAAATATCTTGGGATATATTGAATTCGATACTCTTTGTAATCTAGGTATTGCAGAGAGGAGAATATTTTCCCAAATGAGAAATCCCATTTTGTGCTGCAACAACATGGTGAAATGAATGGATGCACTAACACTAATAATTCTTTGTCAAGTTTTTCTAGTATTTTTTTCTTGCAGCAGGGACAACATATAATAGAGGAGCATTGTTCGCTGCAGTTGTGCAATATGGACAACACTCAATCTACCTCCAAAGCAAGCCTCTTTGCTGGACATACGAGCAAGCCGAGGACGGCTTGTCATAAAGAAGGGGAGAATGATGAGATCAAGCACATTGTCATTGCACATACGAGCACGACACGATGTTTATTTGTTTGGCATACTCGCTCGAGTGAATGTGCATGCGTATTTGATGAAGAAAATGGAGATGGTGCACTATGTCGTCCACCACCTTGGCCTCCTCCTTTCATGCATACAAGAAGATTTGATGGCGTTGCACATATGGACCCACACATGAGAGAAGATGAACTTGAGTCGAGGACGACTCCAATTCAAGAAGGGGAGGATGATGAGGACATCACTCCTATGGATATACACAACACTCCATTGAACATACAAGATGCAATCAATAGAATTCGCACACAACAATTAATTTGAGAGGTGGGCTCGTTCTTATATGTTTCCTTATATATTTTTGAGAATAGATTGCTACCTAATAATTTAATTGTGATTAGGATATATGAAGTGATTCAAGGAGTAATTGGAGGAAGATTTAGGGGCGTGGAGGACCAGAGAATATGTTCAAAGAAGATGGAAACCGACCCCAACTAAAAATTGTGTCCAACTCGGAGTCCAGGAGCAGTTCGCACTAAAACTTACGCCCAAGATGCATACGAACTCCGTTTTGGATGTTCTATATATGCACGGAAAGAGGAAAGGATAAAGTTTCCAATGGAGTTGGTCCTATGTCAAAATTCCTTAGGCTGTTAGGGTTCTGCGCCACAGTATTGGGCCATTGGGCCTTATATCAAGTCTAAGTCCATTATTTTCGTGTCTTAGGGTTAGGTCACGACTCCAACACCCTTTGGACTTCCTCCCACCTATATATACTCCGTAGTAGCCGCCATAAACAATTGGGTTTTGCTTAGATTAATAACATCACTATTTATCTGTTTGTGAAACCCCAATTCAGTAATTTCAGATTGCTTGTTAAGATATTGAAGACTAAGAAGACTTGGTTGTTGCAAGCATACAGAACCAGAATCTGATACGTACACGGAACAAGAACCAGATATGGTACGCGAAGATACAACGTAGTCTGGTAGGATTCAAATGTAATAAATTTATCTTTGATAACTATTGGTCAAGGCCTATTTACGTAGGTTTGCCTTTAAGGGACCAAATCTTATTGTAATCACGAAGTTTAGCACGAGTAGTTAGAATCGTAACCAAAGAGTCCTGACCAATGTTATCTCGTGTACTGGTGCTATATAAGTTCAACACGTAAGCCCTGGAGTCCCATGGGTTTCTACCAATCTCAATATGGTAATCAGAGCTTTTTAACCTCTCCGCCAAGAGATTGATCATCAAGCTTCCGGCGTGCAACCCATCTACTACCGAGAAAAAAAAAAACTTAGCAGGAACAATGGCGAGTTCCTCCTCTTCCCTGGCGACTGATTTCAACACTCTGTCGCATCATGTTGAAAAACTGACAAGGGAGAGTTTTCTCCTTTGGAAGGCCCAAGTGCTCCCTGCGATCAAGGGTGCTCAGCTATACGGTCTTCTTGATGGTACGATCAAGAAACCAGAAGAGTATCTTGTTGTTGAAAAAGAAGGCAAGATGCAAGTGATTCTGAATCCGGCGTATCAAAGCTGGCTGATTCAAGATCAGCAATTACTCAGCTATCTAAACTCTACCTTGTCCAAAGAAGTTCTTGCACAAGTCACCATGTGCTCATCTTCAGCAGAAGAATGGACAACCATTCCACAAAGCTTTGCATCTCAATCTAGATCGCGTATAATGCATCTGCGAACAAAGCTCTCCAACACAAGGAAAGGTGATCTGCATATGGACACCTACTTCGCAAGGATAAAGAATACGCGAACAAGATGGCCACCACGAGTAAGAAACTTGATGAAGATGACATGATTTCTTATATAATAAACGGTCTAGATGCAGATTATAATTCTCATGCCGAGAATGTGAGCACAAGACCAGAAGCAATCTCCCTGCTCGATCTGTTTGCACAGCTACTAGCCTGAAGCCAGGCTAGAACGATAACAATTGACAAATCAATATCAAGTCAACTCTGCCACACGTGGAGGTTTCCGTGGAAAAGGTGGCCAAGATGGCGGCAGATCTAATCGGGGAGGAAGAGGCAGAGGCCGTGGTGCTGCTGAAGGAAAATCACCGTGCCAAATTTGCAACAAGATAGGACATACTGCAGTGCGATGCTGGAACCGGTTTGACAAAGAATTCAGGCCATAAGAGAGATCTGCAAACAGTGCTTCTATGTCATATGGAGTCTATACAAATTGGTATACCGACACTGGGCAACCGATCACATAGCCGGAGAATTGGACAAACTATCAGTAAAAGAGAAGTATTACGGCCAGGATAAGGTTCATACCGCAAGCGGCTCAGGTATGGAAATTAAATTTGTTGGTAAATCTACTTTGCAGACTCCCATTCGGAATATTCATCTCAATAATATTCTTCATGTCCCATCTGCTCAAAAGAACTTACTTTCAGTACACAAATTAACTACTGATAATTCAGTATTTCTTTAATATCACCCTAACTATTTTTTGGTGAAGGACCAAACTACAAAGAGAGTTCTTCTTCAAGGCAGATGTAAAGGAGGACTCTATCCATGGCCATCTCTAGTACAATCATCTTCGTCCAAGTGTGCTTTTGCGACCACAAAACCTTCTCTGGAAAAGTGGCATGAGAGACTAGGGCATCCCTCCATGGTCATAGTTAATAAAGTTGTTAGTAGAAATAATCTTCCTTGCTCCCTAGAGTCAAAAGAAAATCAAGTGTGTGACACCTGTCAACAAGGAAAAAGTCATCAATTGCCTTTTCCAAAATCCATTAGTGTGTCTCAAAATCCTTTGGAACTTGTTTTTTCTGATGTGTGGGGACCTGCTCCTGCTTCTTTTGGAAGAAATAGCTACTATGTTAGTTTTATTGATGATTTTAGTAAATTTACTTGGGTTTACTTTATTCATTACAAATCGGAAGTCTATCAGAAGTTTCATGAGTTACAAACTCGTGTAGAGCGTATGATGAATAGAAAAATCATCTCTATACAATCCAATTGGGGTGGAGAATACCAAAAACTAAACCCCTTCTTTACCAAGCTAGGCATCACCCATCATGTCTCTTGTTCCCACACACACCAACAAAATGGAGCGGCTGAACGAAAACATAGACATATAGTTGAAGTGGGGCTCTCCTTACTAGCTCGTGCATTTATGCCCTTGAAATTCTGGGATGAGGCTTTTTCTACAGCAACTTATCTCATCAATAGAATCCCTACAATAAATATTGATTTCAAAACTCCACTAAGAAACTTCAAGGCGTCACACCATGTAAGGATCGAATGCCCAAGAGAGGGGGTGAATTGGGCTTCTTTTCAAAAATTAAAGCAATAAAAACTTAACTACTAAAAGCCCAATTCCCTATGCAAATAACCTATGCATTCAAGTGAATAGTAAGATTGTGGTATATGAAATGCATAAGTGTAAGGGGTGAGGAAGAAAGCGCAAACTCCCGAGGAGACACGAAAACACGGAGATTTATCCCGTGGTTCGGCAAGATCGTCAAGACCTTCCTACATCCATGTTGTGGCACCCACCAAAGGGTATACCCACTCCCAAGTCACCGAGACCAGGGATCTTCACCAAACTTCTCCATTCGCCAACCTCGTCGAGGTGGAGCTCAAGCCTTGTACAAGTTTGATCCTCCGGGCTTCCACAACCGTCTTGGCAAGCTCCGGAAGGCTTTCTCCAATCACCAACTCTTACACGGTGAGTACAATCACCAAGAGACACTCCCTTACAGCTCTCACTATACTAGAGACTCCAATCACATGGAAGCACACAAGCACTATCTCTAGCAATTTCTAGCCTATCTCTTGGTGTACAAGTGGTGTAAATGATGTAGAAGTGGTAGCTCAATGTCTTGAATGCTTGAGAATGTGTAGAGTAGCTCTGGTTGTCAAGACTTGTCGAAATGACTGGTTGAAGGGGTATAAATAGCCAGCCTCTACGAAATAGCCGTTGGAAAAGTAGGCTGACATCACTGTTCTGCGAACACCGGATGATCCGATGTTCTCCCTTCAGTTGTCATTGGTCAAATCCAAATTAGCTGATGTCACTGTGTCAGATATGACCGTTGATCGACCGATGTAACACTTGCCTCATCATTGGATGATCCGGTGACACTTCATCCAGAATTGGTTCAGAAATAATGCTTACTGGAGTGATGGACCGATGTGTTATAGTTGTACATCGGATGATCCGGTGTTACACTTGGTCCAAGGTAATTGCTTACTGTATTGATCGACCAACGTAACACTTTCTTCATCATCAGATGATCCGATGAGTACTCAGTTCTGAGGTCTTTTTCTTCTGTTAAACCAACTCGACCGATGTATTGTTTTCTGGAAACATCGGTTGATCCGGTGAGTTGATTTTGTCTGCTTCGAGTTGTTCTAAGTAGTTCTTTTGGAATTTGCTCGAGTGACCTCTTAGACATTGGTTTGAAATGTTCTTCTGATGATTACCAAGTCTTGAGTGCTGTCAATTTTGGTTGAATAATTTTTACATATGAGCTTTTTCTTTTATTCTTCATAAAAATTGATTGACCTCATAGAATGATTTGTTAAGGGGTCTCCAATCGTATCCAATGAGCAGTAGATGATATAAGTGTAGAATCCATTAAGTGTGATGATATACACGAGAGACCTTGCATCCACAAACTCATTAGTAATATCCAACGGTTGTCATTAATCACCGAAACCATACCTCATGGGGGCCTAGATGCTTTCAATCTCCCCCTTTTTGGTGATTGATGACAACACAACGAGTAAAGCATAATAGTAATGAAATTAAGAATACGATACTCAAGAGGATATGCAATAAGTACAAAATCCATCATACAAAACTCGAAGGCTCAAAAAGCGATCAATAACACATGAGAGAATTAAGTGGCACATGAATACTCAAAGATAGCAAAAGAGTAGCAAAACACCAAATTACAAAAGACTCCCAAAAAGATATACCCCCCCTACAACTAGGACTCCCCCTGGGACTAAGATATCCCTCCCCCTGACTCTTCTCCCCCTTTGGCATCAAGACACCAAGAAGGAAGTCGAGTTCCTAAGGATCCTGAGCGCTCGGGGCGATGACGAACTGGTCGCCGTCGCGGGTGCTGTCGTCAGAGCTGCTGCCTGCTGCTGCCAAACCTGGAGTGGAGGTGACGGGGGCTGCAGGAGCTGCTGTTGGTACCTGCTGAGTCTGGACTGCATGTAGTGGGGCACTGATAACGGACGTCGGAGTCTGCTAGAAAAGTGTCGAAGCTGGCAGGGGAGAGTGGATAGGTGCGCCTGGAGCAAGCAGTGGTGACATGCTGATCGTCGGGATCGGCGTGGTCGGCACTGGTGCTGAAGTTGGTGCTAGAACAGGCGGACTTGGAGCTAGACCCGGTAGCTGTGAAGGCAGGGCAATCTCGGTCTGAGTGTAGAGGATGGTGATCAACCCCAGGATGCCCATCATAGCCTGGTGCGTCTGCTCCTGCTGGTCAAGAGAACGCTGGTGCATCTGATCAATCAGCCCAGTGAGCCTGTCAATGTCCTCTCGCCTCTCGCGGGCAATCTGTCGCTGCATCTCTTGATGCTGCTGCTGGAGCTCCAAGAGATGCGCAGCCTGCTCAGCTCTAGCCTGCTCAGCTACAAGCCGATCCAGTTGCTGCTGCTCAACCATCTGCTGGAGAAGAGAGGTAAGCTTGGACGGCTGAGAGACCTGTGCCTCTGAGACCGGAGGTGGAGTAGGTGGTGGTGCAGTCGAGCCTCCAGCCTCCGCGTCGTGCTTCCTGGGTGAGGGAGGAGGTGGGAAGTACTCCTCGACACTGTGACTGGTGTCACTCTCGGACCAGATGTGCTGCGGATCCCCACCCTGAGCCTCAGCCTGTGCTAGGATCTCATCTTCCTTCTCCAGGTCTGACTAATCTTCCTCAGATAGACGAGCACGGACCTGACGCTCAACTGGACGGCCAAGGCGGCGGTCTCCAGGAGCTGGAGCACAGTAGTGCCCAAACCGTGTGACGCTCTCGTCAGTGAGACTGTCACGCACGGCGGACCCCTCTGGAGCTATTAAGTAGAGCAAGTGACTGATCCAGTGGCCAAACACAAGCTGCCTCATCATCCCAACTCCATCGGTAATGACGTCCTCCATCTCACAAATGAGAATATCCACAATATCGAACTCCATCCCTTTCATGACATAGAACAGGAGGGTCTGCTGCAAGCTGGTGAACCCCTCAAGGTATCCAGACCTCGGTAGAAGTGTGCAGCGCAAGGCGAGGTGCACAGTGCGCGCAGCTGGAGAGAGTAGAGCGGGTACCCTTGGCTAGTCAGGAGAGAAAGGCTGAGCAAACAGTGATCTTATCTCCTCATAAGGTGGTGCCACACCTCCAGTGAGCGGCCTCCTCGGTGGGTCAGCCTGTCCATATACCCTCTCGTGCAGGCAGGTGTCATGGAGATCCACTCCTAGCAGCTGTCCCAAGGTCTGCCTGGTCAGATGGTGATGTTGGCCCATGAACATGAAATCAATGGATCTGCGGCCCTCAGAGACGTAGAGTGTGGCATAGAACACTCGGACCCAGTCCTCCACTTAGGCACCCCGCTGGTAAGACATCAGCTCCACTAGCCCTATGTACCTCTCAAAGTAAGGGCGTATCTCAGTCCCAGCTGCAAGTGCAAGCTGATCCCAGTCAAGAAAGTTATGCTGGAAGAGCTTATGGCCCCGACGTCTGTAAGTCTCGTACAGCGACGTTTGTGTCAGGGTCCAGAAGCGGCTGTCCACAAGTGACTCTCTGGGCTGCAGGAACCACTCCTCAAGTAAAATGCTCCACCTGAGCTTCCTGAGCTGCTTGGCCTTCAACTTCCTGTAATCTGTCAGGCGGACACCCTCACCAACACGGACGTTGGTGTCCATCTCATAGACGGCTCTCTGGGCCGCCCTGTCCTCCCGAAGGTCAGCTGCTGAAGATCTCGGTCTCGAGGCTGCAGCAGGATGACCCCCACGGGTCCTGACTGAGCGCTGGCGAACAAGCGGCACCTTAGGCTCCTCTTCCTCCTCTGGCTCCTCAGGCACTGGAGACTGCCGTTGTCGGGCCTCCCTGATCCTCAGTGATCCTCCTTGGCCACGCTCTCGCTCCTCAGCAGCGCGTGCGGCCATCAGGGCTTTTTATCCTCCTTTGACAACTTCTGCTTCATAGTGGTCAGCTCCTCAATATCCTTGCCCTTTCCCTTCTTATCACGGCCCATGACGACGACGAAGATGAGCACGCGGGACAACGAGCTCGGGCGCACGAGATGACGACGCAAAGATCATCGCAACCGGCGAACCCTAGCGGCGAAGATTAAGTGGTGGCTGGGCGCGTGGAGTGGAGTGGTGGCGGCTAGTGGGCGGCAGTGCAGCGAGGAGTGCGGCGGTCGCAGGACGGCGGCGCAGCGGCGCAAGGGGCGGCGGTGCGGCGCCTAGGACAGCGGTGCATGGCGGCGGCGGTGGCAGCCGGAGGGCGGCGGCGGCCGGAGGATGGCGATGGCCGAAGGGCGGCGGTGGCTGGAGGGTGCGGAGCGGCAGTGGCGGAGGTGAGGGCGCGATGTGGCGTCGGGGAGAGGAGGTGTCGGGGAGAGAGAAAAAGAAGTGAAGGGGCGCGCTAAAAAGGTGGGCCCGAACCCTAGCTCAAATTTTAACATTGGATGAGCCGACGTTAGATGAGGGCTGCATCGGTCGAATGGTACGGTAAGGGTATTCCAAAGGTACCATTGGCATCGGATGCTCTGACGATGAAAGGATTAGCATCGTTTGATTTTGGCACAACTCCAGAAATGTGAACATCGGATGCTCCGATGTTTCTCAGAATGAACTTGTCGATTGATTTGACTTTCTAACTGAGCTGCCCCTTGGCACTTGAACACAAAGTGATCCGATGATGCTTCTGCCCTAAGCATCGGATAATCCGATGACTACAAAGCAGCAACATCCCATATATGTCCTTTGACTCGAACAAACAAGGAAAAACCCATGTCTTAGGACTTTTTGGGCAACCCCTTACCCCTCAAAAAGACTAGTTGCCAAAAACTTGGCGAAGCCCTAAATCAAATAGAACACTGAAAAATCAAGGAAGAAAACATCCAAATAAAATGTAAGGCCCATGCTTTGTGAGCTAGAGTATGAAGACTTCTATCTCTTTGAAGCAAGTTCCTTTAGGCATTAATGCACCTAACATTTTGTTCTTTACACATCATATGAGTTGATATATTGCATTTCAAACAAGTCTCTTTCTCATGAAGTGGGTTCCCCTTTGTGACAATCTACCGTATGCAATGCCAAACAATATTTAATGAAAGAAATTAGACATGAGTGCAAGTCTATATGGAAGGCATCATGCAAGACATAAATTAAATCTATCTTGCCAAATTTGAACCTTTCAAAGGCTTCTTCAGGAAGAGCCACTCTCCAAGCCTTGGGGAAACCCAAAAGAACCTCCATCCCAAGCTAACCCTTGCTCACCCCTATCCTTTGAAAGTTAGACAAGACATATATGTGATGCATTCTTACATGACCATCGCAACTTACATGACGTTCGATGCATCTAGAACATTTAATTCCCTTCTTAGTCTAGAAAAAGTTTTCTCATCAAGTGGTTTAGTGAAGATATCCACCAATTGTTCTTCGGACCTAACACCTCGCAAGGAGATGTCTCCCTTAGCTTCATGGTCCCGCAAGAAATGATGGCGAATATCAATGTGCTTAGTGCGGGAGTGTTGAACGGGGTTTTTAGCAATCTTAACTGCACTTTCATTGTCACAAAGGAGAGGCAAACAACCAAGTTTAATACCAAAGTCCAAATGGGTTTGCTTCATATAAAGAATTTGGGCACAACATGCACCGGCCGCTATAAATTCCGCTTCCGCAGTGGACAAAGCAATGGAATTTTGCTTCTTGCTAGACAAAGATACTAGGGAACGCCCAAGCAAGTGGCACCCACCGGAGGTACTCTTGCAGTCCACACGGCATCCGGCAAAGTCCGAATCTGAGTAACCCAAGAGATGGAATTTAGCATCTTTAGGGTACCACAGGCCTACACTAGGGGTATGCTTGAGATACCAAAGTATCCTAAAGACCGCCTTTCGATGCGATTCTTTAGGTGCCGCTTGAAAGCGAGTACACAAGCATACACTAAACATGTATTGGGCCTAGATGCGGTAAGATAAAGCAATGAGCCAATCATAGAACGGTAATTAGATTGGTCAACGGGTTTACCGTCCTTATCCACGTCGAGATGACAATTTGTTGCCATTGGAGTGCTTCTTGAGCTATAATTTCCCATCTCAAATTTCTTCAAGAGGTCCTTGGTATACTTTTCTTGATAGATGAAGGTCCCCTCTCGAAGTTGCTTGATTTTAAATCCAAGGAAGAAGTTGAGCTCTCCAATCATCGACATCTCGAATTCCCTAGACATCATTTTGCCAAACTCATGGCTAAGAGCTTCGTTAGTTGAACCAAAAATAATATCATCAACATAAATTTAACAAATAAATAGTTCTCTGTCGATGTCTTTGGTGAAGAGTGTAGTATCCACCCTCCCGATCTTGAATCCTTGCATGATCAAGAAATCCCGTAGTCGTTCATACCACGCCCTAGGTGCTTGCTTGAGCCCGTAGAGTGCCTTGTGCAACCTAAACACATGATTAGGATTCCTTGGATCTTCAAACCCGGGAGGTTGTTCAACATAAAGAAGCTCGTTAATATAACCATTAAGAAAGGCACTTTTCACATCCATTTGATAAAGCTTTATGTTATGATGTCATGCAAAAGCAAGAAGTATACGGATAGCTTCTAGTCGAGCGACCAGAGCAAATGTTTCTCGAAAGTCTAGTCCTTCAACTTGCGAGAAACCCTTGCCCACAAGTATTGCCTTGTTGCGGATCACAACACCGTTCTCGTCTTGTTTGTTGCAGTACACCCACTTTATTCCGATGACGTTCTTGTCCTTGGGTCACTCCTCCAACACCAAAACTTCATTGCGGATGAAGTTGTTAAGTTCTTCTTGCATGGCCATCACCCAATTTGGATCTTGGAGTGCTTCCTCAATGTGAGTGGGTTCTATACATGAAACAAACGAGTAGTGTTCATAAAACGTAGCGAAATGGCGAGAACGTGTACTTACTCCCCTTGACGGACTTCTGATGATTTGATCAATCGGATGCGCCTTGGAGATGCGTCCATGCCTCATAAGTGGTTGTGAAGCACTTGGCGGTGGGGATGTGTGTTGTTCTTCTTGTGGTTGGACTTGATCATGGACTTGTTCTTCTTCTTGATGTTGTGTTGCTTGTGAATCTTTTGTCGGCAATGGATCATCCTTTTCTTCTTCATCAACTTGAGGTGCCATAGATGTGTTGATGTTGGAACTTGAAGCTCCCCCTTGATCATGGCTCTCCTCAACTTTAGGCTTGATGTCTCCAATGGTCATGTTCTTCATAGCTTCTCGTAGAGGCTCATCATCTATTTCATCATGACCAAAACTCTCCTCTCGGGAGCCATTAGTTTCATCAAACTCAACATCACAACTTTCCTCAACTAAACCGGAGGTTTGGTTGAATACTCGATATGCTTTTGAGTTTGATGCATAACCAAGAAAAATACCAACATCACATCTTCTTTCAAACTTACCGAGCCTTTTCTTGCGGTAGATGTAGCACTTGCACCCGAAGACTCGGAAATAGGAGATGTTGGGCTTTCTCCAAATGAGAAGTTCGTACGGGGTCTTTTGAAGTAGTCGATGTAGGTAGACCCGATTTGCGGCATGGCATGCCGTGTTGATTGCTTTGGCCCAAAACTTCTCGGACGTGTCATAGTCATCAAGCATTGCTCGTGCAAGAGTTATGAGAGTCTTGTTCTTCCTTTTAACGACACCATTTTGTTGAGGAGTGTATGTGGCTGAAAATTCATGCTTCACGCCTTCACGATCACACCACTCCCCAATGTTGTAGTTCTTGAATTCGGTGTCGTTGTCACTCTGGACCTTGATGATGGGAAGTTGAAATTCCCTTTGGGCACAGTTAGCGAAGGTCTTGAACACTTCCAGAGTTTCACTCTTGTCACCTAGAAACAAATTTCAAGCATAGCGAGAGTAGTCATCAACTATAACAAGACAATAGAGGTTACCGCCAAGACTTTGATATGTGGATGGTCCGAAGAGGTCCATGTGGAGCAACTCAAGTGGCTTCGAGGTTGACACCATTGTCTTCATCGGGTGGTGAGAAGCAACTTGCTTCCCGACTTGACAAACGCTACAAAGCTTGTTCTTCTCAACTGTGACATCCTTCACGCCGGTCACCATCCCAAGCTTGAATGACTTCTTGAGCTTGCTCATTCCTATGTGAGCTATGCGTCGATGCCATAGCCAACCCAAACTCGTCTTGGTGAAAAGACAAGTGGTCAAACTAGCATCCTTGTTGGAGAAGTCTACTAGGTAGAGATTTACATGCCGAAATCCTTTGAAGATTAGTTCTTGGCTTGTTTCACTAGTCACAACAACATCATTCTTGCTAAAGGTGCACGTTAGTCCAAGATCACATAATTGTGCAATAGATAGCAAATTGAAACTAAGTGACTTAACATACAATACATTAGAAATAGATAAATCATTTGAAATTGCAATCTTACCTAACCCAATTACCTTCCCCTTAGAGTTGTCACCAAAGGTGACTTGTTCATGATTGTCGGGGTTTTCTATGGTGGTGAACATACCATCGTTGCCGGTCATGTGTTGAGTGCACCCGCTATCAAGTACCCAATGCTTTCCTCTGGCTTTGTAGTTCACCTACACACATGAATTTAATTTTTGACTTTAGGCACCCAAGCCAACTTAGGTCCTTGTATGTGTGATACAAGTGTTTTTGGGACCCAAAGTTGCTTGGGGAGCTTCCCCTTCATGCCCTTCATGTCCTTGCCAATGAACCTTGCCTTCACCTTGCCATATACTTTACTCAAGAGATAATAGTGATCAATAAAAGTAGACTTGTATTTAGTAGGCAATTTTGGAGAAGGCCGGTTAGGAAGAGGACACTCCCTTGTATGGTGACCGGTGACCTTACAATGTTGGCAATATGAACCAACTTCCTTGATGAAGCTTGTTCTAAGCTCCGGTGAGGGCACCTTTCCTTTGTTAGGAACCGGGAAGGATCCAAGTCCTCTCTTGTTGAAGGCATTTGCTTGTTGGAAGAGGATTTCTTTGTGATTGACTTCTCCCTTAGATAGTCTTGCCACACTAGTGCGGAGACTTTCAATTTCTTCCAACAAGTCCTTCTCCCTAGCATTCTCTTTCAAAGGCAAAGACTTATGCAAGACATTAGTGGCATGAGAATTAATAGATACCTTATCATTAAGGGTTTCTTTCTTTATAATTTTTTATTCTTGATCAAGAACTTCATAAGCAAAGTTAAGTACTTGATGCTCTTGGATTAACTCATTGTGCTTTCCCAAGAGTGCTTGGTGTGCTAAGTCAAGCTCGTGATGATCTAGCTTGATTTGAGCCTTATCTTCCTCAACCTGCTTGACATGAGATTTGAGCGTGTCATGCTCCTTAAGTATGCTTTCATACTTGTCAAGCAAATCGAGGTTAGCACTCTCAAGCTTAGCACGAGTTTCTTCAAGAGCCTTGACCTTACTCTTTTCCCTCTTAATGATAGTGCGGTATTCATTTATCAATGAAGTTAAGTCATCGGGTGAAAGCTCATCATCGCTAGAGTCATCACATACATTGGTGTTACCTTTAGCCATGAGGCACATGGGAGGTGGATGAAGAGATGAATCATCATTGTTGGCAATGACAAGGTCGGCCAAGCTTTCTTCTTCCACTTCACTCTCTTCATCACTTGATTCTTCGTTGGTGATCCATTCATTTGCCTCATACATGAACACCTTTTGTGGACCTTTTCTCTTATTTGGAAAGAGTTTTGTATTTTTGCCTTTGTCATGCTTCTTATTCCAAAAGGATCTTAGTTTGGGCTTGACCTCTTCTTCATCATCCTCACCATCTTCAAGCTTGCGATGCTTGCCCTTGTGGTTCTCTCTTCTTTTGTCCGGTTTTGGACAATCATAGGAGATGTGGCCTTGATCACCACAATTGTAGCAAGTCTTGTTGTCATCTCTCCTTGGTAGAAAAGCTTTCTTCTTGGGATCAAAGGTGTATCCCTTCTTGACAATCTTGGAGTTCAAGCGACAGAACTTTCTCATCATCAATGCAAGCTCATCATCGTCATCTTCACTTGATGCTTGCTCTTCTTCACTTGAGCTAGGCTCAACCACTTTCTTTTTCTTGGGATTTGTTTTCTTGGTGGAAGCCTTTAGAGCAATTGTCTTTGAAGATGATTCCTCCATTATCCCAAGCACACTCATCTCATGAGCGTGAATCTCTCCAATAAGTTCTGAAACTTCAATGTGATCAAGAGATTCCTTTTGAAGCATGGAGTTGATGATGTTGTACTTTGGTTTTAGGAAGGAGCATAAGGATCTTGCGGTTGATGAGTCCCTTGCCAAGAGAAGCAATATCAAGAGCATTAATTTCCTCAATAAGCACATTTAAGCAAGAAAACATTTTATTGACATTTTCATGAGGTAGCATTTTGAACTCATCATATTTGGCCTTAAGCATATGATATTTTAGTTCTCTGACACGAGAAGAACCCTCATGAATTTCAATCAAGCAAGCCAAAATTTCACAAGCTTTTTCTTTGCTAGCAATCCTAGCAAACACATATTGACTAATGCATTCATAAATGGCATTTCTAGCTTTTGCATCCCACATGACTTGATCACCCATATAGTTGTGCTCACCAAATTCCGCATGGGTCGCTTCCCACACCTCGGGAGCAATAGACTCTAGATAAGCACGCATGCGTGCTTTCCAATAGGCAAAGTTCTTGCCCTCGAAGATGGGAACCGAACCCCCAATCTTGGCCATTTTAGCTCTCTAGCGGTGAAGCTAGAATGATCTAATGAGCAACCTTGCTCTGATACCAATTGTAAGGATCGAATGCCCAAGAGGGGGGGGGTGAATTGGGCTTCTTTTCAAAAATTAAAGCAATAAAAACTTAACTACTAAAAGCCCAATTCCCTATGCAAACAACCTATGCATTCATGTGAATAGTAAGATTGCGGTATATGAAATGCATAAGTGTAAGAGGAGAGGAAGAAAGCGCAAACTCCCTAGGAGACACGAAGACACGAAGATTTATCCCGTGGTTCGGCAAGATCGTCAAGACCTTCCTACATCCACATTGTGGCACCCACCAAAGGGTATAGCCACTCCCAAGTCACCGAGACCAGGGATCTTCACTAAACTTCTCCGTTCGCCAACCTCGACAAGGTGGAGCTCAAGCCTTATACAAGTTTGATCCTCCGGGCTTCCACAACCGTCTTGGCAAGCTCAGGAAAGCTTTCTCCAATCACCGACTCTTACATGGTGAGTACAATCACCAAGAGACACTCCCTTATAGCTCTCACTATACTAGAGACTCCAATCACCAAGAATGGAAGCACACAAGCACTATCTCTAGCAAGTTCTAGCCTATCTCTTGGTGTACAAGTGGTGTAAATGATGTAGAAGTGGTAGCTTAATGTCTTGAATGCTTGAGAATGTGTAGAGTAGCTCTGGTTGTCAAGACTTGTCGAAATGACTGGTTGAAGGGGTATAAAGAGCCAGCCTCCACGAAATAGTTGTTGGAAAAGTAGGCTGACATCACTGTTCTGCAAACACCGGATGATCCGATGTTCTCCCTTCAGTTGTCATCGGTCGAATCCACATTAGCTGATGTCACTGTGTCAGATATGACCGTTGATCGACCGATGTAACACTTGCCTCATCATCGGATGATCCGTTGACACTTCATCCAGGATTAGTTCAGAAATAATGCTTACTGGAGTGATGGACCGATGTGTTATAGTTGTACATCGGATGATCCGGTGTTACACTTGGTCTAGGGTAATTTCTTGCAGTATTGATCGACCGACGTAACACTTTCTTCATCATCGGATGATCCGGTGAGTACTCAGTTCTGAGGTCTTTTTCTTCTGTTAAACCAACTCGACTGATGTATTGTTTTCTGGAAACATCGGTTGATCCGGTGAGTTGATTTTGTCTGCTTCGAGTTGTTCTAAGTAATTCTTTTGGAATTTGCTCGAGTGACCTCTTAGACATTGGTTTGAAATGTTCTTCTGATGATTACCAAGTCTTGAGTGTTGTCAATTTTGGTTGAATAATTTTTACATATGAGCTTTTTCTTCTATTCTTCATAAAAATCGATTGACCTCATAGAATGATTTGTTAAGGGGTCTCCAATCATATCCAATGAGAGTAGATGATATAAGTGTAGAGTCCATTAAGTGTGATGAGATACACGAGAGACCTTGCATCCATAAACTCATTAGTAATATCCAATGATTATCATTAATCACCGAAACCATACCTCATGGGAGCCTAGATGCTTTCACACCAAACTATTCTCAACATAAGGTCTTTGGATGTGCGTGTTGGCCAAATTTACGACCATACAACAAGCACAAGTTGTCTTTTCGATCCAAAAAACGTGTGTTTCTTGGCTACAGCACGTTGCATAAAGGGTACAAGTGCTTAGATGTAGCAGCTGGAAAAGTATATATATCAAGAGATGTAATTTTTGATGAGACTGTGTTTCCTTTTGAAAAACTTAATCCCAATGTAGGAGCACAGCTGAAATCAGAGATACTTCTTCTTCATCCAACTTTGATTCCTTTGGGGTCTGCAGTAGATAACAACCAACAAAATAATTTCCTTACTGATGCTGATTCTATTAATTTGTCTAACCAGAATGAAGAAAGCAGTGATTGTATGCAGGAACAGGTCACTGTAGGAAACCATGAAGATTTACCTACGGCACCAGAAACCAATGCGAACAATTGATGCCAGGGGAGGCAGTCGCTGCAGGAAACAGAAACTGAAGCTGTCCTGTCTCCAATATCGCGTCGGCGCCAACCTTTAATTGATCCCGGGGTAGCGAGCCCATCTTCCCCTACTGATTTGGCTAGCATGCAGGGCAATCAGTATCTATCTGCACGTATAAACACAAGTTCTTCGATGACCAATGAGAGAAGAACACATGCTCGCATGTCTCCAGTATCAGCCATGCAGGAACCAGTTCGTCCATCATCATCAACTGATGTACATGCTGGGGCCTTGGGAGAGTATCAGATCAATGAATCAGAATGTTCTCAGGAAAACCATCATGCACAGATAAATGCTGGACGTCCGAGAACCAGGTTACATAATCAAATTTCTAAACCAAAGTCCTTCGGAAAAGATTACATTTGTTACTTTACTGAGACAGGCAAACCGAGCAGCTTAGAAGAAGCTTTGCACAACAAAGAATGGAAGCGGGCTATGGACAATGAGTGTCAGGCTCTGGAGAAAAATAAGACTTGGAAACTAGTGCCAAGAAAAGGAGTCAACAATTTAATTGACTCAAAATGGGTCTATAAAATTAAGAGGCATGCTGATGGAATCGACACATACAAAGCTCGCCTAGTTGCAAAGGGTTTTAAACAGAGATATGGAATTGACTATGAAGATACTTTTAGTCCGGTGGTCAAAGCAGCTACAATCAGAATAGTTCTCTCTATTGCAGTTTCAAGAGGGTGGTGCTTAAGACAGTTAGATGTCCAAAATGCTTTTCTTCATGGAGTTTTAGAAGAAGAAGTTTATATGAAACAGTCACCGGGATATGAAGACCCAAGGTATCCTGATTATGTTTGCAAATTAGAGAAAGCTTTGTATGGACTAAAACAAGCACCTAGAGCATGGTATTCAAGATTAAGTTCCAAATTACTGAAGCTCGGCTTCACCATGTCAAGGGGAGACACGCACTTTTTCTGTACAAGAAAAATAATATTTCCATTTATTTGTTGATTTGTGTTGATGACATTATTGTTGCTAGCTCTTCCGAAAATGCAGTGAAGGTGCTACTATCTGATCTGAAGCAAGATTTTGCCCTTAAAGGTTTCAGAATGCTTCACTACTTCTTGGGCATAGAAGCAAAACAAATCAAAGGAGGAATTCTATTAAACCAGAAGAAATATGCCATGGAAATTATAAAGAAGGCTGGTATGCATACATGCAAACCAGTTAATACTCCATTACCTTCGAGAGGAAAAATATTCTGCATATATTGCTGAACCTCTTGGAGTAGAACGAGCCACAAAGTACAGGAGCATTGTAGGAGCACTACAATATCTCACTTTGACTAGACCGGACCTAGCTTTTTCGGTAAACAAGGCGTGTTGATTTCTCCATGCTCCAACAAGTGCGCATTTGACAGCAGTAAATAGGATTTTAAGGTATGTCCAAGGAACAAAAAAGTTTGGAATACAATTTCTAAAAAATAGTTCCTTGCAAATTAATGCCTTCTCTGATGCTGATTGGGCTGGAAGCTTAGATGATAGACGATCCACTGGGGGTTTTGCTATATTTTTGGGATCTAATCTTGTTTCTTGGAATGCAAGAAAACAAATGACTATATCTAGGTCAAGCACGGAGGCAGAATATAAATCTTTGGCGAATGCTACAACTGAAATCATTTGGGTTCAAATAATTTTAAAAGGACTTGGAGTTGATCTAGAAGAGGTAGCATGTTTGTGGTGTGATAATTTAGGAGCAACGTATATGACTGCTAATCCCATTTTTCATTCCCGAACAAAACATATAGAGTTGATTATCATTTTGTGAGAGAAAGAGTAGCAGATAAATCATTGCAGATTAAATTTATTTCGTCGAAGGATCATGTGGCCGACGGGTTCACCAAAGCTTTACCAGAAAGAAAATTTGTTGAGTTCCATCACAGTCTTAACATGGGATGCTAAGATTGAGGGGATGTGTTATGATATTGAGGAATAACAAGACTTGGTTGTTGCAAGCTTACGGAACCAGAATCTGATATGTACACGGAACCTGAACCAGATATGGTACATGAAGATACAAAGTAGTCTGGTAGGATTCAAATGTAACAAACTTATCTTTGATAACTATTGGTCAAGGCCTAGTTACGTAGGTTTACCTTTCAGGAACTGAATCTTATTGTAATCGGGAAGTTTAGCACGAGTAGTAAGAATCGTAACCAAAGAGTCCTGACCAATGTTAACTCGTGTACTGGTGCTATATAAATTCTACACGTAAGCCCTGGAGTCCCATAGGTTTCTACCAATCTCAATATGGTAATCAGAGCTGTTGCTATCAACCGTGATGCACACGATTGACCTCGCCAAGAAGGCTAATCCTTGAAGGTGCAACTGAGAACACAAGCAAGAACGTAGAAGACACAATCTGAAATCGCGAAGTTGGGGTTTCACAAACCGTAGAACGGCGATATTATTAATCTAAGCAAAACTCAATTGTTTATGGCGGCCACCGTAGAGTATATATAGGTGGTAGGACGTCCAAGGGGGTGTTAGAGTCGTGACCTAACCCTAAGATACGAAAATAAGAGATGTAGACTTGATACAAGGCCCAATGGCGCAATACGGTGGCGCAGCACCCTGACAGATTCTGAACTCGATTTTGTTTCAATGATTCACGTCCACTCCCAAAGAATTTTGACATGGGACCAGCGCCATTGGATAGTTTATCCTCTCCCATTTCCGTGCATATGTAGAACGTCCAAAATAGAGTTCGTATGCATCATGGGCGTCCGTTTTAGTGCGAACTGCTCCTGGACTCTGAGTTGGACACGATTTTGAGTTGGGGTTGGTTTCCATCTTCTTTGAACGTATTCTCTGGTCCTCCACGCCCCTAAACCTTCCTCTAATTACTCCTTGAATCGCTCCATGTATCCTAATCACAATTAAATTATGAGGTAGCGATCTATTCTCAAAAATATATAAGGAAACATATAAGAACGAGCTCACCTCATAAATTAATTGTTGTGTGTGAATTCTATTGATTGCATCTTGCATGTTCAATGAAGTGTTGTTTATATCCATAGGAGTGATGTCCTCATCAGTTTAGAACTCCAATGAATTAAGGGTTTTGGAGGCAACACTTGGATCTTGACAATCTAGGGTTGATGAAGAGATAAGAAGGTTACTTGTTGATGGAGAATGAAAACTTGATGGAGATCTTGATCACTTGATCCTCTTTCATTTCCTCCTCTCCTTCTTCTTACTCGGGATCTCCTTCTCCTCCTTGATGGCGGCTATCCACGAACTAGGGTTTGGGTGTGATTCTAAAGTGGCAAAGAGATGTAAAGTTAAGAGGTTGGGTTGTTTATATAGGGGTGGATGGCTAGGATTTCAATAGAGGTCAGTTTTAGAGAGGGTGGAGGCCGGTGTGGGGTCCCAGATGGGCTCCAAAAGAGTTAGATACGACGTCCTTAGGCCCATTTAAGGTAAAACCTCAAAACGCGTCGTGGAACAAAGGATCAACTCGGAATCGCGATCATCGGACAAGTACGCGCAAGGTCGGACTAGTCCGATATTAGACAGAGAGAAATCAGACAAGTCTGGACTATATCGGACAAGTCCGAACATAGTCAAAGAGGAAAACGGACAAGTCCGCTAGATGTCGGACAAGTCTGGACAAGTCTAGGGACTTGGCAAAATTTCAAGGAATTGGGATACCAGACTAGTTTGCAAAGGACTGGACAAGTCCAAAAATTGTACAGAGACGAAACCAGACTAGTCCGTAGTTAAAATGGACATGTCCGAGGAAGGTCAGAGAGAAATCGGACTGGTCCGCACCAAAAAGGACCAGTCCGCACTTCTCAGAACTTTTGAGTGCGGGTTTGCTTTAAATTCATTTTAAACTCATTCCTTTTTATGTGGATTAATGTTAAACATGTATATGAACTTATGCAATGCATAATGCATGAAAATGAGGGTGTTACAACATATGAAGCATCAAAGGTTCTAAACAAGATTTGTTGCCCATATGAGTTCACAATGTTCAATTTATCAATGTTATCATGTTTTCCAACTTGGGAAGAGTTTCCCTTGACAAAAGCAATGTGATCCTTGTCATTCTTGTGGGTTCTAGTGTTTTGCCATTCACCATGAGAATACCCAATGCCATATTTAACATTAGGAGGTCTTGTGACCGAGTATGCACTGTGTGCATACTTGACCTTCTCCTTGTCAAATATGCCACTTTGGGAGGGATGCTTGTCTTTTGTCAAGTTGGACTTTTCTTTCAAGTTGATGTTATTTTTAGCACATGTACAATTAATGACAGTTTCAGATTTGATATGTTGAGAAGGTGAGTTTGAAGAGGATGAAGAACCACTTTGCTTGAGTGACTCAACTTGTGTCTCAAGGATCTTGTTAACTTTGGTTAAGTTAGCAAGTTCATCCTTGATAGTCATGTTTGAGTCTTTTAACTTCAAACAAGCTTCCTTGCTTGAAGCTAGCTCAAGTTCTACTGATTTACTTTGCTCCTTCTCAAGCTCAAGGAGCTTTTCAATCTCAAGATATTCCTCCTTTTGGTGAATGATCATATCTTATTGGCGATTGACTAGCTCCTCCTTATCAATAATCTTATCCATTAGAAATTTCATTTTAGCAGCATTCTTTTTATCTAAACCACTAAGCATGTCTTCATCAACACTATAATTATCAATATCACTAGTAAGAGAAAGCGAGGAGAAAGATTTAGTAATAACCTTTCTTTCTTCCTTCCTTCACCATTAGACATGTGTGGTCAGTGTCCTTCCATGCTCCCATGGTTGGGAAAAGAGCGGACTTCATGGTAGGCTTCTTGATGGCTATAGTGGCCATCTCCTCTTCTTCTTCAGATGAGGACTCATCGTTGGAGTCACACTCCTTCCCTAGATTTGCTTGGCCATATTTCTTCTTTTTCTTGAATACTTTCTTTTGTTGAGGCTTGTTGTCTTTGCTCTTCCTCTTATTATCTTCATGTGGACAATCAACTATGAAATGATCATACTCTACACAATTATAGCATGCACATCTCATCTTAGGTCTTTGTTTGTACCTATGTCTTCCTTCATTTGAGCTTCCACCCTTTCTTCTTCTCATCATTTTCTTGAACTTTTTTATGAACAATATCATGTCTTCCTCATCAACATCACTGCTTTCATCATCAACATCATCTTCCTCAGGAGCTTCTCAAGCTTCCTTTGATGCGGGCTTTCAGGTTGCCTTTGGAGCAACTCATTTCTTCTTTGTCGAGGTAAGGTCGGCAAGTTCCTTGACATGCTTGGCTTCCTTCTCCATCATTTCAAAGTTAATGATCTTGCCAAGAATTTTGCTCGGGGTCATTTTTCGATACCCTGGACTATCTCTAATCATAGAGCATAGCGTCAAGTTCCGAGGCATGAATGCCCTAATAATCAATTTCACCACTTCATGATATGTCCACTTCTTGCTACCTTAAGCTCAGACTTTGTTGACAAGAGACTTCAGTCGATTGTACATGTCTTCGGGTGATTTACCTTCTTCTATATCAAATCTTCCCAATTCACCTTCAATCATATCAATTTTAGCTTCGCGTACATTACGATCACCTTCATGTGCAGTCTTGAGAGTATCCAAGATTTCCTTGGCAATCTCGAGTCCATCTACCTTGGTGAACTCATCTCGGCTCAATGATGATGTGATGACAGCTGCGGCTTGAGCATTTTGATGAATAGCTTGCTATTGACTTGGAGTTAGCTCTTCATCATCATCTAGAATATCTATCCCTGTTCACACTATGTGCCAAAGACTTGGGTTAAGAGATATGAGATGCATTTTCATGTTTTGTCTCCACATTGAATAGTCATTTCCATCAAAGTAGAGTGCTTTGCCTAAGGGAATTGACAAGTAATGACTATTATTAGAATTTAAGCACTCATAGTTAAAAAGATATTGGGAGTAGTCACACAAACTACTCCCCTTTTTCTTCTCATCTTCAGTCTTGTTCTTTCCTTTTGGAGAGAGTGCCTTCTTCTGCGGAAGAGCCTTGAGTTCAAGTGTCTCCTCCTCATCATCATCGCAGTCTTAAATGCCATCGAGGAGTTTCTCTAGTTTTTGGTTCCTTTCATCATTACCCTTTGCGTTGTTGAAGATATTGTGTTCATCCTTGATGTCCGACATCGTCTCGTTGAGCGGTGAGTCTCTTTTGAAGAGTTTGGCTCTGATACCAATTGAATGCAACCTATAGGGGGTGAATAGGCTTTATGAACTTTTATCGATCCCTGAAACACTTAACAAACAGATCAAATGCAGGGAGGCCAAACTAGTCCAGTATGGTGCGGACTAGTCCAGTGTACGCGGACTTGACAAACAAAGTAGATCGTTAATTCTACTCTTAGTAGTCTACGCAGCGAAAAGCAATTGACAACTAAAGTATATTATGATGATGAAGTAAGATATTGTAATTATCAAGTTTAATCCAATGTTTCCATGTGAATCACACAAGACTATGCAAACCCTAGAGTATGATGAAAATAGAACAAGAACACAAGACATAAGACTTTATCCCGAGGTTCGATTCCAAGGAGGAACCTACATCCCTGTTGAGGAGTCCACGGAGGAACGGGTCTTCACTAACCCTTCCCTCGTTGAATCGCCACGGAGGCTGATTCACAACCACTAACCACAAAGGGGCAAATAACTTGTTCAAGGGGCCTTCTCACAAGTTAAGGGCTCCCTAAAGATTACAATGATCGAACACCACCAAACACACTCAGAAGGTGTACAATACACAATGAGAGTGTGCAAGAGATCAAACCCAAGAGCTAGAGATCATGTAGAACAAGTTCCCTCCTTTGTACAATCTCTAATCCTCAAATATTTGATCCTTTTTGGTTTAGAATGAGTGGAGAGAAGTGTTTCTGGGATCTTGGGGGGTGTGACAGCGTAGGGAGTCGAGAGAGTTGATGTGTGGTCGTGCACATCTTTCTATACTAGGGTTTCCAAAAGTTACCGTTAGGGTTTGCGAGGTTCGTACTAGTCCGTGGTGGACACCGGACTAGTCCGGTGTGTGTGTGTGTGAAAAAACCCTAAGTGTTGATGAATACCAGACTAGTCGGTTAAGGTGAAGACTAGTCCGATTTTAGTCAGAGACTTTTTGGACGAGTCCGGTGGATATCGAACTTGTTCGATGTAGTAAAAACATGTAGAACTGAGGACAAGTCCGCACTTGGAGGACTTGTCCAATTTTAGTCAAAAAGATTTCAGACTAGTCCATTGGATATCGGACTTTTTCGGTGTGGTGAAAACATGTAGAGTTAAGGACAAGTCCAATTTTAGTCAAATAGTTTTCAGACTAGTCCGGTGGATATCGGACTAGTCCGCTCTTCCTGATATTTGTTCAGTGAGTGCAATCTTTTTTACTTGAGCTCTTGGGATGTGTTTCTCCAACACACTCCTTACAAAATAAATCTATTAATTTCAAGTCTTGAGCTCTTTTCCTTTTGGATCCTCATTCTCCTTTCTTTTTTTATTTCCTTCTAATCTCCTTAAAACCTACGCTCATCTCAACAATTTTGTTAGGATGTCATTTGCTTGTCATTAATCAACCAAAACCCACAAGGAATGCCTAGATGCACTTTCAAATACTTCGGGCTGCAAGACAACACCAGGCTGGTAAGGGGTCATGACACGGAGATGACCCAACGAGAGGTGTTTTATGTGATGTCCACGACGTGTGACGACCCGTTGTTGTCCGACATCTTCACCCTGCCGCGGCCTTGTCCGCCGTTTTGCACGGACCGGGACCTCAAGATGAAGATCCTGAGGGAGATGCCAAACCTGGACGCAATTGGTCTTGCACCATGGCAGGTTGGAGACGTGGACCGTGGGCTGATCATGCCCGACTCTCCACAAGATTCTGCACCTGCTTCGGGCTCCAAAGTGCGGAGCGCGGAAGATCCATCCTCCGGTAGTTGGAAGGGCATTGCGTCGGTCCATGATACAGGGAAGGAAAAGTCGCTGGTGGTCGAGATCGTGAAGGACAAACATCCTCGATCACCACCGAGGGCACCACTAAGGGCGGCCTTTGTCCGAAGCCAACGTCCGATTGAGCGCCCATCCTCTGTCTCGGGTGTTGGCAGTTCTTCTAGCAGAGGCCCCACCCACCACACGACGAGTTAGCTATCGACCGAGGACGACGCACCAGCTAGCGTCTCCGCCGCTGGTGTAGTCCAAGGCACCGGTGAAGGCTCTGGGAGCTCTACATCCGCGGAGCCCCAGGCCAAGGGGCCTCGGGCCGCTAGCGGTCTTGCAACAGGCTTGGCGACGGATGTCGGCGGCAGCTCCGGAGGGGGCTCCAGAAGTAGCATCGTTGGGGTCGATGGAGACACATCGATGTCTCCCAGCATCAGCGCCAGTGGTTCCCATGGAGGCCCAGTCGGATCGAACCCACCCGCCATATCAACAGTAGAGCCCCTCAAAGTTGCCGAAACTCGAGGCCTGCTGGAGCTTCCGAGAACATCGGTAAGGCATTCTTACTGAATCTTGCATCGTTGTTCCATCTGTTCTCTTGTTTGAACAGACTTTAACTCCAATCTGTAGGTCTTCGTCAGCTGTAGTGACGCCCTTACCGTCGGGGGTAGTGGTCTCGAGCGCTCCCAAGTCGGCCCAAGGGGCACAATTGCATCGATGGAGCAGACTTCCAAACCGGTACAAGAGGGCGTCACTCCGGCGCCAGCGCCTGGCGCGAGCAGTGAAGCGCCTCCCGGTGTTGACAAGATCATGCACGTTATCATTGCACCTACAAACATGACACAATGTTTATTTGTTTGGGATACTGGCTCAAGTGAATGTGCGCTCTTATTTGATGGAAAAGATCAAGATGGTGCACTATGTCGTCCACCACCTTGGCCTCCTCCTTTCATGCATACAATAAGATTTGATGGTGTTGCACATATAGATCTACACATGAGAGAAGATGAAGTCCCGATCTTCTGAAAGGTAATGGATAAGTCGATTGATGGAGATCTCGACGTTGATGATCCGAGGCTCTCGAGTAGAACACGAAAAACCCCTGCAGTCACTACACCACCGCTCCGTTGGTTATCAACCGTGCTGCACACGATTGACCTCACCACGAAGGCTAATTCTTGCAAGTGCAACCGAGAACACAAGCAAGAACAAGGTAGACACGATCTGAAATTGCGAAGTTGGGGTTTCACAAACCGTAGAACGGCGATATTATTGATCTAAGCAAAAACCCAATTGTTCATGGAAGCTACTGTGGAGTATATATATGTGGGAGGACGTCCAAGGGGGTGTTGGGGTTGTGACCTAACCCTAAGATACAAAAATAATGGACTTAGACTTGATACAAGACCCAATGGCCCAATACAATGGCGCAGCACCCTAACAGATTCTGAACTCGATTTTGTTTTGACGATTCCGTTGACTATGTAGGAATTTTGACGTGGGACCAGCGCCATTGGAAAGTTTATCCTCTCCCCTTTCTGTGCATATCTAGAACTTCCAAAATGGAGTTCTTATGCGTGCTGGGCGTCCGTTTTAGTACGTACTGCTCCTGGACTCTGTGTTATACACGATTTTGAGTTGGGGTCGGTTTTCATCTTCTTTGATCGTTTCCTATGGTCCTCCACGCCCCTAAACCTTCCTCAAATTACTCCTTGAATCACTCCATGTACCCTAGTCACAATTAAATTATTAGGTAGCAATCTATCCTCAAAAATATATAAGAAAACATATAAAAATGAGCTCACCTCTGAAATTAATTATTGTGTGTGAATTCTATTGATCGCATCATGATGTTCAATGGAGTGTTGTGTATATGCATAGGAGTGATGTCCTCATCATCCTCCCCTTTTTTAATTGGATTCGTCCTTGACTCAAGTTCATCTTCTCTCACGTGTGGATCTATATGTGCAACGCCATCAAATCTTCTTGTATGCATGAAAGGAGGAGGCCAAGGTGGTGGACGACATAGTGCACCATCTTGATCTTTTCCATCAAACAAGAGCGCACATTCACATGAGCCACGATCTCAAACAAATAAACATTGTGTCATGTTTGTAGGTGCAATGATAACGTGCATGATCTTGTCATTCTCCCCTTCTTTATGACAAGCCGTCCTCGGCTTGCTCGTATGTCCAGGAAAGAGGCTTTTGGGGATAATATGAGTGTTATCCATATTGCACAACCGCAGCGAACAATGCTTTTGTTGTCCCTGCTGCAAGGAAAAAATACTAGAAAAACTTGACAAGACATTAGTAGTGTTAGTACACTCATTTACTTGACCATGTTGTTGTAGCACAAAAGGAGCTTTTGCATTTGAACATATGTAAACTTTATGCACCATAAACATACCACTATGTTCATATTTGCCTATAGCATGAAAAATATTTCTACTTAACAAAGGCAATTCAGATTGGGAAAATATTCTCTTCTCTACGATATCTAGATCACAAAGAGTGTCAAATTCAATATAACCCAAAGTATTTAGAGAAGACAACAATTTCAGCTCATCCCTTTCACATGTAATTGGAATCAAATGCTTAATTTCAGCACAAGTGAGTCATAAAGTATCAAATTCATTTGATTGTTCTAGCATAGGTACAATATAGTTATCACAAAACTCTTTCTTAGTGCAATGATCAGCAGGAAAATCAACATGTGACAATGGTGTATAAATAAACGATTCTAATAATTGCTCCTCGAAAATAGCACGATTGGTGGAAAAATTCTGAAAGGTAATGGATAAGTCGATTGATGGATATCTCGACGTTGATGATCCGAGGCTCTCGAGTAGAACACGAAAAACCCCTGCAATCACAACACTAAGGCTCCGTTGGTTATCAACCGTGCTGCACACGGTTGACCTCGCCACGAAGGCTAATTCATGTAAGTGCAACCGAGAACACAAGCAAGAACAAGGTAGACACGATCTGAAATTGCGAAGTTGGGATTTCACAAACCGTAGAACGGCGATATTATTCATCTAAGTAAAAACCCAATTGTTCATGGCAGCTACTATGGAGTATATATAGGTGGGAGGACATCCAAGAGGGTGTTGGGTTCGTGACCTAACCCTAAGATACGAAAATAATGGACTTAGACTTGATACAAGGCCCAATGGCCCAATATGGTGGCGCAGCACCCTGACAGATTCTGAACTCGATTTTGTTTCGACTATTCCCGACGACTCTTAAGGAATTTTGACATGGGAGCAGCGCCATTGGAAAGGCTATCCTCTCCTCTTTCCGTGCATATGTATAACGTCCAAAACGGAGTTTGTATGCGTCCTGGGCGTCCGTTTTAGTGTGTACTGCTCCTGGACTCCGAGTTGGACACGATTTTGAGTCAGGGTCGGTTTTCATCTTCTTTGATCGTTTCCTCTGGTCCTCCATGCCCCTAAACCTTCCTCAAATTACTCCATGAATCACTCCATGTATCCTAGTCAGAATTAAATTATTAGGTAGCAATCTATTCTCAAAAATATATAAGAAAACATATAAAAATGAGCTCACCTCTGAAATTAATTGTTGTGTGTGAATTCTATTGATAGTATCTTGTATGTTTAATGGATTGTTGTGTAGGAGTGATGTCCTCATCAGGTTCCATGCTGGATGTAATGCAGGAGTTCCCTCAGCGAGCTGAGGGTCCCGCCCCGAGGCTGCTGTTCCAGCAGGTGGTGCCTCGGGCGATGGTGGTGCTGCCACTTCGGGTGGCGCCGCAACTTTTGCTCGGCTCCTGACAGCGAGGTCCTCGACGCTGGTGGCCTTGCCCTCATCGCCGCAGATGGAAGATGTTCCCGAGATGATCATCGGGCGGCCCTCCATAGCTTCGGCAGAAACAGAGCACCTCTTCGATGTCATTGACTCGGTGCGGTCCAGCATTAACATGGTGCAGTCCAACCTCCACAGAGCGCAGCGCCCCCTCGCCACAGAGTGGGAGAAGCTGCGAGTGAAGGACGGACGCCTTTGGGCCTGAAAGGACCTTCTGAGGTCCAGGATCGATGAGGCGAAGGAGAAGCATTGGAAGGAGGATGAGGAGCTAGAATTAAGGCGCCGCTTGGTGAATGCCATGGATGCGGCGTCCCACAAGATTTTGGATGACGCCAAGGCGACCAGTCGGGCGGCTGACGCCCGCCTTAGTGCCCTTGAAGAGCTTTGACTGACCCTGGGACGCCGTGGAACCTCTATTGCTGAGTGGGTTGCCGCGGTTGCTAAGCAAGAGGCGGCGGCCCAGGAGATGAAGACTTGGGCTGAGCTAGATCGGGACTGGATGCGATCCCGCATAGGAGATCTTGAGCTATGTGAGAGCAACCTGGGGCGAGATCGGGAGCAGCACCTAGCAGAGCGCCAGGAACTCCTCCAGCTAGATCTTGACGTCCGAGTTCGAGAGCAGACTTTGGAGCGCCACACTCGGGAGCTCGATCTACAGGAGCAATAGCTGGCCCGCTGTCTGGAGGATGAGGGGAGAATGCTGGCGGAGACAATGTCATCCCACATTCTGGTATGCTACCGGAGTTGGTACCCGGAGATACCTCTTGACCCGGTAGTCGGCAGCCCCGTCGTGGCGCGTGAAGAGGTGGCAATGGATGAAGTCAAGGACGCCACCAAACATGTTGCCGTACAGTTTGGTCGCGACTGAGGCTGGTGGCCCCTAGACGGGGCACTTTTGTGTCTAGGGCTTGCCCTCTTGTAAATGACCTTTAATGAATTTGAAATCATGTTTTGCTTCTTAGCTGTTTCTTGTGCTTCTCATCTTGTTCACCAGAGTTCTTAGCAGCTTAATAGTATGAAGATCTTTGCCGACTTTGTTAGCTTTTTAGGAACCAACGATTGCACAGTTGACATAGCCGATCTGCGTCGGTTGATGTTCTACCTATGGAACCCCCTTAGAGGCCCCCCGGTAGATGTGGTCAACTGGTTGGGCACGCCTACCACTTGATCGCAGGATGTCTTCGACAAGCCCCCAACGGAGCAGGGGAGGTTGAGTAGTTGATGTTGGCAGGCCCCTTTAGGGGCGCCAAGCTTTTTTTAAACTCGTGGTTGGGCCGGATGCTCCAGCGCCGCCCACCATCGTTGTAGAGACGTCGATGGAAGGCCCCCTGGGCGGTGCCGGAGCTGGCTGCTCAGGCGTCGCCCACCATCGTTGTAGAGACGTCGACGGCGGGCCCCCTGGGAGGTGCTGGAGCTAATTGCTCCTGTGTCTCCCACCATCATTGTAGGGACGTCGGAGGCAGACCCCTAGGGAGGTGTCAGAGCTGGCTGCTCCGGCGTTGCCCACCATCATTGTAGAGACGTCCACGGCAGCCCCCCTGGGAGGTGCCGGAGCTGATTGCTCCAGCGTCACACACCATCATCGTAGGGACATCGACGGGAGGCCCCCTAGGAGCTGCTGGAGCTAGCTGCTCCGGCATCGTCCACAACCGTTGTAGAGACATCGATGGCAGGCCCCCTGTGAGGTGACGGAGTTGGATGCTCTAGCGTCGTCCACCATCGATGTGCAGCAACATCAACGGCGGTCCCCTGGCATACATGTTACCACAAGAGAACCCTATTAGAAATAAGAGCGAAGCGGGAGAGTGTACTCACGAATCAGCGCTTGTTATTGTCATCGACATGCTAGGACATCGACGGTGGGCCTCCTAGGAGGTGCCAGAGCTAGATGCTCCGACTTTGTCCACCATTGATGTGTAGCAACATCGATGGCAGGCCCCTGGCATATAGGTTACCACAAGAGAACCCTATTAGCAACAAGAGCGAAGCGGGTGAGTGTACACATGAATCAGTGCTTCTTATTGTCATCAACGCATTAGGACATCGATGGCGGGCCCCCTTGAAGGTGCCAGAGCTGGATACTCCGGCGTTGTCCACTATTGATATGTAGCAATGTCGACGGCCGACCCATGGCATACAAGTTATCACAAGAGAACCCTATTAGGAACAAGAGTGGAGTGGGAGAGTGTACTCACAAATCAGCGCTTGTTACTGTCATTGACATGTTGGGACGTCAATGACAAGCCCTCTAGGTGGTGCCGGAGCTGGATGTCCTGCACACATGATAGAGGAGGGACTACGTTGCTCGTCAGTTTACCTCTTTTTTCTCTTTAGCTTTGTCATGTCTTACTGTCCTGGGCTGGCACACTGGGCTTCGGTAATTCAATGCGCTAGTGCTTCGGGGTTCGGATCCCAAATTCCTTAGGGTGTGAACCTTCTGGCCCCAAGTATTTGGCTGCAGCGCTGGGAGGCAGGGTGTGAACACTTAGGGTACAGGACCAGGCTAAGTAGTTTACACACCCTGAACCACTGGCTCGGCGTAGACCTTTCTTGGGAGGCCATACCGCATGAACCCCTCAGACATTGCATATACCTCAAGCGAGCCCGCCTGCAGTAGGATTGCACAACTCCACCAAGGATACATAGAGCATATAACCGTGTATATGAAGACAATATACAAAAACAAGCCTAGCTTGGTTCATCATAAAATTAATGAGTAATTTAATGAAAATTTAGAGAAGCATGGAGTAAGACAGAGATTCTTTTCTATTGGCATTCATAGGAGGAGCCGGGCTTTACGAAAGAAGGCATTGACTCGCTTCCAGATGACGAGGGAAGCAGGGTGCACAGGCTTAGGATTCGGGACAAGGCTAAGCTGATTGTGCACATTGGGCCTGACCCTCCCGGAGCTTGATTGTCCTAAGTGATGCTCCTATACTCTATGAAACCTTTACATTGCCCCACAATTAACCTAAGGATAACTTACAGGGGTGCTCAATGCTCCGAGGGTAATTGTGACAGTTTCGGGCAACTTGTTGTCACAACTACCAGGGGGCGATGAAAGGGTGTCCCTACTTGCTACCTTGGCCCCCCCACTTTGCGGGAGGTCCGGGCAGAGCTGGAACTAATCTTGACAGCTTTGACGAGAACGTCGGTGCTGTCAGAGGGCTGCGGACGGGGTACAACGGAAGAGTCGCGCTGACATGAGCTCGGCGGAGGCTGGCTTGGTCATGCGCTGCCTAGAGCAGGTGCTGGGTTTTTTGCAAGTGCTTAGAGCTTCTCCAAGGCTAATACCGCAGCAGTGTGGTCTCTGCGAATCTTAAGGACGCCGAAGGGAGTTGGCATCTTCAAGATGAGGTAGCCGTAGTGGGCTACTGCCATGAATCGATACAGGGTGGGCCTGTCGATGATGGCGTTGAAGGGGAGGTAGACCTTCGTGACGTCGAACAAGATGTTCTCCTTATGGAAGTTCTCGGGTGTCCCAAAGGACACCTCGAGGTGGATGTTGCCGTATGAGATGATGTTCCCACGTCCCACCCCCGAGAACGGGCTCGAGGGGGTGAGCTTGGACACTGGGATCTGCAGCTGGTCGAAGGTTGCACGGCTGATGAGGTTGAGGCCGACCCCGCATCTATCAATACATGGTGGAGCTTGATGTTGGCGATGGTGGGTACGATGAGGAGAGGCAGGATCGTGGCTCTCGTCATGTTCCTGGGGGCAGTTAGAGGTGTCGAAGTTGATCGGCGTCTCCTTCCACTTGTAGTGCAGCGCCAGAGTGGGGGTAGGAGCTATCGAGGCCACCGCTCAGCGCAGGGTCTTGACTGCGTTCTGGGACGTGAGATCCCAAGACCCCCCCCCCCCCCCCCCCCCCCGAAGATGACGTGGAGTGTCTTGCGACGCTCGTGGTCACTGCTGGAGTCCTCGTCTTGGTGGAATGCCTTGACATCCCATTAAGGCTTTTGGTGTTCTATGTACTCGTCATCATCAACCTTATGGTCGACCTTCTGCTTGCCCTCCTGCTGGCAGAAGGGTGTGCCTTCAGAGCACTGTTGTGGCCGCTCTTGGTATCGCTCAGCTCAGCTCTGGATCTTTCGGCAGTCGCTCGCATTGTGGTCGCGAGTCTTGTGCACTGGGCAAGGCTTGATGCCTTCATCAGTAGCAGCAGGTGGCTGACGCAGGCGTTTGTTGGGGCGTGGGGGTTTGGAACCATTAATCGCAGCTGCTGCCGCGTTGGGTGCCCCATGCAGTGGCTTGTTCTGGATGCTGCCCTAATTCTTGTTCTTCTTTTTGCTGTTACCCTGGGTAGTGTCGCCTTTGCCGGCCTTGTCGGCTTTACCTGCCCCGGAGGCGGGCTATGAGTGCTAGTAACGGCCTTCTGCCACCCTGGCGCAACGGTCAACGATGGCAAAGAGCTCCGAGACATCTTGCACGTTGTGTGTGGCTCACCTCTCGAGCATCTTCTTATCCCACACACCCTGTCGAAACACCACTATGACAGAAGCATTCGAGATGTTGCGGATGGAGTTGCATACCTGATAGAACCGTTGGATGAACGATCGCATTGTCTCATCGGGTTGCTGACTTACGGTATGGAGATCGAGCTCAGTGTCGGGGCGCTTGTAGGAGCTACTGAAGTTCGTCGTGAACAACCGATAGAGCTCTTCCCAGGAGGTTATGGACCCCTCGAGCAGGTTCATGATCCATGACAGGGCCGAGCCAGTCTGAGCGATGAGGAAGTAGTTTAGCAGGGTAAGCTCATCCGCTCCTGCAGCAAGGAGTACCGTTGTGTAGATCTGCAGGAACTCAGCGCGGTTGATGCTTCCGTCAAAGTTCTCCGTCAGGTGTGAACAGAACTTGCGTCTCCACATCGTCAGGCGGAGGTACGGAGCCAAGGCTGTGCACCCTTTGATGGCCTTCATCAGAGAAGTGTACGGTGCGGCATACCCTGGAGGTCTATTGAGCACCGTACAATGAATATAGTGCTACAACCTGCACGATGTGCGGCTGCTACGGAGCTTGCTGCGGAGTGTTCTGGTGCCGCAGAACCTGCTGCGGAATGTGCTGCACAGAGTACTACTCCTGTGGCACCTATTGCGCAGAGTACTACTGGTGTGGCACGTGCTGCGTAGAGTACTGCTGTTGTGGCCTCTGCATTGCATAGTAGTGCTGGGGGTGATCGACCCATCATAATCTTGATGAGGAGGTGGCAGAGGGTTTTCCGGTGGTGCACCTCAGACAGAGGACGCCTCCTGCTCAAGCCCTTGAGGACCGTACTCGGCCTCAAGGTTGCACCGTCTCTCCCGCTGTCGCTCGATGATGATGCAACTGTCTTCATGAGCTTGACAGTGGTCGAGCTCGGCCCTCAGGTCGACCGTGGGGATCCTACCAGTGCTAGTAAGCTTGGTGGAGCGTGAGTCGGTGGAGTAACGGTCGATGGACGGCGTGCACGATAGCGACACGTGACGACTCCCTATGACAGGGGAGTTGATGCCCACAACGAAAAGGTGGTCGATGTCGTGTACCCACTGCTAAGTTGCTTCCTGGGAAGTGTTCAAGGACGGTGGGTGGTGAAGAAGGGCCCTGGCTGCTGCCAGAGCGCTCTCCAGACTTGCAGCCGATGGCTCAAGGGGTGTCGACTGGGACGGGATGCGCTGCCCTAGCTAGCTGCGTCTATGAGGGGGCATGACGGACCAGACTACGCCCTGACGTGGGATCTGGTCACGAGTCGAAGGCCACAGGAACCGCCATCCATGGGCTTGATGTTCACCATTATGGTGAAAGCACAACCATTTTTAAAGGAAAAATACCCTACTTGGAGTGCCAAATGTCGAAGTGTTCTTTTGACACTTCCCCCAGACCTGCTTGGAGAGCAGCCCGCGTAGGTTCTTGATCGTCAGGGCTTAGTTATCAGGCGAGGCTACGCGTATGAGAGATGGGTGAGACGGTGGTTTACGTGGTTCGGGCCGCCGAAGCGTAATACCCTACTCCATGATGTGAGATGTATTGTCTGAGTGGTGAAATGTGTATGTGTAACAGTGGTGGTTCAATTATTTTATAGACAAGGTCAGATGCCTTACAAGTGGGGTTTGGGGTCCGATAGGTGGCCCTGTGGCAATCTTATCCTAAAGATCTAAGACTTCTCGCATAAGCTTCCTCTGACCGTGGCTTGAAGACCCGTCGTCTTGTTGCCTCAGTCGCGAGTGGCCCATACATAGTCAATGATGATGGCAGGAGATGTCCCGTCCAACTATCCTATCGCCGTAAGATACCCACTTGGCGGAGTTTGGTAGGCCTGCAACATCTTCACTGTGATGCGATTGGGCGTAGCGGTACCTGACAGTAGGCGTGGGTCGCGTCATGCGCCTGGAGAAGGCGCGTATTCAATGCTCGATTTAGAAAAGGCGCACCACCCCTTAACTCCAGCAACTCACCGTCCAGGACAAGTTGCAAGGCACGTAGCAGCATGGGAGCAAGCCTCTGCGGGGGAGGTCGGGTCCTGTACTACGGGCAACGTGGCAGCCTCGGAGCCCATCCTTGAGGTGAGATGGGGATGTAGGACTGCAGGTCACATGGTACAGCCGGAGCCCGCCTCCGCGGGAGGTGGTCGACCTGGTGCTATGGACCACATGGCACAACTAGAGCCCAGTCCTATGGAGGAGCGGGGTCTCGTCGCCCTAGACACGTGGTAACTCGGGAGCCCGTCTCTTCGGGGGAGTTGGACCCTGTCTTGAGGTACATGTGGCAGCGCTGGAACCCGTACCTGAGGAAGGTTGGGGTCCGAGCCTTCTGGACACTTGGTGCCATTAGACTTTGCCTCAGCAGGGAGGCAGTGTACTTATGTGCTTTTATCCTGTACGCAATAGTACCCGGTATGCTGGTGTGACACCCCTTGGCTGTGGAGTGCAACCAGGATGTGAGGTGCAAGCGTCGCCAGTGAGCCGCCGGCGAATTTGGATGGATTGCGCCGAGGGAGATGGAGATGGTGGGGTGACAAGAGAGAACAGAAGTAGTTAGCGTAACAGAATTTGTGTCATCAATATTCATCCCTCTTCCTTCGATGTGTCTTTCCTTTTAAAGGTTCACTAGACCCGACATCACCTCCCAGCTGGCCCACACGTCAGCGACTTACAACCCTTACAATGACTGGTCCCACACACAGCGACAGACACCACACGATACATGTGACTGACGCCACAGCGGCCGTCACAGTTCCACCCCCCACTTGAGATAATGCTTGTCCTCAAGCATCGAAGTCTGGAAATCTCCGACGAAGAACATAGTAATCTTCCCAGCTTCCCTCTTCTGGCGACGTGCCTACCCATTGCACCCGCACCTGTGGAATGGCACTGCTCCCCTTCTTCACCACACAGCGCTCCAAGATCTCCATCAGTTGCAATGCCGACCCCTCCGAATCCTGGCGCGACGACAGCTCCGAGAACACTGGTGAGTAGCACGGTGTGAATGGTTTCAACTGCGACACATGGAAAACCGAAAGGATTTGCGTCCCTTCAGGTAAGTCCACTCGTTATGCTACTTTCCCAATTCTTTCCAAGATCTTGAATGGTCTGTAGAACTTGTAAGCGAGCTTAGGGCAAGGCCAATTGACCACAGTGGTCTGCGCATAAGGCTGGAGCCGGAGCAAAATCATCTCCCCTTCTTGAAATTCCCTTTCAGATCTTTTCTTGTCGGCATTTTGCTTCATCCTTTTTTGCGCAGCTGCAAGATGAGCCTTTAGCAACTCAAGATGAATTGCACGCTCCAGCAAGAGATCCGCCACTTCTTTGTCTATGGAAGACAGTAGCATTGGGGCAGCTAGTGGATCTGGCTCGTATCCATATAGAACTTAGAAAGGAGAGCACTTGAGGGCGGAGCGATATGTAGAGTTGTACCAGAATTCAGCCAGAGGTAGCCAAGCCCTCCAACGCTTTAGGGCTTCACTAATAGAGCATCTGAGATACATTTCCAACCCTTGATTAACCCTCTCAGACTGACCATCAGTCTGAGGATGATAGGCAGTAGAAAGTAGTAGCTGAGTACCCATCAAGGTGAATAATTGTTTCCACACAACACTTGTGAAAACCTTGTCTCTATTAGATAACATAGTTTTAGGGAGACCATGATGTTTGACAACATTATCCAGTAACATCTGTGCCACCTGAATAGCAGTATAGGTATGCTTCAATGGTAGAAAGCGAGCATATTTAGTGAATCTATCCACCACCACCAGTATAGTGTTGAATCCCTCTGATTTGGGTAACCCGTCTATGAAATCCATTGTCACTTCTTGCCAAGCACCCTGAGGAATAGGCAGTGGCTGCAGTAATCCAGCACGAAGAGTTCTATCCACCTTGGCCTGTTGACAAATCCTACATTGTTTGATAAAGTCAGCCACATCCTTCTTAGGACCCTTCCAGGAGAAGAATTTCTTGATCCTTTGATAACAAGCTTGAGTACCAGAATGACCTCCCACAGCACTGCCATGCAGGGCTGCTATAATTTTAGTCCTCAAAGCTGAATTTTCAGCAATCCAGATTTGTGACCCTTTCCTTATAATCCCTTGCTGCAGATGAAAACCATTTTCATCTGGTCTAGCAATTGCCAACTTAGCTAACAAATCCTCAGCATTCTGATCTGTAGCATATGAGTTGAGAATCTACTACAGCCACAAGGGCTTAATCTAAGTCACTGTTGAGACAGTAAAAACCTGTCCAATCCTTGACAAAGCATCAGCTGCTAAATTATCTCTCCCTTTTCTGTATTCAATTTTAAAATTGAGCCCCATGAGTTTAGCCATAGCCCTCTTTTGTAAATCAGATTGGAGCAGGTGATCCTCCAGAAAACTGAGACTCTTGTGGTCAGTCCTTACAAGAAACTCCTGTCTTTGGAGATAAGGCCTCCATCTTTCTACTGCCATAATAAGTTCCAAAAATTCCTTCTCATAGATAGTTAATGTCTTGTTCTTTTCTGTAAGAGCTTTACTTAGAAAAGCTATGGGCCTCCCACCTTGCATTAACACAACTCCCAAGCCAATATCACTAGCATATGTTTCTACTACAAAGCCTTCATTAAAATTAGGCAGTGCTAGTACAGGTGTAGACACCATGGCTTTCTTCAAAGCAGTAAAAGCTTGTTCAGCCACCTCACTCCATTGAAATTGTTTCTTCTTCAACAATGACAAAGGGGCCTGGGGTTTGGCCATAACCCCATAGCCTTTGACAAATCTCCTTTAATATCCAGTCAACCCCAAAAAAGCTCTCAACTCAGTGACAGAGCTTGGAGTAGGCCACTGTTCCATTACCTTGGTCTTGCTAGGATCTGTAGAAACCCCTTGCCCAGAGATAATATGCCCTAGATACCTCAATTTTGTCTTTGCAAAGCTGCATTTTGAAAACTTAATATAGAACTGATGTTCCTATAGCTTAGATAGTACCAACTGGACATGCTCTATATGTGATTCCATACTAGGGCTATAGATGAGTATATCATCAATGAACACCAATACAAACTTGCGCAAGAAAGGAGCCAATATAGAGTTCATAACACATTGGAAACTAGCTGGGGCATTAGTTAGGCCAAATGGCATTACCATAAATTGGTAGTGACCCCTATGAGTCTTAAAGGCTTTTCTTGAACTCTTATCCACTTCTCATCCTGATTTGATGGTATCCAACCCTGAGATCTAGACAGGTGAAGAAAATAGCTCCTGTCAACTCCTCCAAAATTTCCTCCACCAATGGCATTGGAAATCTATTTTTGATTGTTAGATCATTCAGCCTTCTATAGTCCACACAGAAAAGCCAAGTACCATCCTTCTTTTGCACTAACAGTACTGGCGATGCAAACGGACTGACACTATTTTCAATTAGTCCAGATGCCAACAGTTCTTTCACCTGCTTTTCAATCTCGGTCTTGTGCATAGGAAAGTATCTGTAAGGCCTTGAATTCACTAGAACTGCACCAGGAACCAGTGGTATAGCATGATCGAATTCTCTACTTGGAGGTAATGTTTTGGGGTCTGCAAACACCTGTTTGAATTGTTCCAGTACTCTCTCCAATCTTTGATCCAATGTATTTGGCTCATCAGTGTTCTCTGGTGCTTCTTCCAATAGCACCCATGCCCAAATCTCATTCCCTTTGCAAGACTTCTGTAACTGTTGTTTAGACAGTTCCTTCAAATGGGCAGGGCCCTTGGTCTGTAAACCTTGCAGCTTCACGGATTTGTGTGGTAGCTGTAAGGTCAAACACTTCTGCTGCCAATCAGAAACCATAAGACTATGTGATTTGAGCCAATCATATCCCAGGATACCATCATAAGCCCCCATAGATAAGATCTTCATGTCAGTGATGAAGGAATGTCCATTGTAGAGCCAATGCAGATTAGGAATCATTTTGTCACAAGTGAGATATTCTCCATTTGCCACTTTCACCTGAACAGGATAACATGATACTGTAGGAAGGCTAGCCTTAATTACAAAAGCTTCATTGATAAATGTAGCTGAAATGCCAGAATCCACTAGTAACAAGAATGCCTGGTTACCCACTAAATCCTATAATCTCAAGCATTCTTCCCCTTCAGTACCAACAATAGCATGTAAAGACAACTTAAGTTCCTCCTCTTCCTTCACAAGTCTTCTCTCTCTAACTGCTCTAAAACTTCCTCTGATAACTCCATATTAAGATCCTCCACTGACATAGCATGTAACTGCACTGCTCTCTTTGGGCATTTGCTAGCATGTCCAGGCTCAAACCTCTCACCACAGGCATAGCAAAGGCCATTTAACCTTCTATAGTCTCTGACCTGTCTCTCCTTCATCAGATCAGAGTTGAGTCCCCCTTGCCTTGACTCAGGTTTCAACAAGGTGCTGGTCTTGTTACCCAACAATTGCTTAGGGAATTTAGGCTTCATCTTGTCCTGAATGTCCTGTTGAAGTCTAGCCAGTAATGTTGCTCGATTCACCGTGGTAGGAATCTGAGCCAGCACTGGACCCTGCAACTCCATCTTCAGCCCTTTCACAAATTGTTGGACAAAAGACTTCATCCAATTCAGGATTGTGGACTGCAGTAGCATATCTCATCTCTTCAAAACTAGATATATAGTCTTCCAGTCTACTGACTTACCTGTGATGCAACAAGTCATACATGGCTTTGGGATCTTCATAGGCCCCAAACTTGTTTTTTACAGCAATACAAAACTTCTCCCAAGTGCTCAATCCTTCAGTAAGTTTATACACTTGAAGCCATCTTGCAGCATTACCTTCCATGTGCATGGCGGCAGCTCTAACCCACAAAGCCTCACTCACATTAAATATGGTGAAGTAATCCACACATTTATCCAGCCAAATGGTAGGATCCTCCCCATTGAACTTTGGAAATTGATGTTTCAGCAGAGACTTATCTCCCCCAATCTCCTCTCTACGATTCCTCTGCTCCTCATTCTTAACACCTCTAATCCCACCACCAGGATCTACTACTTCCACACCTACTGGTTTTGCTCCACCACCTCTAAACACCTATCTACCTTCTGTGTTTAACATCCTGGTTGGGGTTATCCTCGGCGCTCTGGAACTTCCCCCTGATTCACCACCATCCTGTCTGCTATTTCCAGGTTCTGTCCAGGCTCCTAGTACCCCCTTCCCTCTCACATACTCAACTCCTGCACCTTGAACCCTGAAAGCCTGCGAAACTGAATTAGGAGAATACTGAACATCCTCTGAAGATCTCTCCAAAATCAACCCCACCACCGACTTCCCTGTCTCTGCTACCTGCTTTGCTAGCAAATCCTTATCCCTCTCCATCTGATCTACCAACTTAGCTGTCAAGGCTTGCTCCGCAAGTAGTTGTTTCTGCTGCGACTCCACACCACCAACCCGAGCCACAATAGAATCAAGGGTTGAGAATACATTCTCCCACCTCTCCTCCTTCGTCTTCGCAGCAGAAGCCATGGCCTCCAGAACGAACCTTGTCTGGGCAGATGGTTTTGCTGGTGGCGTCGTGATGAGAACAGTCTTCCCCGCCACCAACATTTTGGCGCCCAGCCACAATCACATGCTCCCCACCCGAAGATCGCCGAGCTCTGATACCACTTATGACACCCCTTGGCCGTGGAGCGCGACCACGACGTGAGGCGCAAGCGTCGCCGGTGAGCTGTCGGCGAATTTGGATGGATCACGCCGAGGGAGATGGAGATGGCGGGGTGAGAGGAGAGAACAAAAGAAGTTAGCGTAACAGAATTTGTGTCATCAGTATTCATCCCTCTTCCTCACATGCGTCTCTCCTTTTAAAGGTTCGCTGGACCCAGCATCACCATCCCAACCGGCCCACACGTCAGCGACTTACAACCCTTACAATGACTGGTCCCACACACACACCGACAGACACCACACGATACATGTGCCGACGCCACAGCGGCCGTCACAACTGGGTACCGACAATCACCAAGTCATGTCACTACCTTTCCATAGATGTTTGTTGCAGTGATTAATAACTAAGACATCTTATTTCGTCTGTGAAATAAATCCAAAACAGCTCTGTTTTTGTCACAATCACAACATTCATCTTCCATGTGTCAAATAATAATCAAATAAATAATTAGATCAAAACTGGAAAAAGTATTCCAGGAGCAAATAGTTCGTAGCAGATTAAATATTGTACCTTGAGAGCAAATTTCTAAGCGTATATCTTTCGACCGATGTTCAGAATAAGTCAATTGCTGGTATGCAAAATGTCTTATGCAAGGTTTTGACATAATTTGTTTGAATTTATCATCTCAGATGTTAATCAGTCTAAAATGTAAATGTGCATGTGCTGTAATCAAAATTATTCCTTTAAAATTGATGAGTTGCGATTAGGAGAAAGATAATTAACAAGATATATCGACTAACGAGCTCTCAGAAAAAGCTCCTAGTAGTATTTAAAATATATTTTCTTGCTTAACCTGGAGTACACAATGACGCTCCTTATATAGAGAGAACTCATCTAGAAAATTACCCTTAGCCACCTCCAAAGTAGCTGCCTGCTAAAGTACACATGTTGGCTCACAACAGCCTATCTAACTACCTGTAACAAAAATGCTGCTTTCATTACTGATAAGAAGCCATGAGAACATCAGAAGAATTGAGTACAAATGCAGCAGTGAGATGTTCTACATAGGACAGAAAGGAATTCTTGCAAAGGAGCTGGCAGCATCAGCATTTTGTATATGAAATTCTTTGCTGATTCATCTGTGGCGATAGACGATAATTTCTTTCTGTGGCATGTACATTGTAGAACTCTGCTAAGTACTCCAAAGCTTCAAGGTTACAATTGCAAACCTTCAAGAGTGATGCCACCTCCCCTCCAGCAACAGTTCCCCACTCCTGGCAGTCATTTAGAAAGTCCAGTAGCTTGGAGTAATATGAATCATAGTTAAGAAGCAAGAAGGGGACTGGAAGCGTCGATCCAATCCTCTCGAGTTGAATCAGTGCCATTATCTCAAACAACTCATCCAGTGTCCCAATCCCTCCGGGTAACGCAATCACAGCAGTTCTGTAGGTATGGCTGCTTCGCACCGCAGCATCTACGAGTCCATGCTTCCTTGTTGAGAAGAACCTGAAATTCAGCTTAACACTAAGTGATCTCCATGTCTGCAAGTTTTGCACCACTAGCTCAACTCGTTCTACATCATCCGGCAGTACCTGCACGTGAGGTAGGTTTCCGGAGGCAGATAAGGATGGAAGTTTGAGGTTGTCCATTGGCCTGCCTCCTTGGCAATCTTGAAGCCGCCAACCGGCTTTTCTGCCTCAAGGGCACCTTGGATGGCAGCATCCATGAGACCAGGGCCGGCTCCAGTCCAGGTGGTGCAGTCCAGAAGCCGAGCTATCTGTTGTGATACAAAGTCAGCTGATCACTGCATTTACAATGAATTTTGAAGTAAATGCACAAGCTATAATGTACAGCAACAATTGTGATGATTTGAAGGTATTTCTAGTCAGACTTTGATCTCATGAACTTCATTTCTAGATAGATTCTTCACGCGGACAGTGAGCAACCGGTGAAAGAAAAATGCATGCCGGCTCGTTAGTTTGCAGAATGCGCGGTTGCAGCAGTATTACTCGCCTCTCTCGCGAGCTCGGCTGTGTGGAGGTAGTGCGGATGGGTAGGCGGCACCCTGGAGGAGCCGAGGTAGACGGCGCCCCTGCCGAGGCGGTGGACAAGGTCGAAGCACCTCGCCATCTCCTCCCTCACCTGCACAGCCAACCAAAACAATATATGAGCCCACTGAGTAGTTTGAGACGGGGAGGGGTAGTGGTGGAATGGCGGTGACCTCGAGGGGGCTGCTCCTCCCGAGCTCCAGGGCCAAGCTGCCGACAGTCTCCGCCTCGAGCGCCCCCAGATTGTCGCGACATGTGGCGGCAGAGATGGCGCTGCGGGTCCGGGTCCGGGCTCCCCCGCCGCAGAAGAGGCGTGCGGGTAGCCGGGGAGAACGAAGCCACGAACAAGGAGGAGGAGGGGGACGACGCAAGCGGGGCTGTCTGTCCCTGAAATCAAGGGAGGGACGCAGCTGCGATCCGAACCGGGCTCCTACCGAGATCGCCGCCGCCGCCGGTTCCATGGATGGTTTCTTGGTTTTGGACTTTGGTGATACTCGAGAGCGACGCGATAGGGTTCACCCGTATCAGGCTGTCCGTCCTAACTATTTTATATATTATTCTATACACTATTATCTTTCTATTTTTACAGTATTTACTATAAATTTATATTATCCAGCAACTTTTTGAGCAACATCAGTGTAAACGACCTCAGCACAGTTGTTGCCTGCTTGCTGTGCTATGCTCGGTACTCATCGCCAGCATTTGCCGTAGTTGCCAAATCCAATACAGTGTCACAACAATATTAAAATAATAAGAAAAGAGATTATGCAATAAACAAAATACTAGTGGATATCGGAGATGTTTGGGTGATAGCCCAAGCCTGCCACACTTAACTCACTTCAACTGAGTACCAAAGTGATCATTGTAAGAATTCTGTTTTATCGCAATGAAAAAATTCGTGATAATAGGTCGTTTTTTATCGTAATAGGTCACTGTTGCAAAAAAAGAGCGTGGCGATAGTTTTTGCGAATCGTCGAAATAAGTCCCATGGAGATAAGTTATTGCGACGCTTTGACATCCGTGGCAAATAGTGTGGTATTGCAACGATTTCACATCGGTGGCAAATAGTATGCTATTGCAACGATTTCACATATTTAGACGATTTAATGTATTGTAATAAATAGTATAATATTGCAACGATTTCACAATCGCGACAAATAGTACGGTATTGCAACAATTTCATATTCGTGGTAAATAGTATGTTATTGCAAGATTTAGCGTATTGCGATGATTTAACGTATTGCAACGAATAGCATGATATTGCAACGACTTCACATCCGTGACAAATAGTATGGTATTGCAATGATTTAACATTCGTGGAAAATAGCACGGTATTTCAACGATTTCACATTCGTGTCAAATAGTATGTTATTGCAACGATTTAGCATATTGCGACGATTTAACGTATTGCAACGAATAGCATGGTATTGCAATGATTTCACATTCGTGGCAAATACTACAATATTGCAACGATTTAGCATATCGCGACGATTTAACGTATTGCAACGAATAGCAGGGTATTGCAATGATCCCACATTCGTAGCAATAGTATGTTGCTGCAACGATTTCATAGTCGTGGCAAATAGTACGGTATTGCAACAATTTAAGGTATTGCGATGATTTAACGTATTGCAACGAATATCACGGTATTGTAACGATTTCACATTCGTGGCAAATAGTATGGTACTGCAATATGTCACAACTTTGACAAATACTATAGTATTACGATGATTTAACGTCCGTGGCAAATAGTATGGTATTGCAACGAGTTCACAAACGTGGCAAATAGTATTGTATTGCAACGATTTCAGATCCGTGGGAAATAGTATGGAACTGCAACGATTTCACATCCATGGCGAATAGTTTAATATTGCAATGATTTTGGCAATAGGTTCGTAATGCAACGTTTCCTGATATGTGGCAATAGGTTCCTAATGCAACATTTCTCGATATGTGGCAATATGTTTGTAATGCAGCATTTTCTGATCTGTGATAGTACGGTTGTAATACAACATTTAATGATTTGTAGTGATAGAGATGTAATGCAACATTTTCTCTTCTGTGGCAATAGTGTTGTAATGCAACATTTTCTGCGTGATGACAATAGCAGTCTAGTGCAACGTTTTTTGAGTCGTGGCCAAATGTTTATACTGCAGCGTTTTGTAATTCGTGTCAATAGCTTCCTATTGCAACAATTTATCATTCGTGATAAGAAAATTCATAATGCCACATTTTTAATTAGCGGCAGTAGAATCCTAATGCAACACGTTTGAAAATTAGTAGCAACAGAATCACGAGTTTAACAATAAACATCCATCAATTAATATTGCAACACGTATAACAACACTCAAGTATTACTAACGCGACGTGTTTGCTTGTTAAAAGTTTGCCTAAGCTGACCGGGACTAATTGCTAGAGCAGTGGCTTTTGGCGGTTCTTTTGTTGGACCTTTTGTGGAGTGGTCTCCATCATTTTACGCATTTCAGCCATTGAGACGCACATGTCCTCCATTTCCTTGCTCCTTCATGATCGGCTGCTATCTGACCTTCAAAGTTCTGGACTTGAACATTTAACTCTTCATTCTTCTGGTTTATGCAGTCCATCTGGGTGGTTAAGCTATTATTTCTTCCTTCCAACTCCTACACTTTGTGATTAAGGCATGCATTTCTATCTTCTAAGTTTTGAACTTGGTCGTTGAGGTGTTCAGCTATCTGGATATACATACGTTCACGTTCAGCACCAGCAGGGTTAGGCATATAACCACGTCACGAAACCTGTGATCCTGCACAATCGATTGAAGATCTACAATAACATTGGAAGATGTGGTTTCTCTCCTCATTTAGAATTGGACCTCCCTGCTCGGCTTCCATGTCGTCCACTTGGGCACGTGCCTGGCTCTATATACGAAAAGAAAAGCCACAGTACATTGCAAATATTTATTTAATTGAGGATTTTTTGAAGTGTTACTTACACGTACAACTTCTACCTGCTCGTTTGCCTAGTCACCGTTCTTCAAATGTCTTGCCTCCCACAGTTGTATGTCATCGGGTTCTTCTCCGGTCTCTGGGTCTCGCTACATAAAATACAAGTAAAATTCAACATGTAGGTATACATATTGATTGCAGCGCAAAGTAAAAACATGATTTATTTTTCATACCTTCTCGTAACTAAGTTGGGCTTAGAATTTGGAGCCAAGCAAGTGATTCGCTTTTTGTCTTCTTCGATTTTGAGAATTGGTCCTTCTTATTGACTGCAATAATTTTAAGAATTAATTCCACGAATGAATGTAAATCAAATAGTTTTTGTATGATGTGAAGCTATTAAAAGTTAGCTGACCTTGAATCGCTCAGACCCAAAATATTCTATTAGGTGCAACCACTCGGACGTCGTTACGTCAGCGGGCTTGTTTCGTATACGTTCTTCATCGGTAGAATAACTCTTATAGGTGGCATGCAAAATCGAGCGCCACCCCTTGTAGCGCTCACCAGCAATTTTTAAAATTTTACTTGCGCTCTCCGGTATGTCCTTCATGTCCCAGGAATCCTGTACATTGTATAACAAGTTGCTGTAAATGTACAAGATGGAGATTGTAAGAAAAAAAATACTTGTGTGGGGTGTGACAACACTAACTAGAATGTCTTGTACTATATCTCTTTTGTTACTATCGCCAACATCTGCCCACTTCCTTGCACCGTTGAAGGATGCATGTTTTTTTGTAAACATAACCACATCATCGACAAAGCGCCGCTGATTAATACCAACCGCAACACCCAACCTATGGGAGAACTGAATTGGTAGCTTCACATGCTCCGTTCTACTAACTTGGGATGCATAGCGTATTTCGGCGACCTTAAGTCCTTTAGCCACACTTCTTCCAAACTTCTTTCCTTTTGTTACATTGATTCAAACAGTAAACGATTAAAGCAAATTACCGCCTGATCAAGTTTAGTATTGTCGGATGCTGGTTCCGGTAATTCCCCCGGTACTACTGTTAGTAGCCCGCGGAGTTTCTTAGTTCGGTTAGGGTGCGTGAAGATCCAGAACAAGATAGTGACTTGACACAAGTATTTACGTGGTTCGGGCCGCCTGAGCGTAATACCCTACTCCACGGGTGTGTTGTTGTTGTTGTATTGGGTGTATGTGTGTGTGTGTGACCAAAAGATTGGATCAGCTAGAGAGTCTGAGAGCACGAGCGAGAGAGAGGCCGAGAGTCCCCCGTATATCGCTCGGTCAGTCCTTTTATAGTACAAAGGCTGGCCGTTACATCGTTAGCCTGGCCCGACATGTGGCCCTTGCGGTTAGTGATGCCTAATACATAGTTTAATGTACTTAATTCCCCTAACGCGCCTTAATGGTGGCATTACTAGTATTAAGGGTCTTCCGATCGTGTATCATTAAGATAGCATTAATGACACATAATCAGGTCTTGAAGCCTTAAATGTCCCTTGAAGGTCCGAGCCGTTGGAGGTCCACCAATCTGCCTGTTGAGGTTGAAAGTTCGGCGGTTGGGCACGTGGCATCTTCGGAGCTTACCGCCTTGGACGAGTAGATCCGGTTCTGTTGTACACGTGTTGGTACCGGAGCTTCCCTCTGTTGGGGGTTAGGTCCGGGGGTGCCACACATGTATCCAGTTCGGAGCATTCCCATGTATGTATTGTAGCTCTGGTTTTATGATACACATGGCGGCACTGGGACTAACCATATGAGGGAGGCATGTCCGGTTATGAGTAACATGTGGGGCCTTCGGAGGTCTTCAACTCAGATATGTGGAGTTCCTTTGTACTCTTTGCAGTTCCAAGGGGTATCCAGTACGCAGGGTACCAACAGTGGCCCCCGGGCCCACCTCTGGGAGAGACCCTTTGGATTAAGTCATTCTACCGGAGGTGGGTCCATTTTTTGATTTTTGCGCCATGTCTTCAAGGGTTCTTGGATGTACCATTGAGGTGATAGTTCGCAATTAAACCATCACCGCGTGGCATCTTCTGGACGTGGCAGGTGAGATTTACGCGTGCGATCTCACGCAATTGAAGGTCGCCGGTTCTCAATACGAAAACCGTATCGGTTTCGCGCGCCCTGTCAGGCCGCCGCCCTTGGGTTTCCCGCCACTCATCATGACAACTGTTCGCATGGGGTAAGGACCTCTACTTGATCGTCTGGGTGGCCCCAGGCCCCTTTGTCATTGGTAGGGTGTAATTTTTGAAATGTATCCTTAGCCTTTTTGCAGTCTCCATCCAAGCATTGTGGGGGCTTACTTAAGAAGGAAAGCGTGCATGGTTTGAGGGTTCCTTACGCCTTTATTTGAACTTGCGCTCGAATCCTCCAAACCTTCGCTTGCTTTTTCTCTCTCGCCCGCTGTGCTGCGATGGAGTTGGGACTTCCCAAGAGCCGCATCAGGAGCAAGGAGGAGTTGTCGAGGGTCTGGACCTACATGGGGTGGTCTAGTGACTCCTTCGACCGCGACATTCGCTACAGCAAGCTCCCCTTCAAGAAGGAGCGCGCCGGAGATATGGTGTACTTCCTTCGGTACGCCATGGCGGGTTTGATCCCGCCTTTCTCTACTTTCTTCTTGATGCTGCTGGATTTCTATGGTCTGCAGCTCCACCATCTTGGCCCCCACTCGATCTTGCTAGTGGCGACTTTCGTCCACTTTTGCGAGATGTGGGTGGGTGTTTCTCCTTGTGTGGAGTTGTTTCGGACTTTCTTCACGGTCCACTCCACCGGAAAGAGCAAGGAGTTCATCGTATTCTACTACTTCGTGAAGCGAAAAAACTGCCCCCTCAAGTACTTGAGATCTTTTCCTTCCGGCAAGTGGGACGACTGGAAGAAAGACTTGGTGGTCATCACTATGGAGGGACACAAGAGACTGGAACTGTCTAAAGGCCTCCCCCGCGTTGACATCAACACTTGGAGTGAAGTTCCGGAGCTGTCGAGGGCGTACAGGCCCATTCTGGACAGAATCCAAGAGTGCGTCGAAGGTGGGGTGACCCCCCAAATGGTCTTCGGCAACTTCTTAGCGAACAGGTGGGACCCGCTGAGGGCCAGGGAGCGGCATGCATGGGCCTTCAACAGTGAGATGGATCACAATCGTATCGAGGTTGGTTTGAACACCAACTTAGGTGAGGAAGCTCTGAAGTCCATCTCAAGAAAGTTCAGCATGGGAACATTAGCCCTGGCGACGTGTCTCCACCGGCGGCCTTCCAGCCTCTGAATATGATACCAGAGGTGAGCAGAGAGCTCCGGAGGAGGATGCCGCTGTTGGATGACTTGGGCCTGGTGGAAAGGTAACCAACCACCAGGGTAGCAATCTTCGGAGCTTCTAAAAGGGTGGCCACTCCTGCTCCAAGCTGACAGTTTGAAGACACCGGCAAGGGCAAGGACCTCGCTGAACCTTCCGACCGAAAGAGGAAGCTGGGACATGCTGATGGAAGCTCCACGAGGCCAGCTCCGTCTGCCTCAGTCCCTTCTCCTCGGCGCGGGAGGTCTTCGACGGCGACACCAACTCCAGCATCGACATCTCCCCGGAACGCCAGCTCCGACCGGGTGACTCCGGCACCAGGGCCAGCTAAGGGCTCTAGGTCCGAGGGTCCTTCTCAGTCGAGGGGGGGGGGGCAACCGAGACGTCGCTGATGGCAGTAGCAAGCTCCGAAGAGCCTTCCATAGTTACTACACCAGTTGCAACTGGGTCGGGCTCTGAGCATTCGGCGAAGAGGTTCAGCGCTAGCTGGAGCGGAAGCCTTCCAAGGTAAATTTGCTTTTTTACCTCAGTTTGTTTTTTTGTTGTAATAATATTTTGATTTTCTTTATCCTTTATCCATAGGGCATCCAAAAAAGGGGCTGAGGCTCCGGATCTTGTGACAGCAGCTGATGCTGTGCAGGCGGAGGCGCCGCTCAAGGTGGTGGCTGATGTCACGGTAGCTCTGGCGCCAGCTGTTGTGGTTCTGGACCTCGACTCATCTCCCGAAGCTCCCGTGGTAGCGCCTAACCACGGGAACGAAGACGTACTAGCAACACCAGCTCTGGAGGCTGAAGCTCTGGTTTTGGATGCTGCGATGATGGACGCTCCGGCCCCAGAGCTGGAGGTAGCTGAAGTTCCAGCCTTCGAGCCAGATGTTACTGAAGCCCCAATGGTGGAGCCAGCAGTTCATGAAGTTCCAATGCCTGAGCCGGTTGACGTGGAGGTGCTGGCAACCGAACCAGTGGAGGTCGAAGTGCCGGTACCTGAACCGACAGTGGAGGAAGCACCAACGTCAGAGCCGGAGATGGCCTCAGCTCCGGCTGGGTCTTCAATGCCTACCCCGGAGGTGGTAGTTCCGGAGGTACCCGCTCCTGAGCCAGGGTGCCAAGACGAAGCGTCCAGTCCTCTGCCTGAGGGACCAAATTATGATGACCTGGCGGCGGGACCTTCGGAGCTGACTCCGAAGGTAGATACTCCCATTGCAGGACCTACCTCGGCGACAACCGAGGCACTCCCGGAGGGCGGCCCTAGTGTCACGGAAGCTCAGGAGACCACTCTTGTAGAGTGGGGACCCAATTTTTATTTTGGAGAACCCGCTAGAGTCAGCGGAGAGGACCCCGGCAGGTCCGGAGCCAATCCCCCTGTCGCTATCCATCAACAATGCCTGCTCCAGCCTTCGTCAGGTCCAGCTTGCATTTTATCACGACAGCAAGGCCCTCGAGGAGGAGCTCCAAACTCTTAGGAGGTGGCGCAACTGACTCCAATTCAAGACCAAGCTGACGCAAACAAGGCTGGCCGACGACAAGGAGTGGGTCAAGAGGGAGAAGGCCCGGATGGAGTACTGGGGCCACCTGCTGGATGAGAGGGAAAGCATGGTGTGATCCCTCGACAATCACTCCTGGGCTATATATGAACAAGCCCAGGCTGCTTATGAGGTGGTGAATGATCGCCAAGAGAACCTCAATACCATCCACGAAGGCCTAATCGAGCGCCGGGAGGGTCTTGATGAGTGAGAGAAAAAGCTCGAAGAGGAAGAGCAAAAACTCCTGGAGCTGAGGGATGACCTCGTGAAGAGGGAGGAGGAGCTCGCCCAAAGGCTGGCTCTGAGTGACAAGATCCTTACAGAGCGCACCAAAAAGTTGGAGGAGCGCTGCAAGAGCAAAGAGGAGAAGGCCTGGCAGCGGGGACAGAACCTTACCAAAAGGGAGGTCGAAGTCACTGCCAGGGAGAAGAAGGTTCAAGGCCGGGAGAAAGACCTGGTTGACTGCCGGAACCGGATCCACGTCCGGGAGAAGGAGCTTGCCGACCTTGAAAAGCAAATTGTTGAGAGTATTCAGCAGCACGCCAAGGAGGTCGAGCGCCTTGCCCGAGAGGGTTTGGAGTTTGCGGCGGCCCCGAGGTCTTTGGAGGAGATTCGGGGCTCGAGGGCTGCAGAGTCCCAACAAGTATGGGACTTCTTGGGCAAAGCCAATGACGTGCTGACACCGCTGGACTTTAGTCTCATGTGTCCGGACAATCTGGAGCCGGAGCTGGACCATGCGTTGGAGGCACTGAGCTCAGCTGGCAACAAACTCAATGCGATGGGCGATGTCATCATGGATCAGTTGGAAACTGATGGAAAATCCCTGGCGAAGAACATCGCAGAATACATGCTGACGTGCTACACAAGACGGGATCCTCACTTCCCACTAAACCCGGTGCTTGAAGGTCCCATCGATGGAGAGGGAGACGCCGCCAAGACCAGCGTGTCGGAGGTTGCCGAGAAGGTCGCCTCGTTCTTCCGTAGAACTTAGGACTTTCTCCTTTTAGCTCCCACTTGTATCTTCTCTTCTTTTCTCCAATTTTGTAATCTCTTGTCTTTATATGAATGAAATCCAAGAAATTTATGAATTTCATTTTTTGTCTTCAACCTTTGCCTTACTTGTCCTCCTGGTAGATGTACACAATTTGATTGCGAACATGTACCAAAAGGATGTAGCATTTTGTTGAAGACTTGAGTGCTTCGAACTTGTAGAGTATAGGTCCAAAGTTTTGTTGTGTCGACAGCAGGGGCCCCCTGTCGTTGTCGAAGCTTAGTAGCTCCGGCAGCGACCACTGTCAACACGTATAGTGTCGATGGCTGGCCCGCTGGGGTTGTCGGAGCTTAATAGCTCCAGCAGCGACCACTGTCAACACGTAGAGCGTCGACAGCAGACCCCATTGGGGTGTCCTTCTACCATCTTTTCTTCAATTCCTTTTATTTCTTCACGTTGACGGCTGGCCCCCTAGATTTTTCGGAACTTGATAGCTCCGGCGACGCCCACTATCAATGTTTAAAACATCGATGGCAGGCCCCCTTGGGGGATGTCGAAGCTTTGATAGCTCCGGCATCATCCACCATCATCATGAGATTTTTATTTTTCCTGCACACTGAAGTCAAGAAAATCAGTAAAATTCATTTCTTATCTATAACTCATTTGTGACTTACTATTCCCATTGAAATTTTAGGTCGACAACAATTCTATATACAATCAAGCGCATTTGTTTATTTTCTCCAGGTCCAATCGTTTTCTGGACTCACCTTACTTAGGCCTACCGGGGTGTAGGTAGAGTGGCATACTTAGGGTGCAGGACCAGGCTAAGCCGATAGCACACTCCGGACCTAGATTGGCTTGATGTTCAGGCGAGTAGGCCATTCAACAATGTTAAGACCCGAATTAATTAACAATGCAACATGAATTATACATGAATTGTTCGAGCTAAAGTTTCTTAATAATTGCACAACTTTGTTATAGACAAGAAAGAGAAAAATAAAAAAGAATGATCCTGCACGAAATAAATGCACGTGGAGTCTGTTTTCACATATCGATGTCTTTCATTATAGGTCCAGGATACAGGGAGACAAGTACACTCTTAGGGTATGGAACCAAGCTAAGTGTGTTACATTTCTTGTTCGACCCAGGGTAGCTAGCTACACTTTTAGTTCTGAGACTGTGTCAAGTGTTGCTTGAACTTTGCGGACCTTCCTGGAAAGGTCCGGCTGTCCTCCCGGAGGAGCTACCCGTCTCTGTACAATGACGCTATAACATACATCATATGTAATTACAGACTCACCTCCGTGATATTAAGCGTAAAACTTACGAAGGTGCTCAATGTTCCAAGGATTAGGGAGTGGTGTCCCATCCTCAGTTGCCAAGCGAACGCATCTGGGACGGGATACTTTGATCACTCAAAAGGTCCTTCCCGGCTGTGGGAAAGTTTGTTTAACCCTTCTCGAGTTTGTATTATCTGTAGCACCAGATTGCCTTCCTCGAGCTGTCGGCTATGCACATGCCTTTGGTGATAACGCCGGAGCGCTTGGTGGTATCGTGCATTTCAAACAGCTGCTCGACACCTTCCCTCTTCAACGAGGTCAAGGTCTTCATGCTGGAGCTGGTCCTGTGTGGCTGCGTCGAAGGTCCGAACCCAGAGCAACCTCAAGGTGATTTCTGGAGGAAGGACTGCTTCAGCTCCGTACACCAGGAAGAACGGTGTCTCTCCATTTGACCGGTTTGGAGTTGTCCTGTTTGCCCACAAGGTGGGCGGAAGCTCCTCAATCCAGTTGGCTCCATGTTTTTTCAAGCTCTCATATGTGCACATCTTGAGTCCTTTTAGAATTTCTGCATTTGCTCTCTCAGCTTGGCCATTGCTTGCCGGGTGAGCCACATAAGCGTAGCTGACTTGAATGCCGAGGTCTTCGCAATATCCTTGGAATGCAGAACTTGTGAATTGGGTCCCGTTGTCAGTTATGATCTTGTTTGGGACTCCAAATCTGCATACTATGGACTGCAAGAACTTGATAGCTGATTGCTTGTTTATTGTCACAACTGGAGTTGCTTCCGGCCACTTGGTGAACTTGTCGATGGCGACATACATGTACTTGTAACCTCCGACGGCTTTTGGGAAAGGTCCCAAAATATCCATACCCCACACAGCAAATGACCATGTCGGAGGTATCATTTGTAGTGGTTGAGCTGGTTTGTGAATTTGCTTCGCATGGAACTGGCATGCTTCACATTTCTTCACTAGCTCGGTTGCATCCTGGAGTGCTGTAGGCCAGTAAAAACCATGCCGGAAGGCTTTACCGACCAACGTGTGGGAAGACGCGTGGTTCCCACACTCGCCTCCATGGATTTCCGCGAGGAGCTCATGACCTTCTTCCCTTGTAATGCACCGCATTAGGACGCCGTTGGCACCACGCCGGTAGAGATCTCCTTCTACCAGTGTGTATCTTTTATCCAATCTGAATATACGGTCAGCAGATACATTGTCTTCAGGAAGTATGTTGTCTTTCAAGTAGCTCCGGATCTCCGAGATCCATGCATTGGAGCTAACTTGAGCTTCTGAGTCTTGCGTGTTGGGTTGCTCGGAGCTTCCTGCAGCACCTACGACCCTTGATGGACGCCATGGTAACAGGGCCATCGGGACCGCCAGCTTTAAGGTGCTAGTCTCGTCCCCTTCGGTCAGTTCGGCAGGCTGAGCTGTTGGTCTTGACAATCTCCGAACGAAGGTTCCGTTGGGAGCCGAAGCTCCGATTTGAAGCTTTCGTCGAGAGTTCGTCAGCTTCAGCGTTGTTGAGACGCTGGACATAGCAAAGATCCAGGACTTTGAAATCCTTCTGAAGCTTTTGGGCATCAAGAAGATATGCAGCTAATTGAGGGTTGTTGCAGCAGCATTCACCTTTAACTTGTTTTATAATGAGCTACGAATCACCCTTTACCAACAACTGCTTGACACCATATGATAGTGCCACCTTGAGCCCATAGATTAGTGCTTCGTACTCCGCCATGTTGTTGGTCGCCTTGAAGTCAAGGTGAACCATGTATTTGACCTTCTCCCCGGTCGGAGCAAGGAGAAGGATTCCAGCTCCGGCCCCCTGCTTTTGCATGGAGATGTCGAAGTAGAGAGTCCAGTGAGGCTTAGTGAAGACTAGAACCTTAGGTTTCGGTTTCTGCTTACTGGGGCCCCTAGGATTTGATGGAGAGGGGGACAATTCTGCCACAAAGTCTGCCAATGCTTGACTCTTGATCGCTTGTCTTGGGACGAATTCAAGATCAAACTCGGCCAATTCTGCTGCCCACTTTGCGATGTTCCCAGTAGAGTTGGGGTTATGCAAGATTGCATGCAGTGGATAAGAGGTTACCACCGAAATCTTGTGAGCTTAGAAGTAGTGACAAAGCTTCCTAGAGGCGATAAGAACTGCATTGAGCAGCTTATGCACCTCTAGGTACCGAGTCTTTGCATCATGAAGTACTTCACTTATGAAGTACACTGGGCACTGAACTGTCCGGAACCTCCCGGAGGGGCCCGGAGCTTCCTCCTTATCAACCCGAATCCTCCCGGAGGGGTCCGAACCTTTTTTGTGGACCTCCCAGTTCTTGCTTGAGGAACCTGGAGCTTCTTCTGAAGTGACCCGAACCCTCCTAGAAGGATCCAAATCTTCTTGTTTAGCAACAATAACTCCTTCATTTGAAGGAGGTTGATCCTCTGACTTCTCACCCTGAGGATCCGGGTCTGGGGGCTGGGACCCAGACTCGCCTTCAGGTAGCTCCGGACCTTCTCAGAGGGGTATGGATTCCTGAACTGGGGATGGTTCTGATCTTTCTGCAACCAGGACCATGCTGACAACTTCGTCAGTTGCTGAAATGTAAAGCAGAAGTAGCTCACCAGGATTTAGAGCTACCAAAGTTGGTAGAGTGCTGAGGAGCTACTTCAGCTCTTGGAATGCCTTTTCTGCTTCTTCAGACCATTGGAATGGTCTGGACTTCCTCAATAATTTGAAGAAGGGTAGCGCCCGTTCTGCCAATCTTGAGATGAATCGGCTGAGGGCGGCTAGACACCCAGTTAGCTTCTGTACATCCTTGATGCGAGTTAGTGGCCACATGTCTTCAATAGCTTTAATCTTCGTCGGATTCGCCTCTATTCCTCAGTGGTTCACCAAGAATCCAAGAAGCTTTCCGGAGATAACCCCAAAGGCACACTTGTCTAGGTTCAGCTCTGTGCGTGTGATTCGCAACTTGTCGAAGACAGCTTGCAAGGTGTCAAAAAATGACTCCTTGTTCTAGATCTTGACGACGATGTCATCAACGTACACTTTCACTAAATCTCTAATGAGCTCTCCAAAAGTTTTGTACTTAGCTCGCAAAAATGTTGAAGCAGCGTTTTTGAGACCGAATGGCATGGCATTGTAACAATATAATCCATCTACTGTGATGAAGGCAGTATGATCTTCATCTTCCCTAGTCATTCTGATTTGATGATACCCAGAATATGCGTCTAAGAAACACAGTAATTCACACCCGGAGGTTGAATCCACTATCTGATCTATTCTAGGTAGTGGAAATGGATCCTTTGGGCATGCCTTATTCAGTGTTGTGTAGTCGATACACATACGAAGCTTCCCGCCGGCCTTGGGTACAATGACTGAGTTTGCTAGCCATTTTGGGTGGAAGACTTCCCGGATGAATCCTGCTTCGAGCAACTTCTTCACTTCTTGACGTATGAAGTTCTGTCGCTCTACTGATTGCTTCCGAGGCTTCTGATGTACAGGCTAAGCGTCAGGATAAATCTTCAGATTGTGCTCAATCACCTCTCTAGGGATCCCAGACATTTCTGATGGTTGCCAGGCAAACACGTCGACATTAGCCCAGAGGAAAGAGATGAGCGCGAGTTCCTATTTGTCGTTCAGACCTCCCGATATACGGGTGGTCTGAGCAGCGTCAGAACTAATTTGGACGACTTTGACAGGAATGTCGGTGTCGCCACTTGGTTGCACATGGGGTGCAGAAGTTGATCCTCGATGACGAATGCTCGGGGGATTTGGAGCTTGCTCCTTCCCGGATTCTTCCTTCTGCATTGTAGCAAGCGCATGGAGTTCTTCCAGAGCTGTAACTCCGGCGGTGCGATCTCCACGAATCCGGAGAACGCCTGAGGGTGTTGGCATCTTCAACACCAAGTAGCCATAATGAGCAGCAGCCATGAATTTGTATAAAGCTGGCCTGCCCAAGATGGCGTTGAACGGCAAGTTGATCTGTGCCACGTCGAAGACCAACTTCTCAGTCCTGTAGTTCTCCCGAGTTCTGAAGGTCACCGTAAGAGTAATGGCACGGAGTGGGGTTATGGCTCCCGGACCTACTCCTGAGAAAGGTCGGGAGGGGCAAAGATCCGAAGGTCGGAGCTGAAGCTTGATGAAGGCTTCGAAGCTTATGAGGTTCAGCCCCGAACCTCCGTCCACCATTACGTGGTGGAGCTGGATGTTATTGATGGTCGAAGATACCATCAATGGAAGTTGGCCAGCTCCAATCATGTTCCGAGGGCAGTCCGAAGCATCGAAGGTGATGGCAGTATCCATCCACTTTCGATGAGGATCCGCCCTGGCGGTTGGAGCTACAGAGGCCATGTCCTGCCGCATTGTCTTGAGGACACGGCGGGAAGTGATGTCCCACGAACAGCCAAAGATGGTGTTCATGGTCTTCCAACGCTCGTTGTCGGAATCATCGAATTCGTCATCAACGGAGGTGTAAACAACCTTCAAGACCTTTTTGGGGTCCTGAAAGCCTAACTCCTCTTCAGCCGGAGCTTTGTCGACTTTTTGCTTTCCTTCCCTTTGACGGAAAGGAGCTTCTTCCTGACGCTTGTTGTAGCGTTTGGCAAGGTTCTGGACCTCTCGACAGTCTTTCAGGTTGTGCCTGTCCGTCTTATGTATGTGACACCACATCTTGGAGCTGCCATCGTCTTCAGACGATGCCCAAGGTCGTTTCTCATGGCGTGGCCCCCGGCCACCCGGAGCTGCGGCAGCTGCAGCAGTAGGTGTGCCGGCCGACGGCTTCTTCTTGCCGTTGAACTTTTTCTTCTTCTTACCACTCTCGGAGGTAGTGGCTTCACCCTTGGAGGACTTTTTGTTGGCCTCCGGAGGTGGTTTGGAGTGCATTTCACTACCCTTCGTAGCCTTAGCACACTTGTCTGCCAAGCTGAAGAGTTCCGTGATGCTGGTGTATTCCTTGGTCGCCAGCTTCTCTAGCATTTTCTTATCTCGAACGCCCTGCCTGAATGCTACAATAATATAAGCGCTTGAGATGGAAGGAATGGTATTTCGTACCCGGGAGAACCTCTGGATGAAAGATCACAAGGACTCTCCCACTTTTGCTTGACAGCAAAAAGATCCAGTTCTGTGCCCGGTCGGGTGTATGAGCTCCCGAAATTGGCGGTGAACTGTTGGCACATCTCCGCCCAACTATTGATGGAGTCAGGCAGAAGGCTCATGAACCAAGACCTAGCGGTCCCAGTCAAAGCCACAGGGAAATAATTGGCCATCACAACCTCATTGCCCCCAGTCGCAAGGATAGCGGTGGAGTAGATTTGAAGAAATTTGGCGGGGTTGACAGTCCCGTCAAATTTCTCCAGCATGTGAGGCCGGAACTTCTGCGGCCATCTAAACATGCGTAGGTGCATGGCCAGGGTAGAACAGCCTCCTCCTAATCCCTCAGGAGCAGGATTGTCCTGAGCCTCTCGCCTCTCACGAGCACGCTCGATGTGGACGCGGCCATCCTGTTGCCGGTAACGACGATTGAGCTCCGCCCGGAGGTCATGAGTTGAAATCCTTGTTACCGTGTGAGTACGTCGCGCCCCGGAAGGCAACGACATCACCTATTGAGATGCAGCACGTCTCCTATGCTGCAAAGCTTGCGGACCGAGTCTACCTGGCAAGGTCCGACGCTGTGATGGGGCCCGCCCTGAGGTGGGAGGACCTTGACTGTTGATGCCATCGGCTGCTGCTGCAACCATACGATCCACATCAGCTCTCCACTGTTCCATCGCACCCTGGGGTGCTCCTAGAGGCGGTGGACGTTGGAGAAGAGCACGCGCATCAATAAGCACGTGTTTGGGGTTGTTGTTTGTCGATGCAGTGATCGACGCAGACGCCCCATCTTGATGTCCGGGTTGATTCACTGGAGCGGACGGTGGCGGCGGTGGCATGACTCCTGCTGGGGATACAACAACTGTTGGCTCCTGCATGTTGGAGGGATTGCCTCCAGCAGGTTGCTCAACGTGGTTACCGTTGGATGATCCAGCAACAGAATGCACCATCTCGGAATCTCAGGTAGCCCCTACCTGGCGTGTCAAATGTCGGATGCTGGTTCCGTCAATTCTCCCAGTACTACTGTTAGTAGCCTGCGATGTTTCTTAGTTCGATTTGGGTGCGCGGAGATTCAGAACAAGATAGTGACTTGACACAAGGATTTACGTGGTTCGGGCCGCCTGAGCGTAATACCCTACTCCACGGGTGTGTTGTTGTTGTTGTATTGAGTGTATGAGCGTGTGTGTGCCCAAAAGATCGGATCAGCTAGAGAGTCTGAGAGCACAAGCGAGAGAGAGGCCGAGAGTCCCCCGTATATTGCTCGGCCAGTCCTTTTATAGTACAAGGGATGGCCGTTATATCATTAGCCTGGCCCGACATGTGGCCCTGGCGGTTACCGATGCCTAATACACAGTTTAATGTACTTAATTCCCCTTAATAGCGTGGTAACGCACCTTAATGGTGGCGTTACTAGTACTAAGGGTCCTCCGATTGTGTGTCATTAAGATAGTATTAATGACACATAATCAGGTCTTAAAGCCTTAAATATCCCTTGAAGGTCCGAGCCGTTGGAGGTCTGCCAATCTGCCTGTTGAGGTTCAAAGTCCGGCGGTTGGACGCGTGGCAGCTTCGGAGCTTACTGCCTTGGACGAGTAGATCCGGTGCCGTTGTACACATGTTGGTACTGGAGGTTCCCTCTGTCGAGGGTTAGGTCCAGGTGTGCCACACAAGTATCCAGTCCAGAGCATTCCCATGTATGGATTGTAGCTCCGGTTTTATGATACACATGGCGGCTATTGACAGCTGTTATATATAAATTTCATCCGTCAATTTAACTCAATTATGTGAAGGATTTGTAATTTCTTGCACACATCACCTTTCTACCTAACCCAATTCCACATGGACTTGGAGAAATATGTGTATGCAACATTTTATGCAGGAAATGAGGAAATGTAGAGGGACCAATCCTATAAAATATCATCCCAGTCAATCAGGCGACGACATGTGGCATCCCATGGATAAAATGGCCCACAAACAGAAGTATCCGAGGAGATCCAATGGTTTATCACCCATATACATCAATGGGACCCACCTGGCAGCCACCTGGAGAAAGCACACGAGAAATGGTGCAATGACCAGGTCGGCTGAACCAGGGGGTCGACCGACCTGGTCTCTGCACCAAACTCGGTCAGCCTCCACATGTTGGCTCCTCCCGGCTTCCTGGGGTCAATGGTGACTGATTCTCGCGCTTTTGGTGGCGGGAACCAACCTCAAAACTAGTATAAATAGGACCCCCTACTCCTCACTTCAACACACACCACTTGAGCTTCATCTCTATTGTATATACTATCATCCATAGTCTTAGAGGAGTTAGATTGTAGAGAGGAGAGCCTCTAGTCCCAAGTCCAAATTGGGAAATGTGACGTCCGATTCCGAAAAATGAACCAAGCTAACGCATATGTGTGCCCAGGATATTCATCACACATACACGAGTGCAATCACAAACGATATACAGAAAATTACCACAGAACAAGATTAATTAACCAAATTTTATCACACGAACCAGATTATCCTCGAATACAAGCTCTAATGAATATTAATGACAAGTTCAACTAATGCAGCAGAAATAAACTAATTAAGCAAACTAAGCAACTAAGCAGCATAAGCGATAGGGTATGTATGCGCAGCTCCAATCAACACCACAGGTAAAGCTGACGGTAGACACGGCCTAGAACTCCGCATTATCACCATTAAACTCCCAATCCTGACTTGCAACTGTTGAGGGGATTGCAAGAGTGAGCACATGTCGTACTCAGCAAGTGTGGAAAGTATGACATGTGGATGATTCAAATGACGACAATAATAATGGCAAAGTGCTGAAAAGTACATAAAAACATTTGAAAAGCAATATATTATATGTATGTGAAGTAAACCCATCATAATCATAAGTAATATCATAATACCAAATCTGAATTCATTACCATCATCAATAATTCCAGATTTCACCATTTGCCAATAACCATATTCAATTCCAAAAAAAGTAAATCCATAACCATCCATAACCATTACCAAACCATAACCATCCCAAATTCCAATTTCCCTCTAATCATGGAAGTTGTCCAGGTGCTCATAACCAGGAGCACGGCTATCATGATAGTTTATTTAGACTCTGCATAGTTTGTACCTCTTTACCCACGTGTTTGTGATTTCATCACCCGTCGACGACTAAAGAACCTCCCTCATGCCAATTACACTTCCTTTGGTGCATGGCCAAGAGATCACAAAATAGCCTTTACAAAGGGATTACTAGCCTATTTAGACCCCACTGAGGTTTCACCGGTGGCGATGTCTCCCGCAGAGCACATCTTCAACCAAGGGCCCCCTCTTGAGCCATTCGGATCCCAGGGTAGTCTCACCAATCATCAACAAACCCAATCCGACTACCCCTTCCCCGAGCATCCACAATGGTCCAAACAGCACTAGCAAAGCCCTAATTAATCAGCTACGCCGCACCCATACTTGGCCTCGTGGTGGCACTGTAGTCCTGGCTTATTCTCGCATGAACCGGTCCTTAGATCTAAAGCAAGCAAACCACCATAACATCCAACCCATCCACATACCAGGCTTGCTTAGATCATCCATTACCATATCATATTTAACCAGCTCATGTTAACCATAATCTCATCCATGCATAATTAAATTGAATGGTATAGTTGTTTTCCATCCCAGTTGATTAAGCGAAGCAAAAAGGTAAAAAGCCCTTCCCGACTCTCTACCATATAATCCAGGTGACAAGGGTGGTTTAGCAAATCTAGTCAACTTCCTACCATAGGATTCTCATCAAATTGACACAAGCATGCAATTTACAAACAAAACATTTATTTTAAAAATAGGATCAATATGATTCAAGGACACTTGCCTTGCTCTTGCTGTTGATTAGGGTCAAAGCCTTCAAACTCTTGGTGCTGTAGATCCTCCGCGGAACTTTCTAGCGCAAATCCGTCTAATCCACATAATAAACATACAAGACAAGAAACACAATCAAAGAGTGCACAAACATTACTCAATATGACATGACATGCATGATTAATGCAAATGCAAGGTAGAACTTGTTACTAGATTGCTTTTAATGATCAGTAACTAGTTCTAATAGCTTTTAACAAGTTTATACAGGTTTGGATTTGATTAGATCAAATTTTAGAGTTAATTCATCACAATTTAACCAGGAAGATCGGACTAGTCTGCTAGGGACCGAACAAGTCCGCCCTCTGCGAGATCAGCAGATAGGGTTTTCTAGATCGACGTAAATTTGGAGATTAGGGGTTGAATTCTCGTAAGGAAAAGAGAATAGAAGGTATACCAGGTGTTTAGAACTCCAATGAATCAAGAAACTTGGAGGTAACACTTGGATCTTCGTGATCTAGGGTTGGTGATGAACTTGGAGATGAATTGGTGTTGAAGAACGAAACTTGGTGGAGATCTTGATCCTCTTTCGTTTCCTCCTCTTCTTCTTCTTGCTTGGGATCTTCTCCTCCCTCCTTGATGGTGGCTCTCCACGAACTAGGGTTTGGGTGGGTGGAAAAGTGGCAAATAGATGTCAAACCAAGGGGTGGGGCTGTTTATATAGAGGTGGAGGCTAGGGTTAGATGGATTTCGAGTTTAGGGACGAGTAGAGGCCGGTTTAGAGTCCCACATGGGCTCTAAAAGAGTTGGGCACAACGTCCCTAGGCCCACTTAACGTGAAACCCAAGAAACAAGTCATAAAACAAAAGATCAATTCGGAGTCACGAAATATCGGACAAGTCCGGACAGGACCGGACTAGTCCGAAGTCATCCAGAGAGAAAATCGGACAAGTCTGGCCAAACATCGGACAAGTCCGAATTTGAACAGAAAGGAAAACGGACATGTCCGCTGGAACACCGGACTAGTCCGGAAAAGTCCAGGGACTTAGCAATTTTCAAGGATTCTTGGAGCATCGGACTAGTCCGCACAAAATCGGACAAGTCCAAAAGTTTCCAGAACCAAAAATCGGATTAGTCCGCAGTATTTAGTCAGAGAGAAATCGGACTAGTCCGCAGCAAAAACGGACTAGTCCGCACATTCCTGCGTTTTAAGTGCGGTTTTGCTCCAAATCAATTCTAAACTCGTTCCTCTTTATGTGGATTAATGTTAAACATGTATATGAGTGTATGTAGGGCATGATGCATGAAAATGAGGGTGTTACAGAAAAGGAGTGAGGAGTCTCTCTCTTCCCAATCCTACATTGGGAAAGGTATGGCTCATGTATTCTTTCTTGTATTTGTGACTTTATGCATAATAAAGATACTTGGGAAAAACATTTCTTGTTTGAGTTTGGAGTCCATGTATGTAGAAGGTATAGCTTCTATGACTGTTTCATCATGAACATATCTCATTATCATAGAACCTATAGACTCCCACTATACTCTAGTTAATTATAACATAACTAGGTTAGTATGGATAATTATGTTGTGTATCAACATTGGTTCAATGATGATTCAATTCATTGCCTTAGGATGGATTGTGCCTAGGCTCTTAAGGTAATTACTTAATATGCTAGCACGGTGCTAGGATAGCTAAGTAGCATTGGATGTCTCGTAGACCCACGGATTGAAGAGGTAGGCAGTAGGTGGTGACAACCCTATCTGTAATTTGTAATCCTCCACGTTCGGCTATGCCACAGGCTCTTGGCGGGAGTCGCCCTAGTATTGCTAGGGGTAAGACCGTGCCCGATTTCTTGAACCACATAGCATAAGTATTCACTATTGATCTATCTTATGAATAATTAGTTCAGACTATGTATATGTACAATAGAGCATAGTAGGAGTACCTCCATAACTCTCAACCTTAACTAACCTCTAGGATCCTCTTACCCCCCTTAGGCTTGAAATCTTTTATGTGTGTCACACTACCTCCATTATTATTTTATCCATCCTTACTAGATTCTTACCTAGACCTTTCTACCCTTTCCACTTGATGATTGTTACATCTCTACCCCGCCATCCTTTGGGATCAAATAAATGACACCCTTGGGAATACTCTTAAGGGAAAATGCTACAATGATATCTCCGTGCGCTTGCAAAATTCACTCTGTGATCCAATAGATCCATTAACAAGCATTTCTGACACATCATTTGGAGATGTTTAGTTAATGGTGCATAAGTAATACCAACAAGCATTTCTGGCACTGTTGCCAGGGATGATTTGTTAGTATATCTTAGGAGCCGTCAACAAGCATTTCTGGTGCCGTTGCCGAGGAAGGAAAATAGATACATAACATGACTGAGTGAATAGGATAGAACCCTGGGTAGGACTTTAGTAGGATAACCATTCTTTGTTTTCCCATTTTTAATGTGAAAACAGGGTAGTGTATGTCTGGTTTCTGCCTGCCGGAAAACTTTGTTATAGATCCCGAATCTCTTCTGAGAGACCGGCACCGTGTCGTTACTCCTCAGAAGATTCGAGCGGCAAGGCAAGCCAGCATTTCTGCACCAATAATCCAAACACCAATGGCTCAGAAGACCCTTCATGAGTTCTCAGCTCCCTCTGCTAACAATGTGCCTATTAGGCCCACTGTTAACACGGGAGATGTGAACTTCGAGATCAAAACTGGCCTAATCACTATGGTGCAAGCCAACCCATTCTGTGGGAAGGCTAACGAGGATGCAAGTGCTCACCTGCAACAATTCCTCGAGATCTGTAGCACTTTTAAGATCATGGACGTGTCTTCGGATGCGGTCTGTCGGAGACTGTTCCCGTTCTCTCTCCTTGGGAGAGCGAAAGAGTGGTTCTACACGGACCGAAGTTCTATAGACACTTGGGAGAAGTGTTCTACGACATTCCTCACCAAATTCTCCCCGTTGGGCAAACCCAATGCCCTACGTGGAAGGATTTCCAGCTTTCAGCAAGAGCCCAAGGAATTTATTCTCGAGGCATGGGAACAACTTCAGGAGTACATCCTAGCCTGTCTCCACCATGGGATGGATGACTGGCTCCTTATTCAGAATTTCTATAACGGGCTGATCCCATCAGCTCGTGACCGTTTGGATGCTGCTGCTGGAGGAGCCTTCTTCTCATTAACGGTGCCAAAAGCTAAAGATCTTATTGAGAAGATGGTGTCCAACATGGGATGGAACGATGAGCATCTCCATACCCGACAGCGAGGCATGCACACCTTGAAGGAGGTGGACATGATCGCTGCAAAATTGGACCTCCTAATGAAGAAAATTGATGGACAAGCCATTGGTGAAGTGTCTGGCAATGCCTATGCCTTAGACTCTCACATCACGTGTGAAGTCTGTGGCAACACGGGTCATATGGGCAATGATTGCCCAAAAACTCGTGAGGATGCCCTATACCTCACCAATAACGGAAATTTCAACAACAACAATGGCTATCGTCTAGGAGGTCAAGGGTGGGGTCAACAACGCCTATTCTTTCAAGGAGGGTACAACAACAATGGCAACCCTGGAAATCAGCCCAACTTGAGAGAACTTGCCATTAGCCAACTCAAGATCAATGAGGCTCTATCCAAGAAGCTGTCAGCTAATGACAAGACCCTAGAGAATATCAATGCAAAGATTGAAGGACTATCCTCAGCATTCAAGAATCAACTGAGCTTCAACAAGATGTTGGAGACTCAGCTAGCACAACTTGCTGCAGTTGTCCCTCCATTGGAAAACAACAAAATTCCGGGGCAGCCAGAAGCCCCGATAGAGAACGTCAATGCAGTGGTTACGAGGGGAGGAAAGACCACTCGTGACCCACCATATCCCACACAAGAAAAGAGGACAACTGTGCCTGAGAAGGAGTATGTCCCAAGTGAATTACTTGGTGAGAGAATGGCCATACACTTTGAAGACAACAACTTATTGCCATTCCCTCACAGATAAAGGAAGCCAATAGTGGATGAGCAATTCAACCGTTTTGTTGAGATCATCCAAAAGATCCACATCGATGTGCTCTTGATTGATGCAATGCAAGTACCCACTTATGCTCGCTATCTCAAGGACATATTGAACAACAAATGGCCATTACCCACCATTGAGATCGTCAAGCTTACGGAATATTGCAGTGCAACCATCCTCAATAGGCTTCCTGAAAAGAAAAAGGACCCCGGATGTCCTACCATTTCATGCTCAATTGGGGCTCACCACTTTGACAAGGCACTTTGTGATTCGGGAGCAAGTGTTAGTGTGATGCCCAAGGTTGTGTTCGACCAGCTAAACTTCACAGAGCTAACTCCAACACCAATGCAGCTACAACTGGCTGACTCTTCAGTCTGTTATCCAGCAGGTATTGCTGAAGACGTCCCGATGAAGATCTGGAACTACTTCATACCTTTGGATTTTGTGGTGCTAGACATGGACACTGAGAAAGATACACCACTCATTCTTGGGAGTCCATTCCTAAGCACTGCAAAAGCTTGCATAGATGTGGGAGCTGGAGAAATCCACTTCCATATCAATGGCAAGGAGGAAAAGTTTAACTTTCGGCCAAGATTAGAGCAATGCTCCATGATTCGAATCAAGTATGGGCCGAATGATAAACACATCAGAGAGGTCGAAGTCACACCCCCAAAGGTGGACTCACTAATTGCATTAATGAGAAGATTAATCTACGAGGATAATCTGTTGTTTCAACCACGCTGATACCCAAAGGCGACAGAATCGTCTGGACCTTCCCGAAGGCCCAAGTCCACCAGGCCGCCAAAGAAGGAATGGCGGAAGAAGCAAGACAAGCCGTCCAAGCCCATCCCTCCAGGCCCAGATGTGAAATGAAGACTGAGGAATGTCCATCTCATCGGACGGTGGTGAGACCTACGCCAATAGGTTAAATTGGTAGTTATCCCACTTTATTTTTCTTTCTTTCTTTTTCCACCCCATTTTGATTTTTCCCATTGCATATTTGATTTTCCCTAGCAAGTTGAGAATCTTATATTCTCAACTATCATTTTTCTTTCTTTCTCTCCAAAAGAAAATTTTTATTGGATTTGAAAAAAGGTTTTTATTTGAAAAACAATTTTTCCGAGCTGCACATGTGGCATTTCACCAACTTGCTAACTTTATAGCCGTTGGGGAGCCACATGCCAAAAGGGGAACCAAGGGGGCCGCCTGTCAGGTCAGCCGAACCCCCTGGTTGGCCGAACAGGGAGTGGAGCCAAATTGGCTCCTCTTCCTCCAACGGCTACATTTTGAACCCTAAGTGACCGTTGGAAGGTGCACCCTATAAATTGTGGCCGTAAGGAGCACTTTTATTCACACACCACATCATCTTACACCTTCCCAAGTCACTCTCTAGCTCATCTTGTTTTCTTTGCTCTTCATTACAACACTCTTGCTCAAATCCATCCCAAAAAAATATTTTCTTTTGTTTGCATTTGCATTTTACACTCAAGCTTTCAAGAGGAGAAAATTCGTTGAGAGTTTTGTTTTCCAAACATCACTTCTTTTCGGATTTTTTTGCCTTGTTTTTTCTTGCTTGTTGAACTCAAAAAGACATGAAGAGGTTGTTTGGAAAGAGGAAGGAGGCTGCAAGCTCAAGCCATGGTGAAGGTTGTAGTGCACACCTCTCTTCCATGGGTACAAGCCCAAGGAGGAGAAGTGTGTGTCGGGACACTCCCATGGAAGAGAGAAGCAACCCACACCAACTTCTTCATGACAACGACCTCGACATACAAAGCAAAGTTGAAGATCAAGCACGCAGGCTTCTCCAAGATCGTGAGTTCCGCCACACCAAGGCTTACGATCCACATTCGATCTCCAAAATAGGTATGGACTCTGAATTTCTTTCCATTTGGCATGCAATTGGATTTGATGACTTTGCTCACATAGAGGAGAAAGGTTCACGCCTTCTCACTATCCAATTCCTTTGCACGCTAAGAATAGGATTTGATGGTATTTCTTTTATATTATTTCTAAAAGAATATAACATCCTATGAAAAGAATTAGGTAGCATCCTAGGCTTCCATAAACGTCGTTTGCTAGATTTAGACAATTTTCCTAAGTTTAACAACCAAAGTTTTTGGCATGAGCTAACTAGTGAGGTCACATGTAGGTCTCCTAGGAATAGCCACATCCAAAACCCTACCTTACGCTTCATGTATAGATGGGTGGCTATGACTATGTTCCCTAGGGGAGATGTTAGGATTGTGCGAGATGATGAATTGAAAATTTTGTTTGCCATGACTAAAAAGATAAAAGTTGCTCCAGTCAAGGACATGATGACACAATCTTTAGATTACATTTCAAAATCAGGACCAATTGAATGCACCTCATTGATTACTCATATTGCTGAAAGGGTAGGAGCACTTAAATACTCTTCATTTGAATTATTGAAACTGAAAGAGAATTAATTGATGAAGACTATTTAGTGCAAGGACATACCTTTAAGCATGATCAAGATGGTTCCTTAATATTTTTCTATCCCAATGAAATTCGGTTACCTAACCCGAATTTTCATTTGTACAAATGCCGGAGGCTAACCATTGATCTTCTTCCCCTTGAGGAAGCAAGAAGAAGTAATGTCTCTGGCAGGGTAACAAGGAATCGTGCGAGGGCTGCAGCCACAGGCATGCCACCGATAATCTCTCCGATCCATGAATAGCAAGAGGAAGAGAAGCCAACGGGTTATGAGCCTGGATGGACTCAAGCTCCGACTTATGAGACTGGGGGATCATCTTGGCAAGAATGGCAAATGGATCCACCCTTGTCATCTTCAAGCTCTAGCAGCTTGCCCCCAATGTCCATGAGAGGACGTCATTCCTTTTTGTCTAGAAGTCATCATGACTATAGCCAAGGAATGACGGACCTCACTAGACGTATGGGAGAACTTGAAGTGAGAATGGGTGACATCTACAGCACACTCCAGGAGCATGTTCAAGGTACCCAAGATTGGCAACAACACACGAATGCTCAATTCACCAACTTCAACACGGCGCTTGTCAGTACCCTAAAAACCATACACCCCTTGAGGTTATAGAAATCTCAAAGGAAAGCCATCTACTTGGTTTGAAGACCCTCGGAGGCCCACTTGTCAGACATGACCGGACCCGCTTCTCCAACATGGTTAATCCCTGGGTCGCCACGTGTACGACTAACCCGGAGCTACCTCCCACAAGGGGGAAGCTCCAGACCACGTACCGAAATGGCACCTCCGGACTTAACCCTAGACCGAGAGAAGCTCCGGACCTGACACGTGTCTGGTAGCCCCGGAGCTACCTGCTTCCCACAGCAAGCTCCGGAGCTGCCACATGTCAAATCGTCGGACCTTCCAGCTTCTAATCTTCGGAAGACCTTGTAACGGCTACAGATCTTCAAAGGAGAGTCAAGGACTTAAAGACCCAGTTAAGTGCCATTAATACCATATTAATGACACTCAATCGGACGATCTTAACACCAGTAACGGTGCTGTCAAAGCCCGTTACAGGATCATTAAGAGCAATTAATCGTGTATCAATACCAGTAACCGCCGGGGCCACATGTCGGGCCAGGCTAGCTTGTAACGGCCTATCCTTGTACTATAAAAGGACAGGCCGACGATACACTCAAGGACGTTCACGGACGATCATACGCACCCCACGCGTTCGTGACAAGCTCTTACCGCTAATACAACACCAACACACCCGTGGAGTAGGGTATTACGCTCAGGCGGCCCGAACCACATAAATCCTCGTGTCTCCTACATTACTTTGATTTTCACCTTCTTGAATCTCCGCGCGCCCACACCGAACCACAAACTCCTCCAACACTTTAGCAGTGTTGGGAGATCTGCCGGATCAAAACCACCGACAGTTGGCGCGCCGGGTAGGGGCGCCTGAGATTTCAAGAATGGTGAACTCCGCTGCTGGATCATCCAATGGTCAATCCGCTCTTCAGGCTGTTGGAGGCAATCCCTCCAATATGCCCCCACCAGCAAGAGCCTCAGCGCCAGCAGGAGTCACACAGCCACCACCGTCGCCTCCTCCAGCAAATCAAGCTGGACAACGCGATGGTGCACCGGCGTCCATCACAGCATCGGCGAATCACGGCAATCCGGAACATGCGCTTCATGCAGCGCGTGCTCTTCTTCAACGTCCACCACCTCCTGATGCATCCCGGGATGCATTGGAGCAGTGGAGAGCTGATGTGGAACACTTGGTTGCAGCCGCATCCGACCGCATCAGCAACCAGGGTCCTCCTCCTTCAGGACGGGCCCCGTCGCAGCGGCGGACTTTGTCTGGTAGACTTGGTCTGCACGTCTCCAGCAACAGGAGACGAGCTGCGTCACAACAAGTGACGTCGTTGCCCTCTGGGGAACGACGCACCCATACGGTATCCAGGCTTTCGACTCATGACCTCCGGGCGGAGCTTGATCGCAGATACCGCCAGCAGGATGGCCGTGTCCATATTGAGCGTGCTCGTGAAAGACAGGAAGCTCAGGACCTTTCTACTCTGGAAGGGGTAGGAGGAGGCTGTTCAGCCCTAGCCATGCACCTGTGCATGGTTAGATGGCCACAGAAGTTCCGGCCACACCTGCCGGAAAAATTTGACGGGACTGTCAACCCCGCCGAATTCCTTCAGATATACTCCACTACAATCTTGGCAGCTGGAGGAAACGAGGTTGTGATGGCCAATTACTTTCCAGTGGCCTTAACTGGGACCGCTAGGTCCTGGTTTATGAGCCTTCCACCCAACTCTATCAACAGTTGGGAGGAGCTGTGCCGTCAGTTCACTGCCAACTTCGGGAGTTCATACACCCGACCAGGCACTGAACTGGACCTTTTTGCGGTCGTGCAAAAAGGGGGAGAATCTTTGCGGTCCTTCATCCAGAGGTTCTCTCAGGTACGCAACACTATCCCTTCTATCTCAAGCGCTTCTGTCATTGTGGCATTCAGACAGGGCGTACGGGACAAGAAGATGTTGGAGAGGCTGGCGATCAAAGAGATCACCAGCGTCACGGAACTCTTCAGCCTAGCAGACAAATGTGCCAGAGCTACGGAGGGCCGTGAGATGCACTCCAAACCAGCCTCAGAGGATCACAAGAAATCCTCCAAAGAAGAAGCTTCTACCTCCGGGGGTGGCAAGAAGAAAAAGAAGACAACGGCAAGAAGAAGCCGTCGGCGGGCACATCCAACGTTGCAGCTGCTGCAACTCCGGGTGGCCGGGGGCCACGCCCCGAGAAGCGACCTCGACCGTCTTCTGAAGACGGTGGCAAACCCAAAGTGTGGTGTCCCATTCACAAAATGGGCAGCCACGGTTTGGAAGACTGCCGGGAGGTCCAAAACCTTGCCGAGCACTACAGCAAGCGCCGGGAAGGATCTCCTTTCCGACAGAGGGAAGGAAAACAGAAGGTCGACGAAGCTCCGGCTGAAGAGGAGTTAGGGTTTCAGGATCCCAAAAAGGTCCTGAAGGCCGTCTACACCTCCGTCGACGATGACTCTGACGTCTCTGACAATGAGCGTCGGAAGACCATGAACACCATTTTTGGTGGATCATGGGATACCACCTCTCGTCGCGTCATCAAGACTATGCGGCGGGATATGGCCGCTGTCGCCCCTACAGTCAGGCCGAAACCTCATCGAAAGTGGATGGACACCTCCATCACTTTCGATGCCTCTGATTGCCCACGGAGCATGGTTGGAGCAGGTCAGCTACCTTTGATGGTATCTCCTACCATCAATAACATCCAGCTCCACCATGTCATGGTAGACGGAGGTTCGGGGCTTAACCTCATCAGCTTCAAAGCTTTCACTAAGCTTCAGCTCTGACCTTCGGATCTCCAGCCCTCTCGACCTTTCTCCAGAGTAGGTCCGGGGGCCATTACCCCACTCAGAGCTATAACTCTCCCCGTTACCTTCGGGACCCGGGAGAAGTATCGCACCGAGAAGTTGGTCTTCGACGTCGCTCAGATCAACTTACCATTCAACGCCATCTTGGGTAGACCTGCCCTATACAAATTCATGGCAGCTGCTCATTATGGATACCTGGTGTTGAAGATGCCAACACCAGTAGGCATTCTCCGGATCCGCGGAGATCGCACTGCCGGAGTAACTGTTCTGGAGGAACTCCATGCACTCACCACGGTGCAAGAGGAGGACTCCAGACAGGAGCAAGCTCCGAAACCCCCGAGCATTCGTCAACGAGGCTCGACCTCTGCACCCCGTGTGCAGCCAAGCGGTGACATCGACATTCCCGTCAAAGTCGTCCAAATTGGTTCCGATGCCGCTCAAACCACCCGTATATCGGGAGGGTTGAACGACAAATAGGAACTCGCGCTCATCACTTTCCTCCGGGCTAATGTTGACGTGTTTGCTTGGCAACCGTCACAAATGCCTGGGATCCCCAGGGAAGTGATTGAGCACAATCTGAAGATTTACCCCGATGCTCGGCCTGTGCATCAGAAGCCTCGGAAGCAATCCGTAGAGCGGCAGAACTTCATCCAACAAGAAGTGAAGAAGCTACTCGAAGCCGGATTCATCCGAGAAGTCTTCCATCCAAAATGGCTGGCGAACCCAGTCGTTGTGCCCAAGGCCGGCGGGATGCTTCGGATGTGCATCGACTACACCACACTGAATAAGGCATGTCCAAAAGATCCATTCCCACTACCTAGAATAGATCAGATAGTGGATTCCACCTCCGGGTGTGAATTACTGTGTTTCCTAGACGCATATTCTGGGTATCATCAAATCAGGATGTCTAGGGAGGATGAAGAGCATACTTCATTCATCACAGTAGATGGATTGTACTGTTACAGAGCCATGCCATTTGGTCTCAAGAATGCAGCTTCAACTTTTGTACGAGCTATGTACAAAACTTTTGAAGAACTCATCAGAGACATAGTGGAAGTGTACGTCGATGACATCGTGGTCAAGGTCAAGAACAAGGAGTCCCTCTTAGACACCTTGCAGGCTATCTTCGACAAGCTGCGGGCCACCCGCACAAAGCTAAACCCGGACAAGTGCGTGTTTGGGGTTAGCTCCGGAAAACTTCTTGGTTTCCTGGTAAGTCACCGGGGCATAGAGGCTAATCCAGCGAAGATAAAAGCCATTGAAGACATGCGGCCACCAACCCACATCAAAGACGTCCAAAAGTTAACTGGGTGTCTAGCAGCCCTCAGCCGGTTCATATCAAGACTGGCGGAACGGGCACTTCCCTTCTTCAAGTTATTAAGGAAGTTCGGACCATTCCAATGGTCCGAAGAAGCAGAGAAGGCATTCCAGGAGCTGAAACAGTTCCTCACCACCCTACCAATTCTGGTAGCTCCGAACCCTGGTGAGCCTTTGTTGCTTTACATTTCAGCTACTAACGAAGTCATCAGTATGGTTCTGGTTGCGGAGAGACTGGAAATACCCTATACTCAGGAATCCAGACCCCTTCGGGAGGGTCCGGAGGTTTCTGAAAGCGAGTCTGGGTCCCAGCTCCCAGACTCAAACCCACAAGAAGTCACTTCAGAAGACCCAGACCCCTCTGGGAGGGTACAGGTCATTTCTGAAGAAGCTCCGGGTTCCTCCAGCCAGAACCCAGAGGTCCCCGAAGAGAATCTGGACCCCTCCGAGAGGGTCCGGATCAATGAAGAGGAAGATCCGGACCCCTCCGGGAGGGTCCGGACCATTCAACGCCCGGTATACTTCATCAGTGAAGTATTACATGATGCCAAGACTCGATACCTAGAGGTGCATAAGCTGCTTTATGCAGTTCTTATTGCCTCCAGGAAGCTTCGACACTACTTCCAAGCTCACAAAGTCTCGGTGGTGACCTCCTATCCACTTCAAGCAATCTTGCATAATCCCAATTCAACTGGGAATATTGCAAAGTGGGCAGCGGAATTGGCTGAATTCGATCTTGAATTTATTTCAAGACAAGCTGTCAAGAGTCAAGCGTTGGCAGATTTTGTGGCAGAATGGACTCCCTCTCCATCAAATCCTGGGGGCCCCAGCGAGCAGAAGACGGAGCATCAAGCTCCAACCTTCACCGAGCCTCACTGGACCCTCTACTTCGATGGCTCCATGCAGAAGCAGGGGGCCGGAGCTGGAATCCTTCTCCTTGCACCGACTGGGGAGAAGGTAAAATACATGGTACACCTTGACTTCAAGGCAACCAACAACATGGCGGAGTATGAAGCACTCATCTACGGACTAAAGATGGCACTGTCATATGGTGTCAAGCAACTGCTGGTCAAAGGAGATTCACAGCTCATCATCAAGCAGGTGAAGGGTGAATGCTCTTGCAATAATCTCCAGCTAGCTGCTTACCTCCTTGAAGTCCAGAGGCTTCAGAAGGACTTTGAAGTCCTAGACCTCCACCATGTTCAGCGTGCCCATAACGCTGAAGCTGACGAACTCTCAACTAAAGCGTCAACCAGAGCTCCGGCTCCTGATGGAATCTTTGTCCGGAGGTTGTCAAAACCCACAGCTCAGCCTGCCGAACTGAGCGAAGGGGGCGAGATCAGCATCCCGAAGCTGACGGTCCCGATGGCCCTGTTACCATGGCAGCCATCAAGGGTCGTAGGTGCTGCCGGGAGCTCCGAGCAACCCAGCACGCAAGACTCAAAAGCTCAAGCTAGCTCCGATGCATGGATCTTGGAGATCCGGAGCTACTTGAAAGACAACATCCTTCCTGATGATGATGTAGCCGCTGACCGGGTAGTCAGATTGGCTAAAAGATACACGCTGGTAGAAGGGGATCTCTACCGACGCGGTGCCAACGACATCCTAATGCGGTGCATCACAAGGGAAGAAGGCTGCGAACTTCTCGCAGAAATCCATGGAGGCGAGTGTGGGAACCACGCATCTTCCCGCACGCTGGTCGGAAAAGCCTTTCGGCATGGCTTCTACTGGCCTACAGCGCTCCAGGATGCCACTGAGCTGGTGAAGAAATGTGAAGCATGCCAATTTCATGCAAAGCAAATTCATACACCGGCTCAGCCCTTACAAATGATACCTCCTACATGGCCCTTCGCTGTGTGGGGGATGGACATCTTGGGACCCTTCCCAAGAGCCGTCGGAGGTTACAAGTTCTTGTACGTCGCCATTGACAAGTTCACCAAATGGCTGGAAGCAACTCCAGTTGTGACGATCAACAAGCAATCTGCTATCAACTTTCTGCAATCCATTGTGAGCAGATTTGGAGTCCCAAACAAAATCATCACTGATAATGGGACTCAATTCACAAGCTCCGCATTCCAAGGATATTGCAAAGACCTCGGCATACAAGTCAGCTACGCCTCCGTAGCTCACCCAGGCAGCAATGGCCAAGCCGAGAGAGCAAATGCAGAAATCCTTAAGGGGCTCAAAACGCGCACCTATGAGCGTTTGAAGAAACATGGAGCCAACTGGATCGAAGAGCTTCCGCCCACTCTATGGGCCAACAGGACTTCTCCAAACCGGTCAACCAGAGAAACACCTTTCTTTCTGGTGTACGGAGCTGAAGCAATCCTTCCTCCGGAAATCACCTTGGGTTCGCTCCGGGTCCGGACCTTCGATGAAGCCGCGCAGGACCAGCTCCGGCGTGAAGACCTAGACCTACTCGAGGAGGGAAGGTGCCAAGCAGCTGTTCGGAATGCCCGATATCGCCAAGCTCTACGGCGTTATCACCAGCGGCATGTACACAACCGACAGCTCGAGGAAGGCGATCTGGTGCTACGGAGAATACTATCCAGAGAAGGGTTAAACAAACTCTCCCCCAGCTGGGAGGGGCCCTTCGAGTGATCAAAGTATCCCGTCCCGAAAGCGTTCGCTTGGCTACCGAGGATGGGACACCTCTCCCAAATCCTTGGAACATCGAGCACCTCCGTAAGTTCTACACTTAATACCACGGAGGTGAGTCTTGAGTAACTTGAGATGTATGTTATAGAGTCATTGTACAGAGTCGGGTAGTTCCTCCGGGAGAGCAGCCGAACCTTTCCCGAAAGGTCCGCAAAGCTCATGCAGCACTTGTCACAGTCTCCGGACTAAAAGTGTGGCTAACTACCCTGGGTCAAACGAGAAACCAAACACACATAGCCTAGTTCTGTACCCTAAGAGTGTATTTGTTTCCCCTGTACCCCGGACCTATAATGAAAGACATCTTCATGTGAAATAGACTCCACGTGCATTTATTTTGTACAGGCTCAACATTTTTATTTTTCTCTTTCTTGTCTATAACAAAGACGTGCAATTCTTAAGAAATTTTAGTTTGACCGGTTTATATACGATTTGAGTTGTATTGTCAGTTCTTTTGGATTCAAATATCGCTCATGGCCAACTCGCCCGAAAGCCGCCAAGCCAATCTAGGGCCGGAGTGTGCTATCGACTTAGCCTGGTCAAGCACCCTAAGTACGCCACTCTACCTACACCCCGGCAGGCCGAAGTAAGGCGAGTCCATGAACAGTTGAATCTAAGAGAAAAGGCAACACATCCGGTTGTATTTAAAATCGCGTTCAACTTAAAGTTTTCTTAAGAATCGTAAGCCGCGACGAAATTATAGACAAGGAACGAATTTTACTATTTTTCTTGGCTTAAGTGTGCAGGAAAAATAAACTCTACATTGATGGAGAGAAGCCGGAGCTAACTAAGCTCCGACTCCCCTAAGGGGGCCAGCCGTCGACGCTGAATATAAGATGGTGAGAAGACCCCGTAAATGGAGTCTGCTGCCAACAAACCAAGTGTTGGCAAAGGTCACTGCCGGAGCTACCCAGCTCCGACACCCCAGAGGACTAACTATCGACGCTCTAGGTGTTGATAGAGGCTATTGCCGGAGCTACCAAGCTCCAGCGATGGACAATGCCGGAGCTTCTAAGCTCCGACAACCTCAGGGGACCTTCACTATCGAAGACTTCGGACCTAAATGCTACAAGTTCGGAGCAAATGAGTCTTCAACAAAACTCAATATCCTTTTGGTACATGTTCACAATCAAATTGTGTACATCCACCAGGGGGACAAGTGAAGATAAAGATGTTGAAGACAAAAAGTGAAATTCGCAAAATTTGGGGATTTCATTCATATGGAGACAGGAGATTACATCTGGAGACAAGGGATTACAAAATTGAGGAAGAAGAGAAAATACAAGTGAGAGCTAAAGAGATGGTCCTAGACCCTATGGAAGAACTCGGCGACTTTCTGGGAGACCTCCGATACGCTGGCTCGGGTAGCTTCGCCTTCTCCTTCGACAGGGCCTTCAAGCACCGGGTCCAGAGGAAATTGGGGGTTCCGGCTGGTGTAGCACGTCAGCACATACTCTGCGATGTTCTTCGCCAGGGATTGCCCCTCAACCTCCAGTTGGTCCGCGATGACATCGCCCACCTTGGAGAGCTTGCTACCTACTGCGCTCAACGCCTACAGCGCAAGGTCCGGCTCCGGCTCCGGATCATCCGGGCGCACGGGGCTGAAACCCATCGGCGTCAGCGCATCATTGGCCTTGCCCAGGAACTCCCAAATCTGTAGGGAGTCCGCCGTCCTCAAGCTCTTCATCTCTTCCAGGGATCTCCTGGCCGCCGTCAGTTCGGAATTCTCACGGGTGAGGCGCTCAACTTCTTTGGCGTTTTGCTGAATCTTTGCAGCAACCCGCCTCTCAAGTCTTCCGAGCTCCTCCTCCCGGAGGTGGATCTTGTTCCGACGATCGACCAGGTCCTTCTACCTAGCCTCCACTTTTTTCTCCCGGGCAACAAGGGCACACTCGTATTCGTAGAGTTCCTGCCCTCGCACCCAGGTCTTCTCCTCTTCCTCTTGGCAGCGCTCTTCCAACTTCTTGGTGCGCTCCTCGAGGCCTTTGTCAGCCAGAGCTACTTTCTCGGCGAGCTCCTCTTCCCTCCTCAGGACGTCATCCCGCAGCTCCAGGAGTTTCTGCTCTTCGTCCTCGAGTCGTCTCTCCCTCTCTTCAAGTGCCTCTCGGCGCTTGATGAGTGCAGTGTTGATGGCCTCAAGCTGTTCATGCCGAGCATTGGCCGCGTCATTGGCAGCTTTGGCCTGATCGTGGATCTCCCGGGATTGAGCGTCGAGGGCATGAGTCATGCTCTCCCTGTCATCCAGCAGCTTGCCCTAGTACTCCAGGCGGATCTTCTCCTGCTTGATCCACTCCTTGTCATCCGCTATCCTCGACTGCGCCAGCTTGGTCTCAAAGTGGAGTCGGTTACGCCACCGCCTAAGGGTTTGGCGCTCCTCTTCAAGAGCCTTGCTGTCGTGGAAGAAGGCCAATTGGACTTGACGCAGACTGGAGCAGGCGTTGTCGATAGACATCGATAGCGGGATGGGTTCCGGACCTGCTGGGGTCTCCTCCGCTGGTTCCAGCGGGTCTTCACATACAAAAATTGGGTCCCACTCTACGAGAGTGGAACCCTGAGCTTCCAAGGCACTAGGGCCGTCCTCCGGGATGGCCTCAGTCGCCATCGAAGAAGACCCCGCCGCCAAGTCTTCGTTCACCTCCTCGGGCCAGGGGCCAGCGACTTCGCTTGGGCACTCCGGCTCGACCGCAGGTACCTCCGACGTCGTCGCCTCCGGAGTAGGAGCTGCTACTGGCTCCGGCCGGGACACCTCTTCCGAGGGAGGCTCAAGCTCCATCGCCTCTTCAACCACCGGCTCTATGACCGGCGCTCCAACAATAACCGGCTCAGCGGCCGGTGCTTCGGAGGTAACCGGCTCAACTGCCGGAACTACCTCGACTTCCGGCTCGCATGTCGGGGCTTCAGTCACCTCCGGCTCAACCGCCGGAGCTTCGACAAGTTCCGGCTCCGAGGCCGGGACTACTACTTCCTCCGGCTCAACAGCCAGAGCTTCCACCACTGCAGCACCAGGACCCGGAGCTTCAACCTCCAAGACAAGTGCCGCTGGTGTGTCTTCACTCCCGTGGTCCGGCGCTACCACGGGAACTTCTGGGGACGAGTCGAGGTTCATGACCACGATAGCCGGCGTCGGAGCTGTCGCAGCCTCAGCCACCACCTAGGGCGGCACCGGGACAGGAGCAGAAGCTCCCACGGCCTCAGACATCGTGGCCGAGGGTGGAGCTTCACTCCCCTTCTTGGGGACACTGCAGAGGATGGACAAAGAAAATTAACAAACAATCGCTACAATTAAAAAGTTAACCAAGGTAAAGATCAAAAATTACCTTGGAAGGCTTCCACACCAGCTTGCGCGGAACCTCTTTCCTGGACGTTCCGGGCTGGCCACGGTCGGCATAGAAGCTCCAGAAGGCCCCTCAGAACTCGTCGCAGCTACGGACGTTTCCCGGGTCGAGGCTCTCCTCGGTCGGGAGGAACCCCTGGACCTGGAGGCTCCCACTGTCCCAGGTGCCGGAGTCGTGCGCTCGGAGCTAGCACCCCAGGAGGGTTCCACCACGGGGACAGACGCGCTCCGGGAGGATCCCACTGCAGGAACGGTATCGTCCCGGAAGGACCCCACTATGGGGACAGTCGCCACGGTGGCAGAAGATCTTCCCCCTGGGGAGAAGGGACCGAGGCGGGAGTAGCGGGCCTGACGGACCTTCCGTCGGCATATCGCAACTTCCTCTTTCGGCTCTCCGGCTCATCCGCCAGCTCCTTACCCTTGCCGACGACCTCGACCCTCGGCTGTGGGGTAGGGGCGGAGCCGTCTTCAGGTATTCTGGGGATTGCCACCCGAGTGGTTGATCTTCTCTCAACGACACCAAGGTCGTCAAGTGCAGGCATCATCCGCCGGAGCTCCCTGCTGAACTCCACTTCCACGTTCAGAGGGAGAAAGGCCGACGGCGGAGTCAAGTCATCACCGTCGACGTCGATGCCGTGCTGGAGTTTCTTGAGGTGGAACTCCAAGGTCTTCCCCACCATGTTGGACTTCAACCCGGTCCTCGTCCATCATGCTGTTGAGGGCCCAAGCGAGCTTCTCCCTCCTCTTCAGTGGTGCCCACCTGTTGGCCAGGAAGTTGCAAAATACCGCCTGAGGGGTCAATCCCCCCTCCACGCATTGGCGGATCCTGGTCAACGCGGGGTCGAAAGCTTCCGCCAGCACCGGAACCTCACTCCAGATCGTCGTGTCGATGCCGGGCAGACCATCGGGCAGCTCCAACCGCTCATGCTCCTCCACCCTGACGACTATCCAATCTTTCTTCCAGTCATCCCACTTCCCGGAAGGGAACGACCGGAGGTACTTGAATGGGCACTTCTTACGCTTCACAAAGTAGTAGAAGCCAAGATACTCATTGCTCCGGCCGGTGGTGTGGACGGTGAAGAAGGTCCGGAAGAGTTCGATGCAGGGGGGGATGCCCACCCACATCTCACAGAAGTGGACAAAGATGGACACGAGGAGAATGGAGTGAGGGCCAAGGTGGTATAGCTGCAGACCATAGAAGTCTAGCAGCATCAAGAAGAAAGAAGAAAAAGGTGGGATCAACCCCACCATGGCGTACGAGGAAAAGTACACCATTTCACCGGCGCGCTCCTTCTCGAAGGGGAGCTCTCCGCCGGCACGGACCAAGTGGTTGAAGAAGTCCGAGGACCACCCCATGAGGGCCCGTACCTTCTTCAAATCATTGTCGGTCTTCAAGCGACTCTCGCGCAGACCCAACTCCATCGCGGCACAGCTAGGCAAGAGAAGAAGAGCGAAGCACGAGTTGGGAGTTTGAGCGCAAGATCAGATGAAAGGCATAAAGAACTCCTGACGGTGCGCGCTTTCCTTCTTAAGTAAGCCCTCGCAACGCTTGGATGGAAACCGCAGGGAAGTTGAAGATACTACTCAAGAATTCAGCCCAACCGATGACAAGAGGGCCCGGGACCACCCCGACGATCAAGTCGAAGCACTTACCCAGGCGAACAGTTGTCATCACACGGCGGGAAACCCAAAGGAGACGGCCTGACAGGGCGCGCGGAACCGATACGGTTTTCGTATCGGGAACCGGCGACCTTCAATTTCGTGAGATCCGCACGTCAAAGATCTCATCTGCCGCCTGAGATACGCCACGTGGCGGGATTTAACTGTAAATCTTTGCCAACGGCACCTTCGAAGACCCTTGAAGACCCAGTTCAAGAGTCGTAAGGATGGACCCACCTCCGACGGAATGACTTCACCCCAGTGATCTTCCTCGGAGGTAAGTCCAGGGGGCCACTGTCGATACCCTAAAAACCATACACCCCTTGAGGTTATAGAAATCTCAAAGGAAAGCCATCTACTTGGTTTGAAGATCCTCGGAGGCCCACTTGTCAGACATGACCGGACCCGCTTCTCCAACATGGTTAATCCCTGGGTCGCCACGTGTACGACTAACCCGGAGCTACCTCCCACAAGGGGGAAGCTCCAGACCACGTACCGAAACGGCACCTCCGGACTTAACCCCAGACCGAGAGAAGCTCCGGACCTGACACGTGTCTGGTAGCCCCGGAGCTACCTGCTTCCCACAGCAAGCTCTGGAGCTGCCACGTGTCAAATCGTCGGACCTTCCAGCTTCTAATCTCCGGAAGACCTTGTAACGGCTCCGGATCTTCAAAGGAGAGTCAAGGACTTAAAGACCCAGTTAAGTGCCATTAATACCATATTAATGACACTCAATCGGACGATCTTAACACCAGTAATGGTGCTATCAAAGCCCGTTTCAGGATCATTAAGAGCAATTAATCGTGTATCAATACCAGTAACTGCCGGGGCCACATGTCGGGCCAGGCTAGCTTGTAACGGCCTATCCTTGTACTATAAAAGGACAGGTCGACGATACACTCAGGGACGTTCACGGACGATCATACGCACCCCACGCGTTCGTGACAAGCTCTTACCGCTAATACAACACCAACACACGTGTGGAGTAGGGTATTACGCTCAGGCGGCCCAAACCACGTAAATCCTCGTGTCTCCTACATTACTTTGATTTTCACCTTCTTGAATCTCCGCGCGCCCACACCGAACCACAAACTCCTCCAACACTTTAGCAGTGTCGGGAGATCTGCCGGATCAAAACCACCGACAGCGCTAAAACAACAACAAGCCGATCTTGCACCATACTTCCGTCATCAAGGGTTCAACCCTTATCACGGAGGTAGTTGAAGAACAAGCTTGGGGGAGGACCCCCACTTGAGGTAACATGTATCACATCCCTTGCATATTTATTTTCCATCCATCCATCATCCACCATGCATTTAAAAAAATAAATAATTAAAATAGGTTAGATTTGCTTTCATCAAATAAAGATGTGCGGTAAGAATGATTTAGAATTCACATAGATGAAATGATGAATAGTTGCTCTGTTTTATTTTTTTGAGTCTCTAGTTTACAACTTGCTACTCTCCGAATATTGCTTTCATTGGTTTGAAATACTTTTACCTTAATTTGGAAGTTGTGGGTAGCAAAAGCTTAATCTAATTCTAGGTTGTTGCAAGATTAGAATTAGTAATAGGGCTGCTAGTCCTAGCTTGAAAGTAAAACTTAGATTTCTGGAGAAATTCTAAAAAGATTTAAGTTTCCCTCAATTGATTGGAAATACCTACCAAAGCCATATGATGTTCATACATTGACAAAACCTTATGCATATGCTATTTGCTTTCACATTGAGCCTAGTCAAACTAGTATAGACCTATGTGAGAAATCATTCAACTCTTTTTGAATTCAAGACTTCACTTGCACATGCTATACTTCTACACTAGAAGTAAGCAAAACGTCCATCATATCCACCATACCACAACAAAAAGAGAAACTCCATGTTAATCATGTTTAGCACTCTCTTCAAAATTCATTGCAAAGAAAGGAAGTAGAAGACATGGCTACAAAAAGAAAATGAAAAAAAGCATGCTTACATCATAAGCATGAGAAAAAAAGTAGCCATGTTTCATCCCTACAAAAGAAAGAGAGATTATACCAAAAAAAGGAGTTATCTCAAGTATCCACATCCACTTCCACTCCATCACACATGCACTAGTCTTGAATCAAAAAGTTTTGATTTGAATTCTCCTAAGGCTTACTCTTTTGACTTAGCAATATATGTGATGAAAATATGCCTACTTACTTTCCTTACCAAGCTCCACATACAAGCCATATCCAATGAGTAGGAATAGTAGAGGCACAATGCTTTGGTGAGGAAATATTTCCACTATCCACAAAAGAGTGATTGAGAGAATCAAATTGAGGTACTTAATATCTAAATTGAATTCTTCAAGATTTAAGTGGAACTTGATTTCTAGGCTATGTTTGCTCCATTTGCTATTGTAACTTTCAACTTGATGTTATTCATGTTTAGCACTCTCTTCAAAATTCATTGCAAAGCAAGGGGGTAGAAGACATGGATACAAAAAGAAAATGAAAAAAAGCATGCTTACATCATAAGCATGAGAAAAAAAGTGGCCATGTTTCATCCCTACAAAAGAAAGAGAGATTATACAAAAAAAAGGAGTTATCTCAAGTATCCACATCCACTTCCACTCCATGTTATGATGTAGTTATCATTGCAAAGAAAGGGAGTAGAAGACATGGCTACAAAAAGAAAATGAAAAAAAAGCATGCTTACATCATAAGCATGAGAAAAAAGTAGCCATGTTTCATCCCTACAAAAGAAAGAGAGATTATACAAAAAAAGGAGTTATCTCATGTATCCACATCCACTTCCACTCCATCACACATGCACTAGTCTTGAATAAGAAAGTCTTGATTTGAATTCTCCTAAGGCTTACTCTTTTGACTTAGCAATATATGTGATGAAAATATGCCTACATACTTTCCTTACCAAGATCCACATACAAGACATATCCAATGAGAAGGAATAGTAGAGGCACAATGCTTTGGTGAGGAAATATTTCCACTATCCACAAAGGAGTGATTGAGAGAATCAAATTGAGGTACTTAATATCTATATTGAATTCTCCGGGATTTAAGTGGAACTTGATTTCTAGGCTATGTTTGCTCCATTTGCTATTCTACCTTTCAACTACTCATGAATATGAGAAAGCATAAGCCCCATGATAACTTAAGAAAGGTAGGGTATCATAGCCAATTTATGCAATACTAGGTAGAGTATCTTGTTGTGCATTAGATACTTTTGAAAATAAGACATTGTAGCAACTCCTGATCATCAACCTAAAGTCTTGACTTTGCTCGGGACGAGCAAAAGATAAGCTTGGGGGAGTTTGTTGACGGCTGTTATATACCAATTTCATCCGTCAATTTAACTCAATTATGTGAAGGATTTGTCATTTCTTGCACACATCACCTTTCTACCTAACCCAATTCCACTTGGACTTGGAGAAATATGTGTATGCAACATTTTATGCAGGAAATGAGGAAATGTAGAGGGACCAATCCTATAAAATATCATCCCAGCCAATCAGGTGACAACATGTGGCATCCCATGGACCAAATGGCCCACAAACAGAAGTATCCGAGGAGATCCAACGGTGTATCACCCATATACATCAATGGGACCCACCTGGCAGCTACCTGGAGAAAGCACACGAGAAACAATGCAATGACCAGGTCGGCTGAACCAGGGGGTCGGCCGACCTGGTCTCTGCACCAAACTCGGTCAGCCTCCACGTGTTGGCTCCTCCCGACTTCCTGGAGTCAATGGTGACTGATTCGCGCGCTTTTGGTGGTGGGAACCGACCTCAACACTAGTATAAATAGGACCCTCTACTCCTGACTTCAACAAACACCACTTGAGCTTCATCTGTATTGTATACACTATCATCCATAGTCTTAAAGGAGTTAGTTTGTAGAGAGGAGAGTCTCTAGTCCCAAGTCCAAATTGGGAAAGGAGTAAGGAGTCTCTCTCTTCCCAATCCTACATTGGGAAAGGTATGGATCATGCATTCTTTCTTGTATTTGTGACTTTATGCATAATAAAGATAGTATCTTTAGTCTCTACTTATACATATACTTGGGCAAAGCGTTTCTTGTTTGATTGTGGAGTCCATGTATGTGGAAGGTATAGCTTCTATGACTGTTTCATCATGAACATATCTCATTATCATAGAACCTATAGACCCCCACTATAGTCTAGTTAATTATAACATAACTAGGTTAGTATGGATAATTATGTTGTGTATCAACATTGGTTCAATGATGATTCAATTCATTGCCTTAGGATGGATTGTGCCTAGGCTCTTAAGGTAATTACTTAATATGCTAGCATGGTGCTAGGATAGCTAAGTAGCATTGGATGTCTCGCAGACCCACGGATTGAAGAGGTAGGCAGTAGGTGGTGACAGTCCCATCTATCCATTGTAATCCTCCACGTTCGGCTATGCCACAGGCTCTTGGCGGGAGTTGCCCTAGTATTGCTAGGGGTAAGCCCGTGCCCGATGTGTTGAACCACATAGCATAAGTATTCACTATTGATCTAGCTTATGAATAATTAGTTTAGACTGTGTATATGTACAATAGAGCATAGTAGGAGTACCTCCATAACTCTCAACCTTAACTAACCTTTAGGATCCTCTTACCCCCCTTAGGCATGAAAGCTTTCTTTGTGTCACACTACCTCCATTATTATTTTATCCATCCTTACTAGATACTTAGCTACACCTTTCTAACCTTTCCACTCTATGATTGTTATATCTCTACCCTGCCTTCCTTTGGGATCAAATAAATGACACCCTTGGGAATAATCTTAAGGGGAAATGCTACAATGATATCTCTGTGCGCTTGCAGAATTCACTCTGTGATCCAATAGAACCATTAACAAGCATTTCTGACACATCAGTTGGAGATGTTTAGTTAATGGTGCATAAGTAATATCAACAAGCATTTCTGGCACCGTTGCCGGGGATGATTTGTTGGTATATCTTAGCAGCCGTCAACAGCGGCACTGGGACTAACCATATGAGGGAGGCAGGTCCGGTTACGAGTAACACGTGGGGCCTTCGGGGGTCTTCAATTCAGATAGGTGGAGTTCCTTTGTACTCTTTGCAGTTCCATGGGGTATCCGGTACGCAGGGTACCGACAAGTATAATGTACAAATAGTGTGGAAAGAAGAAAAGTCTGATGTTCATACCATCTTCAGAACGAGTGTGGCAAATACGAGCGTGGGACGAACGCGTCCCAACAACATTTTGTTCTGTATTACTCCCTCTTAGTTTATATTAATTGTCGTATCAGACAAACAAATGAATTAAAAATGAACTAGTTAGGACTATCTGAATGACAACTATTCTGATTGGGGAAGTACATTGTTGACTTCTTTGTTGCTGTTCATACCGTAAATTGAGCCATCAGGTACACATGTCAGTGGTGCTACTGTACTCGTAGTACTGCAGAGGATTTTTAGTTCGGCAGCAAAGCAGGCAAGAGTGTGGGTGCGGGCATGCAGCTGACAATGCTAGACTAGACGAACATAGGGTTAGCCAGTTCGGTCTAACTGACATCTGCCGGAGCTCGTCTCGAAGAGAATTAGTTGCAGGGCGAGTAATGAACGTCAGCGATAGTAGGTGGCAAATGCAAGAAAGATAAGGCCAGAAGCTTACGGGATTGAAATCCTCTGCAGTACTGCACCTACAGTAGCCGCCACTAACATGTGGGCCCATCAGACATCGAGTCCACTTGTCAGTGGCGGCTACTACAGGTGCAGTACTACATAGTCCCAGCTTGCAACGCTTAACAAAGTGAGGGTTCATTCTGGCCGAGATCACTAGGAGCAACTCTCGAGGGTGGCAGGGCGAGTAATGGCCAGGGATTTGAAGGCGGCAGGGTCATCATGGCACGCGAAGGATGGGACATGGCGATGGGTGAGGGAGACACGTTGGGAAGGACACTGAAGTTACAAGCAGCAGGGCGTGGGCGCTGGTATCGGCCGGAGTGGCCGGCGGCGAGAGCGCACAACGTGGAGGCATCAAAAAATCATGCCCTCACACAGGCTGATGAACTGTTAACTATAAAGACTAAGAAAGTAGAATCGCAAGGCATGCTAAAACAATTAGTAGAGACTACGAAAAAAAGCAAATGACCATGATACACCCATCATCAATGCATTTAAAGAACAGAATGTAGTCTCTCAAAATGCTCCAAATTTAATGCCAAAGAAGTAAAAAACTTACATACTCTGCCAAAACAAATGGCACGATAGAGAGGCAGGTAGTAATATGATGTGATATGGGTAGTTGCAAGCTACCGATAGAGTTGGAGTGGGACATTTTTTAAGCTCCAAAAGTAAAGTTACGCTGGGGCGAAAGGAGTATTTCTGGTTTGTATATCTATACCTGCTGTTGGTTCATGCATCGTAGTACCAGGGAGTGAAGAATCTCGGGTTCCTGAACATCATGTGCTGCAATATTCTCTACATACCATGCAAAGGAATTAATGTTTTCTAAAAAAATTTAATTTTGATAGTAAACACATTTATAGTTACACCAGGTGCTTGTTGTCCACCATGAGTGCTTGTAGACGACATCACGATTTGATGTCTTGTTCCTAATGTAAAGAGCATTGTAAGTAGTCATTTCAAATAACAGTGATAATGTCAGATTACATGACCAACGTAGATTTTGAATCGGACGGTGTGGTTTCTATAAACTGCAGTGTTTGTTTGGAACGGAGGAATTAGAAATGAAGGAATAGAAAAAAACGTACGATCCGAGAAAGCCACAAGAAAGAAAAAAGTGTAAAAACCGTGGGAACTGAAAATCTTAGGAATACAAATTTGTAAAACAAGAATGAGAGTACAACATTTGAAGTGGTTGATTAGATAACTCGTGCGTCATTTACTTCTAAATCCAAAAATTACATACTACCTCCAGTTTTTAATATTTGTCGTTCCTGACCAGGAATTGAACTAGAAATACACTACCATAATAAGATGTCGGAGCAACATTTATTTTGAGACAAATGTAGTATATGCTATATATCGTGAAACAGAAGACCACATTTCTTATTTGTTGGTTTATTTAATCTTCGTATATCAGCATGGATCGTGTAGAACTTTACTAGCCCAAAACTGCATGGATCGTGTAGAACCTAGCAAATATAGCTCTATAAAAAGACGGCATGGATCGTATAGAACTTACCTAGCACAAAACTGGAGTTCGATATGTCGCAGGGAGGTGTCGGCGACGAAGAGGTTCGGTAGAGCCCGTCAAACTTGGTGGCCCGACATTGTACCCACGAGTCACCACCACCAAAAGCTTCGATGCGTCATTGCGAGATCCATGGGGAAAAAATTGCAAAAAACTGTGAGAAATGAAAACACAGGAATTTCTTAGGAATACAAGTTTGGAACACAGGACAGAGAGACTACACATTTGGAGTGCTGCGAGATCACCGGAAGAGCGGGTCAGCGGTGTGTCGGGAACAGAGGCTAGTGTTTCCATTTATACTCATCGTGGCTGAAATAGTGTTACAATGGGCGGGACTGAAATTGGAGGTGCAGGGAGTGAAAATTGAATTGTCAAAATCTCAATTGTGGTGCGCCAAGAAGAACAAAAAATTTTTTGCGGGCGTGGATAATTTGATGCTAGTTGTGCCCTTGTGCACACATGCAATTGTGATTAATTACATATGATGTCGTGTCGGTTCCTACACATGGTGCTTGTAGCTAGAGGGGTAGACTTCTTCGGACAACTTGCTCGCTTCTTAATTACAGTATGGCCTAGCTGCTTGCTTGCCGTGCGACCGCTAGCTCCCCTTCTCCTTTGTTGCGATGCATGGAGATCAAAATCCAAAAGCAGTCATCTGCTAGCTAGTGGGACATTCCAAAAAAATACGAACAAAAATATGAATTGCCAAATGTATATGTGCTAATACAAACGATATGCAAATACAGAACACCCAAGTCCACGAAAGGACGATGGCAAACAATCAACATTATGTAACCACTACAGGAATCCGTTGATAGGGCGTCGGCCATATGAGCGTCGGTTGCCTACATAAAACGACACTCATAAGGTAAACGCATCGGTGAACCAACACACTTAGCCGACGATGTATATTGGACGCCTTTAACGTCTAAGTGCGTCGGGGCCGACATATTTATTATCTATGTGTGTCGATTTCTAACAGCCAACACACTTAAAGTTAAATGCGTCGGCCATGATGACCGATGCACTTACGTCACTTATATGCGTCGGTTTCGACCGAACCGACACACATAAGTCTACAGTGGCGGATTCACCGAGCGTGTGTTTGTGCATCGGTCCAATAGAAACCGACGCATATAATCAACTTAAGTGCGTCGGTTCCAAGGGACCAACACATATAATGTGCCGCGTGGTCTTCCTCCAGTAGCCAGCTATGGGCGTCGATTTAGACAAAACCGAGGCACATAACGTGTTTTTTTTTAAAAAAATGTTTATTTTCTCTCCCTCCCCGGATGGGGAGCCTCCATTTTACAAACAACAGCAACATATATACAACATAACTGTTTTCAAACATATGACCATACACAAGTTCTCAAACATAGCACTGTACACAAGTTTTGAAACATTTCGAGCACAAGCACAACAGTTCAAAAATGAGTAAACGAAATTCAAATGTCATTGTGGGAGCCTCCACTCGCATGTCCTCCACTCCCATCTCCTCCACTCACACCTCTGTTGTTGATGTTAAAGAAAGCATCGACACCTTCAGGTGTTCCGTGACGAGATCTCCGCAATAGATCAGAAATGAAATAGAAACTTAATAACGTAACATGTTAACTCCTACTTACTAAATAACATAACTTTAAAAAGGAGAAGCATATGAGTTTGAACTAAAACTTATCAACACACTCTCATATTTCCTCTCACTCTCTCTAACTCTCTCGCCCTCACTCGCTCTCCTACTCTCTCTATCTCTTCTCCTCTCCCTCTATCTCTTTCTCTCTAGCTCCCTCTCTATCTATCTCTTATTTTCTCTCCATATCTTCCTCTCTCCCTCTATATATTTCTCTCCTTCTCTATCTATCACTTCTTTTCTCTCTCCATGTCTTCCTCTCCCTCTCTATCTATCTCTGCCTCTCTCGCTCTCTGACTTGTTCCCTCTTTCACTTCATATCTCCGCTAGTATTTCCCTTTTCTTTTTAATATTGTGGTAATTAATATGTGATGTTATAATGAAAATATTGTACAAGTATGCAAGTCATACATACCGCTGTGTCTCCTTGTGATAGGTGAGTCTGCACCGGAGGGAAAGGTACCGGTGGGAAAACTGCTTGAAGTTGTGAGATTATAATTAGAATCATTTTGGAATCAAATAAAGTGGTCAAATGCGAAAATTACAGTTTACCTGGATTATTTTACTGCAATCTAGAAGCCAACCGTGACATAAATCCGTAAGGTTGTGGAACATACGATTGACCACTCTCAGAACCCTGCAACACAAATGGTTATGATATTGCATTATATAACTGAAGTCAATAGGATAAGTAGTTTTACCTGTGAGGAGCCAATCTGTGGTAGTGCTGGCTGCATTGGTCGAGGACAAAACTGAAAACTGGAGCTACCATGACCCATAAACTGCATCAAGTAAATTAGTTCTGATATCTTGAGTAGATACATTTGTAAATCGAATAATATTTTCAAATAAGAAAATTACATGTTACCTAAGACATATACAAATAATGCATCTGTTGCAGCAACATCTGTGTCTGTTGCTGTTGTTGTTGCAACAACATCTGTGTCTCTTGTTGTTGTTGTTGCATCTCCTCCTTGGTGCGTCTCAATTCTTCTCGTAATTCAGCCTCTGTAGATGATTGAAATCAACTACCACTAACATTGGACGACCGTCATCTAGCATAAGCCTAACACTCTACATATCCGTCGCCTAACCCAAGTCTACAAAAAAATATAAGTGTAAAGAATCGACATTCATTAATGTACAAATCATCATTATCTTTACATATACCTCCCATGCGGTAGACCTCCGCCGGCATCGTATGCTGTAGCGACATCCAACGGCTCCCTCAAATAGTTTGAATCAGGTCAATGATTCTTCTTGAAACACTCAACATACTTTTGCTGTGATGCATTTAGTTAACAGATTAATGTAATACAAGGTAAATTGAATTGATGGATAAAAGCACAAAGAATCAACATACATACCAATTTCTACGTTGATGCCTCGTCACACAACACCTCCAGGCGATTCGGGTCTGGACCTTTGTGCCCCTTAAGATAAACCTCAAAAAACGTAGGAGGCGTACCAGTTTCAGCTGTCCGCAATATCAAAATCAATAATTTAATCAATGCAATTAATTGAAGCAATCTAAGTATGAATATAAGAATTCATACCATCCTTTGTTCATTCCAAACATAACCATCCGGCCAAAAGAAATGCTTTCCTGGCTTGCTCTTCCGATTTCTTCAGTGTCTATCAGAAATATTTTTGAACTCAGCTGAACCCCAATACCCGCATAACCATTCCCAAGCCTCTGTATTCGCAAAAATAGAATCCACATGACTTTGCAAGTACTTCTCCCTAGTGAGGTGAAGTTTGGCTGGTTCTTTGTTTGTCATAGGATGGAACATCACCGTCTTGTAGTAGACGGTCACAACCTTGATTCGTGCCTTAGAGAAGTAGTCCTTGACACGTCTCTTTGCCGCATTATGAAAAAATGAACAAGCATATGCTTGACTCACACCCTCCTTCAAACGAAACCTACCCTGCATACAAGTAACAATTAATGTCAAATAACAATAAGATGCAATGTAATGGAAACAATCAAAACAAACTTACCCAGAAGATCTCCCAAACTTTATCCTGACATGTACCCGAATCGCCATACTCTTGAAGCGCATAGTGATCCCAACTATGTGCTGCAATCCTTTGACCATCTACTAATACCATCCTGGGATAGCAAAACCGGATGGCGTTTCCCAACTTGGTGTTGACAACTCGTCGATGCCCCTTTCCACTCCATCCAAGCTCCACCCAGCACCTAGTACCCTTCTGTCGGAGTCTGGTTCCGGCAATTCTCCCGGTACTACGGTTAGTAGCCCGCGGAGTTTTGTAGTTCGGTTAGGGCACGCGGAGATTCCGAACAAGATGGCGATTTGACACGAGGATTTACGTGGTTCGTGCCGCCTGAGCGTAATACCCTACTCCACGATTGTGTTGTTATTGTTGTATTGAGCATCTGAGCGCTTGTGTCTCCGAGACTAGAGTGTCTGGAAGAGTCTCAGCCTGTCTTGGGCGAGTGTGGAAGAGTCCCCCCGTGTATCGCTCGGCCAATCCTCTTATAGTACAAGGACTGGCCGTTACACCATCATCCTGGCCCGACATGTGGCCCTGGCGGTTACTGATGCTTAATACATAGTTAATGTACTTAATTCCCCTTAACAGCATGATAACATGCCTTGATGGCGGCATTACTGGTATTAAGGGTCCTACGATCATGTGTCATTAAGATTGCATTAATGACACATAATCGGGTCTTGAAGTCTTTAATGTTCCTTGAAGGTCCGAGCCGTTGGAGGTCCACCAATGTGCCTGTTGAAGTTGAAGGTCCGGTGGTTGGCCGCGTGGCAGCTCCGGAGCTTATCGTCTTGGACGAGTAGGTCCGATGCTGTTGTACACGTGTCAGTACTGGAGCTTCCCTCTGTCAGGGGTTCGGTACGGGGGTGCCACACATGTATCTAACCAGAGCTTTCCCATGTATGGAATGTAGCTCCGGTTTTATGATACATGTGGCGGCACTGGGACTAACCATAAAGGGAGGCAGGTCCGGTTCCGAGTGACATGTGGGGCCTTTAGAGCTCTTCAGCTCTGATAGGTGGAGTTCCTTTGCACTCTTTGCGGTTCCAAGTGGTATCCGGTATGCAGGGTACCGAAAGTGGCCCCCTGGGCCCACCTCTGGGAGAGACCTTTGGGATTAAGTCATTCTGCCGGAGGTGGGTCCATCTTTCGATTTCTGCGCCATGTCTTCAAGGGTTTTTGGATGTGCCGTTGAGGTGGTGGTTCGCAGTTAAACCATCACCTCGTGGCATCTCCAGGATGCGGCAGGTGAGATCTGCGCGTGCGGATCTCATGCAATTGATGGTTGCCGGTTCCCAATACGAAAACTGTATCGGTTCTGCACGCCCTGTCAGGCCGCCGCCCTCGGGTTTCCCGCCTCTCATGATGACAACTGTTCGCCTGGGATAAGGACCCCGACTTGATCGTCTGGGTGGCCCTGGGCCCCCTTGTCATTGGTAGGGTGAAACTTTAGAACTGTATCCTTGGCCCTTTTGTGGTTTTCATCCAAGTGTTGCGGGGGCTTACTTAAGAAGGAAAGCGCGCATGGTTTGGGGATTCCTTACGCCTTTATTTGAACTTGCTCTCAAATCCTGCAAACTTTCACTTGCTTTTCTTCTCTCGCCCTGCCGTGCTGTGATGGAGTTGGGTCTTCCCATAGCCGTCTCACGACTGATGACGATTTGAAGAAGGTCCGGACGTACATGGGGTGGTCCAGCGACTCCTTCAACCACCTGGTCCGCGCCGGCAAGCTCCCGTTCAAGAAGAAGAAGCGCTGGCGTCATGGTGTACTTTTCTGCGTACGCCATGCTGGGACTGATCCCACCTTTCTCAAATTTTCTCTTGATGCTGTTAGACTTCTATGGTCTACAGTTGTACCACCTTGGCCCCCACTCCATTCTTCTTGTGTCAACATTCGTCCACTTCTGCGAGATGTGGGTGGGTATTCCCCCCCCCCCCTACGTCGAGCTTTTCCGTACCTTCTTCACCATCCACACTACCGGCAAGAGTGACGAGTATCTTGGCTTCTAGTATTTTGTGAAGCACAAGAAATGCCGCTACAAGTACTTGAGGTCGTTCCCTTCCAGCAAGTGGGACTACTGGAAGAAGGATTGGATTGTTGTCACGGCAGAGGAGCACTGGAGCTTCCCAAAGGTCTTCCCAATGTTGAAACTGACGCCTAGAGCGAGGCTCCGGTGCTGTCGGAGGCCTTCAACCCTGCCTTGACCAGGATCCGCCAATGTGTGGAAGTAAGGGTGAACCCCCAGGCGGTCTTCTGCAACTTCCCGGTCAAGAGGTGGGCTCCGCTGAAGAAGAGGGAAAAGCTCGCATGGGCCCTCAACAGTGTGATGGACGATGACCGGATTGAAACCAGTCTGAAGTCCTATTTGGAAGGCGCTGCTTTGGAGCTTCATCTCAAGAAGTTATAGCATGGCATCGATGTCGAGGGCGACGACTTAACGCCGCTGGCGGCTTTCCTCCCTTTGAACATGGAGGCGGAGTTTAGCAGGGAGCTCCGGCGGAAGATGCCGGTGCTTGATGACCTCGGTGAAGTTGAGAAGCGTCCAACCACCAGGTTGGCAATCCCGAGAGCTTCCGAGGGTGGCCCTGCTTCCGCCCCAAGATAGAGAGCTAAAGTCATGGGCAAGGGCAAAGAGTTGGCTGAGCCCTCCAGATGAAAGAGGAAGTTGAAGCACTCTGACGGGAGGCCCATCAGACCTGCTCCTTCCACAATGGCTCCTTCTCCCCGGCGGGGGAGCTCTTCAATGACGAAGAAAACTCCAGCATCGGCGTCTCCCCAGAATGCTAGCTCCAACCGGGTGACTCCAACACCAGGGCCAGCTAAGGGCTCTAGGTCCGAGGGTCCTTCTCTGTCTAGGGGGGCCCCAACCAAGACGTCTCTGACGGCGGCATTAAACTACGAAGAGCCTTCCAGTGCTACTACCCCAGTTGCGACTGGGTCGGGCTCTGAACGTCTGGCGAAGAGGTTCTGCGCTAGCTGGAGCGAAAGCCTCCTAAGGTAAATTTGCTTTTTTACCTCAGTTGATTTTTTTGTTGTAATCATATTTTGAGTTTCTTTGTCCCTCATCCGCAGGATCTCCAAAAAATGGGATGAAGCTCTGATTCTTGCGATAGCGGCTGATGCTGTACAGGCAGAGGCTCCAGCTCCAATTTTAGCGCCGCCCCAGGTGGTGGCTTAGGTCTCGGCAGTTCAGGCGCCGGCTGTTGTGGATCTCAACTCATCTCCTGAATCTCCCGTGGTAGCGCCAGACCACGGGAATGAAGATGTACCAGTGGCACCAGCTGCGTAGGCTGAAGCTCCGGTTTTGGGTGATGCGATGACGGACACTCTGGCGTCAGAGCCGGATGTAGCTACAGTTTCAGCCTTAGAGTCGGATGTTATTGAAGACCCAGTGGTGGAGCCGATGGTTCATGAAGTTCCAGTGCCTGAGCCGGTTGTCGTGGAGGTGCCGGCTCCAGAACCAGTGGAGGTCAAAGCGCTGGCGCCTGAACTGGCAGTGGAGGAGGCACCAACAACAAAGCCGGAAGTGGCCTTAGCTCCGACCGAATCTTCAATGCCTACCCCGTAGGTGGTGGTAGTTCTGGAGGTACCCATGCCTGAGCCATGGTGTCAAGACAAAGCGACCGGTCCTTTGCTTGACCTGGTGGTGGGACCTTTGAAGCCGACTCCGGAGGTAGAAGCCCCTGTTGCCGGACCTTCCTCGGCGGCGACCGAGGCCCTCCCGGAGGGCGGCCCTTGAGGAGGGGACCGCTCATGTCGAGTGGGACTTAATTTTTGTTATGGAGAACCCACTGGAGTCAGCGGAGAGGACCCCGACAGGTCTAGAGCCAATCCCCCTGTCGTTATCCATCGACAACACCTGCTCCAGCATTCGTCAGGTCCAGCTGGCCTTTTATCACGACAGCAAGGCCCTCGAGGAGGAGCGCCAAACCCTTAGGAGGTGGCGCAACCGGCTCCAATTCGAGACCAAGCTGGCGCAAACAAGGCTGGCTGACGACAAGAGTGGGTCAAGAGGGTGAAGGCCCGAATGGAGTACTGGGGCCAGCTGCTGGATGAGAGGGAAAGCATGGTGCGACCCCTTGACAACCAGTCCCGAGCTATACACGAACAGGCCGTGGCTACTAATGAAGCAGCGAACGATCGCCAGGATAAGCTCAGCACCATCCACGAGAGTCTCGTCAAGCGCCGGGAGGCTCTTGAGGAGCGAGAGAAAAAGCTCAAAGATGAAGAGAAAAAACTCCTGGAGCGGAGGGATGACCTCGTGAAGAGGGAGGAGGAGCTCGCCAAGAGGCTGGCTCTGGGTGACAAGAGCCTTGCAGAGCGCACCAAGAAGCTGGAGGAGCTCTGTGAGAGCAAGGAGAAGAAGGACTGGCAGTAGGGACAGGATCTCACCAAAAGGGAGAACGAAGTCACTGCCAGGAAGAAGAAGGTGCGGGGCCGAGAGAAAGACCTGGTTGACCACCGGAACAAGATCCACGTCCGGGAAGAGGAGCTTGCCAACCTCGAAAGGCAAGTTGCTGAAAGGATTCAGCACCATGCCAAAGAGGTCGTGCGCCTTGCCCGGGAGGGTTTGGAGATTGCGGCGACCAAAAGGTCCTTGTAAGAGATGCGAGGCTCAATGGTTGCAGAGTCCCAACAAGTATGGGACTTCTTGGGCAAAGCCAATGACGCGATGACGCCGCTGGGCTTTAGTCCCGTGCGTCCGGATGATCCGGAGCTGGAGCTGGACCATGCACTGAAGGCGTTGAGATCGGCTGGCAACAAACTCAATAAGATGGGCGATGTCATCGCGGATTAGTTGGAAACTGAAGGAAAATCCCTTGCGCAGAACGTCGCAGAATAAATGCTGATGTGCTACACAAACCGGGATCCTCATTTCCCACTAGACCCGGTGCTTGAAGGTCCCATCGATGGACAGGGATATGCCGCCAAGGCCAGTGTGTCGGAGGTTGCCCAAAAGGTTGCCTTGTTGTTCCATAGGATTTAGGACTTTCTCCTTGTAGCTCCTACTTGTATCTTCTCTTCTTTTCTCCAATTTTTTAATCTCTTGTCCTCAGATGAATGAAATCCAAGAAATTTATGAATTTCATTTTTTGTCTTCAACCTTTGTCTCACTTGGCCCCTTGGTAGATGTTCACAATTTGATTGCGAACATGTACCAAAAGGATGTAGCATATTTTTGAAGACTTGAGTGCTTCAAACTTGTAGAATATAGGTCCGAAGTCTTTGACAGCAGGGGCCCCCTGAGGTTGTCAGAGCTTAGTAGCTCCAGCAGCGACCATTGTCAACATGTAAAGCGTCGACAATTGGCCCTCTGGGGTTGTCGGAGCTTAGTAGCTCCGGCAGCGACCACTGTCAACACGTAGAGCGTCGACAACAGATCCCATTGGGTTGTCCTTCTGCCATCTTTTCTTGACGTTGACGGTTGTCTCCCTAGATTTGTTGGTACTTGATATCTCCGGTGACGCCTACTATCAGTGTTTAAAACATCGACAGCGGACCACCTTAGGGGAGGTCAAAGCTTTGATAGCTCCGGCATCATCCACCATCATCATGAGATTTTTATTTTTCCTGCAGACTGAATTCAAGAAAAACAGTAAAATCCATTTCTTATCTATAACTCGTTTGCGGCTTACTATTCCTGAAAGAAATTTTTAGGTCGACCGCAATTCTATATACAATCAAGTGCATTTGCTTATCTTCTCCAGGTCTGATCATTTTCTGGACTCACCTTACTCAGGCCTGTCGGGGTGTAGGTAGAGTGGCATACTTAGGGTGCAAGACAAGGCTATGTCGATAGCACACTCCAGACCTAGATTGGCTTGGCGTTTATGCGAGTAGGCCATTCAACAATGTTATGACCCGAAAGAATTAACAATGCAACTTGAATTATACATGAATTGTTCGAGCTAAAGTTTCTTGAGAATTGCACACAACTTTGTTATAGAAAAGAAAGAGAAAAATAAAAAAGAATGAGCCTGTACAAAATAAATGCACGTGGAGTCTGTTTTCACATAATGATGTTTTTGATTATAGGTCCGGGGTACAGGAGAAACAAGTACACTCTTAGGGTATGGAACTAGGCTAAGTGTGTTGCATTTCTTGTTCGACCCAGGGTAGCTAGCTACACTTTTAGTTCTGAGACTGTGTCAAGTGTTGCTTGAACTTTGCGGACCTTCCTGGAAAGGTCCGGCTGTCCTCCCGGAGGAGCTACCCGTCTCTGTACAATGACGCTATAACATACATCATATGTAATTACAGACTCACCTCCGTGATATTAAGCGTAAAACTTACGAAGGTGCTCAATGTTCCAAGGATTAGGGAGTGGTGTCCCATCCTCAGTTGCCAAGCGAACGCATCTGGGACGGGATACTTTGATCACTCAAAAGGTCCTTCCCGGCTGGGGGAAAGTTTGTTTAACCCTTCTCGAGTTTGTATTCTCCGTAGCACCAGATCGCCTTCCTCGAGCTATCGGTTATGCACATGCCTTTGGTGATAGCACCGGAGCGCTTGGCGGTATCGTGCATTTCGAACAGCTGCTCGACACCTTCCCTCTTTAACGAGGTCAAGGTCTTCACAGCGGAACTGGTCCTGCGTGGCTTCGTCGAAGGTCCGGACCCGGAGCGACCCCAAGGTGATTTTCGGATGAAGGACTGCTTCAGCTCCGTACACCAGGAAGAAGGGTGTCTCTCCAGTTGACCGGTTTGGAGTTGTCCTGTTTGCCCACAAGGTGGGCGGAAGCTCTTCAATCCAGTTGGCTCCATGTTTTTTCAGGTGCTCATATGTGCGCGTCTTGAGTCATTTTAAGATTTCTGAATTTGCTCTCTCAGCTTGGCCATTGCTTGTCGGGTGAGCTACGGAAGCGTAGCTGACTTGGATACCGAGGTCTTCGCAATATCCTTGGAATGCAGAGCTTGTGAATTGGTTCCCATTGGTTATGATCTTGTTTGGGACTCCAAATCTGCATACTATGGACTACAAGAAATTGATAGCTGATTGCTTGTTTATTGTAACAACTGGAGTTGCTTCCGGCCACTTAGTGAACTTGTCAATGGCAACATACAGGAACTTGTAACCTCCGACGGCTCTTGGGAAAGGTCCCAAAATATCCATACCCCACACGGCGAATGACCATGTCAGAGGTATCATTTGTAGAGGTTGAGCTGGTGTGTGAATTTTCTTCGCATGGAACTGGCATGCTTCGCATTTCTTCACTAGCTCGGTTGCATCCTGGAGTGATGTAGGCCAGTAAAAACCATGGCGAAAGGCTTTACTGACCAACGTGCGGGAAGACATGTGGTTCCCACACTCGCCTCCATGGATTTCCGCGAGGAGCTCGCGACCTTCTTCCCTTGTAATGCACCACATTAGGACGCCGTTGGCACCACGCCGGTAGAGATCCCCTTCTACCAGTGTGTTTCTTTTAGCCAATCTGACTATTCAGTCAGCAGATACATTGTCTTCAGGAAGGATGTTGTCTTTAAAGTAGCTCCGGATCTCCGAGATCCATGCATCGGAGCTAACTTCAGCTTCTGAGTCTTGCGTGCTGGGTTGCTCGGAGCTTCCTGCAGCACCTACGACCCTTGATGGACGCAACGGTAACAGGGCCATCGGGACTGCCAGCCTCGAGGTGCTGGTCTCGCCCCCCTTCACTCAGTTCGGCAGGCTGAGCTGTTGGTCTTGACAATCTCCAGACGAAGGTTCCGTCGGGAGCCGAAGCTCCGATTGAAGCTTTCGTTGAGAGTTCGTCAGCTTCAGCGTTGTTGAGACGCTGGACATGGCAAAGATCCAGGACTTCAAAGTCCTTCTGAAGCTTCTGGACTTCAAGTAGATATGCAGGTAGTTGAGGGTTGTTGCAGCAGCATTCACCTTTGACTTGTTTTATTATGAGCTGCGACTCACCCTTTACCAACAGCTACTTGACACCATATGATAGTGCCACCTTAAGCCCATAGATTAGTGCTTCATACTCCGCCAAGTTGTTGGTCGCCTTGAAGTAAAGGTGAACCATGCATTTGACCTTCTCCCCGGTCGGAGCGAGGAGAAGGATTCCAGCTCTGGCCCCCTGCTTCTGCACGGAGCCGTCGAAGTAGAGAGTCTAGTGAGGCTCAGTGAAGGTCGGAACCTTGGGTTCTGGCTTCTGCTCACTAGGGCCCCCAGGATTTAATGGAGAGGGGGTCCATTCCGCCACAAAGTTTGCCAATGCTTGAATCTTGATTGCTTTTCTTGGACGAATTCAAGATCGAACTTGGCCAATTCTGCTACCCACTTTGCAATATTCCCAGTAGAGTTGGGGTTATGCAAGATTGCACGCAGTGGATAAGAGGTTACCACTGAAATCTTGTGAGCTTGGAAGTAGTTACGAAGCTTCCTAGAGGCAATAAGAACTGCATAGAGCAGCTTATGCACCTCTAAGTACCGAGTCTTGGCGTCATGGAGTACCTTGCTGATGAAGTACACTGGGCGCTGGACTGTCCGGACCCTCCCGGAGGGGCCCGGAGCTTCCTCCTCATCAACCCTGACCCTCCCGGAGGGGTCCAGACTTTCTTTGGGGACCACCGGGTTCTTGCTAGAGGAACTCAGAACTTCTTCTGAAGTGACCCGAACCTTCCCGAAAGGGTCCGGATCTTCTTGTTCTGCTACAGTAACTCCTTCATTTGATGGAGGATGATCCTCTGGCGTCTCACCTCGAGGATCCGGGTTTGGGGGCTGGGACCCAGACTCGCCTTCAGGTAGCTCCAGACCTTTCTGGAGGGGTCTGGCTTCCTGAACTGGAGATGGTTCTGGTCTTTCCGCAACTAGGATCATGCTAACAACTTTGTCAGTTGCTGAGCAGAAGTGGCTCACCAGGATTCGGAGCTACCAAAGTTGGTAGAGTGGTGAGGAGCTGCTTTAGCTCTTGGAAAGCATTTTCTGCTTCTTCAGACCATTGGAATTGTCCGGACTTCCTCAATAATTTGAAGAAGGGTAGCGCCTGTTCCGCCAGTCTTGAGTTGAACCGGCTAAGGGCTGCTAGACACCCAGTTAGCTTCTGGACATCTTTGATGCGAGCTGGTGGCCGCATGTCTTCAATAGCTTTAATCTTCGCTGGATTCGCCTCTATTCCTCGGTGGTTCACCAAGAATCCAAGAAGCTTTCCGGAGCTAACCCCAAAGACACACTTGTCTGGGTTCAGCTTTGTGCGTGTGATTCACAACTTGTCGAAGACAACTTGCAAGGTGTCAAGAAATGACTCCTTGTTCTTGATCTTGACGATGATGTCATTGACGTACACTTCCACTACATCTCTGATGAGCTCTCCAAAAGTTTTGTACATTGCTCGCACAAACATTGAAGCAACATTTTTGAGACCGAATGGCATGGCAGTGTAATAGTACAAACCATCTACTGTGATGAAGGAAGTATGCTCTTCAACTTCCCTAGACATTCGAATTTGATGATATCCAGAATATGCGTCTAGGAAACACAGTAATTCACACTCGGAGGTGGAATCCACTATCTGATCTATTCTAGGTAGTGAATATGGATCCTTTGGACATGCCTTATTCAGTGTAGTGTAGTCGATACACATCTGAAGCTTCCTGCTGGCCTTAGGTACAACGACTGGGTTTGCCAGACATTTTGGGTGGAAGACTTCCCAGATGAATCCAGCTTCCTTCTTCACTTCTTGACGTATGAAGTTCTGTCGCTCTACTGATTGCTTCCGAGGCTTCTGACGTACAGGCCGAGCGTCGGGATAACTCTTTAAAAATTGTGCTCAATCACTTCCCTATGGATCCCGGGCATTTGTGACGGTGGCTAGGCAAACACGTCGACATTAGCCCGGAGGAAAGTGATGAGCGTGAGTTCCTATTTGTCGTTCAAACCTCCCAATATACGAGTGGTCTGAGCAGCATCGGAACCAATTTGGATGACTTTGACGGGAATGTCGGTGTCGCCACTTGGTTGCACACGAGCTGCAGAGGTTGAGCCTCGATGACAAAAGCTCGGGGGCTTTGGAGCTTGCTCCTTTCCGGATTCTTCCTCCTACGTTGTAGCAAGCGCGTTGAGTTCTTCCAGAGCAGTAACTCTAGCGGTGCGATCCCCGCAGATCCGGAGAACGCCTGAGGGTGTTGGGATCTTCAACACCAAGTAGCCATAATTAATTTGTACAAAGCTGACCTGCCCAAGATGGCGTTGAATGGTATGTTGATCTGCACCACGTCGAAGACCAACTTCTCAGTCCTGTAATTCTCCCGGGTCCCGAAGGTCACCAGGAGAGTAATGACATCGAGGGGAGTTATGGCCCCCGGACCTACTCCTGAGAAAGGTTGGGAGGGGCGAAGATCCGAAGGTCGGAGCTGAAGCTTGACGAAGGCTTCAAAGCTTATGAGGTTCAGCACCGAACCTCCGTCCACCATTACGTGGTGGAGATGGATGTCATTGATGGTTGGAGATACCATCAGTGGAAGTTGGCCAGCTCCGATCATGTTTCGAGGACAGTCCGAAGCATTAAAGGTGATGGCAGTATCCATCCACTTCCGATGAGGCTCCGCCCTAGCGGTGGGAGCTACAGAGGCCATGTCCCGCCGCATTGTCTTGAGGACACGGCGGGAAGTGATGTCCCACGAACCACCAAAGATGGTGTTCATGGCTTTCCGACGCTCGTTGTTGGAGACGTCGGAGTCGTTGTCAACGGAGGTGTAAACAACCTTCTAGATCTTTTTGGGGTCCTGAAAGTCTAACTCCTCTTCAGTCGGAGCTTCGTCGACTTTTTGTTCTCTTTCCCTTTGACGGAAAGGAGCTTCTTCCCGGCGCTTGTTGTAGCGCTCGATGAGGTTCTGTACCTCTCGACAGTTTCCCAGGTTGTGGTTGTCCGTCTTGTGTATGGGACACCACATCTTGGAGCTGCCACCGTCTTGAGACGATGGCCGAGGTCGTTTCTCGAGGCATGGCCCCTGGCTACCTGGAACTGCAGCAGCAGCAGTAGGTGTGGCGGCCGACGGCTTCTTCTTGCCGTTGGACTTTTTCTTCTTCTTGCCACTCCCGAAGGTAGCGGCTTCACACTTGGAGGACTTTTTTTGACCACCAGAGGTGGTTGGGAGTGCATTTCACAGCCCTCCGCAGCCTTGGCACACTTGTCTGCCAAGCTGATGAGTTCCGTGACGCTGGTGACTTTCTTGGTCGCCCGCTTTTCCAGCATCTTCTTATCTCGAACGCCTTGTCTGAATGCTACAATAACAGAAGCGCTTGAGATAGAAGGAATGGTATTTCATACCTGGGAGAACCTCTGGATGAAAGATTGCAAGGACTCTTCCCCTTTTTGCTTGACAGCAAAAAGGTCCAGTTCTGTGCCTGGTCGGGTGTTTGAGCTCCCGAAATTGGGGGTGAACTGTTGGCACAACTCCGTCCAACTGTTGATGGAGTCAGGCGGAAGGCTCATGAACCAAGATCTGGCGGTCCCAGTCAAAGCCACAGGGAAATAATTGGCCATCACGGCCTCATTTCCCCCAGCCGCAAGGATAGCGGTGGAGTAGATTTGGAGAAATTCAGGGGGTTAAAAGTGCCGTCAAATTTCTCCGGTAGATGAGGCCAGAACTTCTGCGGCCATCTGACCATGTGTAGGTGCATGGCCAAGGTAGAACACTTCCTCCTACTCCCTCTGGAGCAGGACTGTCCCGAGCCTCTCGCCTCTCGCGAGCGCGCTCAATGTGGACACGGCCGTCCTGTTGCTGGTAACGACGATAAAGCTCTGCCCGAAGGTCGTGAGTCGAAAGCCTTATTACCGTGTGAGTACGTCGAGCCCCGGAAGTCAGCGATGTCGCCTGTTGGGATGCAGCTCGCCTCCCATGCTGTGAAGCTTGCGGACCGAGTCTACCCGACAAGGTCCGACGCTGCGATGGGGCCCGCCCCGAGGGGAGAGGACTTTGATTGCTGATGCGATCGGCTGCTGCTGCAACCAGATGATCCACATCAGCTCTCCACTACTCCATCTCGCTGTCCAGGTTGATTCAATGGAGCAGACTGTGGCGATGGTGGCATGACTCCTGCTGGAGTTACGGCACCTGCTGGCTGCTGCATGTTGGAGGGATTGCCTCCAGCAGGTTGCACATCATGGTTACCGTTGGATGATCCAGCAACAGAATTCACCATCTTTGAATCTCAGGCGCCCCCTACTTGGCGCGCCAACTGTCAGAGTCTGGTTCCGACAATTCTTCCGGTACTATGGTTAGTAGCCCGCGGAGTTTTGTAGTTCAGTTAGGGCACGCAGAGATTCAGAACAAGATAGCGATTTGACACGAGGATTTACATGGTTCGGGCCGCCTGAGCGTAATACCCTACTCCACGGGTGTGTTGTTGTATTGAGCGTCTGAGCGCTTGTGTCTCCGAGACTAGAGTGTCTGGAAGAGTCTCATCCTATCTTGGGCGAGTGTGGAAGATTCCCCCTGTGTATCGCTCGGCCAGTCCTTTTATAGTACAAGGACTGACCGTTACACCATCAGCCTGACCCGACATGTGGCCCTGGCGGTTACTAATTCTTAATACACAGTTAATGTACTTAATTCCCCTTAACAGCGTGATTACGCGCCTTGATGTCAGTGTTACTGGTATTAAGGGTCCTCCGATCGTGTGTCATTAAGATTGTATTAATGACACATAATTGGGTCTTGAACTCTTTAATGTTCCTTGAAGGTTTGAGCCGTTGGAGGTCCGCCAATGTGCCTGTTTAAGTTGAAGTTCCGTCGGTTGGACGCGTGGTAGCTCTGGAGCTTATCATCTTAGACGAGTAGGTCCGATGCTGTTGTACATGTGTTAGTACCGGAGCTTCCCTCTGTCGCGGGTTAGGTCCGGGGGTGCCACACAGGTATCTAACCGGAGCTTTCCCATGTATGGAATGTAGCTCTGGTTTTAGGATACACGTGGCGGCACTGGGACTAACCATAAGGGGAGGCAGGTCCGGTTCCGAGTGACACGTGGGGCCTTTGGAGGTCTTCAGCTCTGATAGGTGGAGTTCCTTTGCACTCTTTGCGGTTCCAAGGGGTATCCGATACGCAGCGTACCGACACCTTCGGCCTTATAAATGTTCGCTCATCCATACTTTTACTTACACCACATAAAAGGTGCCTCCACAGCCTGTACATAAAAGATACATAAAATTAGTTAATTGAAAATATTTAATGAACTTGTTAGTTAATTAAAAATATTACCTAAAGGGGCATCGATCGGGGTGTCCTAGCCCTTCTAGCTCTTCCCTTCTTGCAATCCTGGCATCTCGCTCGGGATCCTCAGGCTCTTCATCTTCTTCCTCATCATCTCCCTCATTCCCACCATCAGAAGAGGTCCACCGCCCAACAGTATCTGAGCCTCCTCCTGAGACTCATCCTGAGCCTCCTGCTGAGCCTCCTCCTGAGCTTCGCCCTGAGCCTCTAGCTGAGCCTCCTCCTGAGCCACCTTCCTGCTCTGACGTCTGCCTGACAGTCTCTGGTTCCTCCCCGTACAACTCTTCATACGTCGGGCAACGATATGTCACTTGTGTCGGACCTCGTGCAGGCTCGCTCGATGTCAGCTCTGCCACACAACTCAAAAACTGCCTCTTCCTCTGCCCACTGTAAGAAGTACCCTGAAAATATAAATAAAGAAGTATGTAAAGAAGAAAGAAACAATAGACAATTAATATTAATATTTAAATGTATGTAAAAAACAAGTACCTGAAACGGGTTCGGCTGGCTCGAAGTAGAGCTGGGAGTGGAGGCCGAAGATCCACTACCCTTCTTGCTCTTCTTCTTCCCCAAACTTGGCAAAAGCTTAAACATCCGCGCACATTTTTGTAGAAATGATTAGTATACAACATTATATAATAAATAAATAATGTATACAATAATATTAAAAATCAAAAAATGTGTACAATATAAATCAAAAATCAACAGCATTAGAATCTGCTTCTGTCGCACGTGCATTAAGATATTCACGTATCTCTTCTTCCATCTCTTCCTCTTCACTCTCTTCCATCTCTTCCTCTTCTTCATCATATCTATCCTCTTCTCCCAAAATCCTTTTCTTCTTTTCCATAATTCGTTGTGATTGCCGAACATGTTTTCTTGAAGGGCCAGCTTGTTCTTCAGACATCAACTCTAATGTATCACTAGCAATCTCTGCGAGTCCTATCCTAGAAGATATCATAAAATCTTCTGCTTCCTCGACTTCATCCTGATAGATAATACCGTCATCTTCTTGGATATCTATATACTCATCATAACGATGAGGGTGCACTTCTGGGTTAACTGTATACACAACCCACCAATTTTTCAAACATGGGTGAGGATAACATCAATAGTACACTTGTACCACTTGATTCGCAAGTACAACATTGTTGTTATGGGCTGTGTATCGTGACTTGTGGTTGACCTCCACCATTCCAAAATCATCAACTCGTGTGCCCGAAGTTGGATCAAACCATTCATAGTCGAAAATCAAAAGTTGAAGTGTTTTTGGACCGCCAAATGTGTACTCTATTATTTTTTTAAGAACACCGTAGTATTCTGTCACTTTTCCACTACCCTCTGCGGCAGTTATCATTACTCCACTGTTTGTAGTGGCAGCAAGTGGATGACTTGCTTCTAAACTTGCTGTCCGAAAATGATATCCGTTGATATCATACCCGCTAAATTCTGTTGCTCTCAATTGACCATGCAACATCTGTCGCAAGTCATCGAAGATGTAGACATCTTTCATACACTACATAAATAAATAAAGTTAGCATCTTAGGATAAAAATGCGAACTAATATTGAAAGAAAAAACGGATAGAAAATTACATGTTCACAGAACCAGTCCACAAAGCTTTTTCTGTCGTTTATACCATGCTAACGCATCTTATCCAATTGACTTTGTGTAGGTTTTCGTGAAGATTTCCAATACAACTTGTCAAACATTTCAAAATATGGTAACACCTCCTCCATGTTGAAAAATATGTAAAGCATGGTGTAGTTCCTCTCTTGTGCTGAAATATAATTAGAATTAGCAGCCCTAACACCTTTACCCTTCCATTGAAAAATCTTAAGCTCACTCGTAGATTGCTCTTCTACATTATGATACCATATGACACTTGCATTCACGCTGTTGGCACGTGAAAAATATTTGCTAGAGAAGTTAGTAATCTCTTTAGCTGCAAATGCTTCTGCAATACAACCCTCAACTCTTGCTTTGTTGCGCAGTGTAGCTCTAAGTTTCTTCAATTCTCTTTCTTGGATATACATCCACCTAAATTGTGCAGGACCTGCTACCAATGCTTCATAAGGTAAATGCACCAGCAAATGTTGCATAACATTCATAAATCCAGGCAGGAACACTTTTTCCATCTTACATACAAGCACAACAATTTCTTTCTCCCACCGTCGCATCATCTTTTTCGACACTTCCTTAGCACAAATATGTCTATAAAAGTAGCTACGTTCAGCAAACATCTTCCACAAATCAGGTTTGAAGTAGCCACGAAACATTACCGGTATAAGTCTCTCCATCATAATGTGATAATCATGGCTCTTCAACCCATTCAGTTTACCAGTGTTGAGATTAACACATCGTATTATGTTTGCTGCATAGCGGTCTGGAAACTTCAGTGTTTTCAACCAACTAAGTATTTGCTTTCTTTCTTCTGGTCTAACGCAGTATGGAGCTCGTGGCCTACTTTCATTTCCGCTTGCATTTGTTATAACCTCGAGCCCAGGACGATCGCAAATATCAACTAAGTCTTTCCTTGCACTCAAATTATCTTTAGTTTGACAGGTAAAATCAAAACACATGCTTATGATGCTTTCAGTGACATTACGCTCCTGGTGCATCAAATCTATGTTGTGCGGTAAAAGCAACGCTTTTGCATATGGTAGATCCCAAAGAAAAGAAATATGAGTCCAGTTGTGTTATGTACCATATCCTTCGAAACCACCTTCAGCGGACTCTTTTAACTTTGCATGCCATGCCATTTTTTTTCGCTTGTCAATCGATGAGGGGGTCCTTCTGTAACACTTTTTCCTTTTCGAAATGATCGTGTATCACTCCTGTAAGGGTGGTTTTAAGGACAGAATCGTCGATGGCAATCAAGGAAGCTAACTTTTCTTCCATACTTCAACCTGCAGGCATCGGTATCAGCCATACATATGGGGCAACACAAATTTCCATGGACACACCAACCAACCCAAATGTCGTATGCCAACAAATCATGTATAGACCATAGATATGCGGCACATAAAGTAAATTCACATTTCATATGACTGTCGTATGCCTTTACACCTTGCCATAACTCTTTCAACTCCTCAATCAACGGTCGCATAAACACATTAATTTTCGTCCCAAGATGTTTAGGACCAGGAATGATGGCCACGAGGAATATGTATCCTTCTTTCATGCACATATTGGGAGGGAGATTGTAAGGCATGATGAAAACATGCCAACAAGAGTATGGACTCTTACTTGTGCTAAAAGGAGTGAAAGCATCTGTTGACAATTCAAGACGCACATTTCTTGGATCTTTACCAAACTCTAGATTGAAACGGTCTAGAGCTTGCCATGCCGCGCCATCCAAAGGATGTACCATAATATCTTTGTCATCGCTCTCATGTAACCCTTCTGAATGCCACCTCATCTGCTTCGCTGTTTATTCAGAAAGGAACAACCGTTTAAGCCTAGACGTGATAGGCATGTACCGAAGCTGTTTAACCGGTACCTTTGTACTTATTTCCTCCCCATCATCATTCAAAACCTTCACATGTCTAGATGCATTGCAATGCATACATTAAGTTTCGTTCTGGTGTTCCTTCCAAAACAACATGCAATTATTCTCGCACGCATCAATTTTCTCATAACTCATGCCCAGACCTTCCAAAATCTTCTTTGAATGATATATGTCTTCCGACATCTTATGTTTTGCTGGAAGGAGATCATTGATCAACTTTAGGATACCATTGTAGCAATTGTTTGCAAAATTGAACTTAGACTTCAGCCCCATAAGTCGTGTGACCGCCTGCAGAACGGTCACACTAGCGCCCTCATATACTTTTTCATCCGCGGAGGCAAGAAGTCTGTAAAACTTCTTCACCTCCTCTGGCAGTGACTTCTCTTCGTACCCTCGACCAACATCCGCCATCATCTCATCCATCCGATCTTCATTCTCGTTTTCGTCTGTCTCACTAGCATGATCCATCTCTCCATGCTCACGCCTCACTAGATAGTCTGGCATAAATTCGTGCTTACAAAGGTGCACCATCATTTCAGACCTCTCCAGATGTCGACGATTCTGGCACCTGCTACACGGACATTTCACAAAACGATCACCACTAGGAAATGCTTGGTTCACAAACAAATTTGCGATTTGTGCCCATTCCAAAGTGTACACACCATCTGAACTCCATCCATCATACATCACCTTACGGTCGTCACCCATTTTTCAACTTATACCTTCAAAGTAGAAAAATCATTATAATTAGTTTATTTTCATATTATGTGACGGTCACTACAAATAGGAAGATTGCTCCTAAACCCACCCAATAGTGGTCGAGTGGGGAGTGCTTATGACGACACGCGTGGTCTGGATCCAGACGAAATTTCGGCAGCATAACCCCGCTGTTCTCCACTGCACTCCCAAAAATGATGTAACAGAGAACATCAAGGTTATACCATCGAAATCTCGTCCAGATCCAGACTCGCGTCTCGTCACAAGCCACCCCACCCCCCCCCCGTTCCACTCCCAGGCTGTCCAAAAAGGGACAATTCCGAACCTTCACACCTCACATGCCAATAGCATGTGATACGTGCCGATTCGAAACGGGTAATCAAATTCTATAGGTTACATTCCTCATTTTCATTTTTCAATAATTTAGGAGAGTGGAAAGAACAAGAAAGAGGAGGAAAGTTGGTCAGAGTTGGAAGTTCTAAGTCCGGATCCACCGTTCAGGCGTGGTTATTTAGTCGTCCTCATTGTCACCGTACGCATCTGTGCTCGTCTTAACGCATACTTCACAACTAGAATCATCTTTCACTACAATCCTCTAAAGCTACCATAATTATAAAAATATTTACTATATTACAAATACATAATTAGTCATCCTATCGCAAATGCTAAAAAGAAGCAATCACATGCATGATACAAACTTTTAACCACATTCAAATCATATAGCATCATGAATATGAACCACATTCATGAGTTATCAACTATATAATATGAATCACATTCACGAGTTAACACTAATCACATATTATGATAAAGCATTACTTTCACAAGTTAGCAACTAATATAACATTCAACTCTAATCAACTCTAATCATTTACTTGCAATGCACCTAATATGTTACCTTCGCACTTAGGGTTGAACCGATGGGCGAGGTGGACGGGGGCGCCGATGGACGAGGCGAACGGGGCGCTGGACAGGAGCCATAGGAGGGCGCCGGACGGGGGAGGCAGAGGGGACGTTAGCGAGGCAGCGGGCAGGCGGTGACTGAGGCGGGACGGGTAGCAGCGCCAGCGGCCGAGCCGGACAGAGGGGTGGACGGGGGGCCGGACTGGGAGGTGAACGAGGAGACGAAGGGGACGCCGGCCGGCGGGCCGACAGGTAGGGGCGCCGGCGAGGCGGTGGGGTGGCGGCGGGCTGGCGGCAGCAGCGGCGGGCGAGTTGGGTGCTCTCGGGCACGCGCGGGAGAATGGAGTATGTGGGAGAAGAGAGGAGGCGAGAAGGGATTAGGTTTCGAGAGGGGCCCGCTTAAGAGCGCCGGTTTCTACCCGGCCAACGCTCTTAGAGCTGGAGCCAGCTGGGCCTGCTGTATGAGCGTCGGTTTGACCGACGCTTATATTATAAGCGTCGGTCTGGCTGACGCATTTAATATGTGCGTCAGTTGGATCCAGAAAACCGACGCCTCTCACTTATGGGTCTCGGTTTCCAGAAACTGACACCCCTAGGCCTTTTAAATGTGTCGGGGCCGGTGCATATAGATAAAGTGACACCCTATTCATCGTTTCCTGTAGTGAACATTAATCACAATAAAATGATAACATGTAGTATATACTATTACTAAAAATACATTTTCACATGTGCTGACTACAAATGAAAAAATTGAGTGAAAGAACACAAAAGAAAAGAAATGCAGCCTCAACCACGATCTCAATGGAGTTTCAACCAAGAGTTGTCGATTGTCACAACACAATGAATTCTTGGCTAGACATTGAACAATAGTTATCTCGCCCCTTTTTCAGAAAGGAGTTGTTTTTCGATACTGCATAGAACACATTGTTCATGAACAAAAAAGACATTTTTCATTAACATAAAAACAACACATATATTACAAAGTAGAACTACGAAGCACATAGAAAACAAGAAAAAAAACTGCAAATACTACTCTAGTCAGAGTCGGAGATCTCCTCCACCTCCTTCTCCGCCGCTGCAGCCTCCTCCTCTGCTACCACCGTTGCTGTCGTCTCCTCCGACAATTGAGTCTGAAGCTTCCGGGCGACGGTCTGCAGAAGATGCTGGCGGCCTTCCACCCCAACCACCTCCCCGATCGTCTCGTAGAGGACGTCTAGACGACCGGCCACAAAGCCTACGCTGAAGCATTAGTGGCCGGTGGTGTCCACGCTAGTGCTGACGGGAAGTTTCCCAAGACCCAGATGGTCATATGAGCGAGATGTATCAGAAAATACATCCCGCGCTAATTTGTCGAGCTTTTTTGCGCGCCCGGCGGTGGTAGATAGGTGCTCGGTGGCCTCCTTCAGGCGCCGATCGAGTTCTTCGAAGCGGTGTTTGAGGAGGCAGACAGTCTCCTGAACCCAAACGGGATGAGGAGGTGCGGGCGCCGTGGGCGGAGAAGGGGACGGAGGAGGTGCAGGCGCCGCCTCCAGTTCCACCAACATTGACGGCGATAGAAACGGGGAAGAAGGAGGTTCGGAGGACATCAATGGCCTGGAGTGCTTCGGTGCGGGGCTACCCATTTGTGCAGCGACGGAGGTGCAGAGAAAGAATGAGAGGTGTTCGGCGGTGGTGTGGCAGAGAAGCAAGAGGAGAAGTTTGGAGGCTACGATTGATGGAGTGGTGCGGCGGAGGCGCAAGAGGACGGTGTGCCTTTATAGCAGGTCGTCGTCTAAGCGAGCGAGTGGAGATGATCAGATTGTTCGAAAACTGTGCTTCCAAACCAGTGGGTGGGTTTGAGTTAATCCAAACCGCAATTTGCCTCCTCTAGGTTATCGCGACGACTCGACGTGTCCCATCTCGGCTTCACATGCAATTTTTTAATTTGACACGCAAAGGGTCCAGGGTATGCAATGGCCCACTTGGCATACTTCGTAGGTCCGTCCCGCATTGTTTCAGTTTTTCAGTTCCAGTTTTTCAGTTTGACACACGAAGGGCCCACCGGCCCAGGGTATGCAATGTTCCATTTTTTTCCGGTTTGTCACGCAAAAGACCTCGATCATGTTTCATGACGTTACGTGTTTTCTCTTTTTGTTGAAAGATCGTCATATATAGTTGAAAGATCATCACAAAACACAAGAAAAGTACAAGAAACAAGAAAAGAAAAACAACAAAAGAAAACTTAAATCCTCCTCGTCCTCCTTAGACACAACACGTCACTGAACTTAGAGCACATTCACTTGGTAACGAAATCATTCATTTGTCCAAAAAATAATCAAATCCTTCCTTATGAATTGTCACATATATATATATATATATCACAAACCATCGTTCATGTTTTTCAGTTTGACACGCAAAAGACCTCGATCATGCATGTTTGATGACGTCAGGTGATTTCTAATTTTGTTGAAAAATCGTCATATATATATATATATATATATATATATATATATATATATATCTTTTTGTTGGAAGATCGTCATATATATATATATAGTTTGAGGCTCATTGATCATATGTTTGGGGCGTAGCATGCATGGACAACTATAACATGCATGTGAGAGAGACGTCGATGATCATGTATGATGACATTACGCATGTCTTTTCTCTTATATATATATATATATATATATAAGGTATATTTTGTAGCCAGCTATAAATTACTTTATTCTGTGGCCAGGTCGTTTGTTGTATCGAGACATAGGAGCCAATATTATGTTCACCAAAACGACATATGTACTAATGACCCCTTATGTCCCGGTACATCAAAATGACCTGGCTACAGAATAGGGTAATCTATAGCTGGCTACAAGATATACCTTCCCTATATATATCAAGTATAAGTCCATTATTTTCGTATTTTAGGGTTAGGTCACGACCCCAACAGCCCCTTGGATGTTCTCCCACCTATATATACTCCATAGTAGCCACCATGAACAATTGAGTTTTGCTTACATCAATAATATCGCCGTTCTACGGTTTATGAAACTGCAACTTTGCAATTTCAGATCGTGTCTTCTACGTTCTTGCTTGTGTTCTCGGTTGTACTTTCAGGGATTAGCCTTCTTGGTGAGGTAAATCGTGTGAAGCACAGTTGATAACCAACGGAGTGGTGGTGTAGTGATTGCAGGGGCTATTCGTGTTCTACTCGAGAGCCTCAGATCATCAACTTCGAGATCTCCACATCAATCAACTTATCCATTACCTTTCGGAAGATCGGGCCTAAACTTACTCGTCAATTGGTATCAGATTTCCAGGTTGCCCATTAGGTAATTCATCTATCCATTACAGTTTTCTTACCAAGAGTCCACAAAAAAGCCACAAAAAACTTGTAGTTTTGTAGATCTGTTCATTACTTTGTCCAAACCACCATTGAGCCTTTGCAACTTTCGTTCAGTTTAGTTTCGTTGAGTTTGTGTCCGTTGTTGAGTCATATTGCTGGTTTAGAAAGTGTTTTTTGTCTTAGTTTGAGTTTTGCATTGTGTTGATTCATCCTCTTGAATCACGTCATCGCGTCCAGATTAGATTCATCTCTGTCTAGTTCGGTATTTTCATCATATCTCACTCATACGAACTCGGATTTTGGATTTCTTATACTTTCTGGGAATATTAAGACGTTCTCTACAACTTTCATATTCATAGGGTTCCCAGTAAACAAAGATATCATGATCAAAAGTGCATTAGATCTGAATCTGTTCTTGACCTAAAATTTCTGAACAGTCTGTATTTCGGGGATATTATCTCCTATTGTTCTTGTCCAAAATAGGTCTTCCATATATTGAAATTAAAGAGGAGAGATATATCTACAATATTTCTGTTGTAAGTTTGTCTATTTGTGCCTTTAAGTGTGCCTATTTGTCCTTGGAAGATTGAGCAGAAAATCTGCAACAGACACACGAGATATCTTTGATTGGTTTTTATTGTGTTCTCCTTTTGTAGCACATTCTGTGAAAAGAAAGACAAAAGAAGAAGGCAAGTGCAAAACAAGATACAAAAGCCACACAAAAAATAGGAGAAAAAAAACAATAACAAAAAACAGAAGTGCTTGCATCCTTTGTGTCATCTAGTTTTGTCTCATGTTTTGCTTGCTTGAACTACTAGGAACACATTTAGGCCACAACTTTGACAAGTACTTAGACACTTATTCAATTTTACTACCTGATTCCATTGTTTCTAAGCCTTGCTACATATAAAGTGCCATCCAAGCTACACCTTACTCTTGAGCAGAATCGATACACCTTTGCAATTATCTCACACTTTATTGGTTTCTTCATACCGTCCACCGGTTGCCACCTGCAGTGTCGGGAAGAACACTTGTAAGAGCGTGGTAAGATGCTTGATAGTGTGTGATTGTACTTCCACTTTGCCATTATCCTTTGTAGTTGATAGGGATAATATATTTTTTTGTTGTCTTCTGTTTGCTACTAACAATGTTAGGTAAAAGCAAGAATCATGCATTATATGCTGAGATGATGGACACGATGAAGATGACAGTGGGGTTGCTCACTAAAAATCAAACATAAACCAAGGATTCACATGACGTTCATACCACATTTACAACACCTTCCACCAGAAGTAATTACATTCTCTCATCTCTTCCTTCTTATGATGGTATTGGTTACGATGAATATATTGCTTGGGAAATAGAGTTGGATAAAATTTTTGGACAATGCCATATGTGTGAAAGGAGAAAGATTAGAAATGTTGCAAGTACATTAGTAGGTTGTGCATTAACTTGGTGGAACAATTTAAATGATTTAGAAAAACCTTGAACGTGGAAGGATATGAAAATTTGTATGCGATAAACTTTTATGAATGTATCTAATTGCAAAGATGAAGTGCATCAATTTGTGGAGAAATTTCTTGTTGTACCTCCTTTTGTGTCTATGAGGACAATATAGAAAGTATTGTAGATGATGCAAAAGAGAATGATACATTCAACAACACTTGTGAAATTTTAGTGGATCAACTCATAATGCACTCGAAATCACTGCTGAAAACGGTAAGGAAAAATATTCTACAAATATAGAAGTTGAGAAGTTATTGGATGTTCTGAATTTTTCCACTAGTCATGTTATTTTTGAGGAGCAACTATTAGAATCGTTTATTTATACAGCATTGTCACATGTTGATTTTCCTGCTGATCATTTTGCTAAGAAGGAGTTGTGTGCTGATAAATATATTGTACCTATGCTAGAACAATCAAATAAATTTGATACTTTATCACTCATTTGTGCTAAAATTAAGCATTTGATTCCAATTACATGTGAAAGGGATGAGCTGAAATTGTTGTCTTCTATAAGTACTTTGGGTTATATTGAATTTCACACTCTTTGTGATCTAGATACTGTAGAGAGAAGAATATATTTGAAAACTGAATTACCTTTGTTGACAAGAAATTTTTTCATGCAATAGGCAAATATGAACATAGTGGTGTGTTTATGGTGCATAAAGTTTACGTATGTTCAAATGAGAAAAATCCATTTGTGCTGCAACAACGTCCTATAGTAAATGAATGCACTAACGCTAATAATGCTTTTTCAAGTTTTTCTAGTATTTTTCCCTTGCAGCAGGGACAACAAATAAAAAGGAAGCATTGTTCGCTGCGGTTGTGCAATATGGACGGTGCTCATTCTATCCCCAAAGCAATCCTTTTTCTTGGACATACGAGCAAGCCGAGGACGGCTTGTCATAAAGAAGGGGAGAATGATGAGATCATGCACGTTATCATTGTACCTACAAACATGGTACAAAGTTTATTTGTTTGGGATCCTGGCTCAAGTGAATGTGCGCTCTTGTTTGGACAAGATCAAGATGGTGCACTATGTCGTCCACCAGCTTGGCCTCCTCCTTTCATGCTTACAAGAAGATTTGATGGCGTTGCACATATGGACCCACACATGATAGAAGATGAACTTGAGTCGAGGACGACTCCAATTCAAGAAGGGAAGGATGATGAGGACATCACTCCTATGGATATACAAAACACTCCATTGAACATACAAGATGCAATCAATAGAATTCACACACAACAATTAATTTCAGAGGTGAGCTCGTTCTTATATGTTTCCTTATATATTTTTGAGAATAGATTGCTACCTAATAATTTAGTTGTAATTCGGATACATAGAGTGGTTGAAGGAGTAATTGGAGGAAGGTTTAGGGGCGTGGAGGACCAGAGAATACGTTCAAAGAAGATGGAAACTGACACCAACTCGAAATCGTGTCCAACTCGGAGTACAGGAGCAGTACGCACTAAAATGGACGCCCAAGACACATACAAACTCCGTTTTGGATGTTCTACATATGCACGGAAATGTAAGAGGATAACCTTTCCAATGAACCTGGTCCCATGTCAAAATTCCTTTGGAGTCGACGGGAATCGTCAAAACAAAATCGAGTTCAGAATCTGTCAGGGTGCTGCACCACCGTATTGGGCCATTGGGCCTTATATCAAGTATAAGTCCATTATTTTCGTATTTTAGGGTTAGGTCACTACCCCAACAGCCCCTTGTATGTTCTCCCACCTATATATACTCCATAGTAGCCGCCATGAACAATTGGGTTTTGCTTAGATCAATAATATCGCCGTTCTACGGTTTGTGAAACTGCAACTTTGCGATTTCAGATCGTGTCTTCTACGTTCTTGCTTGTGTTCTTGGTTGCACTTGCAGGGATTAGCCTTCTTGGCGAGGTAAATCGTGTGAAGCACGGTTGATAACCAACGGAGCGGTGGTGTAGTGATTGCAGGGGCTATTCGTGTTCTACTCGAGGGCCTCAGATCATCAACATCAATATCTCCACATCAATCGACTTATTCATTACCTTTTGGAAGATCAGGCCTAAACTTACTCATCAATTGGTATCAGATTTCCAGGTTGCCCATTAGGTAATTCATCTATCCATTACAATAGTTTTGTTTTTCATACCTAGAGTCCACAAAAAAGCCACAAAAAACTTGCAGTTTTGTAGATCTGTTCATTACTTTGTCCAAACCACCATTGAGCTTTTGCAACTTTTGTTCAGTTTAGTTTCGTTGAGTTTGTGTCCGTTGTTGAGTCATATTGCTGGTTTAGAAAGTGTTTTTTGTCTTATTTTGAGTTTTGCATTGTGTTGATTCATCCTCTTGAATCACATCATCGCATCCAGATTAGATTCATCTCTGTCCAGTTCGGTATTTTCATCATATCTCACTCATACGAACTCAGATTTTGGATTTCTTATACTTTCTGGAAATTTTAAGAAGTTCTCTACAACTTTCATATTTATAGGGTCCCCAGTAAACAGAGATATCTTGGTCAAAACTGCATTAGATCTGAATCTGTTCTCGACCTAAAATTTATGAACAGTCTGTATTTCGGGGAAAATATCTCCTATTGTTCTTGCCAAAATAGGTCTTCCATATATTGAAATTATAGAGGAGAGATATATCTACAATATTTCTGTTGTAAGTTTGTCTATTTAGAGCCTTTAAGTGTGCCTATTTGTCCTTGGAAGATTGAGCAGAAAATCTGCAACAGACATACGAGATATCTTTGATTGTTTTTTATTGTGTTCTCCTTTTGCAGCACATTCTGTGAAAAGAAAGACAAAAGAAGAAGGCAAGTGCAAAACAAGATACAGAAGCCGCACAAAAAAATAGGAGAAAAAAAACAAAAAAAACAGAAGTGCTTGCATCCTTTGTGTCATCTAGTTTTGTCTCATGTTTTGCTTGCTTGAACTACTAGGAACACATTTAGGCCAACAACTTTGACAAGTACTTTGGACACTTATTCAATTTTACTACCTGATTCCATTGTTGCTAATCCTTGCTACATATAAAGTGCCATCCAAGCTACACCTTACTCTTGAGCAGAATTGATACACCTTTGCAATCATCTCACACTTTATTGGTTTCTTCATACCGTCTACCGGTTGCCACCTGCAGTGTCGGGAAGAACACTTGTAAGAGCGTGGTAAGACGCTTGAGAGTGTGTGATTCAACTTCCAATTTGCCATTATCCTTTGTAGTTGATAGGGATAACATATTTTTTGTTGTCTTCTGTTTGCTACTAACAATGTTAGGTAAAAGCAAGAATCATGCATTATATGCTGAGATAATGGACACGATGAAGATGACGGTGGAGTTGCTCACTAAAAATCAAACATAAACCAAGGATTCATGACGTTCATACCACATTTACGACACCTTCCACCAGAAGTAATTACATTCTCTCATCTCTTCCTTCTTATGACGGTATTGGTTACGATGAATATATTGCTTGGGAAATAGAGTTGGATAAAAATTTTGGACAATGCCATATGTGTGAAAGGAGAAAGATTATAAATGTTGCAAGTACATTAGTAGGTTGTGCATTAACTTGGTGGAACAATTTAAATGATTTAGAAAAACCTCGAACGTGGAAGGATATGAAAATTTGTATGCGAGAAACTTTTATGAATGTATCTAATTGCAAAGATGAAGTGCATCAATTTGTGGAGAAATTTCTTGTTGTACCTCCTTTTGTGTCTAACAATTTTGAGGACAATATAGAAAGTATTGTAGATGATGCAAAAGAGAATGAGACTTTCAACAACACTTGTGAAATTTTAGATGGATCAACTCATAATGCACTCAAAATCACTGCTGAAAACGGTAAGGAAAAACATTCTACAAATACAGAAGGTGAGAAGTTTTTGGATGTTCTGAATTTTTCCACCAGTCATGTTATTTCGAGGAGCAACTATTAGAATCGTTTATTTATACACAATTGTCACATGTTGATTTTCCTGCTGATCGTTGCGCTAAGAAGGAGTTGTGTGCTGATAAATATATTGTACCTATGCTAGAACAATCAAATAAATTTGATACTTTATCACTCACTTGTGCTAAAATTAAGCATTTGATTCCAACTACATGTGAAAGGGATGAGCTGAAATTGTTGTCTTCTATAAATACTTTGGGTTATATTGAATTTCACACTCTATGTGATCTAGATACTGTAGAGAGAAGAATATATTTGAAAACTGAATTACCTTTGTTGATAAGAAAAATTTTCATGCAATAGGCAAATATGAACATAGTGGTGTGTTTATGGTGCATAAAGTTTACGTATGTTCAAATGAGAAAACTCCTTTTGTGCTGCATCAATGTCCCATAGTAAATGAATGCACTAACGCTAATAAGCTTTTTCAAGTTTTTCTAGTATTTTTCCCTTGCAGCAGGGACAACAATTAAAAAGGAAGCATTGTTCGCTGCGGTTGTGCAATATGGACGGTGCTCATTCTATCCCCAAAGCAATCCTTTTTTCTGGACATACGAGCAAGCCGAGGACGGCTTGTCATAAAGAAGGGGAGAATGTTGAGATCATGCACGTTATCATTGTACCTACAAACATGGTACAAAGTTTATTGGTTTGGGATCCTGGCTCAAGTGAATGTGCGCTCTTGTTTGGACAAGATCAAGATGGTGCACTATGTCATCCACCAGCTTGGCCTCCTCCTTTCATGCTTACAAGAAGATTTGATGGCGTTGCACATATGGACCCACACATGATAGAAGATGAACTTGAGTCGAGGACGACTCCAATTCAAGAAGGGGAGGATGATGAGGACATCACTCCTATGGATATACAAAACACTCCATTGAACATACAAGATGCAATCAATAGAATTCACACACAACAATTAATTTCAGAGGTGAGCTCGTTCTTATATGTTTCCTTATATATTTTTGAGAATAGATTGCTACCTAATAATTTAATTGTAATTAGGATACATGGAGTGGTTGAAGGAGTAATTGGAGGAAGGTTTAGGGGTGTGGAGGACCAGAGAATACGTTCAAAGAAGATGGAAATTGACACCAACTCGAAATCGTGTCCATTTCGGAGTACAGGAGTAGTACACACTAAAATGGATGCCTAGGACCCATACGAACTCCATTTTGTAGGTTCTACATATGAACGGAAAGGGGAGTGGATAACCTTTCCGATGCCGCTGGTCCCATGTCAAAATTCCTTCGGAATCGACGGAAATCGTTGAAACAATATCGAGTTCAGAATATGTCAGGGTGATGCGCCACCGTATTGGCCCATTGGGCCTTGTATCAAGTATAAGTCCATTATTTTTGTATTTTAGGGTTAGGTCACGATCCCAACACCCCCTTTGATGTTATCCCACCTATATATACTCCATATTAGCCTCCATGAACAATTGGGTTTTGCTTAGATCAATAATATCACCGTTTTACGGTTTGTGAAACCCCAACTTCGCGATTTCAGATCGTGTCTTCTACGTTCTTGCTTGTGTTCTCGGTTGCACTTGCAAAGATTAGCCTTCTTGGCGAGGTCAATCGTGTGAAGCATGGTTGATAACCAACGGAGCGGTGGTGTAGTGATTGCAGGGGCTATTTGTGTTCTACTCGAGAGCCTCAGATCATCAACGTCGAGATCTCCACATCAATAGACTTATCCATTACCTTTCGGAAGATCGGGCCTTCATCTACTCATCAGTGCGGGCACGCGGGCAGAGACAGGGGTGAAGGAGGTGCGGGCGCCGCCTTCAGTTCCACCGACATTGGCGGCGACAGAAACGTAGAAGGAGGTTCAGCGGACGTTGATGGCCTTGAGTGCTTCGGTGCCGGGCTACCCATTTGTGCGGCGGCAGAGGTGCAAACAAAGAGAGAGAGGTGGTCGACGGTGGTGCGGCGAGAAGCAAGAGGAGAAGTTTGGAGGCTAAGATCGATCGAGAGGTGCGGCAGAGAAGAAGAGGATGGTGTGCCTTTATAGCGGGTTGTCTATAAGCGCGCGAGTAGAGATGATTGGACGCCTCATGAACTATGATTTTGAATCGACAGTCGGAGCTACTCCAAACCGTGGTTTGCCTCCTCTCCAAACGGCCCGACACGTACCATTGGCCAATTTTTTAATTTGACACGCAAAGGGCCCAGGGTATGCAATGGCCCACCCGGCATACTTTGTAGGTCCGTCCCGCGGTGTTTGTAACATTTCATGCGAACGATCTCAACGAGGTGCGGAAGATTGATGTGAGCGCGCGTGGCAATCGACTGAGAGTCCATATCTATTTTTTTGAAGGATCCGATCATTGCTAACCGAGAGTCCATATTGAACAGATGATAATTTTCGTGATCATATATGATGGTGGACATGAATATAATGCATGTAAAAGAGACTCGCGATCAAGCATGTTTGATCATGTGTTGAGTAATTTTGTGCCCCTTGTTGAGGATCATGTTAATTTGATGACGTTGAGGATCGGATGTGGCATAGTATTTCCACAAGTGTGTTCATTTGTTACTAAAATCATAACACGTAGCGGCTAGTGCATGCGGCTGTCGTTTCTTCAAAAGACGAGTACAGCGATACATGGCAGCATGCGATCAATTAATTTGATGAACCACATACATAGTGAGAGCTATGTGCTTATTAGACGATTGTAGTCCACATTCTATCCTCGTACCGTCGAGGGATCATCCTTGTGTCAAATTTGTTACCTCTATTGATGATAAGATAATATTCTTCATTGGTGTGGTAGATAAACTGCCATATAGGTTGAGAGCAGACACATGCATGGTAGAGAATATGATAAATATAGAAATATATATACATGGTTGGAAATATTCTATTCTTTGAATACATGTTTGGGCCGTAGCATGCATATGGACGTCTAACATCCATGTGAAAGACCTCAATCATGTTTGATGACATTACGTGTTTTCTCTTTTTGTTGAGAGATCATCATGTTTGAGGCTCATTGATTATGTTTGGGGAATAGCATGCATGGACAACTAACATGCATGTGAAAGACCTCGATGCATGTAAAATAACATGAATGTTTTTAAAAGCCATCGCCTCGGCCCGCACTGCTGATCTAACCGACGATGGCAGCACAGAGGCCGAAGGCAGTGTGCCGAGATGGCGGCACACCAAGGCGACGGCGAGGAAGACGCGGGCGGGGGCATGGCGCGCGGTGGTGCATGGAGCTCGGGGCGGCAGCGCTCGAAGCTCGCAGAGGCGGCACCACCGCCAGCCGACTGGCCATAAGAAGGGCGAAGTAAGTTTCTTACTTATTCGAAACTATTAATATGTACTCCCTCCATCTCCCAAATTAATTGTCGCTCTTTAATTAGTTAGTTCATTTTCGAACTAAAAAGAGTCACAAGTAATTTGGGATGGAGGGATCTAGTGGTTGTAATTCCGTACTTGTAAGGACTATGTTAATTTGTAATTGCTTAACCTATAAAATTAATGGTTAATGATTAATTGCAAAATAAGTGACTAATGACAGTAATTATTACCTTCTAATGATATGGTGCTTAAATTTTTCTCAAATTTCAGACAAATGACAAATAGACTCCAGCTAATTCTTCCATCACAAAAACTATTCTTTTTTTTAACAATCATCACAAAAACAACTAAAACATTAACTTAAATGCTAAGACAGTGGCGATGAAATCCTCTGACCTGCAGTTATTACTGTAGCTGACTTGTGGACCCGACAATAGTGAGGCACACATCTGATATGAACCCAAGATATAGTGTTTCCTCGAGAAAAAAATTATGAAAGATTGGGCGCACAAGCAGAAAAGCTAGAACTTGAGCGCTGCACCTGCGAATTCTATGCCGGGATGATCGACGGTAGTCGATCCGCAAACTCGGTGGTTAGATCAGTAGTCGCCGGAGAGCAGCTTGCGGTCGACCTAGAAGGAGATGAAGGCGTCGATGCACGCATAGTTGATCTGCTCGCCGGAAAGATTGTACACGTCCCAGTTGCTCGTCCTCACCCATTAAGGATTCTCCATGTCGGCGCCCTTCACTGCGCTCGCGATGTCCTTCAGCCCCGCGTGGGGGAGGCTCGGGCGATCCATCTTCTCCATTGCGAGCTCGGCCAGGTCCACCATTTTGGCCACCTTCTGCTGCCAGTCCTTCCAAAGTCTGGCGCTTCACCCTCCACGCCCACGCCAACGAAGCGGTAGTTAGAATCACTGAGGAAATCTTCCAGCTCGTCGGGGAAGTAGTCACCATGGATGACCTAGACGATGAGGCAGTGGCTACTGACCCAAAGCTGCAAAACGGCGATGGGGTTCTGGTCAGCGGAGTAGCTGGGGCGCCACTCGACGTCGAGCCCGACGACGAGCTTGTGAAGGCGCCAACAGTGGACGGAGAGGACCTCGTCGATCTAGTCCTCCACGGCCTCGCCGGAGGAGGTCACGGTGGTGGTGAACACATCTTCCTCGAATGACACATTGTACACCTGAGTCCCCACCATTGGGTCCTATCTCCTTTTTGTCCCTACGGTTGCCGTCTGCGGCAGCGCGGCGCAACATCTCTCTTGTGCAAACCTTCGTCTACACCTTTAGTTTTGATTTTGCAAATGGGCGTGGATGTATAACTGATGCAGTTACCATATGAGCAGACAAGTTTCTGAATTTAACAGGGCCAAGCCCTGGGTAAAAAAAGTAATGAAGATTTTTGAATCTGATATCCTCTTTCAATTTTTTAATTCTTATCGTTATGACCACAAGTTGCATTGTCTCAACTGAACACCACATACAAACACAACAACTTTTCTCAAGGGTGCACCCACTGGGCATGCTGGGTGGGCCACGGGATACCTAGGGTCCAGCCACCAGAGAGTAGCTAGTGTGAATGCATGCTGGAGAGATCAGCGGAATCAAAAACTAGCCAATGAAGATGGAAGTCAACAGTCTCACAGTTCATGTCATGCGCCGTCCTTTTTCTTCTTCGTTTTTCTTATATTAATTTTCCACCAATCTTCTAGCCCTCCTTTATTTGAAGTTGTACCGTTGGATCAGGATACGTGGCCGGCGTGAGGCGAGAGCCGTGTGTGCAACACCAGGCCGAACGTCATGGAGAGATGTTGCTCCCCTTGTTGAGGATCATGTTAATTTGATGACATTGAGGATCGGATGTGGAGTACGTGTTTTCACAAGTGTGTCCATTTGTTCCTAAAATCTGAACACGTAGCGGCTAGCGTCTACGACCATCGTCTATTCGAAAGGACGAGTACAACATGTTGGAAATTATATTGTACAAGGCATGCAATTAATTTGATGAACCACATACGTAGTGAGCTGTGCCTAGATGGTATTCTATCCTCGAACCCTCGAGGGAACATCCTTCATGTCAAACATGCACTATGAGAGTGAGGACAGGGCTCGGTGGATGGCGCTTTGTTAATCTGGGCTAAAGCTTTTTTTAGATAATGGAAATAATAAACCGACCTTTCCCTTAGTAGAGAGTATGGCCACACTGATACACCAAGTTTTTTAAAAACAACAACAAAAGACTCATCCGGACACACTAGTGAAAGTAAAACACCCGATACATTTTATTAATATGGAAGTCTATAACTAAAACTCAATCCAAATTGGGCAAAAACATCGATGACCCTAACTTCTATGTCTTTGCAAGCCATCCGAATCAAGGCTTTTTTGTCTTCACCCTTTTGCGATGACACCCACGAGCATTTAATCTGGGCTAAAGTTGATACTCCAGAAATTGTTCTAGTGTCTTTTGTGATTTACTACGTACTTTGTTGTTTGATCGCTCATTATGTTGTATCTGTGTTGGGTTTCAACACAGAGAGTAGGCACAGGGTGAAAGCGAAGGGAAGGTTCTCCCTGGTGCTGTAAGATGAACTAGGTGGAAGTCACATTCTGGATCTTCAGCTCAGTGGAGTTGGAAGTGGAAATATATTCCATTCTAAAAAAATAAAAGAGATAAATAGTCCACTAGTTTATCATTAGAACAACAACATTAGAACTATTTTTGCGCACCAATGAACAGCAAAATAAAGTTCACTACCTTAAGACGATATATTACAAACAACAAAAAAGAAAAACACAAACTAGAAACAAGAAAAAAAACAACACAACTAAGAACAAAAACAAAATACTTCTCCTCCACCTCAACCTCCTCCTCCTTCTCCTCCTCCTCCTCCTCCTCCTCCTCCTCCTCCTCCTCCTACTCCTACTCCTCCTCCTTCTTGGGCTCCTGGTAGGGCGGGGGCGCCTCCCTTGGCTAAGACACGAAGCCCAGTTTCTTGGACATTGCCGCCACCAGGTTGTCATGGCCGGCGATGCCGAGCTCGACCGCCAGCGTGTCCTAGAGGACGTCGAGGTGACCGGCCAAGTGCGTCATGCAGAAGACGCAGTGGCCCGTGGTCCCTATTCCAGTATACTCCAGAAGGGGACCAAGCCCAAGGTGACACATGGAGCGCGATGTATTGCGAAATACATCGCTCGCCATCTTCAGGAGAGCCGACTCCATGTGCGGGGGGAGTCCGGTGTGGGATGCTTCCCCTTGGCGTCCTTTGGCGGGCTTGGCAGTGGTGTTTCCCTGTTAGCCATGGTGTTCTTGCCACGGTTTTGGGAAGAGAGGAAGAGTGGATGTGCAGAGAAGACGATGGTGTTCCCGGGTGATCTTATAGATTAGTAGCAGCCCGGTTGTTCGTCTCTCAACGCGCGCAGTAGAGGTGATGGGACACAAAGTGATTCGAATTGAATTCAAAGATGCGCATACACTACAGGAATCGCGATAATAGACGACGGTCGCGAACCGTCGTCTATAAGGACAAATCTGTCGTCTATAAGTTATAGACGACGGTATACACTTATAGACGACGGTTCTCAGCCGTCTACTATTATTTGTCGTCTATAAACCCATAGACGACGGTTACCATCGTCAATTAACTAATTGACGACGGCCAACCTTAGCGGTCATCATTAAGTTAGCCCCATCCACGTGTCAGCGTGGAAACTTATTGACGACGGTCGTCGCTCAACCGTCGTCTATAAGGACAATTATTGATGACGGTTTGCTTTTAACCCGTCGTCTATAAGCCCCCTAGAGACGACGGTTTCCTAGGACCGCCGTCTCTAATAGTTCCTTATAGACGACGGCCCCAGAATAACCGTCGTCTATTATTTTTACTTTTTAAAAAAAAACAGAAAACATATATTACACAGATTTCACAGATATTACATTTCACAAATCACAAACAACACACTATCAGACACTATCTCAAAAACAGATTCGTGATTACACTTGTCATGTTCAAAGTAGAAGTCTGATTCCAACATTATGGTTTTATTTTCCAACCTCCCGCTGCCTTGCCTTGCCCCTGCTTCAAAGCAACAACAAAAAGTTCATAATCAACAACAGGTAAACTACCAGCTAATAATCAACATAAGCATAAGAAACTTGAGAGTTGGTTGTCTGATTAAACAGCAAAGTCTGATGTAAACAGACTTTGTAGAAACAGCATAGCATCAATAAGATCCATCCATGTCAGAACGAAAGTTCCCAAAACATGCAGTTTTCTAATAACGTGACAGCATATTGAAGCAAGTTGATGTCCTAGTTTTTCTCTGAATAACGAACGACAGCAATTCACACTTAGCATTTTTCTTCTCAGACATTATCCTTTCCTGTATATGTTATGAGCTTCACTTACATTTGCTGTACAATCAAAATTATACACGTTGCATGATAAAAACTCCTGTTCAGTGTATTTCAGTGAACTCCCTAACGAAGCAGCTTTCAACCATGAGATGAGTCTCAGTTAATCCAGGGTTTAATACAAACTCCATGGTGGCATTTGTTCTAGGATTTTTGCATGCTTCTGAGATTTAAACTTTGCTCTACTTCAGACCCAAGACGTGCCAAGTATGATTCAATGGATATGTCAGGTTGTAGAAAGTAATTAGTCCTGGTGGCAAGGTACCCAAAGCAAGTTGATGTTCATACTGATTTTTAACAGCATCTATTTGCTTTTGAATGCTGTATTTACTCTGAGCTTGTTTTAAATGAGCAAACATTGGTTTCAAGTCACCGATGAATGAAAATTTGGCTGCCACAATATGAAAAAACTATACAGTCAGACTTGTGGAGTATCGGGGTCATTTTTTTCCAGTTAGTCACAAGGAAGTTGCCATTTCCAGAGAGTAACTATTACCAGGTTTGCTAATTTTAGACAAAACATTCCTATTGAATGTACTGAATAAACACATTAGGCAACACAGGACAAAAACAGCATTGTGTACTTGTTTTTTTAAGTAGTTTTGCTCTCCCTTTTATCCCTAATTCCCTATACAACGATGCAAAGAGACTGGCATTCCATTACATTAGAAACGAAAGGATGCAAGTAGATTTAAAATAGGCTGACCTGACTATCACACGCTACCCGTCCGCTGCCGCCGGAGTTCAGAAAGTCCTCCTCCGGCAGTCGTCCAAGCACCGGAATTTGGGGCGACAGAGTTTGAGCCTCAGTCCCCGATCCCTGTGATATGCAAGTATGGTTAGACAAGTTATAAGTATAAAAATGTATATTTTACTAAATTTGAACAAGTTTAACTAGTTTCAGTTATTTTGAATAATTCTGTACATGTGCTCCCGTCGTCGGCACCATTGGCAGCTCCGTCGACGGCGGCACCCACTGCGGAAACACAGCCGGCTGTCTTGCGCTCATAGCCTGCGAATACAAATCAAATCATTATAACTGTCATTTGTATATTACAAATGTTAAGTACAACATTCAGAACTTACCTGGAAGGCAGCTTGCCACTGTAGCATGTACGAGTTTTGATACTCATCCCTAGCCCTATGCGCTGCTGCCTGCATCTCGTCCCTAGTCCGGAGCGCTTCTTGCATCCTCTGGAGCTCCTTCCGAAGACTCTGGATCTCCAGATATCGTCCGGTACGGCTGCTGCTGGACCCGCCCTGCTGCGATGAAGAGGCTCTCGAGGAAGCCCGCGCCTGCCTCGAGTCGACCAATCCATCGAAGATGGCCAACCTACACAACAACGTAAGATGATTAAATTTTTATAACTCAAAGTTCGTGAAAGTAAAATAAAATTAACAAAACTCACCGTCCGTGAGGTTTCCCACCACCGATTGCATACGCGGCTTCGGGGACAATTGGCGCGCTCTGCCAATCAAACTCTTCACCTCGAGGCCTCCGCGCCTCCTGCCCGTACTTTGCCTGGAAACACAGTAAAATAACATTATTGAAATTATTAAATAAAATTCAATTAAGTTAACGAAATAACTCACCAACGTCTGTGTCGCCATCTGAGAAGACAACTGCTCAGGCTGCGACGGGTCACTTCCCAAGTGACCTCTCTTCCACACCTCAATAGGTGACGGCTCTTGACCCCTCTCGTGCTCCTATCGATACATGTTAGCAAAATAAAAGATTATAAAATTACTTAAATAGAATTCAAGTCACACTTACCATCCGTTTAGCAAGACGTATGTAGCCGTCCCCACCCATACGGTGTTTTCCGTCCGTCCCTCTACTCTCTCGACGGGTTTTAGACACGCCCTGGAAGTTTTGGCTCCCCCAACGAGCACACAAGGCACGATACGCATCTGGACGGCTGTCAAGCCACGGTACACCGACTTGCACACATATTTATGATTAAATGAAAGCATTGATCACAATCATATAATGAAGTAAAGTACAATAAACACTTTACCTCTGCATATTGCGCCTCCGTCAAGTACTTGTCGGCCCCTTCCTTGTACTTCCCCGGCTGACCCTCCTCCAGATGCAACTTGAAATACGCATTCGTAGCTTGAATGCAAGCCGTCGATAGTGACTGAGTCACGAGCTTCCTGGCGCAGTTATGGAAGACGAGACGAGCTTGATCCGTCTGCTCGGCCTCGTTCTCCAAACGGTACCGTTCCTGGAAGAACAAATATACAAGTAAATGTATTTAATTTATAATAAATATGTATTACACAAATATTTGTTCATACTTACCATAAAGTCGTGCCACACAGCCTCCTGGTGGTTGCCGTAAGCAAGGTCCCGGGCCATAGCATAATGGTCCCAAGACGTGGCAGGCTGTCCGTTCACTACACCGGGGTAGTGCAAACGGACTAGACTGCCCAAGACACCATTCACCTGCTTGTGGTGTCCCTGCCCTGTGAACGAACAATCCTCCAAAGCTCTGATACATGATTCTCAATTAGTATATATATAAGCCTTTAAATATCTGAATTGTTAAAGATTTACTTACTTCTCGCCAATAGGATGAATAACGATCCAATCGTTTGGGTTTGCAGGAGCCGGAGGAGGAGCCACGTAGTGGCTCCTCCTAGTTCGTCGCTGTGTAGCTGGCTCCACATCAGGTGACCCAGAAGTGGGGTCACCCGACTGCACTGGCTCTGAACAAGGTGGCACCAAAGAAGAAGGCTCTGAAGCAGGCACCGAAGAAGGAGGCTCCAAAGCAGGCACCGAAAGAGGCATCCTAGCATCTGAGTCCTCGGACATAGAGTCGTCCTAACAATTTCAAAGATTCATATTATAGAATAAAGAATTAATTATATAATTTATGTAATTAAATGTTCTTTACCTGGCCACGTGACGACTACGGCAGATGGCTCACCAACTAAGCCCGTCTACCTCCGCTAAGCTGACTGCCCTGGAAGACCTCGTCTCCTCTTGTGGCTCTCGGTGACAGAAAGCTCTGTGCCTCTGTCCCTCATCGTCTGCTGCTCCTCGGTGACATCCTGTTTAATAAAAAATTGTTAAAGAATGTAATGGAGAATATAGAAGAAGAAAGAAGAGATGAAGCAAACGTTACTTGTACTCAATTTCAAAATTCGTCAGCATCACGCTCATGTACTCTACTCCATAAACCGGACCATCGATCTTCTGTCGTGGAAGCTGCCTGTTTTTGTTTTCGTTTTCACATCTTAGGAGTTTCTACATCTTCTGCATCTCCAACTAAGTCATCGAGTCCTAAACCAGGTCGACGACAAAAGAGTCTGGCAACTCTTGTTGTTGGTAAACAACATCAACCTCATCATCAAGGTATCCATCATTGTCTGGTGTATATAACCGCTCACGAGGATTCACCTTGTGTACAACCCACCAAGCATTAAGATTTTTGCATGGATAATGTAGATAATACACTTGCTCGACTTGGTCTACAAGGACGAAGGTGTCGCAGCCTTGTAGCCGGTCCTTGTGTTTTACTTCTACCATGCCAAATTGGTTTTGTCGAGTTCCATGGTTATGATCAAACCAATCACAGTCAAAGAAGATTACTTTAAGGACCTTATTCCCCGCAAAACTGAATTCAAGGATATTTTTAATGATCCCATAATAATTAGTTTCACGTCCTTCGGCGTCAACTACCCTCATCACAACTCCGGTGTTACATGTTGCCCTAAAAGGACGTTGAGTTTCAAATTGAGTGGAACGAAATCGGAACCCATTGACGTCGTATCGACCGTAACTTTTAATTTTAATGGATCCATAGGATAGTTGTCGCAAATCTTCATGGACAATGGCTCGTTTTTTGCACTGTTAAACATACGAAGTTAGAAGACTATTTTATGCTATACATGTAATTACTAAGAGAAACAAAACATGAACATGTTACTTGTGCATGAAACCAGGACATGAAGTTAGGCCCTCCTTGTACTCCAAAATATCGCATCGATTGTATTTGTCGAAGCGTAGGTTGCTGCTTCGATTTCCAATTTTGTTGATCGAACTCACTAAATAAGGAAAAAACAAAATAATTAGCATAGATGTATAACACAACACATTAATTATTATAGATGTTGAACAAATACTTACTGAAAATATTCTTCCATCCCCTCTATATTAGCGTACATGTATAGCAAAGCAGCCGTCTTGTCATCTGTTTCAATATCGTAGCTCGTGCATCTACCAACAGTAGTGCCTCTCGTTTGAAAAATTGAGAGGTTGCTACAAGGGGGTGCTTCATCCATATTGTACCGCAACGTGGAAGCATTAACATTGTTTTCTTCTGCAAAATATACACTTGAAAAGTATCCTATCTCTTGAATGGCGTATGCTTCGGCGATGCATCCTTCAACCCTTGCCCGATTGCGAACCATTGGTTTAAGACACCTGAGTGCTCTTTCAACGTGATACATCCACCTATATTGCACAGGGCCGCCCAGTTTAGCTTCATATGGAAGATGAATTAGGAGATGTTGCATTGGATTGAAGAACCCTGGAGGGAAAACTTTTTCCATCTTACATAAAAGAACTGGTATCTCCCTTTCCAACTTCTCCATCACCTCCCTTGTGATTTCTTTAGCACAAAGCTGTCTATAAAAGTAGCTAAGCTCGGCTAACACCTTCCACACCGCATCGTCAATGTAGCCTCGAAACATAACTGGCAGTAGTCTTTCCATGATTATGTGATAATCATGACTCTTCAACACTGTGAGATTTCCAGTCTTAACATTTACGTCTCGTCTCAGGCTAGCAGCATAACCGTCTGGGAATTTCAAACTTTTCAACCACTCAAAGACTTCTTTCTTTTCTTTTGGTCAAAGACAGAAAGAAGCACGCGGTTTGCCACCAGCTTCAGATAGCTCAAGAGTTGGACGATTACAAACCTCTGCCAAATCCTTACGAGCCTTTATATTGTCTTTTGTTCTGCCAGTCACATCGAAGCATGTGCTTATGATGCATTCGCCCATGTTATGTTCCTAATGCATGACATCAATGTTATGCATTAAGATTAAGGACATAACATACGGTAGCTCCCATAGTGCACATATATGAGTCTAATTGTGGTCCTCTCTGTAACCAACAAAATATCCAGGACGATCTTCATCTGGCACTAAGTTGTTCAACTGTTCAACAATCTCTGACCCGTTTAGATGTTGTGGTGGTCCTTTTTTGACAATGGTGTCCTTCCTGAAGGCATTTCTCTGTTGCCTAAATACGTGATTGGGCGGTAACCAACGTCTGTGGCAATCAAAGTAGCAAATCTTGCCACCATGCTTTAAACGAAAACATTCTGTGTCCGACACACATATTGGACATGTCAAACGACCATGAGTGCTCCAGCCAGAAACCATGTCGTAAGCTGGTAAATCATGGACATACCACAAGTATGCAACTCGAAGGTTGAATTTCTGTTTTTTGTAGCAGTCGTATGCTTCAATTCCTGTCCATAACATTTTCAACTCTTCAATCAACGGCTTCAACATCACGTTTAGTCATGAACCGGGATGATCCGGTCCAGGTACAATAAGGCAAAGGAACATGAACTCGTACTTCATACAAAGAGATGGTGGTAAGTTGTACGGAATAGCAAACACGGGCCAACAAGAGTATGGTGTTGCATTTGTACTAAACGGTGAAAAGCCATCTGTCGCCAACCCGATGCGAACATTTCTCGCGTCATTGGCGAAATCTGGATCGAAGCGGTCAAGCGCTTTCCATGCCTCACTGTCGGACGGGTGAACCATCATTCCGTCATTCTCGTGTACACCTTCTTTGTGCCACCTCATGTGTCTGGCTGTTTTTTTTTTTGAGAGAAACAAGCGCTTCAACCTATGTGTGACAGGCAAGTAGCGAAGCTGCTTCTGTGCAACTTCAATCATTACTTTTGTACCGTCTTCATTAATAACTTCGACAAATCTCACCTTATCACATTTTAAGCACTTGTTCTCGTTGGCATGCTCTTTCTAGAAAAGCATGCAGTGGTCTGGACACATATCAATCTTCTCATAGTTCATACCAAGATCAGAAATCAATTTCTTAGAATGATACATATCCTTAGGCAATTTATGTGGCTGTGGAAGGACATCGCTGATCAATTTGATGAGGTCGTTGTAGCAATTATTGGAGAAGAAATACTTAGACTTAATTGCCATAAATCTAGTCATGAAATTGAGGATCGTCACTTTGGTGTGTTCATGCACCGGTTGTTCTGATGTCTTGAGACGCTCGAAGAACTCCTTTGCCTCCGTTGTAGGAGAATCCTCCGTCAATTCAGGATTTATTGCTTCAAGCATCTCATCCATCCTATCGACACCAGTGCTATCATCCCCATCTCGATCTTCTACGGCTTGAGAAGGTGTCTCGCCGTGAAAGGTCAACAACTCATAACGTTGCATAAAACCACTTCGAGACAAGTGGAACGTCAATGTCACCTTGTCAAAACACTTCGCATTTTGACATTTGATACATGGGCATCGCACCTTGCTGTTGTTTGACAACGAAAAAGCTCGTTGTATGAAAGCATACGTCTTGGTGAACCTCTCATCTGAGTGACTCCCATCCTTTTCCCAACCAGTATACATCCAAGTTCGGTCTTCAGCCATGTTTGAGGGTATACCTTCAAAGCAGATAAACTATTATTAGTTTCATTGTTATGTTACGTCACGGCCCTACAACTAGGCAAATAGGTCCTAAACCCACCCAAGACTGACCGAGCGGAGCGTTTTCATGACGGGACGCGCGGTCTGGATCCGGACGAAATTTTGGCAGCATAACCCCGCTGCTCTCCACTGCACGCCCGAAAATGGTGCAGCAGAGAACAACAGGGTTATGCCGTCGAAATCTTGTCCAGATCTAGACCCGCGTCTCGTCACAAGCCACGCCCCCTCGGTCACTCCCAGGCTGTCCAAAAAGGGACAATTCTGAACCTTCACGTCTCACATGCCAATAGCATGTGAGACGTGCCGATCCGAAATGGGTGACACATTGGTATAGGTTACGTTCCTCATTTTCATTGTTAAGTCATTTACAAGAGGAAAGAACAAGAAAAAGAGGAGGAAAGTTGGTCTTAGATGACAATTCCACGTCCGGATCCACAACGTCTGCGCAATCGTGGGTGATTGACTTCCTCACCATCATCGTTCGCTTTCGTGTCGTCTCGACGCATACATTACGACTACAACTGTCTATACGGCATGAACGTATTTATTCTGTGTCGTGTTGTGTCAGGTCGGGCCAGCCCAAAACCCGTATATTTACATATTAATAAACAAACCAACTAATAAACAATTACACGCTCAGTACAACTGAAAAGAGCAGAACTGTTATGCCTAATGACATCAAAAACAACACCGCAAAACAGTTGTTAAAAGTAAGTGGTGTTTAGTCACTAAAAATAGCAAATTATTTTTAGGATTATGATCCGGATGATTTTTAGTTTACAATATCATGCAGGCTTAGCAATTCCAAAATTAACTACTTCCATGATTAACTAAGATCATGATTAACATGCAGGCTTAGCAATTCAAAAATTAACTACCAGCAGCTTACTAGCACATAATCATGGTGTCCTAGAAGGGCAGTAATGTACGAAGAAGTTCTTCTACAGCCAAGCACGCGCTAAACATGTACGGGTGTTGTTCCTTTTTTTTCTCAAAACTGAGAGATCAGGACATCCTGCTAATCATGTAAGAAGATGATAATTGAATCAAAAGGCATGAGAGGAAGAATCCACATAAAACTAAACCTTATTACCAAACGGAACAACAATACCAATAAATTGCATACATTGACGTTATATCAGTGAAGTACCAAAATACATGGTCAACATTTTAGTAGCTATATAGTCGTGACACTAGAACATTTTGATAATAGATAAAAACTAAGACAACTAACCCTAAACTACCCTTAACAACTAAGACAAAACCTCAGAAACTACAAACTACTCAGATCCCTGGATTTTCGAGTTTTACGAACGAACCGGAAATCACTCGTTGATTCCTTAGTGCAGTAGTGCTTGTCAACTAAGACGCATTCTGAAGGTTCATCACAGGGAGCGCCAATCCCATGGAAATAATATAAATCTATCGTGTCCAATTAATATATACTAAGTACAGTGGGTCATAACCCCATCTATTTTTCACCAAAAAATCCAAAGAAAAAGCCGCCCAAATCCAAGTTGACGTGCGAGTACGAATTTGCCGAGAATAATAACCATTTCATCCCGAGGCGGCTCTCTCGGAATCCTCTGCAACCCAATCCCAGCGCCAACTAGACCAATCCCTCGTTAAACACTGAACTGTGCAGTAGTAAACAACCCTAAAATCCTCCCGAACAGCAGACGGCGGCGCGGGCGGCAGCTAGAGCGGCGGATTCGGGCCAGGAGGTGAGGGGGTGGGAGAAGAATCGAGGGTACAGGCTCACCGGAGCGCGGAGCGCGGGGGGGCGAGAGGGAGCCGGAGACGGATGCGCACGGGTGAACCTCGGCGGCAGCAGCAGCGGCGCGGCGAGAGTGTACACCAGAGCGGCGGTGGCCTCGAGCGCGAACGAAGGAGGAAGCCAAATGAAAACTAATAGATGACGGTACAATTCAACCGTCGTATATAGCCCTTATAGACGATGGCCCCTGGTCACCGTCGTCTATAAAGACTTAGAGCGGGCCCGGTTCAGCCCGTTATTGATGACGGACACTAAAAGACGACAGCCCACCGTCGTATTTAATTAATTGACAACGGTTCTAGGTCAACCGTCGTCAATTACGGTCTTATTGATGACGGCTAGAAAGTACCATCGTCTATTAATTAAAAGACGACAGGACCATCGTCTATAAACTTGGCCGTCGTCTATTGTCGCGATTCCTGTAGTGATGCGTTGCGCGTGTTTAAGGTGCCTCAATAACTGGCGCGCACGTAAGCTTGGTGCGCCCAATCGCATCAGCTTCCTGTACAAATGGCTACGGCTTCAAGGACCAAACCTTATGCGGCAAACGGCAACATATAATACTTCCTTCGTCCCAACTCAACTCTATTTCTATTTTTGGTCAAACTTAACTTTGACCAATGATTTATATGGAATTTATTAACTTCAATAACATTTAGATTGTATATTATGGAAATATTTTTCATGGTGAATCTAAAAGTACAATTCTTGTATTGTTAAAACAGATCAAAATTACATAAATCATTGGTCAAATATAGATTTGACCAAACCTAAAAATAGAGTTGACATGGAACGCACGACAGGGGTTTAGGTGCACCAGCACACCCGGGTCGTACATGTACCCGACCAGCCGTATAGCTTCGTTTTATATTTTATTGCCTAGGCTTGAAAGTTTGCTCATCCTCCCTGTTTGCTCTGTTTGCTCCTCCATAGGCTTAAAAGTTTTATATTTTATAATATTTTTACATATGTAATATGCACATAGGATATATCACTTGATAGTTTTGCAAAAAAACATGGAGGAGAAATATGTATATCCCATGCAACTACGTAAATCCACCCCAATTAATTAGCTAGTTATTTTTGAAGAGGATAAAAAATTATTATCTTTTTCTAAGTGTGGTGGCCGGGGTAGATGATGTGGCATAATAGCTTATGTGGCATGCCAATGTAGATGTCCAACTTAGACTAAGGTTGAAAGTGAAACGGTTGTGTGAAGTTGAGGGACTAAATAATTGACCCATTTGAAAGTTCAAGGACCAAACTGAGTTTTGATTGAAAGTTTGAGGATGAAGTTGGGTATTGTGGCAATTCTAAACGAGCCAAGAGCTTGTGAGATTGATGAGCTCAAGGTCGGGAAGCTCGAGTAAGCTCAGTTATTTTGTCATCTATGATATGTATGTACGTATGATTAACCGAACTATATAATTCTATTAAAAATGTTTTATGGGACACAATTTTTATATATTATAGCAACAAATAACGTGCAACATCGTCCACCTTCCTACTCCATTAGTTGTGAATCCTAAATTTAGAAGATTCTATTGTATATACATGAATTCTGAGCTCGACTTGAGATCGACTGGGTGTTTTATTAAACTCAAGCTTATAAAGACAAGCTCGCTCAAGTTCAACTCGTTGATAGCCCTAGATGCAATTAATTGGAGTGACCCAAAGCGGCCATCGCAGACCTGCAGAATGGTGACGGGGTTCTGGTCGGCGGAGTAGTTGGGATGCCACTCAACGTCGAGCCCGACGACGAGCTTGTGAAGGGGTCGATGCTGGACGGAGAGGACCTTGTTGAGCAAGTCCTCCACAGCCTCGCCGGAGGACGTCACGGTGGTGGTGATCACAGCGCGGCGCAATTTCTCTCTTGTGGAAAACCTTTGTCTACACCTCTAGTTTGGATTTTGAAAATGGGTGTGGATACATAACTGATGCAGTTATGATATGAGTGGAGGAGTTTTCAAATTTGACGGGCCCGAGCCCTGAGTAAAGAAAGTAATGAAGATTTTTGAATCTCATATACTCCTATTTTTTAATTCTTATCATTATGGCCACAAGTTGCATTGTCTCAACCAAACAAAATGTACAACAACAACTTTTCTCAGGGGCGCACCCACTGGGTATGCTGTGTGAGCCACGGCATACCCTAGGTCCAGCCACCAGAGAGTAGCTAGTGTGAATGCATGCTAGAGAGATCAGTGGAATCGGGAACTAGCCAATTAAGATGGAAGTCAGCAGTCTCACGGTTCATGGATCGAAATGCGCACCACCCTTTTTCTTATTCCTTTTTTCTATCCATGAATCGTGAGACTGTCGAGTTCCATCTTTATCGGCACACATAAGGTCCACTTGTGCTAGTGTACCTTAACCCCTGTCCTGCACCCCAGTGGTGGTTGGGAAGAGCCTTGCAGTGTACCTTAACACCCAGATCATACGTGTACCTGGCTAGCTGTGTAGCTTCGTTCGAACCTCCGGCTGGCTGCCTAGACGATGGTATAACTTTTATACTCAATCCCTCGAGGGAACATCCTTCCTATCAAACATGGATGTCAGCGGCCGCCCCCGCGGTTAGTTTCTCATCAAGAAACATGCATGCCGCTCATCACTGAGGCTTTGCTGGTTTGTGTGGTGGTGAACCGCCTTTGTCATCAGAAACCTAGATGGAGTTGGTGGATAGGAATCGGACCTGCAAGGCTCTTGTGACACCCGGTTCCGAAAATGAACCAAGTGAACGCATATGTGTGCCCAGGACGTTCAAGACACATACACGAGTGCATTCACAAAAGAGTATACAGAAAATTACCGCATAACAAGATTAATTAAGTACTTTTATTACACAACCATATTATCCTTGAATACAAGCACTAATGAATATTAACGACAAGTTTCAACTAATGCAGCAGAAATAACTAAATAATCAACTAAGCAAACTACGCAAAAGGGGTAGCGCAGCTCCAATCAACACCGCAGGCAAAGCTAACGGCAGACACGGCCTAGAACTCCGCATTATCATCGTTATAGTCCCAATACTGACCTACAACTGTGGGGGGGGGGGGGGTAATTGCAAGGGTGAGTACATGTCGTACTCAGCAAGTGTGGAAAGTATGACATGTAGCTGATTCAAATGGTGAATATGATAATGGCTAAGTGCTAAAAAGTACATTAAAACATTTGAAAAGCAATATATTGTATGTATGTGAAGTAAACCCATCATAAACCATAATTAGTATCATAGTACCAGTCCATATTCCAATACCATCATCCATATTCCAGATTATTACCATCAATCATATCCAATACCAGAATTTAATCCATAACCATCCATAATCATTACCAAACCATAACCATCCCAATACCATGTTCCCTCTAATCATGTTGGTCATCCAGGCGCTCATAACCGGGAGCACGGCTAGCATGATAGTTTTATTAGACTCTGCAGAGTTTGTACCACTTTACCCACGTGTTTGTGATTTCGTCACCCGTCGGCGACTAAAGGACTTCCCTTACGCCAATTACACTTCCTTTGGTGTATGGCCAAGAGATCACAAAATAGCCTTTACAGAGAGATTACTAGCCTATTTAGACCCCATTGAGGTTTCACCGGTGGTGATGCCTCCATCTGAGCACATCTTCAACCAAGGGCTCCCTGTTGAGCCATTCGGATCCCAGTGTAGTCCCACCAATCATCAACAAACTCCATTCGACTACCCCTTCCCCGAGCATCCTTAATGGTGCAAATAGCACTGGCAAAGCCCTAATTAATCAGCTACACCACACCCATACTTGGCCTCATGGTGGCACTGTAGTCGTGGCTTAGGGACTGTTTGGAACCACTAAAACTAATAATTAGTTAGCTAATAATCTATTAGCTAGATTGACCGAACTAATTATTAGCTAGCTAATTATTAGTTGAATGGTGTTTGTAACCTCTAAAACTAATTGTGGTCAATAGTACATTTGACTGTCCTACCCCTCATTTGATACCAATCCGATCCACGGAACAGGCCCGACCGGCGATGGGACCTGGTATCCAGAGGGGCAGCGTCGCGGGCCTCTGAAAAACTTCCTTGACCGGGTGACGGATGGGACGGGACTATGAAGCCTTCTGGACCGGCCGACTGAGCAGACTTGGAAGAGGGGCGGCGGCGCATACCGTCCAAGCAACGGGGGAGACAGGGTAGAGGGCGGGGGCGCGAACCATTCGGGCAACGGCGGAGAAGGGCGGAGATGCAGACCGACCGGACGACGGGGCAGAGGGCGGGGATGCAGACGGTGATGGGGCAGAGGGCGGGGCACGGGTCAGGAGGTGGCGCCGTGTCGCCGGCGGTCGCCGGTGCCGGGCTGATGGAGACAGGTTCCATGGGCGGCACCCCCACGATGCCTCTGTAGCAGATGGAAAGAGAGGATAGGGACAAATGAGGGAGAGAGGGAGGGGTAATTTGGACTTTAGGCAACTGTTAGCTGGTATTAGCTGGGGTGGAGTAGCTAATGAAATAACTATTAGTTGGGGGTTAGCTAATTTTTAGTCCTATTATTAGTTGGGGTGTTTGGAACCCCTAGAGCTAATTTTTAGCAGCTAACTATTAGTTTCAGTGGTTCCAAATAGGCCCTTATTCTCGCATGAACCGGTCCATATACCTAAAGCAAGCGAACCACCATAACATCCAACCCATCCACATACCATGCTTGCTTAGATCACCCATTACCATATCATATTAACCAATTCATATTAACCATAATATCATTAATGCATAATTAAATGTGTAGTGTTGTTTTCCCATCCCAGTTAATTAAGCGAAGCAAAAAGGTAAAAAGCCCTTCCCGACTCTCTACCATATTTTCCAGATGACAAGGGTGGTCAACAAATCTAGTAAACTTCCTATCATAGGATTCCCATCAAAATTGACACAAGCATACAGATTGGCAAACAAAACATATACTTTAAAAACAGGATCAATATGCTTCAAGGACACTTGCCTTGCTCTTGGAATTGGTTCTGGTCAAAGCCTTCAAACTCTTGGTGTTGTAGATCCTCCGCGGAACTCTCTAGCATAAATCCGTCTAAAACGCACAAAAACATACAAGACAAGAATTACAATCAATAGATGCACAAATATTACTCAATATTACATGACATGCATGATTAATGCAAACGCAAGGTGGAACTTGTTAATGAGTTGCTTTTAATGATCACTAACTAGTTCTAATAGCTTTTAACAAGTTTATACAGGTTTGGAGTTGATTAGATCTAATTTTAGTATTAATTTGACACAATTTAACCAGGAAAATGGGACTAGTCCGCTAGGGACCGGACAAGTCCACACAGCGCGAGAACAACAGATTAGGGTTTTCTAGTCGACGTGAATTTGGAGATTTGGGGTTGAATTCACGTAAGGAAAAGAGAATAGAAGGTATACCAGGTGTCTAGGACTCCAAAGAATCAAGGATTTGGAGGCAACACTTGGATCTTGACGATCTAGGGTTGATGAAGAACTTGATGGTGATTTGTTGACAAAGAACGCAAAGTTGATGGAGATCTTGATCCTCTTTCATTTCCTCCTCTTCTTCTTCTTGCTCTAGATCACCTTCTCCCTCCTTGGTGGCGGCTATTCACGAGCTAGGGTTTGGGTGTGGTGGAAAAGTGGCAAATAGATGTCAAGTCAAGGGGTGGGATTGTTTATATAGAGTTAGAGGCTAGGGTTAGATGGATTTCGAGTTTAGATGAGTAGAGGTCGGTTTAGAGTCCCTCATGGGCTCTAAAAGAGTTAGGCACGACATCCCTAGGCCCACCTAACGTAAAACCCAAGAAACTAGTCGTGAAACAAAGGATCAACTCGGAGTCATGATTTATCGGACAAGTCCGGAAAGGGCTGGACTAGTTCGAAGTTGGACAGAGGGAAATCGGACAAGTCCAGACTGACATCGGACAAGCTCGAAATTATCTAGAGGGGAAAAACAGACAAGTCTGGCCAAAATTGGACAAGTCCGACTTTAGTCAGAGGAAAAATGGGCAAGTGCACTAGAACACCGGACAAGTCCGGATAGGTCCAGGGACTTTGCAAAATTTTCAAGCAATTTGGGATACTGGACTAGTCCGCTAATGGATGGACAAGTCCGAAAAGGTCCAGACGGAAAACACACTAGTTCGCAGCAAAACGGACAAGTCCGATCTAAGTCATAGAGAAATCGGACTAGTCCGCACTTTCTAGAATTCTTAAGTGCGGTTAAACTCTAAATTCAATTTAACTTATTCCTTTTTATGTGGATTAATGTTAGACATGTATTAGAATGTATGCAATGCATGATGCATGAAAATGAGGGTGTTATAGCTCTTCCCATCTACCACTGGGGACGCAGGACGGGGGTTAAGGTACATCGGCACACCCGGACCGTACGTGTACCCGACCAGCCGTGTAGCTTCCTTCGAACCTCCGACTGGCTGCCTAGATGGTATACCTTTTATCCTCAAACCCTCGAGGGAACATCCTTCCTGTCAAACATGCATGCCGGGGGCCGCCCCGCAGTCAGTTTCTCATCAAGAAACTTGCATGCCGCTCATCACTGAGGCTTTGTTGGTTTTGGACTCGACGCCATGGTAGAACAAAGCGGAAGCATGCAGGGAGAGATTATTGGTCTCGTGATACCGTATAGAGAATGGTTACTAGACTATTCTGTATGGAGAATGTTTGTTGTGTATTCATCAGGGAACACATATACACTTTATATAGGCTAGCTAGTGTAGTGTGAAACCAAAACTAAACCCTTTCACAATACACAAATTCAAAGGCTAGCGTTAATGACTAAACGCATGCCAACACTATCAACAATGACTGTTACATGTGTGCGTGCTTATCCTTTCTACAGTCTGGTGGTGAACCGCCTGCGTCATCGGAAGCCTAGATGGAGTTAGAGGACAAGAATCGGAGCATACCTGCAAGGACTAGGATTGCCTGACATAGTGACATTTTACTGCATGCGTGCATTTAATACTGCATCCACCATTTGTTTTGAGTCGACGGCTGTACTTCCCAGCGATCCAACTAAGGGGTCCATTAAAACCATTTCTTAAACTCTTGCCTACTTGCTTCAACATGAGAAAGAGTTTATATGCATATAATGATGCATACTTCAAACATCTAAATAAAACAAACCTCTATAACAAATTAATAGGATTAGAAACACATTAACTGTCGAGGACATTAGGAGGTTTCCGATGCTTTCATTTTGTAAACTTGACAAGAACTCAAGAGTTTTTATTTTAAGTGCCTCTTGTTTGCATCAGCATGAAGTACAATCTTTTTTCTTTTTTGCCTCGAGCATGAAGTCTTGTATAGACCTCAATAATTAATGAGAAAATACCATATTTCAGAACCCTGAAAATAGGATTTCTTTTAGGTGACAATTAATTCTACTCTTGAGATTTGTGCAAATCAACTTATCGTCACCTCTTTCCTCTGAACCCCAATATGCTCTGAATGAAACCTGCTCAGCGATGCTGATGATCTATTAATTGCTAAAGATTATGTTTATTGTAAAATAACAAGTCAAAATAATGTTGTAATGTTTGGACTACAGAAAAAATATTATTTTTTCGTATGTTGGGATTAAGTTTTGATTAT